>CM024246.1:26449031-27844130 GCA_013421045.1 Propylea japonica | reverse complement strand
CATATAATCAATTACCGATACATTCACTAAGTACTACCTCAATAAACAAAATGTGCCTAAACTGAAACTTTATTTACAAGTCTGTGATACTCTTTTGTGATTAAAGTTTGTTAGAAAAGTATTATATTAGAAATTAGAATGAAATAATGTTATTTTGTATATTTTTATGTTTTTATTTTACTTTGTTATAAAACTATAAACTAGGCCCTAGTGCCAGTACTTGTACTGTTTTGGGGTCAGGAATGAAGATTGTTTTTCATTATTATAATTATTATTATTTACTCTTGCACGCTGTTTATCAACATTCAAAATTGGGGATTCATTTTGCAAAAATTGACGTGAATTATCTGTTTTAGCAACATTCGACGACGGTCTGATGAAATCATGTCATAAACTGAATCGATATTTTCGGAGACTGACACAGAAACTGGCCTTCCAGATCGGTCATCATCTTCAATAGAAATATTTGCTTACCTCTTAACCTTTTTAAATACAAGTACTTGAGGATAGCTCGATACTTCAATTTCAATTTTCAATTTTTACAATTTCGGTGGATATCTTTTTCTTTTTATTCATTGCGTATTTCTAGTTTACTTTTTGACGTCAAACTTTACACTAACACTTCTAATGAGTTATTGTTCGTTGCTATTGCAAAATTTTGTTTATGCATGAAAATGGTCTAGGCTAACTAGATATCAATACATCCTCGTAAATTACTTTTCTGTGATACAATTAGTTCTTCTTCTTCTCTTTTGTTCAATCCAACATCCCTCGATAGAATTCTTCAATTTTATATGAAAATCCTCCTGAACTAATTATCAAGTTAGTTATAAATTAATGACACAATGGATCTCGAGAACCCTCTTGTGTTCTCAAAGCTTCAGATGGAAAAACAATGAATATTCAAGGAAAAAGTCTGTTCCTGCAAAATCATATTAAACGAGTTGAGACTATTAATGAACATCAACAAAACGAGTTTCAGTTACCTGAATCCAAGGTAAGAAAGAAATAATTAAATCGCTCTCGAAGATAATTATCTAAGAATACGATTATCTGAGTGGAAGAGAATCCCGGCACCTTTTTTATATCAACAAAAGTTTAGGGAAGTGGCTAACAAATTACCAAGTTTCAATCCAATTACCCTCTTTCAGATTGCTAAGAGGGGCTACTTTCAAATTGATGACCTACTCAGAGAAGAAAAAGTCTCTGAAATATTCATTGGGAGTTCAGTTCGTTCTGGCTGTTTGAATGCCTTATTTATGTGTGCTTACCAGTAGAGAATCGATAGGACTAGATATTGCACCTCTGTTGAAGCGTAAATAAATTTCATTGTAAATTCTTCGAAGGAAGCTTTTGTTGCAGATATACGTTCAGAATCAGGTGTGGCGGCTACTAATTTCAATATATTAGAGTCGTTTATTAGCTATACATCAGAATTCCTGCAAAAAATATAGATGAAAATAAATGAGCCTTTTATGAATAAGATGTATAAATTCAGTTCACATCAAAATATCATAAACAATCCGTAATAATAATATCGTTTTCAATAATCACAAGAGTTGCCTCCTATATTTCTGGGCCTTGTTTATGTAACTCTAGTTGTCCAATAAAGTGTAGTTCGGGGAGTTAGCTCACAGAGGGAGTTTTGGTCAACTTCACTATTTGCTTCTTCTTTTTATATATCCCCATCTTCGTCCACACTATTTAGCTACATTTGACTTTCTTAATTCGCGCGCAATGAATTCGTAGTAAAATTCAAATTGAATGTATGAATGGGCACATCTAAACCAAAGCTCCCTCTGTGAGCTAACCCCCCGAACTACACTTCATTGGACAACTAGAGTTACATAAACAAGGTTCTGGGTTCGGTGTTGCAATCTGGCAACTGTCATGTGTATCTTGAAGTTTGACATTTTATCATTATGCGTACTCAATACCTTTTGACAAACGACCGCTCCTTCTTCAGCTCTTGTTCACAGTTACCTAAAAATTAATCAAGGCTTAAAAATGGTACTCTCTGAAAAACTACATCTCATCTGCGAACCTCCCTAGTGATGTAATTATCAGAAAGTGAGCACTGAGAAAAACAGGTCATTGCTAAGTGAAAGAGAGGAATGGGAAGGGGAATACACTTACTGTAACCTCAAAGAAAATACCGTAAATTGGTATACAGATGGTTCCAAAACCTCTACAGGAGCTGGCACTGGGATATACGGGCCAAGTGCCAAGTGTGCACTGTCCCTAGCCTCCTGTATGAGCGTCTTTCAAGTGGAAATCTTAGCTATTGAAAAAAGTCTAGATACAAATCTAGAAAGAAACTATCAGTAGTGCGGTATAGCTATTCTCTCAGATAGTCAAGCTGCTATTGAAGTACCTTACTCCTACGTCATCGACTCAAAGATGATCTGGAACTGCCGTAACAAACTCAATGAGGAAGACAAGAAAAATGAGGTCTTTTTAATCTGAGTTTCTGGCCATTAGGGAATCAAAGGAAAAGAAGAGGCCAATACACTTGCCAAATAGGGCGCACGAATGTTACTCATGGCCCAAAACCTTCTGTGGTGTAGGTAAAAGTAGGTACCTATAAGAAGGAGTTTCTGGAGAAGGAGAAAGCCGAGAGGGAAAAACTCTGACGGAATCTCCCAGGCATGGATCATTCCTTTAAGTTCCTTCGGAACTTTGAGACAGCGGAATCCAAAACTTATCGGGATCTTGATAAGAAGCAATTACACCTCCACACTGGCTTTCCCACAGGACACTGTCGCCTCAGGAAGCACCTGTTGAGGATGGGATTATCAGACACTGATGAGTGTAGGTTCTGTGCAAAGTTGGAAGAATTCCCCATTCACCTAGTCACGGAATGCTTTGGAAATGCGAGCCTAAGCAGAGAATGCTTCAGGCGAGAAACTTGTAAAGGTGAGAAACTAGTCTCGTTGAAGCCTTCACAGATATTATATTTCATTAGATCTCTGGGACTGGAAAGGCGAGCTGTGAAGGGTGTTGCCAGAACAGCTCTGTAAGGAGGCACAATAGACATTGAGGTCGCAGTGAACTGTAACCCCCTTTTTGAACTAAACTGAAACTAAATGGTTCCAAATCACAACATTCGACGTGGATTATCTCAGCAACATGAACCTTATTCAATTATTATTGTCGATAAAGCTTTATCAGAGACCAATGTTCATTCATTCTACGGTGGAATCAATCTGGAAATATTTCCAGAAAATATAATTTGCGAATAACAAATTTTTGTTATAGTTCTTTTATCCTAAAATACAAAAAGAACATTCGTATGCGATAAAATTCTTTGTTTCTTTTCAGGAGAGAAACTTTTTATGTGCTGCCATCAGCCTGGAATTAGCAGTGAGCACAATTTTTTACGTTAGCCGAATATTGATACTGCCAGGTCTGCATCCCAACTACGTGCTCATCGTATGTTGCCTGAGGACCCAACTATCAACCACATTCACTTTGTTACTAGTTTTCCTTCCAAAATTCTGGTACCAGCAAAAGCAAGTCAGGACTCTGGCTCAGGAATATTCCTGTAGAGTAGATGCTTTCAAGGTAAGTGAAACTCCCATTCATGTTCAAATATTCGAAGTAAAAATCGTGAGAAATAATCAAAAAATTGAAGAAAAGCCCTGAGCAGAAGCTTTTTAGGGCTCGTTTTTTGGTACAGCAATAAGACTATTACCTTAAATTTTATATGAAATTTGAGATTGATACCAAAAAATATATTAATGCAAAATCTCGTTACATTCGGATTTATATCCTGAAAATTATTCAGAAAATGAAATATTTAAAAAATATGAATCAAAGAAATTCAATTCTATGGTTCTGGTGATGCGATCCTCCTGAAATTCTGCATAAACATTTAGTTTTCATTCTCAAAATAAATATCACTCGGATCGGATATTCTGGAAATATAATGATTCGTCTTTCAATATTCCAATTGAATTTTCTATGGTTCTACTAATACTATGACCACGAAATTTTAATGGACATTCAGAATATTGATCTACATCCACAAAAAACATTTAATCGAATCAGATATCTCTTTATGGAAATGAAGTTTTTTCAATATTCCTATTGAATTTTCTATGTCTCCTCCTCTAGCGTCGTCACTGATTTAAGGGCGATATGAGATATTGTATATTTTGTAAATGAGGAAAACGCGACGATTATTTTCAAGGGAAAAAATTGTTGTTTCCACAATGAAAAACTGAAGTTCATGTAATATATCAGGAAGGAAATCCGTCTGCCATGTTTTAAACGATGGAAAAATTATTCAAGTTGGTTTATATTCGCAGTCGTATGAGAATATTATTGCATATCTGTACAACTTGTGTATAATAATACTTAACGACTTGTCAAAGAAGCCGGCGCATTCGCCATTTTGCAGCATCATATTTTATTATTGGATTTGGAAACAACTAAATATGTGTTTTGTACAACTCTCAAAAAACTTAACTTTTCTTTATCACTAAGAATGCCTATCTGATCACTTTTTGTCAGCTTTTTTTCACCGTTGAAAAAAAGTAAAAAGTCGTTTCTATAGTAACGATACCGAAAGATCACTGGATGTATAGAAATATCGTATTGGAAGCATTATCTTTAATAATTATGATTCACATTCCCCGTTGTACAAAAATATTGTTTGTATTTCGTGCGTATAAAATTCATGTTTTTATGGCACATTCGAGTGAATTGACACACTCATGTCCCATGAAAAAAACACTCATTTTACGCACTTAATACAAAAAAAACTATTTTAGCGGACACGAATCTATTAGTTCGAACTTTTCTCCTTCAAACTCTGAAATCAAAATTGCGATATCTGAGAAGTAATTTTTTAGTTCATTCAGCTGTAGTTTTTCGCAGATTTCACTGGCGGAGGGGCAAGTTTTGAAGTTCTTATGCATTTAATATCTATTTTATAGTATCGAATAATATTTTTTGTAGAAATATTTCACAATAAAACAAGCGCTTCGTAACCTAGCTGCTTAAACCTACGAAATAGCTACAGCTGTATGAATTAAGAAATGAATTTTGTGAAAATGCAATTTTAATCTCTTTTGATGAGTGAAGTCCGATTTGAAAATATTTATGATTTTGATGACTAATATATTTGTGTTCGCTGAAATATTTACTTGATACCAAATTCAGCAACAGATTAGGACGATGCAAAATGGTGAATGCACCGGTTTCGTTGGCGAGCCTGTGAAGGCTTAATGATTCCAATGATAGTGAAGAAAGCTGGGGAGTTTTGTGTTAACATGTTGAGATACCTCTTGGAATTAATCAGAAGCGATTCTTTGTGCAATTTGAAAAAACACTTCATATGAACGTTTTTCGTAGACTTACCAACTAATGAGATGCAAGAAAAAACTTTTTTTTCTACAAACGTCAAAAAATGACAAGGTTCGCGCATTGGCAAGAAATGCGAAGTGACCCTTTTTTTCATTTCCTTCGTTACTATGACACCGTGCGCGAAGTATTATGCGAAATACTTACTTCGCTTACTGCATGTAAACTATATGGGATTTTTATATTTTAACTTGGTAAATTTTTTGAAATCCACGTTTTCTTTAACATTGAGTGTTGCTTTCAACATATAATATATTGCCCATAGTTATAATACCTAATTACTTGATTTGGAAAAACAGTTCAAACCAGTGCAATATTTTTTTTCATATTAAGCTAAGCGTTTGTAGAAAAAAATTTGTTTGCATCTCATGCGCGAAATACTTTGGTGATCTCGACTATTTTTTTTAACTCGGCTGCGCCTCGTTAAAAAAATCAGTTCTCGATCACCAAAGTAGCATTTCGCGCACTAGATACAAAAATAACTATTATAATCGAAATGAAATTGTTCCTGATGTTTCTATTGAATATGGTAGGTACTCGTTTCACTCCAGCAAGCTGCTTCTCTTCTCGAATTCAATTTTAATTATTCTTTTTAAAGCTCTCATTCATCGAACGATGGATCCTACCAAAAAAAGATAAGAATCATTTCAGTTTAGTTTCAAACTGGTGTGAATTATAAAATTATTCGTTCATCAGAAAAGTATCTTTATGCAGTGGAAAATTAAACCAAATTCCTTTAGAGAATCTGCAGTACCATCATTGTCGTTATCAATTTGAAAAGAAATCTAAAACTATATCACCCTTTTCTCGGAAGTAGACACTGTTAGAACGTCAAATATATTCATATAAGGTTTTTCTAACGTTAAGGTATAAAAAAGCCTTCGAACTGCCAGCAGGTTATTTTGAAAATAGTATACTCGAAAGGTGCGTTCCAGTCTATCTTTCTCGCAAAGTGGTATTCAGGGGCTCATTGCATTCAGAAAATATTGCACACTAGGGTGTACGTTTGCTTCCAAGATTCTGTCTGCAGTTGTTCACGTATAACGCAGATGAAATCTACGAGTATTAAGATTCACAGTTCCCTAAAAACACTATACAAAAATTCCGTATGGAATTCACAGCATAGGTATCTTCCTAGGGTTTAGAGTACTTGAAACTATATTCGTCAAACCTTCCGGTGATCCTCATCTAGCAAGTTTCATTAGTATCAGTTATCAAGGAACAATAATTTTATTTATATAGTTTCTTGTGATTTCTATCATTCTTGTAGAGTTTAGTATCTTTTCAAATTTACTCTTGCCCAAATCCCTTTTTCTATTATAAATTTTTAATACTTGAATGAATTTCATTCAATAATACTATCAAAATTCTAAAATATATTCAAATATTTCTACTACTACTACAAATTGTATAACAAAAATATTCGTAATAATTATATATACTGTTTTTGGATTTAATGCTAATAAATCTTATTATTCAATATTAAAACCATGATTAAATTCAATATTACTACTGAATGAACCTATTCATAAGCATTTCTTATGAGTATAAAAAGTATTTCTCGAGAACTACTCAGAGGAACAAAACTGATGCGACTAGAAAATTTTCAAAGTGGGTCAATGGTAAAATCGATCCAATAGTTCCCAATTCAAATTTAATTTTCGAATATTGTTATGAGACTACATAATTATAGTTCACGAAGTTTGAGCCGTCGGTGTATATATGTGTATATTAAAACTTTAGATTATGTTGTTTATTTTCTTGTCAGATTGATTCGCAATTATGTCAGTATTACAAGAAAGATGTATGAATCACGGATTTCTTACAATGTCAATTTACATCTGAAAATTAACAAATTGATAACGCAATTCAGGCAGTTCTAAATACTTCACGACGAAAGATCGAAATTTCACATTACAGATTAACTACTTGAATTGATTATAAATATCATTGTTTCAACAGTGGAAACTATAATGGTAACTATCTCAAATGTATTCGAGAATAATCAGTTTCCTTAGTCAATAGAAGTGCGAATGATCAGAATCAAGTCAAATGAAGAAAATTTTTTGGAAAAAACATTATATATTTGCAACGAAAACTAGGCTATTACCAGGAACTGAGCGATATATGCCTCAACAAGTATTGAAATGATCGAAATTCATTTGACAAATTATGAATTTCTTCGAAAACTAACGCAATTGGGTCGTCGTGAATCACCTTGAAGTCTTGGGGACGGTGCTTCATGTTGGGAAAACGATAATTCAAATTTAAATATCATGAAATACCATAATAGACTACAGGCCCGTGTTGAAAAATTATGGGTCATTTGAACCACCAGGTGACCTATAAGATTCAGCACTATGCCGTCACTTGTAAGCTGTCCAACTGAGTGCAGGTAAGAATTCGAAAGTACAGGTAGAGTGGGTAAATTTTGGTCACATATTTTTGTACTGGCATTCTTACCATCGATAGATCCTTGAAAAATAATAAGAAAACGCGTAGCGCCGTAAAGAAATGGGGAGCCACAAAGTCGAATTTTTTTTAATTTTCCGACAATTACCAGGGAAAGTTTGAAACTTTCAAAATAAATTCATTTCATGTTGTGTCAAATCACCCCCTGGACTACGGAAAGAGAGAGGATTGCAACCCTAGATTTTTTTTCCTTGTCGCATAATTTTTGTACGGCGTTGCGAAATAATGGATTAGGAGCAGTATTGAAATAGTATGACACAGATGCCGTACAAAATCAAATGACCAAATTTTCCCTGATAATTGTCGGAAAATAAAAAAAAATCGACTTTGTGGCTCCACATTTTTTTACGGCGCTACACGTTTTCTTATTATTTTTCACGGATCTATCAATGGTAACAATGCCGTACAAAAATATGTGGACAAAATGTACCCATTCTACCTGTACTTTCGAATTCTCACCTGCACTCAATTGGACAGCTTACAAGTGACGGCATAGTGCTGAATCTTATTATTTTATGCTCTTATATCGTTCTTGATAGGTTACCTGGTGGTTCAAATGACCCATAATTTTTTCAACACGGTCCAGTAGTCTATAACTTCGTTTTCTTCATATAAAACAAGCACCCAAACTTTCGACTCCTCCACCGAACTCTTCTCAATGTTTTATATCGAATAGAAATCTCTTATCGGAAAACCTCGTAGCAACTATTCCGCAATATGATTACCCGCACTATAAATATAATATTGATTCTTCGAAAATTCTTGTCATCAAGAATTCCGAACAAATACTACACGCTCATCAAAACGGTTTCATCCTCGGCCCAAAGAGGAAATTAACAAGATATATTACATCTGGAATTCCAACTAACCCAGTTTCGAGTACGTAGCGAGTAACCGTAGCGAATTCGCAGTGAAGCGAGTAGAGATAAAAATTCTATACACAAAATGTGCAGAATCATCTCATCGGACCGTTGCTGGAAGAGCCATTAATCAACTTCTTAATTTATCGATTTCGGCCGTTGAAACGGCACAGGATGAATGGAAAAGGTAAGTTTACCAGATACTCGCCAAAGACTTGATTTATGACGGTAAATCTCCGCCGCGAAAACAATGCGTTTGATGGATTTACCATCGTTATTATTTGATGAAAATAACGAGACACGACGAAATTTAACAATGCAAATTGTATATGCTTAGAAAATTATAACCTTCTTTCAAATTGCTAATGATAAAGGAGAAATTAAGTATAAAACGAGAAGTATTTTCGAAATTGAAATTCTTCGTCCTAACTTTTGCCTTCTACTCCCTGGAGTTCGTGAACTATTCTCAAAACATTCATTGCTATTTTTTCTGCCTGGCTTCGATTATTTATAATCCGACTCTCAGCCTTTTCTCATTCGCTATGAATTAACATTTAAGGTATTCGCTTACGCATTCCGAAATGTTTTTTTGGGAATTTATTAATACGATTTTAATTCGAAAAATCCGCATCATCAAGGAAGGTCATAATTGACGTAGAATAGAAGCTATAATATTTTATTAGAAACATTTATCAATTGTCGACATAATATTGGTTACTCATCACATTCCGGATGCGGAGCGTCTTCCACCGCGTCATAATAAAAAAACACCTAATCTCTCCACTTTTTTTTTCTCCGGTGAAAAGTATCTACATACATATAACAATTTTTATTGGTTTAATCGTCGTTTCTTATTGAATTTCGAACTTTCTGTGAGTTTATCAGAGTAGGATTGCTAGTTTCGAGAAAAAGTACTTTCTCAATTACTTTTTGAAAGACTTTGTCAGTCTGAGAGCTATCTCATTCAAAGCGATGATGAAAGTTTCGTTTCTTTTCGGGGGTCTGATATCTTTGCGGAATTGCTTCTAGTTTTCGAATTTCAAGCCGGGATTAATCTCAACCGACTGGGTGAACTCAATGATGTTTGTAGAATTAATGCGAACTTCAGTACCATACTTTTATGTTGCTGACTCTCCGTGTGAATTCAATGGATCAAAAATTTATTCACCTTATTTCAATGTAGATAAGAGAATAGCTCAATAAAGATTAAAATCAAGTAGTTTATAAATGAACAGCGATTGATGTTCTCGAACTATATCTTAACTATTAATCGCTTGATTAATAAACGAGTTGATTTTGAAATTTTTTCTCCGACCTCGTTATGAATTGTATAAACATTCTTCATTGAAATACATTCTTGTTTCGCACAAGGCATACATTAGACATATTATATTACATTACACGTATTGTTTCTGAATGCTTCGTGTTCGGTTGCTCATGACAATTGCACATTTAAATATCGTGAATTTAATACTAAAATGGGTCATCAATGTTCCATTTCGTATACGATGAACCCTTCATTTTATTTTGATGGCGACGAAAAAATAAATAAATAGTTATTTAATCAACTAGGTTATTAAAGACAGCAACTAATGGTCAAGATATTCTAAAGCGTGAGCGGAACGCGTTAATAGTTCGGGACCATTAGTCGCTAGATTAATAACCGAGTTGATTACAAGATTTTTCCGACTATCTAATATTGTAACGTTATTATTTTTGACTTTGTCATAAAATGTAGTTTTGCCATCTTTTTCTAGAAATTATTGGTTAGTAAACTTGTTGGTATGGTTCATTTTCTAGATTTCCTCATTGTTGTAATTATTCACTTCGTTTACCTACCTTTTCGAATTGTTTTCCCTCAGAGAACGGTTTGTTTATTATTTGAAAATTGTGAGGTTAATGTTGTTTGTCATTTTGGTTAGTTCATTATTATTTGGCCTCAGTAAAGTACTTCGGAAAATTGTGGAAGAATTATAGAAATGGATTTATAGAGACCCTCCTCTGGTATAAACTGCGTAGATTGTCGGTACCGTATTAATTCCTATATATTTGGTTTTTGATGTGTTTTTTTTCTTCTTCTTCGCTGTGACAACCATGACAACTGATAGGCTCTGTGAACCTTGGGTTTCTGGAAATTTCGGTGTGACTGTCAAGGCCGACATTTTGGTTAATGTGAAATTCGTTGAGACATTTTTTCGAAGAAATTGTGAATCTAGATTCATCCTCGTTTTGAGGGATTAAAACTTCGAGTGTCATTATTCCCTGGAGAGTATTTTGGAATATTTTGGGAAAAATACGTTTCATACGTGATCATAAACTCTTCCACAGGAAATTCGTTAGGTTGTTGTGTAGCGAATATTATTGGAATTATTTCGAACAAATTCCCGACTGAATTGGAGGTTGAACCTATCTCCCTCGAACAACAGAGGTAACTAAGATATCCTTTTATAACCTATGAACCGTTTCTTATAGTATTTTGTTAGGGTTCACGTATCTGGCTGTTATTCCACGTTCCTGGCATGTCTTCTTGGCTGAATTATGTATGTACCTGTCAGATAGAGGTACTCACGAACCTGCCAGTTAGAGGTATCGATTGGCATCCCCTTGCCTGTTATCTTGGAGCTATCTACGTTCTGGAGTATTTTGGGAAGGTAACCAGTGTGTAGCACTGGCTTTAATATGGTAAATTGTTGGCTTTTTATTGTGATAATTTGTGATATTGTTTTGTAAGGTAATTATGTATATGATTGTGAGCAATTATAATGAGGTGCACTTCATAAGTTGCGTTGGGTACCAACCAGGGTACTCGTATATCCCTTCAGGATTTTGTTATTGTGTATCCCTTCAGGATTTTATTATAGGATAATTGATCGGTATTCCTTCAGGAATCATGGTTTAATTTAGAGTATTTATTTGGAGTAGGTTCTGATAACCTAAACCCGAACGTTAAGCTGAACGTAAGTTGATTAAGTGGGTTTAGTTTGTTAGTTTGGATTATTGGTTCTGATCTGATTTAGTGTGTATTTAGTGTTTTCTTTTGACTACCCCTTGGGGGGATAATCTTTATTCGTATTGAATCAACCACTGCACATATATTTTTATTTTTGTTAATAAATTATTGTGACTTGAATTTTGAGGGATTTTGTTAACTGTTACTCTGGTAGAGGAGTAAGCAGTTCATTTACCTTGAGTAGGCAGGCATTCTCTACCTGGCGCCCATTACATTCTATCCTATATAACTCACTCCCTTCTCCACTGAGTGTGGTCGCGAGCCTATTGCATTGAAACCGGCTTTCCCCAAAGTCAACGTTTCAATATTTTGTTTCATTTTGAAGTCTACAGAAAATATATTGAATAATTGAAAAAAAGTGCTTCAGTATGTAATTTTATTCTTCAATGTCATCATCAGGGTTTCCCGGCCAGGAGTAACAAGACAGTTGGCATGCGGAAGTGAAAATATAGAAAATTTATAAAATTAAGATGCAGTACATTCGATAGATGCCGCCTGTGGTAATTTCTGGACGGGGAACCCTGATGATGACATATTTGTCGAAAGCGCTTGGTTCTTGACTGAAGATTGAAATTACACACTGAAGTACTTCGTTTCAATTACATATTTATTATACTTGCACCCAAGCATTGTATGATCTAGGCTTGGTCCTGTCTCATTTGACTTTTCATATGATGTCCGATAGGCATAAATGAAAACGTATTAGAAATTATTGATTTTTTCCCGCACATATGAAGTTTCAATAAAGATTGACATTTGAAACGCACACGAAAAAACAATCTATGTCCAAAATATAGCGAATCAGAATTATTACATCTAACGGAAACTTATTTTTAAAAAAGTCGCTTGCAAAATTTCAATCATAACTGCTTGTAAGTTTTCATTTTTCCGAGAAAAGTATCGACTGTATCGAAACTTTGCAGGAGGTCTTTTTTCCAGAATAACATGGGAGACCCTCAGAAAATTTTATTTTTCGAAAATCTATCACACGAAAACAATTTTCGAACGAACATCATAGGGGATTATTATTTTCAACCCCTAATAATAGAGTCATTAGATTTAAAAAAATTGTGTGAGTAACATCTACTCAGGGCTTCATATTATGTGAAGGTTTATGACTCAGTGTTTTTAAGAAGCCGTAAAAAAATTTAGAACTGTCCACTCGTCATCGCCTTCCAAAGGCTATATTTTAGAAGGAGGGTAGATTCCGAAAAAAATTATATAAACTTTTCCTACTTATTTCGAAGGAATTCAGAGAATCATCTCCCAAAGTCCCTCGTATTTGTTTACAGACACCCTGTATAACCAAATTATCATACAAAGCCTCGAAGTCTTCAAGCCGAAACGTCCACGTATGATGATGGAAATACGTAAATGTGAAACTAATAACACGCTTCAATAAAGATCCGAGAAATGTTCAAAGAACAATAATTCACACACCAACTCGTGACTTCGTGAGGGACCTTCGTAGTTTGTACTGTTATTTTCTGAATTGCCGGTTCAAGCCTTGTATCATTTTATGAGACTAATTGAATTACTATGCCATACGGCCAATTCGTGATATATTAGGACCCAATCGTTCCATCAGTGTTGTTATTGGAACATGGGAGATGGAACAATGTAATATACTCTTTGAGGTCGAAGCCTGGGGTTAAATATGTTTTGATTGGACTTTTTGACAAGTGGAACACATGGTGTTTCTTATTGAAGAAATATTGAACTTCTCATTTTGCGCGTTTGATAGCTGGCATCAGAGATAAAGGAGAGAAAGATAGAAAACGCTCCTACAACTCTAGTACTAAAATCCGACTTCGTTTTTCGGTTAGTTGATTAATTGTGACACATAGAAGGCGCTGAAAATGATAAATTTTTCAATACATGCTACGTCTGAATATTCTGCTCGGCTCTTGCGCTCAGCTGGTCTTTTATTAAGCTCTCTTCGCTCACTTCACTCTGCATCGTGATCTTTTATTATCAGAGCGAGCAAAAAGATCAGATATATTTGCTTCCGCTCAAAAGCGAGAGCTCTTCCAAATGTCATTTTATTTCTAACCTAAGAGTTAGTTTATGACAGTTTAGGTTAGTTATTTATGTTCTGGATGTTTTAACGAAAGATGAAACTAATTTTGTTGTTACAATATGTGGTATCGCGTAAGCAGAGACACCGTTTCAGAGCGAAATATAGCAAATAATAATTTGAGGTTACGAATTCTTGGACTTGACAAGCCTTTGCGCCTGAGCGATCTTTTATTATTTTCGCCGCACAACAAATGTCTAGACGTCACAGATAATCTTGATCGCTCCGCAGATCATATTTTCAGACTAAGCAACAGACAACTGTTAAAATGGGTGCCAAATTCGAATTCAATTATCTATTCTTACGTATTACATTACATTCAGACGTCGATCCCAGAAAAATGAATTGATATTAATGAAATGCAAAGTTTTATTGCTATAGTGTTATTAAAAATCATCACTCACAAGAAATGTAATAATGAAATTGAATACGCAATTTGAAGATAGAATTGAAAAACAATAGAAATTTCGAGAGGATAGTGCTCCCCCATTTGTAGATAAATGCTCACTGCACATTGTATGAAATCTATGAAGATCAATATCTTTTCGCTAAGAAAACTCTATCCATTTGAGAGCAGTGAAATTAAAAGCAACGAGAAACAAAGATACAGGATGATACGAGTTTCGATACCTATATTTCTATTTTCTTCGGAAATGTAAAAAATGCAAGTTCAGGATTGGGTTTTTTATTATTTTTGCAGTTCATCACCATACAATATGCTCCGTTAACTATTCTGAATTTCAAACGATGTACACACAAAAAAGATACACAAACCTGCAACTAAAATGAAGCCACGAATAGGCTACACACGTGCAATCATGGCAATGTTTTCAAATTCCGTGTTTTGCTCAAAATGGCCTCTACAATCTTTGATTTTACCCATTCTCCTGAATTCTAGTACTTAATCCTGACACATAGATAGCGTTTACTTCATCGTAGTGGCTCCGTTTCCTATCTTTCTCTACTTAATCTTTGGCTGGCATCACATAGAATAAAACAATCCACTTCAGTTATGTGAACACAACCACAAGAAATTGTAGTGTTTTTCAAGATGACTTGTCTGGGCGAATTCCCAGATAAATGTTTGTCCGGTGGTTGTATTCTAAGGCATATTTTCATGAAAACTGGTGTAACACATACTTTCAGTCAATTGAGTAATAACCTTTTCTTGATGGAATTCTTGAAGGTTTTGCAGTTCGAAAAAATTCATAAGAATGTTACTTGCATTTGGTTCGTTCCAGCGTTCGTATCTATCATCGTTCAATGTCAAATTTTCTATTATTGATGCAGCATTATGCAGCTCAATAGTGAAGGTTTCATTCAATTCCGAAAAGCAAAGCGATAATCCAAATATACTGCAGTTCCTCTGATGTTTGATGTTCTCTCATTGCATTCAGTCGCAATCCTGAATACAGTAAGACGTCATATGTGTCCCAATTAATAAGATCAAGACTTAACAGGCATGAGGTTATCAATGACTAAAGTTGAAACCATTGGCGAACTTTCCCAATACTCACTAACGAACACGCTAGTCAAATTATACGCTATTCTTTATACATCATAATGAAACGATCTAATTTTCATTTAACTATGTTAAAAAAGTAGGGAATTTTTTTTTCAGTTCCAGTTTATTTGCTGATTGTCCCTAGCCTTGTTTCGATTTATTGGCTTGTTTAAAAACTTTCTAATTTCTGGTGTGCTCTTGCACGGTCAATGTTATCTTCGAGTACCTATGTTAAACAAGTACAAAGTACTTATAAAGGAGGCTTTAATGCAGAAGGGTATGCATACACAGTTATGAGGAATTTGTTTCACATTATTCTCTCGGCTCATGGAGCCACACATTTTACACTCAGCCGAATTATATATTTTTTATAGAATATATGAAATTCTTATGAAAAGAGTGGAAGATTTATTCCCGCATTCTTTTAATATATAATTCAACTGCAGTGCGCATATGGTGACTCTACTACCCTGCTCTCGTGTAGGGTTACTATAGATCAACCTGAGGATCGAGTTAATAGCACCGTACTTCCGATACGGGTTGGATGTTCTGGTTAGGTGAACGAACGCGAAGGGTAGGGATCGAGTTAACCCGAGTAACGCCTATTGTAGACAGATTAATTAACAGAATCAAGACTAAACAAGCACGAGGTCTTTCTGTTCAATTACTGAAGTTGAACATTAGACAATATAAGCGTAATAATTTGATTATATTCTGTTTAATAAGTATATTTCAGCAAAACACAAGATGATGATGAGCTGATTTTCTGTGAATTAAACAATCAGGATTCGATAAAATTTTGAAGTCATTGAAATATTTTAGAATGTGCGACAGACCTTTATAGCAATGGAGAAAATAACCTAAAACTCACTAATAAATACAGAAATATTCTAGAGATCGTATAATCACGCGTTTGAATTTGATTTGTTCCATCCTCCGAATTTTTTAAGAATATCAAATTTCCAATTATCTGATGCATCATCATTGAACTTATTCGTGTATTAAAGAAAGCAGTTTTAAATATGCTGCAGTTCCTCTAACGTTTGAAGTATTCTCATTGCAGTTAGATGCAATCATGAATACGGTGAGACGTCATAATATGTGTCCCAATTTACAGAATCTAGACTGAATAAGCAAGAAGTTTTCCTGTTCGACGACTGAAGTTGAAACCATCAGATGAATTTTCCCAACTCAAATATCTCTCTAATCAACGCTGTTCAAGTTGTGCACCACATCATGAAACGATCTAATTTCCCTAACTCGCATAAACACAAAGATCGATAATTCTATTTTCTTAAGAAAACAAACTGAAGAACATCGATCAGAGTGCAATCCCTAATCATTTAAAGTTATTCTGAGAATTTTCATTCGAACATGTTTTAATGTTTTGAACTGAGGGTTAGTTATCACCATAAATCTTCTATTAACTTTCTACACGAGATAGTACAGTTTCTCAATCATGAAACAAAACCTTCTTAGTTGAAAGAAAATCAATCATAATATTCAATTTTTTGAGAAAAACTTATTTTCGAGGGATTTAAAATTTTGCGACATCTTCCTTTTATCAAACCACCCAGAGATCAATTAATTCTATTTACTTTAGAAGTTGGACAACATCGATCAGAATCCAATCCATCACTTAGTAATGAAGCATTCTTCGTTACTACCCGGTTTTATTTAGGGTTGTTTTTTAACGAAGTTCCCGTATAAATCACCGAACTTCCAAAGTTCCGGATCGAACAAGTTTTTCTGTCCAATCATGACGCAATCGTGATAATCGTCATTCCCGCCCCTCATCTGCTCCATTCACGGATACGCCAATGATTAATTGCTCCGATCTCTTTAGCGTCGGATGTTCGAAATCTTCCGGAACTTCACAGGGTTGCCATCGGTGCGATTATAGGGGTTGAAATCCTATTTTAGGGATACCCGTTCTGTCGAATTCAATTTGTTCCGCGATGTTTTTCGGTCTTATTTCATTATCTCCGATGGGACAGAAGAAAAGATTCTGTTAAATTTTTATGAACTCGTCGTCCTCTGCCAGATGCGCGTTTTGCGGATTCGACGGAAGTATTTTGTCGCATTGTCCAGTCGGAAATTCGGTTTTCTACGAAGAAAGAAGGATAGGGACAAATTTATAAATCTCCATTTTTTGTCACGATCGAATTGCACCATAATAAGTATAGTACGTTCACGAAAGTTTGAGCCCTCTGTTGGCCATGATAATTTGGCATATTCCACTGTGTATATTAAATTTTTAGGTTATGTTGTTTATTTTCTTGTAAGACTGATACGCAATGTTATCATTATTGCATATAGTTCTCTGATAACTCGCAAGCTCGTCGGACGAGGCCAGGTACATTCGGCAACGTTGACTTTATTTTACGTAATGACAGTAAATACTGCCAACTTCGTGAACGGACTATACTATGGCTTTACTCTTAAGCACATGTCTTCCATCGTTTGTCGTAAGCATAGATTAGTGATATATTTGATCAGAAGAGTTGAATTCGTAAATGACCAGATAGCTTTCAGGATTGAACAAATTAAGAAGATCTTTCTCTTAATGTGCCGAATTTTTCGAAGAATCTACTTGTTGATATTTCCATCCACTTATATTCATCGTTATTCGAATAGTTAAATTTCATTGTTTCACTTAATACATATACCTTATGAACATTCACAACATGCTTTTTCTATCTCGATTCGTAAAAAGTGTTGCGGTTTTCACAGCACAATGTCTCTGTAATTCCCACCTCCACCGATTCACCGTTTTTTGAAGGGTTTGGGTGACTATATTACCATATGGTAATATAGTCACTGTAGGTTTGAGCTTCTTTCGGTCTTCGGTGCCATCTAGCGCAACATCCTTCAATGCACCGAAGTAAGCAGATATATTTTTTCACAGTGTTCATACCATGGAGAATTTTGTGAAGTATCTGTTGATTAATGATAATTTTTACAGCGTTGCAGAACTCTGAATATTAAACTTCAGCCTATAGTATTCAGCGATGACTTTCTCAACATTGCAGATTTTTACTTTAGAATTCCAGTTTATTGATTTTCGTTGTACTTGTTCATTAATTGCAATAATTAAGGTGAGACTTCAATCTCGTCATTATCTGATGATTCTGATTATGAATCCGTGGACAAATTCAGTTCTGTCCGGCCGGCCGTTAGCACGATAACTTTCGAAGGGATTGTCCTACAGACTTGAGATTTTCAGGGTGAGTTCGGTTCGGAAATAGCTCGGCTAAGTTCGATATCCAGCCAAATCGTACTGAGTGTTCCATAAAATATGGCCTTTCAAAATTGTTGTTCCTCAATATCTCAGACAAAACAAAACCAATCGAAATGAAAAGTTGCCGCCCGTGCAAGATGCTCATTATAAACCTTAAGCGAAAATTCGTGGCCATAGAAAATTCAATTGTAATATTGAAAAGAAGAAACTTCCTATTTCCATAAAAAGATATCCGATTCGAGTGAAATTTATTTTGTGAAAATTTCTTTAACTCCTCTACGAAAATGTAGAAATAGACGAAGCAATACAGAAAGTTGACATTGGTATAGATGAACAGTTTTGTATTATGAGTCATTGGTTGATTATATCGTAGGATTAAGAGTTCAATTTGATCGATTTGAGGAGAGAGCGAAGATCAATTCTGGATTCGAGAAATATCGAAGTGAAGAAAGAAGAGCCACAACAAGAACTGTTCCTGCTGATGAAACTCGAGAGGGACATACTGTTATGATTAGGAAAGAAAACTGCAGAGTAGGGGTTTATCTTGTTATAATTGACTATCTAATAAAATAATTGAATGAGCGTAAAAATTGCTACAAGGGTTTTGCTGCTTTTTGTTGAAACTGCAATCGATTAGTTCTGAAGAATTAGGAGTAGCGGTTACTAATATCATCTCTAGTTTTCCTGATGATTTAGATGAAAAACCTCACGATGAATGTTTGCACTTCAAATCCTACTTAGCTCAGTTGGAACAACCTCCAAAAACTCTACACGAGATGAGTACCTTCATTAGAAGTGATAAAAGCTTAGTGCAGGAGTTTCCCTATATCAATATTACAATTAGAATGTTTTTACTTTTGCAAAGAACTGTTCAGCAGAGAGTTACTTTTCAGCATTGAAGCGAATTTTATCGTATTTGCGATCTAGCATGTCTCAAGATTCTCTGGCCGTTTTGTGCATTGAAGCTGAGTTGTAACAAAAATTAGACTTCGAAGTAGTGTCTCAACAACTTTCAGAAAAGAAGGCAAGAAGAAAACCATTATTAGTTTGATGATGAAAACTGTAATTTTTACTTTGAAATGTACACTCTGAAACAGATTGTTTCATTTCCAGATAGAAAATTGTCGTCATCAACTTCAGCGAAAATTTTAATTTTTTAAATTCTCTTTACTCAGAAGGGCGGCAAATTATTTTTAGCTAGGGGAAGAAAAGATGATATTAATGCGACCCTGATTGCATGAATCAATTCTTCAAAAAACTTCAGCTGTTGGCACATTATGAATTATATACGAATTCTCACGGTAAATTCTCGAATTTGACAATATTCATCTTCCTATTTCTTGCTTTTACAGGACATGAACGCACACGGGCCATTAACCGGTCACAATAGCGATGTAGAAGTTGGAGAGATCACGTTGGCCGATATGTCACCTGATGATATACGAGCGGAATTGAAGCGACTTTACCTCCAGTTGGAAATTTTCAAGAGCAAAACCATCTGTAGGGATAATCCTCACATATCGAAGAGACGAGGTGGCAGGAAAGCTGCGCACAGAAGGTTCAGTTTGCAGGTAATGTGTGACATTCGTTAGAAATGATCGTGAAATTGACATTGACAATCTTTCGACTGAATAATTGATAAACAATGTTATATATTTCTCACAATGATATGCATTTTGGAGGAGATAAAGAGGAATCTAATGAAATTGATCCATCAATCACAATTTCATTTCGATGAAAAAAATGTCTGAAAACACTGAAATAGTTATTTAATCAACTAGGTTATCAAAGACAGCGACTAATCGTCAAGATATTTTAATTATTCGCTCCGCTCACGCTTTAATAGTCGCTCGATTAATAACCGAGTATTTCACAAGATTAACATTTGACATAGTAAATTTTCAATAAATCTATGTTCCAGTAAAGTTTTGACATTTCTCATAATGCTTCTGAATACTTTTTTGAACGATTGCCATGAGGACTGCACATTAAAATAGCCGAAATTGAGCATTAAAATGGGTGATTAATGCTCAATTTCATACAAATTAAAATCACCTTTTATTTCGAGGTCGGCGGAAAAAATAATTTACAGAAATCAATCTAGCCACCAGGAATAAATTCATAAATCAATCAAATAGGTCACAATCTAAAACAAAATATTCGATCACAATCACATTTAAATTTTATGAGAAACTTTATTAATGGAAATGATAATAATTTTATTCAACAATTGCAGAGTGTTTTTTTTTCATACATTATTCGAGATACTGGTGTTTCGATCTTTCGACCATCTTTGGTTTCTCAATTTAAATTTTTCTAAGAAACATTCTGAGGTTATTTAACGCCTGCAATTTCCCTTTCGCTATGCAAGTGACAAAAGAG
Source organism: Propylea japonica (assembly GCA_013421045.1). Classification (NCBI taxonomy): domain Eukaryota; kingdom Metazoa; phylum Arthropoda; class Insecta; order Coleoptera; family Coccinellidae; genus Propylea; species Propylea japonica. The sequence continues at coordinate 27,823,217 of CM024246.1, read as the reverse complement.
AAAAGTCACAAAAATTCTGATGTATTTTATATTTCTAAAAAACTTTATAGGTTTTCACTCCCAGTCTCTGAAACAGAAATAATTAAAAAATTTGAGATTGAAAGTTGTCAATTAGACTGTAAATAAAAAACACACAATTCTGAAGATTTTACAAGTTTGTCTGGAGAAGGTGTCTGATATATACACTGAAACGTTACATTGTCCTTCTCATTCATTTCCTTTTTCGGTTTTTCTGTTAGGCAACAATTTTTTCAAGATCGATTTGCTCCTGACAAATTAGTGCAAAGATTTTCGCAGGTGCTCTTCATCTTAAATACAATTTTTTTTATTATTTCTGTTTCAGGGAGTAAAAACTATAAAGTTTTTCAGAATTGCAAAATCCTCCCAGAATATATTGCAATCGATATTTTCTATTTACTGATGTAGAACAAATATTTCGTCCTCGACTTAATGTTAAGTTAATGAAATTCGAATACAATTAACAGACAAAACTTATTCAATTTTATTTCCGTTCAGATGAGAAAATCTGTTTCTAAATGCAGTTTTCAGAATATTTCGATAATTCCTGATATTGTAGAATATTAGAGGATTATATATCCTTGCGACTGTGCTGCAGCTTGTGTTTCTCCTATAGTTCTTCTGTCCAAGATACAGTGGCGAGGCATTCTGTTACACAGTGGGAGTTTCCTCCTCGTTCCTAAAAAATCTACACTCGTCAATTTCTGTTCAGCCAATTATCATCATATGCTTCATAAGGCGACATTGTCCTATTAGAAATCATGTGAAGAGATTCTTGATAATATTCAAATACTTATTGAGCGGTCGTTCTCATGGGACAATTATTTATCGAATGTTCTCCTCTGCTTCTCCGCATTCGCAACTAGGACTTTCAACTGAATTCCATTTGAAAATCATGCTATTCCAACGGCCATTACCTGTTCTTATACGATTAAGAACAGTCCAAATTTTCCAAAGATAGATCAGTTATTAAATCTTTGTTTTGAATATTACATGTGTTTCACTCGGATTGCCAAATTGCTTTATCGCTTTCATTCGAGGTCAGAAAATAATTGGACCAAAATGATTCGCGTGATTTTAATCGAGGAATCTTATTATCTGGAATATAGGAAAGTATTTGATATGAATTTGTAGAAGAATTGATTTTATTTTCAAACGTACAATTATAACGCCATTTTTCGACTGACAGGATCATCGAAAATTTCTATTTCTCCGCCAAGGAGGAAAAGTGTTGCTAAGCAACACTTTTCCGTCCGGCGGCAGGAAAAGTGTTACTATGCAAAAGATTAATTAGAATCGGTAATAACCATGATCTAACTTTTTAAACAGATCAATAAATGCAAATTTCAAGTACCTACTGTTATTCACATCGGTAACATTCAAGTTCCTTCAATCACCACTGACAGGACATGTCAATAACAATCATCACTTTAAAACTATTCAAACACTTATGAATATCGTGAAAGGATCTATAAAAAGCACCAATACATACTGACTTTATAATAAAATTCAATTGTAACAATAAATACATTATTTATTTTCATCAAATTCCTCTGTGATAGGTCTTCAGTTATCCACAAATGAACTTCGTTCTTTCTCGTAATTTCAATAATCCTTAAACGAATATTTTTATCAATAAACGTAATAGAACTATTCAAAAAGGATATTCGTACCTTGTTTTATTCGTATCTATTTATTTTCCTTCAAAAATGAGCATTTTCCGATAGACTTCATCCTCTTAAACACACATGACAGTTGTCAGAATTTTCCGATGTCATAAATAAATCAATTTTAAGAAGTGTCAAAAAATCAAAATTATAACGATCGTAAATGGATAGAATCATGTGCGTAAAGGTAAATCAATCCGAAGATGGATATTCAGATTTTCATGAATTTCAAAACGTTTGAAAATAAAATAACATATTTCATTCGGATGAGAAGTGACTTTTCATGGCTCGTTTCAATTGCCAGCCTCACTGCGTTCGGCTGTCAAACTCAACCTCGCCATGAAAAGTGACACTTCTCCTCCTTATAAAATAATATACTATTATTCCAAATTTTCAAAGTTAGGGCCTACCTGAGGATTTGTGGAGGAGCAATGTTTGAAAGAACTGGTAACTATGGTGTTGGTGTTGATTTTTTTAGCAATAAGAATTACAGAAGGAAATACTAGCAAACGTTGCTCTGAAATGACGATACCAATTGCAAGGTATTTAAATGCTCACAACTGTCTCGATTCCGGAGAACGGCTAAAAAAAATTCATCTGATAAATGGAAATTAAAGGACTCCATCTGTAGACTCATTCTAATTCAACTTTCATGTTTATCAGACTATTTCCATACTTTCGTTTTGTTTCAAGTATTCGACGTTCAGGAAATTATTCGCCTGCCGTTTCGAGGAATATTTTCGAAAGTTTGGATTTCTTGGGGAAACTGTCTTTGAAGTACTTGAAAGTTCCCCGGAGACGGCTGACGAATGCTTTTTCACGCCAGTGGAGTTTCCATCAGGAGCAGCAATAATTTGCTGAATTGTTTCTACTGAAGTTATTTTCTGTGAAATAGTTAAAATATTCACTGCGTCGTTATTGTTGAATTTATTTCAAATACACCGGTAAAAGACTCTTGTGTCTGGATAACTGTAGATTCGTTTCGATTGAAATATAATCTGGTAGGATTCTGCATGTCTAGAAAACCTTTTTTGAAACTTTTTTTGGGTTTACACTCCCAGTCTCAGAGACCGAATGTGAACATAGTGACAAATTACCAATAAACATTTTTAATTAAGATGAAATGACCCTAGGAAATCCTTGCACAAATTTTTTAGGAGGCAATTGGTTTTGAAAAATTTTTTGCTTAACAGTAAAACTAAAAAATTAAGAAAAGTCCTGAGCAAGGGCTTTTGAGCGCTCGTTCTTAGGTGGAACAATAAAATTATTATTTCAAAATTTTATATGGGATTTGAGATTGATACCAAATATGTAAATGCAGAATCTCAGCGCAATCAGAATTATTCTGAAAATAATTCAAATAATGAATTATGTAGAAAATAAATAATTATAAAAATTGAAAAACTATGGTTCTGATGATGCAATCCAGCGATCCCCTTGAAATTTTGCATGAACATTCAGTATAGTAGTATTCATTTTCAAAATAAATTTCACTAGAATCGGATATCTCTTCATGAAAATATAAAGTTTGTTTTTTTTCAATATTCCAATTGAATTTTCTAAAGTTCTGTTCACACTATGGTCACAAAATTCTGTATAAGGCATGTTACCGTCATTTGGCCGTACTATTTCATTCTGATTGGTTTCGTATTTTCTGAGATCATGAGGTACAAAAATTTTGAGTGGCCATATTTTATGGAACATGTTGTACGATTAAGTCTAAACTCTGCGTACCTGTTGATAAAGGATGAAGATTTTCCTTTATTTCAGTTACCCAAGCAGTCCCATTGACTTAGTATACAGACAAGTGTGATTATATTGATTACTTCTAGAGGTTTTGCAGTTGCAGACAGTTATTTATGTACAGCAATGCTTTCTGACTATCCATAAATATTTTCAATTAGCCATTCTTTGAGCAGATATTTAAATTTTTGATGATTGAGCTTAGAATATGGTTACATACAACTAATACCCCTATTACACTATGCCTTTCGTGTGCCGCTGGTTGTACCACCATGTTCCAACTCTGCGTAACAGTAGATAATGGTTGATTTTCCTGTAAAGCAATAAAGCCCATCAAGCCATACTTTTGATCGTAAAGTATCGAAAGCAATTTTCATTCTACATACGAAATTTTTGTCGGTCATTATTTCAGAATAACCAGCATCTTGCTTTGTAGTTTCAGGAAATGTAAAAAGCATACTTAATTTCCTCACAACACTCCAGAACCGTCTGTAAAAGGCTGTAGCGAGGAGTGGGTCCGATGGGGTCCGGAACCCCCCTCCATCCCCCTAAATTTTTCAGAGGTACAGAATTAGAACATTTTCCTTTAAAAATGGTCATTTTGTCATTGGGTGGACCCCCCCAAAATTTTTTCTGGCTACGGCCTTGCGTCTGGATATCTCTCAGACAATTGCCAGGAATCAGAACGTACGACTTTACCGAAGCGCGATAAATTTCATCACGAATTTTCCACGTTCCTGCATATTTCGTCTCGGATATCGTCGCTGGCCCCCAGGAGGATCCGCTGCGAAGTCGACAGAATTCAACAAATCCGTGAGGGATTTGTACGGACTCCATTCAATTCGAAAACATCGATCCAGCAGTATATTGATTCGCGTGTTCGCATAGTAATGAACTTCACAATGGCGTTTTGAAGTATTGCTCGTTACGAGCGTTCTGCTCGAGCCAGTTCGCCGCGAAATTTCCTCATATTCGTTATTTCGGCTTGTTGGAGGCATTGATGTATGAGGTATTGGGAGTAAGATTTTCACGCCAATTACTGGCTACAGTATTCAGGATATTGTTCGAGTTTTGGCAGGCGATGTATTGGTTGTGCTTTTTTATTTTCATGAAGCTCATCAGTCTTGCTGAGTAGAAGAGAGAAATGGAAACGGGAATACTCCGACTAAAACCTCAAGGAAAATACCGTAAAAAGGTATACAGATGGTTACAAAACTTCTATAGGAGCTGGCGCTGGGATATACGGACCAAGTACCAAGTGTGCACTGTCGCTAGGCTCCTGTATGAGCGTTTGTAAAGCGAAAATCTTAGCTATTGAAAGATGACTAGATATTATCTAGAAAGAAACTATCAGAATTGCGATTAGGCCATACACTCAGATAGTCAAGCTTCTATTAAAGCACTGAGCTCCTACGTCCTCGTCTCAAAGATGATCTGGGAGTGCCAGAACAAACTCAATGGGGAAGGCAAGAAAAATAAGGTCTTTTAACCTGGGTTCCCGGTAATTCGGAAATCAAAGGAAACGAAGAGGCCAATACACTTGCCAAAGAGGGCGTACGAATGTCACTCATTGACCCAGAACCCTTCTGTGGTATAGGTAAATGTACCTATAAGAAGGAGTTTCTGAAGAAGGAGAAAGCCGAGAGGGAAAAACTCTGGTGGAATCTCCCAGGGATAGATCATTCCACTAAGTTCCTTCGGAACTTCGAAACAGCATGATCCAAAAGATATCTGGATCTTGGTAAGAAACAATTACACCTCCTCACTGGCCTTCTTACAGGACACTGTCGCCTTTGGAAGCACCTGTTGAGAATGGAATTGTCGGAGACTGACAAAAGTATAGGGTCTGTGGGAGGAGGTAGAAACCCCAATTTCCCATGATTTGGCATTGCGAGCCTAAGGAGAGAATGCCTTGGGCCTCGTTGAAGCTTTCACAGATACTGGATTTCATCAGATCTCTGAAACTGGAAGGCTAGCTGCGAAAGATGTGGTCAGAACAGCTCTGTAACGGGTGACAATTGACCTTGAGGTCAGAGTGAACTGTAACCCCTTTTTAAACTATCAACTATCATTTTTTTTCACAACCCCAGTTCAGTCACTGATGAGTAAACGCAACTTCATTTTCTTTCCTTGACTGACCTGAACGATATCTACGTTTATTGGCTACCAATCTGATGTCAGCTAACCAACTCTTATGGGATCTGCCTTGACTTCTTCGGTTTTCACAAGGTCTCCTCCAAAATTTTTGGGGCCTATCTTTTTAATTCGTGTCTGGCCACGTGGCCTCTACCCTTTGCTACATTCTCACTACGATGTCGAGAACTTTCGTCCTCTTCCATTCCTCTTCGCTACGCATTGTGGGTTTCAAAACTCAAACCTAGGATTGTGTTCGATTATAATTTCACTATAAGGACTTTTCCATCTTCAGCTAGCTAGTTATTGAGATATATTATATAGAATATTTCAAAACAAAATCCAATATCTGTAAAGACTTTAAGGAGGCTAGTTACTCACCCTTACAAGTTTCTGTTCCAAGGAATACTCTCCTTAGGCTCGCAATGCCAAAGCATTCCGTGACTAGGTGAATGGGGGTTTCTTTCTCCTCCCCACAGAACCTACACTCGTCAGTTCTTTCTACATTTATATCTAGACATCTTTCAATAGCTAAGATTTCCGCTTGAAAGACGCTCATACATGAGCCTAGCGACACTGCACACTTGGTACTTGGCCCGTATGTCCCAGCGATAGCTTCTGTAGAGGTTTTGGAACCATCTAGATCATTGAGGTTATAGTTCGTGTATTACCGTTCCCATTCCTATTTTTCACTTAGCAATGTCCTAAAGTTTTTCTCAGTGCTTGCTTTTTTGATCATTACATCACTAGGTAAGTTCGCAGATAAGATGTATTTGTTCAGAGAGGACCAGATTCTCTGATTCTTTATTCCCTCTTTACCTGTACCTTCCTCAGATATTCTGAGGATAGCCTCATGGGCACTAGCTTTAGAGGTGTGAGATCCGTAATGACCTCAAGTGCCCTAGTTGGGCACGTTTAGCTTGACAGAAGCTGACGACTGTAAATTCTTTAGGAAAGACGAAGGAACTCCTTGTCATTGCTAGCCCGCGCAAAGAATGTCTTGGTTAAAAAAATCATAAATGGGAAAGGCTGATCTAGCCTCATCGAGGCCTGCCAAATACTAGAGTTCATTGAGGCTCTTGAACTGTTGGGCGAACTGTAGCGTGATTTCAAAAACAGCTCTGACATTGCTAATTGACGCTACTCAGATGCAGCTCTAAGCTTTATAATATGCTACATTTAATTTGACCTTAAAAAATCCGAATTTTCACGAGAGTTCTTTCATTTCTTAAAACGTTAATTAAAAATGCAGTTACAATGCTAGAAACATTCTCGCTTAATAGCTGTAATAACATTTCGAGAACGATCGAGACAACTTCCCCGTATAATTGCATCTTGAATTGTTGATGATAGAGGAACAATCATATGGGCACCACTATGACCGACGATAATTCTATGCATTTTATACATTTTTCTGTTATTGTAATAGCCAGCAGCTTGCCATACCTGACAATTAAACGGTATGAACGAATTTCTTAGGTTCAGGAAATGCACTCTTAACGTAATAATTCATTGCTGGTTTATTATGTACCGCTTCTTAACATCAATGAGAAATCTAAAACTATTGTTTTTCATCTTCACGTTCACGTATCACGCTGCTTTGAGAGTCATCATTTTAAATTAATAGGTATATTGTGTGAAACTGGCACATCCAATATGGATAACAATGAATTTTTGAATGCTCCTGATTTATTCTCTAGTAGTGATAGATGGATTGTAATGAATCAGTGGAAGCTGTATGGAATGAATTTTTTGTTGTACCGAACGGGTATTTGAAAACGGTTCATGGTACTAGATTCGTGTAGTGTCTTGTTCAAAGGGATAATGAGTATTTTCTTCGCACAAAAAGCTGCCGAAAAATGACGAATTTCAAAAGACTGATAACCGTGCATTTTACAAATGAAAGAAGAGCACAAAAATTAGAACCTCTACAAAAAATCTCTGTCACGTTTTCTTGAAAGACTACCATAACTGAAAAAACCTACTTTATATTTTGTTGAATATCTTGAAATTACATCTGGAAACACAATATGAATATAAAAACTCAAAAAAAGCAGTACATGCACCACATACTACTGTTGAGTTGAGGATTTTTTTCCTTTTATATTCGGACGCTATTGGTCTATAATTGACAGGTTTACCAAACAATATGTTGAAAAGTATTTACCGAAACAGACAATCAGGATGACTCATATTGAAATAAAATATTGATTTCACTAACAATGCGAAGAATAGTTCAAGCAATTCTCAAAAAAGATATTAACTTTCTTATAATTTTGCACAAAAATTGTCTTCTTATAATTGAGAAATAATTTCGCAATGATTTGATTCAAAACAAATCTAAAAATGAAGAAATTAAAGCATTACTAGACCCCATTTTTCAGCACGCGTTCTACAAATGAGTGATATATCGTCTTGCCCAAATGTCTGTAATTAACGAATTCTGAGTCGAAAATGATCTCAAACGATAGGGTTACACTCCCTGATGACGAATCCGTGGTCAATTCAATTCTGTCCTCAAGGCCGATCGCAAACACGTAAACTCTCGAAAGAATTTTCCTAGATACTTTTTCTAGGTGGGTTCGGTTCATGAATGCAGCGGTTAAATCATACAGGGTGTTTCATAAATAGGGCCATTCAAAATTTTTGATCCTCAATATCAGAAGCCGATCGAAATATGGCTACATGCAACATAAGAAGCCTCATACGAAATTTTGTGGTCTTGGATAATTCAATCCGGAATATTGAAAAGAATAATACTTATATTTCCACGATAAAATATCGAATTCGAGTGAAATTCATTTTGATTTCCATTCCATTTTTTTATTTTCGAATTCAAAATATAAGCGCTGTCCAGACCTGATATGATCCCGGGCCAACACAAATTACTAAATAGATTAGAGGGCCGCACAAATAAAAAACATATTTTTGAAAAGGTTTAATAACGTTCAATATAGTTGATATTTAACTATAACATTAAATTTCAGGTATTATCATTGTATATCTTTATACAATGGTATTAGTGCTTCATTAATTTATCTTTCACAATCTTTTCAATATCAATAATTATATTAGTTGTATCCAGACGCAGTGCGTGTGTGAGTGAATTATCCGATAGTGGGAATCTATATTTAGATTTATAAAATTCATCGTGGAATACGCACTTTCACAAAGATAGGTAATGCCCATCATCGAACCCATTTTTAACCAGAGATTGGTTAATTTGGAGAAGCGATCGCCAAGGAGCTTAAAAAAATCAATTCCAGACTCTGTTCTGCCCTTGTAAAAGGTTTCTGATTGTAGGTCGCATAATTCTAATTGATAGTCAGTCCTCACACTTTCGATATCAATTGTTAACGGATGAGTAAAAAGTGATATATCACTCTCTAATTCTTTAAAATCTATGAATCGCTGCTCAAATTCCACAATTATTTCGTCAATATATTTCAGGTGATTGTTTTTCCATTCTAATATTAAAAATATACCACGGGCTGCAAAAATATTGACTGCGGGCCGCATGCGGCCCGCGGGCCGTGCTTTGGACAGCCTTATAAGGTATCAATCTCTAGTTCTAAACAATTTTTGAGGTAATAGCCTGATTTAATAATCAATAAACGAGCGCTCGAAGTAACCTAGTCAAAGCTTTTCGCGAATCTTTTATGATATATTTATTTATTTATCAACTGGGAAATACACACCCACACCCAGAAAAGATACAAATATATTAGGCTTTACATTATGTATGAAAGAGAAAAATATCAAAAAATGATATTGTCGAATAATATATCACATATTTCTGCAAACATGGAAGTCTCTTTTTGCATACAATACAGAGGTGAATTCTGAGCAGCAAAGAAAAGATGTCGTGTTTCCTCAGTGATATACCGGCAAGAAAAATTCTGGCTCCAATGAAACATTCGAAAGTTTTTGGAGCACCAATACGTCATTTATAGAACTGCGATATTCCAAACTGACCACGTTAAAAATCTTTTGTCTTATAGAATAGTTTTCAGTTTGATCATATAAACTGAATTTCGATAAAACAGATTTTCTAATGTATTTAAAAATATTCATATCATAATGTAGCTAATCAAAATCATTTTGTTCATTTGAATTGAATAGCAAATTTACTGACTGGGTTCCAGAAAATAGCACTAACTTGAGATATATGACCTTCTGAATAAGTATCATAAAATACATTGAAAGAAATTTCTCATCTTCTATTTTCTTTCGAATCTGTTTCGGTGAAGCAAAGACGCTCTTCATAAGAAAAACTTCTAGTTGTTCGAATTTTTCCGTATTAAATTACCAAACAGGTTATTCGAATACCAATGTGTGATTTTTGTGAGAATCTGAGTACTCATATCACGTGAATAACTACGCCGACAAACAGAAAGAGTAATACTTTTTATGAATAACACATTCGCTTATACGAATGGAATAACACATTATTTCACTAACCCAAAAGGTGTTTCAATTCTCCGCATTGAAGCAAGTAGACCAATATATGGAAGTGGACCACTATTTCATTTCATCTTGTGAGAAATATATGACTTTATTATGATTCGTAACTCTAAAAGCAACCGCATGTAAATTTTCTCCTAGGCATTAAGCCATTTTGGTAACATCGGTGCTGTCCAAATAATAATAAGATGAATCTTGTGTAATTTTTCAGTCGAAGGATATTTCCGTGTCACTGTTCTTTCGAACCATTGAACTCATTTTTTCATTTAATGCCTACAGAAAAAAGGGAGCAGAGAGAAGGTAAGTTGGAATGAGCGTAATTATGCACAGGACCGTAACAAGAGGTATCGAAGCTATGAAGTTTAAATCGATCCAATGATAAAAATTCATTGCTGATCTGAAACATTTTTTTGACTCCTTTATTATTAAACTGATACTGGAAGTAGTGAGAAAGTTTGCTTTTTAAAACTTTCAATTATTCAAACAGAAGTTCATGGGGGTTGTGTCGATTATGAATTATAAACCAACCAAAAACTTTTTAATTTTACATAGCTACCAGTAACAGCAAATTCTAAAATAAATTCTTATTGAAATACCTTCTCAATAACTCAACGGGTTCAGCTGTCATTTGTAAGTCTTCTCAGGAAAGTAGGGTAAAACCCGGATAGATGCCCCAGTTGGATAGATGCCCCATTTTCAAAATACCTAACTTCCGAAACACGTATCAAAAAATTAATTTATAAGTAGCTGCTACAGTCACCCTGGACCTTAGTTTTGTAAGGGTTATTGTAAAGTGAAGCCGTTTTTCGCTAGTGTGTGCGATCATCTCAGCAGCGAACTTCACAAACATGCCAAAGTTTTAGAGGTAGGTATTTGCCGCTGTATAACTTTTGAAGTGGTAATAAATTCAGTAATTTTTTTCATTACTTCAATACAGTGTTTCATTGAGTGTACATTTGAGTACAAATATTTTTTGTTTTCTTCTTAATTTATTAAAAAAAATAATGGGCGTCTATCCCTATCGAAAAGGATAGTTGCCCTGATTTTTTGAGGTATAGGTGCCCCTTAGGACATCTGAACTCAAACCTTATCTTCTTAGCAGATTTTCGATTCATTGTGTTATTTTGATTTTAAACTTGATTCTTGATCATTTTTGTTGAGACTTATTATTTCATTGATTTATCATGAATGAGTGGAATAATGTTTTATGTTAATATAAAGAATACAAATTTTCGTTTAATATATGCTTTTGAAATTTAATTAAAAATGCACAATTGTTGTTAATTCGATCCTTGTTGCGTAGATAAAGTTGCTGTTTTAGGCATAGAAAATGTCATTATATTTAGTTGGGTTTTTGGTTCACAAAGTATGAAGGGCATCTATCCCTTCCAGTATTTTCATGGTGGGGCAACTATCCATACTTGTAGGCATCTATCCCCAAAAGAAAGGTTCTACAAAAATCAAAAAAAAAATTTGGGACTGCTATATCAGAGAAAAGTCTGAGTTTCTCAAATCAAATAATGGAGGTTCCTACACTCATAGAAATAACATATATAAAATCAATATTTTCAAAAATATGAGGCAATTTCAAAAAGTGGGGCATCTATTCGGGTTTACCCTATTCATAACAAAACTCCCCATTCATGAATGATGAAAGGTTTATTATAACTCATAACTTCTGATGTTTGGACAGAAAAAATCAATCATTAGTAAGATATAATTCATTTCCCATATGAATAAGCGCGCAACAGCTTCTGACATGTCAGCGCTTTAGACTAAGTACCTATGTAAGAAAATATAGGTATGTAGGATACTTATACATACAACATGTAAATAAATGCGAGGGACTTTGGAAAATGATTCCTCGATGAAAATAAGCAGGGTTAAGTCATATAAATTTTTTTTCAAAATCGACCCTCCTTCCAATATACAGCCTTTGGAAAGCGATGACGAGTTGACAGTTTTGAATTTTTTACGGCTTTTTAAAAACACTGAGTCATAAAACATTATATAATATGAAGCATTAAGTAGATGTTACTCAAACGAATTTTTTAGATCTCCTAACTTTATTATTAGGGGTTGAAAATAACAACCCCCTATGATTTTCGTTCAAAAATTGTTTTCGTGGAATAGATTTTCAATAAATAAAATTCTCTTATGGTTTCCCATTCAATTCTGGAGAAAAAAAAAATCTCCTGCAAAATTTCGTTAAACTCGATAGGTTTTTCGGAAGAAATAAAAACTTAGAAGCAGTTATAATCACTTTTCATTACATTTCATCATTTAGGTGTTCCATAGAATGAATAGTCTAAGATATATCATGTCATTTATGTCTATGACAGGATATAAAGATGATCTATTGATCTATGTTCTTAATTACTAATTTCCAGAAGAAAATAGAAATTTCTTTCGATTAATAAGCATAATTGACAAAACCAATTTTGAGCATAAGCAAAATCTTAGATAATTCATTCTTTGGAACATATGATGAAATGGAATGAACCATGATCATAAATGCTTGTAAGTTTTTATTTTTTCCGAGAAAACTATCGATTGTTTCGAAATTTTGAAGAAGACTTTTTTCTCCAGAATTGAATGGGAAACCACAATTTTATGACTCAGTGTTTTTTTAGGACTCTTTCAAAAAATTAAAAACTATCAACTCGTCATCGTCTTCCAGGGGCTCTATCTTGGAAGGGGGGTCGATTTCGAAAAAAAAATATACGAACTACCCCTACTTATATTCATCGAGAAATCATCTCCCTAAGTCCATCGCATTTGTTCACAGACACCCTCTTTAGTCTAAGGTCAGCGCTCATTCCGGTGACATTATATTGATGCAAAGTTTGAGTTATAGTGTATTGTCAGCAATTTATAAAAAACCAAGCGGCAACTTGTTTGTACTGGAAATGGCAACTTTTTTCTTGGCAAACTTACACTGAAGCCTAATTCTTGAAAGGCAAAAAATGAATCTTCTCATACTTAACGAATCGACATAAAATGCTCAAATTTAAAAATTGCCAACAAAAACCATAATCTGGTATTCAAATTATGAAGGGTATGATACTTTTCTGGTGAAATAATCCAGAAAATATACATTGAAATGATTTGATTACTGTATTCATAATATTCCTCCTTTCCCATGCAAAATGTTGGAATTGCATTCCACGAATATCGATTTATTTATACCTCACGTACTCCTTGTTACGATCCTGTTTTGGTGGCTTTAGAGACCTGTCACATAACGCACGAGTTGCTCACGTAATTTAGTAGTGTTTGCGTTCCATAACGAAGCTGATAAATGTCTGCCAAAAAATTGAATTTTATTACAGGATCATGTCTCTTTTTCTGCCTTCCCTTCGCTCTATATTCCTCATGATGGATATATTCCTGAAATTTCGATTGCAAATCGTGTGTGGGAAGCGTGAGCCCAGGTGTTTTTTTTTGTTTTTAGGTTTAAATGTAAACCTATTTCTCTTTATTACGGAAATGGAAACGCGGTATATTGTACCGTTATTGTTTTACAATTCACAAATCGGCTTGACAGATTAACTTTTATTTCCAATGGAAACATTTGTCCTACACGATTGAGTCGTTTGAAGCGAAGGTTTTTGGCTGGAAAAAAGCAGCAAAATGGATATAAGTAATTGGATTCCTGTATTCATAATTTTCCTTCCGTTCTATGCGAAATGTTGAAACTTCATTCCACAAATATCGATGTATACCTCACATACTCCTTGTTACGATCGTGTTTTGGTGGCTTTACGTGTAATTTAGTAGTGTTTGCGTTCCCAGAGCCGGACCGTGGCGTGGGCGTGGCGAGAGAGGCATTTGCCACGGGCGCAAACGACCTAGGGGCGCAAAATGTGAAATAACATTTTTTTATCGTTTTCTATTCATTTTGTTGATTCAGTTCTTGTTCATTACTTTTTAAGAAATATGGGAGGTTCAGTATATTTGTGCTTAAAAGAACCCCTAGCTGGAAAGTTTCATATACCATTTGTTATGTTTTTTGGGGTGCGGAATTCGAACCTGAGGTGCTAACAAAATTTCGTGACGAAACATAGAAACAAAACAAAAATGAATGAAAAATTTTATTCTTGGTCAGTTTTTTGCTTATTACTCGGGAACTATCAACTTTTCGTAAAAAGCCTTTCCATACAAAATGAAAGTACATAAAATTTCCTACAAATTGTTTTACCACAGTTTGTTCTGCGACAACCCGTCCTGGCTCAAATTAAAGTTTTAAATGAGGTATTTTCTGTAACTCAATAAATGAAAAAAAATAAATTCTATGGTTCCAGTGATGCGATCCTCTTAAAATTTTGCATGAAATGCAGTTTATCAGTCTCGATTCACAAAAAAAATTCACTCGAATCGGATATCTTGTTATAGAAATATAAAGATTCTTCTTTTAATATTCCAATTAAATTGAATATCTCAGACGAAACGAAACCAATCGAAATGAAATGTTTCGGCCAAATGCAAGATGCTCATAATAAGCCTTATGCAAAATTTTGTGACCATAGTGTGAACAGAACCATAGAAAATTCAATTGGAATATTGAAAAGAAGTCATAGAAAATACCTCATTCTCAACTTGAGCCAGAACAGGTTGTCGCAGAACAAGCTGTGGTAGTACAATTCGTAGGAAATTTTATGTACTTTCATTCTGTATGGAAAAGTTTTTCACGAAAAGTTGATAGTTTCCGAGTAATGAGCAATAAACTGACCAATAATGAGATTTTTTTTTCTATGTTCCGTCACGAAATTTTGTTAGCAAACCTCAAATTCGGATTCAGCATCCCAAAAACATAAAAAATTAAAGAAATCAAAACCACCCCAAAACTTTCCAGATCCCAAGTCCTTTTTTCCAGAAAATCGGTTTATGGGCTGAAAAAATGCTTGCTACTACACTTCATCTGATGCTGAAGTATTGCAAGTCCATCTTTTATCCTTACCCCACTTTTTCAATTTCATATAAACTCACGTGATAGTTCAATCTAGCGATTTAGTGGACATAGCATAGTTCTGACCCATACCATAAAGACACAGTTTAGTTGAAAGTGGCAATGCCATCTTGAAAACAGAGATCTGTTTTCAAGATGGCATTGAAAGTGGACAGAAAATAGTTCTATAATATGCAGAACTACCATACGAAGCTATATTGTGTCCCAATTTTTCGGAAATTTCTTTTTGGGTAAATTTTGATCATCACAAAACAATCAGGATCTTCAAGTTTAAGTTCAAAATGAAAGATTTCGTATACATTTTCAATCAGCTTTTGACCTATTCAAAAAAACGTGTCTCCTGAAAAGTGAGAATTTCGCACTTAGAATAGTTTTGCATTAAACCCATCGAAATGTCAATTATGAAAAAAAAATGTATTTATTGAAAAATGAATTTCTTCTAGGGCGCATTTTGAAAGTTTGCCACAGGCGCTAGAATCCTAGTTCCGGCTCTGTGCGTTCCATAACGAAACTGATAAATGTCTGCCAAAAAATCGAATTTCACTACAGGATCATGTCTCTTTTTTTCCTTCCCTTCCCTCTATATTCCTCATGATGGAAATATTCCTGAAATTTCGATTGCAAATCGTGTGTGGGAAGCGTGTACCCTCGTGTTTTTTTTTGTTTTTACGTTCAAATATAAACCTATTTCTCTTTATTACGGAAATGGAAACGCGGTATATCATACCGTTATTGTTTTACAATTCACAAATCGGTTTGACAGATTAACTTTTATTTCCAATGAAAACATTTGTCCTACACGACTGAGTGGTTTGAAGTGAAGGTTTTTGGCTGAAACAAAGCAGAAAATACGGATTTAAATAATTTGATTCCTGTATTCATAATATTCCTTTCGTCCTATGCGAAATGTTGAAATTGCATTCCACGAATATCGATTCACGTAAATAAATGTCTGCCAAAAAATTGAATTTTATTACAGGATCATGTCTTTTTTTCTGCTTTCCCTTCGCTCTAAATTCCTCATGATGAATATATCCCTGAAATTTCGATTGCAAATCTTGTGTGGGAAGCGTAAGCCCAGGTGTTTTTTTTTGTTTTTGGTGGTAAATGTAAACCTATTTCTCTTTATTACGGAAATGGAAACGGGTTATATATTGTGCCGTTATAGTTCTACGATTCACAAACCGATTTGGCAGATTAACTTTTATTTGGAATGGAAATATTTGTCCTTTTCGAGTGAGTGGTTCGAAGTGGAGGTTTTGGCTGAAATAATGCAGCGAATATGCATTTGAATCATTTGATTTCTGTATTCGTAATATTTCTCCTGTCTCATGCAAAATGTTCGAATTCCATTGGACGAATATCAATTTATACCTCAGGTATTCCTTGTTACGATCCTTTTTTGATGCCTTAGAGACCTGTCACATAACGCACGAGTTGCTCACGTAATTTAGTAGTGTTTGCGATCCATAACGAAGCTGATAAATGTCTGCCAAAAAATTGAATTTTACTACAGGATCATGTTTCTATTTCTTCTTTCTTTCGCTCCATACTCCCATGATGAAAAATAGTGTCGGAAGCGTGAACTCAGATGTTTTGTTGGTGTAAATGTAAACCTATTTCTCTTCATTACGGAAATGGAAACGCGATATATCATACCGTTATTGTTTTACCATTCACAAATCGATTTGTCAGATTTAATCGAATTTTGTCCTATATCACAGAGTGAAGGTTTTACAAGGAGAATTTTTGCATGTTTCGAAATCAAACGGGAAAAGCTGCGCTTGTGCTCTTTCATCATAGTCCATTCAAAAAAGACCGATTTTAGGAATGAGATAACAGAAATTCCCACTTGGTTGAAAATTGGTAGGATTGTTCAAAGCGCTGTTACAATATTTACTCAGTATCAAACATCCAAAAACCGGGTTTTCCCAATTTTTAGCAAATCGGCAAGTTTTATCATAAAAAGAGCTCAGACAAAAATTAAAGATCAGATTATTATCCATAAAATGTCCTTATACTTCTCTCCTAAGGGTTTGAATTTCGAGCTGATAGTGATATAAAACGACTTTGATGACTGATGAGAAATCCGAGGTTGAAACAAAATTGAGTGCAGTCGTTTTCACTTTAACTTGTCGAACAAAAAGATACTTGAAACAGGTGAGAGGTCGGAATAGTTCAGAAACTTTCGTTAACGGGCCAAATTGAATAATTTTTGACATGTGATTTCGAATTTTATATCAATCTGATCTGGTCCCAATTTTATATTTAGATACAACATATATATTAGTTTACAATGTTTTTTTATCTATTATTCGGAAAAAGTACTCCAAATTTTATAAGATTAGTTCTACCAGAAATGTAACTACAATTCAGGTTAAATTTTATATTGAGATGACATTTCGCTTAATTCGATCTGTGGCAATTTTCATCATACAAAGAGCCTTCTAATTCTTTCTCATATTGGAAAAACGGCTTCAAATCTTGACATTCTCAGGGTAAGTATAAAATTTGTAGGGTAGATCTGAATTCATAATGAAAAGAAAGAAACTCTTGTTCTATTCATCTTCAAATTATGATTTCTTAGAAACTTTATAGGTTTTCACTCCAATTAATTTGTTTCATTTTTCAGTTTTACTGTTAGGCAACAATTTTTTTCAAGACCAATTTGCTCCTGACAAATAAGTGCAAAGATTTTCGCAGGAGCACTTCACCTTAATCAAACATTTTTTAATTATTTATGTTTCAGAGACTGGGAGTGAAAATCTATTCTAAGAAATGCAGAATCCTCCCAGAATATATTTCAATCGATATTCAAATTATGTATTCAGAAATCAAATGTAAGAAATGGTTATATCGATTGCTAACTTATCTAGATATCGAAGCGGAATATTTCGAGGAACAATTAAACAGTTTCGAATTCCTCCCATTGTTGATATTCATTGTCAGCTCAAAATATGAACTAGTTGCCAGCAAATGAAATTTGTATCTTCTCGATTAACCTTCACGCATTTCTTTGTGCGTTCGTTTCGATTCAACTGACCGAAATGATGCATCCCAAAACGAACCAGCGTACGAAATTGTTCGTCGAAAAAACGGTATCCTATTATTATTGAATAATAATCACGGCGCCAGCTGTTTCTTTGGTTGTTCCGCTATAGTCTTCAGTTGAAATTACTTCAATTTTCGCCGTATCACTCTGTTAACAACTTTATAATATCTCGCGGTCAGAATGATCTCAGGAAAAATCGAATTAACCGAACTGAAAAATACTTTCGGTAATTCTATGAGAAAAAGGAGAGTTCAGTAAGTATTATTGTGATGGAAGTGTATCATAACCATCATTATAATAGTATTGAATTGATATCACGTTGAATTCACCAAATAGATTTTTTTAAATCAGGAGCACCCTTAGTTACACACAAATATTAAGCCTCAATTACACGCAGCCCTGCT
Organism: Propylea japonica; assembly: GCA_013421045.1. Lineage (NCBI taxonomy): Eukaryota > Metazoa > Arthropoda > Insecta > Coleoptera > Coccinellidae > Propylea > Propylea japonica. Next base: position 27,804,767 of record CM024246.1, on the reverse strand, counting down.
CGCGTTGTCGGCAATAATTCCCGAAATACTTCTGCAGCAGTATTTACGGCAGTGAGCATTTACACTCTGCCGGAATATTTCCCTCGCGACCAAGTGCAGTCGGCAACGATGGACAAAGAAATTCCACAGCAACATAGTTGAATTTAATCACTTACAGCTGTTCACGCTGCCGGTCCTTTGACTTCCGTAAGAAAAACCGCCAATTCAGGCAGCGTAGAGCAGCACGAGGGGCAATGTGAGGCAGAAGTGAAGTGTAGTGATTACATTCTCGCGCTGCCCACTTCCCTGCTCCCTGCCCACTACCTAGCTCCTTGTCGTGGAAGTGAGCTGAGTGTAATCGGGTGTTAGTAGCGCGATGCGGAAATATTGTTACCATATTAGGTAGTTTTTTTCGGCAGCCATAATTGGAGTAAAACTGTATCAATAATAGCTTTAAAACCATAAAAATATTGCAATTAGGAAAATTTTGAGGATCTGTAAATTGAACAGGTCCAGATCAATGGAAATTGTATATGCTCTTTTATTCCCAAAAAACTGCACGAAAAACTGAATCGAACTATGTAATTTCTATTTTTCCGCATGTTTCGTTTCTACTAACTCTTCAATTTTGATTTAGGGTTGACGAATTTTGCTAATGAAATATAATCATTTTCTGCTTTGACTGTCATGACTTACGAACCACGTGGAATATTTTTATGACATGTAGTACACTAGCACATGCTAGTATTTCTACACGAGTAACCTAAATATCAGTCAGTCGAAAAATTCAAGTCCAAGTAGACAAAAATTTTACATGCCCTCTTATCCTCAAGAAAAACAATCGGTTTTTTTGAACTTCAGTACGCTCTCGAATACGCTTCAATATTTGGAGACAGCACAAAACACTGAAGTGAACTAATTTCTACTATATTCTGCGCCTACAATCTTTCCAAAATTGAATATCAGGTTACCCGCATTTTGAAAATTAAATTTGTATTAAATACCCTAGAATATTTTTATGATATTTGGTACAAACATTTTACTATGTCTATACAAACGATCTGAGGATACGTCACTTGGAAAATCCAGGTCCTAATAAACGAAATTGCATATGAATCCTCAAAAGACACCCTGTGGGTGGTTTTGAGGATACAAATGCTTATTTAATCCAGGCCTGAATTTTTCAAGTGATTAATACTTGGGTTTTTTGTGTAGAAATAGAGGAATGTGTGTAGTGAATATCATAAAAATATTTCAGGTGGTTCGAAAGTAATGACACTGAAAAAAGAAAACCTTAATGATTCATAATCAATATACAGGGTGTCCCGAAAAAATTTCTTGGATTCAGATAGAACATAAAAAAATAAAATGTTCCCATAACTTTTTTCCTAGTGGCCCTGCCTGAAAAAACGACCTCCTAAATGGCGCCACTGGAAATTCATTTTAGTGGAATAAATTTCAATTACTTACTACTTTGATTGTTTTCTTCCAAAACAGTTCATTTTATCGACACTGAACAAGAGTACATACCTTTTCTTTAGCCTAATGTTCAAGGTATCCAAATTTTTTTAGCACCTTATCATACAGGGTGTTAAAAATGTAAGCATTAAAATGTACAACCCAGTCCGCCCCTGGTAAACTAAACAAGAGAATTGAAATTTGATCGCGGTGGTCTAAGAGTTCCTTAATACTATTAATCATATCAAAATTTTCATCAAATTATATCGAGGAGTTTGAAACTTATTCCACTAAAATGGATTTCCAGTGGCGTCATTTAGGAGGTCGTATCTTCGTAGGGAGGACCGCTAGGAAAAAAATAAGGGAACTTGTCATCTTCATGGTCTTTAACCATCGTCGACTCTTTGCCGTTAACCAATCAAAGACCCTGAATGGTCCGAAGCAAACGTAGTCGCCCTTACATTTCAAAACACACCACTGACAATTCAACTTCATAAATTCTTTTTGTATGAGTTTGGACCTAGTTCATGTCTGTACTACATCAGCATAATCATTTTTTCATCCTAAACCTTGAATGTTTCCCATTTTCTAACAGATTTCATTTGTCTGCTACTTTCCAGGCGAGATGCTTTGCATATCTTGTACGCAATCGTTTATTCTGCAAGTTCCAGGAAGAATCAATAAACTTTATTATGAGATAATCATTATTATATATCAATTATTATACGTAACTTCCATATACACGGAAATCCTAAAGCTTCTGCTAATTGAGTTATCGATGTTCTGAACGAAACTGAAATGATACATCATTAACTCATCCATCATCTGCATTAAATCATTCTATTTCCTTTCAGTTATGACTTATTGCAACTTACGGGCATCAAATTGAATTATTATTTTCATTTATTTCTTATTGGAGTTCCCATAATTACATAGAACACGTTCCAGTACGAATGATTTCCGAAACAAAAAGTGATATATTTCTTACACTGGTCAATACATCAGTTCCGTTCTGTGAAATTAATTCTTCTAATTCTTCCATCAGCTTCCATTTCCTGTATTTATAGTCTTGGTGTGCGCAAAAAGCTTAATGCGAATCTGCTGCAGCATGCTATATGAACTCGCTTTGGAAGTAAGGTTGTTTATGAACAAAAATTATATTCGATATTTTCATTGCTCTCTCGATATTTTCATTCTTTCACTACAAGCATGGCTTTTTCATGTTGTAGATAAGACTATTGTTGATGGCACAATGACATCCTTTCTGTCTTAAGATAAATGAGATGTTTCGTGTTTTATTACTATCTTAAGTCGCATCCACACTATGCCGAACGACTTCATTCGACACGTTCGGGGCGACACGTTCGATTCGACAATCGGTGTGGACGTGTCGGACGATAAACGGTTCGACTCAGTTGTGAGCGAGCATTGAAAGCCGGAACGCGGGAGAAATTCAGTTCAAATCCGAATCCGACGGCATGTGAATACGCAGCGCTTTTGAATGCAACTGAACCCCATTCGGCCCATTCGACAGTCGACACGTCCACACTGAATGATTCGATTCGACTTCCTTTGATCGGGACCGCGCTCAGTCGGGTTGGAAGCGACATGATTCGATTCGACTTCTACAACGTCCACACTTATTCGACTTTGTCGAACGACACAAGTCGAATGATGTCGTTCGGCATAGTGTGGATGCGACTTTACGACCAATTTTCTTCACAGAGTTAATTATTTCCAAGCAAACTTCGCTATCATGTCTCATGCTAACTAGGAGTATACGTCTAGTTTAAGCCAACACATTATAAAAGGTTTTTCAATAAGCGGTGTTATTTTGCTATTCAAAGAAAAATGTCATTTTTCAATATAAGAGATCAGATGTTTATTTCATTATAAAGAAGAAGCTATGCCGTTAATAGTGGAAAATAATATCAGGCAAATGACCACCACAACCACGCTCACAGGACCATATCCTTTTAATGAAATTTTTCATGACCGAATCTTAAAGTGACCCTATGTCCTCGATAGCCTCACGAATTCTATCTCATCGTTGGGCTATTGGCGTAGACCTTTCCTTTCACGTGGACCTAAAAGAAGGTGTTAAATCACAAGATCTCGGTAGTCAATTGTGATCACCTCTTCGAGAGATAACACGGCCCGGAAACTTTTCCCGCAAAATGGTTTCGTTGCTTGTGTGACAGGTAGCGCCGCATTGTTGAAAGTAAACGTTGTCCAGATAAATACTATCCAATTTCGGCCATAAAAAATCATTAATCATCTCTCGATAGCGCAATCCATTCACCGTAACTTTTGCTCCAGCCTCATTTTCGAAGAAGTAAGGTCTAATGACTCCGCTGGACCATAAACCACACCAAACAGTCACACGTTGAGGATAGAGAGGCTTTCCAACAAAAACTCTTGGATTTTCCGAGCCCTAGATGCGACAATTTTGCTTGTTGACGAAGCCACCGAGGTGGAAATGGGCCTCATCACTCAAGATTTTTCGATGGAATTCCGAATCATTTTCATGCCTTTCAACGACCCAATCAGCAGAGACATGACGTTGTTGATGATGGGCAGACTTGAGTTCTTTACAAGCCTTAAACCCAAATCTGTATGCAAAATACGGTGTAATGACGTTTTTGGAATCCCTAATTCCAAAGAACGACGATTAATGGAAAAACCTGGGTTTTCTTCAACACTTTCGGCTACAGCAGCAATATTCTCAGCTGGTCACATCACTAGCTTGTACCAACAGCTCGAATTTCTTCACCAATTTCTTTATTGCGGTCCGACAAGGTGCTTCACGACGACCCAAAAATGATCGAGTTTTACGAAGCGTCTCTGCCAAATTTTTACCATTTTATAGTGAATTGTAATAATTTCAATGCGTTCTTGAAGCGTGTATCGTTCCATTTTTATTAATGGCGTAGTTTGTACTTGTCAAATGTCAAAAAATTACAGCTTCAAACGTGACATCTACCGAAATAGCGGGGTATTCAAAATAACTCCTCCTATTGGAAAACCTTTTATTAGCATAATATGTATTCGGTAGTTTCTGTAGCCGATGCACATCATAACTATCCAGATATCGGAGTTTTCCTTGCTGATTTGGTACAGTTGATATCTCACGATTTTCTGAGATAATTGGTCAATTTTTCAAGAGCTTTCGAAATGCAATTAATAGATAAAATCGCTCTAAATTATCGGGAAAGCCTTCGAGTGAATTACTGGAACAGATTGAAATTAATGGCGGCATTCTGGATTTTCTACCTCTGTTCCTAATACAGCGTGCTCTAGTAGATTCGACTGAATGTCAGAAAGTTTCGAATTGTTGGATTCAATGTTGAAGAAGCTGAGATCGAAAATATTTCGGTCCGTTGCTTCCTGCATTCGTAAACACTTCTTCTTTCAAACTTTGTTTGTATTATGAGTAGTATTAAGAACCAGGAATCCTATCGGCTCAGAAGTGCATATTCAACTGTTCAATAAGACTTGCGCTCAGGGACGGGCCGAAGCAAAATTTTTGGGGGGACCAATTAACGAAAGTTTACCAACTGTGCATTGAAGGTTTAGAAAACCGATTGAGGAAGAGGGTGGTAAATTGCGATTCAATGTTTTTTTCTAGATAGAATTCAAAATAATTGGAAATTCTGTGGTGATAATCTTTTAATTCGGCATTGCCGATTCGACATACTCTTCAGGATTACACCGCATTTGTTATTATTTGTGTATGATGTGCTCATATCTACAGAATTCCATGAAAATCGAATGATTGCACGATTTTTTGACAAATGTACTCATAAGTAATAAAGATTTCGAAAAAATATTATGTTTCTTGCGAAACGACTAAAAGTGTATAAGTTTGGATAAGTAAACTGCCAACAATCAATTTTTTCAAAATCGTCCAATAATTCCAGTTTCATGAAATTTAGCAGACATGAGCACCTCAAGAATTCGCATTTAAATTCTGATTTTCATACCGCTATGATAAGCAGTTATTGAAATAAGGAGAATATTTCAGTGACAATAAATTCAAAACTACTGAACCGGCATTCTGGCCTACTAAAGAACTCGAATGAGATATTGAGGTCCCACACCTATGCTGAAAATTTGAACTTTCAAACTCTTTCCTTCGTTATGTGTGTTTAATTCCAGACCAGCAATACTAGCCAGAGTTTTTATTTTTTTCAAAATTTTTGATGATTCGATTCTGACGAAATGTAGGACAAATATGCTCGTCGCTGACCTAGTTCCCTCACGCGAGAAATACTGCCGATATTTTGAAACTTTTTTTGATTAAGTCAAATTCATTCATATTTTATGAAAATTTCTTGGAAACATGTATTCCAATTGAAATTTCTCCAACTGATCCGAAAGTTTGCCGAACTCTCCCAAAATTTTTCCGTCTGCCTCAAAATTTTTTTAACTGCTTCGAAAATTTACCATCTGCTTCGAAAATGTATTAACTGCTTTGCGAATTCATCAATTCTGATCAATATGAAACACGCCCCTAGACCAACTTCATTGACATCTGTCCAACTACTTAAAAATTGTACCAATTGTTTTGAAATTTTTCAAACTACTCTGAAATGTTTTTAACTGTTTCGAAATTTGTTCAACTGCTTAGAAAAACTGTCAACATTTGGACTATTCCTGTAAAAACTTCGTTGAAATTCTTCAAACTGTTCTTAAATTTTTTCGACTGCTTTGACAATTTGTCCAACTGCTTCTCAATTTCACCAACTGTTTTGAAATATTTCCATTTGCTTCCATAATTTTTCCAACTGTTTCGAAAATCTACCAACCGCTTTGAAGTATTGCCATCTCTGATCAACATCATCGACATTTGTCCAACTACTTCACAATTTCACTAACTGTTTTGAAATTTATCCATCTGCTTCCAGAATTTTTCCAACTGCTTCAAAAAACTACCAACTGCTTTGAAAAATTGCCAACTCTGATCAACATTAGGCCCATACCTGTGTTGACATTTTTCAAACCGCTTTGAAATTTTTCCAACTGCTTTGACAATTTTTCAAACTGTTTCGAAAATTTAAAAACTGCTTTGAAAATTTGCCAACTCTGTTCAACGTTGGGGGGTGTTTGGAAGTCCCTCCCATCCCTCCCCTAGGGCCCCGTCTCTGCTTGCGCTATATAAAGAGATACTCTATCGCGTATTCAAAAAAATATATTGCATGTTTACGGTATCCATGAACTGAATGTTTGACTTTTTGCTCGATGACCAATATTCCGTCGTCGATCAAATGTTCTTAATTTGATTTACGATGGTATGTTTTTTGTTTAGAATAGAAATTAATGGAAGGCATGGTGAAGAGATTAGTTGTGTTTACTGAAGTGAAAACTGTAAAATTTCAGGGGGCACAGCGATCCGAGACTTCATCATCATCTTCGACTAGGACGAAACGTTGGTCATCGGTTAAAACCATAAAACAACGTTCGACAGAAAGTCAAGTATTTAGTTTAACCGTATCTGGCCACGAGACTCTCTGCTCAAAATCATCAATCTGTTAACCGTAAGTCTGTATCTTACGGATCGAAAAGCACGTTCAGTTCACGCATGTTCTTTGTTTTCTGTGTTTCGGTTGATGTAGTAAATACAATGTTTGTTCGCACAACAAATAGTACAGTCAAATAAGATTTTTAGCAGGAAAGTTTTGGGGTAGTTTTGATTTTTTCGATTTTTTATGTTTTTTGGGGTGCTGAATCCGAATCTGAGGTTTGCTAACAAAATTTCGTGAGGGAACATTGAAAAAAATACAAAAAAGAGAAAAAATCTCATTATTGGGCAGTTTTCTGCTTATAACTCGGAAACTATCAACTTTTCGTGAAAAACCTTTCCATACAAAATGAAATTTCCTACAAATAGTATTACCACAGCTTGTTCTGCGAGAACCCGTTCTGGCTCAAATTATAGTTGAAAATGAGGTATTTTCTATGACTCAATAAATGAAAAGAAATTAAATTCCGTGGTTCCGATAATGCGAACGTCTTGAAATTTTGCATGAACATTCAGTATATCAGTCTCGATTCACAAAAAAAATTTAACTCGAATCGGATATCTTGTTATGGAAATATAAAGATTCTTCTTTTCAATATTCCAATTCAATTTTCTATGGTTCTGTTCACACTATGGTCACACAATTTTGCATAAGGCTTATTATGAGCATCTTGCATTTGGCCGCACCATTTCATTTCGATTGGTTTAGTTTTGTCTGGGATATTGAGGAACAGAAATTTTGAATGGCCATGTTTTATGAAACATAGAATATGGCCATTCAAAATGTTTGTTCCCCAATATCTCAGACAAAACGCAACCCATCGAAATGAAATATTGCGGCCATATGCAAGATGCTCATAAAAGCTTCATGCAAAATTTGGTGGCGATAGTGTAAACAGAACCATAGAAAATTGAATTGGAATATTGAAAAGAAGAATCTTTATATTTCCATAACAAGATATCCGATTCGAGTTAAATTTTTTTGTGAATCGAGACTGATATACTGAATGTTCGTGCAAAATTTCAAGACGTTCGCATTATCGGAACCACGGAATTTAATTTCTTTTCATTTATTGAGTCATAGAAAATACCTCATTTTCAACTATAATTTGAGCCAGAACGGGTTGTCGCAAAACAAACTGTGGTAATACAATTTGTAGGAAATTTCATGTACTTTCATTTTGTATGGAAAGGTTTTCTCACGAAAAGTTGATAGTTTCCGAGTTATAAGCAGAAAACTGCCAAAGAATAAGATTTTTTCTCTTTTTTTGTATTTTTTTCAATGTTTCCTCACGAAATTTTGTTAGTAAACCTCAGATTCGGGTTCAGCACACCAAAAAACATAAAAAATCGAAAAAAACAAAACTACCTCAGAACTTTCCTGCTAGGGGTTCTTTTGAGCACAAATTGACTGGACTAAAATCCCAAAACATGTTTGTGGTAGTCACTATACCCATGTTCGATGCACATACAGGGCGTACCGGAAAATGTGGGAAATCTCTCGGATTTAGATATAACATAAAAAAATGAGATGACAAGTTCACATAATTTTTTTTCCTAGCGGCCCTCCCTACGAAGATACGACCTCCAAAATGACGCCACTTGAAATTTATTTTAGTGAACTAAATTTCAATTACTTACTCCTTTCATTATTTTTTTTTTCGAAAACGAATCATTTATTCGACACTGAACAAGATTTTCTTTTCTTTAGCTTAATGTTCAAGGTATCCAAATTTGTTTTTTTTAGCACCTTATCGTACAAGGTGTTAAAAATGTAAGCATTAAAAAGTACAATCTAGTCCGTCCTAGGTAAACTAATTACAATTAGAAGCTAATTGAAATTTGGGAGCTGTGATCTAAGAGGTCCTTAATACTATTGATCATATCAAATTTTCATCAAATTATATCGAGTAGTTTGAAACTCATTCCACTAAAATGGATTTTCAGTGGCATCATTTAGGAGGTCGTATCTTCATAGGGAGGGCCGCTAGGAAAAAAAATATTGAAATTTGTTATCTTCTTTTTTTATATTCTATCTGAATCCGAGAGATTACCCACATTTTCCGGGACACCCTGTATATTCGACCGTCAGATTTCTGATCGGTTTCTAATATGTAGAAGAGAACACAACTTACTATAGCTATAATAAAATATTCAATCTGTCATACATCATATTCATTTGGTCAAAACATACATATGTAGTTCTTAAAAAAAAATTTTTGGAGCAGACACGAAAAAGTTTCATTTTCCTAATGAAATATGCATATTAATAACATGACATAAGATTTTTGAATATGAGCGATTCGGGCGATTGGATGCGAGAAAATAAGTAGATAATATTTATTTTTGTATTAAGTGCGTAAAATGAGTGCTCTTTTCATGATTTTTCTCATACATAAAGTATTCATTTTTGAGCGCTCGTTCTGCAAGCGAGTGCTATATTGTATTGGCCAAATGTTCGTAATTTTCGGATTTTAAGCCGAAAATGGTTTCAAACGATAAGGTTCGACTCTGATGACGAATTCGTGGTCAAACTAAATTCTGCCCATGGGGCCGTCCATCCATCCGTTAGCACAATACCTTTCGAAGGGATTGTCCAAGAGACTTGAAATTTTCAGGGTGAGTTCGGTTCCCTCATGCCTCGGTTAAGTTATTTAACCAGCCATATCGTACAGGGTATTCCATTAAATATGGCCATTCAAAATTTTTTTCGTCAATATCTCAGACAAAACGGAACCAATCGAAATGAAATTATGCTGCCATTTGCAAGATGCTTATAGCGAGACTAATGCAGAATTTTTGTGGCCATAGTGTCAACAGAACCATAGAAAATTCAATTGGAATATTGAAAAGAAGAATTTTTATATTTCCATAACAAAATATCCGATTCGAGTGAAATTTATTATGTAAATGAAGATTTATATACTGAATATTTCCATAACAAGACATCTGATTCAAGTGATTGATATATCATATAAACCATATTACCAATTTATTTCGTGTATGAAGACCGATATACTGAATATTCATACAAAATTTCAAAATGATCGAAAAATGAGAACCATAAAATGATTTTTTTCATTATTACATATTCGTTTCTAAATAATTTCTAGAATATTATTCCGATCATGCTGAGATTTCGCATTTATATATTTACCTAGCTTTCTATTTGCCTGAATAATTTCCGAAATCACTTCAGTTGGAAGTGAAGTGATTTTGACAAATAGAACATGTCTTTTTCGGATGACAATCAACAAAACGGTAAGGTTTGAAATCAGAGTACCATCGACAATAGTACGGAAGGAAATTCTAAAAGTAATATGAATTATTCATTACTAGGAATGAAAACCTAGGATAATAATTCACTTTCTGTTATGTTCAGAAGTAAATTGTAAACTTTCACCAAAATGTTAGGTTATGTTATTGTTATGATGAACTGAAGTGATTGTGGAAATTAAGCTGATTCTGTCAGAAAGCAACATCAGTTGGAAGTGATGCGCATCAGTTCAAAATCACAACATTGTCAAATAGAACGCGCATCAACTGACTTTACATCAGTTTGGAAGTGATGCGGTTTCAAATAGAAAGGGCCTTTAGTGTAAATCTAAAATCCTTTACAAAATTTTGAGGTATTAGTATCATTGCTCCTCTAATGATCGAGAGCTTAAAAGCACCTGATCAGGGCTTTCTTAAATTTTCCAATATTCATTCTAACTCTTCTCCAGTAACTCCCGATTGAAAATAACCGAAATCTATATGTAAATGTGATTGGTTCTTTCTGTTCACCTAAGACAATAGTTTCACCACATGTTGGCATCATTGGTTTTTTCATTAAAACTGTGATAAAGTTCACTATAACATCATTTGAGTTCAGTATCTTCAAAATCGAAATAATCACTAATGTGAAATTGAGAGTTTAGGCGCCCTTCTGGATTTTGAGAAAACGTTAATAAATGTTTGAATATATTGATAGCTATTATTGGTTTCGTTCTATTATATCCTGACTATATAACTCGTCGGATCTTTAACCTAACTTGGAAATTTCAAGTTTTGAAGTACTTTTTTCTGGACGTGATCGTATTTGTGGTCTGCCTCCTGAAAGTCTTCAAATGTTCTCCGAATATTACATTTATTTCAGAATTTCTCAAAAATTGTTTGTTGTTGAAAAAATATAACGAAAACTTTTATTTCATGAACAAATGAAGATTTTAATAATTTTGATTCGATTTTAATCAAACTAAACCTAAAATCAGTCGAATTTTCTCTTTATTACCGAAAAAGTTCAAAGAAAGTAGAATAAACTCCGTGAACACGGCAAGCAACTCTGAAAAATGCCTCTGCTGATGAGTTTGATAGCAATGTATATCGAAAGGAATGATAAAAGTTTTGCCACTGAATCATAAGCATATTTTAGATTTCTGATCAATTAGCTATCTGTTATAGTTTCTAAGATCCTTAAAATAAAATAACTAATTAAACATTTATTCCAGAATCTCCATGGTAAGAAATCTCATAGACAAGAGGATTCAACAACTGAGCCAGAACCATCAAGAACACCCGAAGATTCTGTTTGTAGTACTGAAGGTCCAAGTACGATCTATCAAGAATTACTATCTACAAACTGAAAAACTTCACCTAAAGTGTGTTTCTCGAATCTTCATCTCCACGGAGATACACTAGAAGAAAAACTTCAGCAAAATCGTCTACCAGTATTACATTGATTTCTTTCTTTCTCTCATCATCGATTTCACTCTGGTCATAAGTCAACAACAAATTGATATACTAAAATAAATGATTGTAAATATCTCAATCGTACATTAAGCTGAAATAAATTACATCGCTGAAAATTAGGATTATACATGAGATATTATGCAGTTTCATTCGAGGAAGAGCAGCTCACCATTAGAAGTTTTCATTTAATGCTATTTCTTCAAAATGAAGTTATTTCCCTTATTTTTCATACGTATTCTCATGTAGTGTATTCGTAACTTGAAAAACTCAACATTCATCATAATTTTTTTGCGATTATTAAATTTCATTGCTAACAATTTTTTATTACCTTTTTAAGACTTTTGTTAATCTTCATTTAACTGATATACATATCTCATATTATTTTAAATAATATTGATCCACGATTGTTTTTTTCTAATATGCTGAGGCAATACTGTGTGTGAAATGAAGAATTTAAGTAGTCCTAGGGTAACTATCAATAAGCGTTCGAAATCGATTCATTCATTGCAAATTTGATCATTTGTTCTTTACATCCGACAGCTTCCTAGATTTATCTGAACGTCGAAATTTCTCAGCAAATTCACAAATTTATACCCAATAGAGACTAAGAATTTCTGGGAATAAATGTTATCGCTGAGATCTACTCTTCCAACTCTTTTCTATCTAGAATGTACCTGTAGATAAACCTGTTGGGATGTCATATAATAATTATTAGAAAAATTGAAATATTTTGTACTGAAAAATTATGAGTGTAATATATCTAACTTATTCTGGGGAACTCACTCATCGACATGTTAAGATAAGTAGTTAGATACACATTCTTTATCTTAATGCTTGTAGGAAAACCCTGTGAAATCTAAATAATGAAATGATATCATAAAAATATTGATGAATTTAAATGAGCCTATGTTTTTCTGGAAATAAATTAGAAGAATTTTATGAAATATTTTCTATTTGTTCAATTGTAAATAATTTGTGAAAACTGTTTGGATAAAAAATAAAATGTTAAGCAGAAATGATAACTTTTTTGAGCTTATTCAAGTTTCCTGCATGATGTGATGAATGAACTGGATACCTTGTTGTGAGCAACGAATAACATTATCATGAATGACCATTCCTCAATAAGAAAATAAGGAAAATTAAAACTATAGTTTTTCAAAAAAATTTTTGGATGTCTCCCCGACATTATGGTGCTGCTTCACTTACCCACTGAGCTTGCCTGAGGACGAGAGATGGTCGCCAAATCACAATTCTAGCAATATGCAAAAATCTTAAGAAATAGACGATATATGAAGAAGTTAAAGCTGTCTTGAATCCTCAAGTAACATTTCCGAATATTTCTAGAGTCTAACAGTCAATTCTAGGGAGAATGAAAAAGTGAAGGAGACTCGTTTGATAACACATTATACTTATTTGTTTCATTTTCTCGATTTTTCGACCTAATGACAATCTTTGAGGGTATAGACGGAATAAAACAGGTGTTCTGTGGAAATATTATGTAGATTTTAAGATAATAAGGGTAAAATTACTAGAAATTAATAAATTTATATGCTATAGAAATATGAAGATTTTTTTTTCAATATTCCAATTAAATTTTCTATGGTTCTGTTGGAACTATGGCCACAAAACGCTGCATTAACATTCAGTGTATCTATCTTCATATATAAAATAAATTTCATTCGAATCGGATATTTTTTATGGAAATTTCTTTTCTTTGAAATTCCAATTGAATTTTCCACGATTCCGTTTACATTATGGCCATAAAATTTTGCATGATGATTTCAAATCTCAAGGACAATCCCTTCGAAAGTTATTGTGCTAATGGCCGGACGGCCCCACGGACATAATTGAATTTGACCACGAATTCGTCATCAGGAAGTCGAACCCTAACGTTTAAGACCATTTTCGGCTCAAAATTCGAAAACTAAAAAACGAGATAGCATTCGTTTAAGAGAACGAGCGCTCGAAAATGATTCCAAACAGTGAAGGTGCTTTCTTTTATTCATCGAAACTCGTAAATTCATCTCCATCAGACTATACAAGAGTTGATCAAATAATTAGCATATTGCTGATAATTCAGATACTTATTATTCATCAAAAACGAACCTCTTAAAATACTTGAAGTAATCTTGATTTGAAATTCAGATTATCCTCATTTACCTAATGAAATGGACACCCACAAGTTGTCTGATGGTATGGTTTTGTTTTAGTGGTACTTGAAGCGGAATGATCATTGCTTCCTACAGTACTGACCTAGTTCACTGATCTTTCCACTCACACCATCTATCATCCTACTCAAAACGGTAAAAGCCATTAGGCGAATTTTCGACAATAAAGATATTCAGTTTTTTATATAGGTAATATAATATTCCACACACCCTTTAAAGCACTTGTGCTTGGCGGAGCAGCGTTCCTCAGTTTAGCCAAATGTCAGTATATTTCGAATTTCATGGCAAGTGTGGGGTGCTTAATGAAGATACAGCAGCTTGTGCAAAATTTCGTGCTTCAAATAGAAAAAAAAGGAAATTGATATGAAAGAAGGTTTGTATACAAAATCACACCTAAAACTCTAGCCCGAGTTACATACTCAACATCTGATGGTATTGATTGAATATAATCTGGGAGGATTCTACATTTCTAGAAAACTTTTTGGGTTATCACTCTCTGAAACAGAAATAATTCAAAAAATTATTTTCAGAAGCTGGAAGTGAAAACCTAAAACTTTTCTTAGAAATCTGATGGTTTTGGATAGACTGTACTGGTTTTTGTTCCTGGTAACAGAAACCACATACATTTATTTATATTCCAAACTTTCTTCAAGTTCTCCCTGCATAGTAGCGATAACCTAAAATTTCAAAAAATACTATCATCTGCATACATGAATACTCGAAAATATTTGAATATTGCCCTGAAATCAATAACAAATATTAGAAAAAGTAAAGGTTCAAGATTATACCCTTGCGGTACTCGCTATGTCACAACAAAGGAATAGAATTTGTGATATAACGATTCACCTTAACAAGTTGAATTTCTAAGAAACTTTTAAGGTTTTCACTCCCACCCTCTGAAACAGAATTACACTGCAAACGAAAAAATACACAATTCCAAAGATTTTATAAGTTTGTCTGAAGAAGGAGTCTGATATAGACATCGAAACGTTACATTATCCTTTTCATTTATTTCCGTTTTTAGTTTTACTGTTAGGCACCAATTTTTTCAAAACCAATTTGCTCCTGACAAATTAGTGCAAAGATATAAGCAGAAGCATTTCATCTTAATGAAATATTTTTTTATTTTTTCTGTTTCAGTGACTGGGAGTGGAAACCTACGAAGTTTTCTAGAAATTGTAGATATAATACTTATGAGACACTGAGACCATGAAAATATATACATTGTTGCTACTTTCAGAAGTTATTGTGTTTTCGGTCGGCAAGTTAATGAGAATAATGATCCATAGTTCCTGAGTCATTTACTGAAAATTAACGTAGCTTCAGGGGAGATCATGTTGGAAGAAGTGAGTATTGTAAGACGAAGGTACAAACGAAATGATATTCCTGAAAGCAACAGAATTTCATGAAGCTAGTGAGTAAAAGTTCAGCTTCTGATTTTGTGGCAACCTTGTTTCATCATCCAAGTGTCATTTAGGTTGTACTATTTCATAACTGTCAGCTAGTACGATCTTATTTACATTAAGGAAAAATTACAAGTAATATTAATTTGAAAAAGCCATCGTTGAAATATAATGTAATCTCAAACCGCAATTACTCACTATTCTAATGTAATTAATGCGTACAAATCTGAGAATTTTGAGGAAGTGTTGAATGCCGCATTCGAAATGAACTTCCACATACTTCAATCAAATTCAGATACCAACTCTTGCAGAAATTTAGATACCCATTTTTCATCTTAATGATTTTTAGAAGTTTCTTTGACATCAATTATTTGTATTGGCAACATCAACACGCGAATGCAAATAAAAACATAAAATAATTATCAACAGCTGTTGATTATTTCAAGTTTCCATTTTTTTCATTGGGTATAGCTACAACAACAGCTGTTGATTATTATTTTATATGTTTTTATTTTTTCGATACCTATATCTATATGGAAACGCATAAGGTAATAACCCCAAAAAAACGGTACTCATAACTGGATTCAAAAACGATAAAATAATCAAATGATGGTTGATACAGATTCTCTAAACCAGTCCGAGAATATTCATCCGCATTTCGCATACATAATGGGATTATTCCTCCAATGCACTGGTAGGTACGTGATGGGATAACTCCATCAACAAAAAAAAGTTGGGGACACAGGATGACGTCAGACACAATTTAAGAGAGCACTGACCCCGCCAACTATAAGGATAAGTAAAGTCTTCGGCGAAGAACTGCAATATACTGCCGGCGAGTTTCGTTTGGGTCCCAGTAGGCTCCGGCGTTAAAGTCTCCGCAGCACTCTTCGATTCCGCACGGAATATTAGCCAGCTGCGGTTTGTTTGTGCTGGTACGTTGTTGATCGAAGAGCGCGTTGATCATCAGACAATACATCTCTCGGTTTTATTGATAATTGCTGTTTTCAAATTTGTTCTACCTGTGATATGTACAGATAATTTTATTTTTTTATTGTATAATTTTGTGCTGTGACATGATGTATCGGTTTATTTTTGTTACGTTGATGACGGTTGTTGGTATCCTTGCTAATGAAGATTCAGGTAGGTTGATTGATTCATAATTAAAGAACGTCATTGTATTATCCTGTTTTAAATGTTTATATCTTCAAGAAAAAATAGATAATATTTTTTCTCATTTAACTTTGAATATAGTGCGAAATAGTTCGTGACAATTACTTCGTAGGAGACAATAATTTTCGAAGGAGAATACCTGTTGACTTAAATTTTTCTGGGTAGGTTTGACATTTGATAATGAAATCTCGAAAAATACTAAAAATATTTTATCGAACCGAAATTAAGTAAAACTATGAAGGATAAAATGAATAACACTCAACACAGAAAGAAAACATCCCGGAAAACATATTATCAAAAATTTCAGATATTCAATTGAAAACGCTATCCTAAATAAGTGGATCATCAATATCAAAAGGGTTTTGAGATGATGGACTTGTCCAATTCATCTAACAACACTTCCATCGATGGTATTGTCTTACCAAATACGAAATTATTGTTATTGTACATCATTTAAAAAACTACAAATATTCAATGAAAGCAAAACAACAAAATTGACCCAGTTTGGGTTTTTCTTTTTGGTTGTTGTTATTTGTGTTTGTGCTGGTATGTTGTTGATCGAAGCGTTGATCACCAGACAATACATCTCTGGGTTTTATCTATACTAATATTATAAAGAGGAAAGATTTGTATGTTTGTGTGTTTGTGCGTTTGTGTGTTTGTGTGTTTGTGTGTTTGTGGCGTTGATATGACATCACTCATAAGCTACTGGACCGATTTCAATAATTCTTTCACCCTTAGAATGCTACATTATCCTTGAGTAACATAGGCTATACTTTTCATCCGAGAAAATTGGGGAAACCTACTATAACTTCAATGATAATAAATATGAGTACCAAAATCAGCTATTTTCAGGTGCGCTGCGAAAACCGTAAGACGTACATGGAAACAATGTATGACGGAAATGTACCTCTTCAATAGTTCTACAAAAAAGTCCGCGATAGCATATATCTATCTTTCAAGGTTTACTCGGTATCACCTTTTAAAGGTATCCGAATGTTTCTCAAAATTATGCATTTTTGGGAGTATTTTTTTATGAATACGCTATTGATCTTTATCCAATTAAATACGTCCTTCATATCCAGTATTTAATATAGAACGAAATTGCCTTTTACATCATTCAATTATGATGAATACATCAAAAGATATGGCAGGTTGAAGATGAAATCGCACCAAAATCGAATTACGTCTCCAAGCACGATATACACAAACACTGGTATGGCGACGCCCATCGAGATGTGACGTCACAGCGGAGAATTTCCATTGCATTTGCGGGATTGAAGTGTTAGAACTCGAGGGAATGATTGGAATAATGCAATTAATCGCAAGTTTCATTGAAAATGCAATCAACTAACTATTTTAAATGAAATTTCTTCGATGTCTTTGTTTGTTGATCCTGGAATATATCAATGAAGTTGTATAAATATGGATGTTAGTGCTAAGTATTTACGAGTATTTGTTAATAGAGAATAAATTATTCAAGTTTCATTTAAAAACTTCGAATAAATGAAAATATTTTTATCATATTCAGGAAATTTCTATGAATGTCATTTATAATTCGTGAATTTGGAAAGTTTTTCGTTCATTTTTTTCTTCATATTCTGAAAACTGATCTTATTCAGATCCCGGTGTCTTAAGTTGGTACGGATTCTGCTCAAAACGGTAGGTTTTAGAAAAAAGTGGTCAATAGAGCGTTTGTAGAGAATTAATTAACCTATAAAATGAGGTATCAATCGTCCTGATCGAATGAGCACAGACCGATTTATTTTCATTAGAAGATGAAAAATAGTATATTATATTATAAGGATTAAAAGTGCATCTTTTTTTACGAGCAATATTTGCAGTTGCGAGGCGCAGCCGAGCGAATGCAAAATTGCGAGTTAAAATAGGCACTTTTAATCCGAATAATATATACTATTTTTTCTCCAACCAAGTCAAAATTACAATAAAATTGGTTTTAGTGAAAAATCGTTCATAATTTGGTTATGAATTTGAACACAGAATCATGACAGTGATTGTCAAGTAGACTTCAAATGCATGTACAAGGATTAAACGTAGCGTTTTTAATCCTAGGATTAAAAGTGTTGCTAAGTAACGAGTGAATTTTTGTACGGTAAGAAAATCTATGACTTTTGCACCTGAAAAGAGTACAAAAATGTCAACATTTTTTGATGGTTGGAGAAAAATGTAATTTTTCATCTCCTCCCAACTTTATTCGAGATATTTTCAGAACGATAGGTTATAGAAAAAAGTGGTCAATAGGGCGTTTGTAGAGAATTGATCTATATCTTTACTAATATTATACTTATACCTATATTATAAAGAGGACAGATTTGTATGTTTGTGCGTTTGGGGGTTTGATACGAGTTTACTCATAAGCTACTAGAGATTTCAATAATTATTTCACCCTCAGAATGCTACACTATCCCTGAGTAACATAGGCTATACTTTTCACCCGAGAAATTTGAGGAAACCTACTATAACTTCAATGATAATAAATATGAGTACCAAAATCAGCCATGATGAATACATCAAAAGATATGACAGGTTGAAGATGAAATCGCATCAAAATGTCTCCGAGGTAGGCACAAGGCGGCTAGGAGAAGGTACCGAAGTGTGAGAGATGTTTTGTATGAATGTATTTTGGATTGCCTATGCCCGTATGTTTATGACCACACATCAGATCAACAGATGGCGCTGAAGTCGTTATTCAGGTTATTCATCTACTCTGCAACTAAACGGCTCGATCGAATTGAATGAATTTTTGTGTATACAGAACAACGTCTGTTGGGTCTGCTAGTTGATTATATTGCTGTTTTCAAATTCGTTCTACCTGTGATATGTACAGATAATTTTATTTTTTATTGTATAATTTTGTGCCATGCATCGGTTTATTTTTGTTACGTTGATGACGATCTCTTATGGTTAAAAAAATTGTATTTCAGGCATTACCAATTCTGGTCGCCCTGTACCTATAGGTACAGATTATCTGTCGTTGAAATTTTTGTTGCTGTATAATTTTGTGCTGTGAAATGTATCGGTTTATTTTCGTTACGTTGATGCTGGTTCTTTGTATCGTATCTAATGATGATTAATAATAATAGTAATAAAGATAATAACGGTCTTTATTATTGTGCATAAATGTTACGTAAAATATCACTTAGAGCGATTGATTGGTTTGAAATGACTCAATATGAAAACGTCTCGTTAATATTAATCTACTAAGTACTACTGATTCGGACTGAGCCACATTTTTCATATAATCCTTTATTAGTTTCAAGAAATTCAAAGTTGAATAATTTTAATTTCAAATAGATAAATACTGACTTTGAACCTGAGAACTTAAAATTCAATATCTAGGTATACAATGAACAAACAATCAATCCAGAATGAAAACATTTTGTCAAAAATTTTAAATATTGAACTCAAAATTTGATGAGATGATGAGTCTATTATTATCAAAAGAATTTTGAGATGAATCAATTCAATTCGTCAAATCTTACCAAATTCAAAATTATGTTGTTACTAGGTACTCAAGAATTGTACCTATTTTCAATTTCTTCAATTTTGTCTACTCGGAGAGCACAAAAAAAGGTCAAATGGTTTTTTATGAAGGTTTTGAATTTCATTTTTTTTATGTTCATAATATGTTTGATTTGATCAACATCTCATATTGAGCTGTTCTATAAGAATGCGTATGTGTAGAATTTCCTGGAAATTCTCCTCAAAATAAAAAGGAAAAATATAGAAAATTCGATACTACAGAAACAATTATTTATTAGGTTTTTATGATTAAGAGAAAATGTAAAATAATCGGGATCTTTAATTTAATGAATGAATAATTCATGGGAAATATTATTAATCATTTTCGTAGAATAATTGGGTTGATTCAGCAAGAATATGATTGAAAATCTGCCTAAATTTTATAATATGGTTTAACCTACCCTGAAAAAATCAAGTTTGAAAGAACTCCTTTCAGATCATAAGGCATGAAATGGGTATCTTTATCATCAACGCAATTGGATGAAATATCAAGATCTCTTTATAAACGGAAAACAAATTTACAACTACGTAAGAGGTAGGTCCATTATATACACTTCCGTGAACATAACGCGATGTATGATATCCAACATTACCCTTGTTAATGATATTTGCTTGGGTGAAATTGTGATATTTCTTTTGTATTTCAGATATAACTTCTGTAGAACAATATATACAAGGTTTATTGTTCGGAAAGAAAAGAACAATGCTATATTTTTAATTGCATTCATATAAGAAAAACTTGTAAACATTTTTGCTGGATCTGGGTGGGCCACTATCGATGGTTGATGGTACCCGAGGAAAGGGAAAAAGAAATTACGATTTCATTGAAAATTTGGTTTAACTAGGAAGGACTACCCATAATAAACAGTACTACAGATTCGATATTGCAGCTTGATAACCCTGTATATTATTGAGTTTTTGATTCGTCATACACTCTTGATTATTGCTGTTTTCGTTTTCGAGCATTTGATTGAATTGGTTCTTTTCATGTGAAGGATAACGCTTATTGAATCTTCATTACTAAAATACATCGAAAACTCATTTCGCAAACTTATGAATCCATAAAATGAAGATTTTAGGTAACACAAATTGAAATAGTGTTCAAATTCATTTTAGTCACGAATAGGTCGAGTCTGATGCCACTGATACGTATTATCGAAGGTGTGTGTTTTTTTTTCGATCAGTCATCATTTTACTTATTCGGAATAATTTGGAAAATATTGAAAAAAATTGTTCATGAACTAGATTAAATTCTAAGAATGATTGAATTGTTGAAAATTAAGTGTTCGTCAAACACAAATTACAGATTTTATTGTTCATTTCAAATTCATGTAGATACGATCTCATTTCTAGATTCTTCAATACGATCTATACATGAATAAGTACCACATGATAAAAACTAGAATATCTTCTTCAAAGAAACGCGAATAACTAGAACTCAAGGGCGGATTTACGGGGGGGTAATGGGGGTAATTACCCCCCCCCCATGAATATTGAAAACCTAAAGAAAAGTTACGTACGTGGTGCACATATTTTCATTTGTTTGTTTTTTTTTATACTAATATTACTTTACTACTATTTTTTTATTATATTATTCCTCCTAAATATTTTGCTAACATTTTTTTCAAGTTTTGAACCTGATTTATCGATCTTGAATCATTACTACCCCCCCCCATGAAAAAAAGCTATATCCGCCCTTGCTAGAACTACACAGGTACAGAGCAATTATAGATATAATTCATTGGGTTGTGAACTGGGAAACGATTACTAGTTACAATAATTAGGTATTTATGGTTATCTTTCTTCTCAGTGGAAGAGTGAGAAAAATTTTTATAATTCAATTGCTGGTCGTTTTCTATGCAATTGTTGATTTTCTGCGACACATTAAGATGTGAAATAGTATTTGCGAACCTTTGTTTTATTTTCCCACTGCAGTTTCAAATTATAGAACCGCCCTGACTTGATAGTAAAGAAAGTAATTCTATAAATAGATTGAGAAGGTATTGTAATTATTTCTTTCGCATGTAGCTCTTTAAATTTTCATGACATTGAAAGTGTGCGTTGATTAGCGGAGGCAAACATCTGGTTCCTCATGCTCACCTTTTTCCTAAGGTAATTCAGTATCTGTACACTATCTAGTTTCAAAGCACTCATAGGACCTGTTTCACCACTTTGTTTCAAGTAACTTATCGTCATCTAACAAATATCATAAAAGACGAATAAGAATCTGTTCCACCACTTGCTGATAAGTAACTGATACACCCCGATTACACTCAGCTCACTTCCACGGCAGGGAGCAGGGAAGTAGGCAGCTAGGCATTGCGAGAATGTAATCACTACCCTGCTGCCTGCCGCTGCTCCTCGTGCTGCCTACATTGGCGGTTTTTCGTGAGGAAGTCAAAGGACCGGCAGCGTGAAGTGATTGAATTTAACTAGGTTCCTATGGAATTTCTTTGTCCGTCATTGCCTACTCTTGGTCTCGAGAGAAATGTTGCAGCTGAGTGTGAATGCTCACTGCCTTCGATACTGCCTCAGAAGTATATCGGTAATTATTGCCGACAACGAGAGCGGCAGTCGGCAGTAGCAGGGGCTGAATGTAATTGAGGCTATACCTATCTGACTAATGAAGTTTAAATTAATTCCTCTATACTCATAGCATCGTAAGACTTTCCGGTTTTAAAAGGAAATATCATAAATTTTATAAGGAAAAAAGAATATTTCCCAACTGAAAAATCTGCCAGTCTTCAATTTTCATGAATGGAGATACATATATTCATTTCGATAATATCTACTAGATCAGTAACCATGTCAGCAAGTGATGAAACAGACCATTAATCTCTATTGGTTGAAATTAAAGCCTTACAGAGTGGTCAGTTTAAAAAAATATATGTTTTGAAAACGAAATCTGTCAGATAAGTATCAAGTGCTTCATTAGCAAGTGGTGAAAAATACCCTTAGAGTTGGCTAATACTAAATGAACAAAACTATTTTCTTCTTGGCAAAATCTGCCCTTATCGATTCTTACTATATTTTTTCTACTGCAGGTTTATTTTTGTACTTCCTAAGTCAATGTTCCTAACATCACGTGATGAACGTAAAAAATAATTATTAGGTCAAAAAGTACATGAGAACCGTTACTGCTGATATTTTATTTCCTTCTACTAATCAGCCTTATTTGATGCATTGGTACTTCGATACATCCATTACTCAATTGGATATTATGCGTTACAAATAACCCAAATCCGCAATAATTGACCAATCAGAAAAAAACGATTATATGGTCTCGTAATAGGTATTGAAACGTGCTCCCTATTAAGGAGAAAAGATGATAGCCGAAAAAATTTTATATTCATACTCATTCAGATAAAGTATCCATTCATCTTTTTCAACTATTCTTCCTCGCAGAACTGTATATTCTATATTGGACGGATTCTCATAACTAATCGATCCAAGAATGGAAAAAGATAATTGGATTATCTGTCCGAAAAGTGTGCGAAAAAGTTATACTTTCGGAGACGAAAACAGTGCTGGAAAATAGTTATTTAGGTACGGTTGTAGGAAAATATAATTACTAGCCTACCCGGCAAATGTTGTTTTGTCTTATGAATCATTTCTAGTTTCCAGATACATAAATTGTAGTGTAGACAACAAGTAACTTACTTATTACCTAGTGTGTAAGTATGTGAGATATGCGTGAAATAGGCATATATCAGGATCAAACTTCAATAACAAAAATAAATGTTCTTTTTCCAAAAAAAAATAGATTTTTAATCGAAGTACAGTTGAAAACACTTTAATTAATCAATTATCGAGCGCGATGAAAATGATTAAATACTAGAATGGCGATAAAAAAATAGGGTTTGGTGATGAAAAAGTTAAATTCAGATTGTATGTATTTTTTAATGCCACATTATAAAAAAATAAAAACGAAAAATTTCGTCTGAAAATTAAAGAAAAAGGTTAAGCGTGAACAACCCTTATCATTTTAGGATATGGAAAAATAGATAGTAGTCGATCTCAGACCTACTGAATACGCATAAAAAATTTGGTGAAAATCGGTAAAGAGAAGTGTTATATCCATACTCATTTATATCAAATATCCATTCATCTTTTTCAACTATTCTTTCTCGCAGAACTCTATATTCTATATTGGACGGATTCTCATATCGAAATATCGAATCGAAACAAGAATGGAAAAAGATAATTGAATCTAGTTTTTTAGTAGTACCTATTTCCTGTGGTGGTTTAGTGTCGCTACTTTCAATAACTTCTTGTTTCAAAGGACTCTTCCTTCTTTCTGACAGAATCAGCCTTCATCCTATCCTACTGGACTTAGTCCCATATGGGTTTTTTTAAGGAGGTGTAGTCTGTACTTTTCTAATGAAGATCTAAACTAAGAAAATTTTTAAACACTTCAGTGGTCTTTTTCTGTACGAAAATGTAATTATTAAGAAAACAAATGGAAGTAACACGTAGCGTCGCCATGAAAATATAATCAATGAAAGCAAAGAATAATATTCATTCATTAAAAATAAATCAATATCAAACTCATACTTCAGAGCTAATATCGTCCTCGTTCAAATTAAATAGAAAAAAGTGATATTATCCAGAACATGCATAGATAGTTGTTTCGTCCTATCGGGCCTCATCAGTATAAAAAATACGTGACACTCTAGGATCTATATCTAGATCTGACACATAATTGATAAGGGAAATTTTTTGTAAATCTTCAGAGATGACGTTTTGTATCGGTATTAGTGAAATAATACCTGAAATGATGTGTCAGATTTAAGTATAGACCCTAGAATGCATAATATTATTCAGAGCTATTCTCTATAGTGATGAGCTCCGATAGGGAAAAATAGCTAAATCTATGAATATTCTGGATAATATCATCTTCTTGTATTTACTCTGAACGAGGACGATATCAGCTCCGAAGTATGAGTTCAATATTGATTGATATTATTCTCTGCTTTCATTGTTCATAAATTATTAAGGTCAAATGATACATGAAAACCGTTAGTGCTGTTATGTTTTTTTGCTCCCTCGCAAAATCAGCTTCACTTGATGCATTATAGGCACTTCGATACGTTCATTACTTGATTGGATATTATATGCATTACATATAACCCAAATCCGAAATAATTGACCAATCAGAAAAAACGATTACACACTGGTAATAGGTATTGGAACGTGCTCCCTATTAAGTTGATTGCCGTAGAATTTTATATCCATACTCATTTAGATCAAGTATCCATTCATCTTTTTCAACTATTCTTCGTCGCAGAACTGTATATTCTATATTGGACGGATTCTCATATCGAATCGAACCAAGAATGGAAAAAGATAATTGGATCTACTTGTTGGACCGCAAACCACAAAACCATCGTTATGAAATAACTTTATACACAGACACTCATGTGAATGTGGTGGCTTGAGAACAAATCGACAATCGAACATAAATCTATTGTTGGGAATAAAAGTTATACGCTTGTCTAGAACAGAGCTTTTTTTTAACAGTTATGATTTGAAGATTATATTCAAGAAATTGGTGGATATTATGTATGATTTTAAATATTCATTCGGTTGAATCATATAAGTTAATTGGAGAAGATTTACACTGTCGAAAACTTTCTTTCGTCTTGTATAATCACCTGAGAATTAACTGACTAATTGGTGAGAATTATTTATATCCGAATACATTTGTTCAGGTTCGATTACTCATTAAACAATGAGTTGAACATATTCAAACGAGAAAGTTCTAATAATTCAAAACGAAAAAGAAAAAAAGTGAATTGAAATTGGATTTAAATACTAAATACTTCACGAATTTGACAATCAAAGCAGCCAAATTTAAGCTACATACAGTTGTTGCGCTTGCAAACTTGGCGTTTTCTTGGATTTTATTGCGCAGAGTTCATATTACAGAAATATTCCATTTGAAGTTATGAGTTAATTGGAGATGTGAATAATTTTGATGTCATCGTTCGTGGGACTAATAGGTATATTAGTGGAATGTTTCATTATTAATTAGTATTCATGAATAAATTGTAATCACTTTGATAACCTTGACAATGCAAGCGTTGATGGGAACTTCTTCTTTAATTTTATTATTATTTTTGTAAATATTTATTTGGTTGTTTTCCGACGCATTGAAATTTCAAATGATGAGTTAATTTTTTCAAACTTTTTACTTCTTCATCGAAAATAACTAATTTCGTGAAAACTACTTGACTCTGCATAAAATTTTGATTATAGAATGGAGTATTACTCGAAAAACGTATTTTGAACTTTGTGTACAAATGTAAGGAAAAACTTCTCTGTTTCGTTAGCTTTCTAAGTAGATACTTAAGTCAATAATTCCTTCATGCAATCAAAAACATCAAGATTTCATGAGTAAAACAGTTGCAGCCATTTATGACCATGTATATCTCAGGTTATATGAATTTTTAGTGAAAATTTCAATTCGTAACCATAGGTTTTTGGACTATGCTTCACTCGACGCAATGCGCTGCAAATGACGTCTAGTACGCATTGAAATTATTAAAATTCGCTATAAAAATAGTGGAAATTTAACAGAGGCGGTTCGTAAAACTCGAACATTTTTGGATCGTCGTGAAGAACATTGTCAGACCGTAATAAAGAAATTGGTTAAAAATTCGAGCTATTGGGATAAGTTAATGATGTGAAGATTAAAACCCGTGAACGTCGCTCAAGAACAGCCGAGAATATTGCTGCTGTAGCCGAAAGTGTTGAAGAAAACCCAGATAGATGGATTGCGCTATCGAGAGATGATTAATGATTTTTTTGGCCGAAATTGGATAGTATTAATCTGGACAACGTTAACTTTAAACAAGGCGGCGCTACGCTCCACACAAGCAACGAAACTATTGATATTTTGCGGGAAAGTTTTCGGACCGTGTTATCTCTCGAAGAGGTAATCACAATTGGCCACCGAGGTCTTGTGATTTCTTCCTTTGGGGCCACGTGGAAGAGAAGCCAATAGCCCAGCGTCGATTCAAAGATGGAATTCGTGAGGCTATCGAGGACATAGGGCATCCACTTTGCGATTCGATTATGCAAAATTTCATTGAAAGGATATGGTCCTGTAAACGTGGTCGTGGTGGTCATTTGCCTGATGTTATTTTCTACTATTAACGGCATAGCTTCTTCTTTATAATGAAATAAACATCCGATCATCTTAAGAGGATATT
The DNA here is from genome assembly GCA_013421045.1 of Propylea japonica. Lineage (NCBI taxonomy): Eukaryota > Metazoa > Arthropoda > Insecta > Coleoptera > Coccinellidae > Propylea > Propylea japonica. The sequence continues at coordinate 27,777,577 of CM024246.1, read as the reverse complement.
CAAGTCACACTTTTCCATTCTTACCGATTTTCCCATATGACCATTTTAGTCCCTGTAAAAAACTTCTAGTCAATTTTCTCTGTAGTACTGTAGCAAATAGCGTTGAAAAGTTAGGAAAGGGTGACCAAGTGTAAATTGAATTTCCCCACATTTGTCGCTAACAGAGGTATTCAGGTCGAAAGCTCCTTGTTAATCGATCGAAAATTCTCACTACAAACATCAAATTTCCATTACAGTCCACTGAAGCAGCGCTTACAATATTCAAACAAACCTGACCTAACAGACTGATTGAATTAAGGTTTCCACCAGACCAAACAGGAACTGCTACCATTGTTTCGCCTTTTGAATCACAACGTATCTGATTGATCTATCACGACCTTGTCTTAATGAATTGATTTTTCACGGTGGTCGAGTACTTAGCGGCGATTTGGTTATGCTCCAGAGTGTATACAGGTTGAACTTGGAATGTTTGTTATACCAAATGATACGGTTCTTGATGGCGAAACCATGAAATTAATAAAATGCTCTTAGACACTTTCTCGGCTGAGTTTGGAAAGTTTGGTTTCAGATGACGCATAATGAGGGGATTGGAATGGGGTGAAGATGTAGGTTGCTGTCACCGATCAAATGACAAGTTTAAATGATTAATTATCACGATTCATGGTCGCTGAAGGTGAAAAACAAGGGAAAGCTTTGAGATGGGTTTAACAGATCTCGCACGGAAGTTTGAATTTGGATAAATAATATGAACTCAATATTAGTTACCACCATCAAAATAATTGAATATAGGTATATTTTTTCATTTACTTCGTCCAAATGAGTTTATTGCACCAAATACTTGCAAACTTTTCTCTTTTCTAATGAATTACGTTGCACGAAACGCATTCATAATTGAAAAGTGCAATGTGAAAAGTCAAGTGCAAAGTTCCTCCATATTCGCTTCAATCTCAAAATTATCTCTGTAGTACAGTTGTGATTCGGTCTTCCACAATAATTATCGTCCCATTAATAAAACTCTCGATAAGAGACAAATCTTCGAAATCTGGTTTTCCTTTCAATATCCTTTCAAACTCTTCTTGAAGTTTATTTGCAAATGCCAATGATGACGTGAAGTTCATTTGGCGTATTTTATTCATTATTTGGATACTTTCGTAACGCGCGTCTACTAATGCCTACTGCGTTCCGAAATTAAAGTGATTTGCAAATCTGACAAAAGTCACAATTATTACTCAATAGACCTCATATTTTGTGGAATTTGGTCGGATTCAGCACTTTTATCGCATTTCGGAACGAAGGGAAGAAAATAAATTTATGTACCGAAAATATGCATCATAACTGGATCTTAGCAAAAATGCAAATACCGCTGAAGAGTGAAGATGTCTCAAACATGCAAATGAATATAATCCGTTCTCTCTAAAGCCGGTCCCAGACAATGCTTGTATTTGACGAATGTTCGGCATTGGCGGTGCTTCGCGTAGTGTGTGGGAACTCAACTTCGGCCCGAACACTATGGCCCACACACTATGCGAAGCACCGCCAATGCCGAACATTCGTCAAATACACGCATTGTCTGGGACCGGCTTAATAATATCTTATATTTGACCACTTATTCTGGCTTTATTCAATCCGAAATTCAATACCTCGCTATTAGTATTGTGAAAAATTGATTTAATCCTAACCAGAGATTTCTGTTTGTCAATTCGGCAACGTTTATACCTATAAGGGTCCCACTCACTTCGTTCTTCCCCGCCGTGTTCAACCGACGGTTAAAAACGTTAGAAGGAAGAACGTTGTCGGTAAAGGCCACCCACTTCAATTTTGTTTGGCGCACTTTCGCGGCAGTTAATCACGATGGAGCGTAAGTGTCTGTTAGCAGTGGCGGCGGCTGTTGCTGTAAAAAAAAGTATTCCGCTGATTTTACTTTCCATATACACGGAAATGACCTCTACACTTCAATAAATTCCATCAAAAAGTCCTGGTTCCACTTGCCGAAGATTCGACATTGTTTTCAAATAGTTAAGACTCAGCAGTACACAATTAAAAAAGTTATGTTTATCGCCACCAGACCTGTGCGCCACTGTCTCTGAAATATGCACAACCGATTTAACTGTTTACCCCACACACCTCGTGTTTACCCGAACCGTTGGAACGTTAACGGACGAAAATCAGGCCTCGTCTGAAATTTGCAACGACGGGTAAGTGCGCCGTTTTTAGCCCATACACTTCGTTTTTGCGGCAGTTTTACCCGACCGTTTTAAACCGTCGGTTAAAAATGGCGGAGAAGAACGAAGTGAGTGGGTCCCTTTACAGATCAATTACATCTGTTTTGTTCATTTATGAAAATGAAAGGTTATGTAGGAGATGTAATAAACGATGAGTGATGATAATAACATACTGAAGATGCATCTCCTAGTTATCTATTTACGTAAGAGGGTCTTACATTGTGTTCTTAGAAGAGGCCTAGATTTGTCTTGCGCTTCTTAGGTTAACTTGCAATCCGCCACTGAATACAGAACATAACTATCGATTCAGACTTCTCAATATCCTGAAGCTATTCTAAAACCTCCTTCGTCAGTTCAACTTTCAACTCAGACCCATTTTCGAACAGATAATATATCACTTCATAGCCAACCACATGGAACATAATTAATAACGTAATTATTTTCCTTCGGTGAGTTGATTGTGTTCGAACAGTTAGTAATTCATCCACTTCTATTCTTTTGGAAGATCCCGTTTACTTGCATTCGACAACAGAATTGGGTTAATTCTCTCATGAAAATTATTTTTTTCATTCCTCGTTAGATACCTACGTACAATGACAATTTCAATCGGATTTAGAGTAACGCAGTATTACACAGTCTGTATCAAGTATCATTATGCTCAAATGTTCGGATTCTGTTATGTGACATTAATTAGGCAAATAACTAGGCCATAAAATTCGAGTAGTTTGCTAATAGCCCTCCTAACGAGAGTTGTCAGTTTATTGTCAGTGCAGTTGGTTACTTATGAAGTCTTTTCATTCCTAATTACTGCAATACCTATTGCTTATTGGCTAAGGTATCATCTTCATTTCGACGAAGTCTTACGATTCGCCAGCCGTCGTTAAGAAAACTCTTAAAACTTGAAACTTTCAGATAATCAACGTTCCTCACTATATTTGAAAAGTCTTTTCGGTATTTACTTGTTGAGTTCATTTTTATGTTTTTTAACCCATCAAAATTCAAAGAACGTACATATGCCATTCTTGTTGTGTTGATTTTTACTCAGGTTTTACTTTATTTATATTAGCCCTGATAGTATCTTGAGTCTTGAATGTTGTTCTCACATTGTACTTATTTCCAATACTTCTAATCTTTTCAAAAAACCCATCAAGATTGTCATTGTGCTGGTTCGGTTTGACTTGTTCTGTGGTTCCTTACTTTTGTGTCCAATTGACCTTTTTGAGCGCTCGTTCTACTTAAACGAGTGCTCTATGTTTTGCTCAATGTCTTTAATTTTCGAAATTTAAGCTGACAATGGTCTCAACCGAAAGGATTCTACTCCCTGATGACGAATCTGTGGTCGAATTCATTTCTGTCCGTGGGGCCGGCCGGCCGTTAGAACGGTAACTTTCGAATGGATTGTCCCTAGACTCTAGAGACTTGAAATTTTCAGGGTGAGTTCGATTCCCAAATGCCTCGGTTGAGTTTGTTAACCAGCAAATCGTATAGGTGTTCCATAAAATATGGACATTCAGAATTTTTATTCCTCAATGACTCAGACAAAACGAAATCAATCGAAATGAAATTTTGCGACCAAATTCAAGATGCTCATAATAAACCTCATGCAATTTTGTGGCCATAGTATAAACAGAACCATAGATAATTCTATTGGAATATCGAAAAGAAGAAACTCAATATTTCCATAACATTTAAAAATTTATTTTGTGAATGAAAATTGATACAGGTACTGAATGTTCATGCAAAATTTTAAGAAGATCGCATCATGTGAATCATAGAACACTCAATTGGAATATTGGAAAGACAAAAAAAATAATCTCCATATTTCCATAATAAGATATCCGATTCGAGTGAAATTTATTTTGTCTACGAAGATTGATATACTGAATCTTAATGCAAAACTTCAACAGCATCGCATCATCAGAATCATAGAATTTAATTTTTTAATTGTCAAGTTTTACATAAGTATATCATTTCTTCAATAATTTCCAGAATATTATCGATCGTGCTGAGATTTTCCATTTAATATATTCAGTATCAATTTCAAGTCCTATTCAATATTTTGCGGTAATAGCATCATTACTCCACCAATGAACGAGCGCTCAAAAACGCCTGATCAGGGATTTCTTGAATTTTTTTTGTATGCTTTCAGATCAAAAAATAGGGATTGAGATGGAGACATGATAAAAACAAATTTTCCATCAACCTCAAAATAGAAGGTGATTTCAATGTGTACGAAAGTTCATTAATGATCCATTTTAAGGCCTAATTTATGCTATTTTAAAGTGCAATCTTTTTGGCAACCGTACACAAAGTATTCAGAAGCACTACGAGAAATGTCAAAACCTAGTTGATTAAATATAGTCCGTTCACGAAAGGTTGAGCCGTCGGTTAGCCATGGAAATTTGACATATTCCACTGTGTATACTAAAATTTTAGGTTATGTTATTTATTTTCTTGTCAGAATGTCAGATTGATACGCAATGTTGTCAATATTGCATAGAGTTCTCTGATAACTGGCAAGCTCGTCGAACGAGGCCGGGTACATTCGGCAACGTTGACTTTATTTTACTCTATGACAGCAAATACTGCCAACTTCAGATAAATAAAGAAACGTCTACTATGTGCTCAACCTTTCGTGAACGGACTATAACTATTATTTTATTACCTAGCACCCAACATTTTCATAGCACCGTGTTTTAAAGTTGCTTTCGTGCACGCTTATCAGTTCAGAGAATACGGATTGAGATGCAGGTAAGATAAAATAATTCGAATTGTTTTTGAACTTGGAAACTTAACTTTGCAATGACAGTTCGGATGAAAGTACATTTTTTCGACCTTCTCATATACTAGTAAATCATGAAATGTCTACCAGGCAACATATCACTGACGCCCAACCGGTGCTTTCTCCTTATATTTTCAGTATGTCATAAGAAAGTCCGACCTCCTGGATCTATAGACATATATATCGTATATAACCTTAAAAGAAAGACTTAATCCGGATAGATTTCCATGAACACTATGCTCCCGATCTTCTCTGTGTTGAATGAGAAGATATAACTTAGCACATATGGTCATTGACTTCTCAAAAAGGAATGACAATAATTATCTGCTTGGTTGTTGAATCCAAAGAGTTCAACCAGTTTTTTCACCATGTCCGGAAGAATAAGAGTTCGACACACTGCTTGGCCACATTTCTAACAGCAGCGGCGAGAAAAAACTTCGAGGAGGAACAAGAATGAAGATTGTGAAGATAAATTTTGAATTGAATCGAATTTATACGCAGTTCAGGTGGAATAATGGGGTATTATGAGGGGATCTGCTACATAGTTCCGCTCTACATGGGAGATTATAATATGGTGCGGGATTCGAACAAATCGGGATAAATATACAATGAGGAACGAATGAGCGATGTGTTTTCATGATACTTGATTTGATGGGAGTTTTTGATATGATGGATTGATTTGGTCAATGACGATTGTCATCTAAACTGAAGAAAGGCATCTTGCAAATTAAGAATGCATGGTTTTCTGGGATAAGAGCACCTGTATCAGTTTGCGTGAGGGTCATGGCGACAAAATATGAGATTCGGAAATCTTCATTATCCTGTCAAAATATTGTCACTGACAAAACCAAAAAACTATACATTGTTTTTTTTATCTGAGACATACCCGAAGGCTCAGGCCTAAGTACTAGTGTACCGTGGGTGTCGGATTAGGAGGGACAGATTGAGTGTCAGTTGCAGGAACGTCCATTAAAATTTAAAGGTCCATTAAACTCTTAAACCTCCATTATTACAAGGAACTAATGGAGGATTAAGGGTTTAATGGACCTTTAAATTTTAATGGACGTTCCTGCAACTGAGCATCAGTCTATTAACACGTGATTTAAAAGACTGGAGGTTCACATTTTGGGGAAAGGCGTGGACAGGAAGTAGGTTCCACACTCTAGAGACCCTTGGGATGAAAGTACGGGAGAAGGTCGATGTTCTATGCGTGGAGAGTTGGACGGTAAAGGGATGCATGTGCGATGTTCTTCTTGTGATTCTGTTGGGATTATCCGAGGGAGGGACAATCGATGCTAATTCCTCGGAACACAGGCCGTGATAGTATCGGTAAAATAGCGAAAGGTCACCCACGGCACGTCGATGGGCTAAGGAGGGGGGATTCCTTGTTAGATTGGGATCATTAATGAGTCTGATTGCCTTCCTCTGGATGGAGTCGAGGATTTTAATCGTTGATTTGGCTGCCACTCCCCATATGTGGGAGCAGTACCTACTCCATGCACGGTCTAATCTGAGAGACATACAGATTATAAAGGTTAGAGGGGGAGAAGTATTTTCGTGCTCTAAACAGGAATCCTAACTTTTTAGCAGCCGATGAGGCCACAGAAGAACTTAAAAACTGACTTAAAATAATGTGAGCGACATTTGAAATGTAGCGGCGATTAAATGAATACTCGGAATGATAATTGAAGGGTTTTCCGATAAGAGATATTATTTTGTCACGTTTGAAGCTGTCATTTTGGACATTTGACAAGTAGAAACTACTCGATTAATAAAAATAGAACGATACGCGCTTCAAGAACGCATTGAAATTATTAAAGTTCAATATAAAAATGGTGAAAATTTGGCTGAGACGGTTCGCAAAACTCAAACATTTTTGGGTCATCGTGAATCACCTTGTCAGACTGCAATGAAGAAATTGGTGAAAAAAATCAAGTTGTTGAGACAAGTTAGTGATGTAAAGAATAAAACCCTTGCACGTCGCTCAATAACAGCAACAGTTATGGTGAATGGATTGAGCTATCTAGAGATGATTAATGATTTTTTTATGGCCGAAATTGGATAGTACCTATTGATCTGGACAAAGTTAACTTTCAACAAGACGCAAGTACTACACACGCAACGAAACCATCGATCTTTTGCTGAAAAAGTTTCCGGACCGTGTTATCTCTCGAAAAGGTAATCACAATTGGCCACCGAGATCTTGTGATTTGACACCTTGCGACTTTTACTCTAGAGCCACGTGAAAGAGAAGGTTCACGCCAATAGCCCAGCGTCGATTCAAGCCCTCAAAAATGAATTTTGTGAGGCTATCGAGGACATAGGGCAGCCACTTTGCGATTTATTATGGAAAATTTCATTGAAAGGATGTGGTCCTGTAAGCGTGCTAGTGGTGGTCATTTGCCTAATGTTATTTTTCACTATTAACGGCATAGCTTCTTCTTTATAATGAATGGAACATCCAATCATTCATATTGAAAAATGGCATTTTTCTATGAATATCAAAATAACACCTCCTATTGGAAATCCTTTATTATCATCTTGGTTGTGGAATCCAACCAGTCCGGAAAAAGGGCGTTCGACACACTGCTTGGCCACATTTCTAACAGGAGCGGCGAGAAAAAAACTCCGAGGAGGAACAAGAATGAAGATTGTGAAGATAAATTTTGAATTGAATCGAATTTATACGCAGTTCAGGTGGAATAATGGGATATTATGCGGGGTTCTGTTACATAGTTCCGCCCTACATGGGAGATTATAATATGGTGCGATATTCGAACAAATCGGGATGAATATACAATAAAGAACGAATGAGCGATGTGTTTTCGTGATATTTGATTTGATTTCGATATGATGGATTGATTTGGTCACAAACGATCATAATCTTAATTCGAGAAAGACGCTGGCATCTCGCAAATTAAGAATAAGAATGCATGGTTTTCTGTGATAAGAGCACCTGTATCCATGGTACTAACTGGACGTCGAACTTCCTTACTGTCACGTAGAAAAAAGTGTGCTCGAATTTTGATTGAAACATAGACGTTCCTTTGAAAGAAGTGATGAAAAACGAACTCTTTATATTAGTGTTCTGTGAACCTTGACATTTCGGTCTATTAAAATTATAAATATTTTCGATTCTTGTGATTAGTTATTAAACAATATTGGTAATCCTATCATTTTGATTCGTTGAAATAAAATAAATAAAGGAATATTGGTAATTCTAATATTTAAATTCATAGAAAAAGTGACATCTCTAAAAATATTTGTGCTTCACTCCAAACTGCAAATGGCCGCCGTTGCCTCAAATTTTTTGACAGGTTCGCCATCTAGTTAGTATTATGAATCTATGCCTGTCATGTATCAGTTTGCATGAGGGACATGGTGGGTTCCCTTTTTCGCATGCGTTTCAGACATGGCAAGACACTAGGGGCGTTCGGCATCGACATCGGACGTGTCGGATCGATCTGAACCGTTCGTTTATTACATCCGGATTGAGGGGAATACAAATCTGTACCGTTCGTCATAAAAATCTGAGCAATCGGACGTCGATCTTTTCGCTCGGTCTATTTCGACGGAGCAAAGCGATTTTATCCATAGAGTTTTATGTTTTTTATATTTTATTTTGTTTTATGTTGAGTTCCTGATCCGACAACCGATAGATTGAAAAATTCTAACAGTTTTATTCTTCTGTTTTCATTTATTCATTAAAAACTCAATTAATTCATTAAATTTTTTCAATATAGCTATCGTAGTTATAAATGGGCAGGTGAAGATATTGCTTTCCCGTTTCTTTTCGTGTAAATAATCAATTAATTTATCAGGATCTTTCGGTACAACTATCGCCGTATGAACGACCAGAAGGGGATATTGCATTACTCGTTTCTTTTGCATTCAGTGCCTTTGCACCTAATTATTTAATTGAGATTTTATGGAAGAGCTACTAAAAGGGTGAAAGTATCGTTAAAAGATGAGCATATTTCCCAAAATAGTGATCTTTGAAATCTCATAATGTATAAAAGTAGACAGTATGTTCTGTGGCAGATGCTCTGTACCGTTCGTTTATTCCCAGATATTTCAGATTTATCTGTACGATCTGTGGTCACGTGACTAAAAAATCCGTCCGCTCGCGGAGGTCAATGCCGAACGCCCCTAATATTAGATTCGAAAATCTTCATTATATTGTCGTTAGGGTATGCTGTGCGAAAATATCTGACAACAGATTTGAATCTCAACCTTCTCGAGTCAAAATATTGTCTCTGACATAGCCAAAAACTACCTATTATTTGACAACGATGTGAACGACATTTGAAATGTAGCGAGTGGCGATTAAATGAAACATTCCGAATGAGAATTAAAGGGTTTTCCAATAAGAGATGTTATTTGAATAGACCGTTATTTCGGTAGATGTCACGTTTGAAGCTGTCATTCTTTGACATTTGACAAGTAGAAACTACGCCATTATTGAAAATGGAACGATACAGGCTTCAAGAAGGCATTGAAAATATTAAAATTCACTATAAAAATGGTGAAAGTTTGGCAGATACGGTTCGTAAAACTCGAACATTTTCGGGTCGTCGTGAAGCACCTTGTCGAACCGCTGCAATAAAGAAATTGGTGAAAAAATTTGAGCTGTTGGGACACGTTAGTGATGTGAAGAAAAACCCGTGCACGTCGCTCAAGAACAGCCGAGAATATTGCTGCTGTAGCCAAAAGTGTTGAAGCAACAGTTACGGTGAATGGATTGTGCTATCGAGGGATGATTAAAGATTTTTTTATGGCCGAAAATAGATAGTATCGGTCTGGACAAAGTTTACTTTCAACAAGACGGTTTTAAGTGCTATACAAGCAAAGAAACCATTGATCTTTTGCGAAAACAGTTTCCGGACCGAGTTATCTCTCGAAGAGGTGATGACAATTAGCCACCGAGATCTTGTGAATCAACACCTTGCGACTTCTTCCTTTGGGACCACGTGAAAGAAAAGGTCTACGCCAATAGCACAGCGTCGATTCAAGACTTCAAAGATGAAATTGTGAGGCTATCGAGTACATAGGGCATCCACTTTGCGATTACGTTATGGAAATGTTCATTAAAAGGATATGGTCCTGTAAGCGTGGTCGTGGTGGTTATTTGCCTAATGTTATTTTCCACTATTAACAGCACAGCTTCTTCTTTATAATGAAATGAACATCCGATCATTTATATTGAAAAATGGCATTTTTCTATGAATATCAAAATAACCATTCTTATTGGAAAACCCTTTCATTATCATCTTGGTTGGGGAATCCAACCAGTCCGGAAGAATATGCGTTCGACACAGTGCTTGGCCACAGCAGCGGCGAGAAAAACTTCGAGGAGGAACAAGAATGAAGATTGTGAAGATAGATTTTGAATTGAATCGAATTTATACGCAGTTCAGGTGGAATAATGGGGTATTATGAGGGGATCTGTAACATAGTTCCGCTCTACATGGGAGATTATAATATGGTGCGGAATTCGAACAAATCGGAATGAATATACAATGAGGAATTAGCCGCGATGTATTCTCATACTACTAGATTTTATGGAAGCTTTCGATATAATGGACTGATAAAGGTACTCTCCTCTCAGGAAACTATGCTGAATCTTCTCAATTTGCAGGATGCCAATGTTTTCCTAGAATTTAAACTCAAATTGCCATTCACCAAAGTAAATCATAATTTGGCACCTTTATCAGTTTGAGTGAGGTTTATGCCTCCTAACATGTTTTGCACGAACAAATTGCATTGGCATATGCTCACGGTGTCTAATATGGTTTTTATAATTATTCCGAAATTGAACTCGATATTTAGGATGAATTACCACTATTTAAATCTATGGGAGATGATTACCCTTCAGTAGGTTCTTGTAGCGGTCTTAGAAGAACAGGAGATTCGAAAAATCATCACTTGGAACGCCAGACCTGGTTTGAAACACCCTCCTGGCCCAAGAGCAAGAATTAAATATTTTGTATATGAATATTGAAGATATTTATTCGAATTGTTTTATGTTTCAATTTTGTAAAAACGGCGAGGCAAGATTTTTTCTACTGAGGTTTTTCACTGTGCTCTGTTATCATACGCCAGAATAGAATGGTACCCTGTTTTGCACCAACCTCGGCTAAATACTTTTTTCTTTTATGTATTGTATATAGATATTGTATATAGATATGGTTGATTTCACTCATAAAAACTTAATTAACTCCAATTAGGTTGATTAATGAATTTTCATTATTTTCATACAAATTTCAGTTGATTTCGGATTCAAACTATAGGCGTATGATCAGAAGCTCCTTTTTTTGTACTCGTAAAAATATTGGCGGTTCGAACGGGCGTCCCAATTACCGAACTTTTTCCATAAGCATATTTGGGGGGAAAACACCTACTAACCTTCCAAAACCTTCACCAATTGAGACTTGAGAAGAAAATTCCTCAAAAAACATAGCTTCTTATGAAAAGAAAATGCTCACGAAAGATGTTTTCTGTACTATAGAAGGTTACACAGATAGTCGCAAAAACGATTTATCATTTCAATATATCTTGAAATCCGTGTATTTCAGAGGGTAGTTAATAAAAACTTTCATTCACGACTATTGTATAATCCACTCATTTTTCGTCTATTTGCTCGGCCGTAATAATACTCATTAATCACAAGTGAATAATGAGTTATTATTCACTGCTGTCGGATGCTTCATCGATTTTTCATTTCTATATATCCTGAAATCGGTGCATTTAAGACTTTTAGAGGGGTTAGTCAATGAAAACTTTTATTCACGACTATTGTATAATCCACCCATTATACGTCTATTATCTCGTCCATATTAATACCTATGAATCAGTGCAGTGAGTTATTATTCACTGCAGATGCTTCATTGATTTAGTTTAAAATGTAAATTGTAATATTCTATTCAAATTGCCTCTGAATAACAAGTTTGCACCAAACTAAACTCCAATCGCAGAGACCGCACTTTAGATCGAAAAAAAATCGAGTAGAATGATAAAGTATAATTGGACCAAAATGAACTGATTCTGAATAAGACACTGTTTTGGGGTATTCTCGAAAACTGTCAAGCTTTACAGCTTTGTAGCAACTCATACTCACTACGAATTATAGAGCTAAGCTATACAAATCCTCTTGAAAAACATCGGAGTTAACCACTGGATAGCGATAAAAAAAGCGTGTGTATAAGATTTTTATTTCCAAGCACACATAGGAGCAGAAAAATGTTTATTTTGGCTTTATTCCTCTACGAAAAATTATAAGACTAAGAGCCTGTTTTAGGACTGCTGATAAGTAGCTGATAGCTATCTAGCAGGTATCGTCGAAATCAATGAATCTGATGAATGAATGAATGAAAAATCATCAGTGATAAGTTCAGATGGTAAAGGAATACAGATTAAACACGGTTTTCATTTGAATTCGTTTTGTGATGTATTAGCAATTAACATTTTATCTTTGACTATTATGAATCGCTATACAAACAGTTTTTGTAGGTTAAGTTAAATTTTCATGTAATTTTTCATAATAAAATGTTATTATCTAAAATTTTGTTTCCCCTGTATCTTCGAAACAAAGAGGTTTTTCAAAAATTAGCAATGGGTGGAACAGGTCCTTTAGTAAGCTTATTTTTCTCTATCGCTGTCATAGTTCAGGGTACACCATTTGAACGTGTGTATAAGTGTCTGAAGTGTGAACTGTTCTAAATTTTCAGGAATTAAAGTTGCGATGGTGGACATCGCAACTTCAATTTATAAAGAAAATTCGCTGGTTTTCTGTGCAACCCTTCATAAAATTCACCAATTTTTCTCAGAATAAGGTCATAAATAATATTTGGGATGAAAAAGAACACTCAAAGTTCCATCATCAAATGTTTAATCAATAGGAACTCTCGAAATACCTCATTCGTCAATAAAGCGAAAACCAATTTTCTACGGAGACCTAGTGCCCATTCGAATCAATAAATTCCTTTGCCATTTGACATTTTAAATCCAACAGTATGTGTTGAAAATGTATTATCCTGGATTCCACACTTCGATGGTGCCTATATTTGCAGATATAAATCTCTTTTTGATGGATGGTAAACTCCGCATGACTATAAATGGACAATTTATACACACAACCGCTCGCAATCATTCTTTCTGTATGAATGCAACTCCGATATGATAACGATAAATAGTTTTTTGAATGCTTATAGATTGAAATTGCGTGGAAATACTCCGGAGTTTGAAATATGGGGGTAAATTGAATATAGGGTAAAAGCTATAGTGATTGACACCTTAAGGGCATGGATACTTTCAGTAGGCGAATTCGGTTCCTTATTTTTCTGTAACACCATGGTTATTATTACGGAATTATAGTCGAATATTGTTATTTTGGCATTACCTTCCAACTTTCAATAAATATTGATTGAATATTCGAGGAGACACTTATTTCGTTGAACTTACATATTTAATAGTCATTGAAATACTTCGATAGTAATTGACACCCAGTATGATAGTCATTGACATAATTTCATCTCACTTCCACATCAATTTTGGTTATGATATCATCCTGCTTTCTCTTACTCATAGATTCTCATTATATGGGTCTTTGAGACATTCATACTGAGAATAATAGAGAAATCAGAAAATTTAGACAATTTTATTTCATATAAACAAAGAAATAACGAAAAGTATTAGTATTAATAATGAGTTTATTACATCGGTATATATGTGGACAGTGTCAATCACTATCAGGGTGTCAACAACTGAACCAAGGCTGTAGCCAAAAAAAATTTCGGGGGGGGTTCACAAAATGACAATTTTTAAAGGAAAATGTTCTTATCCTGTACTTCTGAAAAATTTCGCTACGGCCAATTGATATTATACAAGGTATTTCCTAAACATGCGGCAAAAATTCAGGGGGTTGTTCCTTGGACTATTTTAAGCATGTTTTGTCCTTTGATGATTTTTGAAAGACCCTTTATTTCGAAGATACAGGGCGAACAACATTTTTCATATTTTAAAATTAATAATAGTTTAAATAAAAATGCGTACCGTACTGTGTTTACTAAGTAGGTACAATTTATTTTTAAATTTGTTTAACAACATTCCAATTACTAAAAACGGCCAGTTTTTTGACTTAGAATTGATAAGTTCAGATGGTAAAGGAATATAGATTAAACACGGTTTTCATTTGAATTCGTTTTGTGATGTATTAGCAATTAACATTTTATCTTTGACTATTATGAATCGCTATACAAACAGTTTCTGTAGGTTAAGTTAAATTTTCATGTAATTTTTCATAATAAAATGTTATTATCTAAAATTTTGTTTCCCCTGTATCTTCGAAACAAAGATGTTTTTCAAAAATCATCAAAGGACAAAATATTCTTAGAATAGTCCAAGGAACAATCCCCTGAATTTTTGCCGCATGTTTAGGAAACACCCTGTATATAGGGTAAAGCACACAGTATCAAATAAACCATTGAAACAGGTCAGTCCTGCTAGATACATGTTTTTCTAATCAATCACTTTTTTGTTTATCATGATAGTTTTATTGCTTTATTCACTTCTTAGAGAAGATTTAATGAAATCAAATAATAGATTATAAAGCACAATTCAATCACTCTCCAGTAAAATCATCACTCAAACTTAATTCAGAAATGTTAAATATAGATATTCGTGTTTGAGAGGTCAAGTTGTAACAGTTTTCCTTGAATTTTGTTCGGAAAAATTTAAATTTCTTCATTTCGCTTTGGCAAAGTATTTTCAAGTATAGAAAGACATTTTTCAACACTTTCTTCTGAATTTTTTCAAATGAAATCATACCCATTTCATATCATTCACCCAACGAACCTTTTCTTTTCAGAGATAAGAAATTTGATTGGCGAGCCTGACTACAGACAAGTACGTCTCCACTGGGAAACCGACAAGTCTGCATCTCCCGAGAAATTCGAAGTAAGATACTGCGAGCTTCAAACGTGGGGACCACAAAGATGTAGGAGGCAAATTGTCCCACAACCGGATGATAACGAAGTTGATTACAATGAGAATATGCTCGTCTACAATGCAGATATCAAGGGGTTGAGGATGGCAACTACATATTCCTTCGAGATCAGAAATGACCAAAATGTTAGGGAAAGAGAAGATAGATCTCAGGGAGGAAGGAAGAACCAGAACATAATTGTTATACCTACCAAAGGATGTAAGTATTTTTGTATTTTTCACGTAGATGCTCCGTTCCACATGCCTGGTTTCGAATCTTTAAATTTGAAAACAATAATTCAGATTTGAATTATCGTTCATCCAAAATGAATGAGTGTGCAAAAAAATGCTGACACTTTGATCCCTCATTTCTGGTGGAAGCAATGAATATGAAGATGTTTATGATTAATTAATTTAAACTATCACAATAATATTTTTGACCATTTAACCAAATTAACTAATTCCGAATCCAAACATTTTTCTCCTGCAGAGAATCTAGGGGGTTGAATGTTTGTATATTTATAAATGATTATGTCAGCCCAGTTGCCATTGGACTATTATGAATAATTATATTCTGATGTAAACTTTATTTTGAACAAACGATACTGTGATTTTAGGCTGGTCAATCCTAAAGAAATTGAATAATACCTATGACTGGAATTATAAGACCTTGCATAAAAAATGATAAGATGAAAAATTTCAAGCAACCTACGATGTTACAATCATTTATAAAGACCCCGTGCTTGCAGTACATTTCAAATAAGATATCGAAAAGTTCCTGCAAAAAATTAAACTATTTTCTTCATTTTCTAATCGAGGGATTTGTTGGAATTTAGAATTCTTAGTAACCTTTGAAATTAATATTTATCAAGTTTGTATTGAAAAAATAACGGAGTTGACAGTTAAGTGACAATAAAGAAATTGACTAAGAAATTTCGTCTTTTTTACTGTTCAGTAATTGGACTAAAACTGAACATTTTGGTGACCCCGACAATGAACAACAGCGAAAGACCTAAGAGGAGCGGAGCAGGAATTAGAAGGACTTTGTCCCAAGACTTTGTGTGGCCCGACGAGTTTGGAAAATGGAAAAAGGACAAACACACGATAGTGGAAAAGGAACCTTCTCCTTCTAAGGTCGAAACAGAGAAAAATGAGGGGAAAGATAAACCGGAGTCAGTTGTGTCGAAAAAGGCACGTCGAAAGGAAGTTTGAGAACTGTGAAGTTTCAAGTATCAACATAGCGAGAAAAGGATGGAATTGGAAACAGAAATGAAGAAATTGGAACTAGAAAAGGCATTCAGACTGTTGGAGTTAGAAGAGGAATTGGAACAAGAGGAAGACATTTCAGAGAAGGGAGATTTAGGTAATGAAGTGAGTCGAAGGACTAAGGAACTTCTGGATGAAGGAGACCGTCAGATGAAATCGTTAATATCAGTGCACCAAGATGATGATAATGATCTTACAGAAAGCTTCAAATTGTTAGTTGATGAGCAAAAGCTTCAAGTGAAGATGGATCTCAAAACTATAACAAATGAACATTTTGCAAAATGTTCAGTTTTAGTCTAATTACTGAACAGTAAAAAAGACGAAATTTCTTAGTCAATTTCTTTATTGTCACTTACTGTCTACTCTCTTATTTTTTCAATACAAACTTGATAAATATCAATTTCAAAGGTTACTAAGAATTCTAAATTCCAACAGGATTCATAGGAAAGTTTTGCAGATGTTTTTTTTTCTCATTTTATGAAGCAACCAAATATGAAATTTCGACCTGATAGGATTTCTAGTATTTTTTGTACTGCAGCTTTTTTATTACGAATCAAATCCATTCGACCGATAAGGCACATTAAACTTTTGAAAACAAACATTTACAAAGTTCAAATTTTCAGACTTCATATTCATGGAATCATCACGAAATTCTGCACAAGATTTTGTATGGAACCTGGGAAAAGCCAATTTCGTAAATAACAGATTCTTCTTGCAAATGCATGAGGGCATCTGTAGGTTTATTTTTTACTCTGAGATCTAGCTCTTTCCATTCTGAAGTTAGCTCAGAATTTGAAAATTACAGACCTGGGCAAAACCTTGGAACGCTATTTGTCTAGTAAATATCACGTTTTTTATATAATTTGCTGAATATTAATTGATCAGAAGAAAAAGCAAACTAGTTAAGTTCCAAGATTGAGCGGATTATAAAAAAAACTGGCTTTGTGAACATCTGTTAAATCAATTTCACAGAATTTCTGCTACATGACTATTTTGCAGGAAAAGCATTCAGATTTCGGAACGATTTTGTCAAAAACGGGAAATGCATTGTTCAAAAAAGCTTTATACTTTATAATTTGCAGACTTTTTTCGGTGACCAAGAACTATCGGAAAATTTCGCTCTGTTATTCAGGACAATTCAAAAATTAAGTAAAGAAACCTTTGCTCTCATGCTTGTTTTGGAAAAATGAGAATTCAAATATAAATATCTTGAAAATATTTGGTTTCATCTTGCTCATTAATGAAATTCATTATCCCTATCGTTGTTTTGTGCAGTCGACAGTCAGGTTTCGACTGCACATAAAATATTATCTTGCAAATAGCCTTTTACCTTTGATGATATGATGGATCGAAGTTACAATGGATTTAGAGAGTACAGTTCGTATCTGTTGAATGACCTCAATTGAGTAATGTTGTTTAGAAAAACTACAATTTATTTGCTGAAACACATTGCAATTAAAAGTGCATTAAACTAATCATGAAGGCAATTGCATCTTACATCAGGATTACTCCACTGCATTTCAGTTATCTATTGTGTAGGTGTCAATGGAAACGGAACTAAATGAGTACTAAGGAAGCTTCAAGACAGGAGGAACAAGTATCAGCATGAACATTGTTCTATTCTTTTGATGTGAAAACAGTGAATCGAAAATCTTTGACATTTGAATCAACAATACGAAATGCAATACGAATTCGTGGGATGATCTTAAAATCGACTTAATCATTATAACATTGCTGTCGTTTACATTGTTGTTGGGATTATACTAATTAAGATGAGAATGAATATCCCAGATCTGTCTCGTTAGATTAATCTTCAATTAATCAATGTTGTTATCTGTATCAGATTTCTATACCATTGAAAAACTCCATGAATTTCACACAAGGCTTATTTACCTGACACAAGAACCTCAATATACAATGAATCTTTATTTTCCGTCAGTTTATAACAACGTAAGAACAACTGGATCGATTATTCTAATTTTTTTCTATAAAATACGCTTGTTGCTTTTGGGATTAAAATTGACCCTTACATTGAAAATAATTTAAATAATCTGTATATTGATTCATATTTCATAAATCGAATAAAGCTAAGTTCACTTGAAATTGATTACGGTCATTTTTTCGTTGAAGTCAAAATCGAATCGATTAATTGAAGATTTCTGATTTATCTTAACTGGGATGTGTGGGAAAAAGCAAGAAAAAGCAGATAATCTTATATACTAGTTACTAACACGATATCGTAGATATTTTATTTCTCGAATGTGGAAACATAAGATAATAATGTGGCCAAAATGTACAATAACAACTTTCTACTCTGCGATCACTTAGGTTTTTTGTGCGTTACAATACAACAGCTGAATGTTTTCCAGTTTTTTCCTGGAATATAGCCTAATCCCGAAACTAAAGGGTGGGTTGAAATATTTCTCTTCTGAAGGGATTTCGAGAACGATTGCAGCTAAAAAAATAGATTCTAGAGCTCTTTTTCCTGACAAATCTGAATGAGAAAACAGTTCCAGCTCACCTTTCATACATTTCGAGTTATGAATTTGAGTAATTGTCATTTTTAATAATCCGTTTTAACCCTACAGACACTTTTCAAGGAGTAATCCAAATATATTATTAAATTTTTTTAGTGCAGCAGTTTTCGAGAAATGAGAAAAATTTTTGATATCTCAAAGGTAGACTAGAGTGTACATTCTTATTATCTTGCTGATTTAAAAAATTTATCACATGTTACTATTCACGGAAATACTTTTTTTGAAGATCCCCAAGTATCATTCAGCATATTTTCGAAGAGCTTGAAGTAATCAGTTCAATAATATTATCAATTTGATTTAATTGACGAAAACTCTTTATAACAAAAATAACAAATATTCTACTCTTATATCTCTGAAATAATCATTTAGAGTACGTATATATAAAAGTGTAGGTACTAGACAGTTTGTCTATTCTCCATCTATTTACAATAGAATAAAGGTTTTCCATTGAGAAGTGTAAAAAAATAATCTCTATAATCGAAAGGAAATTTCTGGTAATTGGAACCATTAATGAACTACTTCCGTAAACATTCAGAAGCACAATTTGAATTCGTCCTTGAATAACTGTAGATTAATGATCGGTTAGCGCAAATATAAATATTTTCGCAGAGCAAGCAAAACCATCTACTTGACCTAATAATTACAAATGGAATTTAATGATGATGTTTACTTCTGTATAATAATGATAACGGAATATGAGAAGACCTCTAGTAGGTTAACAGATGTTCTTCTTTAAATTAACTATTTAATAGTACTGACCACATGTGTAGTAAAATCGTCATTTCCTTATACATTTACATAAAAGGTATAATTGTTAAACTCGAGATTATGGACTACTTAGGAAGGTTAAAAAATGACAAATTCTTGCTTATTAACTAGTGCTATCAATGATGTAGTAACTGACATAACTGTCGATAATTTAAATGCCTTTCAGCGAACAGGAGAGGAAACTAAGAAAATGTCGTTGAAGTTTTTTAATAGTTTCTGTTCACGATTAACTTTCATATGTAGAGTCGGCAGTATAAGACTTTCAAAAGTAATAATTAATAACAACTGATGCACTTATTCCTCCATTTCTTGCGACTTTTTGTTTTGCCAAAATGTTTAAATTTGCAAATTCTTGTTTTCAGTCGGGCTTACAGATGAAGAATCCAAAGTCTCAATGTCTCGGCTATGTTAGGCCATCGGTCAAAATAGTTCTCGAGTTAGGATGGTTTTCTATTATTTGCTAGAAAATTTGCTAAATCCGAGATCTAGTCATTTCCAAATTTTATAGTGACCACGACTTGTTTTAAATTTCGTGTTTTATCGAGAAGAGAATTGAGAAAAGTATAATTCCATATTTCGATACAGAATTTGTTCGACCTAACTTATAGCATAACTTTTTCTTGATTCGGTATATGGTTGATCTGGTTAAAAAGTGTGAAAGTATTTTTCTAATGACTTTTAAGTTGCAATTCGTATCTAATACATAGAATCATTAGTAAGCTTTAACAGAACTTTTTGAATCAGCAAAAGTAGATATTCCGCTGAATGCAATTAATTTTCAATAAATATCTCTGGCGATGCATTGAATCCTTTATAAATAAATTGTGAAATTATTTGCATAATAAATGAAGCTTAATAACGCATAAATTATTGTATAAATCCTGGTGACACTATTATCGATTTATGATGATTTGAATTTACTCCCGAATATTTTCGAGACCAGAAATCCAACCGGATCCAAATTTTATAATAAGGTGTTCAATGATGATAGAAAAACTTGTGCAAAATTTCGCGATTATCTTTCGAATAGAATATCTGAAAAATTATTTCGTTAATGGTCTTCGAGTTAGGTTAGAGAGTAGAACTGTAGACCTATAGAAATGAAGAATTGAATTTTTTGGATACTTGTATTCCCATCGGTTCTACATTTGATATATTTACTTCCTTGTTTAAGATATAACTATGAGACTTTGTACAAATAAGGCGTTGATAAAGTCAGATATACATTAGTTCAACACACCAGGTTGTTCGCAAGAAATATTTGAGGTCTTTTGATTCTATTCTGATAGTTCTTGTTCTACAATTCGCATTCAATACGTTAAAGTACCGAACAGAAGAAACACATGAATATTGAAAATCATATTCTCTGTTTTGTTAAAATTGTGAGTTTGGCCAGAAATATAATTGCAAATCCAACAAAATTTCATATTTATGTGATAGTTCGATCAATTCAAACTCTCTGTGACATGTTTCGAAGATGCACATAAGAACATAATACAGGAAGCTATTCTATGAAAAAGTATAACTTTCTGTTTCCGCTAATATTTATTTGTTTACACAACAATTTTTTTCCCCTTGAATGGTCTTAACGTTAGTCATTGACCAGCAGATATATTTACACAACAATTATTTGTAATAAATGCAACACGTCATATCATGTGTTCTATATAACGGCCATTATGATCCATAGGTAGATTATTTTTTTCTTATTTCATTATACCTTAGTAACTTTAGCCAAAATATTAGGGTTCACTCGGACAAAGTAAATTATAATGAACTGAGAAAAAATATAATGAATGTATAAATTATAATGGCCGCTATTTAGAACATATAATTTGACATGTTGCATTTGTCATTAGAAAAATGTGTATTGTTATAAAATATAATATTTGATGAACATAATTATTGAGGAATAGTTTGCTACAAAGTCTCTTCGAATTAAAGAATCACAATAATATCTATGTCTTTTAATCAAGGCATACTGAAAAAAATGGTATTCAGAAGAAACATCAGAATTAAATTATCTTTTGAATGACACAAAAAAAAGACTCAATTCTTTTCTCCGACTCTTGCGCACATCTCAATAAGAAAAAATTTATTCCTTTTCGAGAAAAATTAGGTTACTAAGATAATTGAATTACCCTCTACTCCAGTGGCGCAGCCAGGGGGGCTTTGGGGCTTTGGGGCTGCAGCCCCCCCAAAGATTAATTTCTTCGTTATTTCTTTCTTCTTTATTTTTTGCAACTTTCGTTATTCACTGTATCATCAAAAATTTTTCAGTTCAGCCCCCCCCAAAATAAAATCCTGGCTGCGCCACTGCTCTACTCACTCGACAAAGTCGAAATATAATTTGACGATACCATGGTTCCGAATAAATACGAAATGTTTCATATGAATCCATTGTAATTTCAATCCATTCTAGCATTAGACAGTAGGAGTTATTTGCAAGATAAATTACAGGCTGGCAGTAACAAACGGGTCACTTGATCATTACTGTTCAAAAATGAAATGATTCATGAATCCTGAAATTTCTTTCATGAATTTCAGATCTAATAGGAGTAGATGAAATGAAAAAAGCTGAAGAAATCACTGAAGTAAAGTCAGAAGCTTCTGCGAGCTTGCTGTTATTGGCAACACGGTCAATCAAATTCGTATATCCTGAGAGTTTTGAATCAATTCCTTTCATTTATGAATTCAGCTCTCCTGTTCTTCAATTTGTTCATAAAAGTTTGCACCTTGTATAGTGACCTAGCCATATGATGATAAAACTCATCATGTGCAGTTTCGTGTGGCTCGAAATTCTCGAATTATTCCAGCGCACTGGCCAGAAACGATTAAGCTCCACAAAGCGTCGATTTATTTTTTCTTCAAACAAGCCTACATAATGTTTCATATCACGTGTGCGTGATACAAATTGCTGTGAGCGTTTAATTGCAACCGTGAGATCCAGGAGCGCATCGTGACTAGAACTATCAAATTCCAGCAACATCACATTCGGCCATACTAACGATTAAAGTGCATTTTTATCAGACAACTGTACAGCGTGTCTAAATTATTCATATTATCTTGCAGAAACTGTTAGAAAACGTTTATTTGAAATAAGTCAGGTACACCTCTTCACACTGATGGCTGATAAGTACTTACAGTTAGCTCTCAACCGTAATTACATATGCGGTTGAAGGCGGTATAAACTGACAGCTCATGAATTCAGTTTTCAAGAACGTTAAGGGCGATATGCAAAACTTGAGAGATAGGAGTATACAATGTTCGATGATGGGTTGGTTTCAGACTTGGATACAATGTACTTTTCTATTCCAAACACATGCAAAATCAGTAAAGAGGCGTTCCTACTGGTCGATTAAGTCGAAGTGAAATTAGTTGATCATTCAAATAGAAAAGCTCCAAAATCAAGAAATATTTCCATGGAGGAATCTATGTTGGCAGACCCCACTAAATCTCTCGTTAGCGATTGTAAAATCATATTTTAATAATTATATCAACGTTTTCGACTCTTTTGGCAGGAGCGTCTTATTTTTTGCTTAATTATGGATAATTCTCTTTTCCTCTGTCTTCTGGCAGTTCATTCTGCATCAGATACATAATGTTCTATGTCCGAACTAGTTCATTATCAACTATCTATGTATACAGGGTTGGGATAAAGTTCGGCACCAAATTAATATCTTTAAAACGAAACGGGCAATATTTTTGAAATTTGGCAGCTGAGTGTAATGGACCACAATGCATCTGATGAGCATATTTTCATTAATGAGATACGTCCGGTTTAACCGGAAATGACCAAAATTTTTTTTATTTAAATGGGACAACCTGTATATTTCTGCAGATTCTGAAAGAGCACTTTGTTTCGGATCTGTCCATACCAGGTTCTATGTAAAAATTATCTGTAAAAAGAAGAATTGAGACAACGGATTCTTGATGAATGTGCATCAATACATGGAGAAGTCTTGAGAAAAGTTACTCAACAATTTGTTAATAGACTGGCATATTGTCAGGAGGTGAATGGCAAGCACTTCGAACATTTAAAATGATTTTTTAAAAAATTATTTCTAATAATTTTTTTTTACTAGTAAAAGCTGTATTTCTTCTTTTTATAGATTTTCATAAAAAATACGTCATGAAAAGCAGAAAGAGTTATCTACTACAAAGTATTTCGTTTTATTTCTCACTATTGATACAAATAACAACGATTTATTTATTTGAATGTATTTTTTCTCAAATGTACAAAAAGACTGAATTTTTTCTTTTAACAGAGAATTTTACATGGAACCCGATATGGTCAGATCCGAAACGAAGTGCTCTTTCAGAATCTGCAGAAATATACAGGGTGTCCCATTTAAATAAAAAAAATTTAGGTCATTTCCGGTTAAACCGGAAGTATCTCATTAATGAAATATGCTCGTCAGATGCATTGTGGTCCATTACACTCAGCTGCCAAATTTCAAAAATATCGCCCGTTTCGTTTTTAAGATATTAATTCGGTGCCGAACTTTATCCCAACCCTGTATGTCTATCGTGTTTTATTTCATCTCTTCCCGAGATTTACAAAAACACAATGAAAATAAAACAAGTGTTTTTGAGATTATGAAACTGAAGTTTCTGAAAAACTTTATAGGTTTTCACTTCCAGTCTCTGAAACAGAGATAATTAACAAATGTTCAGATGAGATGAAGTGTTCCTACGAGAATCTTTGCACTTATTTGTCAGGAGCAAATTGGTCTTGAAAAATTGTTGCCTAACAGTCAAACTGAAAAAGAAAATAAATGAAAAGGACAATGTAACGTTTCGGTGTCTATATCAGATACCTTCTTCAGACAAACTTGTAAAATCTAATTCTAATGGACATTCAATGTCAATTAGACTGCAAATGAAAAAACACACAATTCTGAAGATTTTACAAGTTTGTCTGGAGAAGGTGTCTGATATAGACACCGAAATGTTACATTGTCCTTTTCATTTATTTCCTTTTTCAGTTTTACTGTTAGGCAACATTTTTTTCAAGACCGATTTGCTCCTGACATATAAGTGCAAAGATTCTCATCTTCATTGAAATTTTTTAAATTATTTCTGTTTCAGAGAGTGAAAACCTATGAAGTTTTTCAGAAGTGCAGAATCCTCCCAGAATATATTTCAGTCGATAAAAGTCTTGAGTATTTTTCACTCTTTGCTTCATTCAGGATGAGACAAAATAAAAAAATGTGATTTTAGTCATTGTTCAAATTCGTCATGGCAGTCATGTTAATTTGCCTTTCGGCGTATTTCGGCTGTCAACCGTCGCGATTTGTGCAACGTTGCCAATGTCTCAAATCAAATAACCAGTTATGTACTTTCAAGTTATTAGGATGGGATTGTGGAGCCCATTTGAAATGAAAATTGGCTAGAACTATGCATAACCTCACCTACCTGACTGAACCTTTGGAATTTTCTTTCGAAAAAACTAAAAAACAAATTGCAGACTTCTCGTTATCATTTTCGTGATCTGGAAAACAAACTTGTTGACTACGATTTTTTTCACATCTCCAGCACAGTTCTTTCAGTTCTAAATGATTACCGATGGCGCTGCTGAACAAACCTCAAATATTGTTCTTTTTTCTACCTATTCTAGAGACAGGGTACCTCTTTTTAAATACCGTGTACAATCATATCAAGTTTTCTTCAAAAAAAAGTTCTAATAATCGCCATCTTCAATATAAGCAAATAGCATTTAGGAACGCTGTATTCAACGTCTGTTCCTCGTATAGAAAGGCCACGATAAAACCCATTTTTAATCGATGTATAAGCATGCCTATTAATTATAACCGTATTCGTTTTATTACGACAGGCAAATGAACGGACGGTCTGAGTTTTTGCCTGTTAATTTTTTTGAATATACCTCCTGCCTTTCGCCCAGCAGCATCCGATCATAATCGAGGCGCCTTCAGCTGGCGTCCCGTTACCAAGAAATAAAGGAAAGTCTGCTTGCTCCCGGTGTTCGTTCATCAATAGGGAACTCCACTGACACCATTCGCATGCAAAGAAATGTAATTACTCGTTAGAAGCTTACTATCTCTTCCGCCTTTGAGGCATCACCTCAAGTTCAAGCATGATCCCACGTTACGATATAATTAGTTACTTCAATTTTCTGTTGGTATGTGTTTAGTTATGCTTGGAAGTTACATGTGATATTCATGGATCATTACTTGGGTATTAAGGCTAGGTGCATGCCGGTATTGTGAAAAATGCAAGCCGGTAATCCGCAACAGTAAATCTCTGGCTAACTGGTACTTATTGCAAGTACCAAGTAGCAGTGAATGTGGGCAGAATGGAGGTTTAATCTGATGAACAAATGATTTTGGGGTCAAAAGACGAGATTTATGTATGTAGGATTTTTATAATTCAACGTTGTCTAAAAGGTATGATTGGGAGCGTTGAAAGTTGGTGCACAGTAAAAACACTGTATTTACTATGTACAGTTTATTTACACAACTCGAAATGGTATGGTCGCTTACACATTTACAGTGTATCACAAGCTACTGAACTTCCAAGATACTTTTACTCTTTCGTTTACTGACTCGAAGCTACTCTAAGCTCTAACTCTAACTCGCGACGTCTTCTCAACGGACTCTTAGCTACCCTAAGCTCTCTCGTCTACCAACTGACTCTAAGTCTCGACGCTACTTCAAACTCTGCCGTCTATACTCGTAGTTACTCTAAGCTCTCTCGTCTAATCACTGAACTCTGAACGACGTTCTCTGTACCTCGTCGATTCTACCCCCTTCCCTTACTTAAACCGAGGGCGTAATACTACCCTTAAATCCCTACCAAATCGGTTCTCATTGGTCCACTCTCGGAACGACTTAAGCTAGGTGGAAGGAACTTGTACCAATAAGAATTGCCACAAGAAATAACGTCTTTCTTGCCACACACGGGGTGAATTCTAAGAATTATCACATCTGGTAAAATGCACTTCACCAGAACCGATAACTCTTGCAAAAATGTCAACCCAATGTAGGAGTTCGAATTTCCCTACAACATCTTCTTGAAACCCCTATATCGCATTTCACGTTTGGTACAAGTTTTAACTGCGTCTTCGTGGCGCCGGTCCTTATCTGGACCACCCTATTGCTACATACACAGCCAGCTAAAGCTTTCCATACATTTCGAGATTTATTACTTAAAATAGTCTATTTACACAGAATAAAAAATCAATTTCTTCACGCAGAAATCGAATTCCTACACTCGGCCCTCCTGAAAAACAGAATTCGACCCGAATTCGCCATCAGAATCCACATCACTCCCTGAATAAGGCTTCATTACCTCAGCACAAATGGCAGTTTTCTTAGGCTCTTTGTAGCAGCCTACTTTTGCTGCGTTGTATCTTTCCTTTCCCTTCATACCTCATATGGTCCCAAAAATCTTCTGTTGACTGACTCCCCTCTATTCTCCCTTCGTCTGAATTTTCGCCTTTTTGATTCATCTTTACCTCTGGATGAATTCAAACTCTTTTCTACGACCAATTTAACTAAATTGCTAACCCCTTTCCCTGAAGACTTCGTCTTCTCTTCTTTCCTTTCCTTCCCTCGATTCTCAGTCACGGATTTTTTCGTTGGGATAACTCTAACCCCAATGTCTCTAACCTGCACCGTTGCATATTTCAAAATATTACTTCCCAGTATTGCCTGAAACCTGGAACTACTCTTTGACATTACATGAAGTTTGAGATCGTATTTGTTCCCGTCTATCTCTACTTCTGATCGGAACGAACCTAAGCTTTTCCTCTGGTAATGCCCCAAACCTCGTATCATAACCTTCTCGTCATATAATTTGATGCTTCGAAACCATTTCTGGTAAGCATCCTCCCGAATGATACTGATGTCACTACCAGTATCAAACAACGTATCGAGTTCCACTGACCCGATGTTTATCAGAAGAGTATTCTTTGGAACACCCTCATCTACTCTAACTTCCGCATCATCATTGCGAGATTTCCCGAATTTACAATTCGCGGCTATATGCCCGAAATCTCGACACTTAAAGCATCTTGTCCCCTTTCCCTTCAGTGGACAATCTCTGGCTTTGTGCCCTCGGCCACCACAGTTGAAGCACGAAAAATATTTTCCAAATATTTTCGGCTCTCTTATGTTTCCCCCAAATTTTCTCCAATTTGGGTCTACCTGACTTTTGACACCTTCCTCTGCAAAATTCCTCCAAACAGTTTTCAATAACCGTAACATTTTTGGGCTCAGGTTTTCGAGCCTCCTCACTCGCACATGTTAAGGCAATATGTCCAAATTGCTTGCATTTGAAGCACCTGACTCCCTTTTCCTTATTAGGACATCCGCGAACTTTATGTCCATTATCACCGCAATTAAAACAGAATTCCTCTTTCGGCCCTCTATCGAATCGATCTTTATTTCCCATAAACCCTTTGTCCACTTTTTCTGTGTCCCTCCAATTATTTTTTGCTTGAGGTTTAGGTACAAAATCACGCTTGCCGGAGACTTGTTCGTATACCTTGGCCTTTTGCTTGAAATCGGCGAAATTGCTCGCTCCATACAGAACAATTTTGTTAGCAGAATTATCCGGTATACCGTCGATTATGTACTGGATAATTGCCTCGTCTTCGATAGCCGCCCGACTACCGATCTCTCTCATAATGAGAATATACTCTTGTATATTCTCATTCAACTTCTTCTTCCGATTCATCAGAAGTTTATGAATTTGGGCCGTACTCACACGAACCTCAAATTCCTCCATCAGGCTTTCCTTCAAAGAATTCCAGCTTTTAATACCCGGCAGAGACTGCACAAACAGTCTTGCCAACCCGGTAAGTGATTTCTTTGCAAATAACAATTTTTGTAAATCGGACCACCCAGTTATTGATGCAATTTCCTCAAAATCACCAATCACCTATTCACTGGGTAGTCATCATGACCAGAAAAGTGTCTGATAGATTCTTCGACATCTCGAAATGTAAGGGAAAACCCGGCTAGCTTACTACGTTCACTTAAACCGTTAGTCGATGTCGATTCTCTGGACATCCCCTCAACTACCTCATCATCTGAGTCTTCCTCATCATTTACAAGATCTTTCAAACTAACCAAAAAATCGCAAATTCTTTTTAATATCTCGTCTTTACTCCCACCGTACTCCAAATTTAAAATTCCGCAAACCGCGATGAGATCAGAGTACTCTAACTCCTGCCCAAGGTTGGCGATTTTTTCAAAATGTTCCTCCGAATTTATATTCCATTCAAACCCTTCAAATTTCCGCAGAGCTCGTCTTCTCGCATGAGGTCTTCCCTCTTCACCGAAGCAAATTATATGCAAAACTTTTATCGCGGAAATTTTCGCGTTCGTTATGTTTCTTTCAATTTTGAAAATATCCCCAACGAACTCATTTTTAAAAAAACAAGCAAAATTGAAACCAAAATAAAATAAACGAAAGATATTAAACGCAATAAGGATAGCAGTGAATTACTTATTTCTCTCAATCTAGCAAAATCTTCGTTACTCTCAGAAATTCAGCAGCCGTTCACAAATATTTCAGGAATATAGATGAAATCATCAATAATCAAAACTAATAACACAAAAATATTAATTACCAAAATTTCTGATCAAAATTCACACATAAATTCAATTGAATATAATCGTCTGAAAAGCACAACAAAAAAAACTTTGAAACAAAAATTTCCTCAACTATACAAAATTAAAGTACCGCAGAATTCGTCGTTGTCGAATATAGCAGTTACTGAAAGGACAATAAATTGTTGTAGCAACCAAAATAAATTACTCGAATTTATCCCAACTTCGTCAAAAAGGGTAAATCCTACCTTAGTATTTATTCCTCGTCCAAGTTGGTTGCTCACTACACAATTCACAAATTGCCCTTATTCACAACACTTCACTATATTCGATTTCCGCTCCTCAGTACTGCAACTGGACTTCTTCCCGTCTTCGTCTTCTTGCTCTCTTGTGCCACCCCAAGATTTCCAAGCACCTCCTCGCAATCTCCAATTCTTCAACTCCAATCTTGACAATCCCTGAATTAATCCAATCCCGGTTGAGCCCCCAATTTGTAGGATTTTTATAATTCAACGTTGTCTAAAAGGTATGATTGGGAGCGTTGAAAGTTGGTGCACAGTAAAAACACTGTATTTACTATGTACAGTTTATTTACACAACTCGAAATGGTATGGTCGCTTACACATTTACAGTGTATCACAAGCTACTGAACTTCCAAGATACTTTTACTCTTTCGTCTACTGACTCGAAGCTACTCTAAGCTCTACCTCTAACTCGCAACGTCTTCTCAACCGACTCTTAGCTACCCTAAGCTCTCTCGTCTACCAACTGACTCTAAGTCTCGACGCTACTTCAAACTCTGCCGTCTATACTCGTAGTTACTCTAAGCTCTCTCGTCTAATCACTGAACTCTGAACGACGTTCTCTGTACCTCGTCGATTCTACCCCCTTCCCTTACTTAAACCGAGGGCGTAATACTACCCTTAAATCCCTACCAAATCGGTTCTCATTGGTCCACTCTCGGAACGACTTAAGCTAGGTGGAAGGAACTTGTACCAATAAGAATTGCCACAAGAAATAACGTCTTTCTTGCCACACACGGGGTGAATTCTAAGAATTATCACATCTGGTAAAATGCACTTCACCAGAACCGATAACTCTTGCAAAAATGTCAACCCAATGTAGGAGTTCGAATTTCCCTACAACATCTTCTTGAAACCCCTATATCGCATTTCACGTTTGGTACAAGTTTTAACTGCGTCTTCGTGGCGCCGGTCCTTGTCTGGACCACCCTATTGCTACATACACAGCCAGCTAAAGCTTTCCATACATTTCGAGATTTATTACTTAAAATAGTCTATTTACACAGAATAAAAAATCAATTTCTTCACGCAGAAATCGAATTCCTACATGTATATTGGTTGGTTAAAACGTCTTCCGACTTTGACTTAACCCAATCGCCACTTCTCTCTGTCACTACAATATTCGTTGTTCAAGCTTCTCTCACTCATAGACTAATTCACAATTCACTGCCTCTGCCATTCTTGTTTGGGTCGTCCTCTCTTACTTTCTGTAGCAGGTTACCATTCTAGAATTTATTTGGACAATCTTGATATTTCAGACATGCGTAGTATATGTCCATATCATTCAAGGTGTTTCCATTGTATGTCATCTGTTATGCTATCTTCAAAACCCATCCGCTTGTTATCAGATCATTTCTCATATGATCTCTTCTTGAATGCATAATGATCTCCTCATCGCATCAATTTCGACCACTTCCACTCACTCCCTATACAGGGTCTTTGACGAGGAACCTCACCCATATTTATACGGGAAACTACTGAACTTATTTTCATGAAATTCAGCCCTTATAAGTATTTTACGATGCTGATGAAATCTAAAATATTTTCAAGGCAAAAGCACCTCCGGTTTTTCCGGAAATGACGTCAACTTCCGTTTTTCAATAGATTCCTTAGAAAATTTCAAGTTATTTTGATGTAACATTTTCAGTTTTGGTTGGAAAATTGTCTCTGAGCGGGAAATTCGAAAAAAAAATCGAAAATAGAGCTCCGCTGAAACAAGAATAACTTCGAGGTTTTGGATGGAAAATTTTCATTTTTGGGATTTTTCAAGATGTAAGATTGATGTATCCACTTTAAAAATCGAAATTGCGATTCATGATACAGGGGGTGAAAAAATCGCTTTCAAAGTTAGGGATGACAAAATTGTGAAAAATCAATGATTTCAAATTAGAACCCCATTTTTTTATGGCAGATATTTAATCTACGTTAAAAAATAATGTGAGTGTATGCATCACACCCTTGCCCTAAAGTGGATATTTTCTGAGTTATTCATAAAAAACTGTTTTTCGTCTTGAATTTTCAGCTATTTCTTTTCCCTTCACGCCAAAAAGATGAAATTTTCAAAAACTGTTACTCAAACAATATTTCAGATTTTACTACCCTAATATGCAAGAGAAAAAAGTTACAGGTTGTTCCTAAATAGATGGCGAATTTTGATTCGAATTTGTATCGGAAACCTCTTTATTTCAACTAATCGGCCATCGGTTTTCTCTCCAGTGATAAATAAATAATTCTTTATGATTTTTTTTTTAATGATAGCAGGTAATCCGCAACAGTAAATCTCTGGCTAACTGGTACTTATTGCAAGTAGCAGTCTGTCTGAATGTGGGTAGAGTGGAGGATTAGTGTGATGAACAAACGATTTTCAGGGGATTTAGTGTCGAAAGGGCAAGATATTCATGAAAAGGTTAGATACACACATCGTCAAAAGTCCCACTCCTAGATTACTCATGAAATAAACAATCTTCGTTCTGAGACGAGAATAACGAGATGAATATGTTTCTTCGTTCAGCTGCAATGCATTTAGTAGAAAATCTTTGTATTTAGGGTAGACCGGGGCTAGTTGGCCCATTTTTTAGATTTTATTTTTTCTAAATTAAATGAATTGAAGAAGCTTGGTGAGCAATAGTTAAGTTACATATCTTCGGGCTTTGTTTTCTCTAAAATATTCCAGAACAAATCATACCCTAATTAGTTCCAAAGTAATAATGCGTTTTATGCGAGAATGTCGAATGGGCCAACTTGCCCCAGCTTCGGGGTAAATCAGCCAAAGGTCAAGGCTACGTTGTCCCATCTGTATATATCACGAAAGAAAAAGAAAAAAATCCAGGAATTGTTTGAATGGCATATACTTTTTTCTTTGGTGTCACAAACTACAAAGGCTTATGTATGATGGTTGTAATATCAGTCTTGATTTCAAACAAAACAGCAATTAAATTTATGAGATAAAATAAACAATAACAAAGTTTAAGTGATCACAAAATAAACTCGAAATAATAAAAATTCAGAAACTAAATCAATATTCTTCCATAACCGGAAAGTTCTTCTTGTTGCCAGGGAAATATCTGTAATTGAAAAGTTTATGAACTTTGTAGGGTTTCATTTGTGATGAGTATAGCATTTCAAAATGTTTTCTCTTCGCTTTAGCTGCCAATATTTAACATATCCAACTTCAATTACTACTCCCTGTACATTTCCCTCTCTCCTCTTTGTATATTTGTTAATATACCACGCAAGGTTGTTCCTCGGAATGTTGAAATCAGGGGCTTCTTACTGATTGTTCTCCATTCACATTGCGGATCCGCTTGTAGCATTACATCTTTAGATTGTTCGTCTCTTTCTGTTTTTCTCTTATATGTAAGCTGTTCTTCTGAAAAATGAATAATCCTACATTTCGGGTAAATTCTCCATATAGTCAATTTGCCCCTGTGTTCTTTGGTCAACTTGCCCCAGTTCACATCGTCTCTATAAAAGTTCCCTCCTTTTTATTAAGGAGATTTTTTTTTTCAATCAGGTGAAAAATGTAGCCAAAGAACCCTTTATTTGATATAAGTGCACAACATCGAATACAAACTCACCTCAAATTCACAAACACGAAAAAACTAGTAAATCATTTTTCTACTCAGAACAAAAAAAAGGACGTTTCGCTCTCTCTTAACTAACAAATGACTAAAGTGTAATGCTCAGGAAAGATGTTCAGCACATTCGTTGTGACTACTGGAGCTATCAGACGATTAGAATAGGAATTAATCCCAGTGGATCGACTTACCCCTATGGCCAACTAGCCCCGGACTCCCCTACAATCTGTTTATGCCAGGATGAGATGAAATAGGAAAAATGAGAAATACTATATTATGCAACGAGCGTATAATTATAGCTATTATTCGCGAGGTGAAGTGCAGGCAACGAACCGTATGCAAGTGGTCCAAATTACCGAGTTAATAACAGCCATTATAAGCGAGTAGCATACTATACTTTATTCACGACTACTGAATATATTTCTTGAAGATTTCAACATTTGGCGACAGCGACAAGACCCTTCTTTGACAAGCGTGGAAAACATCAAGTTGACACATGAGAAATTTTTGGAGAACTGCTCATTTTATATTTTGTAATAAAAAAAGCTTTAATGGATTCAATGAAAGTAGATTTAGCCATCGATTGACAAGATATGCCCATATTTGTTAGTTGGAGTACTTCAGAATACTGATGAAATACCAATTTAAAGAATATTATATCAAAGCTAAATCTATGAAGCACCTGAATTGAAATCTCATTATCCCCTTGTGATAAATGGGTATTATTAAGGATTTTACAATAGTCATGGATGAAAAATCTTAATTTATTTGTTATTTAATTCAGATTAATTATTATAGTTATTCCACAACTGAATCCAAATTCACAAATTTTCCAATACGGGTCCTTGAGTTATACCAGTATTTATTTCAGAAGCAAAAGTAATTCGCTTCACTCGCAAACTTAAATTGTGAATTATTCAAAATTGCCAAAAGATAATTATGTAAATTTTCATTTCAATTTTTTCAACAACCCGCTCTTTTTTGACTTACATATTTATTCAGATCAAAGAAAATATTCATATTGAGTATGATGTTGAATTATATGGCATTTTAGCAAGTCGAGCTCTTATTGCTTTTCTGGAGCATAAATTCGAATGGAGTAATGGGAAAATAATTAATAACGCGCCAATTACGCAACTAATTACTTGGTTTGTTGATACTCAACTTTAAATGAGTATCTTTGACGTAGACGGTTAGCCACGCTTCAATTCAGAATAAATTTTGATTTGATCACGTTAAATAGGACCATTATTAGAAGCTTCAGCCTAATGATGCTTTTACACTGAAAGCAATGCCTTGAATTATTTTATTATTTTTTGAAATCTGCACAAGCCTCTGTATCAATATTAACCAACTCAATTTGATATTTAAATGAAGTTTTCAATCTCTATACCTAACTCTAGAACCATTAAACGGATTTGGCTTCTTAGCTGATCTTTGAGAAATATTCAAATGTCCATTGCCTGTCCTTCATTAAGTTGAAGTTTTCAGATTTTCTATTCACCTTTATCTCATTATTAACAGTCTCAAAATGAAATTTTGTCCAGTTTTTGAATATTGTACTTCTGAAGAACTCCAGAGCAGATTAGAGTTCAAAACCGGAAACCAACAACAATGCTATTAATCTAAAGAATTTTTGGTTTTATAGAGATGTTTTGAAGTCTATAAGAGCTGGATAGTATAATAAAACTAGAAATGGCATTTCCTCTAATAGCTGGATGACATCGAGTGCATTCAACAGAGGAAACTGTTACGCAACGGTTACCAAAAGTGAGCACAATTTTCGACCGCTACCAAAAATGGGCTTGACATGTTTGTCAAGTAGCGATGCGTTCAGCAGAAAGAGCATAAAATATTGTCAACAGTTGCTCTATAGTTCCCTCTGCAGAATGGGCCTATTGACATAAGTACCTGGATCTTTCAAAGATCAGGAATTCAGGAATCACAGATATTTGAGTGAAACATGCTTTTATCCCTAGTATCAGATGCGCCAAGTTTTAACTCATTCGTTAACTCTATTCCAATTTCATCCAAGATATGAGAGCTCAGAATCGTCTTGTGCTATCAATTCTTCATATCAGAGATATAATAGAAAGAAGGTAATTGTTTATATTCACGCCATAAGAAGAACCAAGTACCATGAAATCTCATCCCAACAGATACAAATGAATCTCCATGTCGATTAGTATCGCGTAACTAATGTTGGTATACGAGGAAGACTATTAGCATTCTTTTCAGCTTAATTGTTTTTAATATTTCCAACAAAATATGTGATTAGTGTCATAACGGTTCGTCTGAATAAAAAATATGTGGGCCGTAAAGTAGGTATATACTTCTTGATATTGCTCTGTATTGTCTATGTATGTACACAAGCAATACTTGGCTTGCCTATTTAATAACGGCACTGATGATTTTACATGAAGACAAAATTAGCGCACCACCTAAAATTTCGTTAAATTTTAACAATTGATATCTTCCCAATCTTTAGTCGGATTTCAATGTTTTTTTCTTTCCATTGTAGCTCTGTTGTTGTCGAATTTCCTCCATCAAACGGAAGTCCAAAAAATAAAATCTTCATGTTGTACAAGTTTAAATAATGTCATGTTTCTTAGTAAAATTTTAACGTCTTCTGTGGGCAATACCAGGTTGCTGAAGCATATAAAAACAATAAAGCGTTGTAGCCTAGTATCTCTTGAGTATTTTTTTTTAAACCAATTTATTTTGGAATAGTCCAGAGATATTCAACATTTTATTTCTCGTAGCTCTTTTATTGGCGAATATCATACTACAATGAGATGTTCAAAAAAATAAATGTATCATGCTGTACAGGGCGGTTTTTGTTTCATTACAGTTTAACGCCTTCTGTGGGCAATACCATCAGATACCTGAGGCTTCGAAAAACTATACAGTGATGTTGCCTGATGTTTCCTGAGTATTTTGCTTTTTTGAAAAGCAATTTAACTTGTACCTTTCCTGAGACATTCACATCTTTATAACATCCTGTATTTCATTCAAATCGGACAAATGGTTGAGAAGATATTCATGGCTAATGCATAAAATACAAGAGTTGATAAAATGTTGAATATCTCTGGACGATTCCAAGCTAAATTGTTTTTTAAAAAACAAAATATTCAAGAGATACTAGGCTACAACTCTTTATTGTTTTTATATGCTTCAGCAACCTGGCATTGCCCACAGAAGACGTTCAAATTTGACTATAAAACATGACATTATTTAAACGCCCTGTACAACATGAAGATCTCCTTTCTTGGAAGAAATTCGACAATAACAGAGCTTCAATTGAAAGAAGAAACATTGAAATCCGACTAAAGATTGGGAAGATATCCATTTTTAAAATTAAACTAATTTTGTCCATCAGTATACAGGGTGTTTCATCATAAACTGGACAAACATATATTCTTGTGTAGAGGACATCGGGAGAATCATTTTTTCCTTATACAATATAACCCGTTTTCGTAGCATAAGCGAGATACAGGGTGTCAAACGTCATTTTTGAGCAAGCTTCTTATGAGTGTGGTTAGTTATCTATTACACTTAAAGTGGCGGTTTTTAGTCAAATCTCAGTATTTTTGGGTCCTCTATCCAGAAAAGTTGACTAACTGCGAAAAAAAATTTACAAAATGGCGGAAGACCTGCAATGTTCCAAATTTTTTTTTGCGGTTGTCAAATTGACTTTTATTTTCTGAATGAACACAATTTTCTAAGAATTTCTGTGAAAAATTTTTTTCAAAATGAAACACAAATTTTTTTTACATGTCTACAGCGATGAAAAAATATCATTCGAAATGAATGAAATTTTGTACAAATGTACTCCTTGAATTATCAATCACGAATATGAAAACATAATTGTAAAATATCGAACGGTTTCATTACTACAGTCATTCAAATGTTTCGTTCAGACCTCTGAAATAATGAAAATAAAATTGTTTTGAGTTCTACAGTCAAAATAATTAAATTATTGGCATGTCCAAACATTGTAGATGAATTTATTAAAAAAAATTCAGTAAAACTTAGTTGGGACTCGAACCGACGTAGGTTTCAAATAGGGAAATGGCACAGGTGTATAAGAATAATAATAATATTCGTTGCCAGGCAACGGTAGTTCCTAGCTCATAGAGTTTGACTACTGGCTAAATTATATTCACTGAAATTTAAATATCAGTCAAACTCTATGAACTACGAACTACCTTTGCCTGGCAACGAATATTATTAGTGCCATTTCCCTATTTGATACCTACATCGGTTCGAGTCCCAACTATAACGTTTTACTGTATTTTTTTTTATAAATTCATCTAGAATGTTTTGACATGCCAATAATTTAATTATTTTGACTGTAGAACTCAAAACAATTTTATTTTCATTATTTCAGAGGTCTGAACGAAACATTTGAATGACTGTAGTAACGAAACCGTTCGATATTTTACAATTCTGTTTTCATATTCGTGATTGATAATTCTAGGAGTACATTTCTACAAAATTTCATTCATTTCGAATGATATTTTTTCATCGCTGTAGACACGTAAAAAAAATTTGTGTTCCATTTTTGAAAAAAAATTTTCACAGAAATTCTTAGAAAATTGTGTTCATTCAGAAAATAAAAGTCAATTTGACAACCGCAAAAAAAAATTGCAGGTCTTCCGAAATTTTGTAAATTTTTTTTCGGAGTTCGTCAACTTTTCTGGATAGAGGACCCAAAAATACTGAGATTTGACTAAAAACCGCCACTTTAAGTGTAATAGATAACTGACCACACTCATAAGAATCTTGCCCAAAAATGACGTTTGACACCCTGTATCTCGCTTATGCTACGAAAACGGGATATATTGTATAAGGCAAAAATGATTCTCCCGATGTCCCCTACACGAAAATATATGTTTGTCCAATTTATGATGAAACACCCTGTATATTCGACCTATATGGGCCAGATTTTGTGATATCTGCAGACTGATTAGGTTGTCGATCATTGACATGATAGGTGCTTTCCCCATTCAAAGTATGTTGGACAAGCTTTGACTTATCAGTGAGTGCGGTAGAGAACATATTCTTCGAATCAAAGAACAATAAATTCGCTCAACTTGAAGATACTGATCAGTCAAAGCATATCTAACATGGTTTGAATGAAAACTACAGAGTTTTATGGGATGAACCTTCCATAATTTCAAAAGAAGAAAAACTGGGACGTAGAAAACTGGAGCAAGCAGCTAACAGGGCAATAACCTGTTTTCAACCTAATTTAGTGAGTTCGTAATTCTCAGGAAACAGTGGAATATTCATAATAATTGTTGTCAAAAATAACAATTACCATAGCGAAAAACATCAGAGGTACAAATTCGATAAACTAATGTTTCGAAGAATCCAACTAACTAACTGTGGACTAATAAATCCATATCTTAGAATTTGAATGATTTTCAGTTCAAACCATAAAGACAACAAATTCAAATGAAAATTTCTCAGTTTCAGCAAGAGCTACTCAATGTCTTTCCCACGCAAGTGAAATAGAAGTATCGACTGGTCCATACTTCGCAGGAAGGATAGCCGTCGAAGCAGCAGATGGTGAACGGTGTGCTCTCGATGGAGACCCAAAAAGTCCAAGAGATAGTTACACCCTTCGAATCAACCATGATGAATGTGGTAGCAAGGTCAATGAGACCACAGTGGCAACCTTTGTTATCGTTCAAGAGAACCTGCCTATTTTGACACACAGTACAAGGAGATTTTTAGTCATTTGTTCTTATCAACCTGAAACTCTAACAGTGAGGGCAGGTCTGAGCCTCCCAACCAACCACAAAGGCCAAGCGCAGCTTTCACAGGTTGATGTGAGCGAGGACAGTAATCAAATAGGCAGAACAGCTAGGAACTCGAGAATGGGGAGAGCCTATTCTGCTCCACAAGCTCTTGGTG
The DNA here is from genome assembly GCA_013421045.1 of Propylea japonica. NCBI lineage: Eukaryota > Metazoa > Arthropoda > Insecta > Coleoptera > Coccinellidae > Propylea > Propylea japonica. The sequence continues at coordinate 27,738,641 of CM024246.1, read as the reverse complement.
AGTTTTAAGTTTGTTTGAATTAGTTGGATGGAAATTCTTTTTGTTGGTACAGAAGAAGTAACTTGCATATGTTTTCAAAAAAAGTACTTTCATCATTTGCTGTTGAGTTTTAACGATTGATCATTTTTATCAACTTTAAATACTTTTTTATTAGCATACAGTTAGAATAAGATAGTCTGGTTCTCTCTGAACAACTACATCTCTCTAGTGGAGTAATGATCAAGAAAGTAAGCACTGAGAAAAACTTCAGGACATTGCTAAGTAAAAGGGACGAATGGGAACGAGAATACACCCACTGTAACCTCAAAGAAAATACCGTGAAATGGTGTACATATGGTTACGAAACCTCTACAGGAACTGGCGCTGGGGGCCAAGTAGGTACCAAGTGTGCACTGTCGCTAGGCTCCTCTATGAGCGTCTTTCAAGCGGAAATCTTAGCTATTGAAAGATGTCTAGATATAAATCTAGAAAAAAACTTCCAGAATTTCGATATAGCCATACACTCAGATAGTCGAGCTGATATTAAAGCACTGAACTCCTATGTCATCGACACAAAGATGATCTGGGAGTGCCGGAACAAACTCAATGAGGTAGGCAAGAAAATTAAGGTCGTTTTAATCTGGGTTCCCGGCCACTCGGGAATCAAAGGAAACGAAGAGGCCAGTACAATTGCCAAAGAGGGCGCATGGATGTCACTCATTGGCCCAGAACCCTTCTGTAGTACAGGTAAATATACCTATAAGAAGGAGTTTCTGGGAAAGGAGAAAGCCGAGAGGGAAATACTCCGGCGGAATCTCCCAGGGATGGATCATTCCACTAAGTCTTTGAGACTGCAGGATCGAAAAGATATCTGGATCTTGGTAAGAAGCCTTCTCACTGGCTTTCTCACGGGACACTGTTACCACAGAAAGCACCTGTTGAGGATGGGATTATCGGACACTGACGAGTGTAGGTTCTGTGTGGAGGAGGAAGAAACCCCGAGTCATGGAATGCTTTGGCATTTGAGCCTAAAGAGAAAATGCCTTGGGCGAGAAACTTGTAGGAGTGAGGAACTAGCCTCGTTGAAACCTTCACAGATATAAGATTTCATTAGATCTCTGGAACTGGAAGGGTGTGGCCAGAACAGCTCTGTAAGGGACACAAGAGACCTTGAGGTCGCAGTGAACTGTAACACCTTTTTAAACTAAACTTAACTAAACAATCATTCGATTCAGTCAAAACTTTATGATGTGCTTCAAGGGGGCTCAATCTGTGTTTATCACATAATTCTCCTGTCCAAGTCATTCATTGCGCAGGCTCGCAATGTTGAGGCATTCTGTGAATAAATGAACAGGAGTTTCTTCGTCCTCCCTAAAGAATCTTCACTCGTCAGTTTCTGTTAAACCAATTCTCATCAATTGGCTAATGTGAAAGCCTTTACTTTTTTTCATAGTGACCAAAAAACCAGTCGAAAGTGACATGGTTATTCTTGTCTACTTCATTGAGTTTTTGAGTAGATGTTATGGGAGTTAGTAGCAGATCGACTATCAGAATGGATCACACCCTCGAAAGTTTCTTAACAGCATAGTGAAAGCAGAGAATAATATTAATCGATTGAAATCAATCAATATTAAATTCATATTTCGGAGCTTATCTTGCCCTCGTTCAAGACGAAACGCAAAGAAGTGGTATCAAACAGAGCACCTATGGATGGCCATTTGGTCCTTATTAGGACTCATCAGCACAGGATAGCTCTGAATGATACAAGGTATTTCTTGGAAGGTACAGCGAAATGGAATCTTCTTCAGGGTATGAATATACCGAAGACGCCATCTCTAGTTCCATACGAAAACCTTCTTCCATAGCATGAACCTTGAACGAAGTAACGAGATGTTTACTATTTGTCGCATTTGTGATATTATTCTCTGCTTTCACTATTTTGATATTCATGACCACGTTAAGCGTTAAACCTCTTCTCATATTTTCTTAGCAGCTTTCTTTAAATGCATCTTTCGATTGCGAGGATTTTTGCCTGAAAAGCAGTCAAATGGCAGCCTTACGATAGTGTACACTTGGCTACTATACTCCAACGCTGGCCCCTTTCCTTTTTTTAAGAGCAATCTGTATACCATTAGATTATATTAGATTAGATTAGAGGAGGGGCGACAGATCAAAACCGACCTTGCGAGCGCCTTGACCTTAAGATCTATTGTACATCCCCGCGCTGTTTACCAGTCCGGCAGCAAAGTCTTAATGAACTTCACCACCTTTCTGGGGGCCACATCCATTACTTGTTCAGGCTTTAGGAACCTGGAGCCAAGATGCCGTAACCGTTTCTGGTGAACAGCTTCACACTCACATAGCAGGTGTCTAGCTGTCTCGGTGGCTTCTTGACAGAAGCGACATGTACTATCGGGCGCCTTTCCCATGTTTTTTAAGTGATACCTCACAGGACAGTGCCCAGTGAGAGCGCCCGTCAGTTTCCTCAGTTCCAATTTGCTGAGTGAGAGGACTTTCTTGGTCCAGCTCGTCGAGTGAGAGAGAAGTGACTTAGCTTGCTTTTGACCATTGGTCGTACGCCAGGACATAAGCTTCCTTGTTCGTTCCCAGTCCTTAATAGCCATTGCCTGATGACTGGCTGGGAAGCCGCAAAACGGTTCTGGTCCAGTGAAGGGGGTTGTCCCTCCTTCCCTGGCCAGTCGGTCTGCCGCTTCATTGCCGTGAATCCCGGAGTGACCAGGATCTGTATACCATTCGATGGTATTTACTGTGAAGTAGTGTATTCCTAGTCACTTTTTTGATCATAACATAAAATCAGTGGATAGATTCGCTGATGAGATGTACTTGTTCAGAGAGTACCATATCTGAGGAAGGCCTCATGGGCTCCTCTATTGACCACCAGATGTAAAGGAGTGACTCTCCTGTTATCATATTATGCAATAGGCCATATTGTCAATTGAATTAAAAATCAAGCTGACTCTCAGACACTTGTTATTTCATTTAAATTCAAATATCTTCAACAAGGACCTAATGTATAGTCCGTTCACGAAAATTTGAGATGTTGTTTATTTTCTTGCCAGATTGATACGCCATGTTGTCAATATAACATAGAGTTCTCTGATAACTCGGAAGCTCGTCGGACGAGGCCGGATACATTCGGCAACTTTGACTTCTTTTTACGTTATGACAGCAAATACTGCCAATTTCAGATGAATAAACAAACGCCTACTATGCGCTCAAACTTTCGTGAACGGACTATGGCTACGTTTTCTTGTCTCAAGAATTTCATGGAATACCTAACTATCTTTAGTTATATCTTTTGAGTCTTGAAATAAAGATGTACTATTTGTTTCAGTCCAAGAGAAGAACAGCGCATTCGAATACATACCAAGCAACAACATTGTACCCATGTTCGTCATGTGTCTGCTTTCAATTGCTGTACTCATTGGAATTGTCATAACAGTCTATAAAATTTCCAGCCGAAAACAGAGATGTTTCGATGACGTATCTGTCAGTGGATTTTCAGTCAGCTCTGTTGCCAGTTGTAGCACATTAGCAGAATCCATTTCGGAGAGAGACTGTACAAACACCAGGCATTCTGTATGAATTCATTTTTCAGTATTGTTGCGATAAATTCATTAGTATATTTAGATATAATCAATTCACCAGATCACAATTCCATGTTTTTGTAAGAATTCCACGTGTAATTTTAGTGTATAATTATAATTATGTTTAAGTATTATCAAGTCGACATGATGTCTTGCATTAGAGTCGATTCTTCTTGACTCAAGTGATAATTTAGTTATTAATTGCGTATTCTCTCTTATATACTAAGTGTTTACAAAAATTCATTTCAGCAATAATTACTGCTTTGAATTTCAATTAACACTGTGTATAGTATGCAATTATCTCGTTTAGATTCCTATTTTATTTATTTATGTGATTTAATTAAAGTTGACACGATTTACTGAAATCGGAAATTTGTAGTTTCGTTTTTCGTACACCCCTTATCCAGGAGTATGAATTTTATTATAGAGTGAGTTGTTGTACCTATCGCTAAGTACAGCATTTCATTTCAGCATCAATATTTAAGACCAAAAAAACACTGAATGTTTTTTTTTGATAATTTTTTATTAAGTGAAATTCAGACCAAATAACTTCAATGAAAATTAATTTTCTTGTTGATATTTAACTATTTAACTATACTATCGCTATTCATTATATCCTTAAACGTCTTTAGAGTTTATCGATGCTGTTTCTCTCCAGTTCATGTAATCTTGAAAAGCTGTTTGAACCTCTCGAGGATAGAAAATTCTTGATATTTGCTGTAATCAGTGAAAATGGACAATTTATTACTATAGAAAAGATTTGAGTTTTCACATATGACATAAAAAGGAAGATTTTTTTTAATTATCATTATCATAATACCTATACTCATAGTTGAAAAACATCGAAATGACCTTCGAAACATCGATTTAATTTTGCATTTTCTGTGAACTGATGTTACATTTGTAATTCAGTTTTTCAATTTATTTGAAGTCAAATTAGATCGAGGTCATAGTAAGACGTTTGAAAAAGATCGAAAAATCAATTTGAAATCTTTCGAAATGATTTTTCGTATCAATGCGATAGTTTCACTTTTAAAATATGATAACATCAAGAAGTGAACTAACTACTAAAAAACATGGTAGCCATTGTAACAGTCTTCGTTTGTTTATGTATAAACAAACTCAATATTTCATCAAATTCTTTTCTTCTGACTATTTTTCTAATGCGGCATATAGTCAGCTTTTGCTATGTTTATTGCACGCATAATAATTCTAATTGTACTTCGAAGAAAATATCTTACCCCTTTTCTGTATTCGGTCAGACAAGCGTAAACAGCATGAAATATCACTGGAATCCAAATGACAACAAGGTACAATAAGAAGGAAAATAGATCGTACCAGTTGGGACCAATTTGGGAGTACTCAACACAAATTGCAATCAAAACTATCTAGAAAAAAAAATATCAAAATTCGCAGTCGCACACAAAATCAGGTTGAAGTGTCAGAATAGCTCAAGCTAAACATTCAACTGATAAAGACCTTTATCATTAATTTTTTTGCGGTACGCCACTGAACAGCGTAAAATCAATTTTTGATATCTTCGTTCAATTAAGAAACTTTTTGACTCCTGGGACCCGATTCTTGAAAAATCTCTCATGCGAGAATTGCATTTCTCACTCAGTGACCGAGAGAATCTGTATTCTCGAATTCTCTCCCGACCGAGAACGAGTTCTCTACTACTAACTGGTAAGAGAGATGACTATTTCCATAGGATAGAATCACAGAATGGAGCAACCTTAGACAAAGGGAGCAACTATTCTGTGTCTAGTGTGAAGTGTGACTGAAATTATTCAAATTATGCGTGAGAGAAGTGAGATGACATCTTGTATAGGAATAGTCGAACGAGAGTTGTCATCTCTACGAAGTTCAAGAATCGAGCCCCTGTAATTTTTTCAAATCTCTCAAAACATTGAGAGATTTGAAAAAATTACAGGAGTCGAAAACATTCGAGTAAAAAATTATTGAACGATTGTATGTTGTTCGCTAAATGAAAAAATAATAGAAAATCTCGATAGGTATACCCAAAATTTGCTTTTATTTGGATATCTGAGACTCTTTCAATATCAACCTACAATCGTTCAATAATTTTTACTCGAAAACTGTTAGAGATACGAAAAAATTACAGGAGTCAAAAAAGTTTCACGCTGATCAGTGGCGTACCGCACAAAAGTTTAAGAGGGAAAAAGGATACATGGCTTCGGAAAAGAAAACACCCTTTAGATTCCAGTTAAGATTCAGGACATGTAACGATGAGACAGTTGAAAAGGGCTCACATTCCAAATTTGGAAATTACAACACCCTGTAGCTACGTAACAAAGCTTTTACAAACCCATGTTTATATAAACTTTTTTTCTTAAAATAACATGTAGATTCACCCCTCCAAGTTGTGATATACTATTATGTAACACCCTGTATTTTACATCTACTTTTCCGAGAAAACTCACCATGCAGATAAAAGGTGTGATATACCAAATTATTTTATACCACCAGCTAGGTTTACAACCAATCATGAACTCCACATCATCGCAGAAATTCTTCATCCTGTAAATGAAGATCACTGCCAACATTTCCAATATTATCAGGGTCAAAACAGAAAAGCCCATAAAGATAATTGTTCCCGACCAATACAGCAATTTGATTCCATGCTGAAAAGCGCATATGTAATAAAAATTTTAAGAAAAGCCCTGAGCAGGTGCTTTTGAGCGCTCGTTCATTGGTGGAGCAATAATGCTGAATTGAGATTGATACTAAATAAATAAATGCAAAATCTCAGCACGATCGAAATTACATTCTGAAAATATGTAACAAATGATGCGATCTTCTTGAAACATGCATGAACATTCAATATATCAATATTCATTCACAAAATAAATTTCACTCGAATTGAATATCTTGTTATAAAATATAGTTTTTTCTTTTCAATATTCCAATTGAGTTTTCCATGGTTCTGTAACAGTATTGCCACAAATTTTGCATGAGGCTTTTAATGAGCGTCTTGCGTGTGGCCGCAAAATTTCATATTGATTAGTTTTGTTTTGTCTGAAATATTGAGGAACTAAAATTTTGAATGGCTATATTTCATGGAAACCCTATACGATTTGGCTGCTTAACGAACCTAACCGAGGCATTTTGGAACCGAACTCTCCCTGAAAGTCTCAAGTCTCTAGGCAATCCCTTAGAAAGTTATCGTGCTAACGGGCGGCCGGTCCCACGGGCAGAATTTAGTTTGACCACGGATTCGTCATCAGGGAGTCGAACCCTGTCGTTTGAGACCATTTTCGACACAAAGTTCGAAAATTACAGACATTTGAGCAAAACGATATTGCACTCGTTTAAGTAGAACGTGCGCTCAAAAATTCATTTCGAGTTTTTGATTGAAGGAATATTGAATTTATCGAAGTTTATGTACAATTATTTATATTCTCATAGAGAAATGTTATTTTATTGAAAATACGTCAAATTATTATTGAGAATGGCTAAACTCACTTGACTCAGCATTCCAATGGAAATGAAAAACTGACACATACATAAGGCAAAAATAACTCTAGAATTGTTCTTCGGATTTATGTCCCATTTGTAGTTTACAAATTGTGTCAGTAGTTCACAGAATTTCACCTGAAATCAAGGAAAGTTCTTTACATGTAAGAATTTCTCATTAGCTTTTTTTCCATTAGGATTTCCAAACCCTATAGTCCGTTCACAAAAGTTTGAGCGCATAGTAGGCGTTTGTTTATTTATCTGAAGTTGCAGTATTTGCTGTCGTAACGTAAAATAATGTCAACGTTGCCGAATGTTGTTCGACGAGCTAGCGAGTTATCAGGGAACTATATGCAATATTGACCTATCAATCTGACAACAATATAACCATACACGGCATACACAGTGGAATATGCCAAATTTCCATGGCCAACCGACGGTTCAAACTTTCGTGAAAGGACTATAGCCACTGCTCCTCACATTGAAGAATAGAAATTGAAGAAATGGATTTTGGATCTCATACATATAGGGTGTATCTGAATAACACCGACAAAATTAAAGGGGTGATTTCTCTGATTATTTTATGAAAAAAGGTTTCCATAAATGTTGGTCCGGAAATAGATTGGTTCCTAGATACAGAGTGTTCAGTTTTATTTAAAAACTTACTAAGAAAATGGTACGTAACTGAGAGATATCAAACAAACAATTATTTTGGAATTATTCGTTCAATTTGAGACAAAAAATCTCTTCTGCCTTTTTTTCGTGTGGGGGCCGTTTTTATGTAAGAAAAAGAAATATCTTAACGCGTATTTGTAGTAGAACGTTACGTTAGCACAAACTGATTTCATTATTATAACTTTCTTCTTTTCTCATACACCTCTACGTTCAAAGAATATTAAACTCCCTGAAATTATAAAATAACCTTCTCTATTACTACTTACTGAGGCAAAAAATCCAGCAACAAAGAATCCTGCATAAAACAAGAAAATATTCACATTTTTGTAACCTTTCGTCATTCCTATGAAAAGTTTCGACAGAAGTGTATGGACATAATACTCTGAAATTCAAAAGTTCATTACTTATGATCAAAATGAGCGTTCTTTGTTCAAATTGTTCCAAAATAAAACGAGAATATAAAAAAACTTTTGTAATAAATATCATATAACTATAACTGAAGTAACCAAATAATAATATTAGGTATAACTCAAGAAAAATTATCAATTATATTATATTATTCTTCCGATAAAAAACTTCGATGTATTCGGACTTTGAAATTAAACGCTGTACACAAACTCTAGGAATTAACTCTTTGTCATTTGAGGCCATTTTTAATAAGTTTAAGAACATAATTAAGGGAAAAGCTGTTGTCTCATGAATGAACGCTCAGACACGTTGTGAATTTATAGTCTGTTCACAAAAGGTTGAGCCGTCGGTTGGCCATGGAAATTTGGTATATGTACTCCTATAATCCATTGTGTATATTGAAATTTTAGATTATGTTGATTTTTTCTTGTCAGATTGATACGCAATGTTGTCAATATTGCATAGAGTTCTCTGAAAACTCGTAAGCTCGTTGAACGAGGCCGGGTACATTCGGCAACGTTGACTTTATTTTACGTTCTGACAGTAAATATTGCCAACTTTAGATAAATGAACAAACGACTACTATGCGCTCAAACTTTCGTGAACGGACTCTAGGTACCATTTTTGACCTGTGTTCTATACCAATATTTTTTGACCAGAAATATTCTCTTCAACATCAAAAAGGAATACTTATCGTAAAAATTACCTTGTCCCTCTAAATAAGCTTCAGAATATCCAATATCTGTACTGTAAACACCAACACCAGCGAAAACTATACCTGTCATGATACAAGTGGCTACCAATGTGCAGAGAGTAACAGTGATAGCATCTATGTTAATGGGTGTTCTGAAAGTTGTGTATGATCCGAAGTTTATCAGTGGACCCATACCCAAACCAAGGGTGACGAGAGCTTGTTCGAATGCATGAACATATAACTGAAAGAAATATTTTTTTAATCAACTTATTTATTAATGATATTGATTAATAGTCAAAACATTTTAAGCCGCGAGCAGAGGATATAGTCACTACCTTACTAGAACACAAGGCCATGAAACAGAATGACAGCGTTAGGGGGTGAAGTGTTTGAGTAGTCAATCATTTGTAGGTGACAGTTGTTTTTGTTCACATTTTTGCCAATGTTGTAAGTGTTTATCGTAGTTTATTGCTTAAAATTCTATTTGTTTAGTTTCCGTGTTACATCAGTTCTTAACAGGTACCTATGGAAAAGGCCTTTTTATATTTTCCCACTAGTTTATTTGTTTTACTTCTAGTTTATAAAAGTTTTGCTTTTCATGTTCGAGGTTATTTTGATTTTGCTTTTGATTCGTTTTATGCTAATCTCGCTATTATTTCATTGCTCTGTTCCCAATTCCAGGGTCAATTATACAGGATGGCCAAAAGTAGCAGTCTTTGGGTTTCCCAAAGACGAGCAACTTGAAAGAACTTGGTTAAACACAATTGAAAGGGAGGATTTCGTTCCCAGTAACAGCAGTAAGGTATTAATTATTGCAAATTCAACTGTTTTGCCTGAAACTCAGAAGTTACTTATTTCTAGGTTTGCGAACTACATTTCCAAAAATAGAATTTATAGAAAGATCTACAAGTTACACACATGAAGTCATAGGTCAAAAAGTCGAAATTCTATTGAAGTTTCCTAGGTTGAAAAAATGTTATTAATCAGCTGGCCTTCTATTTATCTTTTACCATTCGTTTTAGGAGCGATAGTCGAAACTCTATTGAAGTTTCCCAGGTTAAAAATAGGTTGAAAAAAATTTTATTAATCAGCTGGCCTTCTATTTATCTTTTACCATTCGTTTTAGCAGCGATACCAGCGAAATAGCCAGGTTGTCTGTTCTACCGAAGCAGATCAGATGTTCATACTCCTCAATCCAAGAGATCTGAAGTGGAATGTCGAGATCTTGAGAAAGCCATTGCATCAAATCCTGTTCAGAATATGATTCAGCGTGTAATTTGCAACTTCAGCTGAGGCTTTTACAAAAGTGTTTGCTTGCAAGATTGGATAAAGCCAAATGAGAAAAAAAACCTGTGTTTTTTTATGTGGACGAGTCATCAGAAATTCCAGTTGTTGAAATAAAAGTGTATGTGTCCTAAGACTTAGCGTTAATGTACTATTTAATAATATTAAGGCAAAAAACTGGAGTGTTATGATAGGGACTTCTTCTTCTTCTTCTTCTCTGTGCGGTGCTTTACCGGCCGAACTGAGGCCTAGTGGCCCATTGTTCACCCGCATCGTTCTATAAAGACTCAGCTCCTCAGACACGAAGACAGAAATGTCGCGAGCCTGCCAGGAGTGGTCCCTCTCACCATAGGAATAGAAGGTGTTGGATTTCCTAGGTGTGTTGACCTTAACTCAGTAGGTTTTCACAGTTGAACAAATATGCTCAACCGTTTCATCAGTACTCCTGCACCACCGGCATAGGGAGCAGCTCGTCAATCCCATTCTCTTCAAATGCTTGTTAAACAGGTGACCAGTCAATGCACCAGTCACCAGACTGAGTTGTTTCCTCTCCCAGCAGCAGAAGCCTATTGACCTCAGATCGCGAGGACGGTCTCTCAATGAGAATCCTCGACCACCTCAGGCCCACCCCTGCGCTCCATTCCGAGGAAAATTCCCTGTTCAGCCAGTTCCTGAAGAAACTTCTGACAGATGTGCGACAGATTGGCAGCGAAGGCTCCGGACCAACAAATGCTAATCCGGCTCCCCGCCTAGCCAGTTCATCTGCCTTGACGTTACCAGGTATATCCGCATGAGCCGGGCACCAGATCACTTTCAAAAAGTTATCAGAGCCCAGCCCACGCAGAGCTTTCCTGCATTCTTCTACCAAAAGAGAATCAACTATAACATCAGATAGAGATTTCAGAGTTCCCTGGCTGTCGCAACATATATAAATGTGCTGGCCAGAGTATCCCCTGCGAATGTTTTCCAATGCGCATGCAAGAACCGCAAATAGCTCAGCCTGCACAATGGAACAGTCCTTCCCCAGAGGGATAGCCTGATTGAAGTGAGGACCCACGATTCCGGCCCCAGACCCTGTTGCTGTGGCAGAGCCATCAGTGAACCAGGTGGGACCTTCTGGACTAAGAAGCCTGTTTGATGAAGACCATAGGTCTCTGTCGGGAACAATTACCCTATAGGGTTCGTCGAAGTAGAACCTAGTGCCCGCGCGGTCACCTCTCTGGAGAAGGGGAGCGTGAGCAGCCCAGTGAAGAGTCCTCCATCGCGCCATTGTCCCCGTTCCCAGATTCCTAGAGCTGTCTTCATAGCCACCTCCTTCACAACTAGGTGCAAAGGAGGGAGACCCAGCAGACATTCCATCGCTGCTGTAGGGGTAGACCTCAGAGCGCCTGTAATACTTAAACAAGCTTTCCTCTGGCATTCAGTCATAATGTTCTGGTTGACGGCCCTCTCCATAGAAGGCCACCACACCACAGAGGCATAGGTCAGGATAGGCCTCACCACGGCAGTATACAACCAGTGCATAACGTGCGGTTTGAAGCCCCATCCATTACCCAGCACCCTCCGAGTAGACCAGAATATAACATTGGCTTTATTCGTTTGAGTCTCAACGTGTTTGTTCCACAAAAGTTTGCGGTCCAATATCACCCCGAGATAACGAACTTGTTCGGATAGAGTGAGCCCAACTCCAAACAGACTGGGAAGTCGTAAGTTGCTAGACACCCTCTTTCTAGTAAAGAGAACCATCTCTGTCTTACTAGGATTTACCGAGAGCTCGTTTTTCAAGCACCATCGTTCGACCCGTCGCAGAGCATTCTGCATCAGATCCCCAATGACACTGATCACCTTACCCCTGATTAATATGACAAGGTCGTCCGCATAGGCCACCACAACGAACCCAGCCTTCCTCAACTCCACCAGGAGCTCATCCAGGACGAGATTCCACAGTAGCGGAGACAGAACACCGCCCTGCGGACATCCCCTTCCTGGTGATCCCCCTATGGTCGAGCCGCCTAGCCGAGCCACGATGCTACGTGAACCAAGCAGAGACCCCGTCCACCGACAAAGAGTAGGCGGAACACCATGTCTGGTCAACGCAGATTGCATCACACCAAACGCAGTGTTATTGAAGGCACCTTCTATATCAAGAAATACAGCTAGGGTGTACTCCTTGTTATGTATTCCGTCCTCAATACAGTTAACCACTGAGTGAAGAGCAGAATCTACTGATTTGCCCAGCTGATACGCATTCTGGGAGGGGTGCAGTGGTATAGCCACTAAAGCATCGTCCCTGATGTATCTTTCCACCAACCTCTCCAGTGTCTTGACTAAGAACGATGAGAGGCTAATTGGTCGAAAGTCATTCGCTTTTGTATGCGATGGTTTTCCAGGCTTGGGTATGAAAATTACCTTCACCTTTCTCCAGGACAATGGAATGTGACCTAGAGCCAGACTCGCACGGAGAACGTGAAGCAGTGGGGAGGCCAGCACTTCCAGCCCCTTGGATAGCAGAGCCGGAACAATGCCATCCTCACCAGCTGCTTTATAAGACTCGAAACCGTTGATAAGACTCGAAACCGTTGATGATGGGGACTTAATATTGCCAGTTATACTGAGAAAAGCACTATTTTCACTATCCATCATATCTTTTTTCCTCAATAAATATCGAAAATAACCACGAAATTGGTATTTGTGTTAACAACGATCCTACCTCTTCAGAACAAACATCATTTTCTTTTCTGTTGGAAAATGAAATCTAAATTGATATGGATGATATGGAAATGACATTGCGTAAATAAATACGGAATGGACTACCTATGGTGACGTCACTCATTCTGTTTCATGGCCTTGTTTTCTAGTAAGATAGTGAGATACTCGTAGTACGAATCAAACTTTCGGAAAAGCAAACTGATTCTAATTGGCTTGTCCTAACTTATTTCGTATCAGAGATCTTACTGCCCTTACTTGATAGGATGCAAATTTCGACCATGGTGGTGACAAAAGACGTATGATTCCATCTCCTCCGCCCTTTACGATGCTGCCCGCAATCAGAGTTATAGTGAGGACAGTGATGATACTTAAATACAATGCCATGGTGAACTGAAAGAAGATTAAAATCATAGAGTTTTCGAAAGATATAATAATATTCTTTAAATCCATAGCCTTACGTGTTTCTTTACTGTATATTCATTTGCTGTATACACCCAGATCATCAACCAGAAAACGAATATGATACACAAATTTCTTGCATTGAAAGAGCAGTTGAGATCATCGCTGACCATTACTACTTCGTTCCTAAAAAATTTCTTATGTTGAATGTGTTTATGTCTTAGTCGTACACAAAAGGATTCTGTTCATTGGAATGGGAATGAATAGTGATTTTACTTCAGAGCAAAAAGTAAACCTAGAGATGCCTTCACGCGTTTAGTGAAGCATCCAAGAGAATCTGTTTATGAACGGGAACAACATTCCGGCGTTGTGAACTTGTGCCGTATCTTTATTCCGTGTTGGAATTATTGGTCTACCGCTCCCCTCTCTGATACTATCGGCTAGCGTCTGTTACAGACGATTTTGTCAGTTTGGGAACATCGTCTGTTATTGTTTAGTTAATCGATTACGATTTGACGTTCATAAACTAAATTATTTAACTGACTTCGTGGCGTTAATTGTTGCTTTTAGGTATTCGGTAATTTTAGCTATGGCAAAATTACGAAAATGTTGTATTATATTTTGAAATTGTAGAAATGATAAACCTTCTGTTCACCTCACCCCAATGCGGCTGTGAAAAGCTTTCCATCTCACTCTAGAGCTAGGTTGATCACGCGTAGACTGCGTAGAGGCATGCCTACTTCTTACTCTGGGAATTTTACCAACCAACTTGAACTAAGTCGACATTTTGACTGTTTTGTTATTCAAACTTTGCGAACTAAACAGTGACAGCAAAGATATATAAAAACAAATGTATGCTTTATTGCGAGTATAACTCTCGAAAAATCATATTTCAGTTTTTTTATTTGATGAAAACGACTTAATAAAAATTGTAACAGTCGTAACGACTTTCTCACTTTCTGCTCAAAATTCGAAAAATACAGTACTCGTTTAAGTAAAACGAGTGCTCAAAAATAGATGTAGACAACATTTCACTCACAAAAAATGCATATTCTCGTGGCTGTTAGTCCGGTTTTCGAAGAAACACATTTCGCCATAATGTTTTCTATTTGAAAGAGGTGCTCTTGTACGCACAAAAGAGGAAAAATATATGTAATTAAATATATTGATCAGGTTTACAATGTGTATCACAGTGTTGCAGAAGAAAACCATCGATGAACTTATACCTACAATTAAGAAAGAAATTACTTTATAATCTTGAAAATCACTACAAATACATAATTATGGCCATTAAAATATATCGATGCAGTTCATGACATATTTTATCAGAACGTCGAATTGGGCTAAAAAACGGATATCTGAAGCACTGAATATTTCTCACGAACGCGGTCGTCATATAACTTACGTCAATTTGGACATAAAAATTAAAAAAGATTCCTGCAAAATGGATCCCCGAATGTTTGAATGTTGACTGAAAGCGTGCAAAGTAGATTCATCGCTTTCGATCCTTGCTCAATTTCAAAAGGATGTAGACTCCTTGAATCGATGGAATGGCATGAAAATCATGACTGATTTTTTGGATAACGGTAGAACAATAACTGGAAATTACTATTCGACATTACTGACCACTCTACGGGAAAAAACAAAGAGAAAAGTTGCGGAAAGCTATTCTAAGGTGTTTTGTTTTTGCAGCACACAAATCTGATGTTGCCATACAAAAAATTCGTGATTTAGGGTTAGAATTTCCAGAACACCCCGTCATTCTCCAGAATTGGGACCGTCGACTATAATCTCTTTCCTCAACCGAAAAAAAGTTTGAAGGCCCTAAATTCTTTTCCAACGAGAAGGTAATTAAAACTGTGAAGTTCGAGTTTGTAAAGCAATAAGAAATTTTTTTTTTCAAAGGTCCCTGAGACGTTGCATGTTCGCTGTAACAAATTTATCCAATTAAGAGGAGAATATGTTGAGTAATAAAATATTTTTACATTGAAATTTTGTTTGGTTCTATAGTAGACTAAGAATTTTTCAACATATCCTCGTATATGTTTCTTTGATGAGCAGTTTCTTCCCCTATGTATTATTAAAGTTTACAAGAAATATTTCGTTCAATAAACTCACCTTCAGCTACTGGAATAATGTGAAAAACATTCATGAGCCCTCTATTTGTGTACTGACCAAGTGCCACTTCAAAAATAACAGAGGGATTCCAAAAAGTACGCTGATAATGATGTAAACGTAGAAGAAAGCACCTGGAACGAGATTTGAAAATATTGAGCAGGTTTTGCCTACCATCAGTTCACAATATTCATTAATTAAACATGGATGCAAATCCATTGAATAGGTAGGTAATTTTGTAGGTATAATCCGTTCACGAAAGGTTGAGCACATAGTAGGCGTTTCTTCATTTATCTGAAGTTGGCAGTATTTGCTGTCATAACGTAAAATAAAGTCAACGTTGCCGAATGTACCCGGCCTCGTCCGACGAGCTTGCGAGTTATCAGACAACTCTATGCAATATTGACAACATTGCGTATCAATCTGACAGAAAAATAAAGAACATAACCTAAAATTTTAGTATACACAGTGGAATATGTCAGATTTCCATGGCCAACCGACGGCTCAACCTTTCGTGAATGGACTATATACAGATCTAGCAGATCTTGAATGTATTTGACTTATTCATGAGGAATTGTCATTTTCAATAAGTAATGCAGAATAAATCTCTTGTTTGAAGACTTCTTCGAAATCAGTTGTTACATTCTCTAAGAACTTTTTTTAGGAGCAATTGAAATATGTATAATGTAGAATGAAATTGCGGATTTCGAGTACGAGTTCAAAACAAGCGAGCTATTCAGCATTATCGAAAATGGCAAATTCTCGATGATTCTACCTACACTGTATAGCCCGTTCACGAAAGTTTGAGAAGTCGGTTGGCCATGGAAATGTGGCATAATCCACTGTGTATATTAAAATTTTAGGTTATGTTGTTTATTTTCTTGTCAGATTGATAAGCAGTATTGCAAAGAATTCTGTGATAACTCGCAAGCTCGTCGGACGAGGCCGGGAACATTCGGCAACGTTGACTTCATTTTACGTTATGAAAGCAAATACTGCCAACTTCAGATAAATAAACAAACGCCTACTCTGCGCAAAAACTTTCGCGAACGGACTAAACGTAGAAGTGGCAAAAGTTATTAATTTATAGGCTCTCAAGTCATAGCATATTTCAATCTTAAAGACATTCATAAATGTAGCTGCTTTAATAGGTACTGTTATCTTCTCGTAAATTATTACGACAATGTTAACAATTATGTTATTACTTTTATATACCGTTTTTTTTTTCAAAATATCATCAGTAGTCTATACTAATAATCAACAACACTTTACCTTCACCGTATCTCATAGCTTTTGTAGGGAATCTCCATAAATTTCCAATATTCAGACAATAAAGTAAAGTCGCGAATACAAATTCTGCACGGCTACTCCAAAAATCACCAGTTTCCTGTAATACAGAACAGGCAGTTAAGGAATAAAATTGAACAAAACCCTGGTGTAAAATTCAAATTTAACTATCCTGAGAGTTATTGGTTATTGGTTTATTCGCCTACTAATTAACCTACGCAAATCGTGAAAAGTCCTGACCCCCTAGGTTTCTCAAGAAATAAACAATATGTAAATGTTCTAGGAATCAGATGAATATTTTAATCGAAAGAAAATATTTGTTTGTCGCTCTTTACTTTATGCAAGATGATACAAAATTAAAAAATGAGAAAAGACTAAATGTATCGTTTATTTATATTGGCGATTCGAGTTCATCTCCAAGCCACCAGAGCTGTGCCGAAGCCTTGTGCTTAGTGCTCGTGAAAGCACTCGAAGCACTTTCGTGCTCGTAAGCACTATGCTCGCGAGCACTTGATTGAACCAGTGCTTAGTGATTGGTACTTCGCGAATTTTTCGAAAGGGCTTAGTGCTTAGTAATTCGAAAAAGTGCTCCCTAGCACCAGAGTGCTCCCAAGCACTTTCAGGAATTACCAAGCACTAAGCCCTTCATGTACTTGTTGGGACATGGAAATGGCAGACTTTCGCGTGCTTCAAATAGACAAAGAACTAAAATATTTTTTTTCGTTTCATTTCTATAGATAAAAATTTTTTCATATTTTCTTGCATTACAAACACTGGTGTTAAGAAAACAATCTCGCTGTATGTTATGGACTTTGTGGTTTTTACGTTTTCATTATTTCGACAAGAAAAACAGATTATTATGATGTTATGGCGGAATTTTTTCAGGAGAGCTCTATGGACCAATGCAACCTTTTTCAATATACGATTCAGGTATATTTTATCATGATTTCAAGTAATTTATTGGCGAATATCCTAGTTACAGTTTGTTAACTGAATGAATGCCATATAGAGCTCAGAAAACCATAAGAAACATTTCCATCTAATTTGTTGACAAGACGTCACTCTTCCTCTAGAACTTTTTTTGGTATGTCGTTATGGTAACCTGTCCGTATATCCGGAATTTATCAAAAATAATTATTTCGTCGGCCCAAAAGGTGATTTTAATTTGTACAAAAATTAATATAAATGACCAATTTTGATGTTTAATTGATACTGTTCCAGTGTGCTATTTCCATGAACAAACGAACATAAAGCATTCAGAAGCGATAGAGTAATGTCTCAACAGAAACATAGAAATAAAGACATTTATATTTATGTCAAATGTATATATGTCTTGTGAAAAATAAGAGTTTATTTCAATCAGGAACCTTTATACAATTCATATTGATGTCGTCGGAAAAATCTTGTAATCAACCCAGTTATTAATCAATTAATCTAGCGACTAATGGTCTCGAACTATTAATGCGTGAGCGGAGCGAACGCTTTAAAATATCTTGACCATTAGTCGCTCTCTCAAATAACCTGGTTGATTAAATATCTATTAAACGACTCGCTAAAAAAAACCTATTGTCACTATCAATTATGTCCAGTTCAAAACACGATAACATTAAAAAGAAAAAATCAAAATTCCAAACTACGAGATATTTGGATGGAAAATATTAAGTTTGATTTTGAAAAGTGCTTAGTGCTCGGTGCTAGTGTAAACGAATTACTTTCCAAAGTGCTTAGTAATCGCGAGCATTCTTCAAAAAATAAGAGCTTTGTGCTCGAGATTCCCGAGCACTTTTCAATAGGGCTTAGTGCTTTGTGCTCGAAGCACTTTTCTTCAGTGCTCGGCACAGCTCTGCAAGCCACCTAGCGGCAGAATCGAAAGCACTCTAAAGTAAGTATGTAGTTTAGCATTTGCAAAGGGACGATGACGTGCATTTCTATATTAATTAAGTACTAGTTACTTAATTCCTATTGGGTGATGGCCCACAACAAAAATCCTTAAAGTGAAACAAAATTAACCTGTTTCAGGATTTTGCTTCCAGATATTTTCTTCTACTGAGAAAATGAATTTGTTCCATAATTTTTGACGCGCACTCTATATTCACTTTACATCCAATAGATTTACATAATGTTACATACTTTCAACTTTCATTGTACGGTTTGCTCTGTTTCCATATTTAAGGAAATACGATGTACTGGAAAGGCTTACCTCCATACTGATAAGATCTCCCATTCTGGAACCAGTCGCAGGAGACTAAAAAAATAATGAGTTCACATATTATCTTGACAATCTAATTAACCAACTTCTCTAGAATTGAGAATAGTTTCATAAGATCGACCTCCCACAGCAGACTCTCTTTGGGAAACTGTTGTACCCGTATTGGGGGCCTCATTCAGCTTGTTTTCCCTTTTACCTAACCCAAATAATGGCATAATTCTGTACCCCTAGTTGTTTGCAATATATTTCAATTTTTGACGTAACTTATAACAACAATAAGATAAGATGTCTAAAACATCTTATATATAGACTATAGAAAAAAGCGGAGTGTCAATTCGACAAGCTTCTAACTTTTTTGTGAGCTTTTTCCTAGTTTCTAGGGAAACGGCGTGCTATAGGCAAATCAACCTAAGCTCTTCGCTCTCTGGTGACGAACTGAGTAACCATTAATATTGACATGATTCTTTCATTTTGCATTGTGTTTTGTTGATTTATGTGAATATTTATCATTACTAATCATTTTTAAGTATGAATCATTCAAATCGTTATTGTTCAGTTCCTCAGGGTTCCTTTGAAAAAAAGAAACTAAATACATATAGATTTTCATGCCTTTCCTCACTATCAGGCTCTTCGTCTTTGGAGAGAAAGGAAATCGGGAAGTAAAGTGTTAATGGATCGACTAAAAGCCTGGCAAGTCAAACTTAAAATTGGCAAACCAGTCACAGGAAATATGAAAATTTGCTCCTTGCATTTTGTAGATGACGATTATTTTATCGAAATATACGGATTACACCCAACTTTTTGGTTATATCAGATTCATGGGGCTCATCGTTTACAGATCCGAGTTCCCAACAGAGGAAGGTTTTGAAAAAGACTGTACCTTCCGGAAATCTTCCTGTTGGATCTACTAATAAAAAGAAACAACCAGAATGTTCTATGTAGTTTTAGTGTAGTGAAATTGAAAGGTCGAGACAAAAAGTCTAAACAAAGAAAAACCCACTGAATAATGCTCTTGTGAAGAAAAAAAGAACTGTTTGAAATGTTTGAATATAATAAAATAATGCTAATTCAACTGTTCAACGAACGAAATTGTTTTCTATTATATCTTCAACAGCCTTTCAACCTTGTCCGTCTTTTACAATGGCTTAATTAAATTGAAACAAATGATGATACCTACCGTCTAAGATGTCTAAAACATTTTAGACATCTTACTACCGTCTTTACAAAAATTTAAATATAAACGGTATACATAGTACGTTATACACTTGTTCACTAAAGATATCTGAAATTTTAATATGTTGATACAAAATCCGAATTTTAATGAAGCAAATATTCACATAAACAATACAACAAAATCCTTCCATGTCAATATTAATAGTTCTACGAATGCCCACCATGTCGCTGCCAGCTGCATTCTTATTTCCAGATGTCTATCGTTATGCCCAAATGTCTGTGATTTTCAAATTTTGAGTAGGAGTAGTAATTCGAATTTCGAACGACTCGGTTGGGCTCACTGATGGAAGTATTTTCATCCAGACCACGATAACTCTCTCGAACGGATAAAGTTCAAGCTGCTAAATGTTGAGAAGAGGTTTAATATTTCCGAAACCACATAGGGGCTCAATCCATTGAAATGAAATTAGGTATTCAGAAGGAGCGACTGGTGCAAAATATCGTGAGGATGGAGCTGTTTAGAAATTCAATAAAACAATTTTTGTCTCTTCGATGGGTACCGACAATTATCGGATCACTGTAACGAGTTTAAGTTTTTCACGATAAATTTTAAACATCCTTTTGCCAAAATGCGCTTGAAAAAGACCAAATCAGTGATATGTGGTGTCTTCGTCAGTATCATTATAGAGAGAAAGAGCTAAAAACATGAAATTTTCAGGATAGGTGTGGGACATATCTCATTGGAGCTCGTTTGACTGGTTGACTCGGTTGACTGGAAAAATTTCGAAATTCTGCCGCCGTGAAATGAAACTATTTTAATTTTCACATCTTTTACACACTGCAACTGTTCTAGTTTTACTTGACTAGTATATATTTCACTTTTAATTGAAAAAAATTCGTGACTGGTTAATATTCTAAATGTAAGAGGCCAAGAAAGTTTTATTCCCATGCGCTTCCCATAGAACAGCTGATTGAATTCGAATCGGTTTGTTTACAAGAATTCAACGGAAAAGTAACGGTCGTTATCGTAAGAAGAGTGATAATTAAAGGTTTTGAGTTTGAATTGAACCTAAAGGAATTTTTAAAAGAGTGGTTCATTTAAAGAATACTAATGGGTTCATCCGAAAGTAAATTGAAATCAAATGATGAAAAATCTAGAACTAAATCACAAAATCTACCAACCACGCCAGTTAGACCTTCCGGTACAAACAATGATTTTTCTAGTTTAGATCCACGATCTCCTAGTGATGACATTTTTCGAACTCCTATAGAGGTAAGTTTTGTCGTATTAACTTATGTTAAGTAATGTTTGACCTTACCTCACACAGTTTTTTCTGAATGAAATTCCATTCATTTCGAATGTATCAATGCATGAATGACAGAATTTTTCGCTGATTGGTATAGTTGCTAATGGAATGTAATTTTTTCAGATACCATTACATTCAAAAGATGATACTACTCCTCAAGTCTCAACATCAAAGCTCGTCATAGATCCTCGTTCTCCATCAGATCAATTTGAAAGAACTCCAATCGTTATCAAAGAGAATGACTCTAGGCTTCCACTAAGGTTACACAACAAAATACTCGATAATGCTCGACGTAACATTTCTTATTCTCCAACTCTATCCTAAATCTATATATAAATACAATGCCATGGTGAACTGAAAGAAGATTAAAATCATAGAGTTTTCGAAAGATATAATAATATTCTTTAAATCCATAGCCTTACGTGTTTCTTTACTGTATATTCATTTGCTGTATACACCCAGATCATCAACCAGAAAACGAATATGATACACAAATTTCTTGCATTGAAGGAGCAGTTGAGATCATCGCTGACCATTACTACTTCATTCCTTAAAAATGTCAAATGTTGAATATGTTTATGTCTTAGCCGTACACAAAAGGCTTTTGTTCATTGGAATAGGAATGAATAGTAAAAAGTAAACCTAGAGATGCCTTCACGCGTTTAGTGATGCAGACAAGAAGAATCTGTTTATGAACGTGAACAACATTCCGGCGTTGTGAACTTGTGCCGTATCTTTATTCCGTATTGAAATTATTGGTCTACCGCTCCCCAATCTGATAATAATGGCTAGCGTCTGTTACAGACAGTTTTGTCAGTTTGGTAACATCGTCTGTTATTGTTTAGTTACTCGATTACGATTTGACGTTCATAAACTAAATTATTTAACTGACTTCGTGGCGGTTTATTGTTGCTTTAAGGTATTCGATAATTTTAGATATGGCAAAATTTCGAAAATGTAGAAATGAAAAACCCATTGTTTACCTCGCCCCAATACGGCAGTGAAAAGCTTTCCATCCCACTCTAGAGCTAGCTTGATCATAATGCAGTACTATTCACGCGTAGAGGCATGTTTACTTCTTACTCTGAGTAAAGTTATCGTGCTAACGGACGGCTTGCCCCACGGACAGAGCTGAATTTGACCTCGAATTCGTCATCATGGAGTCGATCATTTGAGACCATTTTCAGCTCAAAATTCGAAAATAACAGACATTTGAGCAAAACGATATAGCACTCGTTCAAGTAGAACGAGCTCTCAAAAATAGGTATAGACAACATTTCACTCACAAAAAATGCATATTCTCGTGGCTATTAGTCCGGTTTTCGAAGAAACACATTTCGCCATAATGTTTTCTATTTGAAAGAGGTGCTCTTGTACGCACAAAAGAGGAAAAATATATGTAATTAAATATATTGATCAGGTTTACAATGTGTATCACTGTGTTGCAGAAGAAAACCATCGATGAACTTATACCTACAATTAAGAAAGAAATTACTTTATAATCTTGAAAATCGCCACAAATACTAATTATAACAATTAAAATATATCGATGCAGTTCATGACACGATTTCATCAGAACTTCGGATTGGGCTAAAAAACGGATATCTGAAGCACTGAATATTTCTAACGAACGCGTTCATCATATATACTTCGTTCACGAAAGGTTGAGCCGTCGGTTGGCCATGGAACCGAATACATTCGGCAACGTTGACTTTATTTTTCTTTATGACAGTAAATACTGCCAACTTCAGATAAATAAAGAAACGCCTACTATGTGCTCAACCATTGTTTAAGGAAACAATGGCTCAACCTTTCGTGAACGGACTATAGTTTACGTCAATTTAGACATGTCAAAGATTTTTGCAAAATGGATCCCCGAATGTTTGAATGTTGACTGAAAGCATGCAAATTAGACAGTGGCGGCTTGTGACAAAATAAAATGATAAGGCACATCAGAAAAAAAATTATTATTACAAGGAAAACATTAATCTTATAAACTCTACTTTGTTAGCTGCATATACTCATCATCATGAAATAACCATTACTGATAATTTTGATTTTTGAATCCAATACAAATCTTCATCTTATTATGGCTATTATACTGACAATTTTATTTCTAACTTTACTTAAAAAATCATTCGGTATTAATGCTTCAAGATTGATGATTCTAGCATTTTATTGTTTGGTAATTGCCCTGAGATAAGTTTTTCAAGTCACTTCAACCAATATTTCACCAAACCCTATCGGAATATGTATATGTTATTATTAACACTGCCAAAAAATAATTTGATTAAAGTTACACTGCCAGTAGGCAAGTAGTACTATCATTTTGAAACCTCCAATTCGATTTTCTTACCGCACCGGTAGTACAGGTCGTATAACTTCTTAAATTGTACATATGTAATTTATTCTCATAGGAAAGGCTCAAAAACTGTTTCTGATCTATTGAAAAATTCTGCAATATCACGAGTACTGCATATGTTTTGGGAATTTGGGACGACTCACTTATTCTGCAAAAGCCATTTCTCTTTCTGGTAGACAGAGCCAAAGCCAATGAACAAAATGAAAATTCTTGTGTAAAGAATTTGTGATCTCGTCACATCGATGTGAATAACGCGCTAGACAAGGAAGCGCGTGAAGCCTCTACCCAAAGATTAAGGAGTCGTCCCTTATCTTTGCCTCTACCCTTTATGCCTTGAAGAGGAAGTGAGATGAATGTACAAAAATCGGACCTTAACATCTGTAACGTGTAACGTCACGGTCCGATTTTTGTGCATTCATCGTAACGTCTGTAACGCGCTATGTTACAGACGTCTGTACCCGGCTTGAGATGGAGCTCGGACATTATGGAAGACGAGACTCAGTGCAGTATCGTATAAAATATTGAGACTGAAGAACAAAATGGAATGATGAAATTGATTAATGAAATATTGAATTAATTCGCTTGAAATTTGTGATTTCTGTAATTTATTTGGTGAGGCCCTGCTTCATAGGACAAGCCGCCACTGAAATTAGAAGCATCGCGTTCGATCTGTGCTCGATTTGAAAACGATGTAGAATCCTTAAATCGATGGAATGGCGACACTCTTTAGTAATCATGACTGATTTTTTGGATAACGGTAGAACAATAACTGGAAATTACTATTCGACATTACTGACCACTCTACGGGAAAAAAATAAAGAGAAAAGTTGCGGAAAGCTATTCTAGGGTGTTATGTTTTTGCAAGACAACACCTCAGCGTCCTCAGCACACAAATCTCATATTGCCATACAAACAGGCGTGGCTCTAGGGGGGGGGGTACGTTCCCCCCTCAAACGGCCTCAAACCATCCAAATTTTGCTGACGTACTAAGGGTGAAATAATTACAGGACGGGTGAAAATTTAATTTGACCCAATTTCTGAATGGAGTTTTGATTGTGGGCTTCTCAATTTAGTCAATTCAACATTGCCTAAAATACCAGTTCCTATACATACCTATCTTTAAGTTACCCTCTCAAAAGTCGGGCCTGGATCCGCGCCTGCATACAAAAAAATCGCGATTTTGAGTAAGAACTTCCAGAACACCCTCTTATTTTCCAGATTTGGCTCCGTCCGACTATCATCTCTTTCCTCAACCGAAAAAAGTTTGAAGGCTGTAAATTACTAAATTATCCTCCAACGAGGACGTAATAAAAGCTGTGGAGTTCTGGTTTGCAACATAAGAAACATTTTTTTTGAAAGGGCTAGAGACGTTGTAGGTTAAAAATGTATCCAATTAAGAGGAGAATATGTTGAATAATAAAACATTTTTGCATTGAAATTTTGTTTGGTTCTATAGTAGACTAAGAATTTTTCAATACATCCTCGTATGTGTTTCTTTGATGCGCAGTTTGCTCTAATATGTATTATTAAAGTTTACAAGAAATATTTCGTTCAATGAACTCACCTTCAGCTACTGGAATAATGTGAAAAACATTCATGAGTCCTCTATTTGTGTACTGACCAAGTGCCACTTCAAAAAATAACAGAGGGATTCCAAAAAGTACGCTGATGATGATGTAAACGTAGAAGAAAGCACCTTGAAGGAGAATTGAAAATATTAAGCAGGTTTTGCCTACCATCAGTTCACAATATTCATGAATTAAACATGAGAACATCGATGCAAATCCATTGAATAGGTAGATAATTTTGTAGGTAGGATACAGATCTAGCAGATCTTGAATGTATTTTTGACTTATTTATGAAATTTGAGTAATTGTCATTTTCAATATGTAATGCTGAATAGCTCGCTTGTTTGAAGACGTTTGCGAAATCAGGTTTTACATTCTCTAAGAACTGTTTCTATAGTCCGTTCACGAAAGGTTGAGCACATAGTAGGCGTTTCTTTATTTATCTGAAGTTGGCAGTATTTACTGTCATAAAGTAAAATTAAGTCAACGTTGCCGAATGTACTATGTACTATGTATGTACTATGGCCTCGTCCGACGAGCTTGCGAGTTTTCAGAGAACTCTATGCATGCAATTGACAACATTGCGTATCAATCTGACATGAAAATAAAGAACATAACCTAAAATTTTAATATACACAGTGGAATATGCCAAATTTCCATGGCCAACCGACGGCTCAACCTTTCGTGAACGGAGTATAGGAGTAATTAAAATATAATGTAGAATGAAACTGTGTATTTCGAGTACAAGTTCAAACAAGCGAGTTATTCAGCAATATCGAAAATAACAAATTCTCAATTTTGCCTATTAGGTATTTAGGCTCTCAAGTCATAGCATATTTCAATCTCGAAACATTCATAAACGAGGTACTGTTTTCTTCTCGTAAATTATTGTAAAGACAATGTTAACAAATATGGTATTCCTTTTATATAAAGGTTTTTTTTCAAAATATTAACTCTTGTTAGTGTTATCAGAGAGTTCTCTGGTGGTATGTTGAAAAGAGAAATATCAGTAGTCTATAATAATAATCAACAACACTTTACCTTCACCGTATCTCATAGCTTTTGTAGGGAATCTCCATAAATTTCCAATATTCAGACAATAAAGTAAAGTCGCGAATACAAATTCTGCACGGCTACTCCAAAAATCACCAGTTTCCTGTAATACAGAACAGGCAGTTAAGGAATAAAATTGAACAAAACCATAGACAAACTAATAAAATATACCTAGCTTTCTATTTGCCTGAATAATTTCCGAAATCACTTCAGTTGGAAGTGAAGTGATTTTGACAAATAGAACATGCCTTTTTGGATGACAATCAACAAAACGATAAGGTTTGAAATCAGAGTACCATCGACAATAGTACGGAAGGAAATTCTAAAAGTAATATGAATTATTCATTACTAGGAATGAAAACCGAGGATAATAATTCACTTTCTGTTATGTTTAGAAGTAAATTGTAAACTTTCACCAAAATGTTAGGTTATGTTATTGTTATGATGAACTGAAGTGATTGTGGAAATTAAACTGATTCTGTCAGAAAGCAACATCAGTTGGAAGTGATGAAGTGATGCGCATCAGTTCAAAATCATTACATTGTCAAATAGAACGCGCATCAACTGATTTTATCTTTCTATTTGCCTGAATAATTTCCGAAATCACTTCAGTTGGAAGTGAAGTGATTTTGACAAATAGAACATGCCTTTTTCGGATGACAATCAACAAAACGATAAGGTTTGAAATCAGAGTACCATCGACAATAGTACGGAAGGAAATTCTAAAAGTAATATGAATTATTCATTACTAGGAATGAAAACCGAGGATAATAATTCACTTTCTGTTATGTTTAGAAGTAAATTGTAAACTTCCACCAAAATGTTAGGTTATGTTATTGTTATGATGAACTGAAGTGATTGTGGAAATTAAACTGATTCTGTCAGAAAGCAACATCAGTTAGTGATGCGCATCAGTTCAAAATCACAACATTGTCAAATAGAACGCGCATCAACTGATGTAAAATAAGTGATGCGGCTTCAAATAGAAAGGGCCTTTTACATCAGTTTGGAAGTGATGTGGCTTCAAATAGAAAGGGCCTATAGATGAGCCACTCGTATATTCCGCGACATCTGTCGGAGGAGGAGACTAATACACGAAAAAATTATTTTCAATTTAGTAGTTAGATGTCGTTGCATTCATGGAAATCCTATCGAGAAAATAGTAAGTATGTAAAATCATTATTATCAAAAAACCTTTGAATTGTCAAGTGACACAAGGAGTGGTTTGACACGTTCTTTTTGAAATATAATAAATGTCGATATGCCTGCAAGAGTGAAGACGTGCTGTGTTATTGGATGTAAAAATCGAGATGCAAGAAGGTAATTATAAAATTTACATGTATATTCTGTTAACTATAAGAATTAAGATACTCGTAGTTTTCAAAAAAGTTTTTCATGTATTTAATTTAGAATTTAGAAGTTTAGTCGGTAAATACTCATTTTTTCTATTATTGAATTTATTAGTTTTAGTTTTTGAGAATGTTTTCAATGCAATTATTAGTTTATTGTTTAGATATTTATGAAATAAATCTGTATTTTCAATTGGTGATACCTATTTCAGTTAATAAATTTTTAT
The DNA here is from genome assembly GCA_013421045.1 of Propylea japonica. Lineage (NCBI taxonomy): Eukaryota > Metazoa > Arthropoda > Insecta > Coleoptera > Coccinellidae > Propylea > Propylea japonica. Next base: position 27,710,758 of record CM024246.1, on the reverse strand, counting down.
TCTATCCAGATTTTGATTATTGATCCTCATTTCTCGATTCCAAAAGAAAATCAGATGAAAGTTCGTTGCAGGTATTATTTTCATGAAAATAAATTTCCTCACTCATCGATAACTTGCACGAATCCATTTCTGATTTCCTTTTGGAAATTGAATTTCAAAAAACTTTTTGCCTCTTGTATATGGGTGTACCTACCTATTCAAAAGGTGCACTACAGAATTCTTTTTGAGGCAGCTTTACGATACAGATTCCTTTTTCAATTGAGCCTTTTTCACGAATTAGTAATGTTGTACAAAAAAAGATGGCGTTGAAGCTTGTTCTACTAGTGTCTAATCTATTCTCCGTTTAGTTAGTCTATGAACAAAACCCTGGCGTAAAATTCAAATTTAACTATCCTGAGAGTAATTGGTTATTGGTTTATTTGCCTACTAATTAACCTACGCAAATCGTTTCTCAAGAAATAAACAGTCTAAGTTCTGAAAACGAGATGAATATTTTATTCGATAGAAAATATTTGTTTGTCGCTCTTTACATGCAGGATAATACCTACAAAATTAAAAGATGAGAAAAGACTAAATGTATCGTTTATTCATATTATTGGCGATTCAAGTTCATCTCCAAGCCACCTAGCGGCAGAATCGAAAGCTCTCTGAGTAGGTAGTTTAGCATGTGCAAAGAGACGATGACGTGCATTTCTATTTTAATTACTAGTTACTTAATCCCTATATGGTGATGGCCCACAACAAAAATCCTTCAGAAATGCAACTTGGTTGAATTGAAACTAAATTGACCTGCTTCAGGATTTTGTTGTCAGATAATTTCTTCTTCTGAGAAAATGAATTTGTTCCATAATTTTTGACCCGCACTCTATATTCACTTTACATCCAATAGATTTACTTATACCTACTTTCAACCTTCAATGTGCGGTTAGCTCTGTTTCCATATTTAAGGAAATACGATGTACTCGAAAGGCTTACCTCCATACTGATAAGATCTCCCATTCTGGAACCAGTCGCGGGAGACTAAAAAAATAATGAGTTCACATATTATCTTGACAATCTAATTAACCAACTTCTCTAGAATTGAGAATAGTTTCATAAGATCGACCTCCCACAGCAGACTCTTTGGGAAACTGTTGTACCCGTATTGGGGGCCTCATTCAGCTTGTTTACCCTTTTACCTAACCCAAATAATGGCATAATTCTGTACCTATAGTCCGTTCACGAAAGGTTGAGCACATAGTAGGCGTTTCTTTATTATCTGAAGTTGGCAGTATTTACTGTCATAAAGTAAAATAAAGTCAACGTTGCCGAATGTACCCCAATTCGTCCGACGAACTAGCGAGTTGTCAGACAACTCTATGCAATATTGACAACATTGCGTATCAATCTGACAAGAAAATAAAGAACATAACCTAAAATTTTAATATACACAGTGGAATATGTCAAATTGTCATGGCCAACCGACGGCTCAACCTTTCGTGAACGGAGTATAGTTGTTTGCAATATATTTCAATTTTTGACGTTACAACAATATGTATATAGACTATAGAAAAAGCGGAGTGTAAACCATAGATCTATAATTACTATGGATGCAGAATCACGTGACCTAACAGAAGATCGACGACTTGGATACATAAGAGAGAGAAAGACATATGCGATCTTATCGAAAAGAAAAGAGATGAAGAAAGTTTGTGGGCAACTTGTCAAAATCATATGGAAGATGTAAACAAATATTTATGTGACCACAGACATTGCTGTGCCCACAAGGATTTGATGCGTTGAATATAATTCAACTGACATTGCCCATAGAACAAGTATGACATTGCCCACAATGGCTCCATCACATTCAACCAAGTGACCTCTCTTTCTCATGCGGTGTCCATTCTTATTAGGTCTATGGTGTAAACTCAATAAGCTTCAAACCAAAGATTATATAGTATAGTCCTTAGACTAAGGAAGACTCTTCCTATGTCTATGGTATAGTCTATACTCTATAATCTATGCTTCAAACTTTTTGGCAGCTTTTTCCTAGTTCCTAGGGAAACAGCGTGCTATACGCTATAGGCAAATCAAGCTAAGCGATACGCCCTCAGGTGACGATCTGAGTAACAATTAATATTGACATGATTCTTTCATTTTGCATTGTGTTGTGATTTATGTGAATAATTATCATTACTAATCGTTAAAGTAAAGTCCGTTCACGAAAGGTTGAGCCATCGGTTGGCCATGGAAATTTGGCATATTACACTGTGTATATAAAATTTTAGGTTATGTTCTCTATTTTCTTGTCAGATTGATACGCAATGTTATCAATTTTGCATAGAGTTGTCTGATAATCGTCGGACGAGGCCGGATACATTCGGCAAAATTGACTTTATTTTGCGTTTTGACAGCAAATACTGCCAACTTCAGATAAATAAACAAACGCCTACTATGGGCTCAACCTTTCGTGAAGTGAACGGACCATATGAATCATTCAAATCGCTAACAAGAACATATCGTGCATATTAGTTTTGTTTTACTTTATCACTCTCCACAATCAATGAACCATCAATTTTATGAGGTTCTGTATAAAGAGCTAGGGCAATAGTTTTTAAACACACAGAGCAAATGTCTATGAAACTGGACCCACAATTTGTTTTCCAACACAATAACACATTATGATATGACATACATTCAGAACTTCTTCTCGAACTTCTCCTTCTACTGGGGCTCTAGAATGAGAGGTTAAAACTCTTAAAATTTCCAGAAATTCTAACGGCTGCACTTCACTTCATATACGTGTATACATGTAGGATATAAATGAACTGAAAGAAATTTTGTTTAATATAGTTTAGATTGAAAACATCTTCAATTAGACTTACTGATTTGTAACCTTTATATTGATTAAACACTTGAATATTAGTGATAAAATGATTGAAATATTAGTAGTGTTCTTTCGTACTGATTGAACTGATGGAACTTATTCCGCGATTAGAATAATCACTTGCAATCACTTTAGAGTTGTGGAAGGGGGAACTGATTGAAAACGAAAGAACGATCGCTTCAACTGATCTTTCTGATTGAAGTTATATAAATCACTTCGTTCAGTTCGAAAGAACATCACTATTGATTAAATCACAAAATAATTCAACAAAAATTCCAACTCCATATTAATTTTTAGATTATTCGTAAAAATTTCGATGAAACCCCAATGACTTATCTGTCAAACAAGATTGTTTACATTTACTACTATCTTAGCTCAGCTTTGATTCTCGCCACCTTGGCGCTGATATCGTCTTGGAATATGCCAATCGTTCAGTTCCTCAGTGTTCCTCTGGAAAAAAAAGAAAACCAAATATACATTTTCATGCCTTTCCTCACCCTCAGGCTGGGAATAAATTTCGTGTTTGGGTAGGAATAGTCCGGTCTATTTAGACATTCGAAGTTACATTAAGTCCCAACAAGCTGAATTTCTGTGAAGTTGTTCAAAACATAATTATAAACAATGTCTAAAAGTTCCTCATCATTCCCCTGTGAGGAAAAAATGAGTTTTTCGCGATTTTCAGCAAAACGGTAAGTTTTATCATAAAAGTACCTCAGACAAAAATTGTAGATCATAAAATTATCTATAAAAAATGTATCAATACTTTTTTTCTTACGAGCCACCCTTTCTGATATATAACGATTCAAAAAGTTATAAAAGTCGTTATCGTCATAATATGCACACGTTTCCATGCTATGAGGTAGTGTACTTAGCGCGTAGTTATAACTTTTTGAATCGTTATATCTCAGAAACGGTGGCTCGTAAGAAAAAAAGTATTGATACATTTTTTATAGATAATTTTATGATCTACAATTTTTGTCTGAGGTACTTTTATGATAAAACTTACCGTTTTGCTGAAAATCGCGAAAAACTCATTTTTTTTACATTTGACCTCGAATAAAATTTTTTCCTCACAGGGGAATGATGAGGAACTTTTAGACATTGTTTATAATTATGTTTTGAAAAACTTCACAGAAATTCAGCTTGTTGGGACTTTATGTAACTTCACTCTCATTTTTTGGTCTAAATAGACCGGACTAAAAGGAAATCGAGAATTAAAGTGTTAATGGATCGACGAAAAGCCTGGCAGCTGAAACTTAAAATTGGCAAACCGTCCCAGGAAATATGAAAGTGTGCTCCTTGCATCTTGTAGATGACGATTATTTTATCGAGATAAATAAGGATTACACACAACTTGTTGATTATATCAGATTCATGGGGCTAATCGTTTACCAGTTTCCAACAAAGGAAGTTTTTGAAAAAGACTGCTGTGCCTTTTGGAAATCTTCCTGTTGGATCTACTATTAAAAAGGAACAACCAGAATGTTCTATGTAGTTTTAGTAGTGAAACTGAAAGGTAGGGACAAAGAAATCTAAACAAAAAAACCCACTGAATCATGCTCTTGTCAAGAAAAATTACTGTTTGAATATAACGCGAAAACTGGTGCAAATTTAAGAAATTTAATAGAAAAAATGTTGTCTCTGCGATGTGGACCGACAATTTTCTGGTCACTATAACGATTTGGAGTTTTTCACGGTAAATTTGAAACATCCTTTTGCCAATATGCGTTTGGAAAAAGGCAAAATCAGTGATAAGTGGTGAAATTCGTCAGTATCATTGGAAGATTTTCAAAAAATAAAAATTATGACCCGTATTGCTGGAATATATCTAAATACTCATCTTGAACGGAAAGAGCTAAAAACATGAAAATTTCAGGATAGCTTTGAGACATAATATGTCTAGTAATATTATTTAATTGCAGCTCCTTGAGTGGTTGACTGGAAAAATTTCGAAATTCGGCAGCCGTGAAATGAAATTATTTTAATTCTTACATCTTCTACACACTGCAACTGCTCTATTTTTATATTTCACATTTGACTGAAAAAATTTCGTGACTGGTTAATATTCTAAATGTTAGAGGCCAAGAAAGTTTTATTCCCATGCGCTTCCCATAGAACAGCTGATTGAATTCGAATCGGTTTGTTTACAAGAATTCAACGGAAAAGTAACGGTCGTTATCTTGAGAAGTGATAAAATTAAAGGTTTTAAGTTTGAACCTAAAGGAACATTTATAAGAGTGGTTCATTCAAAGAATACTAATGGGTTCATCCGAAAGTAAATTGAAATCAAATGATGAAAAATCTAGAACTAAATCACAAAATCTACCAACCACGCCAGTTAGACCTTCCGGTACAAACAATGATTTTTCTAGTTTAGATCCACGATCTCCTAGTGATGACATTTTTCGAACTCCTATAGAGGTAAGTTTTGTCGTATTAACTTATGTTAAGTAATGTTTGACCTTACCTCACACAGTTTTTTCTGAATGAAATTCCATTCATTTCGAATGTATCAATGCATGAATGACAGAATTTTTCGCTGATTGGTATAGTTGCTAATGGAATGTAATTTTTTCAGATACCATTACATTCAAAAGATGATACTACTCCTCAAGTCTCAACATCAAAGTATGTGATAGATCCTCGTTCTCCATCAGATCAATTTGAAAGAACTCCAATCGTTATCAAAGAGAATGACTCTAGGCTTCCACTAAGGTTACACAACAAAATACTCGATAATGCTCGACGTAACATTTCTTATTCTCCAACTCTATCCTCAAAAACTGCAAAAGATTCTGATTCACCTAAACCAGCATCACCACCAAAGCTCATAAGCAGTATTCCAACTTTCAGAAAGTGTAATGAAAAAAGAAAATCCTTCGTGGGATTGTTAGAAACTAATATTGACTTCACAGAAACCAATTTGGATGATTTTGTGAAAACAAAATCTTTGAATAAAAGTTTGACTATTAGTATTGATGAACTTCCCACGTGTGATATAGTTGAACATAAAAACTGCGATCCCAGGTCCCCTAGTAAAGATTTTCTACGAACACCAATACAGATTGTCAAGAAAGTTGGTGAAGTTGATTTGAATAATACAGTGAATAATTGGGAAACGCAGGAACAAAATACAGAAACAAATGATAGTGATTCAAATTCTCTTCTCAAGGTAGTTGATGAGAACCTTGTTTCAAGTGATTCCTGTGAAAATATCATTGAAGAACAAATTAATGAAAATGGACCTGCAGAAGAAGTATCTGATGAAAATAATGCTCAACCAATTATTGCAGAGGCTGTTGATGCTCATGCAAATCCTGACTCTGAAAAAAATACAGAAGAAAAAATGGCTGAAATAGTGGAGGATTTGCTTGGCCATATATCAACTCTCACAACTGAGGAAAGAACAGAAATAGTCCCTTATGTTGATAATCTTGAAGTGAAAGAACCAATGATTGATTTGACTGCCGATGTACAAGAGTTTGATAAGAAATTGACGAAAATAATACATGAAAATAACGAGAATTTCTCATTCAAAAAGATCATTTCAAAAGACTATTTGACTGATGAGAAGACTAGAAAACGTACTCCTATGAAGGATAGGAACGAAATTTCTGAACCGAGAAGAAATAAATTGAAAGTAAGTGACAAACCTAGAAAGCTTGATTACGATATCAGCAAAATTCCTGTATTTAGAGACAAGAATGGGATTAAACAGAAAACACAATGTGAGAACACTCCACCAACCAGTATGAATATTAGAAAAAAGAAAAAACCTCAACAGTCCAGGTGGGATTCTGATAAAACTTTGGTAATTTAAATTTATTATTTTGTGGATAAGTTTCGTTTTTGTTGATCTATTTCGAGTTTGAAGCTCTGTTACATTTGACTTTTGTGCGTGTATACAAACTGTTAACTTCCCTGAGAAGTAATACAAACAAAAATCAATTCATATTGCCACTAATCTAGTTACCTGATAATTTATAAGACTTGAAACAGCTTGAAAAGAATATTTTTGTACATAACTATTTATTGAACATGATATTCTTTTGATAATGAATTTTAGTGAAGCATAAGTTTCATTTAGGAAATTGAATGTGGAAGCATGTTTTGAATAATAATTTGGGAAAATTTTATATGTATATTTTTTCCTGATCCTAAGATAACAAGAACTGATGGTTTGTTTTACGATTTTTTGAATATACAGGGTGTCCCAAAACTCGATGTCAACCCGGAACTGGGTGAAAAGGCAAGTAATGCTGGTTGTCAGAAGAATATAAAAAAAATCTAAGTTGCATGATTTCAAAATAATAGGCATTTGAAAAAACACGCAAACTTGCCTAGTACATTTTTTTTTCAATAGTCAGTTGAAACTAGGCAATTGTTTATTTTGATTTTTTTTTCTGAGAAGCAAGCCCCATTTTTATGAAACCTAGAGCAGCTGGTATCCAAATTTTGATTACAGTTTAGACAAGCATTATTCAAGGTAACACAGAAAAAAAAAAGTGGGAAACAGTTGATATTTGTGGCAACAGGAGCGAAAAGACTGTCACAGGGTGTGGAATTTTGCGTGTTTTTTTAAATGTCCATTTTTTTAAAATCATGCAACTCAGATTTTTTTTATATTTTTCTGACAACCAGCATTACTTGCCTTTTCACCCGGTTCCGGGTTGACGTCGAGTTTTGGGGCACCCTGTATAGAACTTATGTTATTGATAAATTGCTAGTATTCATGGAATATTTAGTTTCTGCTCAATTTTTGATATAACAAATAACATAATATAGTGCAAAGGCAAACATGTAAAACAAAGAACTGTTTAAATTAATGAAGGAATGGAAAAGGTCTAAATCTAGAATTTTTTCACTTCTTTTTCATGTTTACAGCTCAAATTTCAATATATCTATTGACAAAATGTTGCTCAAATAAATGAAATTACTTTTCAAATGATAAATAAAACCCTAGATTTCAGAAAAATGAGAAAAACATATTCTAGCAAACTTAATTTTTTCACATTTAATAATCACAAAATTGGATTGATTAAATATTGTGCTGTTAAAAAGTGATAATAACTGAACTTATTCACATGTCCCTGTTAATCTCCTCTTTGAATTCTTATTATTGATAAAAAAAATACAATAAATAAAAAATATTTTTATTTTGATTGACAACATTCAAGGCCGTAGCGAAGGGGGGGTCCGGACCCCCCCGAAATTTTTCAGAAGTACAGGATTAGAACATTTTCCATTAAAAATTGTCATTCGATGGACCCTCCCCCCCTTCCCCGAAATTTTTTTCTAGTTACGGCCTTGACAACATTGACTAGGAAGAGAAGACCAATTATAATGATAAAAATTCCTCTTCTGATATGGATTTGTGCATATTTCATTATGTGATTGTAAATTTGACATCATTTCTTGCATCCTTTGTGGTTTTATAGGATGTGAGATTAGAAAAAAATTCTGGCATCCTCTGGAGATCCATTCTGTGTCAAATCTTATATCGTGAATTCGAATAATGTTATTTAAAGTGGAGAGCCAAACTCCTACACTAACATCTTCAGCGTTGAACAATCTGCAACATAAAATTATTGGACTTCAAAATTAAAGACACTTCGAGACAACATTTATTTGATTATGCATAGTACAGAAAAAAAACTTAATATCATAGATATTAAATTTAAGGAAAATTGAAATTCACGCAGTTGACTAACAAAATTAAAGAAAAACTTTTTTCAAAAAATTTAAAGAACATTCATTAGTTAGCATAACATGAAACTCATATGTAGTTATAATTGACAAGAAATATCTTCAATAACTATAAAAAAGGAGAAACCACATCCATAATAATAATCAATGAAACACTTAGTTCATTTAAAATATGAAGTTGTGTATGCCGTTAGTATGTCGTAGACAATATTTATTTGCTAAAATTTTTACAATTTCAAAATGGGGGATAACATGAATTGTTTAATGAATAGATTAATACCAAGAAAGGCTGAACATTGTTGTGGAATTGAAATAAATAAGGCAGAACTCTTCAAAAAATCAATTAATCAAAACGATCTCTGTGTGACTTAATATAGATGATATTGCTTTATATTTAGTCATATATCACTCCATTATTTAATATCTTACCTCAGATGATCAGAATTCTTGGCTATATAGGTAACCAGTTTCTTCGAAACAATATAGCCACCTCCCAGAGCATATGGAATATATTTATCACAAAAAATCCAATTATGTTCCGTCCATTTTCCTTTTTGTTGAATACTGGCACGGCCATCAAAATATCCCCAATATAGGGAAAGATTATTTCTTGTTTCGTAATTGTTCGTTTGTATATTGATTCTGAGGTATGGTGAACTGGTATCCGAAGACATCTTTTGAACACTAGATAAACTTGATTTCAAATACAACAGCTCCATATGTTTTAATTCATGAAGTAGACTGTCTAAACGGACAAAACTATCATCATCACATTTCAGTACATATTTGAAATCTAAACCATAATCCAATTGTTCGTCCAACCATTCAAAACTCTTTAGAACCTTCAGAGTTAAATTTGCATAACTGTCTTGCATTGGCACAAATAGTAAATCTTCGAATTCGGATTGCTCTTTCTCTAATTCAGTCATTTGTTTCTTGTTCAAATTGAACTGCCCAATTACGAATAAATGTTTCACTCTAAATTTGTTAGTATCTCTTATATTTTCTTGATCAGAAGGACTCAATGATAACCATGTTTTACGAACAGTATTTCTTGTTCCAAAATTATTTGGCCCGGACAATATCAGAATTATCAATTCTGGATTTTGCGATTTAAACTGTTTGATATTTATATCTCTATCATTATCGCTTATTGTACATGTTCTATCTAATGGTATAATACTGAAAGAAATCATACATCCTAAAATGAATGCAAAAGTCATACATACAGGTATCTTGTAATGGTTCAAGAAGGATATTCGTTTGGTAGACCTCATTTCTTCACTGTACATAGGAAAAGCGATTGATTCTCAATTGATAAAATATTCGTTAAAATTCTGTTTTTATTTTGGTATGTATACCTACTGTTGTTCAAATATCTGTGTCAAGTTTTGTTGGTAAATATTTTTCACATTGTTCTTCTGTACATTTTTCAGACTTTGGAAGTCTGTCATGATACCACGTAGTTCGATAACATAATTTATTCAACATATTTTAAAAATAATTTCCACTAAGTAAAGGTATTCTTCGGAATTTCCACTCGGTAATTTCATTTCGATGGAAATTGTTTTTGTCGAACTCCGTCATCGGCGATAAGTGGATAACCTTATTTCAACCTTGCCTGAGTTGTCTGTCAAATTTCAACTGAAACATAGATAAATAAACTCTCTAGATGCCCAACGCACGTACTAAGAGGTGGTTTCACGATCATCAGAGACACCAAGCGGACGGTCGCTTGAACTACTGCTGATATGGAGGGGATATGGCGGGAATTTGGAGGGATTCAAATAATATCGTAACGCTTTCATCCTGGATTAGTCGATTAAAAAATTGTTTATTGTCAAATCCAATTTGCTTATTATCATTCACTTGAATTTTAAGCTGAATGATAATAAGCCAATTGGACATGACAATAAACATTTTTTATTCGACTTAACTCAGGAACAATTTTATTAGCTAAGAGATATTTTAGTTCATCTTGAATTTATTTAGAGGCAGAAATATGAAAAATTATTCAACGAAATATAATATATTATGAGAATAATTACAGTAGGAAAAATACATAAATAATATACAATACAAATTGAAAAGGAAAAAATTACATAACAAAAGAAATGTGTACAGTAATATCTTATGAAAGACTTGAAAAAGATAAATTGAAATTTACAACTGAAGGTATTTGTAAATATAAATACAGATAAACTTGATATATTCATCAGATTTGATCAAAATATTAGAACAGGCTATAGTCAACAAGAGTGCATTTTTCAACGATATTTGAGGCAGTAATGGTAATAGAAAAAAATACGTACAGACCAAACTAAAATCTAATTTCAATAGCAAAGGTATTCTTCAATATATTACTTGATACATTCATCAGATCTTATGAAAGTATTAAAACAGGCAATAGTCAACAAGAGTGCATTTTTCAACGATATTTGAGTCAGTAATGGTAATAGAATTATCAACTGTGAAAAAGCGGAGCAATACTGGTGTTGGCAAATCAACAATGAAAAGAAAAAAAATCCAAAAACTGTCTATTCACATGAGGAATAAGGAAAAATTTGTAAATCAGAGAATTTTTGCCCCTCTTACGATTCTTTTCTTTCGGGAACAAATTCACTGAATAATTTTCACGATATTGCTGAAATATAAGGCCAATCCATCACTGGGATACTTCAGCCTGCTGGTGTTTCTTTAGCTGAAGTTCTGGCATTGGAGAATGTTCCTGCTGGTGTTTCTTCAGCTATAGTTAAAGAATAAAATATTAAATAATTTCATGTCTATGAATATGAATTACATAATCGGATGATATATTACAATACGAATTATTCGATACAATTATTAGGGCTATTTATTTATTTATCAATATAACTGTTACATTGACGTATACGTAAACATCAATGAACTGATATTATATTATGTATTACTCACAAAAAAGACTTCTTTACATTAACCTATTATTATTATGAACTAAATCAATATTGTGATGAAATTTGCATCAGAAAAAAAATAAACATTAATTATTTCAGTACTCACATAGTTCAAGGGAAATTTCAACATTACTTTCTAAAGCTCTGGCTTTGGAGGATGTTCCTGCTGGTGTTTCTTCAGCTGAAGTGAAAGAATAATCATAATAATCAAATATATGAAGATGGTATTTCAATATCTCTGTCTGGCAAAAGCAGCAAATTTCCAGTATCTGCAATAATTATAAAGAAGATAGTACACATAATTATTTAAAAATCTACAGTATTGAGTTCCGGTTAAGAATGGCAAACGTAAAATATATAATACTAAATTCACGTTCGAAATAATGGAGATACTACATGATTTTAGGTAGCAATTACAGCATATTTACTAATATTAACACAAATACTAACCTGAGGCAGATCCATTATGAATAAAAAGGGTTGGTAGTGCATCTATATGCAATATCTTTGTTCCTGATAATACATATTTTTCCTCAAAATGAATATGAGACGCTTTTTGCCACAAACATCTTCTGGAGTCATTGCGTTTAGATTTTCATCTTGTAAAATATCTAACCACTTCTGGTCACTTCCGTTCACCTTACAACCGTTAACTGCACATTTAGTAATGAATGCCCATGTTGAAAATATTAAATGTTTATTTCTTACTCTGAGGCTGGAATTGTAGACAACTTATTCGTTCAAGAAACGAACTCTAAAGAATGATTTCGAGAATTTTGTTCAATTTATCAACTTTTCGGCGCAGACATTCACAAAAAACCAGTTCAAAACTTTCATGTTTATCTTTCTACGGCCATGTTTATAAAAATATAACCAAGATGACATTTCAAATGACAGAAAACCTTAAAATTTATACTCTAGCGGACGGTCGCTCGAACTAAATATATGAAACCAAAAATATCGGCTAGTTGGGCATCTAGAGAGTTTATTTATCTATGAACTGAAATAACCCAAATTTTTGAACCATGTTGAAGTGAGAATACCTATCTGTATTTAAAAATTGGTAAGTGAATGAAGGGTTCCATAATTAATTGGGAGTTCAGAAATTTGCTTTTTCATATCTTCATTTCAAGGGTTTCTTAAGTCATTTTAATCATCTTTGACCTTATAAATTTGGAACTAAACCTACTAATTCGATATAGATATACATGTATACCTATCCCTATCCTATTAGAATTGTTATCAGTAGAAGAATTATCTACTATATTTCGTTTTTCTTATATAACTCCAATGTTCATTTGGTTTAGCTAGCAGAATATCCACGTGTGTGCAAATACGATTTTCTTGTCGAAATTCTATTGTTGGGATTGCACAAGTCTTCTAGTAATTCCTTTGCTGGTATACGAACGTTCGCGATAATCGATAGTATCATGATCAGTCGTAAATAGGTCCCGTTGTTGTCGGTAAAAGAAGTTATGGCAATATGGTTTGAATAAAAAGGCACACTTCGTTTTTTCAAAAACAAATCTATTGGCTATCGATTTCGGCCAATAGATTTGTTTTTAAACGAAGAGTGCCATTTTATTCAAACCCACTTATGGAAGAGTCCACACTTTCACAACCAAAATTATGGCAAATTTAGATCCTAGTCCGTTCACGAAAGTTCGAGCGCATTGTAGGCGTTTGTTTATTTATCTGAAGTTGGCAGTATTTGCTGTCATAACGTAAAATAAAGTCAACGTTGTCGAATGTACCTGGCATCGTCCGACGAGCTTGCTAGTTATCAGAGAACTCTATGCAATATTGACGCATTACGTATCAATCTGACAATAAAATAAACAACATAACCTAATTTTAATATACACAGTGGAATATGCTAAATTTCCATGGCCAACCTATAGCTCATCAAACTTTTGTGAACGGACTATATAGGTATTCTATCGTAAATAATTTGGACGAGAAGAATTTTTTTAAAAAGTTGAAATTCTGAAAGATTGCGTTACCTCTACGCTATTTCAAATCGAACACGAATAATTTCAAAGTACTTTCATTGCGTTCGCTGAATTCTCCCATATTAATAGTCGAGCTTCATGATACATATCGAACGTTTTAATTGTCCAAAAAAATAAATCATAAGGTTTGAGATCCTGGAAACATGCAGACCAAAAAATTGGAGTACTATCTTCTATCCACCTATTTTGATAATATCGCAACATTTCGTTGAAATTACCTTCATGTCAAAAATTCTATACAGATGGAGTGCACTTACCGCATAATTACAGCGATAATTGCATTTTAGAAAGCGAAAGATCCCATTGATAATTGCACTGTGTCAAAATTAACATATATATTATAGTTATATGAATGAAAAAAATTAAAACAAACGTATTTTTATCGAAAACGAGCTAAAAACACTCGTGCATCCATATAGGTAACCGGATAATTTCGCATTGCAGCGTGTTTTTTCTCAAAAAATGGAAATGAACTCATGCAGTTTTTTGACAACACGCTGTCATGCAAAATTATAGATAATTTTGATGCACTTGTGCAATTATTCACGATAATGAGACGCAACTCCATCTAGTGAAAACCACATATTTTGAAGTATATTCAGAGGGGCGTCTCTTAATAACAGAAAAATTGTTCCTATGAAAAGGGAGGAAACCTGCACCTCTGCCATTCGTTGAAGTGGGCAAATAAGCATACCACGCACGGGTGAGTGATGTAAAACCAGGATAATTTAATCCTTTGAGAATGACTCTGCGGTAGAACTGTGTGACAACTCTGGATTTGGATCTGCTTGGTTGTTCTTCAACTATTTCCAGAATCTGATGCTCAGTTTCTGGCACAGATGTTGGTCATCTTTGTTAAATTCACAAACATTCTTAAATGTGGGTGTTTTCCTAATGGATTTTTTCTTTCTTCTGTATATATTCGATACACTACACTAGCACTTTGTTCAATCTCGTCATGTCTACTAATTCACTATTTGCATTGTTGAACTTAGCGTTATTAGTGAAACGCGCAAAAAAGCAATCAATTTCTAATGATTTAATGTTGAGATTATATTTGGCAGTATCATTAAGATTAAATTTTGTTATGATGCCAAGCAGTGCCTGATGGGGTTAATGCTTGACTTGAATGGGTGTCTGCTCTGAAAATACTGATACAAAATAGAACTATTGTTTTTTCTTATTATTAGCGCTCACTAATTCCTGGACGCAAAGAGGAACAGCGTGGATTAGTTTCTGGACAAACGTCTGTAAATTTGGGATGTAAAAAAAAGCCCCGAGTAGGATCTTTTGAGCGCTCGTTAATTGGTGGAGTAATAAGACTATCACTCGAAATTTTGTATGTTACTTGAGATTGATACCAAATATATAAATACAGAATCTCAGCACAACCGGAAATATAAAGATTCTTTTTTCAATATTCCAATAGAATTTTTTATGGTTCTGCTAACACTATGGCTACAAAATTTTGCATGAAAATCAACATATCAGTTTCCATTCACAAAAGAAATTTCACTCGAATCGGATATCCTGTTGTGGAAATATAAAGATTCTTCTTTTCAAAATTCCAATTCAATTTTCTATGGTTCTGTTACACTATGGCCACGAAATTTTGGATGAAAATTCAGTATATTGATCTCCATTCACAAAATAAATTTCACTCGAATCGTATACCTAATCTTTTTATGGAAATATGAAGTTTTTTTTCAATATTCCAATTGAATTTTCTATGGTTCTGTTCACACTAAACAAAAACCTTTGCCTCTGATAGTCAGATGGCACTGAGGCAGCTTATGGCCGTTTATTGTAGATCAAGGACCATTTGGAGCTGCAAACAGTCCCTCAAAACACTGGCGAAGTACAACAAGCTAGTTTTAACTTGGGTACCTGCCCACCAGAACATTGAGGGAAATGAAAAAGCTGATGCCCTTGCAAAAAGAGGAGCAAACACACCCTTCACCGGACCCGTGCCCTCCTGTTGGGTATCACCTACACTGATTAGGGCAGAGGTAGGCGTTTGGGAAAAAAGGGAGAAACACTCTTACTGGATAAACACATCCGGTCAAAGACAAGCAAAGAGACTAATCGAACCTTCCAAAGAGAAGGCTCAACAAGCTCTATCGTGGTCAAAAAATGAGTTAAGGCTGCTAATCGGCCTCCTCACAGGGCACTGTCCCGTGAGATATCACCTACACAAGATCGGTAAAGAAAACTCCGACATTTGTAGGTTATGTGAATAGGCCACTGAAACCACCGAACACATACTATGCCAATGCACTGCGCTGGCGCAAACCAGACTTACTCTACTAGGTGGCGCGTTATTAACGCCAGCCGACATAAAAGCGAAGTCTCCTAAGGAAGTAACCAGCTTTACTAAGGAGGTTAGATTCCTGGGAAAAACGTAAGTTTTAGCATGGTAACGCACAAAAGACCTTATTGGTCGCAGTGCAGAAGGGTAATCAACGTGCCGATCGACCACTATCTAATCTAATCTAATCTAATCTAAACAAAAACTTTTGCATGAGGCTTATTATAGCATCTTGCATGTGTCCGCAACATTTCATTTCGATTGGTCTCGTTTTGTCTGAGATATTGAGGAACAAAAATTTTGAATGGAACACCCTGTACGATTTGGCTGGTATATATATATTCTTTTGAAATCAAGAGCTAACATAATACAATACATAAAACAAAAATAAAAATCCCTAACTGAGGTTGGTGCAAAACGGGGTACCATACTATTTTTTCGTATGATACCAGAGCTCAGGGAAAAACCCCAGTAGAAAAAACCCTGTCTCGCCGTTTCAACAAAAATAACACTTAAAAACTATTAGAATATTGAAGGTTTTCTTCTTTACTTAGTCCAAATGAACGATAACCCTCTCCAGGATGCCTTCGGAATTCTGAATCTGAAACGAAAAAATCAAAGCAGAAAAAAGAAACAGAAAAAATTAAACGATTAAAACTCTATTAAATCGATTTAAAATTAATAACCCAATTCAAAAACGACTCGGTAATTTCATGTACAGCTCTCAAGCCATCTTGAAATTTATATATTGGACAATTATTTATCAGGTGTTCAATTGTCTCCTCTGCTTCTCCGCATTCGCAACTAGGACTCTCAACTGAATTCCATTTGAAAAGCATACTATTGCAACGTCCATGACCTGTTCTTATACGATTCAGAACAGTCCATATTTTCCTTGGAAGATCAAATCCAGGAAGTTTATTCGAGGGATCAGTTATTAAATCTTTGTTCTGTATATTACATGAGTTCCACTCGGATTGCCAAATTGCTTTATCACTTTCATTTGAGTTAAGAAAATGATTTGACCAAAAAGGTTTTCGTGATTTTAATCGAGGAATTTTATTGTCTGGAATATAGGAGAGTATTGGATATGAATTTATCGAAGAATTGAATTTGTTCCAAATTTTCGAAGTAATGGCCTGCCTGCGGATATGTGGAGGAGTAATGTTTGAAAGAACTGGTAACCATGGAGTTGGTGTTGATTTTATTGTTCCAGTTACTATTCTCATGGAAAAATTTAATTGTGAATCGATCTTTTGTACATGTGCACTATTGAGCCAAACAGGGCAACAATATTCGGCAGTAGAGTACACTAAGGCTAGAGCTGCCGTACGAAGAGTTTTTGCGTCCGCACCCCATGAAGTACCTGCCAGTTTTTGAATTATATTATTCCTTGTTTTCAGCTTCATACGTAAATCATCCAAATGGGCTTTGAAATTAAGAGAAGAATCTAGTTTAACGCCTAGATATTTAGGATTGAAATTATGTTTGAGAGAAGAATTACCAAAAAGTACGTTCAATTTTCTATATTTCTGATGATTATCCAAATGGAAACATGAGACTTCGGTTTTGTTAATATTTGGACATAAACGCCAATCGAAGAAATAATTTTTCAGAATTTCTAAATCTGCAGAAAGATTATCTTCTATGTTTTTAAAATTTGAATGATGGTAAGCCAAAGCAATATCATCGGCGTATATGAATTTTTCAGATGAAGTTGTGGGGATATCACACAAATATAAATTGAAAAGAAGAGGTGATAAGACTGACCCCTGTGGGAGACCATTATTCAATGTTTTGAAATTACTACTATTCTTGTCGACAAAAACACGGAACCTTCTGTCTGACAGCATATTTTCTATCAATTTGACCATTTTTCCACATTTCAGATGACTATAAAGTTTAAAAATCAAACCATCTTTCCAAACAGTATCATATGCTGCAGACAAATCCACAAAAGCTGTACCTGTTTTCAATTTATTATTAAAACCCAATTCTATAAAGGTGGTAAGACTAAGAACCTGATCGCAGCAATTCTATTTTTTCTGAAGCCCCCTTGGCAATTTTGTAAGGAATTATCTAATTTCGGTTCAATTCTTAAAAGGATTAGTCGTTCTAAAATTTTGAAGGGAACACTCAATAAACTAATAGGTCGATAGCTACTAGGATCGGAGGATTTGGCTGGTAAACGAACTTAACTGAGGCATTTGTGAGCCGAACGCACCCTGAAAATTTCAAGTCTCTAGCACAATTCCTTCGAAAGTTATCGTGCTTACAGCCGGCCGGATGGACGGCCCCAAGGACAGAATTTAATTTGACCATGAATTCGTCATCAGGGAGTCGAACCCTATCGTTTGAGACCATTTTCGGCTCGAAATTCGAAAATTACAGACATTTGGACAAAACGATGATATAGCACTAGTTTAAGTAGAACGAGCGCTCAAAAAAGAGTACTTACTATATCAATTTCTCAGACTGTGCGCATCAAAACGAATTCGACTGTTTATAAAATGGTTCATTTGGCCAAAAAAGCGCAATAGTACTTTTTTGAAGTTTCTCGACATGTAAATCGCATCTGAGACGTAATAGTACAAATAGAAAAGTAGATCACGGGTAATTCCAAAAACATAAGTTGTGTAGAGTTAGAGTAATTTTATTATTGTTCACTAGGCATATGATTATGTTGGCAGAGCGATACAATCAAACTCTCTGATGTGACTATATTTCATTAGTTTGCCAACTTCTCAAATCAACATTGTCGATTAGTAAGAAGATTTTACACGCCTGTTCATTTTGGAGAAATGATCATTCAAATTAGAATATCTTGGTATTCATTCTTGAATGCAACTTCCCGATGCGATATATATCTTGAACCCACCTTGAAAATTGTTTTGAAAAGTTTTTCTGTGTACAGAACTAAATTTCATAATTTTCCAACAGAAAACGATAGGCAGACTTGAAATTTTCTGAGTAGGTAGCTTGTATATCTCCGAGTTCGTTGTTACACATTATCGGATTATCCGGATTTCCGGCATTATACTCATGTCAAATTTATTTTTCGGATGCTCACAGATTTAAGTAAAGATTGAAATTTTATTTTTAGCCACATAATCACGATACGAAGCTTCTTGCGTCAATACAAAACTAATATCTATAAATATTCTAGACTTTCATTTACTTCCCAAAAAAGCAAGAAAGATTTACAGCACCTGTCTATCAACGGATTCTACAAAACATTTTTCTTTCAATTGATTCTTTTTTGTTCTCATTTCATCAACACGCTTAGGGGTCATCTGCACAAAAGCTCTCATTGTATGTGGTGGAAGTTATTCTATACATTTCACATTTTGAACTCAAGTTTTTAAATTTTCATAGTAACATCATCCCATTTCTACGTGAGAGAGTAAACAGTGTAAGGAATTGAGTAAGCAGAAGATATTGTTTGAAAGCAGAATACCTAAAACAAGGTCATCTTCAAACCATAATGTCGTTCCAAAAAGTAACACATGTTATATTCGACATGGATGGATTGCTCATCGAGTCAGAATCAGTTTACAACAAAATCTTAACTGAAATAGCAGCCAGTTTTGGAAAAGTTTATGATTTAAGGGTAAAACTGAAAATCTTGGGTACACCCGAACCCGATACTGCTAGGATTGCCATCGAGGAAATGAGTTTACCTTTAACAGTTGAAGAATTTCTGAAACTTTATCGAAAAAGAGTAGATGAAGAATTGACTAATCCTGTTCTTATGCCTGGTGCACAAAGATTAGTTGAACATCTGCATAAACATAAAGTGCCTATTGCTGTTGCAACATCGTCAGCTGAGGATTCTATGAAAATCAAGACACAAAACCATGGAAAGTTATTTTCACTGTTCCATCACATTGTTTGTGGCAGCACAGACCCTGAGGTGAAACATGGAAAACCTGCTCCAGACATCTTTTTAGTTTGTGCTTCTCGGTTCCCAGACAAACCAGATCCATCCGTATGTTTGGTGTTGGAAGATGCTCCCAATGGTGTGAAGGGAGCTAGAGCTGCCGGAATGCAAGGTGTCTTGGTCCCAAACGAGGATGTTTCAGATGAATTGAAGAAACCAGCGACTTTGGTATTGAAATCTTTACTTGAATTTAAACCTGAATTGTTTGGTTTACCGCCTTTCGATGATTCTCAATAATGCTGACTTCATATATGAAGTATCAATTAAAGCAGAGCTCTTAGGATTATATTTGAAAAACCAAAATTTAGTAAATGCACATATTTTTATACCACTTATGCACTTTTGATTTTCAAAATTTTATGTGAAATAAGTCTATTTATCTGCATTTTCAACATAACATGTATTCAAAATCGAATGAAGTTTGTTGGCGAATCAAGTTTCAAGTTTAGTTAATTATCAATAATTCTGTCAAATGCCAGGGTATTTTTCGAAAAAAATCGGAATAACGGTTATAAGTTAAAAAATAAACAATTTCAGCTCAAAAATCGCATTCTCTAACTCTAATGAATTTATCAGATAACTGCAGCCCTCTGACATTCAAAGTAAAATTCATTTATACATTATTTTGTCATAATATTGTCCAACTTTTACCTTGATATTATATACCTCAAGACTAGTCAAAGTAAATATATTAATAATTATGTGTTCTCGTGATTAGTGTTTTTTGGTATGTGTACTTAAAGATTCAATTTTATATGTTCAATCACTTACCTGTTATTTCTCTAACATAAATTTATAAATGTTGCCGCCAGATGAGGTTCACTTCAAGTTCCAATTATATAAACTTGTTGATCTTAGAAATATGACTTAACTTTATATCAGAACCAATTTGCATTAAAATAAAGGCATAATTTGAGACATTAGAGATTTTTTTTGACTTATACTTTGATCTAATGTGTGATAAATGTTTTATTTTGACAACATTTTTCATTTATAGCATTGTAGTAGTTAAATATATTTACTCTTTTAAAATTAGTTTATGAAATTGAGCAATTTTGAATGAATAATTTATAACCGTTAAAAATAATTGTATAATGAATATTGATTAGTTTTTTATCAATACTGACCTAATTAAATTGAAGTACTATTTTTAAGATTAAGTATCCAAAAAGTTTACTTCTGATTTTCATTTTATGGTATTAATGAATACCCATTTCAAAATATTTCAAACATAGTAGTAATTATTGGTTTGCTTGATGTTGATTATTGATTTAACTTGGTATCAAGGGGCTTTTTAGGAAATTTGTATTATCAGTAAGCAAGTTAAGTAACTAATGCCCGATTGCACCGTTCGTCTAAGCAACGTTTAAGCCCTGAAATGACGTTTCATCAATGGAACAAACGTCACTTAAGGGCATAAACGTTGCTTAGACGAACGGTGCAATCGAGCATAAGTAACCTATTGAGTTAAAAAAATTATTTGTTTGGTCATAACTATTCATAACGATCATATTGAAACTTTTTCAAAATTTTAAATTGCTGTTAAATGATAAGAATTCACTTATGATCAGGTCGCTTAGTCAACAAGGTATTTCATTTAATTCTCAGGATTTAGTCTCTTATGTTGAGATGCTTTGAATCCGACTTAGGAAAGTATAACTTAAAGAGATATAGTAATGTTCCTAATAGAAAAATGTATCTAGGTATAGTTTTTACAGCATAAAATGAAGCATGAAAATATAGACAGCAGCGAAATGGTTTGACAGTAGAAGATCTTAATCACATATGAACAATACTCAGTTATTATTAACCTGTTTTATCATTGACACCTCAAACGACAATTACAATGAACTGTCTCTAATGAATTGAGTTATAATGTTTCCAAAACGTCCTTTTGTCTAACTCATGTCACATGTTTCATTCTATACTCATTTCATTAATATTGCCTGTAGTTAATTTTAATAGATATTTTATTTTCGTAATTATATGTTTATTTATAAAT
This sequence comes from Propylea japonica, assembly GCA_013421045.1. Taxonomy (NCBI): domain Eukaryota; kingdom Metazoa; phylum Arthropoda; class Insecta; order Coleoptera; family Coccinellidae; genus Propylea; species Propylea japonica. The sequence continues at coordinate 27,688,991 of CM024246.1, read as the reverse complement.
ATAGTTTATTACATTTTGTGTCCCAAAATATCTTAAATTCAATAAATGTTTCAAAAGACAACTCCCTCCTTTTATCATTGTATTAATCACGAGTATAATGCAATACAAATCCTGTATTCCTGAAGTATCAATTTCCAAGTGAATCAAATATAAAGATCATCAATTTTGGGTCATAATAAAACTTTCAAATTTATAAAAACTATACGAAAGAATTAACTAATGAAAAAGACCTAGTCTAACAATTTAACATAAGAATTCAATAGTTCAATCAATCATTCAATTTTTTCATAATAATAATTTTACATAAGAAATCAGTAGGCATATACGTAGTACGTCGAGTAATTTGACATATTCAATGAGCAGTAAAATTCATTTTACAATATAATATATACTCTTTGTTGTTGATCGATAGGCTGGATAAAATTCATGCTACTACTGACTCAGAAAAATTTTATTCCTCAAACTATTCATTCACGGTTGATGAAATAAGAATCAGACTAATAAGAGGAAGAAATCAAAGTCTCGTAGAAATTATACTTTTATTTTAATATATAGATATTTCAAAACTCCAATAATGTACAAAAAATATCTGTGTAATTAAATAATGTTTGTCTGTCAATTTGTTCCTTTATAATTTAGTGGGAGGGGTGTAATTGACAATAATGAAGTATGAATGCTAGTAACTAGTAATAAACGTCTAGGAACCGTCCTAGCAACAGTAACATGGCGCTTGCCTATCACAATCTCCAACAACTAGCTTTCCAAATAACATATTTTAAATTATGTATAAAATATTAACAGTTAGTATATCCTGGTAATGCGTAGCTTGAACATTCATGAAAGGAAGACAACACTAACATATTCAAATCATAAATGAGCGCGAATCTTCTCTTTCTAACGCGCTTATCATAATAATTGGTCTGAACATCAGGGCGAGGCAACATACAACTTTGGTATTAATAGCAAATTTATACATTTCACACAATTACTTCAATTTACAAAAAATAGACAACTCTTTTACATCAAATAATAGGGATATCACACATCTTTACAACTATTTCTCAAAACCACTACCTTCTATTATGATCAACGTAGTTGTGGTTCCAGTAGTTTGAATTTAAATTTCAAACATGAGCGCGAAAACATTATTAAATCTCCAAATATACAACCAGTAAGTCGTTGGTCCCATACCATTTATCAATATAACACTAAAATTTATTACCATTCTTTCAGTATATAATAAACTTATAATATTAAAAATAATTTTGCATAATAAATTAAGCATAAGATTACATTATTTGACAATATAATATTTATGAATTACCAATACACATAATAAACCGATTAATAATTTTTTTAATTTTCTCTCTTCGATTTTCATAATTTTCGCATAAATTTTTTTGTATATTATATACTTTCTAGTTCTGGTTAGATGCTCAATAAATCCCTGATAAAGATAATTATATAAAATGTCATCTACAGTGACATATTTTCAACAACACTCTAAAAATTTACTTCGCAGACAATTTTGATTTCAAAAATGTCACCTGTTAATTGTTCATGTTGAAGAACTCAATACGATAGTAGTGATTTTCTTTATGTCCATCACAAATGATCCCTATTATTTTGATCAATCCTATATACAATATTCATATTTCAACATATTTATACCTGTGCATCGCCGTGACATTTTGACCAAACATCCAATTCTAAATCAAATGTATAAACAACTCCAATAATAAAATATAACATATATATAAATATAAACAATGAGTCCATATGGTATATACAATTGCACATGCTGCGCACTACCCACTTCAAATGAACAAGCAACGTAGTAATGCACTTTGATACAGCTAACCTGTCTAAATTTACAGCCTGGTGGTACAGAACCGATGAGGTACCTAGTAGTGTATATTTCTATCTTTATTTACAACTGGCAGTCACTCAGATAATAATTTTTGAAGTAGTGATGATGATGATTTGTTTTCACCTGGCCGTACCTCTTCCATAGTATTCTGTAACAGAAATAGGCGACATTTTAGCTGGTGAAGAAGAACTGCGCTGGTGATGTTAATGTGACACATTAAGGGCGACATGCATAGCTATATTAGTATGGCAAGCGGGACAAGCGTAAGTGGACAGGTGTGTGGCTTACCCTGGAGGTTGCCTGCTGTGGAGACAGTGAGCCCATGTCTGAACCTATAGCGCCCCAGAGCTTCGGGCTATCACTCGCACCTGCACGCAACAAGGACATCATTGTATGCTATCCCTGCAGGTTCACCACAACTGCGCAATAAATGGTACACCCAGTAGTCAGTACTCACTCATTCAAATCAAATGATTCAACGTACTGCAATTCTATTACATTTTTATTTCTTATTGTTTGATAAGCTGCTGGGTGTCCACTATATCGCAAGAGTGGTAATTCCTGCCCCTACATGTTTAGTGGACAAAAAACACAATGATTGCAAGCATAAAATAATACCCGTTATGGATCGTATGTAATTCTGGACAAAACAAGAATGAATGATTTCCCATTGTGGATGTAAAATGCTACTTTATAAGAGGTAACATTTTTGCTTGCCTTAACCTAGGTTATATACACATAAGGGGGGAACAGTGTAATGTACAGATTTCGGAATAAATACTGGATGGCTGAGTTATGTAAATTGAATTTGAATAAATACTTATTGAATGAATCAAAAGAAAATATGAGAACCCCGTTATGAGAAAAGTAATCATTTTCAATAACATCTAATGTGGAAAATGGGGAAAAGTTGTGTTTTGTTTTGGACCTCGAATTTAGAGTAAATGCCAATAAAATGTTGATAATGACTTTTGCATGCTGCAAACATTAGTGAAAAAAGTACCAACTTTATAATGTTTTCATGTTGATCAAATGATTGCAGTTACAAGACAATAAATTTTGTATTGTTCATTGTTTCAAGTGAACAGAGTAATAAACATAGATGGATGCTGTGAATGCAATTTTTGTTCCCTCAAATAGGACAATCAATGACCATTAATGATATAATTTAGAATGTCCTATGCTAGAATCTTGTTACAGTTGAATATCTTATTTATTGTTGTTCAATGAGTAATTCGCGCTTAAATAAATATACAGGGTGTATCCTGAACATGCGGCAAAAATTCAGGGGATTGTTCCTTGGACTATTCTAAGAATATTTTGTCCTTTGATGATTTTTGAAAAACCTCTTTGTTATACAGAGGAAACAAAATTTTAGATAATAACATTTTATTATCAAAAATTACATGAAAATTTAACTTAACCTACAAAAACTGTTGAAAATGACCACCTCTAGCCAAAAAAACGAATTCAAATGAAAATCGTGTTTAATCTGTATTCCTTTACCATCTGAACTTATCAATTTTAAGTCAAAAAACTGGCCGTTTTTAGTAATTGGAATGTTGTTAAACAAATTTAAAAATAAATTGTACCTACTTAGTAAACACAGTGCGGTACGCATTTTTATTTAAACTATTATTAATTTTAAAAATATGAAAAATGTTGTTCGCCCTGTATCTTCGAAACAAAGAGGTTTTTCAAAAATCATCAAAGGACAAAACATGCTTAAAATAGTCCAAGAAACAACCCCCTGATTTTTTGCCGCATGTTTAGGAAACACCCTGTATAATTCAAATCAATTTGGAGAGTTCGCATCGTCTTTTGTTTTTCACGAGATTTACAATAAGTTTGAGTCTACATTGCGTTTATTTTATATTGGGAAACTTTTCAATTCTGATTTTATCTTGACCTTTTGAAATTTTTTGAATTTCCTACAGATGGCAAGCATTCGATTACTGAATATGACAAATGCTCCCTATATTTGTTACTCTGATGTCTCTGAAAAATGAATTCTCTTTGGTAACTGAATTTCCTTCAAAAGAGGGAATATCTTGTGATTTGTATTCGAGTACTTCAAACTGAGACCTCTTCATATGGGTATCGGGTGCTGATATAATTCGAACTATTTTCCACTTTCATTGAACAAATACAGAAAAACTAACTTGCATGTCCAGGGTATTCGGAAATCGACATAATCCTTCAGACAGGTTTCAAATTAGAAGAACATTTGCAACAAATCAAGTTCAGTTAACTAGAATTTGCTACTATTAAATTATGAAGAAAATACTGTACTGTGAGTATTGAAATGATATATTTCCAAAAGTTGAAGAACTATAAATCAATTTTGAGTGTGAAATCAATCGAATAGCTACATATACGGTCTTTCACAAAATTTCATATTTCAAGGTCAACAAACTACATAGTATAGCTGTAATATTATAGTTGTCATCTCTTTTTGAAACTTACTAAACCTTACGAATTAGACCGATTTTCCAAGAACCCTAGTGAAATTTTCTATGACTCTAATCTATTGTGTTTATGTCATAAACAATATTTTGGAGCCTACGGAAATCCAAAGGGTTTTCAGATACATATTTGTTCAATAAATGAAAACAAATCCTACATAATATAACCTAAGATAGGAATATTTTATAAAATCTTCTACATACCAGCTTCATAGCTCAGTCCAAGAACTTCAAGATCGGCAGCCTGCTGTTGTTGAGTGAGTATCTGCGGCTGGGCGGGCCTGTTCTGCGGTTGAGCTTGGCCTTGAGTCCTGGCTCCTACAACTGCACGCAATTCCTGCCTTACAAATTCGGAAGTAGGTCCACTCCCCGACACACCTATCAGGGGTTAACAAATTAAGCTCACAACATCGCCCGCAACATGCCATGATTGATGATTTTTAGATGAATATTGTTTAACAATTGCCATCTCGATGTTTTAATATGAACAAGGCCTTCATTGTTATACAAGGTGTCTCATTTGAAAGTGTCCACCCTCAATAACTCAACAACCAATCAGATTTTGTGAAAATTCTCAGACAGATCGATTTTTAAAGACAGGGAGACGTGATCTGGGATACAAAGCTTGTTTCTACTAGCAACCCCTCGGAGAGGGTTGCAACCGCATTCGGAATTTGAATAGGAAAAGCGGGTAGTTTTGTAGCAAAAACGTAAAGTCCGTTCACGAAAGTTTGAGCGCATAGTAGGCGTTTGTTTATTTATCTGAAGTTGTCAGGGTTTGCTATCATACGGTAAAATAAAGTCATCGTTGCCGAATGTACCCGGCCTCGTCCGAAGAGCTTGCGAGTTATCAGAGAACTCTATGTTACATTGACAACATTGCGTATCAATCTGACAAAAAAATAAACAACATAACCTAAAATTTGAATATACACAGTGGAATATGCCAAATTGTCATGGCCAACCGACGGCCCAACCTTTCGTGAACGGACTATAAGCCCGTTCACGAAAGCTGGTTTGCCATGGAAATTTGGCATATTTCACAGTGTATATTAAAATTTTAGGTTATAATGTTTACTGCAAACTTCAGATAAATAAATAAACGCTCACTGTGCGCTCAAACTTTCGTGAACGGTCTATATGCATGGATTAAATTTTGCCTGCAGTTTGAGTTGTATAAAGTGAATGTTTCATTTAGGTTTATTGGTACCTACCAATTCCATAAGGAACATTGTGAATATTCACTTTATAGAACACAAACTGCAGGTTCATACAAATTTGAGTCCATGCATACATTTGTGATACAAGACTACCCACATTCCCTTTTCACATTCCAGAAGGGGTTGCAACCCTCTCCAACGGGTTACTAGTAAAAACAAGCTTTTGTGTTTGCACAAATTCTGATTCGTTGTTGATTTAGTGAGGGAGGATACCTTCAAATGAGACACCCTGTAGAACTCCTTTTCAGATGTTTAAACAGTTATGTCAAAGGTACCAGAACATCAGAAGGGACATTGTTCAACGATATTCATCCACATGTTTCATTTCAGTTATTGTGCATGTAAGTTTTTGATATACCCATTTGATCTTATTGAAGGCTACACTAAATAGATTTCAATGATATTAAAATATGAACAATGGTATAAAAATATGATACCTTGACTCCCAGCGTTGACTTCTTGGGATAGAATAAATATAAAATTATCACCTTCGAATTCTACAAAATGCATCTACCAACATGCACATAACTAAGAATAAATGAAACACTATTATTATCTAAGAACATAAATATGAACCATGAGATTTTTTAGACACATAGAAGCAAAAACGATATGATAGCATTTCGAACAAAAAAGATGCGAACTTAAAACTTGAAAAGCTTAAAAACACAACATATAAAGCAAACACATAAAAACAGCATGGAGATCTTACATAGATGTCGGTATGAAAATGGCGATACATTTTTTCGTTGGAAGGTTCAGGATAGGAAATGCAGGCATTGTGGATTTCAAGGATTCCCCCTTAGGATTTTTAGCACAGCCTATGGGCGAGCACATGTAATGTTTATGAGTGTTAGACACAGGGCTTTTGTGCCGATGAGTGCTTGAGATGATCCAAATCTCCAGAACGTACAGTAAATATTTAATAACAAAAAATCTTCTGAACTCAGTAAGCATTTTCAACATGAAAATGTAGTAATTTTCAACGGCAACAAAAATACTGAAGTTAAGCAATAATTACTTATTTTACATATTCCATTGAAGTGAAGAACGTTACTGAATCTTTGTTTTGAACAAAAAACCGCCTTTTTTATAATAATAACTAAAAACTCTTATATTCAGCATATACACATATATTCAAAACTCTTGGCCCCCTAGGATTATCCAGAACAACCAATCTATTTTCTTAGATTAATATTTTCCCCTATTTCAACTACAATATTCAGTAATCCAATACATGCTCAATTGGATTCATGTCTGGTGAGTTTGCCGGCCAGTTCATTCTCAGGATATTGTTCTCTCGGAAGAATGTTTAGAACCCTTTGTGTGATGTGTGATGATGCGTTATTATCTTGATAAATGAAATCATCCCTGAATTGGCAATGCAGAGGAACAATAATTGCTCCTATGATCTTTTTAATTTGATGGCACCAGTCATCGGTTACATTCAGCGAAATGAACTGTTACTAATCTGATCACTGAGCAGTCACAGAGCGCTCACTGATCAGTGGGAAGGTTTCTGAACGGTATAAACTTGTCAAGTATGCTCACATAACCTAAATGTCAAATTAACACCACGTAAACACCTGAAACTGTAAACAGACAACCGCTCAGTGAGCGTACTTTGAAGTTGTTCAGAAAAATGGCGTCCGATCAGTGAACATGTTGAGCATGCGTTCACTGATCGGGTGCGTTCAGCGCAAATTCACTGATCTGTTGTACAACTGTTGTGTCCATTGTTCCTTCAACGATAATAGAGGGGTGCGGCTCCTGAACGTTATACCCCAGCACATTATTATTGACCCGCCTTGAAAGTACACAACTTCCTGGGTGAAGTCACTCTAGTCTGCCTGGACTTTTTCAAATCCTTTTCCGTTGACTATCACTTTGTAAAACGAATGTCTTGACATTTTGTGTGCAGTGGGGATGTTTGGAAGTGATGTAGCTTCAAACAGAAAGATTACATTGTGAATGTCGTTTACTTCAATGGAATACTGGAAATGATCTGTATTTTTTCTGACGGTTCTGGAGATTTCCCATGAGTGTTCGGATGATTCTGCCCCTATCTGGCCGTTGACTTACCGGCGTGGATGTGCGGAGGTGCCCGACCTCGGTCGGCGCCATTGTACGCTAATTGTAAACCCGTCTGATCATAACAGTATGGGGCATCTTGTTGGTACATCACGAGGTGATGAGATGGCGGTGGTGGGGGGATAGGAGAATAGGGATGGGGGTGATGATCTGCCCTGCCATATGGCCGGGGTGAGCCCAGGCCACCTGTAACATACGCCACCCTCTAAGAAACTCTCGGCTAATAAATTCGGTCTTTGATTTCTTTTCCATTATCTTATTTTCATTTTTGAAACACCCATCTCTTTAAAGAGAAGCACAAACTATCTGGGGAAAGTGATTGCTTTTTTTCAGCTTCTTTATGCTGTATTTGTTGGTTTAACAATCAATAATCAACTAATTTTTTATGTTTCCTTCCAATATTGATGTGGCAGAAAAAATTCGACTGCTTGAAGCTTTAACGATTGGTTTTATATTTGTTTAAATTTGCAAATCAGGCACATTTTTTATGGTGGAAGAGTTAATATTTTCAGAATCATTATGTATCGTATGTGATAAGTTACATGAAAAACCCTTTCTCAAACACTTCTGCTCCATTCCAACTGTCAAAATTTATGTACAAAACTGGGAGCAAAAGAAAGACACTTTTCTTTTATCGTAATCAATTAAAGTCAATGAGATTAAGGTGCAAAATTTCTAACAAGAAGAGAATTTTTAATTGGTATGAACCAAGTAAATTTTTCTCAGATCATACAGCAAATGGCTTAGTCAACTTATTACAAACAACTTGAAATTATTTTGATTAAAATTGTTCAAATAGTTTTTTCGACAAGTTTGGCCAATTGACAGAGTAGAATAGATTTGATCCACTATATCCAATGCTTGCATATTCTCATAGAAATATGTTCTTGATTCATTGAATAACTGAGTGCTTATTACCTGAATTTCCCAAACAACTCTTAACCTTGAAAATCATCCGAAAGATTTTCATTGAGAAATTATAATGAGGGCCTAGACCTGAACACAAAAGACCATTCATTAAACTTAGATTATCAGTTCAATGATTATCTACTTCTTTTATCATTGTTTCGAAGAAAACTTTTGAAATTTGTGGAAAGGTCGATACCTATCACCATTATGTCTACCCAGATTTTCGATAGCGTTTGCCGATATAGTTTTAGTTTAGCTGTAATGATAGGCAAATTGAAATGAAGAAAGCATCCAGTCTGGTGCGTTTAAATCGAAACCAGGTTAGTCCAAGTTGATCTTGGAGTACACCCGCGTCAGGTCACTCTTGAAAAGAAAGCATAAAAGAATCTACCATGCACCGTAAAATCACATTTTCTAATGAGAAAATCGTCTACAAATGCATGGGCAGAGCAAAATCCAAAACCATGCTTCAACCTGACGCCATAATGAAAAAAATATAGTTAAAAATAGTAAATTCGAGTTCAGGGACACTCTAAAAACGATAAAAGAAAAGGAACAAAACTAAACTGTGTGAGAAATCGCACGTACTTCAAAGACCTCACTAGAGTGGAAAAACTTCTAATTTAACAAACAAGTAAGTTTTGTGCATAAAATTATAGCTTACCTGGAAGGTGAGTGGTGGCAGTTGGTGTGTTATTAGTACGTTGCACTCCTCTCAGGTACTGATTTTGGGTAAAGGCAGAATTGGGCGAGGTAGGTGGAGGAAAAGAATCAGTAGAAAATGGCGAATGCCGATTTCCTGGACTATTCATGGTCCTCTGTTGAGGTGCTCTCTGCAAGAAAATGAGATCAGATTCAACAATAACCTCCATTTATATTCTAAATAATATTAGTACTCATTAGCTGTATAAATATTCTGCTGGAACTCTAAGGAAAAAAACATGTAGTCGATGTCTAGAGTAGGTGAATGAAGAACGCTGAACTGACAGATAGAGATGAATGAAATGTTCAGTAATGGTGGGTAACTTATTTCATATATCCATGACAGCTCAGAACGGTTATAGTTCTATTTTCTGCCGTTAGGGTGCGTTTTACAAAAATATCTGATGGCAGAATTCGATATTGGCCAGCGCTTGAGTATACAGGCCAAAAACCAAAAAACTAACTATTGTTAGGCTCATATTAGAGTGTTTTTCAGGCAGAAATGATTGCAATCGATAGATGCATAGATAGAAACCTGGATAGAAACTATCAAGGATGTGACATAGTGATCCGTTTGAATAGTCTAGCTGCTATTAAAGCACTGAACTCCTATGTCATATAGCCTATTTGTTTTGAAGAGTTTTGTGCTCCTGAGTAACTCGAAATACAGGTTGCCATTGTTTGCGCACAAGCACTGGAACAGCTCAGGAGCACGAAACTCCCCAAAACAAATACTATAATAAACTCAAAGCTGAAATAAGAGTGCCGAAAAAACTCAATGGAGTAGGAAAGAACAACAAGGTCACCCAGGAATCAATAGAAACAGAGAGGCTAGCACACTAGCCAGAAAGAGAGCATAATCGTCAATTACTGGCCCAGAACCTTTCTGTGGTATAGGCAAATGCACCTTAACACTGTAAGAAAGAGATAGACTTTTTGGAGAAGAAAAAAGCTAAAAGAGGTGCATACTGGAGGAATCAGGAACGGATCATCCCAAAGTTCCTTCGAAACATGCAGATTGCCAAATCTAAAAAGTATTTGGATCTCAGTAAGAAAAAGTTACGTCACCTTCCTGACAATTCAACATGCATTACTCATAAATGTAATTTTAGTCATTGTATGTGAACAGATTAATATTTATTGATAGATTTGAACTTACAGTGAGCTGGGCATTGAGCATTGGATTCTGAACCGCCAACCTAGCCTGCTGTGTCCAATTTGCGTTAGCCGCAGTCCCTTGGGGATACTGCTGTCTAGGTGAGAGTTGTTGACTGAAAGCTGATTGAGGCGATAATCTGGCAGTATTCTGTTGAAAGTTTCCGGCAGAAGTCTGCTGGAAATTCTGCTGTATCGGTGAAGTAAGTTGTGAATGTGGGGAGAATGGTTGCTGGTTGCTAACCCTCGAAGCCTGTGTGATTTGATTGTAGTTCGGTGATGACTGAGGCTCGGGTATACTCGAAGAACGTTGAAGAGTCACATTCGGCGCAACTGTGTTGTTCAACAAACTGTCGATGTTCTGGATGCCGCTGTTCATTTCAGCAGCAGTAGCATTGGGCGGAATCAACAGTTGCTGTTGCTGCTGTTGTTGAAGTAATCGTTTCTTCTCCTGCTGCTGGACCAATGCTTTACGTTGTTGATGCATCAGGAGCTGCTGGGGGTTGATGGCAGTACCACCGATTTGATAGTTGGAATTTGGTCTTACAACTCTTTGACCAATTTTGTAACCCTGCTGTGGGTAATTAGGTGGTGGAGGATAAACTCTTCCTTGACTATTCTGATTTGAGAGCTGTAATGCAACAAAAATTTTAATAAAGACAAGAAAAGAATTTCATTGAGCTGTTACTCGATAGAAAATCTACAACTAATGTTATAACAGAAACACATTTTTAGTTTTATTTTATGGTACTGACTAATAATATTTAAACAAAGTTGAACAAATATCCAATGCAATCTTCCAATTTGGATTGAAAACCACAGCCATTCTGCTTTCAGAATATCCATATGTAATCGTGGAAATAAAATATAAATATTTAGAATCACTTATTCCTAAATTTATTTGAAATTGATCTCTTATTCTGCTTGATAGTCCCAGTGTGCTATTTTTCAAGATTTTGTAACTAATCCATATTTAGTTACATAATAATGATGTTGAAATTATAGTATTTTTGTATCTACATCGATTCATTGATCTATTTATCACTATTTTTGAAATATACGACATATGTACAAAAAATTTTCAAAATAAACGGATGAAACATTCATCTGGTAAAAACAGGAATAAAGAAAAAAATTCAAATATGTTTTCTGAATGATGCCAAAGATACGAAAGATACCTATGTTCTCAATAAAAAGAAATTCTTAATTACCATAACCATAGCATAAATGTCAACAAGATTTTTGCTTACTGTTACAGAAGAATAAGCTGGAGGTGTTCCAGAGATAGCAACATTTGGTGATGTCGGTTTCTTTACCAAAGATTCCATTTGCATCAGCGAATTCTGAATGAAATTTATGGCTACCTTCTCGCTCATCTCTGGGTGATAGCTATTATGCTGAGGATCTAATTCAAGAATTTGCATGATACTGTCAGGTACGATATCCATAACCTACAACAGATGAGATCTTATTAGAAGTTCATTCTTTTATGGGATAATAATCCTATCAATCTGCAAGTATTTAGTAAGTACCTGATCAAGTATTTCAGAAAGATCGGGATCATTTGAGCTCTGAATATTGTTGTTTTCAGACCATGTGTTGTTGTTGTCCGGTGTAGAGGTAGTATTGGAAGAATTATAGCAACCGCTGGAAACTGATTGAGATAACATGTTGTCAGTTCGTTGTTGCATATTGTTCTGAGGGGCCAATATGGCGTTGAGGTAGTTAGTTGGTGGGCGGCTAGGCATTCTTGTCAGTCTATTATTATTCATCATTTGTTGTTGTACAATTTGCTGCTGCAATTGTTGTTGTACTTGTTGAACCTGCTGTTGCTGAAGGGTCTGCGAATTTACTGCCCTGTTATTCAAACTCTTGGACATGGGATCAACTATTTTTGGCAGTTTCTCTTGAGGTGTTGCATGCAGAACACTGGCAGGTATTGGAGGAATCGGTTGTGGAGGATTCGGTGACTGTTTAGCCAGTAAAGAAACTAACATCTGATTTCTTCTGCACAATTCGCTTCCAGTAGATGTTACCTGGAAAATGTTATTGATTTGAATAAGAACAACTTGAATCATTCAATAAGAATATCAATTAATCATAATTGATCAATTGAAAATATTACTTAGAAATTATTTATAAAATGTGTTTCTATCCCCTTACCGCTCCATCTGAATTGCTCCTTTTGCTAGCACTGTCCTCTCCATCACTAGGTCTCTTTCTTGATCCAGGAGGAGAAGGAGAACTTGTGAATCCTAAACTTCTGAGTAAGGTATCCTCATGTGTCTGATCTTTCTTTTCATCCCCATCGTCAGCCCTCTCGTTCTTCAACAACTGTTGTAACAGCTCGCTTCTATTCTTAACGACACCTCTGGCTTCAAGATCGTCTTCATCGCTCTTGTCGTTTAGCAACTGAGGAAAAATATTTGTCATTTTTTTTATATCACAAACCAAGGTTATTTCGTATTTCAAGTTGTTCTGATGTTTTGAATAAGACGCTAGTATTTTAATTTCTTATTATTGATAGAAGTAGGACTCCATCGGTAAATGTAAATAATTAAATTATACTATATTATTTATCATTATAATTGAAATATTCATTAAATGTTTCAACTTATACACATCATTAGTATTTGAATTTCATTAAAAAGTTAAAGTACATACATGGGTACTTCAAAATAGGTGTTATTATGTTGAAAATATCATAATTCAAATATATATCCAAATATAAATTTCAACATCTAGTGTTCGATTAGAGAGTTATTGAAATTCAATAAGATCACTACCTTTTTTTGATGTCGATACAGCATCGTTCTCATTTTGAGCAGCAATAGCAAATATGTTAGATTATTGGCAAGAAAAGATTATACAATCTTTGTTGTGAAGTATTTTACACTTGGAAAGTTGGATATCTCTATCACAGGAGAGGATACATATAATCGGTATCTCTGTTTACTACTTTATTTGACCACAGAATTTTCTGTGATTTGACATTGAAATCATCTTTAGATTCTTTGGGCAAAAGTTCAAAGTTATAATTTTTTTTTAATCTGCAAAGTTAAAATCGTCGTGAATCAATTTAAGTTAAGGACAGAAATATAAACGAAGCTGTGTTTATCTGGTTCTAAGTAAGGACCGCCCTTATCCTTAATAAGGAAATCCTTCTTATGTGTGCCTCATAATGCGCATGTGTTCTATGTGTCAAAATGTCAAATAACTCTCTATAAGAGAGTTATCAGAAAGTTATCCTATAACTCGTGCGATTTATTATTTATTTTCAGAGTCTACAGAAAATGAGAGAAGTAATGGTGATTTCAGCTTGAGTTCCAAAAATTACTGAATAATACTACATGTATAGGTATAGGGCAGTCCAATGATCTTTCATGATCAGCTTTTCAATGAGGCTGTTGTTGCTGTGAGTTATGAGTAAACAATGGTTTTAAATACCTATCTTTCGATGACCTAACATTTCTCAAAAAATTTATACTTTATATTGAGAATAATACTCTTACAACTTTTTTTTTATAATGTTGATAAAATTGCTGATCAATAGCGCTCAGACATTCAGACACTATTTTTTGAGAATCGGTGGGACCAAAGTTTCAGAATTTGATTGTTTTCAGTTTTAGTATGTATTTATGATTTACCCTATTAAAAAAGTCATATGCCGTTTCATTGTAATCATACAGCATCTTGTAATAGGAAAGATGTCTCCTTTTTCCTGGTTTCCTCTCTCAACGGCTTGTCATAAAAATTTTCACTGCAAAAATTTCATTTTGTGAATAATTAAAATATTCATAATTGACACCTAAGTTAGTAACAAATGGGGTATTATAAAGTTTGTTAGACCCACAGGAGAGAGCAAAGAAATAGTCCTGCTAAAAATGATTTTTAATTGTTATTTAATCAACAAGTTTATTTATCGCTAGATTAATAAACCAGTTGATTACAAGATTTTTCTGTCGACAGCATTAGGAATTCTTGATCAAAATCAATTCTTATTTTGCGTAAGATATACATGTGATATAATATAAATTTCCATGACAATTGCACATTAAAATAGTATAAATTGTGTAATAAAATGGTTCATTATTGATCAATTCGTATACGTTAAACCCACCTTTTTTGAGGTCAAAGTAAAAAAAAATGTGTTGAATTGTGCGAGCTCTTACTATGAACTGTTTTCAAAACTACCGAATAACTCGAGAAAAGTACAAACGAATAATTTGAAATTTCGATTTGTTTCAAACAAGTTCGTCGTGACATTTACTAAATATGTAGTTTCAAATATTGTAAAATAATAATTTTTGAATGGAAAACAAACTGTAAATAACGATGTGAACACGTTTTACTTAATACGTGTTTTCCTATTATACACACGATGTTTTCGAATGGGATTTATATTACTCAATTTCGATTCAATTCATTGGAACCTCATTTATATAAACTACGTGAATGTATTTAGTATTGAAAATAAAATAGACGTGATTAAATAACGAATTCCGATGAAATCGGATGAAGCAAGTTATCGCATTTTTGTGAATTTCACATTTGGTTTAAAAGTATTAATTTTTCGAAAAAGGGGGTTATATTAATTCCTATGTAGCTAGTGTGATAGTGTGCCAGCTTCAAGGCATAAATTTATAATCGTTATTTAATTACAATCGACTTTATATTGTTTAGTTGTGATATTATTTTTAGAATTTACTGTATTTTTTGTTTGAGGATGAGCAGAGAAGCGTAAGCTAGACTTCGACTCGATATTTTTATTGTATGTAGGTATTGTATAATATGACGTAACAAATAATAAAAGCACTAATTAACTATTATTCATTCTTTTTTGTTTCGACCCGTGTTGGCTCTTATTACCAAACTATATATATAGTCCGTTTAAGAAAGTTTGATCGCATAGTTGGCGTTTGTCTATTTATCTGAAGTTGGCATCAGTATTTGCTGTCATAACTTAAAATAAAGTCAACGTTGCAGAATGTACCCGGCCTCGTCCGACAAGCTTTCTAGTTATCAGGGAACTCTATGCAATATTGACAACAGTAGGTATCAATCTGACAAGAAAATAGACAACATAACCTAAAATTTTAACATACACAGTGGACAGTGGAATATGCCAAATTTCCATGGCCAACCGACGGCTCAACCTTTCGTGAACGGACTATAGATAAAGACGGAAATCCGTGGGTTTTTCACTACAGCGGAACCAAAACCAACTGAAAAAGCAATCAAGATGAAGAATTTGTGGTCAAAATCAATAATGTGAGACCGCAAATATTCCTTCTGAACGAAAACATCTATAGGTTTGAAATTTTCATGGTAGGTTTATGGCCTGAATACATTGACATTAAATTTGTTAACGATTTGGTCAAAAAATAACAATAGTTCTAGTGTTCATACCATTTGAAATTTTATAATAATTTCCAAAATAATTGCGAAAGAAGATGTATTTGTTCCTTAGACTTTTTATTTGGTATTCAGATGGAAAATAATGATTGTACTGAAATTCGTACTTATAGAAGGTACGAAGGTCTTGTAAATAATTTTTTTATGTAATCAAACAAAATTTAGCGTGATTGGTATTCACATGAAAGGCGGTCTGTAAATTTTAGTGTAAAATGAAGAAACAAATAATCAATGGTGCAAAAGCTTCTGATCTCGGAATCCTATATTATTATGCAATTTCTATACGGATACTGAAGGAAAGCTAGTACTATACTATTGTATAAAGAATAATTATTATATTTATGTTACACACTGTAGGAACAAAATAGTAATTTTTTTCTTAGTTAATATGTATCTACATTATGAGCAATTTCAATTCTGAAGATGATTAATCTTGAAATCCACTTTTCATATTTCAATATGAAAAATTTGAAATCCTTTATTTGACCAAACAATAAATATTTGTATCATCTCAAAAAGTTCATTACTCACACAGTGGAGAAGATAATTAAACTATAGGTATAAAGATGAGTGGAAGAATGAAAGGAAATAAACACAATATTCAAATATATATCGGGACGAATAACACGAATTTAACTTATTTATTCTGAAATCAAACAAAAAATGCAATGTTTCATTTTGAATTTTTTCATTTTTCCAATATTTTCAGTAATAGGATTTTAAATGAATTATTTAAACATTAACTCGGGAGTTTTTCAGTTCAGGCAGTAAGACGAGGCGAGGCGGTTCAAACCAAAAGGAAGGAAGTCAAAGAACAAATATTCATGCAATAATGAAAGACGTACAGAAAATAGAGATATTCAATAGTTTGACAATCCAAAATCAAAAGCTTCTCATGCAAATGTTTCCCAATTAATATTTTTCATAGCGATCTAACGAAATGTGCAGTTATTAGATGAAGAATGATTGTTAAAACGTTGGTAGGTTACCACAGTTACGAAATATCGATGCATAGAATTACTCACCATATTCAATTATGTAAAACCGAAAATTTTTAACGTTTCACACACTTATCAGTCCCAGGAACTGGCATCAACTAACTCGTATTATCAGATAAGTATGCACTTCAGAACACACATAGCTGACGATAGAAAGAGAGAAAAATCCTGGCGATAGCGTTATTACAAGACTCGGTATTCACTACATGCAGCCACCTTCAACTTTAGTCACATTGTACCATGATTTTACCATGAGGGTCGAAAATACAGGTAGAGGAAGAGCAAGCCGCGTGCGCTGGTGCCTCAGTTTGGGGTAGAAAGAGGCCTATGATGCCAATACTTACTCTAGCCGAAGACAAGCTACTTATTTTCCGAATGAAGTTGTATCACAAACAATCTGAAGGTTTTCGGATGGTTTATGGTCCCCTCCCTTTAAACGCACGTTCCAACGTACTACGGATAATTGTAAATCATTTTATTTATTACAGGTACACAGATCAAAACATGCGAACCTTTATTAGGGTTGTTTATTACTTTGACTTTTACCGAAGGGCCATAAAGCATGTCTTTCGACCCTAAGATACTGTTCTACAAGTGCCGACTTGATTTAACGTTTCGGATTTTGTTTCATTCCGTTTGTGTACTCTCATTATCTTTAGGATTCAAAGATGAGAGGCGATATCTCACTAAAATTGATTTATCATTGTTGCGTTGGAGAATCTGGTATCGCATTTGGATAGAGGAACTTTTCATTACCAACTAAATCGCTTCGAAACATTTTATTTTTAGTGCGTGCACTAAGTAAGCGTCGACGTAGGATAGATAAAAATTATGAATATAGGGATCGTGGTGGACAGTGGCGGAGATAGACCCAAAACGTACGTTGTTAGTAAGTTTTACTTTGGTGACTTTGATATGCCATTAGAAATTTAAACTTTGAAACAATCAAGATTCAAGAGAAAGGAATAAATTGTACAGGATGTGTGGAAATTCGAAAGAGCTACATTGAAAGCTAAGTGCAATAAATTATAAGAGTCAAATTAGATGATGGTCGTGATCAATTTGTGACGAAAAATCTCTTCTGCCTCATTTGTGTGGGGTCCCATTTATCAAGCAGTCATATGTAATAAAATGATAGTTATTTAATCAACTAGGTTATTGAAGACAGCGACTAATGGTTAAGATATTTTGACTCGTGAGAAGGGCATTTCCAGACCTAAACTTATGGGAATTTTCTAGAAACACCCTGTACTTTGACTATTACATTGATCCTTCTCTGAAAATTGGAAAACTGGATCAATTCAGAAATAAGAATATTGGTGGAACCTTTCACGATTTCAGGAATCGTATAATGAAATTTTTGTGAACTTTTTATGAATCGGATTGAGGAGATCTCAAATAATCTAATATACTTGGCGTACAGAGAACGGATATTAATTTCCTGTTCATTAAGTTCTTAGGGAAATACGAATGATCAATTTTTTATTATAACGACAAAAAACAGGTATAAGTAACAGTTGGTACATTTGCACAATAAAACAAAAAACTAATATATTGTATTCCTATTTCATAAGAGGTTCTCACAAAGTAATTCATAGATTTTATCCAAAAAATATAGTTACTTTTATTTGTGAGATAGTACGGGGAAACTGCAAAGAGTTCTTGAACAGGTACTTATTTTATTGCAATCTTTCCCATTTTCAAAAATTTTCAGGAGGTAAACAAAGCCATCATTCAACATTTTGATTTTATGTAGAACGTATGTGTATTAATTTTGAGTTAAATAGGCTTTGCCTGAACTCTGTATCATTTCTAAATAAATAAGTAACATGTCAGAAAAAAACCTGTTATTGAGGTGAATTTTACTTGACGCAATCTTCACTATAATTCATTTTGGAGAGCTAAATTTTCTAGTTTGATTTTTCTGATGATTTTAGGAGGTCAAATGACATGTATAAATTTTTTATATACCTGAAAAGGCCTTCTTCAAGACTTCAGTGGCAACGACGCCTAACGCCGCCACTGACTATTCAGAACAAGGAAGTTGAATCGTTAGTTCATAAGGCTAAGCCATATTCAGGTACAGCCGCTACAGGTGACAAGAAATACTTGTTTCTTAGTCTTGCCTATATTCAAGTTGAATAAAAAAGATGTAGTAGGTACTAATTACTGATGCAGGTGTACCATACTAACGCATCTGTTTCAAATTTTATAATGTCAGTATGATTATTATATATAAAAATCAGTGAGACCATATTGAATTTGAATAAATTTCAGATATGCGTTTTATTTTATATTTTGAAAAATTTATTAATTATTATATGAAGGGTTTTTCCAAAACTTAATCACTTACACCAGGTTGTCCCAGTCAGCTTGAATAACAGATAAAATTTGATAAAAATTGCTGTCAATTTAGCTGTCATCGGTACCACGGTTAGTGACCGGGGTATCAATTCTCGGGTTACTGGTTCGACGAACGTATACGTTCGTGACTTTTTGAGCTTAGATTTTTGGAAATTGAAACAATTATATCCGTTCGAAATGAATGTAAACTTTTGTCGGAACGAGTAATTGACGATATGCAAGAGAATTAACTTACTTTCTATTATCTCGATTTTACGCGCGCATGAACGTATACGTTCATGAACGAGGAACGAGTGATCCCGAGAATTGACACCCGGTTTCACTGTTTTTTTTCAAAAACTTCTGCTATATTGCAGATGGTAAGAAAAAAATTTACCATGTACATATCTACCCATTGAAAAGAAGGGTAATTGTTTTTTCAGTTTTCAATTCAAATTCATTGAAATTGAGTTTTGTGAAAACACCCAAACGAATATTCAAGAATAACGGTTTGTTGAAATATCAAGATGAGTCAATCAATTTGCTCATATTTCGAAATATGTTAGGCATAGAAGTCAGAGTTTTAAGAGCAGGTACATATTTGAAGGTACCTGAAATGTCAAAGTTATACTTTCTTATAATAAGCCCAACTGACAATAATTTTCTAATTTTTAGATTTACTCTCGAATTTATTGCACAGTTATAAACAATATAACGGAATATTTATATCATCAGATAGTATAATTTTTACAAAGTACCTATATAATTCCATGAACACTTTTTGGGCATTAAGTTTCATTTAAATCAGAATTTTCTACATCACAATCACAGATGAACAGCAAAAATTTTGATTTTTCCCCATGATTCAATTAATGAATAATTGAAATATAAAAACAACCTGTTGCGCTCATATCACAGGCATGACAATGCAACACTACATTGACGAATCAAAAGATAAATATTCAAAAGAGACAAAAAAATCCATCAGAACAACTTGATATCAATAAAACTTAAATAAAATAATAAATAAATTCAAACTCACCCCGACTAACATAGGATTCTTCTTTCCGGCAGCCAAAGCAGGATTCATTGGTAACTCAGAAGTTCCTGAAGTTCCAGGCATGTTTCCCCTGCTCACCATCGCTCTAGGACTTGTCCTATTGTCGTTTCTGCAATCATCGTCATCCTGCTGATTCAGCAGACCTTTCAGAATGCGATTCTTGTTCCTGCCATCATTATCATTCGCGGAATCTACAACAGGAGTATTTGGAGGCTTGGTCAACAAGCACCTCAGCTTATTAGAGTCAGCCATCATACTAGTTGCTTCTTCCAGGACGTTAACTTTGGTATCTTTCTGTTCTTCCATCGCGTAGTTCTGATCTCCCAGAGGGCTGAAGGGGAAGTTATTGTTATAGTTGTTAGCAGGAGTGGGGGGATTGGGAATCGTAGGACTTGGCTGAGCAACGAAACTCGCCAAAGGACTCTGCGCCAATGAGGTAACAGGACTGAAAGCTGGGTTGCTAGGAGGACGCGGAGTAGGCGTTGAAACAGGCGTCGTACTCTGTCTGGAATCTGGTCTAGGCTCTGGCCAGTTGGTAGAGTCCAGTTCCCATGTTGATGAAGGGAACATATCGAAGTTGAAGTCGTTATCGATACTGAACGTGGTGTAGGAGGCTGAGGTGCTGTTCAAGAGGGTGTTCGTGGACGACGTGGTGGAGTTATCTGAGCCTACTCCGATGGGGGCAGTGTTTCTTGTTCCGTTCACTGCGCTGGTCATTAGTGGGCCACCGAGACTGCTGTTGCTGTTTCCACCTCCTGGATCCGAAGGTCCTAGCGAGTCACTCTCTCTGTAGAAGAAGAAATAATGGTTTTGTTAGAAGTTCTAGAAATACAATCAGATCAATAAATAACATAGCTGGGAACCAAGCGCGATATGAATGGAATGAATTTGAAGATCAGGTATAAAATTCGTTTGTTGTTCTGAAATTTGACAGTTCAATATAGACGAAAGGCAGATTCGTGCGTTTTTTAGGGGTACTGTAACTTCTTCAAAAACTGGGATCAATAGAAATCTTTCAAAGTAATAAGTCGCATCAACCTTATGGATACTAGCTACGGTACATTATCTTATTAATAATACTAATCATAGGTTTACAGAAAATGAGAGACATATTTAAATCAATACCTATACTACTACCCATTATCAACCTACGCTACTGTACTCAACTTTGGAATGTTGCTGTTTGTGTACAATCAAGTTTTTCACATTTTTTGCAAATAATACATTATTTCGGCGTTTTTCTGAAGTATATGGAACTTAAAGATCACTGCAAGGCAAAGTAAAATGTAGAATAACGAAAACTGGTGCTAATATCTTTAAAATCATAAGAATACTAAAAGAGAGGTTAATGTTTATAAAGAGCAGAAGGAAAATATGAAATTAGAGATATTTTCCCCATTTTTGCCTCTGTTTACATCTGCCATCTATGTTCTCTATTGATCTGAGGAAATGTTTTATAATGTCAAAATGCTTGTTATGCTTTCAAAAGAACTTACGAGTATAGAATGAAAAATATTTTCTAATCGATTTTCAAGATGTTAAGCAACATTTAATAGAAGCTCATCACCATCAAAGGAAATGGTATAGGTATAGAAGTTTGACAACATTGGATTTTCACCTACGATATCTAGGAGAAAAGAGGGTACCTCAAGGAGCAGATGGTGAGAGATATAAACATCTGTGCAGGGGGCGTCTATTCCACATTGTGATTACAGGCCACATGATATTGGGCTTTATTGAAGTCTTGAAGTTGGGTACATATTTGTAACAAATGTTGAGAGAGTGAAAAATTATATTTTCCATAGAGAAGTCAAAAACATCTAGACAATACTGGCGATAATTCAATTTATTCAAAAGTTGCTTTATGATCAGAATTGATTTCTAGACAGGTTTTTTCTCACAGTATTTTATATCAACTAAGAACTTGAAAAAAATCAGTCCAATCTGGTAATTCTGCATCAATTGGCGATGTTGTCGTAGCCAATTTGAAATATGTTGTCATGTTGTTTTATCATTCTGATTTCATTTCTTATTTAACATTTATAATTAGGATAGTTAAGTGTTGTTAAGATGGCCTCTCGGATGGCCTATCTTACTTTTAATTGTAAGCAAATGTTTTCTTATTAATGTTGCATTTAGTGAACAATGCAAATATCTATATTCAGTAATTTAATCAAAATTATATATTACTGTGGAACTTTCCTATAAAGAAAGCGCGAAATCCGCAAAAAAATTCGTTATAAAGAAAGTTCGTTATACAGAAAATTTGTTTCTATAGTCGGCAATGTCGCGGTCGATTTCACTGATAAATTTAAGTTTATCATTCAAACTTATGCACTTCCTTTTAGACATGTTCGCACAACTTTTACAATGGTTAGATTGAAACCAAACAGCCATTTAGTTTAAGGTCGGGATTTATTACGTACGTCCGGAAAAAAATTCGGAAAAAAACCACTCTTATACATTCTTACCAATACCCTCTCAAAGAGTGATGTTCTTCGAATATTTCGTTGAAGAGAGAATTTACTTCGTTTTAGAGGTGTTTTTAACATGGAATTTGTATTCAAGGTGCAATGTCTTGTACGAAATTAGTTATACAGAGAAATTCGTTATACAGACGTTTGTTATAGGGGATTTCCACTGTATATGAGAGGTAACTGAGATGATTCTCTGAAAATCTGAAAAACATGCGCAGTATGGAATCGATGCTCGATAAACTTTATCTGACGTCATTGCATTCTTTCATTCAACATCCCTTGTTACTTTACTTTATTTCAAATAACCTAGTAGTACGAATTCTTCGAAGAATCAAGTCGAATTACCGAACGCCCTGTATAGTTTAGTTTAATAATTATTATCATTCGCATGAAACGAACCGTTGCGTGAGTTGCACACAAGATGAGAATTCGCCCATTGTCAATATAAAACGTGGGCGTTTTAGAAAACAAAATATTGAACAATATTGTGTGTACTTGAACAGACCTTGCTAATTTGCTGACTTGAATAAACGATCATCTAGACAGTTCAGTTGTGTATTTTATTATGAAACGCATGGAAACGAGAATGAAAACTGTTCGAGTCATATTCATCAGAGGATGACTGCTTCAGGTTTCGTCATTATGGGTGCAGGAACGGATTCAGGAGCTCGGTTTCATTTGAATAGAAGATATTCAATAATTTCTAGGGCAGTTTTTGCAATTAAAGAAGAATGAATCAAAGCCCAATATTTTGAGTTTTTGATCTTTGAAAATGTTGCTCCATTATCTTGGCTTCGGATTATATGTTTGAGCCACATTATTTCATTGGTCATATTTGTTTCCTCCCTTTTATTCCATTAATTCCACTAATATTGTTATGAATAGAGTTGAATGTTTCTCATTTTATGTTTACTTCTTGCTATTGAAAACACTTATACATCAGATCTTGATTATATACTTTGCACTAATTATTCTGTATTTCCTTCGAAAAACTGTTACTGTTAACTTTTGTTTGAAAATTTACTTTTCTTGAATAAATATTGATAGTGTTAACGACGCAAAATATATGGTCATCCATTACTTTCTTATACATTTCTTCCAAAATATGGATTAAATAATAAGGAAACTCGTTCGAATTTAAAAGGCAATTCTGGGCAGTTATATGTATAGAGTATATTTTTTTATGAATATTTTTTTTTTAATTTTGAATTTTGTAGATCCATTCGACTACATTCTGCAGGCATGAATATGTGAGAGCATATTGAACAATAATATCGTGCGTTCAAAAAGCTGTGGGTTCTATTTTTCCTAAGAGTCTATGAGGGGTAAAATCGAATCCACAGCTTACTTGACCACGAATTTTTTCGAACGCAAGTAATAATGACGAATTACGGAAATTGACCTGAAATATATGATACACTCTGTAAAGCTGATGAAGTGAGAAGAACGTTCAACTCCTATTATCAGAAAAGCCTATGAAATCTTTCTGTTCAATTATTCATATATTACAATCCTACGAAATCACTCCAATATAAAAACATTAAAAATTGAGACCAACAAAATAGTATGAATTTGAGAATCATATTCACCCTCCCTCATATTTGGAAAATGAGGTTAGGGTCACTTTAATGTCAGTTAACTATGCTATGTTGTCCATTTTACATATAGTTCGTAGCAATTGCGTATTTTCTAGAATGTGAATTCACTTCGGAATAATAATAAATTCCAAAAGACCTTATGGTAATGAAAATGGGATTCAAGTATTAACGTATAACATGATATCAATTAGATACGATACGATTATTTTATACCTCAAATATCGAAGACATCAACTGTATCGATCTTAATCTAGATTGACTTCCAAGAATCGTTCAAAACCTGATTTATTGCTTTAAAACAAACATTGGCTACTGTGATAGGAAATTTGTATGTAAATAATAGTTGTTTATTGTAAGTAATGAAGATCTTCTTTTTTTAATAAGAATTAGAAAGGTGGTTTCTTGGTTGGTTCAATATCTCCTGAAATATGATTAATTATATCATCATTAGTGTATCAAATATGTTTAAATACTCGTATTATTTTTGAACTTCGACAGATACTTTTCAAATTTCAATACTGTTCAAGTCATTACAGAATTGTATCAATACAAATTCCTGTGTATTCCTGGCCCTTCCAAATCTATTGATAGCAGCGAACATATCATTAACTTTCATTCTGATTCCAGAAATATATTCTTACTATTCATTGATTTCAAATTAGCGGCACTTCCTTATATAGTTTTTTTCTACTTCTTGAATACTATTTTCGTCTTTGGATCTTCGATTAGATCACAAAGAAAGCATAAGTAGTTGGCCGCCAGTCAGTTCCAACCAATTCAAATGACGTAAGAAACTATTATGAACTAGAGCACATTGCTATCCTATTCTTCAATGGAATAAAATTAAAATAGTGAATACAGATTGCACATCGTTATATCTCGGTTTCCGACTTTTACGCTTCATGACGAAATCTTGTTTCATTAACTGATTGGAAAGATCCGGATACAGATAAATGGTCATTATAACCTACGAAAGCAAAGTTTTTCCTTACTGTCAAATCAATAAACACTCTTGCACGAACACGTCACTTCGAAACTATGGTCAACACAAGATTCGTACACGAAAACACAAGAGTTAGTTGATTGATTTTAAACTGAAGCGGTAAACAGAAAGATTTCCTACTTTGCCGGTAGAGCGGTTAGGAATGATTTTTAACCGATCCAACATGATAACTTATCACAGATTAGGTATTAACCAGAGATTATTTAAGTTCACGTTCGTATACTCTCAATTGAGATGCTCCGATAAAACTTGAACGGATGACGGAAAACAATTACAAAATTCAAATTTGTTCGAAAGTTTCTACACTGACTAAACAAGACTGTTGACTAATGGTTGACGTAGCAATTAGATAGTGATTTTCTGAACGATTTTAACGTTCATGGGTTTCTATTAGGCGAAAGATAACTATGACACTAAGCATTGATTATGCTGATAGGTAGCTCCTTGGTATTTTTTGAATTTTTTATGGTGCACGTCCGCTCTGTTTTACGGTGACAAGTTTTGCCATTTGTAACTCATTACCATATTTTATATAACGATTTTTATTTCCTCAATACCTATTGAAAGTTGAAAGAAAAAAACTGACTTCTAGAGATTGACCTTGAAAGAATGTCGACTTTTTTCAATAAAATAAAGAATTTCAGTAATACAATTCCAGGAAGTATATTCGAAATCACAAATTATGAGATTCCTTATTTTTTCAGTGTTATATCGTGTCAATATTAATCCTTATCAATGATACGAGTAACTTCTGAAAGTTATGAAAACATCTTATCATTCATTCAGTCAAATGATTTCAATACAACAATAAGAGTTGGTAAAGTTTGAAAGCGCCAAAACTTCTGCAATTTTCAATTTTTGAAATTTTGAATTTTCAGTTCAACAAATTGAAAATGAATTCTGATCGCAGATATTTCGATAAGTCGAAGACATCTTTTTCAAAGAATTGTTGATTTTTTTGTCGCTTTCGTTTTTCTTCTTCTGATTTTGAGGCAATAAAAATATTGACAGTCTTGAATTAAAAATTTGGTAATGAACAAAGCTATGACTCATTTTGGAAAACTGTCAAATTAGAAAGGTTTGTGAAAGGCCACTTTTTCAGTTTGTACTGGTCGGAAACAGCAAAATAATGTTAATTATTCAATTCTCGAAACCTCCACTTGAAAAACTTCTTCCACAATTTCTTAAATTTTTTTAGTCCCAAGAATACTTGAGGTGCTATATTCTCCTTCTACTGATTGATTCGATCATAAGGAATAATAATACTGGATATTTAGCAAATTAATGATGATATCGGTATTCAAAAGTGTCTTTGTAATATCTCTTGATTTACCACGATATTATTCAGCTACAACTTGACCAGTAGAAAGATAAAACATTATGGTAATGTCTAAAATAATACCGAAAAAGTATTATCAAAGTGAATTACGTAAATGACCCAATTAATCGAAAAATATGAATAAATAAATGAAACCATTACTCAAAACATAACTATAAATAATATAAATGTAGAAAACTACTAATAATAAAATATGGAATCTTACCCTAGAATTGTATGAGTAGCCATCACAAAATCGGATTCAGAAGCGTGCGAACTCGTTTTGAACAATTTAGACTTAGTTGACACTTGAAAATACTTCTCAGGCCCGAGCTGTAGTCTATAGAGCACATTGGGCGCCTGTCCCACAGTGAGAGTCTCTTTCAAATGGGCGACGAGCTTGTGAACGTCTTGAGGTACTACCAAATCTTTGAGAGCCCTGTTCGTCCAATCCTTGGAAATGTAGGTTTTACGAGGCTCAGGGACCCCCGAGGTGTCTACGCCAATGATTTTACCCGATGTGTCAAGTTTAGTCGTGAATTGTTCGACGTCAGTGATGGTCCTATCTTTGTAGGATATTCTAGTGGCCACGCACAGTAAACAAGGTCCGTTATCACTAGCGTCTTCGTCAGAAACTGCCAATTGATCAACCAGAGGTGCACTCAATATATGCATCCACTCGTAATGACAAACGCGCTGCTGTTTTTCCTCGACAGTCTCGTCAAGATTTTCCTTGATAAGGAGACGAATGGTGAAGGAACGCGATCTATTTGTTACCTCGTTACCCCAAGCTATGGACATGGGCAGCAAACTCGAACTGAACTTAGCGTGATCTCCATGGTGGATGAAATTGTAGATGCTCTTCCCGAGAATGTCCTCTTTAGTGAACTTAATATAGTTTGTAACGTTTTCTGTCACTTGCTCGACCCTGCCCTCACAGTTAACCACGAAGAGGAACCCTTCTAGAGCCTCTAAAAGGAGGGGACCGAACACCTCGTTCGAAAGGATGGTTGGCCTGGAAGATGACACTTCTCCCTGCTGGACGGGGTCAGATGATTGGACCGCGTTTTCTTGTTGCTTTATGTTACGTATTTGGTTGACGGTTTCTTGTAAGATGGCGCACTTATCCGGTTTTACCGACAGCGAGCTCATGTCCGCGAAGTTGGCTGAGATCAGTTCTGCGAGTTCCTCTATGTAGATGTTCTCCTGCTCTCTGCGTCTCTTCTCATTATAACATTTGTTACTGGAACAAAAGGTACAATTAATTTTTTTGGCTACATCAAAATCAGAATATAAATGTTTTCATTGAGAACTTCACTCTTTTCGCATCAAAAACGAGGATCTAAACTAAGCACAATACGTATGATACTCTTATAAGAGCACATGGTTAAAAACCTCAGGACAAAGTTGGCCTTTCCGTACAAGTGATATGAAATAGTTTTCGTACCATATTGAGGCTTCTTCTCAGTATAAAAAAAAAAATATTTTTCTTCTGCCGTACGCCCATAAAGAACCAGCTTATTTCTGAGGATTTCCTTGACTTCAACTCAACTTCTTCGAATGAACTTCAATATTCATTGGATATTGTAATTTTACCCAAGATATTTGGTAGGGAAATTCATTGTTTCGAAACAGTTTCATTAAGGTAACTTTTTTCTGTAGATTATTCAACTTGAAACCAGAAACTTCTGTTTCGTTAGGATAAGGGCATAAACCACTAAATGATAATTTTTTTTCAGAATTTTTAAATCTGTGGTTAGAATATTCTTGATCGTTACAAATCCGAATTAACAAAAGTAAAATGATCTCCATAGATGAAGTTTTCTGAAAAAGTTGCGGTAAAATATGAAGACTTAGAAAAGGAGATAGAAATGACATTAGTGGTAATCCATTATTCGAAGTTGTGCTCAGAATGAATCATTGTGTCGTAATTATGTAATGACTCATCGAACACGAATTCTCATGTTTATAAAATAATTAAATCAAATAATCTCGGTTTAATTATTTCATTTTCGTTCTGAGCACGATCAGGTAGGTATTGATGATGATCTGAAGAATTTCGTGAACTGATATAAAAATTATGTCAATGAACAACAGTTTGCATCGAAAAGATCTTGAAGATGAAATGTTGAAGGTGAACAATATAACAGTCTATTAACTTCCAAAGAATCAGTTAGCAAGCAGGGAAGTTTGACACATTTTACTCAGTGTACTAAGAATTGAAAGTTCAGAGTCAGATGACCAAGCAATACTGAGAATATTAGGTGAGGGTCGAAGTATTTACATAATTTTAAGATAAGAAGATTTATCTGATGATAAACATGAATTCAAATGTTTCGTTTCACTGTAGAAAAAAAACCGAGACAAAAACTATTTTCAGAACCATTTTTGTAGTTTCAAGTGTTGATTTTAAACAAGAATCGAAAACAAACAAAATCAATTTGACTTGAAGTCAAAATTGTAATCCTCAAAGATAAAATTTCGCATTTTATGTAATGAACATAGTACTGAATGTCAATATGAATGAAGAAAATAAAATCATGCAATTCCATCAGAAGAGAGGATTCTCGTGTGAGAAATTGAATAGTAGATAAAAACTGAGCAATCAGAAAAAAACTGATTTCGTTGAGATGTGTTCACTTGTTTAATTCGATTCTGAATAAAATTCTGACATCTTCATGCAAAAACAATACTTAAACTCATTTCGATGAAAGTTTAACTGCAACCTCGAAAGTTTAACATTGCAACCTCTAAGATTGAATAAAAAGAAAAACAAAACAAAATTTAACTCATCCGTTATCTAGAGAAAAACGAATCACCATAACACTGTTGTTGAAAAACAAGAAAACGAAACTTGCATAAATATAAACGGCTCACCTCATTTCTCTGATGGAATCACTACTTTATAACAATGAAGTCGAAACTGATATAATGTAAACCTGTTAGGAGCCAAGTGCGATATTACGAATATGTTGGAGTACACAGAATGTCTACCTCAGCAAAATATGGATCATCCTATTCAAGCACGGTGTGCTTATTGAATCGAGCTCTACATTACATATAGGAACGTTGTTGTGTTTTGAAGTGAAACAGAGACGTTTTCGACTATGATAAAAGGGGTTGAAAAAGTTAATGTACTTATTTCAAATTCCTAGGGTAGGGAAAATTCAGGGTGGTTTCGAATTTATGCGAGAGATTTGAGGGAGTGATTCATCAGATACTTTTATGAAAAGAAAGAAGTTTCCATAAATATAGGAAATACTGGGTTAAGCATTTGGTGTCACCGAGGGTGTCACTTATTTCGAAAAGTATGTTGTTAGAGCAAAAAATCTTTTTCCGCCGACTTTTAATGCTCAATTTATGCTATATTTTATCGTGCAATCCTCATGGCATCCGTACACGAAGTATTCAGAAGCACTACGGGAAATGTTAAAACTCTACTGGTACATAGAAATTCCATTATGTCAAATGTATGTCTTGCGCAAAATGAGAATGTTTTTCACTCAAGAATTCATACACAATTCATGTTGGGATCGTCGGCCAAATCTTGTAATCAACTCGGTTATTAATCGAGCGTCAAACGGTCTCGAACTCACGCTCACGCGTTAAAATATCTTGACCATTAGTCGCTGTCTTTAATAACCTAGTTGATTAAATAACCATTATTGAAACAAAATTATGAAAAATAACAGTATTAATATGTGCAATTTATGTCTTGAAAATTATTTCCTTTAATTGGCTTCCTTGATTATTTATGCATTTTTGCAATCGCTATCTGAAATTATGCATACGTCGTTCCAACAATTCTGCTCCAATATAATTTCTTCAAAACTACGTATTTTGAGTTCTTAGATGGTATTCCTTCAGATATCCCCAGAGAAAAAAGTCAGAAGCCGTCAAATCGAAGGAATTAGCTGGCCATGTTATGTCACCAAATTTTGATATCAAGCACCAAGGAACAACTTGATTTCGTTGGAAGAGCAACCGGAGCAACGAAATTAAGTTTGTCGTGCCGTATGTGCGGTAGCCCCATCTTGTTAGAACCAAATATGATTTTGTCCTAGTCGGGCAAATGACAATTCGGGCCGTAAAAATACCAGTTACATGTTAACGTGACGTTCGGAATTTAGTGAAACATTTATGTTGATCTCTTAAAAAAAATATAGCGTCTTTTTCATCATGAAGGGGTAATTCATGAAGATGTTGCGGATTCACGTCGCAGCAATAGCGATAATTGTGCTTATTCACATAAATGAAAGTGCGTTTCCTATCAAGAAATTCAATTGGTTTTCATCATTTTCTATTGATTCAACGGAAATTTCTTCATGACAAATGGGAGTTAAGATATTTTTCATCTTGCATAACCCCACACGAAAAATAGGCAGAAGAGGTAAAAGGAGATAACCTTAGGAATATTTTCAAAAATTCCAAAATAAGGAAAGCCCTTGAAACCCAGTTGAATTATGTCTGTAAGCATAAGCATATAAGAGGAGTAAAGAATAAAGATTGACCACTTGCATAGCTTCAAAACGAGAAATTCTATTATAACAAGTTACTTAATGTGCAACACGTATTCGGAGTTTTTGTTCAAAATTGAAATGAACAAAAACGTAAATATGGCGGTGAATCGAATCTTGTTTTATAATAGTTTCAGCGAGATCACAATAAAGCCGTGCTTTTTTCTTTCTGTAATTCTAGGCCAAGGAGTAATTTCTAACACTACCAGCCCACTTTGGCTCTGATATCGACCATTAACTGTGGTTTCGTGTTTTTCAACTGTTATATCTGTTCGTGGCTAAAAGATTATCATTTCATTTTTAATTCGTTTTTAATAGAAGGCTAATATTATGGCTGCTCATAATAAGAATCTTCAGCAGATAAATGACTTCTCGGGAATAACTGTAGGCTTCATTCAGTGCAACAATCGTGCGATTCAAACATTTCATCATTATGATTATGTTGGTATAAAATATTTTATAATTTTGCCAAGTTTTTTGTTGGGACTAACCAAGGTCGATGCATCAACAAAATTATGTGAAGACGAGGAACATAAATAGAAATGATGCTCTTTAAGATGACTAATGATTACTGCTGCTATTCAGTAAATGGTAGTAACAGCAATTTGGTTTGTATTTGGTATCGGTAGAACTATGTACTGACAAAAATTATTTCGAACGCATGACTCTGGTTATTGTTTTAAAAAATGTTTTCCGAACGTTTGAGGGAATGCAATAAAGTTCAGAATATTTTCCAGGAACAAGATGACTAAAATATAACCACACCGTTTTTCAGCTATACCACAGCCTTCTCCAACTGA
Organism: Propylea japonica; assembly: GCA_013421045.1. Lineage (NCBI taxonomy): Eukaryota > Metazoa > Arthropoda > Insecta > Coleoptera > Coccinellidae > Propylea > Propylea japonica. The sequence continues at coordinate 27,657,050 of CM024246.1, read as the reverse complement.
GTGAGAGAACACCGTGGGCTATACGGTAGAAAAAACTAGGTTCGTCTGCCAAATTTTTCAGATGGAAATATCAACTTTCTGTTTCATTATGTCTGATATTAACACACAACACAGTTTTTTTGTTGGGAAAAATTGTGTATTCAAATTAGCCTACAACAGTTTCACTCTCAAAATTTTAATATCATCTTGCACCAGTTTGGGGGCAGCTTGAGAAATAATTTGATTAATTAAAATAGAAATTTCAACGTGAGCTGCTTCAATTGTGTGAGATATACGATATCATCTCCAGAAATCTGATAAGTTATCTTTATCTAAATTACGAAAAGTTTGGAATGCTCTAGCTTTACATATACATAACAAATATTATGTCAATCTGCTACAATTTTTGTCTAAGAATATTTGAAAATATTAAAACTCATTATAAAAATGGTTTAAATTTGGCAGAGACGGTTCGTAAAACTGGAACCTTTTTGGATCGTCGTTAAGCACCTTGTCGGAACGCAATAAAGAAATTGGTGGAAAAATTCGAGCTGTTGGGACAAGTTAGTGATGTGAAAAAAAAACCTTACACGTCGCTCAAGAACAGCTTTACTTTTTGGAAAGTGAGGTTGGAGCAACAGTTACGGTGAATGGATTGCGCTATCGAGAGATGATTAATGATTTTTATGGCCGCAATTGGATAGTATTGATCTCGACAACAGGTTTGTTCCAACTGCTGACTTTTGTACGGTAATTTGACGGTCACGAAACTGTTAGTAATCGATCTTATGCGCACGTCTAAACTTTGACCGTACAAGAACCGTCCAAACAGTACTTGCTCCAGACCAGGGATCGAAATGACGATCACAAAACCGTCCCACTCACGGTCCCGAAGCAGGATGGAACAAAAACGAAACCGTTCTCAAACGATACATTTTCAGTTGGAACACATTTTTATCTATTGCGCAGAATCCTGACGATCATTGTACGGTCAATTCTTGAGTTGGAACAAACCTAACGTTTACTTTCAACAAGACGCCGCTACTGCCACACAAACAACGAAACCATTGATCTTTTGAGGGAAAAGTTTCCGGATCGTGTTATCTCTCGAAGAGGTGATCACATTTGGCCACCGAGATCTTGTGATTTAACACCTTGCGACTTCTTCCTTTGGGGCCACGTGAAAGAGAAGGTCTACGCCAAGCGTCGATTCAAGACCTCAAGGATGGATGGAATTCGTGAGGCTATCGAGGACATAGGGCAGCCACTTTGCGATTTGGTTATGGAAAATTTCATTAAAAGGATATGGTTCTGTAAGCGTGGTCATGGTGGTCATTTGCCTGTTGTTATTTTCTACTATTAACGGTATAGCTTCTTCTTTATAATGAAATAAACATCCGATCCTTTACATTGAAAAATGGCATTTTTCTTTGAATATCAAAATAACACCTCTTATTGGAAAACTCTTTATGCCCCAGTAGAGTTTTGACATTTCTCGTAGTGCTTCTGAATACTTCGTGAACGGTTGCCGTGAGTATTGCACATTAAAAAAGCAAAACATTGAGCATTAAAATGGATCTATAATGTTCAATTTCGTACACATTAAAATCATCTTTTATTTCGAGGTCGGCGGAAAACATTATTTCGATACCAGTCTCACTTTTAGATCAATCCACCAAATATAAACTGTCTGTTGAGGTACCTTGTAGATTCTAAAACTTCTCCAACCAACCAGCAGAATCCATTTAGTCACAAAACGCAACACAGCCAGTCATACGGAATCGGCTATCTGCTATCTTAGAAAAGGCCGCGCACACGGTCTCCACTTTTGTACTTGAAAACATTAAGGAGGAACCAGTTTCCTCGCAGCAACGTCGATTCTGAATTCTCCAATTCGATTTGAATGCCACTTACGTAGCGAGCCCGTCTTGTCATCGCCATAGGCGACGTTGTTTCTTATGACCGTGACGTAAGGTTATCATGACCCACATATCCGGTGTAAGGGAAACCCGCACCGTGTTCGCTTGCAAGCGCCAAAGTGAGTTTTCTTGGTTGTTGAAATGAACAAGACGATGAATCGAAGTTTCTATCTGTCATTAATACCGTTACGTTGTTAGACTCTTATATGACTGCTATATTGAATTTTTATGCGTTGGTTCCTGGGAACGAGATGTCCCGTAAACGCAATTTGCTGTCTTATGGAAAAGATTAAGAGATTAGAAATTTTTAGGACAAAGATATTTTTCAATCGATGATTTAGGAAATACGAAACGGTTCGAATCAAAATGTAGTGTGAGAGGATCCGTTGTTGACACCCTGATAGTGATTGACACTGTGCACATATATACCATGTAATGAACTATTGGTGCTATCTAAGTTTTTTTCATCTGTCTACCTTTTTCAGAATGTTTTATTTCTATTTGGGTCAAGTTCAATTTCCTCGGGTTATCATCCTGAAAACGGCATCATTAAATATTCGGCGTGAGATTTTGCACTAGTGTCAATAAGTGTATATGTTAGAGGTCACTTAAGGATAGCGACTGGATACAACTGCGTATATTTTCCGATGGGCTGGGGTAAGAGCTGGGCCTCTAGAAGCGACACGAGGCCTTAAATCATATATTCTGAGTGCTAATTTGCACCATGAGTTTGCTCAAGCTGATTTTGAAGGAGGCGAGCGGTTGCAAACCGTTGTCCCAACGAAGAATTTCTCAATTAGGTAACGTTCTTGAATGGCAGTTGTTACCCGTGGACTACCCTGTCCTGGTCTTCGGACATTCATACTTGTCTGCCTGAATCGCTGCAACATTCTGGATACACTTGTATGGGAAACTCCAAACCTGCTTGTGTATGTCCACCCTGCTTCTGGCAAAACTACCGCTTGGGCATATCCCTCTTGGGTTAAATTGCGTGTTTCGCGTTGCATAGCGATCGAGTGTAGAAAATCAAACAAAAGAAAAACTATTGATCACTAGAATTGATCGAGAACAACTGACTTCAGAATGGAGCCAATACATTCAAAATCTGAAAATTTCATCTTTTTTTATTCCTGCTGGGAAAAACCATCTGTATTGAAGAAAAACGTTGAAAGTGGATAACTTATGCATGCATAATTCTGATAAAAATAATTATCATTGAGAATACCTTCAGTTGTAGAATAAATTTGAGATTTCCATGATGTGCGTTGTTTTTTTTGCGCAGTGTATATCAATTAGAGACGAGAATGAAAAAATGATTATACTGAATTCATTACTACATCACCTAGTATATATTTCATTGTTTCAACTTATTTTCAACTCCCGTGGTAACAAAAACTTTACATTATGTCCAATTCCAATTTCATACAAAAACTGCTGACCATATAGAACATCGAGTTCCCGAGTTCTAATCACTTTTCATCTGCGACAAAAGATCGATTCACAATTAAATTTTTCCATGAGAATAGTAACTGGAACAATAAAATCAACACCAACTCCATGGTTACCAGTTCTTTCAAACATTACTCCTCCACATATCCGCAGGCAGGCCATTACTTCGAAAATTTGGAACAAATTCAATTCTTCGATAAATTCATATCCAATACTCTCCTATATTCCAGACAATAACATTCCTCGATTAAAATCACGAAAACCTTTTTGGTCAAATCATTTTCTGAACTCAAATGAAAGTGATAAAGCAATTTGGCAATCCGAGTGGAACTCATGTAATATACAGAACAAAGATTTAATAACTGATCCCTCGAATAAAGTTCCTGGATTTGATCTTCCAAGGAAAATATGGACTGTTCTTAATCGTATAAGAACAGGTCATGGACGTTGCAATAGTATGCTTTTCAAATGGAATTCAGTTGAGAGTCCTAGTTGCGAATGCGGAGAAGCAGAGGAGACAATTGAACACCTGATAAATAATTGTTCCATATATAAATTTCAGGATGGCTTGAGAGCTATACATGAAATTACCGAGTCGTTTTTTGAATTGGGTTGTTAATTTTAAATCGATTTAATAGAGATTAATCATTTAATTTTTCTGTTTCTTTTTTCTGCTTTGATTTTTTCGTTTCAGATTCAGAATTCCGAAGGCATCCTGGAGAGGTTATCGTTCATTTGGACTAAATAAAGAAGAAAACCTTCAATATTCTAATAGTTTTTAAGTGTTATTTTTGTTGAAACGGCGAGACAGGGTTTTTTCTACTGGGGTTTTTCCCTGAGCTCTGGTATCATACGAAAAAATAGTATGGTTCCCCGTTTTGCACCAACCTCAGTTAGGGATTTTTATTTTTGTTTTATGTATTGTATTATGTTAGCTCTTGATTTCAAAAGAATATATACAGGGTGATTTTTTTAAGTGTTTCATTAGACGTTTTCGAGGAAGGAATTGTAATACAGATTCAAGATTTTGGATTTTCGTTTTAGAGTACATGAACTTTAATTGTAAAATATTTTCAAGAGGAATCTACTTCCGGTTTCACCGGAAACGAATGTAACTTCGTTATTTCAGATGTAATACCCTGTATATTTATACATATTCAAATTCTTCGTTCAATTCTACACTGATTTGATGTATGATATGTGCAACCACTAGAGCGGTTCTTGAATTATTGCCTGATTATCAAATTTTTTGAAAAAAAGGTTGTCACAAATTAGTGTCCATATCTTAAAAATTCCTCATTGCAAGAATTTCTTTTTGTGAAAGTGGAACAAAAGAAAGTACGCTGATACTGTTTCTTGTATAACTTATGAGGAAATATTATACAGGATGTCTGAAAAAGGGCCCCAAAGTGAGCTTCAATAAAACTATAAAATCTCACTTTTTTCAAATGGCAACCCTATAATTTTGTAATTCCAATCGATTGCTCGTCAAAAACCAGTTAGGGTGTCCCGAACATTTCATGCTTCTAAAATCAGTAGTTTTGCCGTTATTGAATAAAATTCGAATTTCAGGATTGAATCAAGATTTCTTAGTCTAACCATAGATTTATTAGGATAGAAGTTTTCAAGAAGGCTTTGTCTGTTGATTTATAATGCATTTCAGAGAACTGTCATTTATACTTTTCTGATTAATCGGGCACTATGCAAAATATGAATTATAGAAACAGTGATGTATTAAATATGTTCTTCATTTATGGTGAATATAACAAAATATAAGAAAGGACAGTCAGAACTTCTAACGAAAGAAATCCACATTTACCACCTTCAACAAAAAAAGTCAGTAAATGTGCATTTCGTTCGTTGAATTTCTAATTTCCTTTTCTAGGAATTTGTTACATTTGCCGCAAATAAAGAACATACCCTTGATATATCATTCCAGTGAAATTATTATTGCATGTTTTGCTTAGTGTTTGATCTGTAAGACAAAGTACGAGTAAGAATGACAGTTCCTAACAAAGCCTACTTCAAAAATGCAAGCTTACAAACTGTGCGAATCATGTCTTTAATCGTGAAATTCGAATTTTATTGAATAACGGCAAAAATACTGATTTTAGAGGAATGAAATGTTCGGGACACCATAACTGGTTTTTGACGAGCCATCGATTGGAATTACAAAATTATAGGGTTGCCATTTGAAAAAAGTGAGATTTCATAGTTTTATTTAGGCTCACTTTGAGGCCCTTTTTCAGACACCCTGTATAATATTTCCTCATAAGTTATACAAGAAACAGTATCAGCGTACTTTCTTTTGTTCCACTTTCGCAAAAAGAAATTCTTGTAATGAGGGATTTTGAAGATATGGACACTAATTTGTGACAACCTTTTTTTCAAAAAATTTGATAATCAGGCTATAATTCAAGAACCGATTGAGTGGTTGCACATATCATACATCAAATCAGTGTAGAGTTGAACGAAGAATTCGAATATGGATAAATATATAGGATGTTGCATTTGAAATAACGAAGTTACATTCGTTTCCGGTGAAACCGGAAGTAGATTCCTCTTGAAAATATTTTACAATTAAAGTTCATGTACTCTAAAACGAAAATCCAGAATCTTGAATCTGTATTACAATTCCTTCCTCGAAAACGTCTAATGAAACACTTAAAAAAATCACCCTGTATGTATATATCTGCGACTAATACATCATCTTTCAATCATTAAACAAAAAACGAATGTTTCCCTCCCTCAGGCACTTCTTCAACCTCCATTGTCTGCTAACACGCATGTGATACAGATATGGCTGAAAAACTATCCTCCGCTAGAATTTTCCACGTAATAACCACGACGCGGAGCAAAAGTATTTCTGCAATTAAGCAAAACGATTCCTAGAAGTAACTTCACGCCATAAAGGCCAATTATCTTGGAAGCGCATCTTCTCTAAATGAATAAAATTCCTCCAGTCAGCGAACCGTAGCACTTCAACGGGTATTATGACAAGGAGATGCTGCAAGATCAGCTAGTTTGGTCGGGCCTGCTCTTTTGCCGAACCCCTCCAACGTTTTTGTTTTGATAATCCCTTCTGTTCGCTATCTAGCGTATGAGATGTCACGTTTGGCGGGATGTATATCGTCTCTTGGGGATGTTGAGAAGGGATGACCGGGATATTCTATCGTTTCTTGAAAATATGAGGGTTTTGGAGCGTGAAATCTGGTGATATGACTCCAGAACGTACATTGTTCTGTACGTTGATTTCAATGTTGAAGAAACCTCATTTGAGTAACAACGGAAAACTGAAAAAACGGCTCCTCTTTTGCAACTCGAAATCTATTCGGATAGAAAGCGTATGTAGATACTTCACGATGAAAACTTCGTCACTTTAATCCAATAATAAACTGTCATTCGCGCATCCTGTTTGGTCAGTTGGCTTGACTCAGTCACTAGTAAAGGCTTCTTATGGTAAGTACAGGGTGCGGCAATACAAACAGTGCAGTTTTGATGGGCCATTAAAAAAAATTGGCACAACCTACGAAAAAGTGGTTTATCCTGTTTGAGTCAATACCTCACTCCATTTTTTCATTTAAGTTTTAAAGATCATATCATCAAGATTATGTCCTTCAGAAGCGATGAACTGATGTAGGCGATTTCTGAAGTTTCCTACTGCGCTCTGACACATATCGAATGGCGACGATTTCCTCCCTAAAACGGATCTTAAGTTCTTTCAAATTGTTGGGACGATACTTAAAAACCTTTTCCTTGAGGTAGCCTCATGGGAAAATATCGCAAATGTTCCATATGCGCGCCTCGATCCTCTTAGGGGCGAACTGAGATGACCGGCGAGATCACCGGATTTGAGCATTTGCGATTTTCCTATAGGGCTACCTCAAGCAAAAGGTTTTTAAGCATCGTCCTCACAATTTGGAAGAACTTAAGATCCGTATTAGAGGGGAAATCGCCGCCATTTCGATTGATATGTGCCAGAACGCAGTTCAAAACTTCACAAATCTTGATGATGTATTCTTTGAAACTTATATGAAGAAATGGGGTCAGGTACTGACTCAAACTGAATAAACCACTTTTTCGTAGGTTGTGCCAATTTTTTTTTAATACCATATCAAAACTGCACTGTTTGTTTTGCCGCACCTTGTACATAAGTTTGTCACAACTGAGCAAACTGTTCTACACTTCATATGAAAGTACCAAGTAGTGTGCTAATAATTCATACAGGGAGAGTCCTAAACTTGTGTTCTGTGTTAAGGCATTTTGTTTACTCTTCCATATCAGTTATATGGACTTAACTTCTGTAAAATATTCACTCTTTCCAGTGATACCATTAAGTTTATCGTACGGCACTTAAAACTTCTACACGAAGTAAATGATTTCTAAGGGAAACTTGGCTTTTGTTGATTCATTGATGTTGTGTCTTTTCATAAGTTGTGCCTATTTTCCACCATCTCTATTCATAAGATAATAGATTCCTGTTTTCAATCGTGAACAATTGCTATAAAAAAAAATCAAGACATTCATCTGCAAACTGAAACCTAACTAATGTGAATCAAATATCTATGATGGGCGATTTTCACTGATGCGTTCCTCAAAATTTCATGATCAAATCTACAATGGCCCATAATATTAGTTCAACTTCTTTTTCACCTGAACCGCTTGTCTACGCACAAGCCAGTTAATCTCTACTTGTTAGAATAATAAATTTTAAGACGATAAGATTAAGTCTTGTAGCTCCTAATCTATCCATTATTAATCATCGAAAACTTGTTCTAACACTTAAATATCAAATCTCAACTAATGATGCATTTTTCTCGAAACTGCTCCACTACATGTCTAATTATTATAATTATGACAGGGATCTGAATTGAAGATGTACAACTTTGTTTCGACAGTTGATTTCATTACCGCAATAGCCATAAATAATACGCAAGATAATAACAATAATAGCTTCCAACACCTGTAGACCGGTTTGAGCGGAATAGATCAAGGTGCTCGGGTGAGATCTAAATTACTGATGCTCAACACAAAGGAGCAAACATAATATGGAGCGATCGTATTTTTTTACGATAGCCAAAGAAAATGGATATACAGAATTCGAATTTGGTCACTAAATGTTTGCTTTTCATATGTTGTGTCGAATTAATTGATAATCTGGAATTTTTCTATAACCTAATTTAATCAATGAAAGGTCAATATAAGATACGTTTCGGGTTCGGGCCCTTTTTCAGTCTTAGTTGAATTCAATATTTTCCAATTCTTCTGCCTCTGTTACAAGTGTCCTCACGTTTTTCTTCACCATAATATATTAGGTTTGCATGTATAAATTTCGTTTTTAGTCTCAACGCCTGATATGAAATATCAAGTTAGATAAAGACCACTGAAGGTTCAATCTGAGTGAATATGGAAGAGTATAAGAAAGAATCCTTCGATTTTGGTCGAAGGTATGTCGACAGTATTTTATTTTTCTATTTCAGAGTGAAAAATCGCAGATTAGAGTTATGGAAAATGATTACCCAATACGATAAGGGTCTGTAGAGGCAAGGTTGTGGAAAAATCATAATTTAGAGGACCAGGCTCTATGGTTTCAGAAACCCTGATATTGATATTGAAGTTATTTCTAACGATAAAAGTCACTCTTTATTATAATTTACTGAAGATTGTGGAGCAAAGGTAATATTATTTAATGTATTTCTTTATCTTCATCTTTTTTTACATTTTCCTTTGCTAATACTCTTGGTATATCGTTTGAGTAATAGTTTTTTTTGTGAAACTCTTTCTCTAGTATAGTTGTTTTCGACAAGTTCCTATATTTGTATTTATTTCATCAATTTCGAATTGAAGGTTGTTTCTCATTCAGCAACAAAAGAATACCACCAAGAAATATTTATATAGGGAGTTGATAAAGACACGAGTACTTTTTCCCAGGGAATTAACAGTTTTATCATAATGATATTTTCATTCTATTGTTTAATTATATTTGTCAGCTGCTCACCAAATCCTCATCTACTGAGTCAGAACGATGACACACTGTGAAATGGTGAGCTTATCAGGTCATTATGGTCTATAATTTCGGTCTATATATTGAAGGTTTTAATGAGTTCTATACCTTAGAGAATTCGAGAGGAATTGATTTCTCATAGTGGTGCTCTAAGATTATTGGGGTATTAAAATTCGCAATAGTGTAGTTTGAATCAATAGTTTTAAATCCTATCAATACTACTTTGAAAATGTTTAATTCATGTTTAAATGAAAACGGCCATTTCATACACAATTGGTAAATTGTTAAGATTTGAAACGAATAAAATGAACTCATTTTTAGGATACTATAAGAAGGCTATTCTTGTTTTCGAAATTGTTTTTTTCAGTTCTTTCGTTTTGATATATACAGGGATAGTCTTTCAGTTATACATTGATTCATCTAGTGTAAAAAGATTATGCAGGTATGAAGCAGTTAATAGTTATTTAATCAACTAGTTTATTAATACTTCGGAACCATTTTTTAGATTAATAAACGAGTTAATAACAAGATTTTTCCGTCGACCGCATTATGAATTGAGTGTGAATTCTTAATTGAAATGCATTTTTATATTGCACGAGACATACATTTGAAATAATTGTTATAACATTAATAGTATTGCTTCCGAATACTTCCTTTTCGGCTGCCCATGACAATACATTAAAATGGTAGGAATTGAGCAATAAAATGTGTCATTATTGATCAATTATTGAATCCACCTTTTATTTAGAGGTCGCCGGAAAGTGTCTCAATGTAAATTCAGCTAGTGTGAAAAGAAAAGAGTTAAAGAAAACTGTAGTAAGTTCCAAGTTCAGTTGTTTAGTTAGATGATATGATTATTATATTATATGGTTATTTCAAAATGATACAAATGGACTCAGGTGACTATGAATGCAGAAATGCACTAGCCCGAATAAAAATATTATGTGTAAAAGAAAGAAAGAAGAGTATCCATATTTGAAATTAATTTTGACCGTATAGGTTCACTTGGATAAAAAAATGTTTACGTTACCAATGAATTTTTCTGCTCATACGTCAAGTGGAAATTTTTAACATTTGAATAATTCCTACAATTATAGTACCTACCTTACATTTTTTTATTGAAATGACTGATAAAAACATTTTCTATAATTATTTCGAAGAACCGCGATTGTTTACCATCAAATAAATTTAATTGTCTAATAAAGTAAATCCGGTATTCACTAACTGACCAATTAGGAAAATTGGGAATGCAGGGAATTGTAGAAGGCAGAATTGTCCATGAATAATATTCGATAACGGTATGATTAATTTAGTTCATTCAATTAAGACGCTGATAACTATTGCGCATGACGTCATCCTAATTAAAGAATAGCTTGGCTCTTCATCGGGAAAAATATAAATCTTATTGTTTCGAACGACAAAACTTAGAGGAATCTGTGATGTTTGGACAGTTTTTCGATAACAGTATTCTATAGTCCGTTCAAATATAAGAAGGAACTTTGTAAACAAACAGAATCGTCTGGTTTGCACACAATGAAGCTCGTATTGGTCAAACTGTCATAAAAACGCTCCCTTCGACCGCCCTAAGAGACTGCCAGGATCGTACTCGGAACGGACTGTGGATGGTACTGAATAGAGAAAATCGTTTTACGAAGTGTATACAGGTGGAACCTCCAAATGGAATGAATTCGATAAATGAGAGCGTGTATATATTTCACTTAGATGTGCTGTAAGAATTGTATTCGTATAATAATATTCAGTTAAAACTGAACGATTGTACGAAATCTCCTCGATTCGACTCTGGACGGAAAGTACCTATCCGAAGGCCCTCCTACCGCTGCTCCAAACTTGTTGTCATTGCTCCTTCTTACATTTGAACAGACTATAGTTGTTATATTTCATGTTGTTTCATTTCGAAAATGATTTTTTCGAAATAAAAAAATAGTCGTTTAATCACCCATATAGTTCATTAATCGTTTGATTTCAGTAGAGCTGTAACACTAATAGTATTGCTTCTGAATACTTTATGTTCGGTTGCCCATAATCATGATACATTAAAATAGTAGAAATCACGAAATAAAATGGTTCATTATCGATTAATTTCGTATGCGTTAAACTGACGAGCTTTTATTTTGAGATCGACGGAAAAATTACCTCGATGTAAAATAAGCTTGATGTTTTTGTCAAATAAAAAAAATGCTAAAAGAATAGAAGAGATTTTTTACAAAATAATGAGGTAGGTATATTTGAAATTGATGTTGTACCTACGTAAAGGTTCAATGTTTACGTAGGCTATAAATTTCCATTCCTGTCTCAAGTGGATATTTTCAACACGTGAATGATTAGGATAATTATAGTATCTATTATTTTTTAGTTGAAATGAGTGATAAAACATTTTCCGAATTCTTTGGAATTATTTCGGAGAACCGCAATTGAAAAATAATTGTTTTCCATTAAATATATGTATAAATTTAATAGTCTAATATAGCAAATTCGGCATTCACTAACTGATTTTCAGTTAGGAAAATTGGGAATGCAGGGAATTGTCCATAAATAATATTCGATAATAGTAAGATTAATTCAGTCCATTCAATTAAGACGCTGATAACAATTACGCATGACGTCATCCTCATTAAAGAATTGCTTGGTTCCCGATCGAGACAAATATAAATCTTATTGTTTCGAACGACATTACTTAATTAAAAGACGAAATTCTCAGTAATCTATTTTAGGAATCTTAATGAAAGTGAATGAATTAAGCGAATCGAATTTTCAGATTTTTCGTGCCAAAATCGAGGCAGGGGAATTGGAATTGGATCAATTTGTGATGCTTGGACAGTAATTGATTACCGTATTCTAGTTGATAATATTTCATTTTGTTTTTTTTCGAAAATGATTGTTTTCCGAAATAACAAAATAGGTATTTAATAAACGATTTTTCCTTCGACGGCCTTATGAATTGAGTAATTCTGCACAGAACATACATCTCACATAATATGAATTTTTATTTTTCCAGTAGTGTTCTGACATCACTCGTATTGCTTCTGCCGAGGTATATTTCACCAAGTATCCTGAAATTCCATATCAGTCAATTATTCAAAAAAAATACCAAATAATTCCGGAAAATCAAATGAGCGATGATATGAAAAATAGGGTACTTGTATTTTACTCAATTTTCAGACATAATGACACTTCCCGATTTTCTTATTATTCAAAAATGATGTTCATAAGTAGAATCAAGTTTGGTTCACTTATTCGACTCCCAATATTTATTGGGACTATTAATCCAATAATATCATATAAACATAATGATATAGCGATATCCGAAACATTATCCATTTTTTAATATACCTTGTGAAAAATAAATTATAAATTATGTAATCTGTTTGTAGCAGTAGATTATATCATACTACTTGTAGTAGTATCTATTTTAGTAAAATCTGCAATTATTCAGAATTATTGGAAATTTTCGGAATTATTCGGATTTTATGGAATTTTTCGGAATTATTTGGAATTTTTGAAATTATTCGGAGTTATTTCCAATTTAACGTTACTTGTGCGCTTGCGCCACAGTCCGGATCTAATATTACCATGATGCACGATACACGAATTTCAAATAACTCCGAATAATTCTAAATAATTCTGGAAAATTCCAATAATTTCGAGAATTCCAAATAATGCCAAGCTTTCCAAGGTGAAATCCCCCTCGGCTTCTGCCCATGACATTGCATATTTAAATAACATAAATTGAACATTACAATTGGGTCATTACTGTGCAATTTCGTATACTCAAAACCCACCTTTTATTTTGAAGCAGACGGAAAATAATTTTTTCCGTGGACCTCAAAATGAAAGCATAGGTTAACGTATACGTTTTAATGAACGATTTCTCCGATTTATGTGTATGTATGTTCGTCATGGGCAACCGAACATAAAGTATAAAGACTCAATGCGAGTAATGTTACAACTCTACTGAAACATCGAAATCTATTATGTGTCATATGTATCTCATATGCAGAATAAAAATGTTTGTCCATAAACAATTTATACTCAATTGATAATGCGATAGACGAAAAAATATTGCAATCAACTCGTTTATTAATCTAGTAATTAATGAACTAGAGTAATCAGTAATTTTGAGATTTACCTACAGGGGTAAATTAATGAGATAATTCTTAGATTTCAATTCATTCTTTTTTGTGAAATATTTTGATTAAATGAGAAGCCTTACATTTGAGCCTGAGGTTTGGTTTCAGACTTTTTCCTCCTTTTATTTCCTCCAGACAATGAGTTCATCTTAGCCCAACCGGGATCTTGAAGCTCACATGGACCGAGCCTGAAATAAAGAAAAAGAATAAGAATATGACATAATTGCGGAGTACTTTAATAAAAATATTGGTTCAAATATAAATCAATAGGAAAGATAGAACATTGAAATGTTTCTCTCAATGGAAAACAACTTAAAATGTTTTCTTCTTCTAATCATTATTATTCCATAAAATATGTAATCAAATTGTAATTTCAAAACATAGATTTTCCTAAAAAAAAAAATAAATCTAATCTATGGTGTGAAATAATTTCGTACAGAAAACCCTATTTTCCGGACCCGTTAGGTCAATAACTATTATAACTTTTTCGAAATTATTCAGTTCAATTTAAGTGAAGACATTTATGGCTACTGAAATTTGTATTACCATCAAGGTACTGTATGTCGCCACATAGCTAGGTATTTCTACATATTCCGAGAAAAAACATAATATGAAAATGCATTATCTCTAAGGAATTTTGTTTATTAATTCGACAACATCTCGACGTTTACCTATGAATTTCTGTTAAATTAAAAAAAAATTCGTCTCGCGAGAAACCTCAACGTGGAGTTCCCGCTTTAACTGAAGAAATAATGAGCCTCAACAAAATCACAAACTTTCTATACTTATTACATCACCAAGGTTAAAATAATTTTGGATCCCTTGAGCATAACCAACACTGCGTGAATTCAACACAGTAATTTTGATGAGTTATATTGTATGAAAAGTGCTCGAATCGAATACAAAGAAATCGTATTTTAGAATTCCTCAAAGAATACGTATACTTCACACATAAACTCACGTAATTCACAGAAACTTTCTACACAAATAATGTGACAACTGGTATAGGTGATGCAATTTATTAAAGAACCTTAATGTGACCGCTTAACCTATATATCTTTTTTAAACAAAGGAATTATAATGAAACCAAAATTATACATCCAAACTGTCATGACGAAACAAAGAGTATATCATTGTTCTATGTAGGTATATGTTATCTCTGTATTATCAATAAATTTCAATGTAACGTACACCACTGATTAATCAACATGGAGTAAAGGTAGAGGTGAATAGAATTTGAGTGAATTATTCAAGTTGTTGAACCCGATTTTGAATATTTCGGATTTAGGATCATTGTGAATTCAAACGACGACATAGGGCACGAAAGGTCTGCTTTAATGGATTCATTGTTTGATTCTAGGATAAACCCATAAACAATTATTCTTCGAAATATAAAGTATGCGCCAACTTTTTTGTCATTCGATACTGAACACGTTCAGTGTTCTAGAATCACTCTGTTTTCTGAAAATGTAATGAAAAATCAATTACTATTGAAAAGATGGTATGAAAAACATTCACAGCAATATAATGAAGCTGAATGTTGCCGAATTATATTCTGCCAAAACTGTTCAACTGATTTTTCTGTTTTCAGAACAGCTTTTTTAGTTAAAATCTGAATACCTAAGTGTATATTTATACAGATCCCCCCCAATGTTGAACAGAGTTGGCAAATTTGTAGAACAATTGGTAAATTTTCGAAACAGTTGGAAAAATTGTCAAAGCAGTTGGAAAATTTTTTAAAAGAGTTGGAAGTTTTCAATGGAGTTGATACAGGTTGATCAGAGTTGGCAATTTTTCAGAGCAGTTCGTAGCTTTTCGAAGCTGTTTACAGAACATCGAAACAGTTGGAAAAATTATGGAAACAATTGGGCAAATTTCAATGGAGTTGGTCTAGGGGCCGTGTCCAATATTGATTAGAGTTGGCAAATTCTCGAAACAATTTAATGTTGATCAGAGTTGGCAATTTTTCAAAGCAGTTCGTAGCTTTTCGAAGCTGTTTACAAAACATCGAAACAGTTGGAAAAATTATGGAAACAATTGGGCAAATTTCAATGGAGTTGGTCTAGGGGCGTGTCCAATATTGATCAGAGTTGGCAAATTCTCAAAACAGTTGGAAAAATGGTCAAAATAGTTGATAAAATTTGAAAAGAGTTCGAAAATTTTCAATGGAGTTGCTACAAGGACCGGCCTCATGTTGATCGAAGTTGACAATTTTGCAAAACAGTTTGGTGGTTTTTCGGAGCAGTTTGAAAAAAATCAAACCAGTTGGAAAAATTTCAAAACAATTGGTAAAATTTCGGAGCAGTTGAACAAATGTCGATGTAGTTGGTCTAAGGGTGTGCCAAATATTGATCAGAGTTGGTAAATTCTCGAAGCAGTTGACAAAATTTCGAAGCAGTCGGAAAAAATTCTGGAAACAGGTGGCAAAATTGCAGAAAAGTTGTAGCGATTCCAATTAAATTGGAATACATATTCCAAAAAATGTCATAAATTATGAATTTGACTTCATTCAAAAAAGTTTGAAAATATCGGGCAGTATTTTTTGCTCGCTTGTTTCTAAGGAAACAGCGGTGCGGTCATTTTACTCAAATGTCTGCAATTTAAACCGTTAATGGAATCCAATCAATGTCAAACTTATTTTGAACTAGGTCAGCGACGAGCATAATCATCCTACATTTCGTCAGAATCGAAACATCAAAAGATTTTGAAAAATATAAAAATTCTGCCTATTATAGTGCTGGTCTATAATTAAACACACATAACCTTCGGAAGGAAAAAGTTTCAAAGTTCAAATTTTCAGGATAGGTGTGGGACCTGAATATCTCATTCGAGTTCTTCAGCGGGCCAGATAGACAGTTCTTCAGTTTCGAAAGTTATTGTCACTGGAATATTTTCCTCATCTCAATAACTGCTTATCCTGCGATGTGAGATTCAGATTCAGAATTGAAATTCGAATTCATGAGGTGCTCATGTCTGCTAAATGTCATGACACTGGAATAATTTTACGATTTTCGAAAAAAAAAATTTTTTGCAGAACACATATCTAAACTTCTAGTATTTAAAAACTTATAATATGATAATTTTCTATGGCGATGATATTATATTAGTTAATATCTTTAAATATATTTCTGTTGTAATCATCATATACGAATCAAAAGTCTTTTAACTTTTTTTCGTATCAAAAAAACCATAATATTTTTCAAAATCCTGAACATTCTCACCATCTCTCAATTCGTTACGAAAACGAAGGGCACTAATGAAGTTACAAAGCGTTCATTTGCATAGAAACCTGGACAACGAAAGCGGCCTGCACTTTCGCTTTTTCCCGAAAATCAATAATGCGCATATGACGTCACGACGCAGAAAGCAAATTACGGCGGCGGGCGATCCATAATTTTGTTGTGCGGCTGGGCCGGACGTGGCAAAAAATACTGGAAACGAGGGAATTGCAGGATCTTCGGCCGGTTCTGGCACGGGGGCCAAAACAAATTAATTTGGGGTTTCTCGCTGCTAGGTTGTCCCTTGGGAGATTTAAGGATTACGAAACAGACAGTGCGACGTTGCCGGTTCCTTATTGATTTATCTGTATATGGAGATGAACATGATAGCAATTCTTGAACATTTGTTACGGAGGGACCTAAATTCTATAGAAATTTGAAGAGAGCTTTGATAGAGTAGTCCGATACTTTGTGATAGTTGAATAAATTACGATGAATGAAATTAGTTCATTTACTATCACTATTTTTTTTTGAAGTTTCACCAGTGACCCAAGATTCGTAGTACTATTATATTTTTCCTCGACTGTCATAAAATACCTTCATTGTATATTCCATGATGATAAACAATATAATCAAAAACATAAGTGACAAATCAATATTGCTTCGACAGAACGGATTATTGCCCAAAATTTGTATTCAGTAATTGTACCCCTGTAACATTTAATATTATTGATAAAAAGGAGAAGATATATTCCTTCGCGATTATTGTAGTAGTGTACATTTTCCTAGTAGGTACGATATTTTTTCAATTAATTAAAAGAAGTAAATTTCTCATATTTGTTGAGCGCTCGTTCTACTCAAATGACTGCTATATCGTCCTGCCCGAATGTCTGTAATTTTCGAATTTTGTGCTGAAAATAGTTTTAATTCAATTCTGTCTGTGGGACCATCTGTCCGGCCGTTAGCACAATAACTTTCGAAGGGATTGTCCAAGAGACTTTAAATTTCAGGATAAGTTCGGGTCCCAAATGCCTCGTTAACCAGCCAAATCGTACAGGGTGTTCCATAAAATATAGCCATTCAACATTTTGTTCCTCAGTATCTCAGAAATACGAAACTAATCGGAATAAAATGTTACGGCCAAATTGAAGATGCTGATAACCAGCCTCATGCAAAATTTTGTGGCCATAGTGTGAACAGAACCATAAAAAATTCAATTGGAATATTGTAATTACAACTTTACATTTTCATAAAAAGATATCCGATTCGAGTGAAATTTATTTTGAGAAAGGAGATCGATATACTGAATGTCATTCAAAATGAACCTTCTGCCTTCTGCTAGTCTTAGAATTTTGATCGAAAAAAAAACTCTATTTTCTGGACTTACTACGTAACTTACTATTATGTTATTAACTTGTGACATACTTAGAACCGATAGTATCTGAAAAGCTTCAACAAAACCTAGAAAGATCAGAATAATCGACGAATTGACGAGACGCTTGAAATGAAATAGTTGTCTAATAATTCCCTTTAGGCCGTTATTTGTCTAGAAATTCGAAAATCTATCGAAAACAATCTGTTCGACTTATAGAATGTAGTTAGCGCCACACCAGAAAACGGCTGAAATGGAAACCTAACTAAAGCTGTACCTCAGGTAAAATACTGATTTTCCTATAATAAGTACATCATATTATTTTTGAAAATGATACAGTTAAACTGGCCTATATCCCTAGCTTTCTTTTTGCCTGAATAATTCCCGAAATCACTTAAGTTGGAAGTGAAGTGATTTTGCCAAATAGAAAATGACTTTTTCCTATGGCAATAAACGAAAAGTTAAGGTTTGAAATCAAAGTACAAGGTCAGAATATTCCGAAGGAAATTCTAAAAGTAATAAGAATCATTCATTACTAGCAATGAAAACCGACGAAAATAATTCACTTTCTGTATTTTTTACAAGTAAATTGTAAACTTTCACCGAATGTAAGGTTATGTTGTTGTTATGATGAAGTGAAGTAATTACGGAAATTAAACTGATTTTGTCGAGAAGCAACATCAGTTAGATGTGATGCGCATCAGTTTAAAATAACAACAATGTCAAATAGAACCCGCATCAACTGATCATGCATCAGTTTGGAAGTAATGCAGCGTCAAATAGAAAAGGCCTATTATACGCAAAAACGAAATGAAACTAGATTCAAGTATCACGTTACACAGAGGAGCGGATAGTTTTTCCAGAAATTGTGTATTAGAATGAAACAGGAAACCTTCGCCACCATACTACGATGGTATAAAGACATATTTCTGTGAAAACAAGAAAATAACAACCTCATAAATCGAGAGGTTCCTCAATGGAGGATGCTACTTCAAAATAACTTATGCATAAGAATTCAGTGGGGCAATGAAAATTAAACAGGTTCCAGATAATTTCCTAGCAGGTTGACGGGTGCTTACCTTCGTAAAGATATGCGGACTTAAAATATTAGCTTTTCAGAAAACATCCAACATTGAAACTTTGAAGAATTTCGAATACAATCATTCGTGGAATTAACTAAGAACTTAACAGAGGTGTACACTTGAACAAACAAAGCTTTATTAACAGGTTTATGTGATTTTCCCACTCTATGGTGACACCCCGTGAAGAGTTAGGATGATAACTTGTTGCACCAATAAAAAGTGGGCCCCTCGCTTTATTTCCCTATTCCCTAAGTCTAGCAGAGATAAAGTTATTTCCTGAAGAGACACACATATGGTGTTATCAAAAACCAGAACGCATATCGGTTCTTATGAATTTTAATCGACGCTGACGCATTTGACGAGAATGGGTTTCCTGCAGAAATAAATATAAGTAATAAAGGGTTTTCCAATAAGAAGCTGTTATTTAGAATAGCCCGTTATTTCGGTAGATGTCACGTTTGCAGCTGTCATTTTTTGACATTTGACAAGTAGAAACTACGCCATTAATAAAAACGGAACGATACACGCTTCAAGAAGGCATTGAAATTATTTAAATTCACTATAAAAATGGTGAAAATTTGGCAGAGACTCGAACATTCTGGGTGAAGCACCTTGTCGGACCGCAATGAAGAAATTGATGGAAAAATTCGAGCTGTTGGGTCAAGTTAGTGATGTGAATAAGACCAGTGCATGTCGCTCAAGAACAGCCGAGAATATTGCTGATGTAGCCGAAAGTGTTGAAAAAAACCCATGTTTGTCCGTTACTCGTCGTTATTTGAATTAGGCATTCCACAAACGTCATTACACCGTTTTTGCATAAAGATTTGGGTCTAAAGGCTTATAGGTTCAGTTAAAACAAGAACTCAAGCTGGCCGATCATCAACAACGTCGTGTCTCTGCTGATTGGGTCGTTGAAATGCATAAAAATAAATTCCACCGAGATCTTGTGATTTAAACACCTTGCGACTTCTTCCTTTGGGGCCAATACCTCAAAAACGGAATTGGTGAGGCTATCGAGGACATAGGGCAGCCACTTTGCGATGTGGCTATAGAAAATTTCATTCAAAGGATATGGTCCTGTAAACGTGGTCGTGGTGGTCATTTGCCTGATGTTATTTTCCACTATTGATGGCATAGCTTTTTCGTTATAATGAAATAAACATCCGATAATTTATATAGAAAAATGGCATTTTTCGTTGAATGTGAAAATAACACATATTATTGGAAAAACCTTCATTTGGAGATTCAGGTAGAAATATCTATTCTTAAACATTTCTCTACGAAGATTGCCTTATCTTTTTTACAATTGGACTATACTAGTGTTGCAATCTGACAATACCAAGCTTTCCTTCTTCGATATTCACATGGCATAAAATTTTTGAATCTTCAAAATCGTTCTTTCCAGACGTAACTACTTCAAGATTAAAAATTTTCAAGGTAGGTCTGAAAATTTAACAGAAAAGTTGAATTCGTAAAAAATAGAATGAAAATAATAACTGTCAGGTAATTAAATTGCAATTTTCGTTTTTTCCAGAGTTTAAGGGTAATTCTGAAAGCAGAGAAAATAAATCCATCATTTCATAACTTGACGTTATTCTGATGTAAACTAACATTTACTGATATCGAAAGTAGCGATCTTCACATTTACATACTAATCTTCAATCCAATCATTTACTATATAAAAAACTAAATAAACTCGAAATTGCATCTTTATTTCATGCAAATTCACGAAGTCTATTATATTTTTCACCATAGTAGGTGTATATTAAATATTAAGTTTTTTCACTCGATCCTTCGAATTATGCATATACGAATATAATGGCATTTTTTATCAGTACATGTTCTTTCATGGAACGGGATCGTTCTCAGAAAACAGCAAAGGATATATCATGAAATAAGCAGCAAAAAATACCAAGAATGAATTATCCCATCCAAGATTTCTGTCACGAGGCATTTCGGTTGTTATTTATGCAGGTTTCGCGTGACTGGCGGCCGATATGAAAGTCGCTTTTACTATTTGGACAAACTGTGGAAATATTTCAACAAAGTTATTTCGAAACGTCAAACTGCGGTTCCCATATTACGATGATTAATTCGTCAAGGTAAGTATTGAGCAAGCTGGCCATTTCTACTAATTAAGATTGGAATCGAAGAAACCAATGAAGGCGACCAGAAATTAAAATACAGAGTGTCTCATTTGAAAGTATCGCCCCTCAATGACTGAAGATCACTCGACAACAGAATTTGTGGAAGAACTCAGACAGGTCGATTTTTTTATGATAAGGGGACATGATCTGGGATACAAAACTTGTTTCTACTAGTAACCCCTTGAGTAGGGAATGTGGGTAGTTTTGTATCACAAATATATGCATGGATTCAAATTTGTATGAACCTGCCGTTTGTGTTTTATAAATTGAGTAGTCACAAAGATACTGGGTGTTTTTTATGGAGTTATAGTACCGATAGAACTAAATGAAACATTCACTTTATAGAACACAAATTGCAGATTCATACAAATTTGAAGCAAATCATACCTTTGTACTACAAAACTACCATCTTTCCCTATTCAAATTCCTGGTGAGGTTGCAACCCCCTCCAGGGGTTTTGTTTCCCAGGAAGGCATGCTTATCATAAAAAATCGACCTGCCTGAGTGTTTTCATTCGTTCTTTAGTTATTGAGGGTGGGCACAAAATAGTGATGTAAGTATTTATAGTACCAATGGAGAATACATTGATTTTGTATCTTAAAAAGGCTGGAGTAAATCTTCTACTCTTTTCTTAGTTATTTAATATATTCTATTCCAAAAAATTATGGAAAGAGAAGAAATTTGGCTCAGTGTAAACATGTGGTTCCATGAGCCCAGAAAATAATGTGAAACAACTTCTTCATGATTTTGTATGCAGATCTTTTTGCGTTTAAGCTAAAGCCTTCTTTACTTCTTTGATATAGGTACTCAAAGATAACATTGAACATGCGAGGGCACACCAGAAGTTATGTATAAGAAAGATTTTACAAAAGCCAATAAATCCAGGAAAAAATAAATTCTCTACTTCTTTAACATAGGTACTAAAAAATAATACTAAACATGGAAGGGCACACCAGAAATTATAAGAAATATTTTACAAAAGCCAATAAATGCAAGCAAAGCAAAAATGAATCCATAAAATATTTGGTTATGTTGATGCGACTGTCACACTTCAAATCCTAAACCAGATGTGTTCGTAAACTTAGAACCCGGGTCCGTGATTCGAGTAGATCCGTCACTTGATCCAATGGATCGAGTTAGTAACCCTGAGTAAGTTTCTGGAAGCGCCTTTTGTAGGTCTGTAATATGGCGTATTTCACACAAGGATTTAGCTCTTGAGGCATTTGAGGTTCAAATAACACAGGAAATAAAGCCATCAGATCACAAAAATCATGTGAATTGCCACCGTTGGACTATTTATTTGGGTTATGTAAAAAGTCATCAGGTCTATGGGAATGATACACAATCGATTCCTGAACTAAAAGATTGAATAACTAGTGTCATAAGTAAGATAGCGCCTCAATTATGTAGAAAGTCATTAAACATTTTGACAAAGAGTGGACGTCTGTAGAGCTGCAAGAGGAGGCAGATATTATTTTTTGTACATAAATGTCATAACTGATACTTCAATTACCAATAAAAAGTTTTCGAAAATGAATGCAATTTGAAACACCCTTAGTAATTCGACAATACCTATACCCCCCAACATACACCCTTCCATCGATTCACTTCATAGTTCATAACTGAACCAAGGTAAGTCCCAACAAGTTCAATCACAATAACGTCCCATTTCCCCGACAAACTAGGCTAAAACCGGCAACGTCGCTAGGAAAAAGCGCTGGGGAATCAATACCGAGAAAGTGGAAGGTGGAGGCGTCTAGCCGTCGACACGCAACAGGCACCAGAGCATGCGTCCTGGTGGTGATTGGCGTCACTGTACGCCTTCCAGCAAGACATATCCATCCCCGGTGTGAGCTGGTGCTCACTCGGTTGAGGCAGGTCGGCGTCGCATTCCCGGCGCACAGCTGGGACCTTGGGAAAATCCTAGACTGGAGAAAGGGAACCAGAGACACCGGGAATTGGCAGACTGATTTTACTGGGTGTATTTCAGCTGGATAAGAAGTTTCGATGGTTGTTATCATGGGTTGTACACAACAACGCACTTAAATGTTTGGTAAAAAGGAATATGTACCTTCATTTTGAGGTCAGCCTATTCAGAATTTAGTTGAAAGATTATTTGGGATGTTTCCAAATAGAGGGCAACTTCTACCAACAAGAATTTGGGTTGAAGATAGGTGTCTCATTATCTTCACCTCTAGCTGATATGAACATGGAAGATTTCGAAAAGCGAGAATTGGAACAATATGAAGCAAAATGGGACTCCCAAAACCACAGTCTACAGAAAACAAACTAAGACAGACCAATATCTCCATTACGAATCCAACCATAATCTGAGCACCAAATTAGGAGTAGCCAGATGCTTATACGACAGAGCAGCCAAGATATGCTCTAATCCAGAAGATCGTAATGAGGAATTCAACAACATCTAAAAACCCTAAAAAAAAATGGCTACCGCAAGAAGATTCTTGATGTAGCCAGAGAACCGAGGGAAACAAGAACAGAGCCCCAACGAATAGACAATGATCCTACAGAAACAATATCCTCTGTCATACCATATGTAAAGGGTATGTCTGAAAAGATTAGAAGGATTGGTAACAAATACAATGCGAGAACAGCATTCAAGACCAAAGACAAAATCAGAGGAAAACTAACGAAAGTGAAACCTTTCAACGGAAATAAAATTACCAAGGATTGTATTTATGAAATACTTTGTATCTATGTTAAAGAAGTAAAGAAGGCTTTAGCTTTAACGCAGAAAGATGTGTATACAAAGTTATGAAGACGATTTTTCATATTACTTCTCGGCTCATGGAACCACACATATTATACTTTGCCAAATTTATCTCTTTTTCCATAATTTCAAGGAATAGA
Organism: Propylea japonica; assembly: GCA_013421045.1. Lineage (NCBI taxonomy): Eukaryota > Metazoa > Arthropoda > Insecta > Coleoptera > Coccinellidae > Propylea > Propylea japonica. The sequence goes on along the minus strand of CM024246.1, from coordinate 27,632,861 downwards.
ATAAATGAAATTACTGAGAAAAGAGTAAAAGACATTCCCGCCTTTATCAAATACAAAATTGAACTGCAGTGCGCATGCGGTGACTTTACGACCCTGCTCTCGTGTAGGGTTACGATAGATCAACCTGAGTCAGTGATCGAGTCTATACGAGGTTAATAGCACCGTACTTTCGGAACACGGCTTGGATGTTCGGGTTAGGTAAACGAAAGGGAAGTTTAGGGATCGAGTTAACCCGAGTAAGTCCTCGAAAACTATGACTATGCCAATTTGAACAAACACTTGCTCTATTTCAGTAGAGAATAGCACGTCTTCCTAGTCTCTCTTTTTGTGATTCGGCCAATTTTCAGTTTGAACTATCGTTTTCAAATTACTAGCAACTTGTTGAACTTGAATACAGTTACTCTACTGAGATGGGCGGATCTCTGTAAAAAAGTATGCTAGTGAACTGTTCTATTTACTCTACCAATGTAAACCGGGCTTAAAGCCTGGCTACCATTGGTACAGTAGGTAAATTGAAAATTTCACTACAATACTTTTTTAAGAAAATACTCTTATCAACTCATTTCAGTAGAGTAGCTGTATCTACGTTGCCAGTAATTAAATAGATAGTTCGAAATGAAAATAGGCGAATCACAATAGGGCGACTAGAAAGATGCACTAACCTCTACCAAAACCGAGCAAGTGACACATTGGTAGAGTCAACTAGTAAACCAATAGAGTAGAGTAAAATTGTGCAAAAAACTTTTTCAACCTTGAATCTCAAAAGTAAACAAGCGACATACACATAAAAATACTTTCTTGAAATGGATGCAAGAATAATCTTGTTGAATATCAACAAACCATCAAGGAACATCCTTATTACGTAGTCGGCTCCATGAACGTAGCTTGCATGCAACCTAGAATTTTCTAGAATATTTTTTTATAGCCCGATTCAGATTAATTTTATCCGCGCTTCCAAATGTTGATCTGCTTGTCCTGCCAAGTTGCAACTAAAGGTCAAACCCGCATAAGGGGATCAACCGTTTAATTTACATCATGAAGAATATACCCGTGTAGTCCAAAATTCGGCAGAAATGATAATGATATTGAGACTGAATGCCAAATGCAAAAGAAGACGAGAGTAAGCCATAGGGGATGTGTATCTCCCCTATAAGAATATGCACCCTAAAAGAGAGATCTGGAACAAATTAACATGGGGTCAATGAAACAATTCTGGAAGAAATAGGTCCAGCTGGTATGAATCTGTTCTCTTGAGATCATTTCATCCGATGCTAAACAATGAAGTATCACTTTGAAGCAAGAAGGAAAAACCAATAATACAAAATGGGAACAGATAAATTAAGGATATGGATTCACATTGACTTTAAAATGAAACTTATTGGAAATCTGAGGAACTAACTGATTGAAGTGATTTTACTGCTTTTTGACTTCAGAATCACTGTCCGTATATTTCCCTATTCAAATTCAACCTTCATTTAGTATTTTCAATCGCTGAGATTGAATTACTGACTAATTTATTTCATTTCAATATTTCATATTTTGTTACTTTAAAATGCTACCCGAGTAATTCATCATAATGTTACGTTATGATTACTTTGAAGCAGATGAGGAGTTCTCTACAGTTCCTTAGTCAGTCAAGCCAGAAATGTAGTCTACCAAAGATTTAAATATTTCAGAAATTAAGAAAAATAATTACCTTATGGATTTTCTAATTTGTATGGAAGGGGCCTTCAACTTCTGTTATAGTTACAGAGCCCCCCTACAATGGCATGGAATACCTATAGAAAATAATTCCCTGACAGAAATGAAACACAAGGATATGTACTCAATGAACTCCAAGACTTAAATTAGTATGTCACAAGTTTTTTATTATTATTATCTTCAAACTGCAGATGATATTTAGGGCGAAATACATCTGTTTTATACTATGGGAGATGATAACCCAGTATTATGACTCTGTAGACAGTTTCATAAATACCTGAGTTTCTAAAACATCATCATTCGAAGACCCAGACCTGGTTTGACAAACCCTCCGGGTGTAGGAGCAGTTTTTTTCAAATATAGAAGGAATTTCAAGAAAAAGTACGAATGTGAGTGTAATTTGAAGCACAAATTTGATACTATTGATAATACTCGTTATTTTCTCGTGGTTTTCTGTTTCTGTATGTTTTCAAGATGACAACCAATCAGACGAGTCACTACATTCATACAAGGAGTCACGATATTTTACTGAGGCATTTCTAGTGCTCTTCTGTTAACATTTTCCTCTGCTTACGCCGACAAGTGTTTTATTGTTTCATTTACGAGAATCTTCGTAAAGAAAAATTCTCCCAAATGACCTGAATATTACGAGTTTTCCAAACCAACCAAATAGATCCATGATTCATGAACATAACAAACGTTATGTGTGGTCAGTACAAACGACTATTCCTCCGTTATCAGAACCCATTCTGCATTTCCATCTCTCCCGCATAAACATAATGCACCGATATGACGTCAAGGGAGTAAAAACCCAATAAAATCCGGTCATCAAAACACGAAATCACTCTTGAATAACAATAGAAAATAATTTTCTAAAAAGTAATAAAGCGGACATAAAACAAGCTAATAAAACGGGAAAAAGTCAAAAGTGGAAAAGCAATGCATTCGACCGAGCTGGAGAAACATTCAATGTTTGTTTCCACAAGTTTATGACCGTCTATTTTTAGCCGAATTCCCCTTTCGTAGATGCAGTCGCTTTCGAAATCTAGCCAGCGTTGAACGTCGAGGATGTGACATATCGGCAAGCTATGTGGGGAAGGCATGCAGTTGGGATTTTGGGCATTCGAAGAAGCAGGTTCTTTGTTGAGTCACCTTTGGGGATAATTGTAGGAGCCGTATAAACACGATACCGCAAGATATCACTTTGTGCATCTTGCTGTGACGTCACGTGGGGAGTAATGAAACCCTGAGGGACCCTGCTTTATCATGAGATTTAGTTGATAATAGGGTTGAACAGAGGAAACTGATTTAGATATTCAATTAAACGAAAACTAATGCAAACAATCGGTGCGATTTGTTCGCATAATAGGGATTTGTTGATATTTTTGGAATTCATTTCATTTTGTAGATAAACCCTATACAAACACGAAAATATTACTTTTTTCTAAAATTATAGTATTCGCCAATAAAAATACGTTGAAGAAAAGAGAATTGATTTTACCGCGGAAACGGCACGTTATGATGATTACGTCAATAGTCGGTAGACATCATAGACTAACTAAATTTTTAGTTTGTCAGTTTGTCTATGGTAAACATACTTTGACTTCTGTCAAAGCGAACCGATTTTGCCTGATTCCTTGTGGAAAAGTTCAATTTTAAGCCTTCAAAATGAATCTGTCGGTCTATAAAAGCTGAATGAGGTGTTTCTTTTATTTGTAATAATAAATATGAGTTGAAAGTTTGCTACTTACAGAGACAATTCTACGTTTTTAAACTCCACTGCACAAAAATCTTTGTTTTCAGCAAGAAACCTGCGACCATCAGGGAATCAATCTTCGTTAAGTTACTACTATTACCCTTGATGAATCCAATCTCCATTATAAAGAAAATTGTAGATTATCGTTCTTGTGTTCTCTTTCAGCTTTCAACTTCTTGAGTTCGAACATAGATATGATATCCTATATATTTACTATGGTTCAAGTCACAAACCGTGGGTTTCACAAAGCTTTATTGGGCAATCAAATCGTTCGTTTTGAAGTAAGTGGATTTATGTCAAAAATGAACTGAAAATTGCAGAGAAATGATGACATTTCAATAATCAAGGTGATTGGAGTTTTGTGGAACCCGGCCTATGAATTATTTTGTTGATCTGAGCACCGAACATTCGAATTTGCAATGACAATACGGCATAGTGACGTCAATTACCTCTGATTGGCGTTCGCAGTCACGTGATAGTTGATAATAAATAACATAATTTGAATCAGCTTTATTTAATTCAACGAGAATAATAAGATCACTAAAATGGTTTTTTAGGATTGCAAAAATTTCCTTCTATGAGGAAAACCTCAATTTATATGAATTCGTAACATGAGTCAACATCCCTATTGCTATGAATCTTGTTATCCAAGCAATATTGCTAACTACCAAATTCATAGCAATATGACTACGGTATTGCGTATTCTGTTTCGACTGTTATAGCAATGTTGGTTATGAATTTTGCCTTAGCAATAAAAGAATCGGCAATCCAAGAGCTGACAAAACTGTAATATAAATGATATTTGAACAACTATTTTGAGTTATGTTATGACATTTCTGTGTTTTCAAACACTCATAATGATGAGAATTTCAAAAATGTTGCGGAATAGGAAAACCACCAAAATCCAAATGACAGTAAACTTCCTTGAATATAATAGAATTAAACTGACAGAAAAACCCAGCTATTAAAAATATACAGGAGGTCAATATCAAGTGGGTTGAATTTTGTGAATGCAGTGTAAAATGGGACAAGAAAAAATTGAATGCTTCGTCTGAACGATATGTTTTCATACACAATTATTAATCAATGAGAACACAATCTCAGTATTCTGCTGAATAGCTGAAACTGTTTGTGTGATGTTATTTGAGGCTGAGAAATTATCACAATTAAATCACATGAAGTTTTATTTTATATTTGTTATCATTAAACAACAAATAGACAATTTTTTGGTAATGAATTCTTGTTGTTTCGCAGAATTTTTTTGTCTCAAGTCTTTATTGGTGAAGGTTTTGAAGGGCCAGTGAAAGTTTTTGCCCCAACTTCTACGCTGATGGAAAAAGCATGGTTTTTGAGACGCTCCAAAGTCGACTATTTTCGGAAAAAATTTACTCTTATATTGAGAAACATGGTCAACTTTTTGACCGTTAGTAAAGAAGTTAAAAAATCATACAATTCCAAAAATTTACCATGTTCTCAACATGAAGATGATTTTTCGAAAGGAATCGTCTTCAGAACGTGTTCGAATGGGTATCATATTCTTTCCTGAAGTTGGGGGGAAATACCTATAAATCATTCAAAACCTTCACCTTTTAAGACTTTCTAGATAAAAAATTCCGCAAAAATACAGCTCATTATAATTGAAAATTACAACGAGAGCTTTTTTATGTATGATAAAAAATTCCGAAGATATTCGTAAAAAAAGATTATTTTTATTTTCAACCATGTATTTCGAAAACGGTGCATTTTAAAGGATGTGTTGATATAATCTTTTGTTCATTGCAAACTTCAAAATTGTACTCAAAAAGAGATCATAATCCCTATTTTTCCATGACAGGTTCAAGAAGTTTCCCTCAATGTCAATAGCTCGATAAGTGAGCCAGTCTCAATCTATAGCCTATTACGAATAGAAATCGTGGAATGACACGTGACACGCGATTCAAGCACGAGTGTTCGACGCTATTCTAGCCTTGGGATTGCAAATCTTATTAATGATCTTGCATATCGCAATAGATCTGCGATGGCGGCTATAAATTCAGGTTGATTTGCCCTCATTGCAAATTTGTGGTCACAATATGATTATGGATTATGTTTGGTGGCTATTTTTGTTAAATAAGAAAATTGGGGTGTTGGGAAGGCTATATTTTCGACGGAAATTGGGTTGGTTTCTGCTGTTTTATATCGCAAGAGCCCTACTTTCTAACATAAAAATATAGTACAACATATATACAACATGAATCCGAATGACCGTAACATAACGAAAATATCTGATTTAGCTCATTAGCAAACTCAGATTAAATATAGTGTAGCTTCAAAACATGACCTAAAAAATTTTATAAATTTGAAGGACAGAACAGGAGAAGTCGGTAAAATACTCAACTGAAAACTGGAAGGAAATGGAAATTTTCTTCTTTTATTATGCGAAATTTCTTTGGTGAAGGTTATGAAGGCTTAGTGGATAATTTTATGTTCAATTTTTACGATAACGGAAAAGTATGATTTGAACCACCATTATTTTTTACACGAAGAAGAAACTCCGGTTCATACGCTCTCAATTCGAACGTTATCGGGAAAAATACACTTTTATGATGGCCAATTTCTTGAGTGTTAGTAAAGAAGTTTGAAAATATATTTAATGAAAATATTTCAAAAAATTGACCATGAAGTATTTTTAATGATTTAATTTTTAATTGATAAACTACACAAACCATTCAACTTTCAGCCACATCACTGAATAAGTAATCAAGTAACCATTTGAAGTATCACGATCCATATATTTCTATCCGAAAAAAAAGGTAAGGGGTGAAAAATATCAAATTCAAAAAAGCATGGAAAAAAAGCTCTTGAAATTGACCGGTGCGAGGAAATTCGTTAATTCTGTGTATAAGAATTATTGACGAGTTATATCACTTTTTTGGCACGCTTTAAGTATATCACGTCATACTTGGTAGTGAAGATAGTAAACATTGATTACTAGAGACCGAATTATATGCATTGGCATATGCTTTTCAGCGGTATTTGCATATTTTAGCTGAAATCCAGTTATGAGGCATCTATTTTTCATTTACTATTTTCTTCCCTGCGTTCCGAAATGCGATAAAAATGCTGAATCCGACCAAATTCCACAAAACATGAGGTGTATTGAGTAATAATACTAATAATTGTGACTTTTGTCAGATTTGCGAATCACTTTTTTTGCATTCCGAAACGCAGTATAAGTAGCCGCGCGCTACGAAAGTATCCAAATAATGAGGAAAATACGCCAAATGAGCTCAACGTTGCCATTGCCATTTCCAAATAAACTTCAAGAAGAGTTTGAAAGGATATTGAAAGGCAATCCAGGTTTCGAAGAATTGTCTCTTATCGAAAGTTTTATTAATGGGGCGGCATAAGTTTTACCTGAAACTATAAGGGAGAACATAGCACCAAGGTTCAAATCCTCCCCAGTTACGTCCGTGGATGTGGAGCGAACCTTTTCCACATTCAAAAATTTAACAATTGAACATTTGGAACAATATTTAATTGAAAACGTTTACAAAAACATCAAATTTTAATACCATATTATTGAGTGTTGATTTTGAAATGAAAATTACATTCTTTTTTATTTCCTTAAATTCATTATTCAATATTGCATATTCTGCATATTTTGACTTTTTTGTGAATATTTCAAGCATTTTTCATGCATATAACAACGTTTTTATGTTGCATATAATCCGGTCTCTAGTAATCAACAATAGTTCCTACTTACTTCTATAATAGTCCATTGTTTGGTACCGCTGGAAACGTCGTTGCACGTAACGCTGAGACGAATGCAGGTATAATTACCGATAATAATTAATAATAACAGCTCTATTCCACGTCACACAGTCGTTCGATGCAGTGGAGTTCGCCACATGGGAAATATTAATACTGACCTTTCCTAATCAATAACTAGGTATCGTAATTGAGAATGCCATTTATTTTATTTATAGAAAATTTCATTGCTCGCCATGAGCGTACACACTTAGTTTTCCGCCCATGTGGAAGAACTAATCGGGTTTATTGGTTCTCCTAGGTCATTTACTGTAACGAAAGTACATTGTGTGTGATTTGAACTAAGCCCACCTAAGTTTAGACTTTGAGAGTGTGAGGTATATTGAACCATTCATTAAAAAACCTATTTTGTTGCAACTCATTTGTGATAGTAGTTATTTAATCAACTAGGTTCATAAAGACAGCGACTAATGGTCAAGATTAGTTAATAGTTCGAGACCATTAGTCGCTCGATTAATAACCGAGTTGATTACAAGATTTTTCCGACGATCTCAATATGAATTGTGTATGAATTCTTGATTGAAATACATTCTCATTTGCACAAGACCTACATTTGACATAATGAAATTTCTATGTATCTATGTTCCAGTAGAGTTTTGATATTTCTCGTAGTGCTTCTGAATACTTTGTGAACGGTTGCCATGAGGATTGCACATTAAAATAGCATAAATTGAGAATTAAAATGGGTCATTAATGATCAATTTCGTACACATTAAAATCACCTTTTATTTTGAGATCGACGGAAATAGTTATTTTTGTATCTAGTGCGCGAAATGCTGCCGAGTTAAAAAAAAGTCGAGATCACCAAAGTATTTCGCGCATGAGATGAAAACAAAATTTTTTCTACAAACGCTTAGCTTAATATGAAAAAAATATTGAACTGGTTTGCACTGTTTTTCCAAATCAAGTAATTAGGTATTATAACTATGGGCAATATATTCTATGTTGAAAGCAACACTCAATGTTAATGAAAACGTGGATTTCAAGAAATTTACCAAGTCAAAATATAAAAATCCCTTATAGTTTACATGCAGTGTGCGAAGTAAGTATTTCGCACACTACTTCGCGCACGGTGTCATAGTAACAAAGAAAAATGAAAAAAGGGTCACTTCGCATATTCTTGCCAATGCGCGAACCTTGACATTTTTTGACGTTTGTAGAAAAACGAAATTATTGATAGATTTATTTCTTGATTTATACTACAATATTGAATTGACTATTCGTCACGTTTAAAATTTAGTTAGCAACATGATTCTTCAGCTTAGGAACATAATTGTTTGTTAGATGCAAAATTTTATTTTTTCACCAGAAAGGCTGCTTTTCTTGTCATGTCGAATACCATACGAGAAACATTTTCAGGTGATAATATTGAAGTTTGTTACTTTTCGATAGTTCCGCCCCACACTTCGTGATTGTGATGAGAATTCCTTTCACGAAATTGTCAAGCAACAATCTATCATATAACAATCGAAAATCTTTGCCGGCTAAATTTCATCTAAAGTAGTATTACACATGAAAAAAATCGGAGGGTTACTTTTGACAAAATTAACTTTAATTTCGATGATATTCCACTACTTTTCTGCAACAATTTCCATGGTTATCTGTGTATAAAATTTTTTCATAACAAAATCGTTTTTCTTTATTCGGAAGGCCTGTTTTTATTCATTATTTATCAAATATATCAATATTTGCAGATTCTCACAGTAGCATTGATCAGAAGAGCTGGTGTCACTTGATATATAACGTACCAAAAAAGGAACGTAACTCATCAGTAATTCTTCTTAGAATAACTAATTATGAAAATACTCGCACCGTCGATTTTAATTTCGAAGCAATTTATCCTATGCTCTTTTGAGTCTGACATTTCTTACTCCGTACAATCCGCACCCTTCTAGTTAAGTTTTTCAAATAGAAATATATAGAATAACTTCTAGAAGTTGGTATATTCTTGATTTTGTGGCTTATAGGTTCAAATATATTTATAACTCACGTTCAAACAAATTCGTGGTCAAGTAAGCTCTGGATTCTATTTTCCCCTCATAGACTCTTAGGAAAAATAGAATCCACAGCTTACTTGACCACGAATTTTTTTTGAACGCACGATACACAACAGGTTACACAATACCGAGCAGAAAATATTATATTTGAATGAACTCTTTTGAATTTCCTTCCTCTTGAAAAAAGATGTTAGGCTAAGAATTAACATGATTATAATGATTACTAATCGTTAAATCTAATAGCAAAAAGCTCATAATTCATGAAGTAATCACAACAAGATACGAGCACAAATTTGTTGATAATTTAATTCATCCCCCCTTCCCTGGGAAATTATAATTTAATTTACGGCACATATATGGAAGATTGCCACATAGTCGAACCTTGAATAGAAAAATATAATATGGTATCTGATGAGAATATTTCCCAATCAAGTTAATTACAAGGATTACTAGATGAGATCTTATTAGCATTTCATGAATGAATTTTTTTTAATTGCACGAACATATTGTTGTGGAAGTTATTTCAAATCAACAATAACGTGGCTAGTGAAGTCATATAATACGCCCCAGAATTATTCAGACAAAATTGATCTTTCAAAATATTATGATGAAAACATGATTATCTCGCACAAATCTCTGTATGGTAAACTTTCTGAAAATTGTGAAATTCGTGAATATTAGATTTTTTTCAGGCATTGTACAAGGTGAACAGAACACAGATTTGAGGGGGTGATTCCTCAGATCATTTTATGGAAAAAAGTTACCATAAATGTAGGTCCAGAAATGCATTGTTTCCAAGATACAGGGTGTGGAAGTTTTACTCAAAAATTGACTAAAAAGTGGTACTCCACTGAGATATTTTGAACTAACAATTATTTCTGAATTCCTGGTTCAATAGATGACAACAAATCTCGTTTACCTTCTTTTATTGGCGCCGTTTTTATGTGGGAAAATAAAACATCTTCAAGCGTATTTGTCTTGATGCTATGTTGAGATATTTATTTTTTATCATAAAAATGGCGCCCCTACGAAATAAAGGACAAAAAGATTTTTCGTCTGAATTCAAACGAAGATTTCAAAAAAATTGTAAGTTCAATATATCCCAGACGCGTAAAACATTTTTAGGCAGTTTTTAAATGAAACTTTAACACCCTGTATCTTGAAAACAGTGCAAACAGTGTTGATTGTGTCGATTGAAACAATATCAAATTCTCAAGTGAACATCATGGAATCTAAAGTAACGCAGCATTTATATTTGAAATCATTTTCAAGTTCGAATTGCGAAAGTAATAAAGGGAGGTCAATTTCGAGAAAAAATTATATGAACTACCCCTGCTTATTTTCATCAAGGAATCATCTCACTAAGTCCCTCGCATTTGTTTACAGAGAACCTGTATAAATTTTTAGCACTTCTCCTTCATCATTGATAAGTTCGATTTTTTCATTGTTTTTCCGAAAGTTATCATGACTACGATTGGCCCTAAAACAGATGAAGGACATAAGACACTGACGAATTTCGTATTTTCAAGTTTAATATATCTTGAATTATTTAGAAAAAACTCCGATCAATATCTTGCTGAAATAATCGTCAAGATTTTTCCCTATGACATGTATCCAGAAATTCAGACTGAAATGAAACTAAAAGTTGCACTCGCTACTCACTACACTCTCCACAATTTTTCGAATATAAAAGCATTAATAAACTCACGCATGCAGTTCTCGGAATCATGGACACATTCACACATAATATGTTGTATTTTTTTGATAGTTACTGAACAACTGAATTGAAATTTATCTGTATAGCATTCTGAGCACACAATTGAGCGATAGCGATAAATTCGGATCATTACTTTGTTCATTAGATACACAACAAGGATATTGTGTGTTTTTGAGGCGCGATACGATATGATTGACATGTTACTTCCGATGGAACGGATTTTCGAAAGTTGCCGAATATTTCTTATCGAATTGTTCGATTGTGGAAGTGAAATTGAAAGAATTCATTTGGACAAAAATTGTGAAGTTGCTCCAAATTTGACAGAGGAATCATAGAGATAGGATAGTATAGAGATGCCATCATTGAAATAAACGTGGTATCAGATCCGCCATATTACTACCACCTTAAAGTCAAATTTGACAATCGTTGATTTTTCTGGAGAATTTGTGATTCTGGCGCTTTTTTCTGCTTAGCAATATACAATAAAATGGTATCGTCAACTGTAAGGCTTTCTTCAAGCAGAGAAGAGACAGATAAGAAGAAAATTAGGGGAAAAACATATCACAGGTAGGGATGAGTACTGAACAGATCCGCATTCGAAATTTTTGCAAGTCTGTCTTGGTAATCTGATATCTTTTTATATGTGTATATTATCGCCTGAAGAAAAATTGTTTATTTGATATTCAATTGACATTATTTGAACAGGTTTCCTAAAGACCCAACACGTCGTATTTTTGGGTGAAATTTGTGAACAGAAAAAACTGGCAATTTAATTCAACCCTGAACTTTCCGCCATATTGGTCCCCGACTTAGCCGCGCCCAGTGGTACTATTTTTCCTTACTCAATTGTATGTCATAGCGTCTCCTCTCTATTATACATCGCTAGTTTGACTAAATCGAATTGTTCCCTAAACATATGCTCACAAAAAATATTATTTATTAGGAAATTAGCCATTTTTCACATTTCGAGAACAAAAATTCAAATATCCTTGAAATGAACCTGGATTAAATTATTAAGTTACGTCACATCAATTGGTTTGAAAATTTTCCGATTGGTATAACTGCTCCAACATAAAAAAAAACTTTTTTGACAAGTGAATACCTAAAGTTTTGAGGTCGTCTATGAGACCGAAAGAAAGGATCACAAAATTTGAAATTTCGGAGCAACTTCAAAAAAATTAAATATACATATATTTATTCAATTATGTACTCACTTTAAGTTTGAAGTGATAAATTTTTAATGGAATTCATTATTTCTGAAAATAATTTTTCTGAGAAATCAATAAAACGCTTATTTTTATTGAATACAATTTGAATGATGGTTTTTGTTATACAAACAACGTGCAAAAGATCTCAACTCCACGTCATAGCATTTCTCGAATTTTCAAGTTAAAGCCTAATTCGAAATTCAATATTCTGAGTTATGTATTAGGTACTTTCAATTGCGTCTGAAACGCAAAAATAATTAGCCTTATTATCAAAACATATTTTAAAATCTGTTTGAAGATAAGTATCATTTCACTAAGCACATGGGGTTGATATACAGGCCACCATAAATCAAACCTTGAGCTGTACGAATTTCATTCTATTCATCTCCAGAACTACGAACAGAAACTTTTTCTTGCCATCGAATAATCTAAAAGCGGATTTATCTGCTTCGCTGGAAGAACGATTCAAAAGCTAACAACGAAACTCGTTGAACTAGTTTATGTTCAACGACCATGAATATGCAAGGAAATATAAATGCATCACACGCTCTGACGAAACAATGTTGCCAGATTTTCAAGAGCGCCGAGCTCATTCAGAGAACTTCGACCAGTGATGTTCCAGGTGATACCATTGTAACATTTGTGTTACATTTAAGACCTGGTATTTCGGTGTTACTTACAACTTTTAAATGAGGCGAAAGTGTTACAATTTGCGTTTTTTGGCTGAAAAATTCGTATATCATTGACCAAAAAAAAATTTAGAATAGCCATAAGGCTATTACCTCAAAAAATTTTATGGGACTTGAAATTGATGCTAAATATACGAATGCTAAATCTCAACTCGGTTGAACCTAAATATATTATGGAAATTATTCAAATAATCAAATATGTGAAAAATCGATAACTGAAAATATAAAAAAATTCATGGTTCTGATTTCACAGTCTTTTTAAAAATTTGCATGATTATTCACTTCGCCAAATTAAATCCTCAAACTCGATTTCATTTCAATCGAAAGTTTTTTCATGGGAATATCAGTTTTTTTTATATCACGATAGACTTTTCTATGTATGTATGTATTACGGCAACTCCCAAAATTGTTGCGTTCTGATTTGAATTGGTATTGAATATTTTACTGCAAATTTTCAGATCAATCGATTTGACGAATGATGAAATATTCGAAAAAATTTATAGTTTAGAAAAAAATTCTATGGTTCTGATGATGCGATCCTCTTGATATTTTGTATGAACATTTAGTATAAGAATTTTCATATCACCCTCAAAATGAATTTCACCCGTATCGGATATTTTGTTGAGAAAATATGTATAAGGATTTTTATTTTCAATATTTCGATTGAATTTTCCATCGTTTTGTTAACACTATGGCCACAAAATTCGTATGAGGCGTATTATGAGTATCCGGCTTGTGAAGTGATTTTGACAAATAGAAAATGCCTTTTTCGGATGACAATGATCGATGCAACGATAAGGTTTGAAATCAGAGTACCAAATAGGAATATCGACGATAGTTCGGAAGGAAATTCTAAAAGTTATATGAATTATTCATTACAAACTATGAAAACCGAGGATAGTTATTCACTTTCCGTTACGTTTAGAAGTAAATTGCAAACTTTGACCAAAATGTTAGGTTATGTTATTGTTATGATGAACTGAAGTGATTGTGGAAAGTAAACTAATTTAATTTTGCCAGAAAGCAACATCAGTTGGAAGTGGTGCGCATCAGTTCAAAATCACAACAATGTCAAATAGAACGCTCATCAAATGATTTTGCATCAGTTTGGAAGAGATGCAGGTTCAAATAGAAAGAGCCTTATCATGAATATGGCCGCAAAATTTCATTTAGATCGGATTTGTTCTGTCTGAAATATTGAGGAGCAAGAATTCTGAATGGCCACTTTTTATGGAACACACTGTACGATTTTGCTGATTAACGAACTTAACTGCGGCATTCAAGAACCAAACCTACCCTGAAAACTTCAAGTCCCTAGGACAATCCTTTCGAAAATTATCTTGTTCACGGACAGAATTGAATTCGACCACGAATTCGTCATCAGGAAGTCGAAACTTATCGTTTGAGACCATTTTCGGCTCAAAAGTCGAAAATTACAGACCTTTGGGCAAAACGATAAAGCACTCCTTCAAGTATATCTATAGAGCGCTCCAAAAGGTTTTCACCACCCTATCATGTGTCAGTTGTTGATGTTACGATATATTACCATTCTCAATTTTGGTATGTTACAATTTATGAAAGACCAAGAGCAACGCTGACTTCAACGGCCGCTTTGAAATATGGAATTGGTACCTGAAATTTCCCATGCATTTCAATATAAACCGCCAGATATACACACAAATATAAAAACAGGATCAGCGCACCCAAAATATTTGGCCTTGTGACTGATGCCGGTGCAACGATCGAGACGAAAATTCATTGACCGGAGTATCCTTCGAAAATAATCTATTTTTCTTACATAAAATGTCAGCCACGTAATTTCTTGCACTTCGGGTCGGGTGAAACGTATGTACGACGGCGCATTAGTGCCTCTGTGATGAAATAAAAATCTGTCAATGGACAGATTTGATCTGTCAATTTACACTTTGAATCTGTCAATTGACAGATTTATTCTGTCAATTTACACTTCTGATCACGGAGATCAAAACATATACTTAAAGATAAAGAGTGTGGAACAGCCGAATGGAATAAATTCGATAACGAATAAACGAAAGCGTGTAGGGAAAAACGCTTGGACATGACGATTTGTATTTTTAGATGCGCAATTTTTTTTGAATAATTATATAGGGTGTGTCATGTGACAGTAGCCGATACCAACTTTCTTATATTAAATACAACCCCCTGTATATTAGTAGTTTTTTGGACTCTTCAGAAAATTCTAGACATAATTTATGTACCGGGTTTTTCACTATAATTTGACCCCCCCTTTAACTTTGTTACTACAGGAGATACAAAAAAATGTTTCGTATAAAAGTTTCACGAAATCAACTGAGGTTTTTTGATATGAGTCCAGAAACTGAAATATATACAGGGTGGCCAACATATTGATGGCAACTCTTTTTTTCAAATGGAACACCCTTTATATTTCTCCATATTTGGTTAGCTCTTTCTCCCCTGATTTCCAATATGTAACATATGTTGGTCTATCTCTTTTATTCTGAGAACCACAGAGTTTCGAATTTTAAGAACCACCTGCCAAGATCTGTAATCATTTTACAAGTGACAGAGTGCGTTTACTGAAAATGCTCATTCTTGGAGTTATAATAACGTCAATGGAAAGATATACAGGGTGAACAACATTGAATGCAACTATATTTTTTCAAATGGGATACCCTGTCCTGTATATTCTTCCTTTTTTGATAGGCTATTTCCTCCTGATCTCGAATATAAATGCGTATGTGGATGTCAATTTTCAGAGTTTCAAAGTTTTGAAATTATGACACCGAATAAAAAAATTTGTGAAATACCTACGAAACTCTTTATATCCAAACAATCTACTTAAAAGTATTATTTTAGAATGAATACTTAACCAATGAAAAATGATAAACTATGGTAGTATGGTTAGAATAACATCAACTAAAGAAATTGCTCGAAATGACCACCTTCATTCAATACACATAGTTCATATAGTTGTCTTAAGTTGTTCAGACTATTTTTGATAGCATTATTATGGCTCTGATTCAAGTCAGAAATTAAAGTTTCAAAATTTGTTTCTAATCATTACAATATTATCATAATTGTTTGTGCGTTAACGGGATTAGTAACGAATTATGGGTTCAATATTGGTTGATTTTATATTATTAATATGTATTATTCTCCGTTTTCATTGATTGTCATTATTGCTGGAGTAAATTTTTTCTTTCAGGAACGGCTATAAAAACGTGTCCAAAGGTGTTAAATCGGGACTATTTGGTGGCCATAAAATGGCTGAGCCATTACCAACCCAAAGATCAAATTGGCCACTAAAATATTCACGAACTTCCAAAACTCTTTGCCAGATGGTTATTGAAATTTGGAACTCTGTGGTGCTCAGAATAAGAAAGATAGACCAACATATGTTACATATTCGAAATCAGGGGAAAAATAACTAACCAAATATGGAAAAATATACAGGGTGTTCCGTTTGAAAAAATGAAGTTGCCATCAATATGTTGGTCACCCTGTATATATTTCAGTTTCTGAACCCATATCGAAAAACCTCAGTTGATTTCGTGAAATTTTTATACGAAACATTTTTTGTATCTCCTTCAGTAACAAAGTTGAAGGGGGGGTCCAATTATAGTGAAAAACCCAGTACAATGTCCCAAACCTATCTTCAACTGTTTCAGAAATATTAAGTGTTTTCAGAAGTATTACAAAAATTAACATTAAAAAAAGGAAATTATTTTATTTCACAAATTCGCTACATTACATTCACTACTTATTAGAACAACTCTTATATTAAAAATAATGTTTTATTTGTTTTTTTACATTATTTGTGAAATAAAATAATTTTCTTTTATTCATGTTAATTGTTGTAATACATCTGGAAACACTTAATATTTCCGAAACAGTTGGCGTCGCGGCGCCTTCAAAATTTTTTTCTTCAGGAACATACTTTTTTTATTGTTTCATTCGAAAAATAATTTAATTCCGAATACCATTTTTTCTATTTCTTACCGTCAGCATCCTGCAGCGTGTTTTATGTCAATAATTTATTCCATTTATTTTTCTCTGCATTGTGACAGTATGATTGGTTTCTTAAAATCGAAGAGACTTTTTTTTAGCAAACTATTTCTCAATAATTATATTCATCAAATATTTTATATTATAACAATAAACTTTTTTTAAATAATAAACGCAACATGTCAATAAATGTTCTATATAGCGGCCATTATGATCCATACATAAATTATATCTTATAAGTTACTTTGTCCAAGTGAACGCTAATATTCTGGCCAAAGTAACTTAGGTAAAATAAAATAAGGAAAAGAAAAAATCTGAGTATGGATCATAATGGTCGGTATATAGAACATAATTGATTTGACATGTTTCGTTTGTTATTAAAAAGTTTTTGATGTTTTAAAATATAATATTCGATGAATATAATGATTGGGAAAAAGTTTGCAAGAAATTCTCTTTGGTTAAAAAAACACAATCATATCTATATTCTTAAATCAAGGCATACTGTCACAAGTCACAATACAGAAAAAAATAAATGAAATAGAATTAACATAAGCACGCAGCAGGTCGCTGACGGTAGGATATAGAAAAAATGGTATTTAGAAGAAACATTCAGAATTAAATTATCTTTCGAATGACACAATTTAAAAAGGTATGTTCCTGAGGGTTGATAGCACATCTCAAGTCAACATTGACTTGTACCAAATACCGTCAACAGAATAAAAAAATATCCATCCCTTTTAAAGAAAAATCAGGTTACCAAGATAACCGAATCACCCTGTACTGTGTCGGGCAGTGGCGTATTATTGCAAATTACGATCGCATAATGAGAGTAGAAATTGATATGATTAAATGTTTATTGATATCACAGCAAGCTTCTCGAATTATCTCGATTGGATTGATGGCGGAGTGAGAAAACAAGGTGTTGAACGTTGAACTTGAAGTTAATGGGAGTGGATGAACTTTAATCCTTGTGAAAAATGATTGAGGGCATTCGGGAGGATTTAGATGGCGCTAGCTGCAAGATCTTGTTGATTTCTGTCAGTATTGCTGGAATATAGATCTGTATATTTGGTTTTGAGAATTACAAGTTAACTTGTCATCAGATCGTGATTGTTGGCAATTTAAAATGAAATCGATTGATTCTACAATGCATTAATTGGTTGATTTTAATGAAGCTTTTTAATTTGAGGGAAATTTAACGAAACGGCTTCATTTGGTATTCGTTCCACTTGTAATAAGTAATTTCGTTTCGATCAATGCTTCTTATAATAAAGTTTCACAGCTGGAAATTATTTCATTTTTGAGTGACTATCAAGAGATATAAAAGCTGAGAAAGAATCCTATGCTTTTTAAGCGAATTTGTTCACTTATGTAAAATGTTATTTTTCCACCATTTTCAATTTATATTCACACAAAACAAACAATCAGTGAATAAAACATGTCGTTTTCATGAGGAAAATTCTGTAAATTCAGCACAGTTTACGAATTAAATTGAAATGTTTTTTTGTGTACTCGCTGTACATGTTGGTAAAGATGAGCTATACCAGCTAAGTGGCGAATAAAAAAATAACAAGTTTTTCTGGGACGAGCAACAAATACTGAATTCAAAAGAAAATATGGAAAAAATGATGACGGTTATAGTAATAGAGAATGTCACAACTATCTATCTCATACAAAATATCCCGACCTGAGCTACAAAAAACTTGAATCTGACCTGAGCCGAATCTGGTAACTTGATGGTAATTCCACCGAAACTACCATATGGTCACTACCATGATCATTAGCAACATTGTATGACCAAAATGTTCCCATTATTTTACCTCAAGCGATCTTCAAAAAAAATTACTACCAACCCAAACTTATGAAGAGACAGATGATTTCCTGAGGGAATCTCTTCATTAATTACACAATAATAATGATGATAATAATAATACAAAACTACCATGTGGTCCTACCATCTTTTATGTGTACTAATGCGATTTTTACTTATAATTATTATTTACCAAAGTAGCAGTAAAAATGGTAATTTATTTTTTAATGATATTTTATAATTAATGATTTTAAGGCCATAAAAAATTGGATAGAGCAATTTTTTCAATCTGAAATTATTTATGGATTTCTGAATTAATTTTAGAGATTCAAGGGGAGATCAATGAATAAAAAAGATTCCAATAAACGGAAACACTGAAAGTGGTAGGTACATACGCCAATGAAAAACTAACAATTATTTTAAATTCTATTTCATTTTGTAAAAAAAATCTCTTGTGTCTTTTTTTCCGTATGGGGCGCCGTTTTCATGTGGAAAAATGAAACTTCTCAACGAATATTCGTCGCTACTTCAATAAATTATGTATTAGAAACGCTAAGTGAGATGTTTCATTTTTTCTTACGAAAAAAAAGGTATAAAAAAGTAATTATTTGTCACAAAAGTAAGGAAGAATTCAAAAAAATTGTAAGTTCGAAATATCTCAACGGCAACCCAATTTTTAGGCAATTTAGTAGTGAAACACTCTAATATGTGCAAAAGGCATTGATACTCTTCCTCGAGTTGAATTGAAACTGAACGAACGAGAAGAAGTATGATTTTTTCTGTACGAGTATCATGAATTACTGAACTGAATTCTCATTGAAGATTGTAGAATATTTCCATAAATACCGTTGGGTGATTTTTGCATTGAAAAATATTTGTTGGGAGAACAGGTCTCCATGTCATCTAATCAACAGGTTTAACAGAACGGTACCAACTTGAATAAAACGGAAAAAACATATTATATCGATCTTAGTCTAACAAATTTTTTAATAAAGTTTAACTACTTTTTATAGCTCCTCATAGGTACTTATCATCATTGAGAAATATTGCGCAACAATAAACCCCAAGAGTAACGTATCAATCTCAACCATCAGTAAGAATCTTAAAATCCGGCAACGTCGCATTCTCCACATGGGTACGACGGGCGAAGATGGGAAGGTGTCGGAAAAAGTGTACGAAGCCGCCATAGAAGGCATTCAATTACACAGACCTTATGGAATCGTAAACGAAAAGCGGTCTATTAGTTTTTTTTATTATTTTTACCTGGAGAAGCCCGCAGCTTCGAGGATTTTGAATTTTTTGTCGAAAGGCAGAATTAATTGCCTGTCATAACCAATCAGATTCGCCATTTTAATTTGAAAAGATAAAGGTGGAAAATCATTAAAAAAATAATTCGAAGACCCAACATCAAGAATTAAAGCACTTAAAACAACCTTCGGAATGCGTTGTTTGTTTTTACACCTATCTGGCTAATCTATTCTCTGGAATATTGATAGGAAATGGGTAGATTTAGGGCAAGGATTTTCCTAATTATTCATCGCACTAACAATAGTTGTGATAAGATTATTTCAATAACATAAGGATGTAAAGGGGTCACTGAAAATATCAGGTGAACTAATTGAATAAGGGGGTCAGATTATGATTTATAATTCTGTCAATAAATAGCTGAAAGTTTGAAACTTTAATATTAGAACCGACGAATTAAATAGCCCACGAATTTTGAGCCGAAAATGGTTTCAAATATTAGGGTTAGGTTTCCTGATGACGAATTCGTGGTCAAATTCTGTCCGTGGTGCCGTCCGGCCGTCTGTTAGCACAATAACTAATCGAAGGGATTTTCCTAGAGAATTGAAATTTTCAGGGTATGGTCGAATCCCAAATGGCTCGGTCAATTTCGTTAACCAGCCAAATCGTACAGGGTGTTCCATAAAATATGGCCATTCAAAATTTTTGTTCCTCAATATCTCCGAACATACGAAACTAATCGGAATAAAATGTTAGGGCCAAATGCAATTCCATTGGAATATTGAAAAAAGAATCTTTATATTTCCACCATAGAATATCCGATTCGAATGAAATTTATTTTGAGAATGAAAAACTACTTTACTGAATCTTCATGCAAAATTTCAAGGGGATCGCATAATCAGAACCAAAGAATTTAATTTTTGAAATTTTTTATTTTCACATATTTCCTTTCTCGAACAATTTTCAGAATATAATTCCGATTGTGCTGAGATTTTGCATTTATATATTTGGTAACAATCTCAAATGCCATATAAAATTTCGAAGTAATAATCGTATTGCTCCACCAAAGAACGGGAGCTCAAAAGCTCCTTTTTCACTTTTTAGCAAATTTCTTATTTACAGTTCATGACTGTAATCGTATTCAAAAAATGCTTTTCCTCAGGCTTTTCAGATAATTGAATAAACATCATATTAATTTTTTTTTCATACCAAAGCACGTGAATAAAATCATAAAATACCAACGACGCATAGAAAAAAATTAATGCAATAATAGTCATCTAATGAAATGTTATTCTATATTCTCTGAGAGAATTCATAATTTCATCAACTAAAGGCAGTTGTTTCTTTAAGTTCCTTACTACAGCCGTAAATTTCAAGACTCATTCAATAAAACCTATTATTAATTTGAGTTTTTCCGTTTATTACCATATATTACAATATAATGGGTTCATTTAATAATGGTAACCTCAATATGCTGATTTTTATGATTCGCTATTACGAAGCTCCCTGAAGCAATAATTACCAGAAAATGATAATACTTCATTCTTGCATTCAAGCCATTAATTGCCTCCTGTACGTGTATATAAATATATTTCAACCGTATCGAAATTACGAATTTATCCGAGGGTGTATTTTGAGGAAATCGAGGCGCCAGCTCGTTATTATTATCATCGGATCATTGATTTTTATCGACGTGCTTCTGATTAATAACTGGTTAACAATTTTAGTAATAATTAAAATGGGTTCATTTTCTCATTTTGATTGGTTGATAATTCAAGTTTATTATGTTGGTTTTTCTACATGAGGTACTTGAAAAACTCAAAGTAGATCTTTTCATCAAAGAAGTTATAATAATTTCTTTGATACGGACAAAGAGTAGACCGTAAATTTGAATGATGACATGCATTGTTCATTATTTGCGCTTGTACACGGATAGTTTCCTGGCGCAGTTTTAATGTTTTCTCTCAATTCTCCCTTATAATTGACCTAACCTTCATACAGGATGTCTCTAAATAAATGCGAGGAAGGGAGATGATTCCTCAATGAAAATAAGCAGGAGTAGTTCATATTTTTTTTTTTGAAATCGACCCCCGTTTGAGATACAACCTTTGGAAGGCGATGACGAGTTGACAGTTCTTTTTTTTTATAGGAGTCCTAAAAACGCTGAGTCATGGAACTATACATAATATGATCACTCTCACATTTTCTTTTTGATCCCATAACTGTATTATTAGAGGTTGAAAATAACAACCAGTTATGATTTTCCTTGAAAAATTGTCTTCGTGGGATAGATTTTCGAAAAATAAAATTCTCTTATGGTTTCCCATTCAATTGTGGGGAAAAAAAGTCGCCTGCAAAACTTCGATACAGTCGATACTTTCTCGGAAAAAATAAAAACTTACAAACAGTTATGATCACTGTTCATTCCATTTCATCGTATGTCCCATAGAATGAATATTCTAAGATATTGTTTATGCTTAAAATATTTGCATTTTTTGGCAGATATGCACTTTCGCTTTTAGGTATCTTCTATGATAGACATACGATATCTTAGAATATTCATTCTATGGAACACTTATAGGGTAAAACCCGGATAGATGCCTCAGTTGGATAGATGCCCCATTTTCAAAATACCTAACTTCCGAAACACGTATCAAAAAATGAATTTTATAAGTAGCTACTACAGTCACCCTGGACCTTAGTTTTGTAAGGGTTATTGTAAAGTGAAGCCGTTTTTCGCTAGTGTGTGCGATCATCTCAGCAGCGAACTTCATAAACATGCCAAACTTTTAGAGGTAGGTATTTGCCGCTGTATAACTTTTGAAGTGGTAATAAATTCAGTAATTTTTTTTATAACTTCAATACAGTGTTTCATTGAGTGTACATCCGAGTACAAATAGTTTTTGTTTTCTTCTTAATTTATTAAAAAAAATCATGGGCATCTATCCCTATCGAAAAGGATAGTTGCCCTGATTTTTTGAGGTATAGGTGCCCCTTAGGACATCTAAACTAAAACCTTATCTTCTTAGCAGATTTTCAATTCCTTGTGTTACTTGATTCCTGATAATTTTTGTTGAGACTTATTATTTCATTAATTTATCATGAATGTGTGGAATAATGCTTTATGTCAATATGAAGAATTCAACTTTTCGTTTAACATATGCTTTTGAAATTCAGTTAAAAATGCACAATTGTTGTTAATTCGATCCACGTTGCGAAGATAAAGTTGCTGTTTTTTACATAGAAAATTCAATTGTATTTAGTTGGGTTTTGGTTCACGCAGTATGAAGGACATCTATCCCTCCCAGTATTTTCATGGTGAGGCAACTATCCATACTTGTAGGCAACTATCCCCAAAAAAAGGGTTCTACAAAAATTAAATTTTTGTGAAATTTGGGATTGCTATATCAGAGAAAAGTCTGAGTATTACAAATAAAATAATGGGGCTTCCTTCAGTCATAGAAATTACACCTATAAAGTCAATATTTTCGAAAATATGAGCCAAATTCAAAAAGTGGGGCATCTATCCGGGTTTTCCCCTACGATGAAATGGAATGAACAGTGACCATAACTGCTTGTAAGTTTTTATTTTTTCCGAGAAAAGCATCAACTGTATCGAAATTTTGCAATAGACTTTTTTTCCCAAGAATTGAATGGAAAACGATAAAAGAATTTTCCGAAAATCTATCCCACGAAAAAAACAAATTTAAAACAATTTTTGAAAGAAAATCATAGGGGGTTGTTATTTTCGAGCAGTAATAATAAAGTTATGAGTACTAAAAAGTTTGTATGCGTAACATCTACTTAGTGCTTCATATTATGTGTTTTATGACTCAGTGTTTTTAAGAAGCCTTCCAAAGGCTGTACCTTGGAACTGTGGTCGATTTCGAAAAAAAATGCTTATTTTCATCGAGGAATCATCTCCCAAAGTCCCTCGCATTTGTTTACAGACACCCTGTATTGTAGGATACTTTTAAATGCCACCTTATTTAGTATTTGAATAATTCTGCGGCATCGTTAAACTCATTGGACTACCGGACCAGACTAAGTCATTGTTATCAAAAGTAATATTCATCAAATATTTGAAAAAAAATTTAATGCCAATTCGAATTCTCAAACTATTCCATTTTCGAACAAAAAAATCCGTATTAATTAAAAATTATTGATTTAACAGTCGAAATTATTGATTTAAATTTTTGAAGCCTCTATTGAATCAACCGAATAGTTAAACTCGTTCTTTAAATGTCAAATATATCTATTTTAATGATTTACCATAATGAGATATATTAGCATATCAGTTTTTCATCTGTGTGCAATCAATTAATGAAAGGAAGCGAAGGAGATTATTAGATATCATTAAATCTTTGAGTGAAGGAGCGACCATCAGTATAACGAATAGAAACTAATTTTTTTTTACTATTCGAATATACACAGAGCAAAAAAGTAAATCGAAATCGATTATTCCGTAATAATAATTGGTATACAGACTGTGTCCTGAAGAAATTCATTTTTACCATAGATTTCTTTGAAAAATCTACTCATATTACAGATTCGACTCAGGTGAGAACTGAGAATAGTTGAAAAATTTTACCATGGGCTTACATATTACTTCACAATGTTTATAAACTCATAACACAAACTACATTCTATGCAATAAAATATGGAAGTGGCGGAGAAAACTTATCCAATAATTAATTCATTTTTATCCATATCACAATATTTGTAATCCCAGTGGTAACCAGAATTCCATCATTTCATTAAACACTCAAGATTTCTCCTGAAGATGCCTCTCAAATTTTATTTTATTTTTATGAAATTATTCAATTTATTAACGTATTACCTAATGAGAATCACGGTCAGTTGCACGCAGGTCCATTATATTTGAATGAAATATATTATAATTCGTTTTTGTCAATGTAATAGGACATTTATTTTAGCATAATGATAAAATTTATCTCATTAATTTATAATTGACCTTCCTGCTGTTTATCACACAACTCTCGAATTTAATTCTATGAATTGAATAAATTCACATAATGTGCATATTCTGCCAAATTTTTCTGGTGATTCCACAAATGTTACCCAGAATTGTGAATTTCACGAAAAAATGAAAAAAAAATGCTTTTTAAACTCATAATTGATTTTTCAGTGAGATAATTTTTGTTTTCTTATGTATTTGTTTGATGTCGGATATCTTCTATTACTGAACTTATTTCTTATGTTTTTCATATTTGTTTTAGCAAAAAATATTTTAGTTTATCAATTGAAAACCACCAAGGACAAAATAATTTTTGATCCGAAAATCTTTGTATTGAGTAAAATCTGAGAAAATTTGTGAATGAAAAGAGATTTCAATTTCATGTGAAGAATCCATGTTCGAGATTTGATGTATAAATTCCATTAAGTATAACTAATTTTTTACTTAATTCCATTAAGTGTATAGTTTTAACTGAAATTTGGTTGACTTACTCTCAAGGTTTCAATGACAATCTTTCGAAATAGTTGTTCCATCTATACATACCTGAAACAAAGAAAAAAATATGTAGACTTGGCATTTAAATATTGGATGAAGAAACAAATTTGACATTTGCTATGCTCTCAATTTTAGAGCATACCATTTTATAATATTAAGCATAGCTTATGAACCAATAATACCTGAAATGATGTAAAATAACTCCGTAAAAAATTTCATAACAATTGTATATTCAGCCGAATAAGGTAGCCAGAAATTTTTTATTAAAAATCCTGGCTTTTAATTTCATCAAAAATCTCCAAATTAATATCGTTGAAAACAAAAAATCGTAACAGTTGAATTTTCATATTCAATATTCATTTATTACCTGGACGAAATGAAGAAATCTACTACCAATGGAAACCTTTTAACATTTCAAATATTTAATATACCAAGACAAAAATCCATATCGCTTTAAATGACTCAAAAGACGTAATATGGTTTTAATAACGAAATTCTTCGTTTAAAACGCTGGAATGTAATAAAGCAGGAGTATCTGCCAGGTGAATCGTAAATATCAGAAATATGTCCGATTCATCGCGATAACGAGAGTGAAAGCAGCATTATGAAACATTCTTGGACGAAATTCGGCTTCCTTTAATCACCTCGTCTCAAGTCCAGAGCTCGAATCAAAGCGCTCTGAGATCTATCCGTTCGTAACATTCCGCTATAAAACAAAAGGCAGGTTATTCAAGGAAGCCTCTGGTCGACTTTTTTGCAACTCCTTTCCTCGAAAACGAAACAGAAAAACTAATCAGCTCCTTTGTAGCTCTGCATTCTTCTATACCGGTAGGGACACGACTTGAGGAATTTTTCAAGTTGACGGACTTCTTTTGTCTCTACCGGTGTTCGTGATTTTCGGTAATTATTCGCGTAAAAGGTTCTTATAAGATGACGTTATGTTGTTCGATTCTGCAGTTTTGATTCATTCGATGCTTGTTGGTCTGCGAGGAATGTTATGCAGATTTTTTTTATGAGCTTGATGTTGCAGTCCAATAGTTTAAGAACAGGGCCGATGATTTTGAAAATGGTAAAAAATGAAAAAAAATTATAGTAGGATGAAACTCGTTAAAAAAGGACGAGAATATAACAATAATGAAAGGAGAAATAATTTACGGGCGATCTGAGGTCGGGAAGTGAAAGGGGGTTAGTTTTAAAGGGTAAAAAACGGTTTTTCTCGATTTCCAACTAAACGACTAGTCCTAAAAAAGTTAAATGACAAAGTTGTAGGTAATAAAGAGACCTAAAACATTTTTAAATACACTTTTTTCACATAACCTCAAAATCTATGTGAAAATTTCAAATAGATAATCAAGTTTACCTTTTTATGTCCTAAAGACATAGTAGGTAATTTGTTTGATTTGAAGTATTCATTTTTCCACCTTATTTTGACTTGATATCAAAAAATAACCTAATTTTCAATCGAATCCTTTGATTAACGTTTTTATTATTTTGTCCTTGTTTTTCTCGTTAGATGAAAAATTTTCTAAATAGCAAAATTGTACATAGTGATTCAAAACAAAATTCGGATTCGAGTTTTTTTCTTTTGTTTGCATTTTCCGAGAACATTAACCATAGTAATGTATCTTTTTTTACATTCCCAGGAAGAAAAGATTTCAACGAACAAAAAACCCCCCGAGTTTTTTAAAAAGCTGATATCTTGATTTGAGAATTTTCGATTGAAAATTAGGGTTTTTTCTCGATATCAAGTCAAAATAAGGTGAAAAAATAAATACCTATTTCAAATCTAAAAAATTACAGTGTCTTTAGGACATAAAAAGGTAGTTTTTCACAAAATTTCGAGAAAAAAATATTTTTCTGCATAAGATAAAAATTAAAACCAAAAACTTGATCATTTGGATTTTTTACATAAATTTTGAGGTTATGCGAAAAAAAAATACAGATGAACCGTTTTTTACTCTTAAAACCCCCTTGCACTTCCCAACCTCATATCGCCCGTAAATTATTTTTTCTTTGATTTTGGTTATATACTCCCCTTTTTTACGGGTTTCATCCTACTTTTTTTTTGGTTTAAAAAAATCGATCCTGGTCTATTAGGAGTTATACCGATTGAAAATCTTATTTCTCGGATATTGACAGAACTACAAAACCACAAAATTTAAAAAATCTATTTTCTGTCGTCCTCAAAATAAAAGCCGAGTTTGGTGAAGGAAATTCATCAATAATGACCAAGCCAAAATTCCTAAATCTTTTGATTTCGTGAGTTTTAAAGAAATCTACAACAAACCTATTCATGCATGTATCCAATAGCTCAATATTATTCGAAAACAAATTTTCATATTCAATTCTAGTAACTTCCAACACCAGTATATGGTACATTTAAAGGGGAATTCATATGATCAGAAGAATTTCAGGTTATGAAAATCCGAACTTAAAAAGTAAGAGTCCGACTTTTCTATTTGACGCTACATCACTTCCAAACTGATACAAAATCAGTAACGCTGCAATCCAATTGGTCGATTCGGTCGAAGTGAAGTAATTTCTTCAGTTAATCAGTCAAATAGAAGTCCCTTTGAATGGGAGCAAAATATTCATTCATTCCGTTGAATTCATTTCTTGAATGGTTGTTGAGTTTTTGATATTATTCTTGGTATTTCAAGGAGTAACATGAGAGGCCATCAAAGTTCACATATCGATCAGTGCTCCGTAATCTCTATATGAACTTCCAGAGGCCAAAAAATTCGTAAACATTTCCGAGAATTAAAAATCGTTGCCAAGTTCATCATTACGCTCTCTTCTACCGAAAAGGTAATTTAAAAATGCAGATAGGTGGGCATGAACGTATTGTATGCCAAAATATACTTCGTTTCTGCTTTTTGAAGGACGGTGACCCGTTAGATCGTTTGTCCGTTGACCTAGGACTAACATCCTGTGCCTGTCAGGATTTTACGCAAACATACCTTTTATTTTGATATTTGGCCATGCTAAACTTTACATTCCGATATTCCTTCAGTCGAATGTGGAACCAGATGTGAATTATTTGCCATTTCAGCAAGGACGTCGAGTATTTGGTGTGACTGGCGTCAAGATTCTGTTTATGTCGCAATAACGAACGAATATTATTGAATGTATGGTTTATCACTTTTGTTTTGTTTGGAATTTTGGAAAGTAGTTCTCTACTTTTTGTTGTGAGTACTGATTTTCATGAAACTCAACGTGACGCAGTATGATGTTCGCCATACCTTCAATCAAACTCGTGATGCTATTTACGTTTCAAAAAGAGGAAAAACTCGGAAAATTAGTGAAACAGGTGGAAAGATAGATAGATATGTATATTCCGTTCACATATTATTGAGCGCAAAGTAGGCGTTTGTTTATTTATCTGAGACAGTATTTGCTGTCATAACGATGAACAAAGTCAACGTTGCCAAATGTACCCAGCCTCGTCCGACTAGCTTTCGAGTTTTGATCAGAGAACTCGGCGATTTATGCAATTGTTTCGTGATATCGACAACATCAATCTGACAAGAAAATAAACATTATAACCTAAAATTTGCCGACCACCGGTGGCCAGTGGCATGACCATTGGAAGTGGTGCCGGTGGTCCCGGGTTCGAATCCCGGCGAGGGCATGGATGGTTGTGTATGTCCTGTTCGTAACGAATAAAAAGTCTGATGTACTTGTAGTATCAATGATTATATGTTAACGACGAAGATATAACTGAGATTGTGAGATGGCCTTCTTGAGCTGAGGACATAAAAGAGAAAGTGAGGGAGTGATAACCTAAAATTTCAATTTACACAGTGGAATATGCCAAATTGTTATGGCCAACCGACAGCTCAAAGTTTCGTGAACGGACTATAGATAATTGATTGATCCTCCTTTAAAGAAGTCAATGTATCAGACACTTCACAGGAATGACTATAAATACTGAAACATTTCAGTATTTTTCATCTCATTCGAAAACTATCCCAAATAAATAATTAGTGTAAGAGGAGACTGCCATTCATTTTTTATTCCGAATCGAATGCTGTTAATTAAATATGGGGTTGCCATTTGAAAATCTCGAAATATTTCCATTTTTAGTTCCACATTTTCGGATCGAAATTTTCGGAGAACCTTACGATGTATCAAAATACTGAATATACCACATGAATGCATGGAGTCTCTACTATGAGACTGCTGAGTTTGGTTTCGTTCGCATAGAAAATAATCGAGATATTGCATTTTCAAACTGGCAATGCAGATGTCAAAAATTTCACGAATGTGTGCATAACTTGGCAACAGTGCATGGCAGAGAATGTTTTTTTGTAGGTTATACTGCGAATTTGGTATTAAATCGATACATAAATAAAAATTATAGGTAGTTCGTAGTTCCATCTGAAATAAGAATATGCGTTTGAGATAGACGTGGCAACACTGTCGACCTGAACATATTTTAGCCGAAGAGTTCCTTCATTCTCAACGCTTCTACTGAAATTTCAGAATGAAATATTCACTAGTTCTCCAAAAACGTCTAATACCTCGGCCAACTTAAAAGGAAAACCCTGTATATTGATAGTATTTTAATCTTACACACATTACTGTGTTTTGAACCATTTTAATACTAGACTTAATATACCTTGAATGGGCAAGAATAAATTTTCATCAATTGGAAGAATAAATTTCTTCCGAAAAGCTGAAATAGCTGAAGTTCGCTTTTCCCGGGCCACGAAGAGAAATGTATGTTCTCGATGGCAAGTTGACTTTCTCGATTTTGCAGCCCATCGAAGAACACTTTCCTAATGAACAGTTGATTTCTCCTGGTTAAATATATACTTTTTATCTACATACATGTTGTTTTTGTTTTCATGCGACAAGTTTGATTAATAACTTCAGACTCACTCGTATATGTTGGCCGCAGAGTTAAATCGATACAATTTATTTATATTAATTAATTGATCGGGATGTAAAAGTGAATGTAGATATAGAGTTCTCGATTTCATTCATGAATAGAAATTGCAGTTATGTCGGTATTTCCAATTAGTTACAAGAATTATTTATTCACAGATGATAAAATATTATGCTCAGGTAGAATTGCCATTGCAAATTCAAAGCTCAAAACGGAAGATAAAATTGACTCTAGAAACCAAATTTATTGAAGAATCAAAATAAGAAACTTGTGATAAGTTTATACTTAGAGCAATTATTTTTCGTCGAGGATAAAGTACAAGGTTATTTTCTACTTTTTTAAAATATACAACTCTCGACTACAACAACATAACTGCTACTGCAATAAATTTCTAAAAAACTTTTTAGGTTTTCATTTCACACTAGTCTCTGACACAGAAATAACTAAAAAATTTTAATTAAGATGAAGTGCTCCCGCGAAAATCTCAACAGTAAAAGTGAGAAAGGAACCTTCTTCAGACAGACTTGTAAAATCTTCGGAATTGTGTGTTTTTTCATTTGCAGTCTAATTGACATTGAAAGTTGCCAACACATAGAGAAGTTGATTTATTTAATTTTGAAATTTCCTGATGTCATTTCTTTCTTCAATAAATCAATCCAAATACGGTCTATTCCAACAGAACAATTGGCCAAATTATCTATTTCATCTAACAAAATACATGTGGATTCCTTAATTTTCCTCTTATAATTATCCGGTTTCCTTCATTAGGATCTTTGTGTTGTTCCAGTTCATCATATGATCTCCGCTATTTGAACATACATGATCAGCGATTTGTGATCTTGAAAATGTCTCTATTTTTGATGTTGTTCTTATGTTCCCGTTTTCTGATTTTTGAAGGTGATGTCTCTCTTGTATAAGATTTTCCACATATACAGGGAATATTGTAAACATAATTTTTTTATTTTTGTGTCTCGTTCATTGGTTTCGTTCTGGTTAGAATGGATCTCAAATCATTTTGTGTTTTGAAAACAGTTCTTATGTTGAATTTGAAGGCCATTATTATTATATTTATTTCCTTTTTCAATTTTACTGTAAGGCAACAATTTTTTCGAAACCAATTTGGTCCTGACAAATAAGTGAAAAGATTTTCGCAGGAGCACTTCATCTTAATTAAAATGTTTTAATTATTTCTGTTTCAGAGACTGGGAGTGAAAGCCTTAAAAGTTTTTCAGAAATGCAGAATCCTCCCAAATTATATTTCAATCGATACTGCAATAAATGTTTGTTCCTTATAACCGATTCTCCAAACGGGTAAGACCCTGTATATACATAAATTATCCTTCACATTCAACGACGCAAATTAAATCTTTATCAAGAAATGACGCATAAAACAACGAAAAGTCCATTCATCGAGTTCAACCAATAAAAGTAACAATATAATTGAAATGGACTTACTCGTTCCTGACCTATCTTATCGCTTTAATGGCAAACGGCAATAAAAGCGTGGTCACAGAGTAAACATTTTCAAATTTAGAAAACGCATTAATACCAAATTGGATAGGTGTATATAAAAGCATAGTATAACGAGTATAACGACAAACCTCGTTATTGACCGGATACAAAGTTGCCGTAAAATTATTTTAATAAAGCCAGGCTGTTAAGTTTTTACAGTGGCATTGACTTAGCATTTGATTAGCTACGGAGTTTTTGATCATTTTCATAACAATAACAGTCTATTGTTGAAGGAAACGACCTGTTCCGATTACAGGTTAACCATTTCAATAAGATTGAAGATTGAGATATGTAATTCAGTCTCGAATTCAGTTCGTTATTTATTATGCCGTAATTGCCATTATACATATACTTAGTATATAGTTTTTAGTAGGGTATAATTCGAGTTATAATGGCAGTTATATCAAGGTTTCAATATATAGAATGTGAATACATACTGACACGTTATTTTATAATTAATTCTTTGTAGTTTTACTCAAGATTCACTTGTTATTTTTCATTTTAATATGTTGAAATTTTAAATTGTTTTTTCTGTGTCCCCTTTGACTTTGCACTTCATTAGCTGTGTCTTTTGATCATTTTCATAACAATGACAGTTCTATATTGTCAAAGGAAACGACCTATTCCGATTACAGGCCAGCTCGGGCCAGATTTACAGTGGGTTTCATAAAGCTTGATCGGACAATCAAATCGTTGATTTTGAATTAAGTCGATGGTTTACGTCAAAAATGAACTGAAAATTGAGACCGTGGTGGGAAAAAATCTTGGACGCGTCGATTTGTATTTTTAGATGCGCATTTAAAAAAAATATATAGGGTGGTCATGTGACAGTGGCTGATACCAACTTTCTTATTTAAAATACAACTCCCTGTATATTATTAGTTTTTCCGATGCTTTAGAAAATTCTAGTCATAATTCATGTTTAATGTCCCGTATCTATCTTCAACTGTTTCGGAAAATTCGGAAATATTAAGTTTCTCAGATGTATTACAAAAATTAACATTAAAAAATTATTTTATAATGTAAAAACAACAAAAAAAAACATAAATTACTGACACTTTATTTTATAATAAATTATTTGTACTTTTGCACTATATTTCAATTTTAACATGTTGAAATTAAAAATTGAATTATATTTTTCAATTGAAATCCTAATTTTATGTACACTTATAGACTCAGTATTTCAGTAGCTGTGTTTTTTTTTGATCATTTAGTAAACGACCCGTTCCGATTACAGGATAACTATTTCAAAAAGATCGAAGACTGAGATATGTAATTCAGTTTGTTTTATTATACCGTTATTGCTATAATAAACATATTTACATAATATAGTTTTCATTAGGTTACACTTGCAGTTATAGAAGGAAATGAATATGTAAAATGTAGATACATATTAACCGGTTATTTTCTCATTAATTCGTTGTACTTTTATACCATATTCAGTTGGTATTTTTCCGATTTGAATATTATTTGGGTTTTCTTTCTAACGAATGAGTAGCGTCCAAATTCAAATCTTCGGTATTCGGGTAGTATGCATAGAAGAATGCTCTAACAGGTTCATTGTTGTTTTAAATTACTCAACTTTTCCTTTATAAGTTCTGAATTTATCATCAACCCTCCTGAAAGGGTGAAGGGTAAACGAGTTTTTTCAATTAGCAACCCAAGGTTTATGCCAGATAGGCCGACATCGTAGGATATAAATAAATCACCGAGCCAACGTCATGTAATAGTTATTAGTACATTGCATAAGCCAGATAGTTCAAAATTCAGGAACGAGTGGCAGAATAAGCCTTTTCTATTTTTTTTCTCAAATTCACTGTATTTCTTAAAATTATTCGAATATTTCCATGATTTGATTTGTTTTGTTTTATGTATTTTATTATGCTAGATCTTGATTCAAAAGAATATATACATACTCATTGAAAACGATGGTTAATGCAACTCTTTTAAACATCAATCATACTCGTATACTCACAATATGGATGCCATTTGTGCTAAAGTTGTAATTATTCTCATGTCTATCAATGGCAAATAATTTGATCCTGCTTTCGATCTCATTCTGCAAATTTTTTCTTTAATTGGGAAAAATACGAATGTACACCAATGACAAAATTTTATGCGAGACTTTTTGTAAATTTTTGATACTAATGACACTTGACTCTAGTTGAACAATAAAATATGCATTCTTTGCCATGTGGTAACGTTTTGAATTTCAATCCGATAAGAAAACGAGGCAATCTCGTCGGCATTTCACTTTTATTTTAAAGGTACTATCGGTGCACGTCCTAGGGATTGAAAACTTCACAACTATTTATTTCTCAAAATCACTAAGAATGCCATTGTGCCAACACAATGGTTTCCATAGGGCTATAAACCGAAACGGTAACATCTTCAAATTTCATAGCGGTATTCAAATTTCAAATCGCATTAAAATGAGTTTTTTGTGCGTTTTAGATTGAACCTCCAAGCGGTTTATAATAATGAACATAAACGCTCGAAAATCTGCATTATAATCAGCTTGCGTAAATTTCCTGCTTCTTTCTTACAAAAACTCAACGTGCTCTACACTATTGTATCTCCTGACGCAGCTCGAAAACAGAGCATAATAATTTAATTCAACATCATTAAGAATTTACCGTGAGAGATTCAGTTTTTTATAAGGTATTCATTCGGAATCGGAGAAGAATATAACAAACATCAAGATAAAATTGTATCTGCCGAGGAATCAGAATACCAAAATAAACACTGGATATGGTTTTGTTAGCTCTTGGAGATAAGGTTGAAATTAAGTGTCCGTGAAGTTAGCACCCACTTTTTCGAAAATGAAAAAAATTTTTCTTGCATTCGTTAGTAACTTGTTAGTAACTATTTGTAACATCAAAATTTTCGTTTGTACCTCAAAGGAACTGGTGGAAAAACACCGCATTCCGCTGGGTGCTAACTTCACGGGCATCCACATTTTCGAAAATTAAAAAACAAATTATTGCATTCGTTAGTTACTCGTTAGTAACTATTTGTAACGTAAAAAATTTTGTTTGTAACCTTACCTGTCATGAGAAAATTACGCCCCTAAAATGCGAAGTTAGCACCCACTTTTTCGAAAATGAGAAAGATTTTTTTGCATTCGTTAGTAACACGTTAGTAACTATTTGTAACTCAAAAATTTTCGTTTGTAACCTAACCTGTAATGGTAAAATCACACCCCTAAAATGCGAAGTTAGCACCCACTTTTTCGAAAATGAAAAATTTTTTTTGCATTCAATAGTAAGACGTTAGTAACTATTTGTAACATCAAAATTTTCGTTTGTACCTCAAAGGAACTGGTGGAAAAACACCGCATTCCGCTGGGTGCTAACTTCACGGGCGCCCACATTTTCGAAAATTAAAAAACAAATTATTGCATTCGTTAGTTACTCGTTAGTAACTATTTGTAACGTAAAAAATTTTGTTTGTAACCTTACCTGTCATGAGAAAATTACGCCCCTAAAATGCGAAGTTAGCACCCACTTTTTCGAAAATGAGAAAGATTTTTTTGCATTCGTTAGTAACACGTTAGTAACTATTTGTAACTCAAAAATTTTCGTTCGTAACCTAACCTGTAATGGTAAAATCACACCCCTAAAATGCGAAGTTAGCACCCACTTTTTCGAAAATGAAAAAATTTTTTTTGCATTCAATAGTAAGTCGTTAGTAACTATTTGTTACATCAAAATTTTTGTTTGTACCTCAAAGGAACTGGTCAAAAAATACCGCATTTCACTGGGTGCTTACATTACGGGCACCCACATCTTCGAAAATTGAAAAAATGGCTGCTTTCATTAGTAACTCGTTAGTAACTATTTGTAACATCAAAATTTTTGTTTCTACCTCAAAGTAACGGGTGAAAATATACCGCATTCCGCTGGGTGCTAACTTCACGGGCACCCACATTTTCGAAAATTAAAAAAAAATTGTAACATCAAAATTTTTGTTTGTACCTCAAAGGAACTGGTGAAAATACACCGCATTCCGCTGGGTGCTAACTTCACGAGCACCCACATTTTCGACAATTAAAGAAATTTTGTTGCAGTCGTTAGTAACTCGTTAGTAACCATTTGTAACGCAAATAATTTTGTTTGTAACCTTACTTGGCATGAGAAAATTACACCCCAAAAATGCGAAGTTAGCACCCACTTTTTCGAAAATGAAGAAGATCTTTTTTGCATTCGTTAGTAACTCGTTAGTAACTATTAGTAACACAAAAACAGGATCCCAATTTTATAAAGAAAGAGCGGTCTTTCTGAGTGAGATCTACCAGCAACAAAAGCTCGCGGTAAACAGCGGAATCACCAAAGTCGATTGTCAAGACAATATTATATCTGCCCTACAAAAATTTGGACAGGGATTATATAGCTTATTACAGAAGCAAAATTGCATGAGATGCTCCTATCAGAAAACGTTTACCCACCTATATAAGACGATTCAGCTAGGATCCAATTATAAAAACTTTGAAAGTGCGTTTATGGCATCGCTTCAGCAACGGTTCAATTGCAGGATTTGTTCCATAGAAAATGAGTTCAGCAGTCATATTTTCATTGATACCAGTGAAGCTGAAAATTTGAAGTTGGAGGATTTGCCTCACAAATTTCTAGGTGAACATCATTTTTTTTACGTGTTCTTGTAACATACCAGAAGTCTTCTACTAGAAATGGTTTAGGACACTACGTTGCTGTATGTCGTAGAAATGATGGGGCTTTGGAGTTATATGATGATATGACTAAGAAAATTAAGCTTGTACCAAAAACAATGGGGCTTGATGTCCACCTACTATTGTATAGTATTTAATTATAATATGTAGTAAAAAATTTATTTTTGTTTTGGAAATATATTTTTTGTTAAAATATAATGCAATTTATTTCATGAATGTATGAACATACAACATTTTATGAGATATCGAAAGTTACTTATGGATTGGTAAAATCTAGAGCATACAAATATATAACTTGTCTGAAATTAATAAATCACATACCTACTAATTAATTCATAAACGGTTTAACATTTAAAAGAAGAGGTGCCGTCTTCTAGCAGATATCAAGATTTTTGGAAAGTCGTCAATTTCGTTTTAGGGTTTAGTTCAACCTGAAATCCATCATGTGGATGCTAATATGGCATTTGAGGGTGTCATTTTTTCATTACAGGTTAGGTTACAAACGGAAATTTTTGTGTTGAAAATAGTTACTAACGAGTTACTAACGAATGCAAAAAAAATCTTCTTCATTTTCGAAAAAGTGGGTGCTAACTTCGCATTTTTGGGGTGTAATTTTCTCATGCCAAGTAACGGTACAAACAAAATTTTTTGCGTTACAAATGGTTACTAACGAGTTACTAACGAATGCTACAAAATTTCTTTTGATTGTCGAAAATGTGGGTGCTCGTGAAGTTAGCACCCAGCGGAATGCGGTGTATTTTCACCAGTTCCTTTGAGGTACAAACAAAAATTGTGATGTTACAAATGGTTACCAACGAGTAACTAACGAATGCAACAATTGTGAAGTTAGCACCCAGCGGAATGCGGTGTTTTTCCACCAGTTCCTTTGAGGTACAAACGAAAATTTTGATGTTACAAATAGTTACTAACGAGTTACTAACGAATGCAAGAAAAATTTTCTTCATTTTCGAAAAAGTGGGTGCTAACTTCACGGACACTGAAATTAAGCCAATTTTAATTCGAAGTTACCGTTAACACGAGGCAGTAGATCAGGCTTGTCCAGAGACCGTGCCTTCCGTTCCTCTTGGTCGTTCTCTAAATGGATATATGACGATTTTACGTGTGTGGTCTTCGGGTTTGGCTCACCAAATGGAATCCTGCCAGTTTGTCGCTTAATTCAATCTTTCGGCAGAACGAATAAAACTTGTTTGGTCACGTTTGGCCCATATCTACCTATATTCGAGAGGTATCCTACACATTTGGTCGGTTGCAATATGGCTGGCCACTAGAGCTGTGGTCATTTAAAGATTTCATGTGATTACGTATTTCAACAGGTTTTATGTCATTGATTATGATTTGTAAATGATACTTATGAAGACGATTTTTGATGTTTCGAAGATTTTCAAGTGTAATTCATAAATGTTGAGAAAATCACAAAACAACTATGAGAAAAGATCTAGTCTTTCGAAGTTCCTTACATAACTTTGTATATCAAGTTGTTCACTAACATAACTATCACTAATTCATGTTTGTATTTGAATCAAGAGCTAATGCGATTTGAAAATGATCATACAGATCAAATGCATGTGTGCTTTCGGTAGAACGAATAAAACTTGTTTGGTTACGTTTAGCCCATATCTACCTATATACTTGGACTTCGAGTGGGATCTCACACATGGTCGGTTGCAATATGGTCAATAGAGCAGTGGTCATTTAAAGATTTTATGCTTATTTCAACCTGATTATGAGATGCAAATGCGAGTGGATGATGTTTGAGGTCTTGAAGATTTTCAAGTATGACTTATGAGTTGATATTAAGCAGAAAATATCACGAAACAACTAATGAGAAAAGACCCAGTTCTTCACATCTTCGTTTACCAAAATGACTACCACCCGCTCTACCTCCAATTTATATGTTTGTATTTAATTTGAGATATAATTCGATTGGAAAATGAGCCTTCAGGAAAACACTCAAAACTTGCAACTTTTAGAAAGCAATTTTCGTCACTCTCCGAAATTGTTTGTCATTTTTGACAGTTTTCATAAAACAATCATTGATGACTTTGATCTCTTTTTGTTTGAATCAGTTGTGAAATTATTCATTCGATCTTTTTTAAGCTGGATATTATTATTGGAGTCCAGATTACTGATTGACTGATGGGTTTTTCGGCTATTGACATAAAAGCTGTTTCCTTTAATTTTCTACGTTTCAGTTTTTCTTCTATTCATATTATTGAAACTTCACCCCATGAAATTTATGGTCTTCATTCAAAGCATGTTGAGCAAGCTCTGCTGACCGAAACGTTGAATACAAGAAGCAAAAACGATGGAAGTAGCCCAAATAATATTTCCAGATCAGAAAATTCACGTCAACATTTGACTATGATATTATATTTCTTCATCTAATTTCTCTTCGTTTGAGAAACATCTTAAAACTGCATCTGGAAGAGAATAATACTCTTCTATTTGAATGGTTGAATCGTTTTGCCATTCTTATAATATTCGAGAATCTAGAACTGGACAAATGAAGTTACAACGAAGTTATCTGATGAAAAATAAATTTTTCAAGTTCGTCATAACATCGCTTTCATGAGCATCTTTCACTTCAGCATCTGGGAATTCAGCAACTTCAACTTGTGCAGTCCATATAAAAATCTCAGAAATAGATATTGGAAATAATATCTAACTTGCGTCAATTTTTCTACTTTCATGTCTATTTGTGGTTTGAAGCTCCATTGTGGTAATTAAACATCTTGTTAATTCGAGTGTTAATTTCGAAAATGCAATCTTTTCCTACTTGCTGAAGGTTTAAAAGTCTATTGGGTAGATAAAATTATTCAATTCCATTCCTATAAGAACGAAGCGAGGAACAAAGAACCCATTAAGTTTCAGCAATTAATCTTTTTCACAACTTGATGCAGAAGAATTTTCTATTTATGTTTCATGGTCAACGTGTTAGCTTCGCAACACGAAGAAAATTCTTCACTTCTGTTTATAAATTTTAGATGAAGTTTCAATGCTGGCTTCATCGATTATCGTTTAGGACAAGAAACTGAAATCGTTTCAATGTTTCAGCACTAGCAAACAACGAAATGTTGAGCTGACACGATATAAATATCGTGTTAGAACGTCAGCTATATTATTATGATGTCATACGCGGGACGACTTATCAAATTTGGAATTATTCATTGCCATTCCTTCAAAACGCCAAAAAACTGAGGAATTGAATGACAAATTCCTAACGTAAATATGTTCTCCAGAATGTCTTTTCTGGTAAGTTCTAGACCAATATGTTTGTTAAGTCTTTGGAGGCCATAACCAGAGTTACCAACTCCTTCTCAGCCTCATACTGCTGTAATTCCACCAAAAAGTTGTGGTATAATTCGTTCATAAACTGTAAATGAGCAGATATAAACTGAAGTGCGTCTTCATGTTTTAAG
This sequence comes from Propylea japonica, assembly GCA_013421045.1. Lineage (NCBI taxonomy): Eukaryota > Metazoa > Arthropoda > Insecta > Coleoptera > Coccinellidae > Propylea > Propylea japonica. The sequence goes on along the minus strand of CM024246.1, from coordinate 27,592,920 downwards.
AACAATTTGGAAATGCCAAAAACAAGCTTTTCATGAGCAAAAAATTTTCCGTTACTTTCCATTTCGACTTCCCAATCAGCTGCCTCTATCTCTCGCTCTATCCATTTAAGAAAACTGTTGACGAAACCCACCTTGTGGTGTATAAATCCGGAAAGAAGGAAACGTCGAACTCGTCTTCAAAAGTTGGTGACACGTTCAAATACTGTGCACTATGTTCAAGCATCATAAAGTTGGACACACTCAGTATAGCATCCAATCGAACATCTATCAACTGAAGACACAGTTAACTTTACCGGTTATAACACACTTAAGTAATCCAAATGGGAACACTGCATCAACACATGGCGACTAGAAGCTCTGCTATTACCCAGCAGTCGATCATTTAACAACACTGGAAAGTTTAACAGTAATATCATAACTAGTTTCATTTTTATTCCACAGCAACACTGTTTTATGGTAATGTCACTAGGCGACTTGCACCACGCACAGTTCCAGCGAGCGAAAGCGACTGGCAGTGGTGCCAACACGAAGAAAAGCGGCTTCTGGCGCGGACACACTCACAACCTTCCACTGCGGATGCCGGCAACTCAATGGCAACACCAGCGTCTACGTATTGCGCGAGGATTTCTATTTGGGTTAGTAGGTCGTGATGACGCCTTCGTTTTTCGAAGTTTGCCGAGTAACGCAGCACCAGACCAACGCTTTTCATCAATCCGGCAAGGCTAACTCAAAAATAATTTTTTTTCGCTCACACTGACCTTCCTGCAGGTCGATTTTGCAGAATGTCGCGAAATATGGCGAATTTGGACGGGGCAGACCTTGCTTCCTCGTTTGGTAGGATGATCGGTCATACCGAGTACCCGAGTTACTCTGGCGAATGAGTGGAAGTGTTTAAGTAATGGTGGGGAGCGGCGAAGATGCAGCTCGAATGCTTGGCGGCATGAGAAAAGGAAATCTTGTTGAATCATGGGTTTCGAGAAAATGATGAAAGTTGTCACGGGATTCAAGTTCGATTTTATGTGTTTTTCCACTTGCCCTTCATGGAATGCCGGTTGAATTTATGAGTTTCATTTTATTAGGTAATCTTTAAATGCTGTAAGCGGAGCCAACCTTGATCCATTAGTGAGTGTTCGGATTCCACCATCTTGGAATTACAAATTTTCAGAATTCCGATGATACACACATGACTGATTAACATATTCCTAACCTTCAGAATATTTAATTCTATATACATGGAACTATGGAAACACTTCTTCTCAACACATACAATATATTTTTTCAGGATCATACGCAAACAGTGACTACTATAAAGAAGCCATTTTTCCATACCAAATAATCAAATAGGTACTCATGAGAGAGTTGCTATCCGTCAAAAGTTGAAATGATTTTTCTGGGTTTTATTCATACCAAATCAAACTCAAACTCAATTCGTTCTCCAAATGCTTATGTAAAGTATACACTAAGATTTACACATACAGTTTTACAGTTACATATGCTTCCGAAAGATGTAACTGTGATGGTTCTGATAAAAGAATGCTAGTCACCTGAACACACTCAACGTTCTTGATCAAGTTCCCTTTGCTGACCTCTGGCAAGACTTTCTGTTACCGAACGCGCAGAAGTTTCTTCTTCTTTGCAACATAGCCTGCCATCTTTTTCTACTAGGCCACTGGTACAATTTCCTCTAGGGAATCTTGTAAGCAAGTATGATTAGCCTACTACGGCTGGTCATCAGGAAATTAAAGGACTTGGAAGAGCTAATGCCCTTGCAAAAGAGGAGCAGAAACCCCCTACACTAGTCATTTGTCTTCATGTTGTGAATCAACCACACTGATTGGGGCAATGTAGATGATTGGGAATGAAGAGGAAGGCATTCCCACTGACTTAACACCCCTGGGATTAGACAAACAAAGAGAAGATCTACGTTGCCAAAAAACGATTGGGCTTTTTACTAGTCTTGAGATTTCACCTGTACGGAAAGGAAAATCCTGACATCCGTAGGTTACATGAACTGGCTACAAACAATCACAAACTGGACTCACTCTACTAAAGGACATGGCATTATTGCCATACGACTTAAAAGCAAAGTCTCCTGTGTAAATGATGAACTTCGTGGGAGAGTTTGCATTTCTGTAGCACAAAAGACTCTCAAGTGTATCAATGCAGAAATCGATCACTTTCCAATCGATCTAACTGCTGAAGTTTAATGGTGATGAAAACTTGGACGGTCTTTGCCGAAGCAGATTCTTTGCGAATTCCTTGATTCTCCTGAATTTTGCACCTGCCTATATTTTCAAATTTTTAATCGGCGACTTTGTCGATCTTCCAGATAAAATTTCCTGGAATTCTTTTCATCATCAGTTATCTATTTTCTTCTTCCAGCCATTTGGTTCACAAAATATTTCCTAAATTGTTGTTGGGCTGCTTATGTTGGAGTTTAACAATTCTACAGCCGCTTGCATGTTTTCATTCCAAATTCAGGAAAAATTTTTGGTTTTCTCATGATCTTTTCTCGACTGAACAAATTCATGGAAGTGAATGAAAAAGTTGTATTAACACGATAAGCTCTTAGAAGCTATTCAATTGGTGATAGTTACTAATAATATTCAATCTACTCTCCTGAAGCTTTGTTATAATCCTTCTTCTAGTCCTTGAAGACCTTTTCTGTAACTTTTTCGCATTGTTAACTACGAATCTTCAAGAGAATTATATTGAAATTTCCTATCAAGCTCGATTCAACGTTTGCAATTTTCATCAAAACCTACCATTTGTGATTCCATCTTTTATTATTATTTGGGGATATACATGTCTCATAATCATCAAACTATCTCTAAAATTAAACAAAAGCGGTATCAGCTCTACCTTTGTGCATGCTTGTTATGAAATTATTAATGGACCTAGTAACACGGGACTTTGCAGGACTATTTGAAATACTGTCAGTTACGCCAACGGAGATTACTCTGAAATTAATTATCTGCTCCAAAATGCTGGACGAATTCAAAACATACGTACTTAGAATAGATACAGATTGTTTACCTGCCCACATACACGAGTTGAGTGGGATGCAATGAAGAATACCATTGCATTTTGTTCCGAGCAAAGAATTAATGAAAATAACTGGAATTTGAATAAACAATTATTTAGTTTAGTTGATGATGGAATTATTATATATTTTCAACTATGACCATATTAATATTTTTACAAACTTTATTGGCTCATTGAATTTTTATATTGAGTTGTTATTATTACAATTTTTAAAAGAATTTTGAATAACTTACTCTTCATGTAGTTCTTCCATATTTGCTCAAATTGACAGATGAAAAGAAATGATCAGAAGCTCGATTTCCTAAGAAGATTCACACAACTTTCAGTGTTCAAAATATACATGTGTCTACTGAATTTAAAATCCATATATTTTCGATTCAATCGAGGATTTCAATATCTGTACAGAATGGTGAATGCGCAGGATTTATCAGTAGCAGTAGGTACCATTTCTTGTTCAAAAATTAATGGTATTAAAATAGGAAATAATTACGTTGGCACATCATCAGATCAAAGAGATGTAATTTTGGTGGAAAAATTCCTCGATTATAATATAAAAGCTAGTTACTTGATGATTTCGAAGATGTCATTTGTAACGATCCGTTTGACGAGGAATTTTGGACAAAATGTCAGGAGCAAATCTGCCGAGAGCAATATCTTACTTGAATTTACAAGAAATAAACTAACTGGACGAATATAATAAGAGGTTTTTTTTAAATATTCCGCTATTTCGTGGATGTCACGTTTGAAGTTGTCTTTTTATGACATTTGACAAGTAAAAACTACGCCATTAATAAAAAATGAAACGATACACGCTTCAAAAACGCATTGAAATAATCAAAATTCACTAAAAAGATGGTGAAAATTTGGCAGGGACGGTTCGTAAAACTTTTTTGGGTCGTCGTGAAGCACCTTGTCGGACCGCCATAAAGAAATTGGTGGAAAAACTCGAGCTGTTGGGACAAATTAGTGATGTGAAGAATGAAACCCGTGCATGTCGTTCGAGAACAGCCGAGAATATTGCTGCTGCAGCCGAAAGTGTTGAAGAAAACCCATGTTTGTCCATTCCTAGTCGTTCTTTGGAATTAGGCATTCCACGATTCCATAAACGTCATAACACCGTATTTTGGATAAAGGTTTGGGTCTTAATACAAAGTTCAGTTAACACAAGAACTCAAGCCGGCCGATCATCAAGCAACGAAACCATTAATCTTTTGCGGGAAAAATTTTCGGACCTGTTATACCTCGAAGAGGTGATCACAATTGACCACCGAGATCTTGTGATTTAACACCTTGCGACTTCTTCCTTTGAGGCCACGTGGAAAAGAAGGTCTACGCCTATGACCCAGCGTCGATTCAAGATCTCAAAGATAGAATTCGTGAGGGTATCGAGGATATAAGGCAGTCACTTCGCGATTCGGTTATGGAAAACTTCATTAAAGGGATATGGTCCTGTTAGCGTGTTCCACTATAAACGGCATAGCTTCTTCTTCATAATGAAATAAACATCCAATCATTTATATTGAAAAATGGCATTTTTTTAATATCAAAATAACACCTCTTATTGGAAAACCCTTTAGATTACCAGTATAAAATTATCATCATTTACCATTAAAAAATTGATTTTCAAAAACTTTGAAAATACCTATTTGAAAACCAAACCTCACATGATTTTTTCTTGTAACGAGTTGGCTTAGGAGCTGCGCGCCCTTGAGTAGACGATCTATTATTGTGAAGTAATAGGTACCTGTTATTTCCGCCATGACGAAACTGATATGATTCGCATTTCAACAATTTCCAACTAAAAGAGAATAAAATCCTCTCGTTATATAATGGTAGCTTTCAAACTGAATTAATTCAATGCCGTCAATATCCACACTGATAAAATAATGTAAGTCAGTAGTTACAATGTTAACGTGTCAATGTCACTTAGTCAATTGAGAAAGTGATGTATGCTAGTTCGAAAATAAATAGGTCAAGCGTTTTGAACAAAGCTTCAGAACGAAGATATAATATAATATTGCCAATATTTGTTCAGTGGTTCCTCTACCGTTGTTCAGAGATGTTTTCAAAGATGAATCATTTTCTATTTCGAACCGAATTTTGTCCAGTATTAACACTTAGTCAACTTTGAATATTATACAGTCCACTGTTATTGCATTAGGCTTATCAGACAGCTCTCTTTATTTTGACTTCTTTGTATGTTATATGTTACATTTTCTTCTGTCAAAACCGATTCTGAGCATGAACAATATCTTAGATTATTCTTTCTACGGAACATGCGATGAAATGGAATGAACATTGACCATAACTGATTGTAAGTTTTTATTTTTTCCGAGAAGTATCGACTGTATCGAAATTTTGCAAGATACTTTTTTTCCCCAGAATTGAATGGAAAACCATAAGAGAATTTTATTTTTCGAAAATCTATCCCACGAAACAATTTTTGAAGGAAAATCATAATATAATAAAGTTATGGGATAAAAAAATTTGGTTACTAACATCTAATCAATTTATCATAAAATGTATAGTTTTATGACTCTGTGTTTTTAGGACTCCTAAAAAAATTACTGTCAACTCGTCATCGCCTTTCAGAGGCTGTATCTTAGAAGGGAGGTCGATTTCGAAAAAAAATTGATATGAACTACCCCTGCTTATTTTCATCGAGGAATCATCTCCTTAAGTCCCTCGCATTTGTTTACAGACACACACAGATCTAATAACATATCATGATTTCTTCTAGACGTAATCGCTGCGACCGAATACTTTCAAAAGACGCACTGTCGTTAATATCTAACATCACTGATTGTCGCAACTTTAAGGTTGATGTGTTCCAATAGCCTACCATTAAAGAAAAATATCCTTTTGTACTTCAGAGCGTGCTCAAGTGGTGAAAATCAGAAAATAATTCCGAAAACACCAGGCAAGTTCCAAAAATAAACCTACACGGCTTCAAAATACTTATTTAAGTTGAGCATTCGCCAGATAGTGAAATTATTCATAGGTGAAAGTATAGCACCACTCAAAACACCATAATCTACAGTCCAGTATCAATATTTGGAGCTGTGGAGCTGTAATATACGTGACGTAGTTATGTAGGTCTATGCCACATGTTGCATCATCCGCAATAACAGGCAATCTCATAGGTATTACCGACAATTCCCTCTCAATCCGATCAGCACGAATTGGTGATGATTCAAATCCGCGAATCCCCATGCAATTAGTTGGAAATCCGAGTATCGAACAAAACAAAGTCGAACGCGTGTCAGTAGTACCAATGTTATTGTGTCAAGGCTCGATCGTGAAAGTGGAGTCTACATTGGAGAAACTAAACGTCCCTTAAATGTTTCAATCAGAGAACATAAAAAATTACAAAGAGTAAGTTTGTACACCTGAAAGTAGTTCAATTCTTTGTCACCGAATGGTGTTAACTTTGACAACATTGACAGTGGTGAATCTGAAAAACTCTGTTTTATCAGTTTTAACACCGTCTGGTGTTAAACATTGACTCCCTAAGTGGTTGATACAACACCGTATCATACCGTTGAAGGCGTTTAAAAACCAAGACACTAAACTAACGCTTGTCTCCGGTTCCGCCATTAGTTCCTTTGTTTGCTGCGTGTCTAGACTCGTCCAACCTATTCAAGCCCGACTTAAGTATAGTATATATCTAACTAGCGACCGGCCCCGGCTTCGCACGGTACGACATCACATTAGAAACCTCAAAAATAATAATAGACACTGCTCCACTATTTAATGGATGTTATTATACATATAAACCTTCCTCTTGAATCACTCTATCTATTAAAAAAAACGCATCAAAATCCGTTGCGTAGTTTCAAAGATATAAGCATACAAAGGGACAGAGAAAGCGACTTTGTTTTATACTATGTATATTCATATTCATTTACTAACTTATCGGTCGCTGGTGAATCCCCAATATCTTCGTAACAGGTTAGTGTGTTTCACTTTGAAACGATGAATCGGTTAAGGAAGAATGATATTATGTCGAAGGGAAACACTCGAAAATGGTTGTTAATCATTAACTATACTGATATCAAGGATTATGTTCTGATGAGTGAGTGGAATAATAGTTTCGTTAATTTCAAATGGCCGTTAGGAGTTAAATATATATGTTTGAGGTCCTAAAAAATTCACAAACACTACAATTGGCAGCTGGGGTGAAACAGAAATCTCCAATTTCAAACTGGCTAACTGGCAGATGAAAGTGGCTGCCTAAGTGAGCTGATCTTTCGAACAACTCAATCATGCTGTGATGTAAATAAGTTCATTCATACACAATTCTTAATTTTCGATAAAAATTATCTTATAAATGTATGTTTAAATATACTTACTTATGATTATTCTTTAGGTTTTATATTTCGTTAGCTCTTGACTCAAAAGAATATACATACTTATGTATATCATTCATGTTTTCGATTTTGATGTTCTTCGTTCTTTGATAATTCTTTATAACCTGTAAGAGTGAAATATTGTTCTGTTTATCAGTTGTTAAAGAATATATTTTTATTTTTAATCTCTATGTTTTTGTGTATGTGGTATCAAAATACCTTTTTATTTTAGGCGCGAAAAAAACAAATACAAAATTTCAATACTCCACTTGGTTTAGAAATCTTCAAAAATTGTCGGTGTTAAATCGACCATTGAAAAAGAGTAATACTCTATCTGGTGTGAAAAAATACAATAAATGGTAAAGTTATCGCACTATGAGGTGTTCTTTGTACACCTTCCGGAAGTCAAATTGCAACCATAGGACGACAAATATCAACCACTGCCAGTGTAAAATATATTCACCATCACAGTGTCTATGGTGTTGAATAGAGACCAAAATGGTGTGTCTGGATATAGACACCGCCAGGTGTTATTTTGGTGTCAAATATCCCGTCCATTCCTTACTGTGTAGCTCTATAGGAAGGTACTAATAAGTTAAAGCTAGTCAAACGTGCTTTGAATGAAGACTATAGGGTTCTATGGGGTGAAGTTTCAATAATATGAAAGGAAACAACTTGAGAACTGTTCACGATTCCATTCCATTTTTTGAACGAGAGGAACTTAAGTACTGTAAACAACACAAATAGCACTCGTATTTGGAGCTGCGATTTAGGTGACGTAGTTATGTAGGTCTATGCCACATGTTGCATCATTCGCAATCTCATAGGTATTACCAACAATTCCCTTCCAATCCGATCAGCATGAATTGGTGATGATTCAAATCCGCGAATCCCCATGCAATTAGTTAGAAATCCGAGTATCGAACAAAACAAAGTCGAACGCGTGTCAGTAGTACCAATGTTATTGTGTCAAGGCTCGATCGCGAAACCGCGATGTAATTTTCGAACACCCATAGGGGAAAGACAAGGTTTTAGATTGTTGTTTATCGGCTATGACGGAAAGTATGGGGGTGATCGTCGATGAGTGTGAAAGCCGACATCTTTCTCCTTATATATTCAAATAAGGCGAACGTCTAGCGATAGAAATATGTGTCACGATGGTTGTTCGACGTGAGATTGCTGGAAATACTGGAGGATATCCCCCATGCGTATGAAAGTGATATAGCATATGGCGCAATCGAAAAATCATACAGCGTTGTCTATATTGTTTTTATGACTAGAACAGCCATACGTGTGTTTATATTCTATTGCTATCTTTTCTTGAGATTTAGATTATTTTTTCTGAAAATGAATTGCATGTGAGGCCATAGGCGATAATAGCATCTGATAGTGAATATAAAGGGTTTTCCAATAAGAGGTATTATTTTGATATACAAAGAAAAAGGCCATTTTTCAATATAAATAATTGGATGTTTATTTCATTATGAAGATGAAGCTATGCCGCTAATAGTGGATAATAACATCAGGCAAATGACCACCACGACCACAGCACCATATCGTTTTAATGAAAATTTCCATAATCAAATCGCAAAGTAGCTGCCCCATGTCCTCGACAGCCTCAGGAATTCCATTTTTGAGGTCTTGAATCGACGCTGGGCTATTAGCGTAGACCTTCTCTTTCACGTGGCCCCAAAGGAAGAAGTCGCAAGGTGTTAAATCACAAGATCCATTTTTTCGCTGCTTGTGTGGCACGTAGCGCCGTCTTGTTGAAAGTAAACGTTGTCCAAATCAATACTGTCCAATTTCGGCCATAAAAAATGCCTTATTCCAAAGAACGATGAGGAATGGACAAACCTGGGTTTTCTTCAACACTTTCGATTACAGCAGCAATATTCTCTGCTGTTCTTGAGCGACATCACTTACTTCTCCCAACAGCTCGAATTTTTCAACCAATTTTTTTATTGCGGTCTGACAAGATGCTGCACGGCGACCCAAAAATGTTCGAGTTTAACGAACCGTCTCTGCCAAATTTTCAACATTTTTATTAATGCCGTATTTTCTACTTGTCAAATGTTAAAAAATGACAGCTTAAAACGTGACATCCACCGAAATAGCGGACTATTCAAAATAACACCTCTTATTGGAAAACCCTTCAAGGTCGCCTGGAACACCACTTCATATTTCCTTAACCACGTGATGTCGAAGACGGTACATTTGAAATTTTACTGGTGGTCCAAATGATTCTTGGGGGTTTCTACTTGAACATAATATGAGCTTTGTTCAATTCGCAATTGAAAATCAAACGAGGAAATAAATCTGAATATTGATTGCATCGGTAATATTACAAGATCCAATTTTTGAATTCTACCTTCATCGGATATACAGAAAAGAAAACAACATTTTTTCTTAGTTATTGTAAATATTATATATTCTTTGAGACATGGCTCAACGAATTTGCCTTATATCAATAATAAATAAATAATAGAAATAATTTTGTTTGATTGATGTGGATATTTTTGTTTTGTTTGCTGGTGCTTAAAATGCTGATCACTCACCACCATGCATAATAAATGTGTGTACCTATGTTTAGGTTTATATGGTTAACGAAAATTCTTACCACGGACAAGTGCCTGGCACTTTTGTGGTGTTTAAATGTGTTGTTAACGATTATGTTATTGCCGAAATTTTTTTGTTTTATTTTCCTTGTATTTACTGGTTAATAAACATTATCTTATCTTATCTTATCTTTATCAAACAATATAGTATGCGTCACAGTGTTAACAGAAGAAAATGTAACCAAGGAAACATACATTTCTGCATGTGTTAGAAGAGTACAGAGAGAAAAAACCGCAGTAAAATATCTGCCTGTGTTTAGAGAATAAGCTGTAGATAATACACATTCACATAGAAGGTAATTTTTCCATTGGTACGAATGTTCTATTTTACGCTCTTCTAATTTGTCATCTTAAAATTGAGTCTGATATTCATTGCGAAATAGCGATGTTTAAGTCTATTATGGTTTTATAGACAGTTACAAGCGCATATGAGGTTCTGAAGGATCAAAACTTAGAGAGCCAGAGCTGCTTTGATAATTCCTTCTGGCTTAAAAGTAGGTCTTGTTGAAATATAAAAAAAACAGTGTGAGAACAGTATAAATGTGACAGTAATTTGAAGTTAAGAGGTGATTTATATTACTTATTACTTTCTCGAGCATTTTCGGATTCTGTTGTTTTTTTTAAGATGCTATTCGAAGATGTTAGAATTTTTTGAATGGACAAAAGGTCTTCTATGAATATTTCAGTTTATTTTCTGAACAGATTCAATTAAACAAGAACTTCACTTGTACGAGGAGACAGAGGTCTTGTCGCGTTTACATTTTCCTCTGCTTATATTACTATATGCAATACACAATTTAGCATTGTTTAATTGGTATAAGATGAATTTTGTGGAACCAAATCCCGAAAGAATTTAATGATATCGAAAAAACGAAAAAACAGACAAAAAAACCACAAGAAAGTCACATTCATACTTTTGGTTCAGATTTGCATGGATGCATATATGTGAATAGATTCATGGAAAATATTTTGCAGAACAACTGGGATTGTTATTGTTTTCCAATTCTGAAATATCATTATTGCCAGTTTATTTATTCAGTTTTTTAAACCAGATCGCTGCTGCAGAACGCCATGCTCTAAAATAAATTTGCGGTGTAATTATAGAACGAAACATAAACTGGAGCGAATGGAATATTGCGAAAAAATACAGGAAAACGTGACATCATTGAAGCACGTACAATGGAGGTGTCGAGGCAATGAATGGTTCCAGTGGATCGAATGCGAAGTGAGCATTGGTAGAACATGCAAATAACCCGGTGGCAAAACAGCGTTTTCACGGCAATATCCGATTATTTTCATGTTGATCTCGCTTTATGGATTGGCCTACTTTTCCGAGGGCGCATTACAACTTATTCGAGCGATTCGCAACAATATCGAGATTCCACAAACAGCTCTAAAGCCCCCACGGATGCAGAAACGTGCTGCAGCTTGAACGATACAATTTGTAGAAGAATTGACCCGAATCCGAAGGCTTACGCTACGAAAACAAGCTTTGGCACACGGAATGAAATAGCGTTATTTCCAGTGAATTTGTAGTCAACGGTTTTTACGAGTGAAAATGAACACGTGTTGTCACATCGCATCCACTGTTTCCTTGGGAGTTGATGCGATTGGATTTCACAAGAATGGCATGATACTAGATGTTAATACCCTTCGAAGGACGCCAATGATTGTTATCGAGAGTGTAGAACATTATTCAAAACTAATGAAAGCAGAAAATAATATTAATCGATCGAAATCAACCAATATCAAATTCATACTTCGGAACTATTCTCGTTCTCGTTCAAGGCAGAATGCAAGGAAGTGGTATCAAACAGAGCACCTTATTAGGAGTTATCAGCACAGGATAGCTCTGAAGTCTGAAGGTATTTCTTGGAACTTAAAAAGAAATGGCACCTTCTTTCAGGTATAAATATACCGAAGACGCCATCTCCAGATCCATACGAACAACCTACTTCCGTAGCATGAACCTGTGCTGATGTGTCCTTATGAGGACGAAATGGCCATCCATAGGTACTCTGTTTGATACCACTTCCTTGCATTTTGCCTTGAACGAGGATGAGATTAGCTCCGAAGTATGAGTTTAATATTGGTTGATTTCTATCCATTAATATTATTCTCTGCTTTCATTATTTTTGTATTCATGAAGATGTTATGCGTTAAACCTCTAATTAGACTGCTTATTCCTACTACGGTGTTAACTGACGTTACCCCGAGGGCTCCGCGTCGTGAACTGAGGACGTAAAATTTGGAAATTGCAAGTACGCTTCGGTCAATGCGACAAATGGTAAACATCTGGCTACTTCGTTCAAGGTTCATGCTACGGAAGAAGGGAAGTATGGATCTGGAGATGGCGTCTTCGCTATATTCATACCTGAAAGAAGGTGCTATTGCGTTTTAAGTTCCAAGAAATACCTTGCATCATAAAGAGCTATCCTGTGCTGATGAATCCTAATAAGGACGAAATGACCATCCATAGGTATTCTGTTCTCTTTGATACCATTTCCTTGCATTTTGCCTTCGACGAAATATAAGTTCAATATTGGTTGATGGCGATCGATTAATATTATTTTCTGCTTTCATTATTTCGTATTCATGGCGATGTCACGCGTTAAACCTCTGCTTATTATTCAAAACGACTTCAAAAATAGAGAAAATGTTTGGTTAGGTATATCTAGATTCCTCAAACTGCTCAAAGCTCTCAAAGATGTAGGAACGTGATGCAGCTTAGTAGATAGCTTGAACGATACAATTTGTAGAAGAATTGACCTGAATCCGAAGGCTTACGCTACGAAAACAAGCTTTGGCACACGGAATGAAATAGTGAAAATGAATACGTGTTGTCACATCTCATCCACTGTTTCTTGGAAGTTGAAATTCAAAATTGGAGCAAACTAAGACTCTTAATAGAAGAGAAGACCCAGCATTTGCTACTTGAAACCCTACAATGCAAAGAACCAGCCTTAAACTGCTAAACTGATCTTAAGTTCACATGCCATATAGAGGATATGAAGAGGAAGCTTTTTAGAGCAATATTTATTGTGAGAAGAACTAAAAAAATTGCCGGCCAGCAATCTACAAAGATAGCATGCTTCAGCTACTTCCATAGTATAATCACCTACGGCGTCATCTTGTGAGGTGATAGTCCATATGCCATAGAGATTTTCATCGAACAAAAACAGGCTATAGAGCATTGTGTAGCGTATAATCTGGGTACATTTCAGAAAAACAACTTCCATCATAACTACTCTATACCAGACAGGGTAAGATCTTCACAGCTGACCATCAATCACACAGCGTTCAAGGTTTATAATAAGTTACACAAAACTTCAGAGAACTTACAAGAACAACCCTCAAATTCCATTTGAAGAATTATCTGCTGGAGAAGGCCTATTACTCCTTGAATGAATATTTTCGTGAACTGTGATGTATTTGTTGGTTCTTTTCTCTTGACCATTTATGCTAGTGATATTTTAACATTGTTTGTTTTTTATATTATTTTATATTAGATCCCCATGTACTTTTGATAGGTTAAAATTATCTTCCACTATTTATTAGGGGGACGAATAAATAAAAAAATGGAATTCAGCATAAAAACGATCAATCTGATCCTTTTATCTTTTGTAGTTTATAGATGCAATGTTGCTTTATTAATCTAAGTGGAAAACTGTTGAAATTATCAGACGAAAATATTCACTGAGATAGAGTTGTCCAATCCCGAAATATAAGAGGCAACCCTCGTATTTTGTTGTTCGTAGTAGGTTATCAGAATTCAAGCGAGGCGAGTAGGAATTTGTTGGAATACGATTGACCTCGATAGATATGACGAAATTTTTTTGTGGGTGAGGTGTTTACAAACGAAACTGTACGTATTACGACATAGATGATAATTCGGGAGGAACTGCTTCGTGATTTGATGCCGATATAGCGACTTCTCTAAGAATCTGACACCCACCTAAGACTAACGACTTAAGCCGGTTTAACATCGGAAGAAATATGGAGGCATGTTTTACATTCTATGGAATCGAGCTAACGGAAGTTTTTGGGGAGGCGTATTTTTTGTAGTACTTACAATCTAAAATGCACCGTTTTCAAGAAATGAAATATCTGAAACATTTCATCATACTCACAGAAAGCAGCATTCATGATAAGCTATTTTCTCCAGTCTTAATAGATGAGGGTTTTGAAGGGTAAGATGACATTTTGCCCCAACTTCTATGCTAATCGAAAAAGTACGATTTTTGAGACGGCCATTCAAACCACCAATGTTTTCAACACAAGAAAGGTAATCCTGGTCATACGCTCTAAAGTCGACCGATTTCAAGAAAAACCAACCTTTATGTTTGAAAAACATCCTCTCTGTCGAGGAGCAGATTGGAGCATGAAGGGGTGAATCTACATGTAATTTTAAGAAAAAAAGTTTATATAAACATGCCTTCGTTACGGAGCTACAGGGTGTTTTGGTTATTTCTTCATAACTCCTGCAGTTTTTGAGATATTCAGTCCAAATTTGGAATGAAAGCTATTTTCAACAATCTTCATCGTTGCACGTCCTGAACCCTAACTTGAATCTACAGGGTGTTTTTCCGGAGCCATGTCTTCTTTTTCCCTTTCAGACTTTTTTGCGGAAGCCACTGATCAGTGTAAAATCAATTTTTGATATCTTCGTTCCATTTGAAAACTTTTTTGACTCGTATAATTTTTTTGTATCTCTAACCGTTTTTGAGTGAAAAATTATTGAACGATTATATGTTGATCTGAATAAGCTTTAGTTGAATCTCAGACTCTCAGATGTCGAGCTATCAAAAAAAGCATACCTATCCAGTATTTCTTTAATTTCTTTTATTAAGCGAATAACATACAATCGTTCAATCATTTTTTATTCGAAAACGGTTAGAGATACGAAAAATTACAAGAGTCAAAAAAGTTTCTAAATTGAACGAATATATCAAAAATTGATTTTAAGCGATCAAAGGATATGGCTCCGAAAAAAAACCCTGTAGGTTCTAGTTAAGATTGAGGATGTATTATGATGAAGACTGTTGAAAATAGCTCACATTCCGAATTTGGACTGAATATCTCAAAAACTGCAGGAGTTATGAAAAAAAAACTAAAATTTCAACACCCTGTAGCTCCGTAACGAAGCTTTTGCGGACCCATGTTTATATGGACTTTTTTTCTTGAAAGTACACGTAGATTCACCCCCTCAAGTTACGACCTACTATTATGTAACACTCTGTATGTATATAAAACGCTTATCTTTCCATCTGGGTTTTTCATCCATTTTGTTTTCGTTTGCCTTCATGTTGAAATCGATATGGATGGAAAAATGAAATTTTGAACGGAAATCAAGTGAACTTTGTGAAATATTCATTCTTCTTACTGCTCACTAATAGAATTAGAGAAAGAGTAAGATACAGAAGTGAACCCTCAGTAGTAGCAGTATTCTCCTCTTTACTCAAGTACAGAAATACCAATAAACGCAGTAGACATTAAAATTAACATGTCAATGCATTACAGATAGTAGTAATAAACTTAATTTCGATATGTTATTAAGATATTCGTCACGATATAATATTCCAGCATTATCAAATGAATTCCACTTTATTAGATCCCCGAAACATTCCAACCTGTTGCCATGAAGGCTACATAATAATATAATATCATAACATCAACAGGTTTTCATCTTGAGCACCTCAAAATCTACGAGAACAATCATACAGAATCTGAAGGAAATGGCGAAACCCAGTGAAACCCGCGTCCCAGTTAAAGTGTCAGTAGTTACAATGTCAATTGGTTTAATCGTAACTTAACCATGTAAATCCGAAATTTTCTTATCCGCCACAGCGTGAACAACTCACCGTTGCCAATGTCGAAACAAAAGCTTTCTCTTTCCGCTACTATTGACAATGAATTTAAAGCTACATTATGTATGCACGCTCTGCGGTAATGGACGATTATGACACGTTACACAATAGAACGAGAGTATTATTGGTTAATTTCTGGCGACATTCTTGAACATGGCTTTATTGCGCCCAAATAACGCGTTTTTATTTTTCCTCGCTCTGACGAAACCGCTTTCGTCATCGATTGGTTATATTCGTTTGATTAGTTCTAAAAATAGTATTGGATTCGATGTTTTTATCATGGCATCTTATGTGACAAGTTATATTTACGCACTTCTTCCCAAGGGATATACAGGGTGTCTGTGAACAAATGCGAGGAACTTTGGAAATGATTCCTCGATGAAAATAAGAAGGATTAGATACTATGAATTATTTTCGAAATCGCCCCCCTTCCAAGATACAGCCTTTAGAAGGCGAAGACAAGTTGACAGTTTTTATTTTTTTTAACTGCTTCTTAAAACTACTGAGTCATAAAACTGTACTTATATGGTATGGATGTTACTCACAATTTTTTTTAGATCTCATAACTTTATTTTTAGGGGTTGAAAATAACAACCCCTTATGATTTTCGTTCAAAAATTGTTTAGATTTTCGAAAAAGAAAATTCTCTTATAGGTTCCCATTCAATTCTGGAGAAAAAAGTCTCTAGCAAATTTTCGATACAGTCGATACTTTTCTCGGAAAAAATAAAAACCTACAAGCAGTTATATAATCTTCATAATTGAATGGAAAACCATAAGAGAATATTATTTTTGGAAAATATTTCCCACGAAAGCAATTTTTGAAGGAATTTTCAAACCAGTCTTATTGACATTAAATAATTAGATATAAATGTCAATTAGACATTAAATAATCAGATATTAAGGTCAATTAGACTGCCAACGAAAACCCACACAATTCCGAAGATTTTAAGAGTTTGTCTGAAGCAGGTGTCTGATATAGACACAGAAACGTTACATTATCCTTTTCATTTATTTTCATTTTCACTTTTACTGTTAGGAAACAATACCAATTTGCTCCTGACAAATAAGTGCAAAGATTTTTGCAGAAGCATTTTATCTTAATTGAAAATTTTTCAATTACTTATTTCTATTTCAGAGACCGGGAGTGAAAACCTAAAAAGTTTTTTAGAAATATTTCAATTCATTTCACTGAATATACTCATTTTTCAAATTTTCCCCAGTTTATAATTATTGTTTCTTCTATAGAAAATCATAAAAGTCCTTTAATATTGATTCACTTGTTAACATGAACAAGTTTAGATTATTTTTTCTGGAATACATATATTGAAAATTTTTATACACTATTCAATACATATGAACTTGACTACTACTCGTATTCACTGGCTCACTAATCGGAAAGTAAATAACCCTACAACTGGTTTTTAGCAGTCCTTAGTCCGGAAACGTTTCGGCTGAAGAATGCTGTAACAGTTATGTGGTGCACTGGGTATATCGGCCTTGTAGTTCCTAAACCAGCATGGCTATATAGTCATAGTCAGCGAAGCGATCAAAATGGCCCACGAAATTACAGGTTACCCAGAAAGAATTATTACGAAATAACACTAACACTGATTTATGAGGAAATAAAGGAAACAACAAGGTGTTAGTGCATAAGTGCGTCAAACTTCAGAATCGTTCATAAGTCTATTAACTTACCCTTTAAAATGCACATTTTCAAGTACACGAGGTTAAAATTGAAAAAAAATTTTTTTGCGGATATCCCCGGAACCTTTTTTCTACAGAAAAAAGCTCTCGTAATCATAATAAGCTATGTTTTTGAGCGCTCGTTCTCCTTAAACGGTGCTATTACGTTTTGCCTAAATGTCTGTAATTTTCGAAATTTGAGCCCAAAATGTCCTCAAACGATAGAATTCTACTCCTTGATGACGAATTCGTGGTCAAATTCCATTCAATAATTTTCGAAGGGATTGTCCTAGGGAAATTTTCAGGGAGAATTAGGTTCCCGAATAGCTCGGTTAACCAGCTAAATCGTACAGGGTGTTCCATGAATATGCCCATTCGAAAATTTTTTGTCAATCAATATCTCAGAAAAAACGAAGTCAATTGAAATGAAATGTTGCGGTTATATGCACAATGCTCATAATAAGCTTCATGCAAAATTTTTTGGCCATAGTAACAGAACCATAAAAATTGAATTGGAATATTGAAAAGAAGAAACTTCATATTTCCATCGAAAGATATCCGACTCTAATGAAAATTATTATGTGAGAAAAGATTGATTCACTGAAATCTCATGCAGAATTATGTCACCATAGTTTTAAAAGAACCATAGAAACTTCAATTGGAATATTGAAAAGAAAAATCTTTATATTTCCATAACAGGATATCCGATTCATATAAAATTTTGAGGTAATAGTCTTAGTACCACACCAAAAAACGAGCGCTCAAAAGCTCCTGCTCGGGGCTTTTCTAAAATTATTTATTAGTAGTAAAGATGATGAATAGAATTGAACGCCAATATGATTTAAGGGATGAGGAAAACAAGGAGAAGACTAGTCTATTCCCATTTTTTTTGGAGACAAAAGGTCAATTTTTCAAATGTGAAAATACTTGAGCAAGAACAACCTTTCGAAAAAATAAACATCCTTGAAATAATCAACATTTATTTAGGGACGGCCAACGTTAGGTCGGATACAGAAAAACTCAGCAATTGTAAAATTCAATATTTTATCAAGTACAACCACATGAATTTGGACGCTTTCATTCACTTACACTCAGTATATACAGTGACGAAATATATGCAACAAAATATGAAAGTACTTTTTTGAAGACCATGTGAGGATACACATTTTTTAATTATTTTGGTCCCTATTTCTGAATTTGGCACCATAGAACATTTTTATACTTTAATAACAAAACTTACAATTGATTGAATTTTTTTTCAATAATGTGTTAATATATTGTCAAGAACACCACTTCAGGAAGATGTAGAAGTCTGATATTAATCCCGATGTGCATGATATAAGAGTTATGCCAGTTCACTTGATAACATTTCATTCTACGTAAAAAAAAAATACAAACAACCCTATGAAATTATAAATCTGTAGAAATAAAAATACGCTAACAATGTTTTCGGACACCGAAAAGAAGGTGGTGTATGGAAAAGTATCTTGTATGAAATTTGGTGAATGTATAATAATTAGGAGATCACCATCTCTAAGAATTTCCGAAACAACGTTTCGGTCAACACATTTTTAGGAATTTTGCCTGATAGTGCTGACATGTAATTTAATTTGGAGAGAACTTGAAGCTTTCCTTTTAGGATCATAATATTAGTGCTTTGTCAGTTAGGAAGTTGTTTTCACTCAAGTCACTAGTAACTCATTTTTCGAAATCTTAATCTGTTGAATTCTCTAGTTATTCGTAGTTTGTTTGAATAGTATTCGAATGGAAAATAAAATTTTTTCAAAAAGAGACATTAAGAAACGAAAATCATAATTATATAATATGCAACACTGTTTTGAGATATTGAAATATAACGATTCGGGGAGGCCGAAGTCTCTGAATCTGAAGATTAAAAACAAGGCTTCTCTAAATTCTCTTCAAGAATATTCTGTTAGATTTTCTTGCATCTTTAACGGAACAACCTGTATAACTATTGATATAAGGAATACTCTCCACAATGCCAGTCCAAGCACCATTAACTCTCATTGATGCAGAGAAGCCATTGTGATCGAACATTGAAATGATAAGCATCCTTCAATATTACATCGTAATAATGCATCATATCAGCCGGTAACATTATTAACCCACTTCACCTATTCAATGAACAACACGAAATTATGGCAAAACCATTACAATTACGCCAGAATGAAGGAAATTATCTGCGCATGCAGTATGTATTTATTCTTCGATAACAACCTTCGCTTCGAATCCTCAACATTGATATTATCTAGTTTCTACTTCACGCATTTAACGGGATATATCGAAAAACAGGTTTCTTACACGACGTAGACTCCTGTGATAACAGTTACTCCTTACACCAGTGGCGGCTGGTGCAGCACCAATTCTCAAATAGAAAAAACACATTATTGATCGATAAGCAAAAACAATTATTATTGCTATTAAAACAAAGTATTATACCTACAGTGCGCGTCAAAATTATGGAACAAATTAATTTTGTCAGAAGAATTACATTTGGCAACAAAATCCCGAAACAAGTCAATTTTTGTTTCACTTTTACCATATTTTTATGCATTCTTGAAGGATTTTTGTTGTTTGTTGAACCCTGTGCCATGCCCGTTAAACCTCTAAATTTTTTGAATAGGGAAGATGTGGTACTTTTTGCCAAGGTCTTTGTATCTTCTTCAAAGGCAGAAAGTGCAGAAATTGTCAAAAAAATATTTTCTTTAAATTACAGTGGAACTTTCCTATAATGAAATCGCTAAATAAGCAACAAATTTCGTTATACAGAAAAAATTCTAAAATGTCAAGTGTCGAAACAAGCAATATTTCCTTGCATTTTTTATTGTGATTACATTATTCATAATCAAAAAGGTGTGTGAGTGCATTTCTGATTGATTATAGGCATTTTATGTACGTACGTATACAATACATATCTATTAATAATTTTTTGGGCAAATTATTTGTAATTTTCGTCTGAGTGGTACAATTAAAATACATTTCATTCTCATTAAAAGCTTCGCATTTTCTCGAAGATTCAAAAATATTTTCGGAACCCCTTCAATGGACCGGAAAGCGAGGCGACTCGTTTTAAAGGCTTGAAGTATCTCTTCACGATTTGGTTTTTCGGCGGGTTGCTCCTTTAAATCAACGCTCTGGGTATCATGACTGCTATCGTAGTGATATCCAATGCCACATTTGACATAACCTCTTCAGTTGGGAGTTCATTCGTTACAATATTAACATCGATAATAACGAAATCATTTGAAGTAATACTGTCATTATCAACATTTCCAGCTGATTCCAACGTTTCAGAAGGATCCATCCGCCCACCGTAATGGTTTAATTAGGGTCGGGATTTATTACATACGCATAATTATGGAAAAAACCCACGCCTTATACCTTTCTACCGATACCCATTCAAAGAGTGATGTTCTTGGGATATCTAGCTTTTGAGGGAATTTACTTCGTTTTAGAGGGTGTTTTTAACATGGAATTTGAATTCAACGGCGCAATGTCTTGAAAGAAATTCGTTATACAGACATTCGCTATAGGAAGTTCAAGTTAGTTCAAGGAGGTTTTGAGTATGTGTCAGGGATCATTTACCTAGAGACTATGGTACCTGATGAAATTTGTTTTTGAATGAAAGTCCATTATAATTTTGTTCATGCACAACCTTTCATTCCCTCACATGAAGAATTAGAATGTGTGAAACACTGCGCTTCAGTTATGATCTTAAGTGTTATTAGAAAAGTACTAATAACATGCCTACTTAAGATCATAACTATAGCGCAGAATTTCACACATTCTAATTCTTCACGTGAGGGGGTTGAAAGTTGTGCATGAACAGAACTGGTCGACTTTCATTAGGAGAAAAATTTAATCAGGTACCATAGTCTCAAAGTAAATGAGCCATGACAAAGTGCACGCACTGAGAACCTTTTTAAAATAACTGATTTCTAAAAAAAAAAATTTTTCTCTTAAAAATTTTTGCAGGCCTGTGAAGAAGATATGAAGACCTTGCGAAAAAAGTACCGAATGACCCACTCCCGAATCAAAAAATTTAGAGGTTAATGGGGTTGGTACAAGGTGCAACAACAATCTTTCAATATGCATGAAAATTTGAAATGAAGTGAAACAAAAAAAAAACAAAAGAAAAGAATTTTGTTGCCAAACATTTTTCTTCTAAGAAAATGAATTTGTTTCATGATTTTGACGAGCACTGTAGTCATGTGTATATTATATACTCTTCAGCTTTGTCCCAAACACGAGCTGCCACTGGTTACTCCTTACACCGACTTGTTGTGATCATGTTTCTTGCCACTTCTATTGAAAAGAAGCCTCGAGTGAAATTTGAAGACGTGAAATTGATAGCGGTAGAAGCCGTGTTCAGTTGGTAGCAGTTTAGTCCGGATATCAATTTTATCAATAATAGATATTCCTATTATTTCTTGAACGGTCGTGAGAACTTCGGTATTGTGTTGGAGAATACCGACAATTCGATTTGGTGTTGGGGATACAGTTCCGGACTTGGCGATTTTATTTGTTCAATCGAGCGAAAAATAGTTGAGCTAACTGGAATATATGGGCGGCATTCATTGAATATTCTTTCGAAATATGGCTTCATGAAATTTCTCATATATGAATCAATAATTCACACCGATCTGAATGATATTTTGAATGGCAAGATGTTGATATACCAAGAGTGTTCACAATCATGTTGATGTTGAACAAAACTTTAATTGGACGCCCAAAAATGATAATCGAACTGTCGAAATTCATATAATTTTATATTGCCTCTCTGTTTTTTGTTGAGTCTTTTCAGTTTTTTACGTTTTCTGAGTTTCAATGAACTAAGAAAATGTTTAACATTTCAAATTTGAAAGTATTGCCATTTCAATGCGGTTCTCATTTTTCTTGTGTAGGTCTCTAAAATACTACTTTCTACCTTTATCATATGGAGAGCTGTATTGTTGTTCCAATTCTAACAATCAAGGTACAAAAGTTGAAGCTTAAAGCTTAGAAATGTTATGTTTGTGAACAAAAATGATAAATCCACAGTGCGCATCTACAAAAACAATGTTTCTCATTGGTTGATGTTAACAATGACGTTAGAAATTCAAGAAATATTTTTGACGGAATAACATCAACATTAACATTACGCTCAACAATGATATTACCATTAACATCATAGTGAATGGTCATTAAGGTATGTATATTTCACAGTATCAGGTAAATAAAATTTCAAGATGACGAATCAAAATGAAAGGAGAATGAAAAGAAGATTTCGGCATGAATATTCCAGCTTATTTTTTTGAATTTAAACAACCATACATACATTTCACTTTTACGGAGAGGCAGATTTTTACCGAGGTGTTCTTCATTATGGTCTTGAATGAGTACCTAATAAAATACTCATTGCATCCTAAAGTTTCTTGTCTTGTATGAATAAATGGACGAAATTGATCTACTATTATATTAATATAAAGATAAATTAATGAGAAATGCAAATTTCTCTGTAACAGTATCTGAAACGCCATGAATTATAGTTTTTTATCTACGTATTTTGAAAACACTGTTATATTTCATACTTCCAATGAGAATATTGAAATCAAATTCAATCATGAATATAAGATGGAGCACAACTTCCCGATATAAGTCTTATGTCAAATAATTATTTCATAAGACGTAACTTACAGTTCTCGGTACTGTATCAAACAACAATAAATTATTGGAAAACCTAGAAGTGAAGCATTATTTTATGTAAAACTCGGGATTTATCGACTACAATCCTCTACATTCCGAGGAATAAAACATTTTATTTATGAACATTAGAATGCAGAAATTCGAGCAATTCGAAGAGAACACAATATTTCATATTTCTGGAGTAGGTACCAGCATTACATGAAAATATTATAGCTCTGACTACATGAAAGCAAACCCGGCTAAGTGAATGCAAATATTGATTTTTCCCGAGAATCGTATAATGTTGACTTGCTGGGATGGAATTCTACTTTTTGTATTGCTCACATCGACGCTTCGAAGCGCTTACAATAACACTTCGTCCGAAGTGGAAATACACGAATTTTCAGGATTAAATTATGAGGGACCTCATTGCGAAACACGAACGGAGATATCTGTTATGGTTTTATTGGACGAAATATTTGAAAAGTTTTCCTTGTAATACTCGAAGTTCAGTTGGACAATGTAAGTTCGACAATTCCAATTTTCCAACTGCATTTCCCGATCATATCTTCAATTGCTCTTAGCTACGTCTTGGATTATATTCGGGAGATTTAGGGGTTGAACTGGGGTAATTGCAAATTTCATATATTTATGGTTACAGTTTGCTCGCAGAACAGGATTATTGTCGGTTACTACGACGGAAATAGAGGGTCTTTCAAATTCGAGTGCTTAGTAGAAATTTCTGAAGAACTAAGACTATTTCGATTCTGATATCTGGATTATGGAACTGTTCGACGTTATCTATTCCGATAACAATTTTCTGCAACCAGATAACTTCCAGATATCGATTGAAATATAATCTGGGAGGATTCTGCATTTCTAAAAAACTTTTAAGGTTTTCACTTCCAGTCTCTGAAACAGAAATAATTAAAAAAAAATTTTAATTAAGATAAAATGCTCCTGCGAAAATCTTTGCACTAATTCAGACAAACTTGTAAAGAAGATTTTCGGAATTGTGAGTTTTTTCGTTTGCAGTCTAATCTAATTTCAGAGACTGGGAGTTAAAACCTAAAAAGATTTTTAGAGATATATATTCTTTTGAAATGAGAGCTAACAAAATACAAACGTGAAACAATAAAGTCCCTAGCTGAGGTTGATGCAAAACGGGGTAGGTACCATACTATTCGACGTATGATACCAGAGCACAGGGAAAAACCTCAGTAGAAAAAAATCCTCCTCGCAGTTTTTACAAAATTGAAACATAAAACTATTCGAATAAATAATAATATTCAGATACAAAATACTTAATTCATGCACTTGGGCCAGAAGTGTGTTTTAAACCAAGTCTGGCATTCCAACTGATGATTTTTCGAATCTCCTGTTCCTCTAAAACTGCTACAGGACCCTATTGAAGAGTAATCATCTCTCATAGATTTAAATAATGGTATTTCATCTTAAATATCGAATTCCAATGTGATCATTTCATTCCAAATAATTTTCAATTATAACTGATGAATTGTATTGGTAATTTTCGGATTATTGAAAGAAATACAGACAAAATAGAAAAATTTTTCGTTCACTATTATGTTCATCATTCGTAATCACAATATCCTGTTAATTCTGTTCGCATTTCAAGAGTAGAAATACCGTAAAATACAGTTAATCCTTTAAATACACGGGATTTCTTTTCAGGGTGTTCAAAATATTGTGCCAAAAACAAAATAAGCAACATTATTTTGATTTCAAATGAAACTACAGAAAAAAATAATGTGGGTGTTCAAACAAAATGATATCCTGAAGTCCACAAATTCAAAAATGCAAGAGTTATTTAGTTTCGTGAACTGCGACGAATTCATTCAATTTGTTTCACAGAACAATATTCCATAATTATAGAAAAATTAATTATTCAACTACTTCACAAGTGAGAAGTATTATTTATTGATAGAATCGGAAAAGTTCTGTACGTATTCGAAATAGGTTGCTCCATGACCAGGTGAAGTGGTTAAAATCCAGGTCTTCATCTTTAATTATTATCAGTAGGTATTTTCGAAACTATAGAGATGCTATATAAAATCAACGCATTAACGACATAGCCTGAAGCAATTATATTGAATCAAGGAATGAATATAACAGAGTATTGGATTCAAAATTTACAGTTAAAACTGTTGATATGCACATATCATTTGAATAATATTCTCGAATACTTAAATCATAATTTCGAATAGTATAACTACTAAGTATGGTTGCGTATACAAAACTTTTTATTGAAATCTAAATATTTAAATTATTGTGAATATCCTAGGTTATCAAACTATTTATCTACAAAGTATGGCTCTGAGTTTCAGTTGCAGGAACGTCCATTAAAATTTAAAGGTCCATTAAACTCTTAATCCTCCATTATTACAAGGAACTAATGGAGGATTAAGGGTTTAATGGACCTTTAAATTTTAATGGACGTTCCTGCAACTGAGCATGAATCTATTTAATATCAGTGATCATCTAAAAATTACTGTCAATTGATTATTTCAAATATCATTTTTAAATAATATGAAATCTGAACTAGATAGAGTAAAACGTAGTGTATCTATTTATAATTTCCTTTCTTATAAATATAATGGAATACCAGTATATCGTGATGAAAATAATCGCATATCCAAAACATTGACCTTAATGATAATTATGTACTGATAAACTTTTTGTTTTTCTCAGTTATTGTCGTACTAAACCACAGATTACTTATTTGCCCCTCCAAAATACGTCGGATGCAATTTCATCCACGTTTATCGAAAATTTGAAAATTGCAGTGTAGCTTTTATGATATATGTGATACTAAACTATGCTATACTAGAAGTTATTACTCGACAATTTCGTGAATGACAAAGGGTGATTATGGAAAATATGCCATGAACGACAAATTTTAATAGAAAATATTCAATCTTGAGTGGTATTCGACATAAATATTTCACGAGAAAATCTTTCGAAAGGGTATAGCCGGGTTTCAATGGTAAATCTGCCCCCGCGGCCTTTTCGATTCATATGGAGGGGATCGATCAGCCAACTTTTAAGCTTTTTATCTCAAGCCATTTTTGAGATTTCTGTGAAAAACGCTTTTTTCGTTTTAATTTTTTTTCTCTTGTGATATTCAAAATTTTCGAAAGGTGATTTTTTCTGTTGATTCTTTGCTATTGAAGGAATAGACGTATAATTTCTTCACGAATTTCAGCTAAAAACTCTATTTTTAGAAAAAAAATAAAGTTATTGTCATTTGTTTTTCGGTGTTCTTAAAAAGTGTCCACCACCATTTTTTGACATGAAATGTCTTCTTTGGCCCTTTATACCCTGGAATTTTTTCACATTTTTAAAATTGGTGGAACATTTTGAAAAAAATTAAAACTGTTTTAATTTTAGGATTCAATGGATATCCATCAAATGTTGGTGCCGTCGTATTCATATTGGCTCCCTGAACAATATTAGTGAAAAAAACAATTGGCGATCTGTTTTAGTTTGGGAGTTATGGGCCCCCAAAGTCTGAAAAATATTTCACCTCAAAGTCACTTTTCTCACTACAGAAACACTGAATTATCGCTTTATTAAGTTTAAAACCTCTCTGAACATTTTAACATTAAGATTTGATTCATTTTATTTCAGATATATTCAATGATTGTTGCAAAAACATCGAAAAAATTCGAGGGAAAGCCCGCCGTTTCTTATGGTACGTTTGGCACTACCGCGTCTTTCAGCGAGTGCCATTAGGAAATGATACCGGGAATTATCGGTATGTATCGTGTCATATTCGCGCGGAATAATTCGCGGTACTGCCAAACTTACCATAAGAAACGGCGGGCTTTCCCTCGAATTTTTTCGATGTTTTTGCAACAATTATTGGATATATCTGAATTAAAATGAATCAAATCTTAATGTTAAAATGTTCAGAGAGGTTTTAAACTTAATAAAGCGATAATTCAGTGTGTCTGTAGTGAGAAAAGTGACTTTGAGGTGAAATATTTTTCAGACTTCCAGTCCAGGGTATAAAGGGCCAAAGAAGACATTTCATGTCAAAAAATGGCGGTGGACACTTTTCAAGAACACCGAAAAACAAATGACAATAACTTTATTTTTTTTCTAAAAATAGATTTTTCAGCTGAAATTCGTGAAAAATTATACGTCTATTCCTTCAATAGCAAAGAATCAACAGAAAAATCACCATTCGAAAATTTTGGATATCACAAGAGAAAAAAAATAAAAACGAAAAAAGCGTTCTTCACAGAAATCTCAAAAATGGCTAGAGATAAAAAGTTGAAAAGTTGGCTGAATTATTTTCATTCAATGCCTAATCGATCCCCTCCATATGAATCGATAAGGCCGCGGGGGCAGATTTACCATTGAAACCCGGCTATACCCTTTGGCTATTCGAAAATTGGGAAATTGGAGGAGACATTGTTCCTAAGAATTGATCAACTCAAACTTTTTGTTCTGTAAATGGATGTATTTTTTTAACATTCAAAGAAAGACGGTATTATTATTATTAAATTGTTCAATTCGCTCAGTTTTTTTCACAAGCTATTTCACTCACAAAGTGCAACATCACTTTCAACTCTAACATCAAAAGTAACTTTCATAGCAAAAATACTCCAACAAAATGTTACCTCCCAACATGGCTACAAACTTTATTCGCACTTGTTGAACGTATCGTGTTCCGAAAAGCCTCGCTCACCTCGCAGTGCATTCAATAAAGGCCGTCTACATACAAAAAGAGAACCAGATGATTGATCATCATAATTTTTCCCCATAACTACAGGAATTATTATTTATGTCCCAACATATTAATCTCAATTTTAATTTTTCAAGCGCAAAGTAGAGCCAAAGTTGTCTTGAGTCGCTTCCATGCCCACCTTACGTCGGATATATCCCGTCTCTTAATTCCTCCCTATCCGTTCTGTAACGATAATTCATTCGTTCATTTTTCATTATATTCTTCATTAATATCGTTGCCCGACGGGAGGCAACCGAACTAGGGGGGCAATTTTGAAATACGACCGCGACGTTATTAAGAAACAAATGGAATAAGTTTGCCACGTCATACTTCATTTGGACTGACCGCATAGTCGCTGTTCTGGCAGATACTCGTGACTTACTAATCCGACCGAGCGAGTCTGAAAAGACAAATGAATCACGAGTTCGAATTCTTGTGTACACCTCTTATGTAATTCAGATATGGATCAGGAACCTGAAAGTTATTATTTCGTATCCTGGATTGAGACTGCACCCGCACTAAAGTTGTTCATTTTTGATCGGTAACTTGATGATTCAGATGGAATAGTTATTGAAATATTATTTATTAAATTCACTTTCAACTTTCAAAAAAGCAACTTTCATCATTCTTCAGAAACTGTCATTTTGACAGTCTATTTTTGATTTATTCAGTTGTCAAGCAATTCATTTGTTCTTTTAAGACCAATTTCATTATTGGAGACCAGATTTTTTCGAGATCATTATACAATTATTCACTGATGGCATTTTGGGTTATTGACATGAAAGCTGCTTCCTTAAATTTTTTACGTTCTAGTTCTTCTTCTTTTGATATAATGAAAGCTTCGCTCCATATGTTGGAATAGCTTTGATTCATCAAAATCTCCCTGTAGAGCTGCTGATGAGTCAAACCTAGTGTAACACGTTTTGGATGAAGACCATAGGATTCTATGAGAGAAGAAAATTGAAGAAAAGTTTTAACCGATTTTACAACTGAATAAATCAAAAATAGATCCAAGTCATCGACAATTTTTATCCGAGAACCAATAGTACAAACATTTTCAAAAAGTGACCAGAGTGGCTTTTCTGAAAGTTACAAATCTGAGATATTCATTTGACGACGATTGGCGAATGTGAATCTGAATTTCAATTAACGAAATTGATGAAATTCATTTCGGATGGATCCAATAAGTGTTATTTTGCAAAAAATGATAATTTATTTTCGCGAAATCTTACAACAATTAGACGAAAAATTGAACCTTTAGAACGTAGAAATATTTTGTTCGTCAAATCAAATAGACCAGATTTTTTGGACGATGGGTACATCATATAATAAAATAATTCGAAAACATTTGGTTCTGGGAGTATGGTTTATTTGGATAAGTACGGTTTATGTCAAAAATCATTTTATCCAAGACTATTGTATAATCCGCCCATTATACGTGTGTTCTCTAAGCCATAATAATACCCATTAATCAAAAGCAAATAATGAGTTATTATTCACTGCTGTCAGATGCTTCATAGATTTAGCTTCAATATAATATTCTTCAATTTGATATTTCTTTAGTATTCTAAAGTATTCCAACTAACAAATAAGGGTATACCTTGTCAATCGAAGGCTAAATCTACTTTTATTATATCAATTAAAGCCATTCTTGTTATAAAATATACAATAACAAGTTTTCCAAAATTTCTCATGTGTCAACTTGACTTTTTCCACGCTTGTCATATAAGTGTTGCGGTTGCCAAATGTTGAAATCTTCAATGAATATATTCAGTAGTCTTGGATAAAGTATAGTATACTACTAGCGTATAATTATAAGTAAGTTTAGGCTACGAGCCGTAGGCGAGTGGCATAAACCACCGAGTGAATAATATACTATTCTATTCGACATTCGACATAGAAATGAAAACATTACAGTGATCAACTTGAACGAAGTTTTGTGAAACCAGTTAATTACAGGATGTTCATTTGTACATACTTTTGAAAAGACAGGATTCAACACCTGAGCAGTCGTTCTAATATCTATAAATCATCATTCAACTAAAGGGTATATCTATTTGTTCAGCAAATTCTAAATCACTATTGTTTTCTATTTCAATATAATTCGAATTTTATTTGCACATATATTATAGTTAACCGCTTTCCATGTCCATATACAATATATACATACATTGTTTCTATTATTGCCGGTAGCTGTAAAGTAAACAAAGATAAATATTCTCGTATAAAATTGTGCTTTCTAACATATTCATTGTACCTACTGCAAGTGTAGTGTGTACTCAATATGTTATGATAACTTTTAAGTCTTAGGTGCCCAATACTCGTTAATTTAACTAGCAATACGAGCATCACAATTAATGGAATGATTTATTTCGTGTTGATTGAATGGACTGACGATGAAAACGGGACCATCATATAAATACGCTAACCATGTTAAAATTGATCGCCATTTAGCATTTAAAAGGTCGCACATAAACTCACTTCCAATTTTTTATGATGGCTTCTCCGACCTCATGTGTTACGTACCTGGAACAAAAATATTAAAGTTAATATATTGGAAACATTGTAAGAAGAAAGGTTGATAATGGAAATTCAAGAAAATCTGTGACATGTCTGACAAGTCTGATATCGTGGCGTACTTGCTCGAAGGGTCGTCTTAATTTGAAGGTCCTAAGAACTATTGGTTTCATTCTACAGGCTCATGTATTCAACTTTTCTTGTTCAAATCTACTTTAATCGACATTTTATGTTTGAGGACTTCAAACATAATTTATATTTCTTCTTTCTCAAATTTCTCTCAAATCAAACGAATGAAGTATAGTCCGTTCACGAAAGTTTGAGCGCAAAGTATGCTTTTGTTTATTTATCTGAAGTTGGCAGTATTTGCTGTCATAACGAAAAATATTTCATGGCCAACCGACGGCTCAACCTTTCGTGAACGGACTATATGTATAGTCCATTCACGAAAGGTTGAGCACATAGTAGGCGTTTCTTTATTTATCTGGAGTTGGCAGTATTTACTGTCATAAAGAAAATAAAGTCAACGTTGCCGAATGTATTCGGTCTCGTCCGACGAGCTTGCGAGTTATCAGAGAACTCTATGCAATATTGACAATATAGCTCATCAATCTGACAAGAAAATAAAGAACATAACCTAAAATTTTAATATACATAGTGGAATATGCCAAATTTCCATGGCCAACCGACGGCTCAACCTTTCGTGAACGGACTATATTGTGTATTTACGGACTTCATAAATAATTTATATTTCTTCTTTCTCAAATTTCTCTCAAATCAAACGAATGAAGTATAGTCTGTTCACGAAAGTTTGAGCGCAAAGTATGCGTTTGTTTATTTATCTGAAGTTGGCAGTATTTGCTGTCATAACGAAAACTATTCCATGGCCAACCGACGGCTCAACCTTTCGTGAACGGACTATATGTATAGTTCATTCACGAAAGGTTGAGCACATAGTAGGCGTTTCTTTATTTATCTGAAGTTGGCAGTATTCGCTGTCATAACGTAAAATAAAGTCAACGTTGCCGACATGTAATGCCCTTTGTGTGAATGTTGATATTTTTCAAGATCCATTGGTAAGGTTGAAGAAAACTGTCAGGACCAACCTTGAGGCCTCAGATCGATAATTTTATGATTTAATGTAAGCCTGTTTTGTATTTTTCGGGTTGGTATTTTTATGTTATTTTGCCTTGGATGGTAGGTTCTTGTTATTTTGTACATGTATGATTTGGGAATTTCCTTTTGTATGAAATAGTTTGTATATATGTGAATACTGCTTCTGGGCGAATGCCTGTATGTATTCCAATGTTTAATAAATAAATAAATAAATAAATAAATGTACCCGGTCTCGTCCGACGAGCTTGCGAGTTATCAGAGAACTCTATGCAATATTGACAATATTGCTCATCAATCTGACAAGAAAATAAAGAACATAACCTAAAATTTTAATATACATAGTGGAATATGCCAAATTTCCATGGCCAACCGACGGCTCAACCTTTCGTGAACGGACTATATTGTGTATTTTGTTGGAAGTATCTCTAAAATGAATATAGGCGACACTGTTATTTGATGCTATGGAAATGATATACATATATCAATGATTGATGTATTATGAGTTGTCTCAATTTGTTCTGTAGTTGTATGCAGTATTTTTTTGTTTAATTCATCATATTTCACAGTATCAACTGTATCTTCTGTAAAATGAGGTAGGCACGTCACTGGACGAGGTCGTTTGTTTTGTGAGAAATGCTCAAAAAGGCGTATTTTCTGGCGAAATCAACTAAAAAAGTGGGTACTGCAAACTGAAGAATTAATTTCTATGGCCCCTAATTCAACATGATCCTCCGGAAATAAAATTTTTCGATTTATTATCAATGTGCCAGACTTATTTGACGTATAATTCATGACATCACTGATAAATCGAAGAATTGCTCCAAACTAAAAATGATTGATATATTGCATTTATTATCATGCAATCCTAAAACAACTCGAATAATATTCCAAGTTTCTTTCAATTCATTTATTTAGGTCACATCAATTTTGGATTTGCTTGCGGTTATATAAAAGAGCATGTTTGATATACGAGTATATTACAGCGACGTTATCGAATACAATATAATTTTTGGATGGAGATAGAGTTACCCTTAGATCGGATCGACCTAATT
Organism: Propylea japonica; assembly: GCA_013421045.1. Classification (NCBI taxonomy): domain Eukaryota; kingdom Metazoa; phylum Arthropoda; class Insecta; order Coleoptera; family Coccinellidae; genus Propylea; species Propylea japonica. Next base: position 27,560,236 of record CM024246.1, on the reverse strand, counting down.
TTGTCCTCCCCGTGTGGAAAAATGATATAACAATTACTGAAAATAGAAACTTGACGTATCAGCAGCTCGTGTTTTATATTGAAGAGTTATTCTGAATTAATGAATGAGTGTCAGTTGAAGGAACGTCCAATTAAAATTTGAAGGTCCGTTAAACTCTTAATCCTCCATTATTACAAGGAAGTAATGGAGGATTAAGGGTTTAATAGACCTTTAAATTTTAATGGACGTTCCTGCAACTGAGCATAAGACTATCATAGTTCTTGAAAAACGAATGAAAGTTATTTAGTCAACTAGTTGAATAGTTGATTAATCTGAAATAATGAACTAGGTACTTAATTACAAAATTGTTCATAACATTAATATGTCCGTGTTTTGCACAAGACATAAATTTGACATTATGTTTTTTTTGCGGAACCAATCGAAATGAAATTTTGCGGTCACATGCAAAATGCTCATAATAAGCCTCATGCAAAATTTTGTGACTATAGTGTTAACAAAACCATAGAAAATTTAATTGGAATCTTGAGAAGAAGAAACTTCATATTTCCATAAAAAGATATCCGATTCGAGTGAAATTTATTTTGTGAATGAAGAAAGATCTACTGAATTTTCATGCAAAATTTTGTGTTAACAGAACCATAAAAAATTCAATTGGAAGAATATCTATATTTCGATAACATTATATCCGATTAGAGTGAAATTCATTAAGTGAATCGAGACCGATGTTCATACAAGACTTCAAGAGGATCGCATCATCAAAATCATAGAATTTATTTTTTTCAATTATTTATTTTTAAAATATTTCATTTCCAGAGTGATTTCTCAAGCCTCATTCAAAATTTGAGGTAATAGTCTTATTGCTCCGCCAATGAACGAGCGCTCAGAAACTCCTGCTCAGCAGAACTTTCCAGCGAGAAATTATTTCCGAAAATGTCAATAGTAAAAATAGTAATTTTTGGTGCGGACTTTATAGGAAGCACTGTAGATTCATAATTTTCAATGTTATCAGCTACCCTTTTGATTTCTTTTTCCATTATATCTTCTTCATTTTCAACGTTTCGGCCAGCATTCCCACTTGTCGTCAAGAATCACTTTTTTCCTTATAACGAACGTTTGTATAACGAATTTCTCTATACATATAACGATTTTCGTAAAAGACATTGCACCTTGAATCTAAATTCCATGTTAAAAACACACTCTAGAACGAAGTAAATTCTCTCTATAACGAAATATTCAAAGAACACCACCCTGTGAATGGTTATTGGTTGGAAGGTATAAGGGTGGGTTTTTTCCGAAATTTTTCCGGACGAACTTAATAAATCCCAACCCTAAACTAAATCATTGAGAAATCCTTCTGAAACAGTTTTAAATACACCTCTGGCTGTTTGGTTTCAATCTAACTATTACGCTAGTGTGAAAGTTGTGCGAAAATGTCTAAAAGGAAGTTTGAATGATAAACTTAAATTCATCAGTGAAGTCGACCGCGACGTTGCCGACTATAGGAACAAATTTTCTTCATAACAAACTTTTTTTGCGGATTTAGTGGAAGTTCCACTGTATTCGATATTTGTGGATATATTTATTTGTCAACAAATGGCTCACTATCAATAAATTCATCCCAAAAAATTATTCAATCTTAAACATCTTATGCAAATTACTTTCTCGGAAGCCGAAACTGTATTCGAAGGAAACTGAATCTTCGTTTTCGTAATATTATGGTAAACAAACCCATGAAACTCCGTAGTGTCCCATTTACCCAGTACTTGAGTATGCTATAGAGAGAATCGCTGGTAACGGTAAAATACAGACGCATGATATTCAGGCAGTAGTTTAATACGTAGAATATGTAAATGGAGAAACAGTAAATTCCCGGAGTGAAACACGTTCTACAACAAACTTCGTGAAGTTTGCCAAGAAATTATACTTTCCTACGTCCGTCGCACCGCCGAGTCGGGAGTCTGCCGCACAGGGACATTTAGCTCAACTTCTGAAGTACGTACGTATTCCTGTTGAATTAGATTCTTTTACGTCACGGTAAAAATAGATGGTTGGAAATTTCGTGTTCTGAAAGTGTATGAATCTATAGATTTCATATATAGATTCCATAGATTTCCTTCGTCCAATTTAAAAATTTTTTTGACTCCTGTAATTCCTTCGTATCTCTTGAATCTTAAAAAATTATTGAACGATTGTATGTTATTCGCTGAATGAAAATATGATAGAAATACTCGATAGATATGCCCATAATCTGCTTTTATTTTGATAGCTCGTCATCTGAGACTCAACTTCAGCTTATTCAATATCAACATACAATCGAATAATAAAATCAATTTCGACTCTCAACATACAATCGTTCAACAATTTTTACTCGAATATGGTTAAAGATACGAAAAAACGTAGACATCAAAAATCGATTTTACGCTGATCTGTGGCGTACCGCAAAAAAAATTGAGAGGGAAAAAGGAGACATGAATCCGGAAAAAAACACACTGTAGATTCTAGTAAAGATTCATTGCGTGCAATGATGGAGACTGTTAAAAATAGCTCTCATTCCTAATTTGGGCTGAATATCTCAAAAACTGCAGGAGTTATGAAGAAAAAACCAATTTTTTGGAAAATTCAATACCCGGTAACTCCGTAACGAAGCTTTTACGGACCCATGTTTATATAAACTTTTTTTCTCAAAATTACATGTAGATTCCCCCTCCCCCTCAATTTTTTCAACTCCCTGAAGTTGTGACATACTATGAGGTATGTAAAAACCTGTATAAAGGAAAGATTGAAGAACAATATTTCTATATCTGTTTTCTACTTCTTATTTCAACCTTATAAACTTTTGTATTCAGATGTCTCAACACAAAATAATATAAAGGGTTGAAATCAGGCGATCTTTGTGGCCAAGCAATACCAGTAATAGGGACCCCTCTGCCAATCATAGTTTATGAGGTTTAAATTTGAAGTAGAGAACACCTAGTTGAAAGAATTTTGGAGGAATTCAATATCTGAAAGCAGAATCAATCCCTCATCATGTATTGAAAAAAGAAAGAATCATTTCGAATATTTCATGTAAATTTTGTGTTTATCCTTAGTTTTGCCTTTCATAATATGGTTAGAATGTATAAGTTGTTGAAGATTTTGTGGTTTACGTAGGTACGAATAAAGTTTGGAAACCTACATCAGGACTCAGAAAGAGCTTTGTATCATTGGACGACAGGCAGCTTTACTGTCCAGTTCAGAATATCCTCACTGCTTTGGAGCGAAATTACTATGTTGTTCATATTTAAAAACTGAACATGAGCCAGAAAATAAAACGTTCTAGTGATGTACACTTATCATAAAATCTGAAGCAGTTAGCGAATTCTTGAAAACGGTTTGTATAGAGCGTTTTCTCAACCTGCAAATCCAATCGAAACTTTTCCCACACCGTATTTTCGAAAAAGTAGTGAAAGTAAACAATCATATTGTTCTATACTGAATTTTTCATCAAGATTGATCAAGCCATACCACAGTCATGAATGAAAGAAAACTTGGTCAAATCGGACAAATCACCCTGTAGACTTTCAATAGAGGCCCCTAACCTATCGCCTGGAAGTATGCCAAGTGAATGGTGGAGGGCATTTTCCGCATCTAATACATTAGATTCACTTGTAGATAGCACTAACAAGGTATCAAAAATGTTCTTCAAAGAGGTTTGTCTTATTTCCCAATAACCACATAAGCGAAATGAAAGAATAGTATGGTTAGCTGTCATCTGTCACGAGGTTCTCAACGGGCCAACAAACGACAGATATTTGCATTTGAAGAATAGTTTGGAGGGGTTGCAGCTACTTGTTCAGTTTTTTCACTGTCACTGGTTTAAAGGATATCGAAATTATTGAGTTAAACCCTGTGTAATCATAATCATGTAATCATACGAATGTACATTGTTAAAAGTGAAACTAATGAAAAACGTGTTTCAAAACGATATACCACGAAATCTTTGTGGAACTGAAATCTTTTCATAAAAAAATGCCTCATACGTCGAGAAGCACTCCATCTACATCATCTCACCACATACGAAAGGAAGAGCCATTTTCATTTCCACAATTTATAACAGGAAAGCAATATCTGAAACAGGCGAAGACGCGACACACTCGGCTTTCACAAAACCAGTTCGTCGTCAGCGATAGAGATCACATAATGGACGTGAAATGTGTAGGTTTATGAAATATGAAAATTACAAGCGTCTGAATAACGTTACATAATAAACTGCTTCATCTAATTCCCTACCGGAGGGAGTTTGAAGTATCTGTTTCCAACCTGTTAGGAATAATTCACTTCATTCAGGAGTTGAGCTCCGCCATTATTGATTCTATACAACAATTCGGAGACCTGGGAAACGTATATATTACGTAAAACACATGGGGATTAAACGTGTATGAGGGATAATAGGGAACAACCCCAAATTTGCAGACGGATATTTTTGCATACGTAGCACATGATATTCAGATTCATAAATGAATAAAGATTTTGTATTATGTTCATTAAATACAGAATTAAATGATTTCAGGAAGTTTTATTTATATTGATTGTTATTCGAATTTATGGTTCTCAGACCTTCCATGATGTTTTCATTAGTTTTTCTGTATAAAGTATTAGTAATTTTGAGCACACTTATTTCATCCATCAGTTCATTTTCAAACCTCTATTTTCGACGTGTCCAATTTCATTTTTTCAGAACAATATACAGGCTGTTCCTAAATTGTACGTACAAGTGGAAAGGAGAGAATCCTCACGTAAATTTAAGAAAAAAAAAGGCATAAACATGGAGTCGCAAACGTTTCGTTTTCGACTTGCAGGGTATGTTAAAGTTTTACTCAAAAACTGACTAAAAAAGTGGTAGGCCACTGAGATATTTTAAACGAACAATTTTTTTAAAACTTCGTTCAAAGGACAAACAATCTCACCTGCCATTTTTCGTGTGAAGCGCCTTTTTTGTGTGAGAAAATAAAACATTTTTCACATACTATGTAGTGGAGACGCTACATAAAGATGTTTTACTTTTTACATGAAATGGCACCCCAATCGCAAAACGGCAGAGAAAAAACTTATTGTCTTAAATTGAATATAGAATAAGAAAAATAGTAAAATAGAACAGTAGAATAGAATAGAGAAATAGAAAAATAGTTCTCAATGCCAATGGCGTACCTACTACTTTTTTAGTCCTTTTTTGAGTAAAACTTCAAAATCCTGTATCTCGAAAACGAAACGTTTGCGACCCCATGTTTATGGAACTTTCTTTCTTAAACTAACTTAAGTTCCCTTTTCGTTTGTACGTTCAACTTAGGAACACCCTATATAATTAATTCATTGAACCATGGTGTGCTGTATTTGAAAACCATAATTTGAATCTGATTAGTACTTGTTATGATTTGTATTCATAATGAATCTCACTGGACTTTGTCCTCAACACTTCTATGATAATAATAAATCATAATCATAATATTTTGTTCAAATGAACGTTGAATGAAATTATATAATATGTATTAGTTTTTCAATACGACAGATAAAATTTGGACTTAACAGTTTCGAGTCTATATTGAAATAAAATGCAGGAATATTCAGCGAATTTGACACAATCATTTCATTTCTATGGAATCTTGTTATCGTTTTATTTACTTAAAAAATTACTCAATTCCTTGTAAATAATTAATAGAGCGGTGAAATAAGATATAGTCCGTTCAAGAAAGTTTGAGGGAATAGTAGGCGTTTGTTTATTTATCTGAAGTAGGCAGTATTTACTGTCATAACGTAAAATAAAGTCAACGTTGCCGAATGTACCTGGCTTCGTCCAACGAGCTTGCCAGTTATCAAAGAACTTTATGCTATACTGACAACATTGCGTATCAATCTGACAAGAAAATAAACAACATAACCTAAAACTTTCGTGAACGGACTATATGTGTTCATTTACTAGGTTCATGTTATTTTTTCTTAGATTTTTCTCATGAATTCGATTTCAAATATCTGTTTTTGTATTTATGTAGAATTTTCGTTTTCCAATAGGAGTTCTGCATAATGTTGTTTGATACAAACATGAAATAAAAGTTTACCTATCCCAAATATTCTAGGGGAAATGAAACAAAAAATTTCGGAAGCGAAAAAGATCGGAATCGATGAAAATATTCACATTATTTGAAACAAAACTCAGAAAATTTGGCATCTACATATATTCAAATTTAATTTTATCATAATTTTTTTCTTGATATCAAATAAACCCGAAGTCAACCGAAAAACTAACCTTTAACGAACTCGAATATGTTGATGTGATTGATGAGATATGGTGTCCGTTTATTTCGAAGAAACCGTCACAAAGTACAACTTTTGAAACAACTTACGATTAATAATACGGGGACTTTATAAATGATTGTAACATCGTAAGTTACTTTGGAAAATTTTCATCTTATGGTTTCTTGTGCAAATTCTACAAATTTATAATTCCAGTCACATTATTCAATTTCGCCTAAACTCACATTATCGTTTCTTCAAATTAAAGTTTACATCAGAATATACCTAAATATTTATAATAGTCCTGTTATAATCATTTATAAATACCCTGTATATCTATTCCTAACTAGGGAATTTCAATAGAATATAAAAGAAATACATTTCATCTACTGTATAATCATATCGTGAGATTTTATGGAAAAATCAATATGTCTAAAGTTGGATTCCTCGAAACATGTTATTATTAAATTTCGAAGCCCCTGTGTATACGATGGGAAAAACTATGCAATTTGTCAACGCTAGTATCAAGCAAAACCATTAAAATCTGTTTTTCGTTGTCCACATACCTATTCTGGGATAAGTAGTACATAAAGCACTTTGATAATACACATCTCCGTCCAAATCAAAGGACATCTTCCTGCGATTCATACCCAGCATCTATAAAGTCGGTTTAAAATGACAAAGCTGAGTACCTATTCATTCAATAATGAGTAGGATAGCAGCGAAACTGAAAAAGACAATTTTACAACATCCGTTCATCCTCAAAGCAAGTTCTTTCGAAACAGAGAGAGAGTTATTGAAGTGCAACAAAAAGCATTTGGGTAATGGATTTTATTACATGTTGCCAACTTAATGATCTTTGATTCCTTTAGCCTTCGTCGTTTTCGTATGAGTTGTTGGAACCGAACGAGTGCCTGAAATATTCCTTTAACATATTTTACATGTAAAAATAATCAAAACTTGCCCACTTCTTTCAAGAATTGTAAGATCTTAGAGCTGAAGCCTTGGTAAATGATAAAGGGAAAACAATTGTAATAGACTGAAAACTATATCATATAATAACGAGAATGAAAGGAAAAATGATTAATTGAAACAAAATAAGAAAAGCCCTGAGCGCAAGCTTTTGAGCGCTCGTTCGATGGTGGAGCAATGAGACTATCACCTCAAAATTTTACATGGGATTTGATATTGATACCAAATATATGAATGCTGAATCTCAGCACAAAAAAACATTACAATTGAAAATTCTCAATTCAACGTTATAAGTGAATCGAAGTTAGTTTATTTGATTTCATTCCCAGATCACCAGAAAAGTGCCATTTTTTTAATTTCCAAAAGAATGCTTGAAAACAACACAGAATTTCGTTCGAAAATGGAATAGATCCACTCAAAATTTTTCGAGGATAAAAATTATCAAAATACCTCACCGGTATCAAAATGAAAAATCTGAATATAGTGCCGGTACGTGAATAACATCCGAGAAATTTGAATAACAAACTGCTCATGCGAATGTCGAATATTTTCATAACTTGGCAACACTTCAAGTTACAAAGAAAATTTTAGTGATTTTTCATGCCAATTTATCACGGAATTATTACATAAATATTACAGAGAGATCTTTCTGTTACTAATGAAAACGTGAATACAGTGAAACTTCTCTTGGCGGACGCTCCTCATAAGCTGGCGTTCCCCTCAAAGGGACAATTGCCCTGGAACCGAGAAATAGCTTGTAATATTATAATCACGAGCGAACACCTCTATCGGACAGATTGTAATTAGAGACTTGAAAGTTGGACATATATTGACCAAATACTATGAAGAAAGAGAAATAGAATTCATATTTTGTATCGAAAGCTCAACAAAAATAGACCATAAGTCTCAATATAGTTTTGAGCCGGGTTTCACAAAACTCCAATTACCTTGATTATTGAAATGTTAGTTAGGGATTTTTTATTTTTGTTTTATGTATTGTATTATGTTAGCTCTTGATTTCAAAAGAATATATATTGATATGGTATCGTATATTTCTGTTTTATTTATTTTGTAATTTCAATTCAATGAGAAAATACACGACCCATACAATCTTTTTAGCTAATTTGTAATGAATTATTTGACTCTTTTTCAGGGTGGATTCTAGAAAGAAAAATTTCGTGACTTTTCACAATTTTATTTATTTCTAACTGACAGTTCTTTTCCATGGTAACATTAATCTCAATTTTTTATCCTGCCTACTTACATTAATCAAACTCTTAAAAATTATAAAATTGGATCATATCAATTCCCCTCAAATTAATTTGCATTTTGTTACATTTTGAATAAAATTTGGCGAAATGGAAATAAATTTCATTAAATTTCACTAAAAAAAAAAACTCTTGATATTTGACTGATACTATTTCTTTCAGCCGGTGATAGCACGTTCCTTTTAATTCATAAGATTTTCCAATGTATTCTGTAATTTCGATGAACGGTACTGGGTGTTGTTTTTTTATTATTCCTTTGAAAATTAGTTTATTCTCCCCTAAATTAATTATTCCCGATGTATTAGCCATTTCTTTTTTAACAAGTGTCTCTAATTTTTCATTTTGTTTTTCTATTTTCTCTTCTTCTAGTGCAATTCTTTTGTTAATATCATTCTTATTGTATTGTACTTCATCATGTATTTCTTTCATTTCTAATTCCATTTTATTCTCGAGTTTGTTCCTCTCATCAATATTTTGTATTGTGCTTTCTTTTCTCTCTCCCATTCTTTCAAATAATTCATCCATTTTCTTTTCCATTCTTTCTTCACTTTCCTCCATTTTCCTTTCCATTCTTTCTTCACTTTCCTCCATTTTCCTTTCCATTCTTTCGAATATTTCATCCATTCTTTCTACACTTTCCTCCATTTTCATTTCCATTCTTTCTAAAGTTTCTTCCATTTTCCTTTCCATTTTTTCCATTCTATCCATTCTCTTTTCCATTTTTTCCAATTTTTCAAATAACCTTTCCAATTTATCATTTTCCATTACTAGAAATCCAGCCTCTACGTTGGGCGCCATTTGTTATGGTTTCGTGAATTTCTTATTTGATTTATTTTTAATTTGAATTGATTGCGAAATTACACGATACAAACAATTTCTTGAGCTTTTAATTTGTAATGATTTATTTGACTCTTTTTCAGGGTGGATTCTAGAAAGAAAAATTTCGTGACTTTTCACAATTTTATTTATTTCTAACTGACAGTTCTTTTCCATGGTAACATTAATCTCAATTTTTTTATCCTGCCTACTTACATTAATCAAACTCTTAAAAATTATAAAATTGGATCATATCAATATATATTGAAATGTAATCATTTCTGTGCAATTTTCAATTCATTTCTGACATAAACCATCGACTCAAACCAAAATCAACGATTTGATTGCCCAATCAAGCTTTGTGAAACCCACGGTAATTGGTGATCCTAGACTCTTTATAGAGTCTGACAGATATTGACCAAATTGGGATTCTATATTCTGTAGCAAAAGCTCAGAAAAATTTTCCCGAATGAATTAATCATAATTTCAGCAAATAATAGTAATGATCCAAGTTGAATGGAAAGCTCGGTGAGTCCTGGTATATTCCTCAAAACTGCTAAACTTATACTTTTAATTTGATACCGTCCTTACTGCTCAACGCTCTCCATCTGATACTCCACGCAACGACAAAGATTCAAGATAAATCCATTTAAAGACCAATAAAGCTTTCCATAAGTCTCAATATAATTCAAGTGGTGATAACCCTTGCCCGCCTACGCGATTCAATCAGTCTGCTGAGTTGTAATTAGAGACTTGAGAGTCTGACAGATATTGACCAAATTCGATGAAGAGGGGGAAATAGAATCCGAAGGGTCCAACTAATGATTTATGTCGAGGTGTTTTACGAGGAGACACTGCCAGACGGTTTAATGGAACCAGGCAGGGAAAGGCCTAGACGAGATGGCGACGTTTATATACAATGCGTTAATAGGAGATGAATGCCAAAGAACAATAACAGTATTGTGCTTATGGAATATTCATTCGATATAGGCGTAGCGAAGTGCCTTTTTGTGTTTAACGTGTTTTTAGTCCCTTCAAAGTTTCACTTTCTGGTTTGACAGATGACAGTTGGAAACTATGCTATAACGGGAATGCTTTGGATATTAACTGCTTTCCACTGTAGTGCCTAAAACCCAAGCTATGACGGAAATATACTAATGCTGGATTCACAATGGACGTAACCATGAAACTCCCGAAACGTAAACGAAGAACGCAAAGTTGGACCAATGCAAATCATATGTTCACAATAGGCTCTGTAATTTTTATGTTTACGTTGAGCTAATGGTAGTCCGTAATTCTAACGTTAATTATAGAAATTTGTTCACATTCTGTGATTTGTAGGTCTAACTCACCAACATCGTTTTTTTCTTCTTTTAGAATTTTGCTCTTCAATTTCTTTTTTTTTCAAACATCGTCTCAATAAAAACAGACTTAATACTTCATACATTTTTAATTACACAGTAAGTAATCAATTGTCAAAAAATTCATAGAACACTTATTATAAAGGTACAGAAACATCTTCTTACTCTACAAAAAAGTCTATAATTTGCTACTGCGCCCAAAGTCCATTCTGAACACCATTACATTGTGAATCAGCACTGATTCACAATGGACGTAACCATAACGAACACGTAAACGTACTGTGTCCGTGAACGTAATGGTGTTCAGAATGGACTTTGGGCGCAGTAGCAAATTATAGACTAAAAAGATTTCATAGCTTAAACAAATTGTTACTTCGCGTTTCAAATTATACTCACCCAACTGAAATACAATATAAATGCCCAAACTTGTCGCTGGCCCCAAACTATTATTATTATTGTCTTGTCTTTTTACGTCATTTTGACGTATTGGGCTCACAACTCACAGAATGTGAACAAATTTCTAAAATTACGTTAGAATTACGGACTACCATAAGCTCAACGTAAACGTAAAAATTACAGAGCCTATTGTGAACAGTTCCATATGATTTGCATTGGTTCAACTTTGCGTTTTTCGTTCACGTTGCGGGAGTTTTATGGTTACGTCCATTGTGAATCCAGCATCAGCACTTATAGTTTTGAGATGTAGCTTACTTCAAATCAGAAATTTGAATTATTTACATTAATTTTGTCATTCCTTACTCAATTTGATATGGCAGCAAGAAAAAAGGTAAGAATTAAGCAAAAAGATGTTTGATCTGTAGAAAATATATTTCAATGTGGAAAGGCAGTAATAGTCATTTCTAGAAATTGACTGATTTGCGAAGGTGATACCTACTACATTACTTATTGATTCCCTTTAATTTCAAGTGATTGTTTTGTTTTTAGCAATTTCAATACCAAGGTACTCAGACACAAACTAGAGAAAGAGAAGAGAAAACTTTGTTGCGATCTGCAAGAAGCCTTCGATAGGAATATAAATTCATAACTACATTTATAGGGCGAGTTTTTTTTGCTAAGGTTTATATGTGCTTTTGGCGATATTTATATACAATGCGTTAATAGGAGATGAATGCCGAAGGAACAAAAACAGTATTGTGCTTATGGAATATTCATTCGATATAGGCATAGCGAAGTGTTTTTTTGTGTTTAACCTGTTTTCAGTGGTATAAGAGGAGCCCATTCATCGGAGGGGCTTTTATGAGGGAGTCACTTCAGAGTTTCACTTTCTGGTTTAACAGATGACAATTGAAAACTATGCCATAACGGGAATGCTTTGGATATTAACTGCTTTCCATTCTAGTGCCTGAAACCCAAGGTATGACGGAAATATAATAATAATAATAATAGTTACTTTAAATTAGAAATATATTTTTGTCATTCCTTACTCAATTTGATACGGCAGCAATGAAAAAGGAAGTAAAAAGTAGAGAGATAGAGAAAGATATGTCTAATCTGTAGAAAATATATTTCAATGTGGAAAGGCCATAATAGTCATTATTCATAGAAATTGACTGGTTTGCGAAGGTGATACCTATAACATTACTTATTGCTTCCTTTTAATTTCAAGTGATTGTTCTATTTTTAGCAGTTTCAATACCAATATACTCAGACACACACTAGAGAAAGAGAAGGGAAAATTTTGTTGCAATCTACAAGAAGTCTTCAATAGGAATATAAATTCATAACTACATTTATAGGGCGAGGGAGAGTTTTTTTTGCTAAGGTTTGTATGTGCTTTTGGCGATATTTATAAACAATGCGATTTTAGGAGATGAATGCCAAAGGAACAAAAACAGTATTGTGCTTATGGAATATTCATTCGATATAGGCGTAGCGAAGTGCTTTTTTGTGTATAACGTGTTTTTAGTGGCATAAGAGGAGCCCATTCATCTGAGGGGCTTTTATAGAGGGGACACTTCAGAGATTCACTTTTTGGTTTGACAGATGACAGTTGAAAACTATGCCATAACGGGAATGCTTTGGATATTAACTGATTTCCAGTCTACTGCCTGGACGGAAATTTAATAATAGTTCTGAGATGAAGTTTACTTCAAATTAGAAATATATTCACATTGATTTTGTCATTCCTTACTCAATTTGAAAAAAGTGAGTAATAAGTAAGATAGGGAAAGAGGTGTTTAATCTGTAGAAAATATATTTCAATGTGGAAAGGCAATAATAGTCATTATTTCTAGAAATTTACTGGTTTGCGAAGGTGATACCTACTACATTACTTATTGCTTCCTTGTAATTTCAAGAGCAGTTTCAATAACAAGATACTCGAACACACACTAGAGAAAGAGAGGAGAAAATTTTGTTGGAATCAACAAGAAGCCTTCGATAGGAATATGAAGTCAAAACTACATTATCAGGGTGGGCAAGAGTTTTCTTCGCTTAAGCTTTTGGCGATGAATGCTAGAGGAACAATAATATTGTGCTTATGGAATATTCATTCGATATAGACGGAGCAAAGTGCCTTTTTGTGTTTAACGTGTTTTTAGTGAAGAAGTCTTCATCTGTTCGACATTTATAGGGGTCTGCCACTCTGAAGTTTCACTCTTCGGTTCGACAGATGACAACTGAAAACTATGTCATGACGGGGATGCTTTGGATACGAGATGCTTTGTAGTAAAGTGCCTGGAGCCTCAGCTATTTCAATGCCCATAGTTGTCTGAACTTCAAATTAGAAAGATTTTCAGTTCATAGTAGAGAAAAATTTCATTAGAATATCGAAAGATAGTAGTTATTATTTATTGTACAAAGAAATACCTCAAAAGATCAGGACCCTACCGGTGAAGTTTTTCACTAGAGAAGCGGAGAAGTTAGCTTTCGACCAGAGTTCAGACAAAGGGTTTTCCAACAAGAGGTGTTATTTTGATATTCGAAGAAAAATGCCATTTTTCAATATAAATGATCGGATGTTTATTTCATTATAAAGAAGACGTTATGTCGTTAATAGTGGAAAATAATATCATGCAAATGACCACCACGACCACGCTTACAGGACCATATCCTTTTAATGAAATTTTCCATAACCAAATCGCAAAGTAGCTGCCCTATGTCCTCGACAGCCTCACGAATTCCATTTTTGAGGTATTGAATCGATGCTGGGCTATTGGCGTAGACCATCTCTTTCACGTGGTCCCAAAGGAAGAAGTCGCGAGGTGTTAAATCACAAGATCTCGGTGGCAAATTGTGATCACCTTTTCGAGAGAAAGGTCCGGAAACTTTTCCCGCAAAAGAACAATGGTTTCGTTGCTTGTGTGGCACGCAGCGCTGTCCAGATCAATACTATCCAATTTCGGCCATAAAAATATCCTTAATCATCTCTTCAACACCTTCGGCTACAGCAGCAATCTTCTTGGCTGTTCTTGAGCGACGTGCACGGGTTTTATTCTTCACATCATTCAATCTTCATTGTACGAATTGAATTCTATATACATACTGATTTTCACTTTATGTCGAAATATATCCTACAACTATTAAACAGAATAGTTTCCGTAAAAAAATATCCAATACACTACGAACTATACTGAAATATTTTATGTTTACAACAAACATTCCAACAGAGCAATGAAAATGTTGATGAAATAATCCGTAACATTACAAAGTGCCTACTTTATTGGCCAGCTGGTGTATTATTTGTGCCAGAATTCAAAGGCACAGGTAATGAGAGAATTAATAATCGTAGTAAGTTATAACCCAGAACTTATTGTTTTATTATATCTTTATCTATCTATTCATTCTTCACCTCTTCACGGAGAGTTAATTAATTCAGAGCGCAATGAGCTGAATTGGCAGACCTAAGTGTTCTATCTAGACTTAGACCATGTGTTTAAGTTTTTTTACATTCATTCTCATGATTAATTATCTGAGTAATTTGTTCTGGCTTCCCAAAAGAAACCGTATTGTTGTGAAGAGTTATCGGATCCTGAACATTCTAAAGCCATCTAAAACTGTGTGCGTAAACGTTGCGAGTCAATAAAAGCATCATGTCCTATCTTCTCACGTTTATCGTCACCACCTGTGCAAATATCTGCAGATTATCTTTTGGTCATGCTGGTATATCCCGTGCACGAACATAGTCTTCAAGATAAGCTCCAGTGAGAGTTACAGTAAATATGCATTTATGTATATGAGCTTGTTCTTCCAGCGATAAAGCGAATAATGCTGGACGATAAAAAGGACATTATAATAGGTATGCACGGGGAGAATCTATGTTGACAAAATTGATCAGATAATTGAAAGGAAGATAACGACGCGAAAAATAAGAATAAATAGTTATGGGAAAAAGAGGGGAATAGAACGAGATAAAGTTACCTTTACTACCAGATCGCGTAATGGGTTGAACAGGTGTTATGAAGAAAAAATGCGTGTATACACTTAACCTGCATATCAATTAATCAGAGTTCCCACCATGAACAATGCATGCAGTTCAGGAAACCAACCTAAACTAAAAAAAATTAAGAAATGCCCTGAGCAGGAGCATTCAAGCACTTGTTTTTGACTATAACATCAAAATTTTAAGTGGAATTTTAGATTGGGACCAAATATATAAATGCAGAATCTCAGCTCAATCGGAATTATATTCTGGAAATTATTCAAAAAATGAAATATGTATGTGAAAAATGAAAAATTACAAAAATTTCATTCTATGGTTCTGATTCCTATTCCAATTGAATTTTTTATGATTTTTTGATATTATGGCCGCCAAATTTTGGTGGAACAGTGATCATAACTGCTTGTAAGTTTTTATTTTTTCTTAGAAAAGTATAGATTGTATCGAAATTATGCAGGAGACTTTTTTTCTCCAGAATTGAATGGGAAACCATAAGAGAATTTTATTATTCGAAAATCATAAGGGGTTGTTATTTTCAACCCCTAAAAATAAAGTAATGAGATCTAAAAAAATTGTATGAGTAACATCTGCTTGGTGCTTCATGTTATGTAAAGTTTTATGACTCAGTGTTTTGAAAAAGCCATCGTCTTCCAACGGTTGTATCTTGTAAGGGGGGTCGATTCCGAAAAACAACTTGTACATGCTTATTTTCATCGGGGAATCATCTCCCAAGGTCCCTCGCATTTGTTTACAGACACCCTGTATGTATCTTCGACAGAAATTGAAAGTATTTTTTCCAGAAATATATTTTTCGGAATTCAAACAAATTTGAACAACAAATTTCACTTGCCCCTTATTACTTTCAACCTCCCACGTTGAACAGACATACAAAGAATGAAGCTTTGATATCTCATACGAAAGATAAAAGGGCATCGATTAACAACAACCGCAGAACATCATCACGATGACAGACAAATCAAAGATATTCCGAAAAATCGCTGAATGAAAAAATCTCATAATGATCTCAAATGTCTCTCATGTTCCGTGCGCTATTATCTGTTTTTTAGAGTTGTCTGAGTGCTTTGAGAGCTACTGAATTAGTAAATCTATCAGCACCCGGTCGACATTAATGGGCAGGGGAATATATGTGTGTACGAAAATTGACTCGCGTCCAAAGTCGTTTGCAGTAATTGATGTGTTTAGAATCGCGCACAAGGAGAACTGCGAAAACCTCGCAGAAATCGAAAGTGTTACATTTGCCTCTTCCTTTCAACTGATGTTTATGTCATGAGCTAGGAATTTCTTCAAGTATTAGAGTAACATTCATACAAATTGAATCACAGAAGAACAAAGTATGACATTTTTTCGTGATAGTCATTCTTGGCTAATGAGTGACATTGTGATTCGTAATACTTTAGTCTTATATGTGAACTGGTTGATCCCTGAGCTATAACTTTTAAACCACAAGAGATAGAGGGAAATGAGTAACACATTACCGTTGTCTGTTTTCTATAAACTCTATAACCAAACATTTTCCTTATATCCTCTTTTGTTGCTACGACTTGGTTGCACGAATGGAGACAATCCACGAAATTGTTTATGTTTCAATTTCAATGCATGATCGAGATAAATCTAAAGGGCCCCACTCACTTCGTTCTTCTCCGCCGTTTTTAACTGACGGTTGAGAACGGTCGGTTAAAACTGCCGCAAAAACGAAGTGTATGTGGTAAAACCGGCGTTCTTTCCCGTCGTTCAAAATTTCAGACGAGGCCTGATTTTCGACCGTAAACGTTCCAACGATTCGGTTAAACACGAGGTGTGGTGGGTAAACAGTTAAATCGGTCGCGCATATTTCAGAGACAGTGGCGAACAAGACTGGTGGCGATAAACATAACATTTTTAATTGTTTACTGCTGAGTGTTAACTGTTTGAAAACAATGTCGGATCTTCGGCAGTGGAACCGGGACTTTTTGCTGAAATTTATCGAAGTGAACAGGTCATTTCCGTGTTTATGTAAAGTAAAATCAGCGGAATACTTTTCTTTTACAGCAACAGCCGCCGCCACTGCTAACAGACACTTACGCTCCATCGTGATTAACTGCCACGAAACAAAACTGATGTGGGTGGACTTTACCGACAACGTTTTTAACCGTCAGTTAAAAACGGCGGAGAAGAACGAAGTGAGTGGGGCCCTTAAGAGTTATTTTTATTTTAAGTCATGAGACGACAAACTCTGTTCGACCCGGATACTATTCCTATCTCCTTCTGTTACCAAAAATGCTTTATGAAAACTTTAAATTACTTATGGCATGTCCCATTGTGAAATTATCAATGGTAACGGCGTAACAGGGCAAAAAATCTCCAACCAAATGTCAACCTCCGATCATAATCCGTACCCCTGGAAAAGTCACTGAACTTCACCCATTTAAACGCCGCAGGGCGATACTGAAATCGTGCTGTTTGCTCCGGCCCACTACATCCCTGGTTCGGCGAAGGAATAATCGATCCCCATCCCTACAGCGTAGTGATATCGAGCGGCAGCGATGGCCATGAGGCAGGTTATGCCGAGGGTCAAGTTCAGTTCAGCCGCCGCCTATCGGCAACCCCTGTTTTGTTGCCTCCGTTGCGACGTTACGCAACCTGATCGAAGACGGTTGTCTTCGACACCAAACAGAAGCCAAAACGTTGCGGTATCCAAGTTACTGTTAATGGCTGGGCTGGACGGCTGGAGATTGCACTGGTGGAGGAAGAAGAATTGGCAGGTTGTGGGGCTACAACATGCGGATACATGGTGAACATATTTTGTTATAAAATGAATTTTATTTTGCATTATTCGGAAATACTTTCGTATCAACTAATACAGAAGGAACAGATGACGTTGAATTAATGGTGGTATTCTGCTTTTCTTCTGTAAGTTACGATACTGTAGCGTACGATTGATCTGTAACTGGCCGACTTACAGATTCGTAAATAATGCAATTCTTGAATGGTTCCTGTAACTTACTCATTTACAGTATCACTTTTGAACTACTCATCTATTGCTATTAATTGCTCTGCCCAAATGTCTGTAAATGTTGAAATTTGAGCGAGGAGTGGTTCCAAACGATCCAGTTGGATTCACTGATAAAGATTACATGGTCATAAACAAATCACCGGCTTTCGGCAGATCTTGTGAATCTTGCTTATTCAATTACATTCAACAAATAACGAATGAACTCTACTCATTCAGGAGTGATAATTATAATCTAATAAAGGGTTTGTCAATAAGAGGTGTTATTTTGAATAGCCCGCTATTTCGGTAGATGTCACGTTTGAAGCTGCCATTTTTTCGACATTGGACGAATAGAAACTACGCCATTAATAAAAATGGACCATTAATAAAAATGGAACGATACACGCTTCAAGAATGCATTGAAATTAATAAAATTCACTATAAAAATGGTGAAAATTTGGGACGGTTCGTAACACTCTAACATTTTTAGGTCGTCGTGAAGCACCTTGTCGGACAGAAAGGAAGAAATTGGTGAAAAAATTCGAGCTGTTGGAACGAGTTAGTGATGAATAAAACCCATACACGTCGCTCAATAATAGCCGAGAATATTGCTGCTGTAGCAGAAAGTGTTGAAGAAAACCTGGGTTTATCCATTCCTCGTCGTTCTTTGGAATAAAGCCTGGTTCTCAGAGCTTCGACGTGCAGATCGCGACAGTTATTCCACCAATCAGAGAATATCAACAAAACTTCCGCTGACCCCCTCCTTTTGGTTTCTGGTTGTCAAAATCTGTAGCGACACGCCTCTTTTGTAGTTGAAATAAACCAACTTCACTTGTATTTCTGCGGCAGCGAGGGAGAAAAAAGAAGAAGTGGGGATTGCCGCCGGCTTCACGTCGAAGCTCTGAGAACCAGGCTTTAGGCATTCCACAAACGTCATTACATAACTGGACAACGTTTACTTTCAACAAGACGTGCCACACAAGCAACGAAACCATTGATCTTTCGCGAAAAAAGTTTCCTGAACGTGTTACCTCTCGAAGAGGTGATCACTATTTGCCACCAAGGTCTTGTGATTTAACACCTTGCGACTTCTTACTTTGGGGCCACGTGAAAGAGAAGGTCTACGAGAATAGCCCAGCGTCGATTCAAGACCTCAAAGATGGAATTCGTGAGGCTATCGAGGACATAGGGCAGGCACTTTGCGATTTGGTTATGGAAAATTTCATTAAAAGGATATGGTCCTGTAAGCGTGGTCGTGGTGGTCATTTGCCTGATGTTATTTTCCACTATTAACGGCATAGCTTCTTCTTCAAAATGAAATCAACATCCGATCATTTATATTGAAAATAGTTATTTTCCTAACAAGTGCGGAAAGTGATATTTTCCCGCACGAAACTGCTTACCCAAACTCCGCTTCGCGTCGTTTGGGTAACGGCAGTTTCGTGCGGGAAAAACACTTCCGCACGAGTTAGGAACAATATTTTTTCTACAAGCGCTTATACGAGATCGATTTCAACACACAGATCAATGTGAATTGATCATTCTAAATGCACATGAATGACAAAAGTCTCTGACAAGTCGTTCACATGCCGTTTCCATAGTAACGTCGTCGGTGGCATAGAGATATATCATTATTCAGTTTATTCTTTAGAAAAAGCGTGCGAGAAAAACCCTTGCTAATCCATTACCACACGCATTTGCGTGCAGTAATGGAATAGCAGGGGTTTTTTCCACACTGTTTGAGAATGAATGAAAGAGAATGAAAGTGCACGCTTGTAGAAAAATGTCATTTCTCTTTGAAAATCAAAATAACACCTCTTATTGGAAAACCCTTTACTACGAACAAAACCAACATATAGAACTGGTGCCGTATTATCGACAAATGATAGTCCAAAACGTATACGAACTTCATAGCGCGGTGTGCATTTTTGCAGGTAAAACAGGGACTCGCGCAATGAAGTTCGTATACGTTTTCGAATATCACTTCTCGAAAATACGGCACCTGAACTGAAACATCACAAGGTTAGTCTGAAATCAGGCAAATACTCTCTTGATATGTCTTCCATTAAACATTCTACGGATTAGTCGAGTTAGAATGATTATAATAAAATATTTATCAACAATCGTGACTAATTCAGATAGACATCCTATTTCGTGGATAATTTCGCAACGAATTGCAGAAAAAGTTATAGTCGTTGAACCTAGTAATTGATGTGCCATTGCAATGACAATAAAGTTGGCACTCGTGTAATCTAATCTGAAGTGTTAACTCATGAAATGAGTTAGCACGCTCAATTACATCAAGATGAGGATGGTAAACGCCTTTTAACGACAACCTAGAAACGATCATGTTAATGATCTGTTGATATTTCTTTTTGACTTGTGTATTCTCCTCATAGTTTCCCGCAATTAAAATTCGATTAAAACATAGTGAGATGTCGAAAAGCAGGCCACGTATTTTGGACAAGTGATCTTTCAATGCGTATACGAACTTGCACACCTTGTCGAGAATACGGGGCCTGATCGTATAAATTCATCTGTACGTATCCTTAATTCATTTCTATAAATGAAAATCAGAAGAGTTAAAAAAAATCAACATTCCAAAATGCACTGATATATTCATGAAATAAAAAAAAACATATTAGGTTTTTTCCTGAAAAATGACTAAATAAACAATGAAGGTGAGATTTCAGTTTATTTTCGAAACGAATAAGTACGAAACCAGGTATTGGTGAATGTATAAATAATAATCACAAATGTATCAAAGCTGTCGATATTTTACAATCAGAAGTGAATTAGGCTACTCATATTAAGAACACTGAAGATTTCTAAGATGGGATGTATAAAAGGTAACTCATTTAAAAATTTCCACACTCAACAACGAATCAGAATTTGTGAAAACACACAGACAAGTCGATTTTTTGATGACAGCGGGACATGATCTGGTATGCAAAGCTTGTTTCTACTAGCAACCCTCTAAAGAGGTTTTCAACTCCATCAGGAAATGAAATAGAAAAGTGGATAGTAGTGTGACACAAATGTTAATGCTTAATAATTGAATATTCACCAAATTCCAGGGTGTTTTTTATGGAATTATGGTACCGATAAAACTAAATGGGTTTACTACAAAATGAACCATTCACTTCATGGAACACAAACTGCAGGTTCATACAACTTTGAATTCATGCATACATTTGTGCTACAAAGCTACCTGATGGGGTTGCAACACTCTCTAGCGGCTTGCTAGTAGAAACAAGCTTTGATCCCAGGATCATGTCCCTCTGTCATCAAATACCAACCTTTCTTTTCATACATTATGGAAATAAAGCAGAAATGTTGTCAGATTTCTATGACGAAATTGGTACCGGTGGCCTAAAAATGGAAACATCGCATCATTTTACATTCAAGTAGTATACTCCGTTCACATACGCACAAGTACAAAGTAGGCATTTGTTTATTTATATGAAGTTGGCAGTATTTACTGTCAAATGTAACATAAAGTCAACGTTGCCGAATGTTCCCGGCCTCGTCCGACGAGCTTGCGAGTTATCAGAGAACTCTATGCAATATCGAAAACATTGTGTATCAATCTGACAAGGAAATAAACAACATAACCTTAAATTTCAATAAACACAGTGGAATATGCCAAATTTCCATGGACTACTTTGGGCTGAATAATATGTGATCAGAGTATAGGTTTTGTTTAGCTAAACGGTTTATCTCCACATTTCCAGGAATGCTTATTTTTATGTCTGATAAATTATGGACAGGGCACAAAAAATCTCTTTTTTCAAACCTGTCGCTTTGTTTTTCACGAGAATACAAAATATCATTTCGACAATTTCGACGTAATTCCGTTATGTATCACGAATTCCCAGATAATCGCGGCATAAGCCGATAATTCGTTTGCAAAATCACCAGACCATATTCCGAAACTCTAAACCCGGTCCATATATTTTCGACGCAAATCATTACGTATTCCAATCAGCTCTTTGGGGTCCGATAAGTAATTCTTTTTCCCTGCTTATTTTCTTCCATTAAATCCTCCGAATCCCTTTTATTTTAAATACTTTTTCATACTAATCATATGCATATATTGGAACATCAGTAAGATGTTTTCAGTTTGCAGAAACTGTCGGAAATTGATCAGAAATCGAACGATCAGATGAGTGAAGGCGTATCGACACTGGTTTGGTGACCGTCACAAACATTTTTGGGATTTGATGTTGGGAAAACATTATACAGGTTAATTTGTCAGATATCATCTGTGCCAAAATCGGTAACATTGGCGAAACATTCAAGGAAAGCCCTGAGCTCTTGTTCTTTGGTGGAGCAAAAAGACTATTTACATCAAATTTTATATGGGATTGGAGAATGAACCAGATATATAAATGCAAATTCTCAGCACAATCAGAATTATATTCTGGAAATTGTTCAAAAAATGAAATATGTAAAAAAAATAATTAAAGAAATTGAATTCTATAGTTCTGATGATGCGATCATTTTGAAATTTTGCATGAACATTCAGTATGTCGATCTTGATTCATAAAATAAATTTTATTAGAATCGGTTATCTTGTTATGGAGATATAGACATTCTTCTTTTAAATAATCCAATTGAATCTTTTATGGTTCTGTCATTACAATGATCACAAAATTCTGCATGTACATTCAGTGTATTAATCTCTAGTTATAAAATAATTTTCATTCAAATCGGACTTTTTTTTATGGAAATATGAAGTCTTCTTCTTCTTTTCAATATTCCAATTGAATTTTTTATGGTTCTGTTTACAATATGGCCACAAGATTTTGCGTGAGCTTATAATGAGCATCTTACATATGACCGCAACATTTTATTTCGATGGGTTTCGTTTTTTCTGAGATATTGAGGAACAAAAATTTTGAAAGGCCATATTTTATGGAACACCTTGTACGATGGTTAACGAAATTAACCGAGACATTTGGGAACAGAACTCACCCTGAAAGTTTCAAGTCTGTAGGACAGTCCCTTCGAAAGTCATTGTGCCTGACGGCCCCACAGACAGAATTGAATTTGACCACGATTTCGGCAGTAGAACCCTATCGTTTGAAAACATTTTCGGCTAAAAATTCGAAAATTACAGAAATTTGGGCCTTTAAGGAGAACGATCGCTCAAAAACGAACAAACCATTCTACTACATTCGAGTAGTGGGTTTTGTTCAGTTAAAAGGTTTATCTCCATGTTTCCAGGAACACTAATTTCTGTAATAAAATGTGGAATGTCCCAAAAGCTGATTCGAGGTCCCGTTGTTTTTCAGGAGAAAACAAAATATCATTTCGACATAATTGCGTTATTACGAATTCCCAGATAACCGCGGCATAAGCCGATTATTCGTTTGCAAAATCACCAGACCATATTGCGAACCTCTAAACCCGGTCCCTAGTTTTTCGACGCAAATCATTACGTATTCCGCTCAGCTTGTTAGGGTAGTCCGATAAAATTTCGCGTGACTACTGACTGGCTCCAGTCAGTTCTGGAGGGCGGGACAGACGGTTCGATGAATTTGTGCGTCTTGACAACTCAGGGAACACGTCTAGCGCCTAGGGAACGGGCTGAAATCGTGCCGATCGCCCAGTACAGATGCTTCATGGGTTTCGAAATAAATGGCAGGCATGTGGGATGTTTTCTTATTTCACCACATATTCAGTGCGATTCGGTTTTCTCATAACCATATTGCTAAGATAAAGATATTGCTATCATAGCAAGATCTGCAATATTATGTATTCCGGCAAGGTCGAAATAGTACCTGCTCAAACCGGTAACAATCTTGCCTAGGACCAAAAGAATTAGAAAAACGATAAAGAAACATTCAATTCATTTTAATTTTCATTTAATTTTAAAGAGACTTGTAAGATAGCAAAAACGACATTTCAGAGACACTAGAGAAGTTTATCAAAATATTTTTATTTTGATCGGACAAGAAATCCGTTTCTGATTTGATTGGAAAGTTGAGAGAAATTATTGGTGAACCAACTTCATAAGTCTTCAATTTTTTGCTTTAAAATTTTTCAAAAGGGTTCGAAAATTGGTTAGAATATTGCAATGAAAATTAAATTGACGTACTACAGGATCTTTGATTTTAAGGAGAATTCTTAGATCGCAAAACCGACATTTCAGAGACACTAGAAAAGTTTATTGAAATACACTGCGCAAAAAAATTAACGCTCATTATGGAAATCTCAAATTTTTTCTACAACTGAAGGTGTTCTCATTGATAATTATTTTTATCAGAATTATGAATGCATATGATATCCACTTTCAACGTTTTTCTTCAATACAGATGTTTGTTCCCAGCAGGAATAAAAAAATATGAGATTATCAGACTTTGAACGTATTGGCTCCATTCTGAAATCAGTTTTTTCCCATTAACTCTAGTGATCAATAGTTTTTCTTTCGTTTGATTTTCTATGCAATGCGAAACTCGCAATTTGACCCGAAAGGGACGTGCCCAAGCGGTAGTTTTACGAGAAGAAGGGTAGACCCACACAAGAATTGCAAAAAGGTTTGGAGTTTCCCATACAAGTGTGTCTAGAATGTTGCAGCGATTCAAGGAGACAGGTATGAATGTCCGAAGACCAGAACAGGGTAGACCACGGGTAACAACTGCCAATCAAGAACGTTATCTGAGAGTTTCTTCGTTGAGACAACGGTTTGCAACCGCTCGCCTCCTTCAAATCAGCTTAAGCAAACTCATGGGGTGCAAATTAGCACTTAGACAATAAAAAACCGCATCAGAGAATATGATTTAAGGCCTCGTGTCGCGGCAAGAGGCCCAGCTCTTACCCCAGCCCATCGAAGGGAGCATTTGGATTTTGCGAGAGAGCATATCCATTGGGAAAAGGCTGATTGGGAAAGAGTTCTCTGCACAGATGAGTCTAGATTCTGCCTCTACCATTGTGATCAACGTTCCCTTCTATACAGACGTCCACATGAAAGATATGCTCAGTGCAATTTCCTGAATTTCCTGACTGCTAGCACAAACCTAGTGAGCGTTGATGATGGAGCTATGAATGCTGCTAGGTATATAAGGAACATTCTTGAAGAGCATGTAGTGCCATTTGCCCCATACCTTGATGAAAATTTCATTTTCATGGACGATAATGCCAGACCCCATCGTGCGCGCATCGTTCAGGAGCACCTTGAAGAGTTTGAAGTCTCTCGAATGGAATGGCCAGCAAGAAGTCCAGATTTCAATCCGATTGAGCAGGTTTGGGACAACCTCAGTAGAAGGCTGAGAAGTTCAGAAAATCATCCAGCTACTCTTAATGACTTAGGAATCCAACTCAGAGAAATTTGGGAAGGATTAGATCAGAACATTTTAAGATCACTCATTTTGAGTATGAACCGTCGCTGCCGAGCTGTAATTAACGCAAGGGGTGGAAATACCAAGTTTTAAATCACTTATCCAGTATTTTGAAAATTGTTCATTTCTTCTCTTTCACATAAGATTCGGTGAAATCCTGAATTTTTCTTCCATTTAATGTGTTTTGTTTCGTTCAAAACCAAATACTCTTCGGAAATAATAGCTGGAATGACTTGTCCTTTTGTCAATGCACAA
Organism: Propylea japonica; assembly: GCA_013421045.1. Lineage (NCBI taxonomy): Eukaryota > Metazoa > Arthropoda > Insecta > Coleoptera > Coccinellidae > Propylea > Propylea japonica. The sequence continues at coordinate 27,534,563 of CM024246.1, read as the reverse complement.
CGGGCACATTAGGAGAAGAGAGAATAGAATAAAATTCAGTTTATTTGTCAAAAAAATTACAACAATATTACAGTAAATTATTCCGCCATTTTGAAAAATAAGAACTGCATAACGATTAAAAAAACGATGCACAGAATCTGTTCGTTTTGGTCAATGCTAATCGAAAATTCTTCAAGTGAACATCTATCGTTACAGCAAGCCGAATGTTTCTTCGCTGAAACCTTCTTTCACTCCAATAAAAACGTGGAATGGTTTTTTATTTGTTTCCATTTCGTGTGCCACGTGGAGAAATCTCAAGATAATTCACCGTTTGAACCCAGGCGATTCCGTTGCTTTGAAGTACGAATTCGAGATTCCTCTGATAATGAAATGAAAAATTGCATTTTACCTGCATCTGGCATACCTTTGAAGCACGAAACGAGGATTGTGAACAACTTATTTTGCGCTAGGGAGATTCACGCCCTTGGTTTTCAGGAAAGCAGTAACTGTGAGGTCAAGTGAAAATATAGCGAACGATATTGCAATCAAATAAATTATCATCAGTTCTTTTGAAAGGAAAAAGCTACTCGCGTAATATAAAGGGTTTTCTAATAAGAGGTGTTATTTTGACTAGCCCGCTATTTCGGTAGATGTCACGTTTGAAGCTCTCATTTTTTGACATTTGACAAGTGAAAGCTACGCCATTAATAAAAATGGAACAATACACGCTTTAAGAATGTATCGAAATAATTGAAATTCACTATAAAAATGGTGAAAATTTGGCAGAGAAGGTTCGTAAAACTCGAATATTTTTGGGTCTCGTGAAGCACCTTGTCGGACCGCAATAAAGAAATTGGTGGAAAAATTCGAGCTGTTGGGACAAATTAGTGATGTGAAGAATAAAACCCGTGCACATCGCTCAAAAACAGCCGAGAATATTGCTGCGGTAGCCGAAAGTGGTTTGTCCATTCCTCGTCGTTCTTTGGATATAGGCATTCCACAAACGTCATTACACCGTATTTTGCATAAAGATTCGGGTTTGAAGATTTATAAAGTTCACAAGTAACGAAACCGTTGATCTTTTCGGGAAAAGTTTCCGGACCGTGTTATCTCTAGAAGAGGTGATAACAATTGACCACCGAGATCTTATGATTTAACACTTTGCGACTTCTTCCTTTGGGGCCACGTAGAAGAGAAGGTCTACGCCAATAGGCCAGCGTCGATTCAAGACCTCAAAGATGGAATTTCATGAAGCTATCGAGGATATAGGGCAGCAACTTTGCGATTTGATTATGGAAAATTTCATTAAAAGGATATGGTCCTGTAAGCGTGGTCGTGGTGGTCTTTTGCCTTTTGTTATTCTGCACTATTACCGGAATAGCTTCTTCTTTTTAAGGAAATAAACATCCGATCATTTATATTGAAAAATGGCATTTTTTTTGAATATCAAAATAACACTTCTTATTGGAAAACACCTTTTACAGGTCTGTAATAAATGCGGAGGGACTTTGGGAGATGATTCCTCGATATACAAGAACATACGATGAAATGGAATGAACAGTGATCATAATTAATTTTTATTTTTTTTCCAATGAGAGCATCGGAATTAATTTCTCCAGAATTGAATGGGAAACCATAAGAGGATTTTATTTTTTGTAAATCTATACCACGAAAACAATAAGGGGTGTTATTTTCAACTCCTAATGATAAAGTATTGGGATCAAAAAAAATTGTGCGAGTAACATCTCCTTAATTGAATCATATTATGTATAGTTTTATGACTCAAGACTCCTAAAAAAATTTACAACTGCCAACTCGTCATCGCCTTCCAAAAGCTGTATCTTGGAAAGGAGGTCGATTTAAAAAAAATTATATGAATCATTACCGGAAATTCTAATAAGCAGATGTAGATGTGAGCGTTGCAACTGCATTGTCGAATATACCGACAAATTCCTTGTCAACCGGAAGGAAACCTTCAAAAAATTCATAATAATTCTTTTTCTTGAATAAAATTTTATTTAAACTTTCGGAGGACAAGGTGAAAAAATTCACGATTCGTTTGACCAAGCCTAACGTCACCCCATTTGACTATATCACCACAAATTCCCCAATTCATATCGACAAACTTATAGAGGAAATTCTAATGAGCAGATGTAGATGTGAACATTGTGAACGTTGCACCTTCATTGTCAAATATACCAGGCAAATTCCTCGTCTACCGGAAATCTTTACCTTCAAATGAGGCTGTAACCCCAGACAGCTGAAACAGGGATTCATTAAGCAATTTCCAGAAGCGACCCATTTTGCATTCGCATCCGTCCAAAACACCAGCTTACGAATACAAATGACAGTTTTGTACCACTTCATCCGGACTTATTTCGGAATGAATTCGAAATTCATTTTAAAAATAATCAAATTTAATTTCTGCATTGTTCCGAGTACTTAATGCCGATTCTCGTAGGCGACAAGCACGTAGTTAGCGAATATAAATTATTCATAGATTTCAGGAACATCTTGTTTATTATGCTACATCGAAATAAAGCAGTTGTTGACAAGTAGGTAAATGATTTCTGTCTGTGGGTAAGAAGGAATTCTTTTTAGAGCTGTCGTTAACAAAGGATCTGAGAGATGGTGATGTAAACAATGAAATGTAGAAATGATTTGATGAAAAGGTGGATTGAGAGCATCTTTCCATTTGTATTTGCATAGTTTTTTCAAATACAAGCGTAGAAGGCACTAACATTATTACAGGAGCCCTAAATATAAGAAGAGCTGAATTATGTTTCGAAAGAGTTTAATTTTTCATACTAGGTATTTTTTAGATTATAATTTCGATGGAATCAACTATTTGACTCCTGTGTATCACAAAAAAATTTCTCAATTTAATAATATGACCTTTTAACCAAAGGAAAACACCGTTTTAACCAATTCAATGATAATTTGTTATTTTTCCCGAATTTTGAGCCCTCTCATAATTTTTTTCGTTTCAATCAACTTTGAAGAATCTAACATAAAAGAACAAAATCCTTAACAATATTTTTTTCTTTCGAATATTATTTCGAACATATTTTAGTCATAAATAAGCAAATTATGAAAATCATACCTACTGATTTATTTCAGCAACATAACCAGCCATAGTCAATGATCGTGAGTGGTAGGTACATACCTGTAACAAATAAAACATTTTAGATAACAGATAATAATTTGTTGCATGTTTTATTGTATAGATTAATTTATTCAATAATAACGTTGAATTTCTAATTCCAATTATAACCTCATAATATTTCAAAAGCTTTTCTTCTACTGGACAATGAAAACAAGCGGAAAGTCAGACTATTCTCGGCACTCAACAAAAATCATTAGAATGTAGTATGTGTTTTCTGATGCATATTGCCATTTTTCAGGAGAATAAGTAAGTGAAATTTTTGATTGCAAGCTCGTGCAAAGAATTTCCTTGACAAGAAAATATATGAGCCCCCAAAGTTCCAAATATGTTCCATCTTCACGTCGCTCTTTTTACTATTAAACCACAAATTCACTGCTCTAATTTAGTCTATAAATCATCTTTGAACATTCAAATAACTAACCGAATAGTTTCATTTCAGGTATTTTCAATAATAAATGCAGAAACATCGAAATTCTAGAGGTACCACTTATCCACAAATTCTAAGGAAAGCCTATCGTTCTTCATGGTAAGTTTGGCACCATTGCTGCGTCCTTCGGCGAGTGACATATCAAATGATGGTGTGAATGCATCGTATCATATTCGTTAATTGAATGTTCAAAGTTGATTTATGGACTAAAAAGGAGCAGCTTTGGGGGTCCATATTTTCGAAACCAAGACAGACCGCCACTACTAAAATCTGGTCTAAATCTGCTGGTCACCGAAATTCGATATTTACCAATTATATTGAAAAAGCGGATCTAGCATCGTTGAGGCCCTCTCAGATACTGGAGCTACTTGAAGCTAAGAACTGGAGGGCGAGTTGAGAAAACAGCTATGAATGGTTCGCAATATACCTTTAGGTTGTAGTAGTAAGAATCTATAATCTACCTAGGAGACTGAATTTCGTGCATATTTCTACCACAAAAACGTCAACGAACAAGTGTGCAAAAGCTCCAGCCTCCATGTCAAGTTCTCAAATTTTTTCATTACGGTACCGAAATATCTAATTAATAAACAATGACCGAAGCATTCCAACAATCCGGTGATTGGCCGGTTCCTCTGAAGTCCAGTCCATTGAAATGCTAATTTCATGAATACAGGCTCATAGGAGCATTTGTTACAAACGTTCTAAGCTTTCAAAATTTCCGATGCGCGTGACACAAATACAAACAGAATCAACCGTTTGAATATTAAACACAAGACACTCCAGAGTAGCCTGAGAATACCCAATAACCTAATGCAACATTTCAATGGGATCTTCCTTTCATCCTCATTAAAAACACAAAGCGGTACGTCCATTGAAAAATTCTAAGCATTCAAGGGGCCTCGATTCATGACGTAATGTTAGATCATTGGTTCCCAACCAGTGGTCCGCAGAAGCCAAAATATGCTTAGCGAATGATTTCAAATTAAGCAAAGTTGAGACGTTATTCGACGTGAAGTGAAAATGTTACGTCGTTTGAGACTTCTATATCAAAAACACAATCTAAAAAACCTAACACAGTCAGGGAAACGCTATTGAAACCGCATTTGATCGAAGCTATCGATGTTTTGAGGTAAGCGATCAGAAAAGCACTGGGATACATCTAGGGAAGCAATTTCTTAAAAGAATCGAAAAGTCGCCATTTTTCTCTTGAAGTCTTATGAACCAACCGGAATATCGAATTTTTATCACCTACTTGCACTTTTTCGGACGATGACAACAACATTGAAGAAAAATTAATAATTTTAGTTACATAGTTAGTAAGTCACTGAGACTCTCTCTGGAAACCTCAATGATACAAATGACCAAAAAGTTATGAATGTTTTGGAAAACAGCACTTTAGAATCATGGTTTTTCGAAAAATGAGCACTAAAATGGTCTCTGAACATGAAGAGGTTCTCTTTCGCAAAGAAGAACTATATGAACTGACATCAGATATCGAGATATTCCTAGTTGACAAATGAATGATTTTATCCATGACCACGACGTATAATCAACCCATTATACGTCTTTTTGCTCGGCCATAGTAATAGCCATTAATCACGAGTGAATAATGAATTTTTAATCACTGCTGTCAGATGCTTCATAGATTTAGTTTTAAAATATATTCTTTGAATTGATATTCCTCCAGTATTCTAAGGTACCCAACTAACACATATAGGTAGGTATACCTTGTCAATCGAGGTTCGAATCCACTTTTATTACATCAATTAAAGCAATATTTATTACAAAATATACAAGTTCTTCAAAAATTTCTCAACTTGAATTTTTCCACATTTGTAATAGGAGGTTGTTGTCACGGTCGCCAAATGTTAAAATCGTCAAGAAATATATTCAGTAGTCGTTGGTAAGGTATAATATGCTACTGGCGTATAATGGCTTTTATTCGCTCGGTGATTTAGGCCACTCACCTACGGCTCGTAGCCTCGTGAATAATAGCTATCATTATAATTGCATAATATACTATTTTGCAACAGTTTATTAACCAGGATTGTCAGATGAGTTTGCCATTTTATGGGTATATTTGGACACTTGAATGAATATGCACCTGCAAGATTTCGATTTTGATGATAAAATTTACACTTTTATTATCAAACTTCAGTCGTGGTTGCAAAAATTGAAGAATAATGTGGAGAAAAGTATGAAGCTAGAGAAGTGAATACACAGTAAAACTTCAAGACTCATTAGCAGTTTTGATCAATATTTCCTTCAGAATATAATAAAAAAGCTGAGGTTGATCAAAAACTGATAGGTATAATACTTTTTCCGCCGACCTCGAAATAAAAAGTGATTTTAATGTGTAAAAAATTGAGCATTAATTAAACATTTTAATGCTCAATTTTTTTAGCCATTTCAATGTGCAATCATTGATAGAAACATTGAAATTCCATTTTGTCAAATGTATGTCTTGTGCAAAATGAGAATGTATTTTAATCAAGAATTTATACACTATTCATGTTGAGATCGTAGAAAATATCTTGTATTCAACACGGTTATTAATCTAGCGACTAATGGTCTCGAACTATCAACGCGTTCGCTCCGCTCACGCATTAAAATATCTTGACCATTAGTCGCTGTCTTGAATAACCTAGTTGATTAAATAACTATTAATATGTAGCTGATGCTGTTTAATGAAAGAATTTAGGAAGAACTCATTAATGTACTTCAAAATTTCAGAAACTGCAGGGATGTTGTGGAATTAAGGTCTCTTTTATTATTTTTTAACAAAATTCATGTGAACAAGGATTTTCTGCTCTGACTGTCTGATATGGAAACTAAGAAATCATCCCAATTCATAATAACGGATATTAAAAAATCTTCTTCTTTTATTTCTTATGGAATTTTTAATGACGTTTCAGTTTGGTTATTGGACTCCATTTTTACAAGACCTATAATATACTGTTCCCTGCTGACAAGAATAATTCAAAAGTTTTCCATGAACCAGAAAAGGTTGGGAACCACTGTAATATATTAGATGGCGGAAGAACGCAGTGTAACTTCTTGATATCTGCTGTAGCCGAATATTGTTGCGGTTTATTCTTTCCAATTGAAGAATATGTTGGTGGCGAGCAGTTCCTTGAAAATAATCACGATGGCAATTTTTTGGTTGAGAGCGGAGTAATTATTTGATGTAGTTGTGTAATTTACGAAATCAGTATTGTGTTGTAGCTTATGGTGATGGAACGAACGTAGTAGAGTAGCCTTGAAGAATTGATGAAGATTGTTAGCAGGTTAGCCAAGCGATGACTGTGCACTTTGTTCATAAAGTATTCAATACCTAAATGATTATATTCATTCAATTAATCAATATAAGGAAGTAAGGTTGCTCTCTGTTTGACTTGAAATATACAGAGAGTTGCACCTTAGTAAATCACTTATTTCTAGCAAATACACCACAGCTCAGAATCTCAGCACAATCGTAATTATATTCTGGAAATTTTTCAGAAAATGAAATATGTAAGAAATATAGATTGAAAAAAAATTCTATGGTTCTGATGATGCTATCCTTTCGAAATTTTGCATGGACATTCAGTATCAGTTATCATTCGCAAAATGAGTTTCACCTGAATCGGATATTCTGTTATGGAAATATAAAGATTCTTGTTTCAATATTCCAATTGAATTTTCTATGGTTTAACACTATAGCCACGAAATTTTGCATGAAATTTCAGTATATCAGTTTACAGAAAATAAAATTTCACTGGAATCGGATATCCTGTTATAGAAATATAAAGATGTTTCTTTCAATATTCCAATTGAATTTTCTAGGATTCTGTTAACGATATAGCCACAAAATTCTGCATGAAAATTCAGTATATCAGTTTACATTCACAAAACAAATTTAATTTGAATATATAAAGATTTTCTTTTCATTCTTCCAATTATATTTTCTATGGTTCTGTTAACACTATGGTCACAAAATCTGAATGAAGATTCAGTATATCGATCTACATTCACAAAATAAATTCCACTCGAATCAAATATCTTCTTATGGAAATATAAAAATTTTTTTTTTCAATATTCCAATTTTCAGTTTTCTTTGGTTCTGTTCACACTACAGCCACAAAATTTTTCATGAGGCTTGTTATGAGCATCTTGCATTCGGCCGTAGCATTTTATTCGATTGGTTTCGATTTTTTTGTTGAGATTTTGAGGAACAAATATTTTGAAGTTTATGGAACACCCTGTACGATTTGGCTGGATAACTAACTTAACCGAGCCATTTGGGGCTCGAACTCAACCTGAAAAAGTCCCTAGGACTATCCCTTCGAAAGTTATCGTGCGAAGGGACGGCCTCATGGACAGTATTGAATTTGACCACGAATACCCCTATCCCCGATCTAACCTTATCGTTTGAGACCACTTTCGGCTCAAAATTAGAAAATTACAGACATTTAGGCAAAACGATAAAGCATATGCTTTATGGCCCCATATTAGATTGCGGTGGAATTTGCCCAGAAAAGTGGACCATTGCGCAAACATAAACCAAAAAGGTTTGCATGCTCTCTGGATCAGAGGCAGAAACAGCTGAACACCATTCATATGAGGAAACCGTTCTTGGACATCCAAGAGGTAATGTCCAGACTGTTGGTTTTATTAACGCCATCTGAAGATTTAGAAAGAAATAACTATGATGATTTATCTTAGTAATAACCTACTCTCTATCCTCTCTATGGAAGATACGTAGTTCCTATCTTTTGATTCACCCCTTGAAGCTCTGCTGATTCTTCGATAGATATATCTGTACTTATACATTTCCAGACTTAGCTGCCATAATTCTGCCTGGTGAATTTCACCATACCAACTAAACTTATTACTAGTCCTTCACGTTTTGTACATCACGTCCAAACAACTTCTTCACTTGAGATGCGCCAGCCTTCATTTCAATTCCAAGGGCATCATCAATAAAGTACGTTCGTTAAATCCATTTTCGACCGATGATAAAACCTTCTCCTAATTAGTTGTAGCGGAAGGCCCCGGGGCTCATTAATTAATATGTGCTATTTTAATGAGTGGATAAGACGCTTTTTCAGGCGTTTCTTCCATAGACCATTGAGCAAACATGAAAAAATAAGATTTGCACGTTCTCTGGATCAGAAGCAGAAACAGCTGAATACCATTCATAGGAGGAAACCGTTTCTGGAAAATTAAAAGGTAACGTCCAGATCCTTGGTTTTATTAAAGCAATTGACAACCCCCTTGGGTTTGTATGAATGAATAGGGTAGATAACAAAAGATCTACATGGTCGCAGTTACCGGGCGGCTTCACTTGCCAAAGAGTCCACACGAATTTCACTCATTGGCACAGAATCCTTCTGTGGTATAGGTGAATGTACCTATAAAAAGGAGTTTCTGGAGAAGGAGAAAGCCGAAAAGGAAAAACTCTGGCGCAATCTCTCAGGTATGGATCTTCCCACTAAGTTTCTTCGGAACTTTGAAACAGCAAGATAGAAAAGATATCTGGATTTGGTAAGAAACAATTACACCTCCTCACTGGATTCTTACAGGACACTGTCACCTCAGGAAGTGCCTGTTGAGGAAGAGATTATCGGACACTGACGAGTTTAGATTCTGCGGGGAGGAGGAAGAAACTCCCATTTACCTAGTTGCGGTAAGCTTTGCCATTGCGAGCCTAAGGAGAGAATGCCTTGGGCGAAAAACTTGTAAGAGTGAGGAACTAGCCTCGTTGAAACCTTCTCAGATGATGGATTTCATCAGATCTCTGGAACTGAAAGGCGAGCTGTGAGGGTGTGATCAGAGCAGCTCTAGAAGAGGGCGCAATAGCCCTTTTTAAAACAACTAACTAACTACCGAGCGGATAACCTAGCAATGATGAGCCCAGTTCTAATGATAATAATAATATGTGTATGTGGCTCATATTAACAGTTATTACATAGTGTCTCAGGAAGAAGTTCAAAACGATGGAAGAATTTATTAAACCAGCACCTAATTCTTGAATTACATGTACCACTTTTCAACCACAGAATAATGACGAATTTGAGGTAGTTGGTATATCATAGTTAGAAATATCTGAAGATTTTAGAAAGAAAAAAACTATGATGATTTATGTATACTACTAATAACCTACTCTCTATCCTCTACGGAAGATACGTAGTTCTTATCTTTTGCATCGCCCCTTGAAGTTCTGCTGATACTTCAATAGATATGTCTGTAGTTATACATTTCCAGACTTAGTTGTCACAATTTTGCCTGGTGAATTTTACCATCCCAACTAAACTTATTATTAGTCACGTCCAAACAACTTCTTCACTTTAGATGCGCCAGCCTTCATTTCAATTCCAAGGGCATCATCAACAAAGTACACGTTCGTTAAATCCATTTTCGACCGATGATAAAACCTTCTCCTAATTAGTTGTAGCGAAAGGCCCCGGGAGTCATTAATTAATATGTGCTGTTTTAATGAGTGGATAAGACGCTTTTTCAGGCGTCTCTTTCATAGACCATTGCGCAAACATAAACATAACGTAGTCTTAGTGCAGAGTAATTAGTTGGATCTACGACAGCAATTCTCGCTACGTATTTTACGTGTCCGTGAAGAAGTCGGATAGCGGAGCTTTGTCTAGAGATGGCTTGATGGTAACGAGGGACCACTTCGGGCTGATGAAAGTGATGCAAAAAGCTCAATTTTGCTCAGTAGGAATGGGATTAATCGGTTTAGTGGGAGTATATTCTAATTTGGTTTCATCAGAGGAAAGAAGGATATATGATATATCATGAACAACGGATCGGCACTTTTTTGAATAGACCTTCAAAATCTAAACGGGGAAACTGGGGAAACGTTCCCCCCCCAAATGGCCCTCGACCACCTAAAATTTTGCTGACATACTAATGGTAAAATAATTACAGGACTGGCAAAAATTTAATTCAACCCAATTTCTGAATGGAGTTTTGATTGGGGACTACTTAATTTAGTCAATTTAACATTTCCTAAAATACCAGTAACTTTTTTTTTTGAATATCTAAAAGTTCCCCCTCCAAAAGTCGGGCCTGGATTCGCGCCTGATATTGTTGGCAACCCCTTTTGGAATACAACAATATACTAACTACCTAATACAAAATAACTCGAATTTACACAGTATGCGAAAATTCATTTTTTTTTAACAGATTTGTACAGTATATTTGTGCTTAAAAGAACCCTAGCGGGAAATTTTCGGGGTAGTTTTATATCTTCCTATTTCATGTTTTTAGGGGTGTTGAATCCGAATCTGAGGTTTGCTAACAAAATTTCGTGACGAAACATAAACAAAATACGAAAACAGTTGAAGAATCTCATTCTTGGTCAGTTTTTGCTTATTACTCGGAAACTATCAACTTTTCGTACAAAATAAAAGTAAATAAAACTTCCTACAAAATGTACTGCCAAAGCTTGTTCTGCGACAACCTGTTCTGGCTCAAATTATTTCTTGAAATTTTGCATGAACAGTATATCAGTCTCGATTCACAAAAAAAATTTCACCCGAATTGAATATCTTGTTATGGAAATATAAAGATTCTTCTTTTCAATATTCCAATTAAATACAGTAGAATCCGTTTATTATGACGCCGGCTATAGTGACCAACCGCTTGATATGACGCAATTGCAGTGTTAAGTTTAGTTTTCATATAAAACTCCTTGTTGTTCGGATTTAATGACTTCGCCTATAATAACATGTCGGTTTTTATGACCTAATTCGAAGAATTTTTTTTCGGTTATAGTGACGGCTCGATCGTTTCCGCTAACCAATCCATCCCTTTCCATAGGACGTTGGATACGATCTAGGTACGCGTACCGACATGTTCGTTTTTATTTTTCAGTCTTGTTGATACCGTTGATAGTGTTGCCGAAATGACATCGCAACGTTGTAATGCATTAACTATTGAGGAGAAATGTGCAATTTTAGCCAAACTAGAATATGGAATTTGGTCACGGTCACTCGACAATTTCAATGATTTTAAAAACAAGGACCGAATTAAGAAATCATTCAATTCAAATGTTTTGAAACCAAAAAAGCTTCGGAAATCACAACCTGATAACATTGATCAAACGTTATTGCAATGGTTCAAAATCACAAGAAACAAAGGAATACCTATCAGCGGCCCTATGCTACAAGAAAAGGCCAATGTTTTCGCCTCTGGTTTTGGCAACCCAAATTTAAGTTGCTCTGCTAGCTGGATTAGTCGATTCAAACCTCCTAGAAAAAATACCATCTATTTTGCCGAAACTCTGCTTTATATGACGTCCGGTTAATATGACGTCTTTACAATTTCCCTTCAATGTCATTATAAACGGATTTCACTGTATTCTATGGTTCTGTTCACACTATGGTCACACAATTCTGCAGTAAGCAACATTTCGTTTCGACAAAACGAATCGAAATGAAAATTGTGTGACCTTAGTGTGAACAGAACCATAGAAAATTCAATTGGAATATTGAAAAGAAGAATCTTTATATTTTCATAACAAGATATCCGATTCGAGTGAAATTTTCTTTGTGAATCGAGACTGATATACTGAATGTTCATGAAAAATTTCAAGAGGATCGCATCATCGGAACCATATAATTTAATTTTTTTTCATTTATTGAGTCATTTTCAACTATAATTTGAGCCAGAACGGGTTATCGCAGGACAAGCTGTGGTAGTACCATTTGTAGGAAATTTTATGTACTTTCATTTTGTACGGAAAGGTTTTTCACGAAAAGTTGATAGTTTCCGAGTAATAAGCGAAAAACTGATCAAAAATGCGATTTTTATTCTTTTTTTTTGTATTTTTCTCTATGTTCCGTCACGAAATTTTGTTAGCACGTACCTATACGTATAGTCGGTGCATCTCATTCAAAATTGATATATTCCAACGGAAAACTGTTTAGCTCCTTCCTTTGTACTGTAAAAAAACGTTCGCTAACAATCGCTCCTAAGATCTCAAAGATTGCATAACCCATAAGTCCTAGACTGGCACATAAATATTTTGTAACCTGAGTCTTTTCCTTGGGAGGTTCAGAGATAAGCGACCTAATTTGTCAGGCAGCAGCGTTTTAAAGCTGCATTAGCATATCAGCCTCCTATGACTTAATAAATCATATTCCAAGGGCGATATTAAAGCAATGAATAATGTAGGAGTACATGCACTGATCCTCTAGTCTCAACGGTACCTTGTACAGTATAACAATAGATAAGTCAATTTAATTGCGAATAAAGATAAAGCTAACAAAGAAGTTTTGAATTTCAAAAGATGAAGATAATTATGACTATTGCAGGGTGTTTATAATTTATGTCGTGTGCAGTTATCAGGGTATATTGGTCCTTGAAAGATAAGTCTTAGCCTATTTACCTATTTCCTTTTCATTGTTTGTTCCCGGACATTATAGCACAATACAGAAAAAGGTAAACTTATGGTATTCTGCTTTCATATGGAAGGCAATTTACAACTTTTCATAAGCTTTCAGGAAAATTCCAATTCTGGACCTCTTTAAGGGATCTCTACCTTACAGAAATCGTTAAATATTTTTGAGTACTCATTATACAGTTATACAGTACTATTGTGAGGTTACGTTGAATGGTTTTTTTATTTTAGGACGAATACCAACATTTTAATATAAGAAATTCATGACGAATAAAAATATTATGGCTTTGCTTATTGGATTGTTATCGGAAGGAAATCATTACAGGTAAATCATTGTTCAAAAATATACATGACCTGAAAATCATTCTTTTTTATAGAAGGAACTTTATGAGAATTGGTAGAAAAGGTTGGGTGATCAAATGAAACCATTTGAAATGCCGGATGGCCAGGAAATGTTCAGATTGAAAAATGCCGAATGTCCAGTTCGTGAACATTTTCAGATTGAAGAACCAGTATACTATAAACTTAATAAATGCTCTATAGCAATTTTAACCAAGATATCTTTTTCCTTCCTGTTTTCGATTTATTAGATAAAAGAAACGAACGCAAACTACATTCAGATAAATGTATTTTTAAATTCAAATCAAAATCATTTACTCATAATACATAAAGGTCCATGATCAAATCTTACTTGTATTGAAGGATATGTTTTTTGATGAGTAGTTCAAAAGTGACACTGTAAATAAGAAAGTTACAGGAAGCATTCCAGAATTGCATTATTTACGAATCTGTAAGTCGACCAGTTAATCAATCGTACGCAACAGTATCGTAACTTACAGATGAAAAGCAGAATATCACCATTAATCATGAACAATTTGCGGCTTAGAGAATTTTTCGAAATCTAAGGCAATATAATAAGTATCTGTAATTTCGAAAACTACGTATTTGGACAATTATATTTATTCCAGTATGTCGATAAATTCAATTATGTAAGTAATTGATCGAAAACCTCCGAAATTAAAATTAATTTCAATTATTACAGTCCAAACTAGATTGCTCGAATTTTTAATCTTGATTCGAATTATTAAGTTTTACTGTCATATGCGTTGAATCTGAAAAAATAGTAATGGCGGAACTTAAATTATTAACCACTAAAATACACGTTTTTCATTATGAATGATCTTCAGTAATTTATAACTATAGTTTGTTCACGAATGAAAAGCTTTCAGTGACTTTGTCTTCATCATAAATATAAAACTAAACGAAATATTGCAAAAATGAATAAGAATACGAATTTCAAGAGCTGATGATGCTTTGAATAGCAAATAGTTATTTTTGTATCTAGTGCGCGAAATGCTACTTTAGTGATCGAGAACTGAGGTATTATAACTATGGGCAATATATTCTATGTTGAAAGCAACACTCAATGTTAAAGAAAACGTGGATTTCAAGAAATTTACCAAGTTAAAATATAAAAATCCCATATAGTTTACATGCAGTGTGCGAAGTAAGTATTTCGCACACTACTTCGCGCACGGTGTCATAGTAACAAAGGGAAATGAAAAAAAGGGTCACTTCGCATATTCTTGCCAATGCGCGAACCTTGTCATTTTTTGACGTTTGTAGAAAAAATAATTCCGTAGAGTCTTGTAAAATGTTTCCTTTATTGTAAATACAATGTTGAATAAGATCAAGCGAATACAGCTTTGTGCTTAACAAGGCTTCATATAAGTATAGTGCATTGTGTTGAACATATTCCCATGCTGCATCATCTTCTTGTCTTAACAGATGTGATCTGATAAAACCAGTTTTGATATAGATGCCATGCCATCCATTCGCTATAATACTATGCGAAATTTAATCTCCATACAAAAATAGCGAATTCACAAGCACTTCGCAAGGGGTGGTTTGCAATTTCACCCTTCCTCTCACTGGACATTGTGTTTATGAATGGGTTCGCGAAAATGGCCATTCTCCTGCACTCGGTGGTTAAAATTTACATAATCATTGATGAAATTCTTTGGGAACTGTCGGACAACTCATTTCCCAAGTTAAGGTGAATACAGTGGAACCTCGATATAGCAAATCGGAAGGGAACCAGTAAATATTCGTTATATCAAGTAATTCGTAAAACTGAGGTTTGTTATAGTGAGGTGAGGTTGGTCCAAAATTTGTTATACCGAGGTTTTATTCACCTCGACATTACGTACTCATCTTGTTATAGCGAACTAATTTTGCTCATTTATTTTATATTTTCTTTTTCAAAACAATAAAGTAAGTAGGTAGGCTTTTTTCTTTTCAAAAATTCGCAGAACAAAATAAAAAGAGGTGAAAAATCAACAAATTGGTATAAAAACTTAAATCTGATTTTATTCATCTTGATTGGAAAAAAAGTCATAAATTGTAGTTAGTTTCCCACGGTTTCAATCTTCTGATGTTTGAAGGCATACCAATTTCGTCTGAAAACTTATCTTTAGATTTTAAAATTGTAGCCAATGAACTTGCGGAAATCCCGAACTTATTAGCTATGTCTAATTTTTTTGTAGAAGGATTTTTGTCAACATAATTAATGATGCTTCGCTTTTCTGCGACAGATAAGGAACGCCTTTTACGTTTCTGAGCCATTGCAAAAAAGTGAGGAGCAACACTGATTACTTTCCATCAACTAACTTCGTATTTTACGCAATACGCGTCGAAACCTGCTGACCGGCTGAATCACATACATACCTGGTTATTGGTGAAAACGTTATATAGAGGTTTTGAGTTGACGAAATTCGTTAAGTAGAGGTATTCACACTCTTTTTGGTAGTTGAAAATTCGTTATAAGGAGGTTGTTCATAAAAAGTTTTCGTAATATAGAGGTATGTTTTACATTGACTCTTATGGACGATTCAAGGGGATTATGAAAAATTCGTTAAATCGAGGAAGTCGTTATATTGAGGTTCGTTATATTAAGGTTGCACTGTATTATTGATCAAACACTTCAACAGTACTGTTGAAACAAACTCCTCGCCGGAAAGATTGAATAAAATATGAGCTGGGGAAATTGATCGAAATTTAGTTTCATTTTTACAAGGACACTGAAATTATTTGAATATAAAGAATTTGGATATTATTGCATTTAACGAATTCATGATACCTAGAGTTTGAGCGCTTAGTAGGCGTTCGTTTATTTATCTGAGTTGGCAGTATTTGCTGTCCTAACGTAAAATAAAGTGAACGTTGCCGAATGTACCCGGCCTCGTCCAACGAGCTTTCGAGTTCAGATCAGAGAACTCTGCGATTTATGCAATTTTCTGTGACATCGACAACGTGGCGTATCAATCTGACAAGAAAATAAACAACATAACCTGAAATTTCAATATACACAGTGGAGTATGCCAATTTGTCATGGCCAACCGACGGCTCAAACTTTCGTTTACGGACTATACAGGTTTGGAAATTCACATCTGAAACATACGATATACTATGCATCAGACAGAGAATTCTTCCGTCTAGTTGCACAGATGAATAGTGTAGAGTGTAGACAATCACGTGCCATAACACGCTGAATTCCGTTGTCTTATTACAATATTCTAGTCTTGTCTCTCTCTTATCGTTGGGAGGAGCCTAATTCTTTAGTATGGTAGGCAACAGAAAATACTTGAATAGAGTATTTTGGGCACCTCGACAAATTAAATAATTTTATACGTGTACTGTAGGTTCCCTACCGTACTGCGATAAGAGAGAGACAAGACTAGGTTATTGCAATAATTGAACGGAATTCATTCAGTTACAGCACGTCATTATCTCGACTATTCATCTGTGCAAATAGACGGAATAATTCTCTGTCTGATGCATTTATATCGTATGTTTCAGATGTGAATTTCCAAATCTTTATATGCGCACGAATTCAGGATGTGATGATGAATCCTTTATTGCTAATATCTCAGGAACCTTAAGTATAGTACGAAAATAGCTTGTATTTTGCATTTTCTAATCATGACAATGTCTGTTTTGTTGTCTTAATTATGGTTGTTTTATCTGGTGAAGATTCAGAGGGAGAGTTGTCTTTGTTTTTCGCCCCATTTTCTAAGCGAATGAAAAAGTACAGTTTTTGAAACACCCACTTGAGCTGCCAACATTTTCAACACAAAACAGGTACTCGTGGTCATTCACTGTTAGGTAGAACGTTTTTTTGAAAACAAACTTTTCGTAATGAAACATTGAATGAAAAGAAGATCTCACTAATTCATTTGAGCAAAGAAAAGGAAACAAAACCATATGATAACTTCATATTGCAGAATAAAAAAAAACAATAACAAATCATTAACAGTGGAATTGAATGTTGCAAATATCCGACGTTAGCTTCAATACAAGCAGAAATATCTCGAAAATGGTGGATTTTTAGAGAGTTAGTAAATTAGAAAGTTTTTTCACATTTTTGGATTAATTATCAGATCCTGCCGTCGGTCATCCGTATCATATACAGTGGAACTCCCCTATAACGAACGTCTGTACCTATAACGAATTTCTCTGTATAACGAATCTCGAACAAGACATTGCACATTGACTCCAAATTCCATGTTGAGAACACCCTCTTAAATGAAGTAAATTCTCTCTATAACGAAATATTCAAAGAACATCACTCTTTGAATGGGTATTGGTAAGAAGGTTTAAGGGTGGGTTTTGTCCGAAATTTTTCCGGACGTACGTAATAAACCCCGATCTTAAACTAAATCATTACAGCGGGCAGAGAGATCCTTCTGAAACAGTTTTAAATAGACCCCTGGCTGTTTGGTTTCAATCTAACCATTACGCTGGTGTGACAAGTTGTGCGAAAATGTCTAAAAGCAAGTGTTCACGTTTGATTGACAAACTGAAATTCAACAATGAAGTCGACCGCTACATTACCGACTATAGAAACGAATTTTCTGTATAACGAGATTTCTTCATAACGAACTTTTTTGCGGATTTAGAGCTTTCGTTATAGGGAAGTTCCACTGTATTATCAAACACCATAGAATAAAAACGACCATTATTTAACTGAAACAAATCATGAATTATAAATTTTAAACTGTGAACTATAGGTTTCGTTGCTGATATATCTCTCGCAGGGTTGATGCAAATTGACTAGAATTATCGGTACAAAATGTGCCCCTATACAAAAAATAACATGTATTTTGTTTTAGGTTGTCAAGTTGACGAAACACTTCATAGTGTGTATATCTAGAAAATAGATATGTAATATGACACAAAGGTCGAAATAAAATTCTTCAAAATAATTTTTTCTCGAGAATTTCAATGAATGAATTCCTTCTTTATGCCAGAGCCAACAACATTGGATCAATTGTTAATATTATTTCTTTATGTCCGCGATTCACAGAAACCTATATAAAAACCGGTTCCCACTGATGAAACGTGTTCTGTTGCTTCTTGTTACGATGGAGGAGCAAAATACTATTTCGTCTTCCATGAGAATACATGAAGGACAAGTTGAGGTCTAGAGGATGAAAATGATTCTATGATATTCAGCAGTCAGTTGCGATACTGTATAACATATGGTGCTGGAGTGTCCTGATACCCGATTTGAAGGCAGTCTACAGGACATTCATGATCTTACTCCGACCGCACTCGCCTGGTAGAGCAATTTAAAAATTTGACTTTATTTTTTGACTTGTATTAATTTAAATAATTTCTTCTTTTATTCCTTTTTATTTTAAACAGAGTGTCTACTTTTAAAGTGAACAAACTTCGAGAGGTAATTATACAAGTGATTTGCGTATGACACATGATCGAAATGTTGACGATTATTCTTCAATTTGACATTTCTTGATTTCACGAAAAATTTCAAGTTTTTTCTCTGAAAAGATCATAATTCAGTTTTCCTTGTAGTCTCAACAAATTTGAGTACATATTCGGAAAGGGCAATAAAAACACTCTTATTGTAGATTCTGAAGTTAACAAAATCAGTCCTATTTTTCCAGTGGTTTTTTCGATGCAATATTAATAATTATCCACACGCTTTCTCTTCATTAAAAAATACCTCATATAGTTTACTTTCGAATGACATATCAACTTTTGTGCTAGCTGCCCATTCTCCGATATAATATCAAGGCTAACATGACAACAACGAAAAAGTCTAAAAATTCCGAACCTAAATTTGCTCTTTTTTGAAGCTATTCGTGATTGAATCTTAGTGTAATTTTATGGAAATCTTCAATTCATCTGTTATCTGAGGCCAAACTTACATTTTGTAGTTGGCATCAGAATAATTCAGGAGAGTGGGGGCCATAGGATATTATGAACTGATGTGGCCAATTGTACCTGAATATCTGCTTCGAACGTGGATTTTTCAAATATTAGTTTATTCTACAGAATAAACTAGAAGTGTTATACAGGGCTAGGCGAAAATTTTCATTGAAATTCACTTCTTTGGAATCAATGACTCGAAAAAAAGCTGAAACACGTGAATATATTTCGAACTGAACGCATTTGTTTTGATCGGTTTGTAAATGTTTCAGTTAACTGCTCAAACAAAACATAATTCTATATTCAGCTTCTTATGAATAAGTATCTTTTAACAAGAAAGGTATAACAGTGAGTCATATCGTTGTATCGTCCTTCTCAAACCTCAAAAATTTCACTTTCAAATGTGGGTAATTGTTTACTTCTAATCGAAAGTCGTTTCATCGTAATCCAATGAAATTCGTGTATATAGAACACCGAAATGATTCACATTTTCGTTAAAAAGGAAATGGAGGTGATTATTATTCAAGGCAATGTCGACACAGTTGATTCCAATTCATCATTTGGTTTTCAAGTAAACAATGAGAATGAACCATGAAAAAAGGATTTGGATTTTTTTGTTTATGTTTTTTGGCAACCAGTTGTTTCGAATTCAATGAAAGCAAATAAACATAACGGAATTGTTATCATGGTAAGAGTAAGTGGAAAATCGTACAAGAATTGAGGAGTTCATTTGAAAACACAATTTGTGAAGAATCGATGGTTTTGATGAGAAATTCCCGCATATTGAAGAAGTAAGTAGAAGATGCGACAAACTACAGGGTGTTATAGCTCATCCGAAAACTTGAACGAAAGATTCTATTAAGTTATCCTTTAAAATCCGCCGTTTTCGAAATACAGGGTGTTAAAACAACCAGAAAACAGCTTTCGTGAGCATTTTCTAACCAGAATTAGCTATGTTTTTCGCGGATTCTCTTCGTCAAGTCTTAATAGGTGAAGGTTTTGAAGAGTTTGTGGGTGTTTACCCCTAACTTCTAAGCTAATGGAAAAAGTACGATTTTTGAGACGCCCATTTGAACCGCCAATGTTTACTGTATACAAAAAGGTACACCTCATCATATGCTAGAAAGTTTTTATGTTGAAAAACATAAAATGACTAACTGTCAACAAATTAAAAAAACATTTCGAAAAATCGCAAAGTGGCTGCCCTATGTCCTCGATAGCCTCATGAATTCAATCTTTGAGGTCTTGAATCGACGCTGGCTATTGGCGTAGACCTCCTCTTTCACGCGGCCAATTGTGATCACCTCTTCGAGAGATAACACCGTTCGGAAACATTTTCCGCAAAAGATCGATGGTTTCGTTGCTTGTGTTTGTGTGGCACGTAGCATTGTCTGTTGAAAATCTTAATGCAAACTAAGGTGTAATGACGTTCGTGGAATGCCTTATTCCAAAAAACGAGGAGGAATGGACAAACCTGGGTTTTCTTTAACACTCGGCTGTTCTTTAGCGACATGCACGGGTTTTCATTTCACTAACTTATCCCAACAGCTCGGATTTTTCCACCAATTTCTTTATTGCGGTCCGACAAGGTGCTTCATGACGACCCAAAAATGTTCGAATTTTACGAACCGTCTCTGCCAAATTTTCACCATTTCTATAGTGAGTTTTTAATAATTTCAATGCGTTCTTAATCTGTGTATCGTTCCATTTTTATTAATGGCGTACTTTCTACTAGTCAAATGTCAAAATATGACATGATTAGAAAATCCTTTACATTTCGAAAATTCTCAATTTCCTGTCGAAAAAACATGTATATGAAGTATTCGTTTTCCTTGCTTTTTGAATGAATTCAACAAAAAATTCAACATTTTAACATTCCTCAATCTAGTTTTCAACTCCTATACGGATAAAGATGGCGTAATGTTATGCCATCGTTCAAAGACACGTGCCAAACAGCTTGTATATGTTTTTTGCCTAATGACATTTATCCAAGAGAGTGAAAACAGTTTTATTATGTTTTCCAGAATGAATGTGGTCCAAGGATATTTATATCGACACGAAATATACATTAGGAAACTCAGTCCACTCTGCGCTGAACACGAAAACATTATGTTGGGTTCTTGCAGTTATTTATGCGGGAAATCGAGTATCAGAAGCCTTATATTTTTGACTTGGATTTTTCACTCAAATTCCTCCCTTGCTTATGCATGTATTCAAATATGGGTAATCGGAATTTTTTCCTTGAATGAAATTTCGACTGTGGTAGAGCCTATAGTAGAGAAACTTAACGATCTTCAAATGTTCGAATCAAAGAACAAACTTGTTCAACATGCTCTGGAGTATAAAGACCATAGATTTTGTTGACGACGCCTCATGAATACTGATCAAAACGTTCAGTATAGTAAATATAGCACGAAAAAAGAGTTTTTCGAAAAATGACCTACAGATATTTGATTTCATAAATCGATAGGCAGAGTGGCAGACGATCCCCCCTGGTTTTGAGAAAATCCAAAACCATTTTGAAATGTGTTTTTCTCGGAATCTATGAGATTTAGAGAAAAGTTTATTCTACAAAAAATGTAGAGGACATTGTTATCTACATTTTATCTCATTGAAGCGAAGTCGTCTGACTTGAAATACATAAGTGGTTTTTTGGCATTTTCGTTAAAAATAAATAATATAATATAATAAATAAAAAAATTGTTTATACAAAAAAAGTAGATAATTTTGTGACGAACAACTTTTCCATTCACATTATTGCGAAAAAATCGTTTATTTTTAACGATAATGCCAAAAAAAAACTTTTTTAATAATTTAGCGCCCCCTACTTTTTGTGTTTCAAGTCGGACGACTTCGCTCCAATGAGATAAAATGTAGATAATAATGTCCTCTACATTTTTGTCAGGTAAACTTTTCTGTAAAACCCATGGATTCCGAGAAAAACGCATTTCAATATGTTTTTGGATTTTCTCAAAACCAGGAGGGGATTACTTCGGAAATCTGGCTTTAACATTTTTTTATGTCCCCCTATCGATTTATCAAGTCAAATTTTTGTAGGTAACTTTTTGAAAAATAAATGCTATATTTACTGTACTAGTTGGACAAGGAACAAAAATGATAGTTCAAATAACATTTTAATACTGTCGGGTTATATCCGTCAGTATACTTTCTTAACAGTTTTGCTGTGGAATGTTCATGTTTTGAATTTTCAACACCAAATTTTCGTGAGATTTCTTCTGTGAGAATAGAGAATCCATGAATACAATCAGGATAAATAATAAATGGATGTGTCAACCCACTTTCAGGCGGTGAATCCTGACTATCTTCTTTTTTATATTACAGATAAATTACAAATGTTCGCAAAATGTTTTGCTTTTGTAGACCGCAAACCACAAATTCAAGGCGGCCCCTTCAATCTTCAGTAACCCCTATGTTGCAGACGGAGGCCGATGCTTAGATCATCGATGCATTCTCCGGATATCGATCTTGACTTCTCAGCATGGTATAATCTATCACAAGTCGCATAATCGTCCTGACTTCATACTCTGCCATTCGGAATTTCTTCGAAACCATAAAAATGTGGACTGCATGGTAATTAAACAATTTCGCCGAATAGAAAACAACAAACCGTATGGTCAGAAATTTATGGGCATAAGAGAAGCCTCGGCAACAAATGGCAGGAAATAGTAGACAAGTGGTTATTGAATTTCCAAGTCCTACAGAAATTGTTCAAGATTTTTTTTGGCTTATTCTCAAATTAATCGTTCAACAACTGATTCAATCAAAAATAGACCAAGTAATCGATGTTTGCTTTTTGAGAACTATCAACAATACAGATATTTTCAAAAAATGACGAAAATTGCTTCTATGAAATATGTAATAATATTTCAATGATGTCTGGTTATGTCTTTTAGTATACTATCTTATTTACAAAACCAGACTTGAAATTTCTTCACTGGAAAGAGTGATTGAAAAAAGCTTACTTTCAGGAGGTGAATGTAGAAATCCTAACATGTTCTTTCTCTGAATTTTTTCTCATTTATATAAAAGACAATTTTTTTACAGAAATGAAATGTCTACGCTTGTTTGTTCAGTCCACAGACCTCATATTCAAGGGAAAGACCCCTTTGTTCTTTATGCTTAGATCATCGATCTCAGGTCAATAATGAACATACACTACTGGAAAAAATTAAAGGATCAAAAAAATTCCAAATTTTTCGGCAATTTTCAACATGCCGTAACTTTGAGAGGATGGTCGTACAAGGAATTTTAAAAAAAGGAAATTGTAGCTCCAAGTGTCTAGTTTTTGGTTAGAACTTCAAAAATTTAAAGTTTCAGTGGTTTTCGAGTAATGATAGAAAAATCAGCAACAAAAAATTCTCAAATTCTCAAAATTTCACCCTTTTTTTCCTTGTCTACGAGCTTGGAAATTTTGTTTTTGCATAATCGTTATAATGATGGGATACTTTGTTGATTCAGCTTTCATTTATTTTTTTATTGACCTCAATACGTCCACTTCTCGCCGAGATATCGGTCTTCAAATGGAAAAGGATCCATTTGTCTTTGATTATCGATTTCTCAGCACCAATGATCGCACAGAAAATTGAAGGAGGGTTTCAGACCTTAAATGAACCCCCATTAATGAACAACCATTGCTTATTCATAGAAATTTTTTTTCCTCATGTTGCATCAATATAAAAATTTAACAAAAAAGGGCTTTTGGTGGTTTCTTGGAAAATCTACCGCCCGATCGAAAATGTTAAGGAAACCAATTATGTTAAGTGTGACTTTCACAGTTCAATATGTTGATAAAAACCTTACGAAGAGCCAACTCAATCCAGGGAGCCGTTTTTTTGTTTGACTCGATTGAATTTTTGAAAAAAAATAAGGATCACGTTTTTTGCTCTGAGAAGCTCATAATCTTTAAAAAAGGCAAATAAGAATTTTCTCGAGCTTTTTCCACATTTTAATTGCAGATAGTAAATAAATTTCAAAAAAAGAAAAATAAAATAAACTAACAATAAAATTTTTATTAATTTAATAACAGGTATTACCACCCCTGTTTTCAATAACGGCTCTCAAACGTTCAGCCATGTTAATGCATTTGAAGACCGATATCTCGGCCAGAAGTGGACGTATTGAGGTCAATAAAAAATAAATTAAAGCTGAATTAAGTATCCCATCATTATAACGATTATGCAAAAATCAAATTTCCACGCTCGTAGACAAGAAAAAAAAGTGGTAAAATTTTGAGAATTTTTTGTTGCTGATTTTCCTATCATTACTCGAAAACCACTGAAACTTTAAATTTTTGAAGTTCTAATCCGAAACTAGACACTTGGAGCTACAATTTCCATTTTTAAATTCCTTGTACGACCATTCCTCTCAAAGTTACGGCATGTTGAACATTGCCGAAAAATTTTGAATTTTTTTTTGATCCTTTAATTTTTTCCAGTAGTGTAGTTAAGCCCTGTCAGTTGTAAACAAAGGCAAAAATGAAAAAACATCTCAATGTTCACATGGTTCCTAATAAACATTGACTGAACATTGGGTATTCTTATGATATTCAAGATATTTGCACCAGTTTTCGTGATTCTACATTTTAATGTGCTTTGCAGTGATATTCAAGTACATCACTTCAGAAAAATGCCGAAATACTCTATTATTTGCAAGACATGTGAGAAACATTCTTCAGTATTAGCAACATTCCAGAGTTAAGTACAGTAGCGTGGATTGATTATTATGGATGGTAATATAGTAGGTACTGTTTTGATTATGTGTCTCTTAATCGGAAAACCTTTAATTAGTTAATGTACGGTCGCTAAAAACCGTAACGTAAATGCGACTTATTCTTGAGAAAATTCTTATTGATATCAGTTTATGAAAACATTATATTCATTCGATTTTAGTATCCCTAAAAATAAGCAGGACTCTGCCTTTTGATTATATCAGACAGATCTCGAAACAAAATCCTTCATTTGCTTTGCATATCTGATCCTTAAATTAATTTCATCGATATCGCGCTTGGGGCCTATCTATGTTCTCTATTGATCTGAATCATCGATGCATTCTCCGGATATCGATTTGACTTCTCAGCATGCTATAATCCATTATGAAGACTTGATTTCGAGCTCTTCGATCCGGAATTTCTTCGAAACCATAAAAATGTGGACTGCATGGTAATTAAACAATTTCGCCGAATAAAAAACAACCGTATGGTCATCAATTTATGGGCATAAAAAAATCCAGAAGCCTCGTCTTCGAGCAGGCAACAAATGGCAGGAAATAGAAGACGGGTGGTAGCTGAATTTCTAAGCTCTTGCGCAGGAATCGTCTAAGCTAGATTGGGTATCAACCGCATATCTGATTTCACGGGCCACGGCGACCCATTCTCTCGGTTGAGCTAGAACCCTATATATAAGAAGTCCAAGGTGATCTAACATCTGCCAGGCAGGAGGATTTCAGGTTTGCGGCGCGCTGTTGATAGTTACCTGCGAGGTAGAAGCAGGTGTGTCAGGAAATATGTTTCGTAGGGAAGAGATTTAGGATTTTCAGACGAACTAAATGACGTTGAACGTGGTTAGATGGTGGATACGTGAGGTCTGCTCGTATGGCATCTAGAAATCACAGCGTCAAGGTAGAGAGAGTTCTACATGGGTGGGGCAGAAGAACTTGCTGATATAGAAATTCAAATAGACAAAATCTTATGCAAATATCGATTCAATTATTTTTCCATAATGAAGTACAACATTGAAAGTTTATGTTTAGAGTTTTGACGATTATTTCTGACAAGTGGTTTCCATTAATGTCAATACACATACACATACAGGGTTTTTCTTTAAAGTTGGCCTATTAGAAGTTTTTGAAGAAGTAGTGAATATTTCATTATGAAATTTTAGGACGAGCCTTGAGGATGAAGGAACTCTTCGTCTAAAATATTTTCAAGTTGACAGTGTTGCCATGCCAATCTTAAACGCATATCTACTTTCTTATTTCATATGCAACTACCTATATTTTTATTCACATATCAATTCAATATCAAATCCGCAGTATAACCTACTAAAAAAGATTATCTGCCATGCACTGTTGTCAAGTTATGCCCAAATTCTTGAAATTTTTGACATCTGCATTGCAAGTTTGGAAATGCAATATCTCGATTATTTTCTATGCGAACAGAACCAAACTCAGCAGTCCCATAGTAGAGATGCCATGCATTTATATGGTATATTCAGTATTTTGATAAATCGTAAGGTTTTTCGAAAATTGTGACCAGAAAATGTGGAACTCAAAATTGAAAAATTTCGAGAGTTTAAAATGGCAACCCCATATTAAATATACAGTTTTTGATACTAAATGAAAAATGAATGACAGTCCCTTTTTTTATACTTATTATTTATTTTAGATAGTTATCGAATGGGATGAAAAATACTGAAATTCCTCAGTATTCATAGTCATGATCTCCATACCATTGGATGTTTCAATTTTTTTAGGTTTTCACTGTCACTCTCTGATTCAGAAATAATTAAAAAATTTCTAATTAAGATGACCCCTGCGAAAATCTTTGCACTAATTTGTCAGGAGTAAATTGTTTTTGAAAAATTGTTGACTAACAGTAAAACTAAAAAGGAAATAAATGAAAAGGATAATTTACGTTTCGGTGTTTATATCAGACACCTTCTTCAGACAAACTTGTAAAGTCTTGTGTGTTTGTTCGTTTGCAGTCAAACTGACATTATCTTTTTCATTTATTTCCTTTTTTAGTATTACTGTTAGGCCAGATTTTTTCAAAACCAATTTGCTCATGACAAATTAGTGCAAAGATTTTCGTAAGAACATTTCATCTTTATTAAATTTTTTAAATTATTTTCTGTTCCAGAGTCTGGGAGTGAAAACCTAATCCTCGCAGATTATAGGATTTCAATCGATATTGGACTATTTTGCTCAAGTATGATAATCAAAATATTCAATTTTTGCTTCATCAACAGATAGATACCACCTATGAACATTATTTTTCATTCAGATGGAAAAATTCTGATCTGTAAAGAATTTGAGCGGTTCATTCACATTCGCATTTCAAACTGATCTTTTTCGAACGCGAGAGTTAGATATTTTTGTTCCACTCAAACTACCGCTAGAAGCTCTATTGCGTTAGAAATAAAAGTCATTCGAATTGACCATTTATTTCGGCCATCTTTTTTCACAATATGTTCCCATAATGTATTCGTCATTTGGTATATTTCTCCAGGCAATTCCTATTATCCGCTGAATTATCTCCAGATATTTTTGAAAAGGCATTCAAGAGGCCGACGAGCAGCCTCACCCATATCGACTACTTTATTGACCATTATAAGGTGTTGGTCTTCCAATCGGAAAACATTTCAGACAATTTGGTTGCGATAAGACTGGGCAGTACTTCTCTGATCACTATAATTACGATGCGAGAGCGTGGTATAAATTTTTTCGACCAGTGTTCCAGCCTTAATGATTATCCACATTTTTTCGTATTCGTAAATGGTGATTGTAGTGATACAGATCGCTGGATAAAAGTTGTATAAGTGGGTATCATCAATGGTTTCGGTTGTCTTTTGTCACTACGATGATGTTTGAAACGAAAAATTCAAATTTATTTCATGTCCTAATATTCTGAACAAGATAAAATGTATAGAGAATGTGAATCGTGAATAAACTCTGGAAGTTTTTCTACTTTTAATGAAAAACTGGTTTCAAGGGAGAAGAACTGCTGATTAAATTATAGTGAGGACACCTATACCTATATTTATCAGATTTTTAACAGTTTTTAATTTTTTTCTACTTTTCAAATTTGATATTCAGTTCATCGGTTCTCCATTATTTATCAAGCAGTTAAGTAATTTAGCATTCCAACCAATTTTCCTAATAATGGTAAGAAATATATTATAGAATTTTATGTGACAACTAATAAGTATATTTCATTCACATGTAAAGAACTATTTGGATGCCATGATTTGATTATCTTAGGTTGGCACCATTCCAAATTTCAACGATTGTTTTTAATTCTATGATGCTTCTTACGACTACGAGACGTTTTTGAGTTTACAATTGCAGCAAGATGCAGAAGTTTCGGGAAGATTACCAAAGCAATGTTAATTCCTTCTGCGATTTTTATGTGGATATCTGAAATCACATGCTTATAACCATCGTTCTCGGCCCCGTTTTCTCGACAAGGGATCTTTTAATGCGTATACGAACTTCATTGCGCAGTGTGCATTTTTGTAGGTAAAAGAGGGACTCGCGCAATGAAGTTCGTATAAGCTATGAAAGATCACTTGTCGAGAATACGGAGCCAGGACTCTGGCAACAGCCGTCTATAGAGTAATTTAGAAGGCTATGCTCAGGTTCACTTGAAGAACAACATTCGTTTGGCTATTGCTAATATAACCAACGAAATGTCGGACAGAATTGTACGACATTTCCGGAATAAATTAACGGAATGTATTGACAATAATGGACAGCATTTGCAAGATATCATCTTTAAAAGTAAAAACTGCGAATGTTGTACTTGACGATGAAATAAAAATTGAATGCATGACTTTTTGTTCAATTGAATTTCTGAATCCTATACATAATTTCCATTTCCAACCATTCCAAAAAAATGAGTGATTTTTAGAGATTATTTCGTTCGCAGAGAATTCATTGAAGAAAAGAAATGTTTTTTGCAATAGAATAAAACATTCAAGAAAATTTCTCGGAACTTTCAATACGAGATCCCGAACTCTCTTGAAACTCAGCAAGGTATGAAATACATGGGTAAGGAAATAATCCTTGAAACCAGTTCAGTTTCTGAGGTGCATTAAGATCCTAAAACAGAACCGTTAACTGAATCTTGCAATGTGATGATACTATATTATGCAACTAGCGTATAATGACAGCTTTCATCCACGAGGTGAAGTTTAGGCACGAGCCGTAGGCCGAGTGAATAACAGCCATTATACGCAAGTAGCATACTATAGTTTATCCACGACTTCTGAATAATTTTCTTGAAGATTTCAACATTTGATGACCGCGACAAGACCCTTCTATGACAAGCGTGGAAAAAGTCAAGTTGACACATGAGAAATTTTGGAGAACTGGTCATTGAATATTTTGTAATAAAAAATGCTTCAATTGATATAATAAAAGTAGATTTGGCCCTCAATTGACAAGGTATACCCATATTTGTTAGTTAGAGTACTTTAGAAAATTGAAGAAATACCAACTTGAAGAATATTAGGGGCGTTCGGCATTGACCTCCGCGAGCGGACGGATTTTTTAGTCACGTGACCACAGATCGTACAGATAAATCTGAAATATCTGGGAATAAACGAACGGTACAGAGCATCTGCCACAGAACATACTGCTCTGTTCTACTTCTATAGATTATAAGATTTCAAACATCACTATTTTGGGAAATATGCTCATCTTTTAACGATACTTTCACCCCTTTAGTAGCTCTTCCATAAAATCTCAATTAAATAATTAGGTGCAAAGGCACTGAATGCAAAAGAAACGAGTAATGCAATATCCCCTTCTGGTCGTTCAATACGGCGATAGTTGTACCCACAGAACATATAATAACCGATATGTACCGAAAGATCCTGATCAATTAATTGATTAATTACACGAAAAAGAAACCAGAAAGCAATATCTCCTCCTGCCCATTTATAACTACGATAGCTATATTGAAAAATTTTAATGATTAATTGAGTTTTTAATGAATAAATGAACACAGGATAATAAACTGTTAGAATTTTTCAATCTATCGGTTGTCGGATCGGAAACTCAACATAAAACAAAAAAAATATAAAAAACAAAAACTCTATGGATAAAATCGCTTTGCTCCGTCGAAATAGACCGAGCGAAAAGATCGACGTCCGATTGCTCAGATTTTTATGTCGAACGGTACAGATGTGTATTCCCCTCAATCCGGATGTAATAAACGAACAGTTTAGATCGATCCACACGTCCGATGTCGATGCCGAACGCCCCTATTAACTCAAAGCTAAATCTATGAAGCATTTGACAGCAGTGATTAATATCTCATTATTCCCTTATGATTAATGGGTATTATTACGGCCGAGTACAGAGACGTACAATGGACGGATTTTACATTACTCGTGGATAAATGTTTTTTTTTTTACATCCAGAAATGTTCTAAAGATCCATGCTTGGATATCCTCATTCCCTACTGACATGGAAACAATGTTAAGATGTTCACGAGAAGAGAACACACATTACCAACGGTACCATAAACCGAATACCTATAATTATGTCTAATTCTCGTTAGCAATATTATGTAGTATTATGAAAGTGAAAGTATTGAATTCAGTAATTCAAGGTCTAATAATAAAACATTTATTCACTAGCTGGAAGTTGAATTTTGAGCTATGATGTTCTTTCGGTCATCGATTATCATTACTCGAATTAATGCTTCTATGGTCCGTAATTGATGAAAATTTCAGGTATCCAGTTTTTCTTTATATATAATTAAATTGTGAACTAATGAGTACCTATCGAACGCAGTTGGCTATGGTAAAGGCTCATTAGCGTCCTGTTCGAATTCAGTAGGGAAAAATAAGAATGGGTGGTTCAAATACAGTGTGTTTCAAGACATATCGGATTCTGAAGCACAATCTTTTTTTGAATTTATAGGTAACATTATTTCCTAGTCATGATGATGGTTCAGACAGTTACCTCAAAATTTTATATGCGATTTGAGATTGATACCAAATAAATAAATGCAGAATATCAGCACAATCGGAATTATATTCTGAAAATTATTCAAAAAATTAAATAGGTAAAAAATTAATAATTACTGATGATGCGATCCTCTTGAAATTTTGCATGAACATTCAGTATAGTAGTTTCCATTCTCGAAATTATTTCACTTGAATCGGATATTCTGTTATGGAAATTTAAAGATTCTTCTTTCAGTATAACAATTGGATTTTCTATGGTTCTGTTAACACCATGCCACAAAACTTTGCATGAAGATTCAATGTATCAATCTTAATTTATAAAATAAATTTCTTCTTCTTTTTTATGGAAGTCTCTTTTTTTTCAATATTCCATTTGAATTACCTATGGTATTGTTCACACTATATCCACTATTTTTTTGTATGAGGCTTGTTAGTTATCAGCATCTTGCATTTGGCCATATTTTTAGGAACACCCACTACGATTTGGCTGGTTAACGAACTAACACTGAGCCATTTGGGACCCGAACTCATCCTGAAAATTTCAAGTCTCTAGGACTCTATCGTTTGAGACTATTTTCGGCTCAAAATTCGAAAATTACAGACATTCGAGCAAAAAGATATAGCACTCGTTTAAGTAGATCTAGCGCTCAAAAAGTGAAAGATTGAAATGTACTGGAGTATTATCGATCCTATATTTATACAGGTTTTCGCTAATACTTTAAAGATATTGAAGGGACAATGTAGAGTGTATTTTTCTTAACCTACAAGATTGGGTAAACCGAACTGTTTCAGCCGTATAGAATTAAATTCTTGGTATGAAGCGGAAATTGGTTCTATAACACAAAAATCTCAAGTACCTAATTTGAATACTTTCCAAACGTGCTATGTTAAATTCTAAATAACATTCCATATAATCGACGCATATTTCAATTAGCTAGAAACATACGAATTATATAAGGTGATCAAGAAGTTAACATCGCTAAATGCAACGGTTTAAGTTTTCTAAACCTCTCCTTCGTGTTATTCCAACTAACGGCGCCCATGGTTTAAACTTAAACGCCCATTAAATAACGCATCATAACCAGTCGTTCAGCGATTACGAAACTACGGAGCAAGGATTACCAATTTTGGTAGGAACTAGACGGTAGATATTCTCTCGGAACAGTCTCCACGGCCGCAATAAACTCGAATCATTCCAACTACAATTTTACTCCGCGAGTTAAACTGCTGGGATTGTTCTAATCACTGCGTTTAATCCGGCTAGTAAATTCGAATGGCGCAATCCGACGCGTATCGATGTACGAGGTCTGTCAAAAAAAATTCAAGAGAAGCTCTGAGCACTTCAAAATTTTATATGGGACTTGAGATTGATACGAAATATATCAATGCAGAATCTCAGCACAATCAGAATTATATTCTGGAAATCATTCAGAAAATGAAATAGGTAAAAAATATTGAAAATTTAATTCTATGGTTCTGATGATGCGATCCTCTCGAAATTTTGTACGAACACTCAGCATATCAATCTTCATACACAAAATAAATTTCAATCGAATCGGATATCTTTTTATGGAAATATAAAGATTTTTCTTTCCAATATTCCTATTGAAACTTCTATGGTTCAGATAATGTAATCTTCTTGAAATTTTGCGTGAACATTCATTCACAAAGTGAATAACACTCGAATCGGATATCTTTCTATGGTTCTGTTGACACTATGGCCAACAAATTTTGCATGAGGCTTACTATGAGCATCTTGCATGTGGACGTAAAATTTAATCTCAATTTTGAATGGCCATATTTTATGTAACACCATGTTCGATTTGGCTGGTTAACGAACTCAACCGCGACATTTGGGGACCGAAATCACCTTGAAAATCTCAAGTCTTTAGGACAATCCCATCGAAAGTGATAGTGTTGACGACCAGACGGCTCCAAGGACAGAATTGAATTTGACCACGGATTCACTCGAACCCCATCGTTTGAGACCATTTCGGCTCCAAATTCGAAAATTGTAGACATTTGGGCAAAACGATATAGCACTCGTTTAAGTAGAACGAGCGCTCAAAAAAGGTTGAATTCTGAACTGTTTTGAAAAGTATGTTGTTTTTCACATTCCTGTCATAATTTCTCGATTTATATTTAGTATTTCACATACAACGTTGTTTATCGCATTATCGTTCTTTTCTTTTGATTCCTTTCACAGTAGCTCAGAAATGTTAGACTTTTTCTACCTGAAAAAAATTTACCAAATTTTCCCATCAATATACCTTCTTTCCGTCTGAAAAATTCCCCTCAGACATGAAGAACTCATGACAGAGCTTTTTCCAATCCTTGAAGCGGGCTTTCATTTCATTGGTCTCTCCAGTTTGGGCAATAGGAAAAAGTCGCAGGAAACCATATCTGGTAAATACGGTAGTTGAGACATAACGGTAACGGATAACTGTGCTGTTTTCAACCAAAAATCACGAACAAGCATTGATGTATGAGCTCGTGCGATATCGTGATGTAGAATACATCATATTTTTTCCACAATTCTGATAGTTTGAGCCGTTTTGCTTCAAGCAAACGTTGCATAACTTCCGTGTAGAATCTTTCTTCAATATCCCAATTGCATTTTCTATGGTTTCTGTTGACACTATGTCCACAAAATTTCGCATGAAAATTTAGTATATCAGTTTTCATTCACAAAAGAAATTTCAATCGGATATCCTCTTATGGAAATATAAAGATTCTTCTTTTCAATTTTAGTTGAATAAATACTTTTCCAGATAAAAAACTGAAGTGATTTCAATATCCCAATATCTTTCGAGCTAAAAGTAGCTTATCTGCAGGAGAAAAACATGAAAGTAAAGAGAAAATCCTCGGAAGCAATTCACTGGATGCTTGCTGAAATTCACAATTCACAAAATTGGCCAAGGTATACCTTTGCCAATTTTGTCGAGTCGAACCATATCGTTTGAGACCATTTTAGGCTCAAAATTCGAAAATTACAGACATTTGAGCAAACCGATATGGCACTCGTTTAAGTAGAACGAGCGCTCAAAATGTGAGCACAAACTTCACATTTGACTGAGCTTAGCGGGCCTTTTGTGATCTTGACCCATCGGACCGTTTCTAATGGAATGATTGGGTTCGGTTATGATCTTTTTGAGCAAACCTCTGACGTTATTCAACAACACCTCGGTGATATGAATGCTTCGTTGATTCTGCCCAAAATTTAACAATTTCGAAACAAACTTAACTGCCTCACTTTTCAGGTAGGTACAAAATATATTCGAGAAAATGCACGGCATGTGCCTATTCGATTCGACCATTTTTCAAAACATTTCTTAACTGCTTCGATATTTTATTTATTGTTGACTTGGTTGCAATTCCAGAACGCTCATGGTCATCAACATCTTTCCGGCCTTCTGGTACCACTTATAAACCCTTTTTTGGGACATAGTGAACTCACCGAATACCAGTATCGACATTTAAAATACCTCGAAAAACTTTATTTCAGCTTTTCTTTTGAACAGACCTCGTATATCAGTGTCCAATCTATGCTTTTTACCGGTGCGGTCTCTTCGGAGGAGCTTGGAATTTGTGCTGCGTGAAGGATGATAATCATTATTTAAGTTGGAGAAAGCGCGCACTTCCGGTATGGGTTTTGAATTCCAATCGTTTCCTGGGACTTTAATTTTTTGACGAAGCTGCCGTTAGTTCTGTGATTATCTGTCTTAATATATCCGGAATCAAGAACGTTGGTGTTCAATGAATTACGAAATGATTATTAGACTCTATTTTGAAATGAAGGCTGCGACGAAACGGATAGTGCAGTTTTGAATGGCTATTATAAAAATTGGTTGATTCAGTACTACAACGTGTACACCCCATTTGTCCACTAGAGTTTTAAGCCTCAATTATTATACTTAGCCCTGCTACTGCTGCTCGCGTTGTCGGCAATACTTCCTGGAATATTTCTGTAGCAGTATCGAAGGCAGTGAGTATTCACACTCTTATCTTATCTGCTCTGCACTCTGCTTGCAGCCTCAGCGATTGTTTTGTTGATTTATACAGGATGTCTAATAGATTGACGTCAATAAATTTTCCTCAGACCGGTGACTATCCAAAAATATCCAAATAGTATATTATGCGATGTTTTGGAGTTCTCGAGTTATGAATCTTTGAGTGTTTTTAAATGTATTTTGCAGTTTTTATCTTTTTAACATGATCGTCCTCAATTTTGATTCAATAATGAAAAATATTCAGCTTCCTGAAGTATCTGCAAGTTACTACTGAGGGTTTTTCCCTGAGCTCTGGTATCATACGAAAAAATAGTATGGTACCCCGTTTTGCACCAACCTCAGTTAGGGATTTTTATTTTTGTTTTATGTTAGCTCTTAATCCCAAAAAAATATATACCCAAAATAATGCTTAAAAGCTAGAAATTCAGTTTTCAGTAGGATGTACTCAAACATTCATTTCGGTTTCGAAATGCAAAAGGTGTCTTTTAGCTTTGACTACATTTGAAAAGTTCGCGGAGTCCTGAGCTACAAAAGTCATTGGAAAAAAAAGGAACTTGTTTCGCCTTTTTTGTTGTAATCGACTTTGGAATGCGGATGGACTCAAAATCATTGAATACCGATAAAAGTTATTTTAC
This sequence comes from Propylea japonica, assembly GCA_013421045.1. NCBI lineage: Eukaryota > Metazoa > Arthropoda > Insecta > Coleoptera > Coccinellidae > Propylea > Propylea japonica. The sequence goes on along the minus strand of CM024246.1, from coordinate 27,499,001 downwards.
TTCTTTTAATCACTGTTATGTTGAATATGGGATTTCAAATTGATTTTTATTGAAATTCCTGTGAAATAACTGTAGCTCGTGTTATTTTGCAATAAATAGGGAATAGGAAATGAAAGGCACATAAAACTGAAAAATTATTTTCGAAATCGAAGTCTCACTCCACTCCGTCGAGGACATTTTCTCGACAATAATAACAATGTTTTCGAAAATATTATAAATTTTGCAAACGCGTTCGGCGATTCTGTTGTCATCGCAGCCACAGCAATCTAGCTGAATGTAATCACTCATTGACTTCCGTCCAAAAAACCGCCAATTAAGGAAGCATGAGGTACACGAGGAGCAGCGGAAGGCTGCAGGGAAGTGTAGTGATTACATTTTCGCACTGCCCACTTTTTTACTGCTCCCTGACATGGAAGTGAGCTGAGTGTAATTGTGTTCTCCAGAAACGAATACTTTTTGGAATTCCTGGAAGATTCCTCCAGAATGCTTCTCTCACAGTTTCTTCCTTCTCAAAAACTCTTTCTCACAGCTGCATATGCCTATACCACAGACAGTTTCTGGGCCAGTAAGTCGCGTTTGTGCTTCTTTTCTAGCTAGTGTGTTAGCCACTTTAGTTCCTTTGATTCCTGATTGACCAGGAACACTGACCTTGTTTTTCTTGCCTACTTCATCGAGTATTCAAGGAATTTCTTCAAATTTCTGTCTGAAAACTGCAAATCGGATTCGACAAAAAAAGAACACTGGTCTATCGAATGCATAGGTGAATAAAAGCAGGTCATTTCAAAAAATTGGTAATGACGGAAATGTAGCAAATTTCGATCACACCCAGTTATCACAGCAAGAACGACACACTTTTCAACAATAAAATAGAGTTCGTAATCCAATTCACACTTGAAAGGCCAACCGTATCAGCGGGTGGGAAGTCAAAGAAGGTAGGTAATAGTCTATTCGATCATAATTTACCAGAATGACTAGGCGAATTAGGAGGCTAATTTCAGAAGTGATCAATGGATCGTGAAATATTCTACTTTGATTGGATGGCTGATGACAGGCATGAATTCGTTTTATGTAATGCTTCCTCGTATGGCATATGGCGATAAGTGTGTTAAGCAGCTGATTTCGACATTGAATCTACAAGGTATTGTATGGTTCTATTGGAACACAGTTGCTATGAATGTAGAGTGTTACTGAAGGTCAGGTTTTCTGACATAATAGAGAAAAAATAGGATTATTTTTACCTCCTTATTTTTTTAGCAACATGAGAAGTTTAGATAGTTATTTTCTATGATTCGGCAGTTGAGAATGTGATGTTCAGAAGTAATGGTGCGGAATCACTTATACGTGAAAAACTGGCGATAGATTCAGCATTGAGTCAACTAAGATTTGACCATTTTAAATGCGATTCGCTACATTCCAAATGTCGCTCCTATCGTTTTTATGTCAAATTATAGTTTTAATGTTATATAAGAAACAATTTTTTGACTAGAGGAATGAAATCAAAATCTGTTCAGATATTCTTGCAGAGCGCACCCAAACGTAACGAAAATGAAGTGTCCGAATCACAAATTTTCTCGGCATGGCATTATGTATGAAACAAAAGTGAAACGTGAACCAACCATTAGTCCGAAGATCCCAGTTGAGATGTAAAACTGTGTTCTGCAGGGTTTGGTCATTTATCTTGAACCGTCTGAAGACAGAACAATGCACGACGCTTTTCAATTTTGTGGAAATTCACTTCGAAAGAAATTAATGAGGTTGTGATGTTCATAGAGCTGTTTGTCCATTTCACAGGGCAAATAATTTTGTTGACTGTGGAATGTCCAGGTGAGCAAACACTTCGGGCAGCTATTGATCGCTAATTTTACTATTCTCGAATCGAAACTATCAATACCACAAACAAATATGCTGCACTGAATAGGAAAAGATCCTGCGCTAGGAAATGAGGATATGTCGCTGTTCATACAACAACATTTAACATTTTTATATACATTCAAAATTCCTTTAAAAGGCAAGTACACAGAAAGCCTTTTCTTCTCTTCATCGTACACCATCACTAACTCCTGAACAACAACGTTATTTGGTTGTGAACGGAAAATTCTTGATAATGGCTCATTAGTTGAAAGATTTATGGGGCTGTTTCTATTATCTTGTATTGTTCCATCCAACGTTTCGGCAAGCATTCGCCAGCTGTCCTCAGGGTAATCGCAAATTCGAACTTAAAATTCAGCAAAATTAATGCTACCAGCTTCTGATATTAGTTTTCAGAAAACTGAATTTTTACAGATTCTGTGTTAGAGATCACTGACACGATTTCTCAAATAAGACGATATGTGTAGTACTTAAATTTGGTTAGTACTTCCCTGATTCGAGTTCGTCCTCCTCAATCCAGAATGTATTATTGGTCTCCAAACATCATTATTTTAATGAAGGGCGCACTGATCGGGTTGGCAGTTATAGTCATGAAAGCTCCTTCCTGCTTCTTCTTTTTCCATCTTTCTTCCTTTGATATTATGGAAGCCTCGTTCAATCTGATATTGTGGTCTTCGTTCATAGCATGTTGGACTAGTTTGGACTTTTCGGTTTATCCCAGCTGAGCCAATCTCTGATGTTCTTTGATTCTGATCTTGAGGGAGCGTTTAGTTTCCCCAATGTAGGATCTGCCGCATTCACAGGGTATTTCATAAATATATGCCTTGGTAATTTCATTTTCGTTGAAAGGTTTCACTATCGTGAACTTTCCCCTGATTGTGTCTTTGGTCTTGAATGCTGTTCTCACATCGAATTTGCTACCAATCCTTCTAAACTTCTCAGACATACCTTTACATTATTATCATTTGGGATGAGCTATCAGGTAGTAAACATTTCGTTATTCAGTTCCTCCTCCATTCGCAGTTTGGTACTAAATCGTAATCATCATGACGTAAAGGTGCAAATTGAAGCGTTCAATTGTCATACATTAGGAAGAGATATGATACTTTCACCTTTTAAATCTTATTATCTTCATTATGCGTAAATAATGTTGCTGTTTTTCATAGAAAATCTTAATGTATTTAGTTGGGTTTTTGGTTCACACAGTATGAAGAGCATCTACCCTTTCCAGCATTTTCATGGTGGGGCAACTATCCATACCCGTAGCCATCTATCATCGAAGAAAGGGTTCCACAAAAATCGAATTTTTGTGAAATTTGAGAATGCTATGTCAGAGAAAAGTCTCAGTATTTCAAATCAAATAATGGGGCTGCCTACATTCATAGAAATTACTCATATAAATTCTATAATTTCGAAAATATGGGGCAATTTCAAGAAGTGGGGCATCAATCCGGGTTTTCCCCTATCCTGATAAATTGGAGAATAGGCAGAAGGCTCATGTGGAGAAGGAGGAAGTTTTCTACGAACTTCAGTATTAACCGATGAAAGTCAAAATTATACCCAAAATAATCGTTCATTCCAAATAAGATCTATCTACGCATCCATTTTCTCTAACCTATGTTTCGCAATCCAGAATAAACATATAAACTAGGAACGTCCTTCGAAGCCGAAGACAGGGTAAACAAATTACCAACAATTACCCTATCTAGAACCGACAAATTGGACCTGTTGAATACCGCATCTACACGGGACATATCGTAATTCCGTCGAACAAGACGACGGCGTTATTTTTGCGATGGAGGAAACGATAGAGGTTTATTAGGTAGCGCTCGCAACAGCAATTGTGTCTCATTACGGCAGATAATATCGAGAAGTCCATGTCCATTTACATACATAAAACGCTTCAGTTACCGTTGCGATCAATGGTGTACGGTGATAGTTTTATGTGCTGTTGCAAGAAGTGATGGAATTATGGTGAGGTGATTCACTGGTTTTATATGCTAGTTGCTAGTATGCTACCTATCGACTTGATCTGTAGAAATTCCATTTATACTGCATTCACTTATTGATTGAATTTAAGCAAATCCGTGATGATGTGCTCATAATGCTATTACCCAAAATTTTGTATATGACTTGAGATTGATACTAAATATGTGAGTGCAAAATCACAGCACGATCAGAATTATATTCTGAAAATTATACAAAAAATGAAATATATAAAAAATAAATAATTAAAAAAATATATTTCTATAGTTCTGATGATGCGATCCTCTTGAAATTATGCATAAACTAACATTCAGTATGTTATACTTCATTCACAAAATAAACACTCGCATCAGACATCTCGTTACGGAAATACAAAGATTCTTCTTTTCCATATTAAAATTGTACAGGGTGGGCATATTTCGATGTTTTAGCACTACAACTTTTAAACCAGTGGAGATAGACAAAATCTGATACCCACTTCTCGATCTCTTTTCTGAGAAACTAACTGGAGTAGTATTCATTTTTGGCTACTTCTTTTGTTTTCGAGTTATAAGGTAAAATTGGAAAAGTGGCGATATCGAAAAAAATTCATATCTCCGCTAATACTGATGAAAGAGCTCTGAAATTAATACATTTTACAAGCGCTCTTTTAAGTAGAATTCAGTGGCATGTTCGTCTTTCTTGCACCATATATCTAATTACGGAGCTATGACCCAAAGTTATGTTTTTTTGAATGGGAATATTAGATTTTTCTGATTTCAAAAATATATAACATTGTATGGTTTGTATCAATATGAGTATAGTAAATGATTAAAAACCTATTTTCATCTGAGTCTCAATGTTTCTATGGTTTCAACTGTTGATGAGCACAGAAAAATGAAATTTCCTATATCAAGAGTAGTCTCCTCCCGTCAATCTCATTATTTCTATGCTTTCAACTGATTTCTACAAAATTCGAATATGGATATATTTCATAAACTCTTATATCTTAAAACGGATTACGAAATTACAAAAAGATCCACATGATACTCCGTTAAATCGATAAACTTAGTTATAATGAGATGTATGCAGGAGAACATCTTTATTGCTCTCCAGAATAAATACTCACCAGTGTTAGTCTATTTCAAATCGCATATGAAATAACGCATATAGATATGATTAAAGTTATCAATTCAATTGGAAAAGTAACATATGAGTTTTCTCGATATCGACACTTTCCAATTTTCGCTTATAACTCGAAACTAAAGAAGGTAGCCAAAAATGAATACTACTTTTGTTAGTTTCTCAGAAAAAGAGATCGAGAAGTGGGTATCAGATTTTGTCTATCTCCTCTGGTTTAAAAGTTGTAGTGCTAAAATATCGAAATATGCCCACCCTGTACATACACCATTGCCACAAAATTTTGCATATGGCCGCAACATTTCATCTCGATTGGTTTCGTTCTGTCTGAGATATCGAGGAACAAAAATTTGGAACGGTTATATTTTATAGAACACCCTGTGCGAATTGGATACTACACTCACCCTGAAAATCTCAAGTCTCTAGGACAATCCTTTCGAAAGTTATCGGACTGCCCCACGGACAGAATTGAATTTGACCACAGATTCGTCATCAGGGAGGCGAACCCTATCATTTGAGACCATTTTCGGCTCGAAATTCGAAAAATACAGACATTTGGATAAACGATATAGCACTCGTTTGAGTAAAGCGAGCGCACAAAAAGATAATTCAAGAAAACTGCAAGTTACAGCTAATGAGCAACTCACGATATTACATTTCTTGAATACAAGGTTTCACAAATAATGAGTCTATTACAATTTTTTCGTTTTTTCTATTTGATACAATATAAAGTCGCATCCACACTATGCCGAACGACATCATTCGACACGTTCGATTCGACAATCGGTGTGGACGTGTCGAACGATAAACGGTTCGACTCAGTTGTGAGCGAGCCTTCAACAAAACGTCTTCGTCACGGAGCCGGGACGCGGGAGAAATTCAGTTCAAATCCGAATCCGACGGCATGTGAATACGCAGCGCTTTTGGATGCAACTGAACCCCATTCGGCCCATTCGACAGTCGACACGTCCAGACTGAATGATTCGATTCGACTTCCTTTGATCGGGACCGCGCTCAGTCGGGTTGGAAGCGACATGATTCGATTCGACTTCTACAACGTCCACACTTATTCGACTTTGTCGAACGACACAAGTCGAATGCTGTCGTTCGGCATAGTGTGGATGCGACTTAAGAGGGTGGACGTCAAAGGGATCAGGGAGACATTAAGGATAAAGCCGCATCCACACTATGCCGAACGACATCATTCGACACGTTGAGGGCCAACACGTTCGATTCAACATAGGTGTGGACGTGAATCATTCGATTCGACTTCCTTTGATCTGGACCGCGCTCATTCGGGTTGGAAGCGACATGATTCGATTCGACTTCTACAACGTCCACACTTATTCGACTTTGTCCAACGACACTAGTCGAATGATGTCGTTCGGCATAATGTGGACGCGACTTAACAGCTTCACCTGCCTCATAACTGTGTGCCTATGGTTTTAGAATACCCAAAGGAGCTGAACTTTCTGAATGGCGAAAAAATCTTTTCTTCGAAAAACTATTCTTTTAACCTTAAATATATCCTCACGTTTTTATCTGAAATGTTTAAAATTTATATATCTTCCTGCCTATTGGATAACATTTTCTTCAAAACCTGCTTAGAAAATTGTAGCTTCTTTAGGAATTAAATGAACAAACGAGATATTGAGAAACTTTTTGGAATAATATAAGATAAATAATAATAAGAAAGCTCAAGGTGAAAAGTAATGGTTTTCATAATTTATGGATACGCTGAATCTAATATGTAGAGACATTTAGTCAGAATGCTAAATCCCTACTCAAAGTTGATTCCTTTATAAAATGACCAAAGCTTATAGAAATGATTTTCTCAAAGGCGCGAATGGACTGATAGCGGCGTGTCAGACCTTTTTCCGTTTTATTATCCCTGCAATTTAGATGTGAAAAAAACATTTAAACCGTCCGAGGTGCTATGCATATAATAAAATTTTATTATCCTAAATGTAAGCTCTTTTTATGATCCATAAAATCCACTCTCTCATGGGCAACGCCCGATTTGGAAGGCGTGAGCTTATACTTGGAAAAGTTCCATTGCGGATTTGATTAAATTCTTTATATACTAGGAATGACAAATCTGCAATTTCTTAAGAACTGTGTAAGTACATGATTATAGAAGTTTTATTATTTGTTCATTATATGAATCCTTATGATGAAGGTGATTAATTTGCAGGTAAAGTGCCTGTAAACATTTTTATGAACGTAATAGAATTAAGAAATGGGATTCGACTCCGAAAATATATAAAGCGTTCAATTGTTTGCAATCAACTTTTATTTTTTTCCGTAAAATGAAATCCATAACAATACCTGGTGTTTAGTGTGATTTCCACAAAACATATTTATTCTCTTTTTACAGTATTTTAAGACGAAAGATTAGTTTGATTTTACATCATAAATCTGTAGGTTTCACTGTTTCCAATTGATTTCAGCTATTGTAAAATCAGATTCTTCAATATGAACTTTATGGGTTAAACAATTGTTTTTAAACTTCGTCTAAATCAATTTTATCATTCGATATAGGTACCTAAACTTTTTTAATGACGATATTTTATGACCCCCGGAAATTGCATTCTACTACAACAACTAGCATTCAGTAAGTAGTTGTTCGATGAATAAAATCAAAATAAATTTCTCACTAATGGTCCTCAAACAGTATATTGCATTAATTCTTGTTTCTTTATAATTTGCGAGCGAATTATTCGATTACTGAATCATTGAATTCCAATTCTATGAAATGCAGGTGTCACAACTCAGGGTCGGGTCGTAAAAAATCCAAGTACCTAAGTATTTTCTAAATTCTTCTGTCATTCACTGAATCATCCTCAGATATCTTGAGAATGGTATTTTTCAGAAAAAATGATGAATACCTGCTTTTATTGTTTGAAATAATTGATTCTTTTAGGTTCCAGATGAAATTTTTGTTGTCCTTGTTTATATTATTTCATAGAAATCAGATGATTGAAGAACAGAATTGTTTTTTTACATTGTACTATCAGTACAGTTCCTTATCAGCATAAGGATTCTGCTTATGGTATTGAAAGAAATCGAATGGCACTTTGAAAGGTTTGTCTTAACAGCTGGTCATGAACGTTATAATAATAACCAGAACAACAGTTTTTAGAATATCCAAATTTAATTTTGGAAAAAGTATGGGGAGGACTCACTTATCTTGTTGGTTCTTGTTGGTTTTATGACACATAAAATATGACCATTAAAAATTTTTGTTCCTCGATATCTCAGAAAAAACGGAAACCATTGAAATGAAATATTGTGGACATATGCGAGATGCTCATAAGAAGCTTCATGGAAAACTTGGTGCCCATAGTGTGAACAGAATCACACGAAATTCAATTGGAAGAAGAATCTTTATATTTCCATAACAATATATCCGATTCGAGTGAAATTTATTTTGTGAATCGAGACTGATGTACTTGAAAGTTCATGTAAAATTTCAAGAGGATCGCATCATCGGAACCATAGAATTTAATTTTTTTCATTTATTGAGTGAAGGAAATACCTCATTTTCAACTATAATTTGAACCAGAACAGGTTGTCTCAAAACAAGCTGTGGTAGTACAATTCGTAGGTAATTTTATGTACTTTGATACTGTATGAAAAGAATTTTCATTTTTTCACGAAAAGTTATGATAGTTTTCGAGTAGTAGGCAAAAAACTGACCTAGAATAAGAATTTTATTCTTTTTTTTGTATTCTGTTGTTTCGTCACGAAATTTTGTTAGCAAACCACAGATTCGGATCAAGCACTCCAAAAAAAAAACATTAAAAAGATATCAAAACTACCTCAAAACTTTTTCACTAGGAGTTCTTTTAACCACAAATATACTTTTCCGCCGACCTCGAAATAAAAGGTGAATTTAATGTGTACGAAATTGATCATTAATGACCCATTTTAATGCTCAATTTTTTGGCTATTTTAATGTGCAATCCTCATGGCAACCGTACACGAAGTATTCAGAAGCACTACGAGAAATGTCAAAACTCTACTGGAACAGATACATAGAAATTTCATTATGACATATGTATGTCTAGTGCAGAATGAAAATTTATTTCAATCAAGAATTCATACACAAATCATTTCGAGATCGTCGGAAAAATCTTGTAATAAACTCGGTTATTAATAGAGCGACTAATGGTCTCGAACTATTGAAGCTCTGCTCACGCTTTAAAATATCTTGACCATTAGTCGCTGTCTTTAAGAACCTAGTTTATTAAAGAACTATAATTATAAATTAGAAATTTGGGGAAAAAAGCACGTAGGTCCCCAAAGAAAAAACGCTAAAGAATAACCCACTTCCTGAAGCGAGAAATTCTGCGTGAACTTATTTTCCCCATAACGTACTTCTGTCAAGCCTGTAACCCAATAAGTCAAAACAATGTGAACGAAGCCCCTTTCCTTCATACAGCGAGCACAATTGGATTAATTGAGATCAAAGTATACACATAGTCAGCGTGTCGGCTTTTGAATAGGATCTTTGTTAATCCATTACAACTAGTGGATGCAATGCTCAGGTCTCACGTTTATTTATTGACTTGTACTGTTAATTGAACCATTGTTTTCGCTCCGAACAACAAAGCAGTCGTGAATGTTTTAGAGGGAAGTAATTGTTTAGATTTCTTAGGATTTGCAATTCACAATACCAGCATATATTTATTGAATACCGACGACTTTTGAAGACGTAATTGAGACGGCAAATTGAGAGATAAAAAGTCAATCGAATGGTTTTAATATGTTTCATTGAAATGGTAATGGGATCGTTATCTGAAACAGATGCTTCCTGGTGCCGTATTCTCGAGAAGTGATATTCGAAAACGTATACGAACTTCATTGCCCTGTTTTACCTGCAAAAATGCACACCGCGCAATGAAGTTCGTATACGTTTTCGAATATCACTTGTCGAGAATACGGGCCCTGGTCGTTTTTAGATAGATATTGTACAATGTGATAAATAAGGTCTTGAATATACTAGGTGTTTCAGGAGTGTAAATTCTCAGATGATTTTGAGTGAAACTGCTCGTATGAAGTAATGTCCTACGCAGTTTTCAATTTCGAGGTACAGAATATCAAAGTTCAAGAAAAAAATCGGTTTTTGGTAATCCATTCAATATATTTCGAAATGTTCATAATTTTATGAACACTTCATTGAATTCGGTGAGTTTTATAGGTTTTCGAGGTAGTCGAATCAGAAAAAAATACCTCGATTTCTGCAAGCCGTTAAGAATTTCACCGTTCAACTGGCATTTCCACCGAAACTCGAATTTTCGTTTGAACAGCCGGAAAGAAAACTGAATTGCACATTCTTTTTCAATCTGTAGTTCTCCTCAGTATAAGCACATAAAATAATCATCCGAAATTTTGAAATTTTGGACGAAAAACTGCTAAGGTTTTGAACGTTATATTTCAGCATTTTGCAAAAATTCTGTGAAATATACAGAAACGGGTATTACTGATTATTGTTGAGCTTGGTCTAAGGAATCGATCAAAGTTGAAAATCCATCGATCCGAAGCGAACTGCACACGCGGACGCTCTCGAATGCAACTCAAAAATGAAAAATGCAAAATCTATTTAAACTGAATTTATTTGAAAAGTACAGCAGACTTTATTGAATTGGTATGTTTCATGGGTTTTCAAGGTAGCTGAATCAGACAAAAATCTTTTGATTCGATATCTGCTAGTGTTTACAATTTCACCGTTCAAATGGCCTTTTTTCCAAACTCGATTTTTAAAACTTTCATACTTTCCGTTCGAACAGCCGGAATGAAAAATGAATTGCATATTCATTCTCAGTCATTAGTCCCCTTCGATGTAAGCACATAAAATGATCATCTAAAATTTTGAAATTTTTATACGAAAAATGACTATAGACCCCCCTTAAAACGCTATATTTCAGCATTTTGAAAAAAATCTGTGGAATATACAGAAACGGTTATTACTGATAATTATTAAGCTCGGTCTAATGAATCGGTTGACGTTGAAAATTCATCGATTCGAAGCGAACTGCATCACGCACACGCTCTCGAATGCAACTCAAAAATAAAAAATGCAAAATCTACGAACTAATTTATTCGAAAAGTACAGCAGACTTTTTTGAATTTGGTATGTTTTTAAAGGTTTTCGATGTAGCTGATCAAACAAAAATTCTTTGAATTCGATATCTGCAAGCGATCAAATGGCTTCCTTCCCAAAACTGGATTTTTCAAACTTTCATAATTTCCGTTCGAACAGCCGGAATGGAAAATGAATTGCATATTCATTCTCAGTCTATAGTCTTTATCGATATAAGAACATAAAATGATCATCTAAAATTGTGAAATCTTGGACGAAAAATGACTAGAGGTTGACACCGCCTAAACAGCTATACAGGGGGTTCCTAAATTGAACGTACAATGAAAAGGGGAGATTCCTTAAGTGAGTTTAGAAAAAAAAGTCCCATAAACATGGGGTCGCTAACGTTTCGTTTTCGAGATACAGAGTGTTGAAGTTTAAATTTTTTTCAAGTTTTTTCTCATAGTATCTACACTTCACAAGATATTCAACTGAAATTTGGCATAGATAATACATTTGAGAGTTCTCACCGCGTGACATGGCAATTTCGGTAGAAGATCTACAGGGTGATATTTTTTCTGGAACACTGCCACCTGTTCTTCTGCAGAACTTTTATTTGATGTGCAACTGTTAATTTGAAAAAATGAAAAAATAAGCTATGTTTTTATACTAAACTTTTCGGTCTCTTGTAGTTTTGTCTACCAACGATTTCGAGAAAAAAAATTTTGAACGATTCTCTCGAAATCCTCGTGAAAATCCATTATGATGGGAAGGCCACTTTGTAAGCTGTGGTGAATGAATTCAGTGTCAGTTTTTATGGAAATTTTCCTGATCTGTAGCGATGATTCATAAAGATCAGATAAACTCGTATAATCAACATAGGTTTTTGATTGAAACTTTAACACCCTGTATCTCGAAACGAAACGTTTGCGACCCCATGTTTATGGGACTTTTTTTTCTTGAACTCACCTAAGGAATCTCCCCTTTTCGTTTGTACGTTCAATTCAGGAACACCCTGTATATCAGCATTTTGCAAAAATTCTATAAGATCTACAGAAACGGTTGTTACTGATAATTGTTGAGCTCGCACTGATGAATCGATTGACGTTGAAAATTCATCGATTAGAAACGGAATGCATTACGCAGACGCTCTCGAACGCAACTAGAAAATAAAAAATGTAAAATCTTTTTTTATAAGTTTTCGAGGTAGTCGAATCAGAAAAATACCTTCGAATCGATTTCTGCAAGCGTTTGAATTCTGTTTAACAGTTTGCATTCTCATAGTTTTTGCTTCCCTTTCTCTGTTCAGATAGGATATGATATTTCCTCAACGTACTCGTTGGTCAAGTTATTTCTCTGGAATCTATATTGTTCAGTGAAATGAAAGCTTGTTAGAGCTCCATGCTATTATTCTCTCACTGAATACTACTTGTCGTCACATACTTCATTGAATTCCCGAATAACGGACCTCTCTTCATTCCGCGTTCTTGTATCCATAAAATTTAAAATTCGATGGACACCTCCCACATATCAAGCAACGCTACGTTTTGTCCAAAAAAGACCTTAATAACACTATGCAATCCCGAGTAACGGGACAGGTTCACACCCGTCATCAATGTTTACACCCGAACCACGGTCTATAAGCTGAGAAAATTTATAATGGCAGGTAATGCATCTGAAAAGATTAACACCGTTTCTTGGAGTGCCTTCTTATCCACGCCAGGAATCGACAAACGAGATGGGCGTGTATCCGCGTCATTCAGAACCGTGCTGTATAATCCATCAAGAAGAAGAAGCATTTCGTATGTTATCGATGGTTCTTTTGATGCGGTATTGTATTCCAAATTGCGTTGTTGTTCCAATCTGCTGACAAAGTGGATACTTCATTTTACAAGTATGAGAGTCAGCAATGAAATGTCAAAACTGGAAGAATATAGAAAGAAGTGTCCAGATAATCAGTGCGATTCTGTTTGCGCATAACCATATTGCTAAGATAAAGATATTGCTATCATAGCAAGATCCGCAATACATATTATGTATTCTGATCGACGATATGATCTGTTAATCTAGCCATAACCTTGCTATCCGCATTGCTATCTTATATTAGCAAGGACGAAACAGTACTTGCCCACACGGATAACAATCTTGCCCAGGTCCAAAACAATTAGAAATATGACAGAAAAACCTTAATTTCATTTTAATTTTTCGAAGGGTTTGAAAAAAGGTAAGTTATGTTGCAATGAAAATTAAACTGACGTACTAAAGAACATTTAATTTTAAGGAGAATTCTTAGATCGCAAAACAGACATATCAAGCCGTTTCTTATTCGATTGAAAAGTAAAGAGATGAACCAACTTCACAAGTCTACCATTTTTTACTTGTGGCAGCTATAAGACTATAGTTGGTAAGGACTTCAATCTGGGAATGAGCCAACTAGTTATGAGAAGAGTAATACATACAAGAAGAAGCTCATATCAACAAATATTACCTCGATAAGTTAAATTTTCTTCAAGTAATGAGGATGTGAAAATAGCATTATTAGAAACGGTTTTCACACTATAAATTTACAAGCTGTAAAAATAACTACATATTTTTTTCATATTTGATGGAATCATGATTTTTCAGATCATGATTTGATGTAAATTCAATAATAACAAATGTAAATGCACAGTTCCCTGGCTCACGACTCGGATTTGCCATGTTTCTAAAATCTATCGGCACATGAGACTAAACTAAGGAAGAAGAAATTCTTTTTTTAGGAAATTTCGGATACCCGTTCCAAACCCGAATTATGACACTATTTCTGAAACATGGATAAATTGAAAATAATAATCATCGAAATGTATACAATCTTCAACTTATAGGCTCACAGAACCTTCTTCATGCGGACTGGGATGATTTATTCAAGATGTTGTCAATGAGGGAAGAGACAGACCGGTTTTGGCCTTATTAGGCCTCATCAGTGTCCCATATCCCTCATAGACAACATCCTATTGAATAACTTCTACATTTAAGACCACTTGTAAGACTCTATCGAGTATTATCCTACAGATGGTGACATCTAGTAGTGAGTAGTGTCAAAATGAGAAGTTCAATCATCACAGATCGCATGCTGAAAGCACTGATTACTTCCTCTTCACTTTTGAGATGTTAGCAGTGGTCCTACATCAGGGCCTTCATGCAAGTTTCTCCGAGTGATGGAAACACCCAATTTTGGCGGCTGTGAAGCCAAGTGATACTGAATACTCTTTCTAACAATGCAGAGGAAAAATAGAATACAGGTCCATTTTTGGACGAGAGATGTTGTCGACGGAGACATATAAAAGAATAAAATAATTTCATTTCAAACTTCTATTGATATTGTATTAAATTGTTAATTGAAAACAAAATATAAGTAAAATGAAACTTTATTCTATGAACTAATTGTGATAATTTCTCATCAACATCACAATTTCTTCTAGTTTAAAATATTATCAAGCTCTTATCCTGTATCCTAACTAAGTGAATGATTCAAAACTGTAGCAACGAATTCAGAAAGGTTCAACAGAAATGTTTTTTCAAGAAAGGAACGCTAACAATGATTTGATGGTATCAGTGCCACATGAATGGATGAGAGAATTAATAAAACTGAGCCCGATCCCTCTTAAATTAGGCTGAATATGAAGGGTTGACCACTACAAATGTTATAGGCATTCAATGATTTTCAGGACCTATTTCTTCACGACTCTCTTGTTGAACAGCTGGCTATGAAATGTGGACATTTTACATACCTTTGTTCAGTCAGATAGATACTTTAGGTTGCAATTGAAACTCACCTGAAAAAAAATTACTATTAAATATTGTACAACAAATATGCATATGTAATATGAGGAACAATGTCGCAGTAATATTTAAAGTTTGCGTTTTTGCATCGAGGCATACGTTTTGATGCATTAGACAACTGATGCAGGATATACTAAAACACACAAAAAACCTCAATGTTCTCAGTTAAGACAGACAGCCATTCTTACCACAATGAAACCTTATCTCATATGATGATTAATTTGCAAATATTGGGGAAGTCTTCACTCTTTACTATTTTTTCAAAAACATTCATCCTCTAAAATCATGTTGAACACTTATTGGAAGGCGTTATGCAGAAGGCTTACCATCCCTCAATAGTGACAAACTGAGATATCTAGCTCAACAGTATTCATTAATACTTCAAATATCTTGTGGGCTGTTCAGATGTTTTTTGGTAACTTTTATGATTTATCAATAGATTTTGTCATCATCAGTTTTGCCCATATTTTATGTGTATTATTATTCATACATGTCATAAAGGACGGAAATATATATAAGTTGAGATGGTAGCTTTCAGTTCTTCGAAAAATAGGGTATTCTTACAATGCATATATATTGAACCAAACCATATCTTCATTTTCTGAAATCATAAAAATTGGATTTTGAACTACATGTTCATTTCAAAAACATTTCATTTAGGTTTGGATCCACTTCGAAATCTCAAGATGAAATATTATATCCAACATTACGATTTGTTAACACCCTGCATATTCTGACAAAGAAATAAGCATCTGCAGGAATATATGCATCATTTCCTGCAAATTATCCAATTTTTGTATGACATTCTTTGACAAGGTTGAGTAAAATCATGTTGATGAATAATCATTGGAAATGGCTCCTGTTTATCAATTTCAATTGACTTTTGATGTTATATTTAAAATCTGTAATTTACCGATTGGTAATATTTTCACACACATCAATACTTTAATACAAATAATACGAGATAAAAATAAGGTAAGGTTATTTTGTATGTATTCTGAAGAATTTCATAGAAGAAGAAGCTGAAAGCTGCCAACCCACTTGGATACATCAGGCGCTAGTTATATACTATATGTTTTGTGGTAAATCCATCATACCAAGTGGGATGGAAGGTTTCTACAAATTGAAGGATTGATCAAAATGAAGATGTAGGTGAGCCTTTTATGAATTCAACGGGTCAAATATCTTTTGAGGCTTGGTAGCTTTTTACATGATGTAAAGAAGGTCTTTGGTAACACTTATGCACATCCAACTCAATATCAAGAATATTGTGGGTGGTAGCTTTCCAATTCAACTTCATAATTTTCATTGTATCGAACGAAAAGTATGCAATAAATCAATAGGCTGAATTCTATCGAACACCAGCTAGTAAATCATGCACTATCTAGTCAATAAAGTAAGCCCTGTACAAAATTGAATCCAATCTGATCAATGTTACCGCTGTGAAGTTGGCAGACTGTTCCCTAGCAGACTGTTCTCGGAACAGTGTAAACTGAACTGACCGTTCCACCGCAGACCGTTCTCAGGGGCGCGCGGACGGAAGCCAAAATTTATAATAGAATCTCATTACAGCATGCAAAAAGGAACATGGGGATATGGAAATTTATGGAATTGACGCGAAACAATATAAACGATTGCGGACAAATTAGTTATCAATATTATTTTGCGTATTTGATGGGATTTTCTGTCTTGAATCATTAAATTTCTATATCTCAAAAAGTATTCGTCAGAGCACAACCATATTTGGCATGCGTTATTCCTATGTTGTTGTGTTTGATCTGTAGTAAAATCAGTTACTCGCGAAGAAATATACAGGCTGTTCGTATTTAACCTTCATAATTTTAAATATCATAACACGAAAACGGTTCGTCGGAGCATAACCATATTTGACATGCATAATTGTTATTTCGATGACATTAATCAGTGAAAATATCAGCCACTCGCATTGGGATACAGGGTGTTCAAACTCAACCGCCAAATTTCATTATTTTATTTCTCGAAAACTATTCGCCGGAGCATAACCATATTTGGCACGGTTAATTGTTATTTCGATGACATCAATCAGTGAAAATATCAGCCACTCGCATTGGGATACAGGGTGTTCAAACTCAACCGCCAAATTTCAATATTCAATAACTCGAAAACTATTCGTCGGAGCATAACCATATTTGGCATGGTTAATTGTTATTTCGATGACATAAATCAGTGAAAATATCAGCCACTCGCATTGGGATACAGGGTGTTCAAACTCAACCGCCAAATTTCAATATTTAATAACTCGAAAACTATTCGTCGGAGCATAACCATATTTGGCATGGTTAATTGTTATTTCGATGACATCAATCGGTGAAAATATCAGCCACTCGCATTGGGATACAGGGTGTTCAAACTCAACCGCCAAATTTCAATATTTAATAACTCGAAAACTATCCGCCGGAGCATAACCATATTTGGCATGGTTGATTGTTATTTCGATGACATCAATCAGTGAAAATATCAGCCACTCGCATTGGGATACAGGGTGTTCAAACTCAACCGCCAAATTCGAGAAATAAAATATTGAAATTTGGCGGCTGAGTTTGAACACCCTGTATCCCAATGCGAGTGGCTGATATTTTCACTGATTAATTTAATCGAAATAACAATTAACCATGCCAAATATGGTTATGCTCCGACGAATAGTTTTCGAGTTATTAAATATTGAAATTTGGCGGTTGAGTTTGAACACCCTGTATCCCAATGCGAGTGGCTGATATTTTCACTTATTGATGTCATCGAAATAACAATCAACCATGCCAAATATGGTTATGCTCCGGCGGATAGTTTTCGAGTTATTAAATATTGAAATTTGGCGGCTGAGTTTGAACACCCTGTATCCCAATGCGAGTGGCTGATATTTTCACTGATTGATGTCATCGAAATAACAATTAACCATGCCAAATATGGTTATGCTCCGACGAATAGTTTTCGAGTTATTAAATATTGAAATTTGGCGGTTGAGTTTGAACACCCTGTATCCCAATGCGAGTGGCTGATATTTTCACTGATTGATGTCATCGAAATAACAATTAACCGTGCCAAATATGGTTATGCTCCGACGAATAGTTTTCGAGTTATTAAATATTGAAATTTGGCGGTTGAGTTTGAACACCCTGTATCCCAATGCGAGTGGCTGATATTTTCACTTATTGATGTCATCGAAATAACAATCAACCATGCCAAATATGGTTATGCTCCGGCGGATAGTTTTCGAGTTATTAAATATTGAAATTTGGCGGTTGAGTTTGAACACCCTGTATCCCAATGCGAGTGGCTGATATTTTCACTGATTGATGTCATCGAAATAACAATTAACCATGCCAAATATGGTTATGCTCCGGCGAATAGTTTTCGAGAAATAAAATATTGAAATTTGGCGGCTGAGTTTGAACACCCTGTATCCCAATGCGAGTGGCTGATATTTTCACTGATTAATGTCATCGAAATAACAATTAACCATGCCAAATATGGTTATGCTCCGACGAATAGTTTTCGAGTTATTAAATATTGAAATTTGGCGGTTGAGTTTGAACACCCTGTATCCCAATGCGAGTGGCTGATATTTTCACTGATTGATGTCATCGAAATAACAATTAACCGTGCCAAATATGGTTATGCTCCCGCGAATAGTTTTCGAGAAATAAAATATTGAAATTTGGCGGCTGAGTTTGAACACCCTGTATCCCAATGCGAGTGGCTGATATTTTCACTGATTAATGTTATCGAAATAACAATTAACCATGCCAAATATGGTTATGCTCCGGCGAATAGTTTTCGAGAAATAAAATATTGAAATTTGGCGGCTGAGTTTGAACACCCTGTATCCCAATGCGAGTAGCTGATATTTTCACTGATTAATGTCATCGAAATAACAATTAACCATGCCAAATATGGTTATGCTCCGACTAATAGTTTTCGAGTTATTAAATATTGAAATTTGGCGGTTGAGTTTGAACACCCTGTATCCCAATGCGAGTGGCTGATATTTTCACTAATTGATGTCATCGAAATAACAATTAACCATGCCAAATATGGTTATGCTCCGACGAATAGTTTTCGAGTTATAAAATATTGAAATTTGGCGGCTGAGTTTGAACACCCTGTATCCCAATGCGAGTGGCTGATATTTTCACTGATTAATGTCATCGAAATAACAATTAACCATGCCAAATATGGTTATGCTCCGGCGAATAGTTTTCGAGTTATTAAATATTGAAATTTGGCGGCTGAGTTTGAACACCCTGTATCCCAATGCGAGTGGCTGATATTTTCACTGATTAATGTCATCGAAATAACAATTAACCATGCCAAATATGGTTATGCTCCGGCGAATAGTTTTCGAGAAATAAAATATTGAAATTTGGCGGCTGAGTTTGAACACCCTGTATCCCAATGCGAGTGGCTGATATTTTCACTGATTAATGTCATCGAAATAACAATTAACCATGCCAAATATGGTTATGCTCCGGCGAATAGTTTTCGAGTTATTAAATATTGAAATTTGGCGGCTGAGTTTGAACACCCTGTATCCCAATGCGAGTGGCTGATATTTTCACTGATTAATGTTATCGAAATAACAATTAACCATGCCAAATATGGTTATGCTCCGGCGAATAGTTTTCGAGAAATAAAATATTGAAATTTGGCGGCTGAGTTTGAACACCCTGTATCCCAATGCGAGTGGCTGATATTTTCACTGATTAATGTCATCGAAATAACAATTAACCATGCCAAATATGGTTATGCTCCGACTAATAGTTTTCGAGTTATTAAATATTGAAATTTGGCGGTTGAGTTTGAACACCCTGTATCCCAATGCGAGTGGCTGATATTTTCACTAATTGATGTCATCGAAATAACAATTAACCATGCCAAATATGGTTATGCTCCGACGAATAGTTTTCGAGTTATAAAATATTGAAATTTGGCGACTGAGTTTGAACACCCTGTATCCCAATGCGAGTGGCTGATATTTTCACTGATTAATGTCATCGAAATAACAATTAACCATGCCAAATATGGTTATGCTCCGGCGAATAGTTTTCGAGTTATTAAATATTGAAATTTGGCGGCTGAGTTTGAACACCCTGTA
Source organism: Propylea japonica (assembly GCA_013421045.1). Taxonomy (NCBI): domain Eukaryota; kingdom Metazoa; phylum Arthropoda; class Insecta; order Coleoptera; family Coccinellidae; genus Propylea; species Propylea japonica. Next base: position 27,478,989 of record CM024246.1, on the reverse strand, counting down.
TCCCAATGCGAGTGGCTGATATTTTCACTGATTAATGTCATCGAAATAACAATTAACCATGCCAAATATGGTTATGCTCCGGCGAATAGTTTTCGAGAAATAAAATATTGAAATTTGGCGGCTGAGTTTGAACACCCTGTATCCCAATGCGAGTGGCTGATATTTTCACTGATTAATGTCATCGAAATAACAATTAACCATGCCAAATATGGTCATGCTCCGACTAATAGTTTTCGAGTTATTAAATATTGAAATTTGGCGGTTGAGTTTGAACACCCTGTATCCCAATGCGAGTGGCTGATATTTTCACTAATTGATGTCATCGAAATAACAATTAACCATGCCAAATATGGTTATGCTCCGACGAATAGTTTTCGAGTTATAAAATATTGAAATTTGGCGGCTGAGTTTGAACACCCTGTATCCCAATGCGAGTGGCTGATATTTTCACTGATTAATGTCATCGAAATAACAATTAACCATGCCAAATATGGTTATGCTCCGGCGAATAGTTTTCGAGTTATTAAATATTGAAATTTGGCGGCTGAGTTTGAACACCCTGTATCCCAATGCGAGTGGCTGATATTTTCACTGATTAATGTCATCGAAATAACAATTAACCATGCCAAATATGGTTATGCTCCGACGAATAGTTTTCGAGTTATTAAATATTGAAATTTGGCGGTTGAGTTTGAACACCCTGTATCCCAATGCGAGTGGCTGATATTTTCACTGATTTATGTCATCGAAATAACAATTAACCATGCCAAATATGGTTATGCTCCGACGAATAGTTTTCGAGTTATAAAATATTGAAATTTGGCGGTTGAGTTTGAACACCCTGTATCCCAATGCGAGTGGCTGATATTTTCACTGATTGATGTCATCGAAATAACAATTAACCGTGCGAAATATGGTTATGCTCCGGCGAATAGTTTTCGAGAAATAAAATAATGAAATTTGGCGGTTGAGTTTGAACACCCTGTATCCCAATGCGAGTGGCTGATATTTCACTGATTAATGTCATCGAAATAACAATTATGCATGTCAAATATGGTTATGCTCCGACGAACCGTTTTCGTGTTATGATATTTAAAATTATGAAGGTTAAATACGAACAGCCTGTATATTTCTTCGCGAGTAACTGATTTTACTACAGATCAATCACAACAACATAGGAATCACGCATGACAAATATGGTTGTGCTCCGACGAATACTTTTTGAGATATAGAAATTTAATGATTCAAGACAGAAAATCCCATCAAATACGCAAAATAATATTGATAACTAATTTGTCCGCAATCGTTTATATTGTTTCGCGTCAATTCCATAAATTTCCATATCCCCATGTTCCTTTTTGCATGCTGTAATGAGATTCTATTATAAATTTTGGCTTCCGTCCGCGCGCCCCTGAGAACGGTCTGCGGTGGAACGGTCAGTTCAGTTTACACTGTTCCGAGAACAGTCTGCTAGGGAACAGTCTGCCAACTTCACAGCGGTATCAATGTTGTCAATTTCAAGAGCGTATACGGAAATCGAACGATTTTAATCATTTCAAAATAACAAACGGCTGATGCGGATTTCGGGTAGACAAACATATCTGGGAAGAAGTAATTCAACGGATCAGTATATTTCATTTTCCGAAACACAACTGTTCTGTGAACTAGAATGTTCACTTAGTTAATTACTTCCACTTCAGAAACACTCGCTTCTACCCTGGGCGCCGGCTTTAGGTTTTAATGGATCAAATTCAATTTTCCGTATAATGGGCTCTAAATGACGGGAGTTTCAGAAAATTGCTCTGCGGTTAGTCCAGCAGGCTGGGGATGGTCGAAGAACGCATTCTATTGAAATGAATCACTCTCGATAACTGCGCAATACTCCTAGCTTTCTTTTTGCCTGAATAATTTTCGAAATCACTTCAGTTGGAAGTGGAGTGATTTTGGCAAATAGAACATGACTTTTTCGGATGACAATCAACGAAACGAAAAAGTTTGAAATCAGAGTAGCAAATCAAAATATCGACGATAGTTCGGAAGCAAATTCTAAAAGTATTATGAGTTATTCATTACTAGCAATGAAAACTGAGCAAAATAATTCACTTTCTGTTATGTTTAGAAGTAAATTGTAAACTATTACCAAAATGTTAGGATATGTTATTGTTATGATGAACTGAAGTGATTGTGGAAATTAAACTGATTTTGTCAGAAACAACATCAGATGGAAGTGATGCACATCCGCTCAAAATCACAACATTATCAAATAGAACTCACATCAACTGATTTTGCATCAGTTTGGATGTGATGAAGCGTCAAATAGAAAGAGACTAAATGCAGATATGTACTTTTTCTCGTTTCTTTTGATGCTGTGGGAGGGATTTTTATATTACCAATAAACAGTATTTTCGAACTAAAATGTTGCTCGATGATTATGATCGATGGTCGTCATTACTGTGAGCTTGTTCATAGAGAAACAGGGTCCTATAGTCCTGCCCAAATTACTGTGATCTTCAATTATTGGTCAAAAGCCAGAAAATTACACCGTACCTTAGGATTGTTAATAAACTAAAACGATCGAATAGTTCTCGAATTAAGATGATTGGATACTTTTTCTGAAATATTTTCAATTTTAAAATCCTAGAGATGCAAGGCCGTAGCTAGAAAAAAATTTCGGGGGGGTCCACCGAATGACAATTTCTAATGGAAAATGTTCTGATCCTGTACTTCTGGAAAATTTTGGGGGGGGGTCCGGACCCCATCGGACCCCCCCTCGCTACAGCCTTGTAGAGATGGTTCAAAATTTCGTATTTAGGTGTTTAATAATGATATGAAGACTCGTGAAATTATCATCGATATTCACTTGAATAGAAAATCTAAAAACAATATCACAGTATCAATAACATAACCAAATATTTTATGGATTTATTTTTCCAGTTCCAGTTTATTTTCGGATTGTCTCTAGCTTTCCTTGCATTTATTGGCGTTTGTAAAATATTCCTTATAATTTCTGGTGTGCCCTACCATGTTTAATGTTATTTTGAGTACCTATATTGAAGAAGTGGAGAATTTATTTTTTCAGTTCCAGGTTATTTACTGATTGTCTCTAGCTTGCTTGGATTTATGGGCTTCTGTGAAATCTTTTTTATAATATCTGGTGTGCCCTCAGATGTTCAATGTTATCTTTGAGTACCTATGTCAAAAAAGTAAAGAAGGTTTTAGCTTTAACGCAGAAAGATCTGCGTACAAAGTTGTGAAGAAGATGTTTCACATTATTTTCACGGCTCATGGAACCACACATTTTACACTGAACCAAATTCTCTTCTCTTTCCATAATTTTTAGAAGTAGAATATATGAAATTACTAAGAAAAGAATAAAGGACTTATTTCCGCCTTTTTCAACTACAAAATTGAACTGCAGTGCTCATGCGGTGAATCTACGACCCTGCTCTCGAGTAGGGTTACGATAGATCAACCTGGATCAGTGATCGAGTTAATAGTACCGTACTTTCCGAACACAGGTTGGATGTTTGGGTTAGGCAAACGAACGCGAAGGTTAGGGATCGAGTAAACCCGAGTAAGTATACGAAAAAGCCTCTAGATTCATAGTTCCCCGATCAGAAAAAGCTGATTTTCTTATTCGGGAATAAGTTTTTCAATTCGTTCTCAACGAATATAATACTATCCTGCTGGGCAGTCTAAGATGATGTCCTTTTCTATCTCGAAATCCACTAGACATAGTCTACAATCATCATTTCATTCAGACCAATTTTGTGCAAATGCGCTCTCAGCCAGTTATAATGCCCACAAGATTTCTGATCTTTATTTTATCCAGACCTAACACTAAAGTTTCAATTTCTGTCAGCTTCTGGATGGGTTAGGCAGAAGGACTCCCCTGATTTATCCAGTCATTAATGTGAAGGAATATGTACTTGTGGCCATTTTTATATTAAATAGGCAATGTTGCTGTCATCTAACGAAATATCGAATTACCTTTGCGAGGAAATATGATGTACTTATAATCGAAACAGCGGGAAGTCTGTCAATGTAATTGGAATGTAATAAAATGTAGTTATCAGCTTTTATTTCTACAAAGTATACAATGATTTGATGTGAATGAGGATGCGGAATTTAGTTAGCCTCACATCGATGATAACGCTACAATTTGTAACGTTATCTGAACGGGAAGTTCTGCACAGTTTGATAAATCTTCCTATATGAAATCGAACTCGCGTTTCGGTATAACAATCCCTCGAAAGGTTCTATTTGATGTCATTTATCAATATTTCTATCGAATTCCCATTCGTCAATATCAATTTTGTTGGGGATTCTGATTAAATTGGATAGCTTTTTTTTGCTTTCCGACAACTTGATTGAGATGAATTATTTAATCTCGTAAGTAAGTGGAAGTTTCAATTTCAAGCGGAAAGAATGATGGACTTACAATGAGGAAACTATGAAAAAGAATTTCATCATATTCTGTCACTATATTCTCCCTTTCTAATAGAAAGATGAAGGAAAGAAGAGGTGAATCCTCTGCTATTGTGGAAGAGGTTCCATCTTGATATGAAATAGGGTAGGTATGTTTCCAGAGAAATCAATGGTTGTTTGTTGTTTATTTCATCGTAAAAAGGAAGGCATTTTAAAATGAAAAGGAAGGTTTACAATGGACATTTCCAGTGTTTTCCAGGAATAATCATTTTTGAAATAGGGTGAGAGGTTCAGTTGTTGACACCCTGATTGTGATTGACACTGCACATATACCGATGTAATGTGCTATCTGAGGTTTTTTTATCTGTCTCTACCATTTTCAGAATGTTTATTTCTATTTAGGTCAAGTTCAATTTCCTCAGGTTATAATTCTGAAAACGGTAGGTATATTTAGATATTTGGCGTTAAGTTTTGCAGAAGTGTCAATAAGTGTATATATTAGAGTTTACTTAAAGATAGCGACTGAATACAATAGCGTATATTTTCTAATTTTTTATGTTTATTATTCGTTAGAAGTTTTCTATTATCTGGAAGGTTCCAAGAAATATTTAATTGATGTAATCAAACCTTTCAATGATTAATATATTAAGTTCAAACCATATGTCAATAATTGTGACAATAATATTACATGTGATTGACATGGGCTTCAACCTTAATATATAAATAATTGAAGGGTTTACTTACATCAATTAAATATTCCCTGGAACCTTCCAACCAATAGAAAACTCCTGACGAATATGAAACAAAACAAAATCGGAAAATATACGCAATAGGGATGTTGACTATTTTTTGGAATTCATTTTATTTTGTAGATAAACCCTATACAAACACGAAAATATCACTTTTTCTTAAAAATATAGTATTTGCCAATAAAAAATACGTATAAGAAAAGAGAATTAGTTTTCCCGCGGAAACGACACGTTATGATGATTACGTCAATAGTCGGTAGACATCATAGACTAACTAAATTTTTAGTTTGTCAGTTTGTCTACGGTAAACATACTTTGACTTCTGTCAAAGCGAACTGATTTTGCCTGATTCCTTCAAGTTCAATTTAAGCCTTCAAAATGAATATGTCGGTCTATAAAAGCTGAATGAGGTGTTTCTTTCATTTGTAATAATAAATGTGAGTTGAAAGTTTGCTACTTACAGAGACAATTCTACGTTTTTAAGCTCCACTGCACAAAAATCTTTGTTTTCAGCAAAGAAACTTGCGACCATCAGGTAACTACTATTACCCTTGATGAATCCTATCTCCATTATAAAAAAAATTGTAGATTATCGTTCTTGTAACGAATAATCGAACTATTCTGTTCTCTTTCAGCTTTCAACTTCTTGAGTTCGAAACATAGATATGATATTCTATATATTTACTATGGTTCATGTCACAAAACCGTGGGTTTCACAAAGCTTGATTGGGCAATCAAATCGTTCGTTTTGAAGTAAGTCGATGGTTTATGTCAAAAATGAACTGAAAATTGCAGAGAAATGATGACATTTCAATAATCAAGGTGATTGGAGTTTTGTGGAACCCGGCCTATGAATGTATTTTGTTGATCTGAGCACCGAACATTCGAATTTGCAATGACAATACGGATAGTTTGACGTCACTATACGGATTACCTCTGATTGGCGTTCGCAGTCACGTGATAGTTGATAATAAATAACATAATTTAAATCAGCTTTATTTAATTCAACGAGAATAATAAGATCACTAAAATGGTTGTTTAGGATTGCAAAAATTTCCTTCTATGAGGAAAACCTCAATTTATATGAATTCGTAACATGAGTCAACATCCCTATTATGTGCACTCACTATCCTTGTGAACATATACACTTCTTGACATTACTGCAAAATTCCGCGCCAAATATAATATAATGATGCCGTTTTCAGAATGGTAACCTGAGGACTCAAATATAAACAAAACATTCTGAAATATGGGGACACAGATGAAAAACCCTGATAGCAGCAATCCTTTATTACATCGGTATATATGTGAAGATCACTAATCCTTTTTGTTATTTGTCTAAACCTTCTTATTTCTCTATTATTTTTAGTATGAAAGTATCAATGACACATAATATAATGAGAATGTATGAGTTAGAGAAAGCAGGATGATATCATAACCAAAATTGAGGCAAAAGTGAGATGAAATTATTGTAATGACTATCATACTCATAGAGATAGAATTCTATCTCTATGATCATACTGGGTGTCAATTACTATCGAAGTATGTCAATGACTATCAAATATGTTATTTCGACGAATAATCGATATTTCTTGGATGTTTGAAGGTAATACCAAAATAGCAACATTCAACTAAAGTTCCGAAACAATAGCCATGGTGTTACAGTGAAATAAGGAACCGAATTCGCCTACTGAAACTATTCATGCCATTCAATATCCTGAATGCTTTTCGGTTTCTTTATTTTCATTTTTCCTACTCAAATCTTGATTCAAATTTTCAAATTTTAAAGTCATTCCTACCATAAACACGATAAGGTGAACAAGGAAGATAAATTAATAAATGAAAAAAAAGACAAATAGCTCTCAGGATATCCAATTTAGATTTAACGTTTTTCCAATATGAAAGAGCACTCGAAGCGTATGACTTCACATCATGTAGCTGGTACAAAAACATTTTTGCTTCAATTGAGCACAATATTTTTTGGTTTTTGCCATTATTGATTTATTTGCTTGTTGCGATATAACTACTGTTGTCATAAAACGATTGAAACAAGTGAAATAGAAAATATTTTTTCCAATTCATCCGTATGATTTGATGCCAACAAAAATATAGCACTCCAAAATACGAGTCACAGTATACCATTTATCTAAATTAAAACGGAATGTTTTGATAGTTGTGCGTAGTTTTCGATAAATTATTATCACTCTCCCAATTTAATTTGTTTGTCAGTTTTGATTCGGCTAAAATGGGTGAATTCCCATATCGAAGTGGAATCGTGTACCCTTGAGTTTAATGGGATGGATTAAAGATCTGAATATATTTCAAAACAAACAGGAAAGTCAGTAGTCATAACGTATTTGTTGATATTTCAGAGCACTTGTTCATAGGAAACAGGGTGGTCCAAAATCGATGTTACCCTGGAATTTTATGGAGAACTGAAATTTTATATTGAATCTGGTTTTCCGTCCCAGGCTAAACTAATCCATACCAAAAAATAGAACAGTGCATTTTTTCAAATAAAATGTTCTATGCATATTAAGGTTTTTCAATTAAAAGAATATTTTCGAGCCACTGATATGCCCCTACGCGTGAATAGTACTGCATTGTAATCAACCAAGCATTAGAGTGAGATGGAAAGCATTTTACTGCCACACTGGGGTGAAGTAATAATAGGTTATATTTGCATTTCTACAATTCTTGAATATGATACAACATTTTCGTAATTTTGTCCTAGCTATAATTAATGGAACAGCCTTATGCAACAATAAACTGTCACCGAGTCATTGAAACACCTCCAATGAATACAAAGGATGACATATTGAATTGCAAAATTGAATGTCCAAATGGCAATAAAGTAATGTCCTATAGACCAAGTATTCACACTGTAAAAATTTTCAGTGGCAAATACATCGAGATATAATAGAGAAGAGACGATATGACACACAATTGATTAAGGAAAAAAATCACCAGTGGGCGGGGCTAAGTTGCGGACCAATATGGCGGAAAGTTCAGGGTTGAATTAAGTTGCCAGTTTTTTCTCTTTACAAATTTCTCCAAAAAAATACGGAGTGTTGGGTCTTTAGGAATCCTGTTCAAATAGGGTCGATTGAATATCAAATAAAAAATTGTTCTTCAGGCGATAATATACACATATAAAAAGATATCAGAATATCAAGACAGACTAGCAAAAATTTCGAATGCGGGTCTGTTCAGTACTCATCCCTACCTTCGATATGTTTTTCCTCTAATTTTCTTCTTATCTGTCTCTTCTCTGCTCGAGGAAAGCCTTACAGTGCACGATACCATTTTAATGTATATTATTAAGCAGAAAAAATCACAATTTAACTAGAAACAGGCTCAAAAATCACAATTCCTCCAGAAAATTCAACGATTGTCAAATTTGGCGTTAGGTGGTAGTAATATGGCGCATCAAATACCACGTTTATTTCAATGATAGCATCTCTATACTTTCCTATCTCTATGGGCAAATACAATGAATTTTGTTGCCCTGGTCCTGTTGCTCATCTCTATGTCAGTGAATAATAAAATTCATTTCCGTCGTCGCCTCCATAGCATGTCGCGTGCTGTCCACAATTAACAATTGCAGAGCGCACCCTTACCGGTAGGTATAAAAAGCCCGCGGTACAATTTGGTATAACTAAATTAGCCTCTGACATCATCGCAATAATATGAATGATTGAATTAATTATATGTCCAATAAATTCGCCTGCTAGACACATTCGTTTAATATGTATATGATGGAAATAGCAGGTGAACTGAGGCTGATATAAAAATTGCAAAAAGTACTGGCGTAGAGATTTTCTCGGTAAAATATTTTCGAATAGAGGAGGAAGATTGAAACCTCATATATTATCCTTGATAGGTTAACAGGGTTATAGGACTTTTTGGTGATTGAAACACTTTTTCTAACTTTATCAAAGTTTCGTGGATATATTTCCACTTCTTTTGGGCTGAAATTTTTTCAATAAATAAGTAAAGGGGGTCGATATCATCAACAATGTAAGTAAACTATACAAATGTGAACGACAGCCGACAACAAACACAACACAAACAAAAACATTGTCACAAACTCTGGTGATTTCATCACCGAGAATTCCACTATTTTCTTACCTATGTTATTAATTAGTGTTCTCCATTCGGTTTCAAAAATTCATAGGAATCTTATATTTTTTATTAGATATTTTTCGATGAAGACATATCCAATTGGTATCGACTTGTCTTTTACATTTGTTGATGTTAGGAACAAGCTGATTCATTATTTGGACTAAGAGACTATTGTTATGTCCGTCCTACATCAATGTGAACAGATATATCATTTTGACAATTCACAGTAAAATGAATACTCAGGATTCGAATTAATTGCATTCACGATCAGTATTTAAGTGAAAAAGTAAAATTTATGATGGAAATGAGAAAGGAAAATCTACAGTAATTTGAAAAAACATCAAAGGCATGCATACTGAGACACTAACGAAATGGAAAATCATTGCTTTTGCATTCTGAGTTCAGTCAACGGAACTAAAATACAATCACTTATAATCATTAATTAACGTTTGTTTAGACAGAATTGATTGGAAAATATTATAGCAAAATGTAAAACTGATCAATTAACAACGGAATAAGAGGAAATTTCAGTCGATGAAAGCGTAATGAATTGAATAATTATAGGAATTCGTTACTCTTCGAAGACGTACGAAATTTGAAAGGAAAATAAGACATGATTTATTCAATGATTAAAAGCCTTCAATACACTGAAACGCTGACTAATAGGAACCTTCGAAGCGAATCACTTCACCTTAAATATACACGTAAGAGAAAGAGGTGTAATGTATAATACAACGTTAGATTCAATTGATTTCAAGTGCGAATCTTGGCTTGTTCATATTATGATTGCCTGATAAACAATACGCATGATATACTATTAGTGTAGACCAGAGGCAATATAGAGTTTTCGAAGTTATAATAACTATTAATCAATTATATCGTTGACAATATTAAACTAAATTGCTGTTATCTTGCATTTCGAATTAAGTGTAGTAAGTGTAAAATAGAAAAGGTCACTGTTCAAATTCTTCGCTCATATTATGTGCATATGGTTTTGAATACAGATAAGTTTATTCTGATAACTGTAAGTGTTCGTCTCAACATCAATCATCATTAATTTGAAAACAAATTTGTTTTTGACATTATTAAAGCCTGGTGCGGCCACATGGAATGAATTGATCGTCTTGGTTACGGTACATGTTCATGAAAAATCTTGAGACAAATTTGAATTTTAAATTGTCGCTTTTGTAATAAAGGGAAAAACCTACAAAAAAGAATTCACGAGAAGGAGGAAGGCAGACAGAAAGGCTCTCTGACAGAGCCATCCGGGTCTAGAATATTTCGAAGAATTTCTCGGACTATTTAATACAGGAAGGTCCCGAACTGTCTCGAAATTCATCAAGAATAGGCTCACAGGGCTTATCATGTGTCACTGCCATCTCAGACCTGGTTTGCTAAACCCTCTCAAGTTTACAGCAGCTTTTCATCGAATATCGGAGGTATTTCATGGAAAAGTTAGAATGTAACTGTTACCTCTGGCACAGAAATTATATTCGTATTAATTGATAATTCCTGGTGGTTTTTCTTGTAAATGTTATTTTGTTTTTCAGAAGCTTCGGTCGAGATATGAGAATAAACTTTGGTAGTTTTCAAATGTTTGAATGGGGCGACAAATACCTGTCAAGATGTTTGATGTTTCGCATAGAAGCGTCACCCCATACAAATTAATAGAAAGATTTCTGGTCGCAAATTGAAAAAGAGATAAAAAAGTAATCGTTTTTTTAAAATATCTCATTAGCTAATCATTCTCTTTGTGTCAGTTTTTTAGTGAAACTTGGCCCAGAACCCTTCTGTGGCATAGGTAATGTACCTGTAAGAAGAAGATTCTGGAGAAGGAGAAAGTCGATAAGCAAAAACCCTGGCGGAATCTCCCAGGGATGGATCATTTCTCCAAGTTCCTTCGGAACTTTGAAACACCAAGATCTATCAGCTATCTGGATCTTGGTAAGAAACAACTACACCTCCTCACTGACTTTGTTACATGACACTGTCGCACCTGTTGAGGATGGGATTGTCGGACACTAACGAGTATATGTTCTGTGGGGAGGAGGAAGAAACCCCCATTCACCTAGTCACGGAATGCTTTGCTATTGCAAGCCTACGGAGAGAATGCCTTAGTCGAGAAACTTGTAAGAGTGAAGAACTAGCCTCGTTGAAGCCTTCACAGATACTGGATTTCATCAGGTATATAGAACTGGAAGGCGAGCTGAGAAGAGAGTGGTCAGAATAGCTCTGTAAGGAGTCACTATAGACCTTGAGGAAGCAGTGAACTGTAACCCTTTTTTTAACTATCAACTGAAACTTCATCACCTAGTATCTAGGAGAATGAAGCATTTACGGACGAATGTTACATATGTAGCACACCTCTTGAAGTTTGTCGCACTAACATCGTGTATATTCGATGAAGCAGGATAGTATTATTGCAGATACAATCAATATGCAGATATTTCCTCGTTCGATTTTTATTTGTAAACCGAACAAAGCCCATATGTTCAAGTCGAAACCATCATAAATCATTCCGACCACCAGTAAAATTTCTAATATACCGTCTTCCACTGTCCAGGCAGCATCAGATCCTACCATCTCTTACTGCCTCACCCACAGCTCAGCAGATGGTAATTCATTCCCCGGCAGAAACAATAAATATTCACCTAGTAGATAAACACGTGTTACGTAACGAGGAAAGTCATAGTGCGAAACATATTATGCCATTGTTTTAATTACTGTCGTTTCCTAGGGCACCAATTCAGGTCTGGCGGTCAGCTTTGATAAAGCCGGCAAGGTCCCATGATTCATTGTGTTGGTACGACTGCGGACATCAGACAGAACTGCACACAAATGACATTGTCTATTCTGTCTGAAGGTTGGTCACGCTCATACAGCTGTCCGTCAAATACTGTGATGGAAAATTGTGGATTGAAGCATAAATGTAGAGTTGAGATAAATGGACATTTGTACTATGTTAAAATAAAGTTTTTTATGTTACAGCATTGAAAGTGAATACTTACCTATCCAATTATTCCCTCAAATTTTCAATTGATTTATTTTTAATTGAGTACTGGATATGGGATTTCCATACGTCGCGTCATGATGACGTACGAGCAAGCATAATAGTTACTTGTCATATCACCACTAATTATTAGTGGTGATATGACAATTAAACACAGACCCATAAAAAATTCAATTGTAGTATTCATATTTCCATAAAAATATATCTATCTGATTCGAGTAAAATTTATTTTATGAATGAAGTTTGATATACTGAATGTTCATGCAAAATTTCGGACTATAGTGTTAACAGAACCATAAAAAATTCAATTGGAATATTGAAAATAAGAATCTTCATATTTCCATGACAGGATATCCGATTCGGTTGAAATTTCTTTTGTAAATGAAACCTGATATACTGAGTTATATTCAACATTTTTTAGCCATAGTGTTAACAGAACCGTAGAAATTTCAATTGGAATATTGAAAAGAAGAATCTTCATATTTCCATAACAGGATATCCGATTCGATTGATATTCATTCTGTGAATGATGCTGACTGATATAATGAAAGTTCATGCAAAATTTCAAGAGGATCGCATCATCAGAACCATGTAATATAACTTTTTTTAAATTATTTATTCTTTCCATATTTCATTTCATGATTTCCAGAATATAATTCTGATTGTGCTGAGATTCTGCATTTAAATATTTGGTATCAATCGCAAGTCCGTATAAATTTTGAGGTATAAGTCTCATTGGTCCACCAATAACTAGCGCTCAAAAGCTCCTGCTCAGGGCTCTTCTCAAATTTTTACTTCAAATACTACTACTGTATATAATATATAACAATCGTAAAGAAAGTATAGTGTAAAATTCGGAACGGAATGAAAATTTCTTACTCGTATGATTCGCAGCAAGCACTCGCTTCCAGCTCGTGCTCCAAACTTTCATACTCATAGGAAATATACCTAAGGGAAAACCCGGATAGATGCCCCAGTGGGATAGATGCCCCATTTTCAAAATACCTAACTTCGGAAACACGTACCAAAAAATTAATTTTATGAGTAGATGCTACAGTCTACAGTCACCCTTGACCTCAGTTTTGTAAGGGTTATTGTAAAATGAGGTCGTTTTTCGCTATTGTGTGCGATCATCTCAGCAGCGACCTTCAAAAACACGCCAAGTTTTAGAGGTATTGCTGCTGTATAACTTCTGAAGTGGTAATAAATTCAGTTATTTTTTATTACATCGATACCGTGTTTCATTGAGTGTACATCTGAGTATAAATAGTTGCTGTTTTCTTCTCAATTTATCCAAAAAATTCATGGGCATCTATTCCTATCGAAAAGGATAGTTGCCCTGATTTTCGAGGTATAGGTAACTAAAACCTTATATTCTAAGATGATTTTCGATTCATTGTGTCATGTTGATTTTAAACTTGATTCTTCATAATTTTTGTTGAGACATAATATTTTATTAGTTTATCATGAAGGTGTGGAATAATGCTTTATGTTAATAAGAAGATTTCAACTATTCGTTCAATATATGCTTTCGAAATTCAATTCAAAATTGACAATTGTTGTAGATTCGATCCATATTGCGAAGATAAAGTTGCTGTTTCAGGCATGGAAAATCTCAAAGTATTTAGTCGGGTTTTTGGTTCTCATAGTATGAAGGGCATCTATCCGTCCCAATATTCTCACAAAAATCAAATTTTTGGAAAATTTGGAATTGCTTGGTCAGAGAAAAGTCTCAGTATTTCAAATCAAATAATAGGCTACCTACATTCATAGAAATTACTAATATAAAATCAATATTTTCGAAAATATGAGGCAAATTCAAAAAGTGGGGCATCTATCCGGGTTTTCCCCTTTGGCCTTTGTCATTTCGTGCTCGTTTCACAATATACTATTGAATATCCTGAGAGCTATTTTATTCATTCATTTTTATCCCGGGTAGGTTGAAACTATAGGAGTGAATCAAAATAGTCCGTTCGGACTGGAAAAAAATATAAAAACTTAAGATGGAGAACGATGGTTTCGAAAATAGAAATTGAAAATTAAAATTTTGCAAAAATAATCATGGTAAGAGAAGACCAACCTTGTATTAGTAGGACCATTTTCTATATGGGATAGTTGAACTATCCGAATTCATTATCTCAATCGATCAAAATGGTAATTATGAAATCGCGATATAATTTCCCTTGATATTACGTCCGTATCGTTAATAATCCACAACCATTTAAATGAATAAATTACTCTGCACTTGATACGCTAGATGCTTATCTCAACATTCACCGTGCCTTCGAGTTCAAAGGTAATAAGCTTCTTCGGTCACGGTTCTTGATCTTGAATATTAGATCAGGATTTGACGATTCTCGTCGGTGATAATTATAGATGTGAAGAACTGGCAATCCAATCTAGCTAATTTCCGATAGGACTATGTCGAAACTTCATCCTAAAGTTGGTACACGTTTGTTATTAACAAGATCGTACTATTTTAGGTTATTATAATGCAGAATATGCATTTTGAGGTCGAGGGAAAATGATTCATAAAATATAATAGAATAAACCACTAAATTTCGCTAATTCTGTCATACCCAAAACCAAAAATTCGGCAAGTATTTGTCTCATATTCATTATAGCGGTACCAAAACCTCTGATAATTAATGTGAAGTTGTTTGAATATTGAATACGTGGAGATATGTCACAAGAATGCTTCTAATCCTAACATACACGCAGATGAAATCAGTGATTAATTATCCGATCTTCTCTATTACTTCTAGTGAAATTTTCATTTTCCATTATATATATTCTTTTGAATTGAGAGCTAAAAAATACAATACATGAAACAAAAAAGTCCCTAGCTGAGGTTGGTGCAAAACGGGGTACCATACTATTCTGGCGTATGATACCAGAGCACAGGGAAAAACCTCAGTAGAAAAAACCCTGCCTCGCCGTTTTTACAAAATTGAAACTTAAAAATATTCGAATAAATACCTTCAATATATAGATACAAAACACTTAATTGATGCTCTTGGGCCAGGAGGGTGTTTTAAACCAGGTCTGGCGTTCCAAGTGATGATTTTCGAATCTTCTGTTCTTCTAAGACCGCTACAGGACCCTACTGAAGGGTAATCATCTCCCATAGATTTGAATAGTGGTATTTCATCCTAAATATCGAATTTAATTTCGGAATAATGTTAAAAAACGTGTGACAAACTTATGTCAAAATGACGGAATATAATTTTCCATTAAAGTAATACAATGTCACCATATCAATCATGTTGAATATTAGACGGACTTTTCAATTTTCGAACCGTTTAACTTTCAAACGGTATTCTGCATTATAATAACCTAAAGCAGTAAGATTTTTTCTAATTTATTTTTTTCGCCTCAATTTCATTTACCGCTTGTTAATAACAAACGTGTACCAACTTTAGGATGAAGTTTCGACATAGTCATATTGGAAATTAGCTGGATTAGATTGCCAGTTCTTCACATCTATAATTATCACCGACGAGAATCTTCAAATCCTGATCTAATATTCAAGATTAAGAACCGTGACCGAAGAAGCTTATTACCTTTGAACTCGAAGGCACGCTGAAGGTTCAGATAAGCATCTAGCGTATCAAGTGCCTATGAAATTGCACATTCGAAAAGTTGAAATTGAACAATAAAATGGGTCATTATGGATCAATTTCGTATAGGTTAAATCAACTTTTCATTTTGGGGCCGACGGAAAATGAGTTATAATATAAGAATAAACCACAAGTTTCACTAATTCTGTCATACCCAAAACCGAAAACTCAGTAAGCTTCTTCTGTCCAGGTTCTTGATTTTCATCGGTGATAATTATAGATGAAGAACTGGCAATCTAATACAGCTAATTTCCAATAGGCTTATGTCGAAACTTCACTCGTTCAGTATTAACAAGCGGTAAATAAAATTGACGAGGAGAAAATAAATTAGGAAAAAATCGTACTGTTATGGGTTATTATAATGCAGAAAACCGTTAAATAGTTAAACGGTTCGAAAATTGAAAACACCGTCTTATACACATGACTGATATGAATACAAGAGGATAATTGAAGCACTGATCTTATCTGCATATATGTTTGAAATGAATGTACTCTTATGATGATTCTAGTTATTTAATATCCAAATAACTCCAAATTATAATAGAAAAATTTTCATTGAATTTCAGGTCAACGAAGACAATTATCGAAATTTCGAACCAATCGAAACATAAAACTATTAATCTCTAGATTAATAAACGAATTGCATACAAGATTTTCCTTGGACCTTATTTTGAACGAGTACTATAACTTCTTGATTGATTTTTAGTCGACGATAAAAACATTTTCCCATTGTTTTCTACTAACAATTCAAGAAGGTATTTATTGACCTACACATTTTTTATTGTACATCGTTTACCAGAAAATGCGCATAATAATTTTCATTTTCAAAAAAAGTTCTGCTCTGAAATAAATACGTACTTGATCTCTATGAATTACTTTGAAGTCGTCAAACTTGACAGTTTTGAAAAAATAGCTCAAAATATAGTGAATATTTCGAAAAATGCAGAAAAGTTTTGCGAAATCACATCTCATTCAAAGAAACACTGTACCTCTTTTTGGAAACGGCTTAAGAATAACAAGTTCTCAATGAATTGTTCTCATATCGCCGACCTCATTTTGGGCATTGACAATTTCATTCGTGAATGAAGCCACCATTTTTTCCGTCTTTTTATGCTGCCAAATGCTTGAATTTCAATTTCGCAAAAACAAAAGAAATAAATACATTTTATTATATACATTACATTATAAAATTTTTTATTATAGTATAAGTTGTTCAAACAAATCACGTCCAACTATATGACTTCAATATCAAGAAAAAGGGTTTATTGCACATCGTATACATAGGTACACCGTTTACGGCTCATAAAAATAACTACTTTTCATTGAAGTTTTTTACGAAACACCCATTAAATATTGCTGTATCTTTGTGAACAGCCTGTGTATAAAAAACAATCATTGTATACCTCGGGAACTATTGAACTTGACGTTAACGTGTTTAAAGCTATACGCTAGGCCTCCACTAAACTTGATATTTTCGGAACGAAATAAATTATAAACTCGAATTTCTCGAAGTAGATGTGAAGATCGGACTGTATCCACTCGTTCAGGAAACTTTTTTCAAAATTGTACATTTTTGTTGTTTTTTCAAGAACAAACGGAACAAAGTATTGTTTACCTAATGTTTGGGAAGAAAATGTCCAAAGAGAAACAGAATTATATCGGGAGAATATTAAATTTCAACCATAACTGACTCCTAGTATTCATAAATATGTATGTATTTTGACGAACAAACATATCACCCCTATGTTTAACTACCCCGAAATTTTGCCTTCATGAACCATCATGACTCAGCCACGTGGAAGTACATAATTGAATATATTTACATTTGAATGATGGCTAATTATTCTACAAGTTTATATTACGGTATCATACGGAATGAGGGGTTAATGAATATAGGAGTATATATGTATTCCAAGAGAATAGAATTATATTTATGCATCTATATTCTGGAGTCACCTCCCTCAATTTCCGAACCATCAACATTTTTTACCTAACCTAACATATTTTTCCATTTTGGAATCCAAAAATACTATGTTTAATGTAACATTAATTCCATAATTTAGGAGTTATAATAATTATATTTACAATATATCCGTTGTAATAATTCTCAAGATTTTGCATTTGAATTATTATTTTCCCAACATGAACAAGCACTCAAACATCCTATATTATGGTTATTATTAGAGATCGGATTATATGAAACATAAAAATGTTGTTATATGCATGCAAATATGCATGAAAAATGCACAATGATAAACAAAATATGCAGGAAAATTTGCAGAATATGCAATATTGAATAATGACTTTTGGGAACTCAAAAAAAAAGAAACGTAATTTTCATTTCAAAATCAACATATTAATAACTCTTAATAATATGGTATTGAAAATTGATTTGATTTTTTTGTGAACATTTACAATCAAATATTGTTCCAAATCTTCACTTATTTAGTTTTGAATATTTTGTATGTGGAAAAGCTTCGCTTCTGCCGTCCCATTAATTGAACTCTCCATTAGAGACGAATCTTTGAAACCTGGATTTCCTTTCAATATATTTTCAAACTTTTCTTGAAGTTTATTTGGAAATACCAATGGCAACGTGAAGACAAAAGTCACAATTATGAGTATTATTACTCAAAAGACCTCATATTTTGTGGAATTTGGTCGGATTCAGCACTTTTATAGCATTTCGGAAAGCAGGGAAGAAAATATGTACCGCAAATATGCGTATCAACTGGATCTTAACTAAAATATGCAAATACCGTAAATATGCGAATGCATATAATCCGTTCTCTAGTTATTATCTTCTCATTTGCTTCTTCCGTTCAACGTTTCAGCTAGCATTCATCAGCCATCGTCAGGAAAAGCAAATTTTGTCACTACCTATTTGTCATTTTTGACAATTTTCAGAAAATAAACATCTTCATGACTTCGATATTTTTGAGATGGATCTTATTATTGGAGGTCACATTATTTTGAGATCAAGACGGATGTTGACGGATGAAATTTTGGTGATTTACATGAAAGCTGCTTCCTTCAATTTTCTCCGTTTTATTTTTCTCATTATGATATTTGGAACTTCTACCTTATAAAATTCTATGGTTTTCATTCAAAGCATGTTGAACAAGATTTGAATTATCAGTATCTCTCTCTTGATCAATTTTCTTATGTTTTTCCATGAAAGCATTAAAAAATGTTTAGTTTCTCTAATGTAGGCTCTATCATACTCTTAAGGTACTTCATATATGCAGTACCTATGCAATTATTGGTTAGTTGATTTTCATTATCATGTTTTATTTTAGTTAGAATAATTAGCCCTGATAATATCTTTAGTCTTGAAAGCTGTACTCACATTGTAGGTACTTATTGTACTTATTTATCTTTCAGATTACCCCCAAATATGTGGTATTACATTGGTTATTCTTGTCAGGTCAGCTTTTTTTATCATGAATTTTTGTTAATAAAGTAAATCAAAAGTTACGATGGAATATTATATTGGTACTCTTTCCGACACATGTGAGATGTGTTAATTCTTTCAAAATATAGGTACAGAAAATATTGACACTATTCGAAAACAAATAAAACCTATTTGAAACTGGTAGAAATTCTTTTCTCCACCACACATAAATTCGGGTCCGTCTTTCTAAAACCAGAATGACTTTAACGCTATTATATCCCTGCTCCAGTGGTATCCCTGAAAGACATAAAGAAAAGCATCATGTAGTTTCATCTCTTTTATTAAAAAAGTTTCAGAGCAATTGGAATTCCCTGCAGCCATATTTATGTTGAACATCTAGGATAATGAGAGAACTGAAACTGGAAGAATACGGAATTATGTACGGAGATTGTACGGGTTAAAACGTTTTGTCCGCTTTGTCCACATTCCGTTACGATGTTGAATGTGACCATTTTCTGGAAGTTTTGGGATGTTTTGATGAATCTGAACAGAATTATCTTCCTTTGACTGATACCAGTATTGTAATTTGATGAATATCATTCATGGAGCGTTCCATATAATAATTGCAGAAATGGTGGGCAAGAACAATCTGAGAAAATGTCTTGTTTGGTCTGAAACGAGAGGATTCGTAAATCATAATGTGACCTTGAACAACTTTTTGATTTCGCAGAACTCAAAACGAATTTAACCGCCAATATTATTTTGAGTAAGAAAACTGAGATATACCATTCACGGAATCATTTTCTCTGAAAATGTAGCGTTTTTCAGCCTTGTTCGAAAAGAACGTAGGTACTCTTTTGACAGTTCATATGAAATAGGTTGTCAAAAGCTTGAATGTCGCAATGAAATATGGAACGAAAAGCAGTTATAATGCTATTTTACAAGGTTGCTGCAGAAACATTGTACGCAACACACCCGAAAATATAGTTTTTTTGGACGCATAGACTTCCACTAGAATTTGGTCTTTCCGTTCAAACCGAGATTCAGGATTTTCAGTAATAACGAGTATTTTATCGAAGTTTCATATTTATATCCCTGGAATATCCTCTAGAATTATAATATCAACGTTAAACTTGCCTTGATTCAGATAAAGTTAGTTCGACAGAAAACTAGATTTGCCACAGAACGAAATATAATGTTGATGTAAAATGAATGGAGTGTTTCATTTATTTCTATCTTCGTAGGAATTCAAGAACTCAACTTACTCCATCGTTGTATCGAAGAGAAAAGTTTCAAAGCAACTATTAGTTTATTTAACTCTGCACTTTAACAGGAGGAAATCTAGAAGGTGCATCATACATATCTACGTATGATACCATACCGTTGAGGGAGAAACTCAGCAACTTAAGGTTATTAAGGATGGAACATTTATTTTCACGATGTTCTACTCTTATATTCCTATTTGGCTGCTTCGAGATATGTGTCAATTATATAAACATGAAAACAGTTCTAACAGACCGAACAATAATATTCAGCAGTGGAAACAACCAGAATCAACTGGAAGCTGTCACACGAAGAACGATAGCATCAGCACCCTATGAAGAAGCAGCTAGGATCGTATCACAAATCCACGACTCACACAGAAATTGTATTCATTTTCACCCACAGTAACAGACCGTCATGAAAATGATTAGGTATTGTTATATCTCAAGACCATAATGAAAAAATACGAATTTAGCTTAGAAAACTAGAGACCATCCCCTTGGCATTCGAGATATTCCACCAAATTGTGCATAAAAACTTCGGTAAATTCCGGTCGGATTCGGTATCTTCAATTTCATCAACAAAGCTCGATATTTTCAGCAATGTCGTCCTTTCGGAGAGCAGACTAGTTTCGATAAGAGCAAATTCCTCTAAAGTTACAGTCTTCTATATCAGTTTCTGGCTCCAGATGATCTTTTCATGTTGATCATAGTGGCTACACAATGTGAATATGTAGATCTGAAAGTCCCTCTGATGATTCTTCAACTACTTTGACAACATCAATTATATGATTATGAGCTCTGGTGGGCAAGACTGAGCAAAAATACCTAGTAGCAGAAATAACCAGAACCAAAGCTACCGTACGAAGAGTGATGGCATCAGCACCTCATGAAGAACCAGATAGATTCCTCTGAAATTGCAGGCTTCCATGTCGGTCTCTGGTGACAGATGATCTTATCATGTTGCTCATACTGGCTACAATTGAGAAATAACCTAGACTTATCCTAAATTTGCTGCTATTCCCATGCTAGAAGCTTATTTAGACCACATTCACACCTGGCGTTTTTCATAAAATTCCATTCCAAACTATTGCAACCATGATTAGGTATCTGTTTCTTCTCGATTCAAACTACACCAAAATTTTCTAGGAGGATTGGTAACCAACATAAGGATAAAGATCTAATGGTCCCTTAAATGATTCACATGGCAACATTGAATTGTGCATCGATTTTTTGAATAATTATGAGCACCATTAAACTTGACTGATCAACAATATTCGACAGCAGAAACAACCAGAATCAAAGCTGCCATACGAAGAGTGATGACATCAGCACCCCTTGAAGAACTAGCTGGTTTCGTTGCAAATGAACGAATGACACAGAAAATGTATTAATTTTCACCGACAGTAACAAAACCATCAGGAAAATAATAATTGTCACATCTCTTCTAATAAATTAATCCGGATAAAGCTATCCAAAAGTCAGACCATCCCAAAGGTATTCGAGATATTCCGCCAATACTCCGTATTGTTCATGAAGACTGCGCTAAATTCCGTTCGGATTAGGTATCTTCAATTTCATCAACAAAGCTCCATATATCCAGTAATGTTGTCCTTTCAGAGAGCATACAAGTTTCGATAACAGCAAATTCCTTCAAAATTGCAGGCTTCCATGACGGTCTCTGACGCCAAATCACGTTGCTTATAGTGGCTGCAATTGAGAAGTAACCCCGACTTACCCTAGCTTTGCTGCTATTTTCCTGCCAGAGGCTCATTTAGACCAAATTCACAACTGGCGTTTTTCAAAAAATTCAATTCCAAACTATTCCAACCATCATTACCTGTTATTACTCGATTCAAACTAGGTTAGCTTGACTTCCATTAAGCAATTCTAGAATCTTGAATGACAGACATAATTGATTATAAAATGAGGAACGAAGGATATTTTTCCAAGTCTCGAAAACATAAGCCTTTTTACAAAGATGATTCAGAACTTTATTAGAGAATATTGGTAACCACTATAAAGATGAAGATTCTATAGTCTATTGAACTTGACTGATCAACAATATTCAGCAGCAGAAATAACCTGAATCAAAGCTACCATACGAAGAATGATGGCATTAGCACCCCATGAAGAACCAGATATTGTCCATTTCAGGAGAGTATGAAGTGAAGGAACCTCTTATCCCCTCCTATCGCTACGACCTCTCTATCGTGAACGTAACAAATGCGCGAGTCACACAGAAAATGTATAAATTTGAACCAACACTAACGATTCCATCAGGAAAATAATAATTGTCATGTTTTCTCTAATATATTAATCCGGATAAAGCTATCCAAAAGTCAGACCATCCCAAAGGTATTCGAGATATTCCGCCAATACTCCGCATTGTTCATAAAGACTTTGCGCTAAATTCCGTTCGGATTCGGTATCTTTAATTTCATCAACAAAGCTCCATATATCCAGCAATGTCGTCCTTTCAGAGAGCAGACTAGTTTCGATAACAGCAAATTCCTCTAAAATTGCAGGCTTCCATGTCGGTCTCTGGCGCCAAATGATCTTATCACGTTGCTTATAGTGGCTGCAATTGAGAAATAACCCCGACTTACCCTAGATTTGCTGCTATTTCGCTGCTAGAGGCGATGCGCCGAAATTCCTACATGCATGAATAAGTTATGCAGTCGAAGGAAGGAAATCATGTCAATTTTGCTATCTTAGCTATAGTATGGTAAATAGGAAGGAATCCTTTCGATTGCAGGACGCCAGAAGAATATCAATGTGATGAATATTTAAGTGCACGAAGTGATGGATTTTCTTGGACAAAAAGTGTATGGGTTTGGATGAATTCCAAAAGATACTCTCGTCTTGATTAACTGATTTTTCGTTGGAAATGTGTTCAGAAACTAAATGCATTAGCAATGGGAACCAAAAAAGATTTGAATACTCACATCTACGTTTCTATAATCATCATATCGAGAGCTATGGAATGTGTGGAAAATTCATTTCAAGATATTTTCCATGTGACCGTTTGGTGAACGAAACTTTCTGCTTTCATGTTGGGGAAAGGGATACAAATTAACACTTCCTTCAAACATCTACTTCATACAGTGTGAGACAAAGAAACTTGCAACATTTAAAGTTTATGTTTAGACAGTTTTAAAGATGATATGTAGCAAATTGTTCCTGAATATCACAGACAAAACAGAACCAATCGAAATTAAATCATGCGGCCACAAGCAAGATGCACATTATAAGACTCATGCAAAATTTTGTGGCCATAGTGTACACAAAACCTAGGAAAATTCAATTGGAATATTGAAAAGAAGAAACTTCATGTTTTTAAAAAAGATATCAGATTCGAGTGAAATTTATTTTGCGAATGAAGATTGGCATATTAACTGTTCGAGGAAAATTTTGTGTCTTTAGTGTTAACAAAACCATGTAAAATTCAATTGGAATATTGAAAAAAGAAATTGTTATATACAGGATGTCCCAAAACACGACGTCAACCCGGAACCAGGTGAAAAGGCAAGTAATGCAGGTTGTCAGAAAGATATAAAAAAAATCTAAGTTGCATGATTTTAAAATAGTAGGCATTTAAAAAACTCCCACACTTCCACACCCTGTAACTGTCTTTTCACTCCTGTTGCCACAAATATCAACTTTTTTATGCTGTGTAACCCTGAATAATGCTTGTCTAAACTGTTATAAAAATTTTGATAATAGCTGCTCTAAGTTTCATAAAAATAGGGCTAACTTCTCAGAAAAAAATTCAAAATAAACAATTGCCTAGTTTCAACTGACTGTAGTGAAAAAAAAAATTTACTACGCAAGATTGGCATGTTCTGTCAAAAGTTGGCGAATTTAGTAAGGATTCCAAAATGGTATAATACTTGGTAAGTTTGAGCTACCGTAATTAAAATTCGCTTTCGATTGTCTTTGAATACACTTTTTTTTAACTGCTTCCTAGTAAAAGAAGTCCAATAGATTCAAGTCCGGTAAACGGGCCGGACACGAGATTGGACCAGAACGTCGGATCCATCTTCCGGAAAAAATGTTTCCAGAAAAAAAACTTTCCAGAGAAAATAATTCTTCCAGAAACAATTTTTCCGGAGAAATTTCTCTGGAAATTTTTTTCTGGAAATATTTTTTTCCCGGGAGATGGATCGGACGTTCTGGTCTAATCTCGGGGCCGGTCCGTTTACCGGACTTGAATCTATTGGACTTTTTTTTGGAGTTTTTACTGGGAAGCAGTTAAAGAAAAAGTGTATTCAAAGGCAATCGGAAGCGAATTTGAACTACGGCAGATACAATTTACCAAGTATTATACCATTTTGGAATCCTTACTAAATGCGCCAACTTCTGACAAGACATGCCTGACTTGTGTAGTAAATTTTTTTTTTCAATACAGTCAGTTGAACCTAGGCAATTGTTTATTTTGAATATTTTTTCTGAGAAGTTAGCCCAATTTTTATGAAAGCTAGAGCAGCTGGTATCAAAATTTTGATTACAGTTTAGAGAAGCATTATTCAGGGTTATACAGCATAAAAAAAGTTGGAAAGAGTTGATATTTGTGGCAACAGGAATGAAAAAACTGTCACAGGGTGTGAAATTTTGCGTGTTTTTTCAAATGCTTATTATTTTAAAATCATGTAACTTAAATTTTTTATATTTTCCTGACAACCAACAATACTTGCCTTTTCAACCGGTTCCGGGTTGACGTCGAATTTTGGAACACCCTGTTTGCATAGCAGGATATCCGATTCGAGTGAAATTCATTTCGTGAATCAAGAATGATAACCTGAATGTTCAGGCAAGATTTCAAGAGGATCGCTTCATCAGAAGCGTAGAATTGATTTCTTTTTAATTATTGATTTTTAAATATTTCATTTGTTAAATAATTTTTGAATATTATTCCGATTGTGCTGAGATTCTGAATTAACATCGGGTGTCCCAAGGTGAGTGGTCTATTATATTATTATGGAAACAATCAATGGTAAAGATTTCAAATTTGAACCAAATTTATTTGGTTTCAAGCTCAAGTCATTCATAAAATTTTGAAGTAATAGTCTCACTGCTCCACCAATGAACGAGCGATCAAAAGTTCCAGCTCAGGGCTTTTCTTAATTTTTTATTTTATTTCGTTGTATCCTTCAATTTCGCATGGTGAACTGAATGTCCCTAAAAATGAATACGAATGATTCAAAAAAAGTTACAATGTATTTGGACAATTCAATGATTTATATTAAACTTCAGGGTATAAAAAACTCACGTTTTGGACCTTTAGGGATAAGTGCTCTAGGAAGATTAAGAATATTAATTCACTCACGTTTCAAGTAAAAAAACAGAAAGACCTACAGTCTACTCACAACACAATATGTTATATGTAAAAATATGGCACATACGGACAATTGAAAAAAATACACATCAATTGAAACCGTTGATTTCATTTTATGAATAACATTTTTATTTTCCCGTTTTCCAAATGAACTTTGTGCGAAATGCTGAAGCTTCTCCATGGCATAATTTGTTCCTCGACCACGTAATCTATTTTCAACTAAACAAATTCTGGGCACAATACAACTTAAATATGTTCGACTTACAAGTCTCCTACAAAGTTTAGACCCAAAAAAGCGCTTCAATTAACCTTAAATGTTTTTTCGCTCATCCTTCATTTTATTTATGCATATCCATCTTCGCTATACCGAGAAAAGACGTATTGATCATCTCATAAATAATGCATCACGGATGCTGTATCCCGAATAAATTGATTTCAATTATAAAAAGTTCCAACTCTCAACTCTGGTAAATTATATGAAGAATTATATCGAACTTCTCTAACAATTTGCGAAAAAAACTTTCAGCGAACAACGAATAACGATCAACTTTTTCGAAATCACAACTTCTGAGCCCTTGAAGGTTATAAGATGTCGAAACTTTCCGGCTCTGAAGAAAATGGATCCATCATTAGATTTTGACTTTACAAAGGTTCGATACTGAAGTCGTGCTCAAGTTTATTGGATTTTCTATTTCTTTATAAATATTGATGGGAAACTCGAAGTTTCGTCCTTAAAAATGTGAAAGTCTGAGTGTGTGATGTATGCATCAACATTATATGATTTCATAATTTATGAAGGTTATGATGTATTCGTCTATAACGTGCTCGAACGAGGATAAGGAGAAAAATATGCAAAATAATCGTGAAAAGCACACGAGAAGTGAAAAGCACTCTCGTTTATTATGTTAATAATAACATGAACGTGGGTTATTTTAAATAGTGAGTGGCTCATCGTAGACCATCTTGGGTGACGAATTTCACGTGATTCTATAGATCTAGTTCAACAAAGGAAACATTTGAATTTATTAATATAATAGTGAGCTTCGATGATAGGTGGACTCAAAAAAATTCTCAGTTATTGGCGAAAACAATAATTATATGTGTAGAAAATCACGTGATTATACTGGTAACTTCTTGGGTTGGATTGAGCTGAGTAACCATTGGAGTAGAAATATTAAACTGATAGTCAACTGAAGATAAATACAGTGGAACTTCCCTATAACAAACGTCTGTATAACGAATTTCTCTGTATAACGAATTTCATACAAGACATTGCACCTTGAATCCAAATTCCATGTTAAAAGCACCCTCAAAACGAAGTAAATTCTCTCTATAACGAAATATTCAAAGAACATCACTACATCACTCTTAGAATGGGTATTGGTAAGAAGGTATAAGGATGGGTTTTTCCCGAAACTTTTCCGAACGTACTTAATAAATTCCGACCATAAAATATATCATTACGGCGGGCAGAGATATCCTTCTGAAACAGTTTTAAATACACCCCTGGCTGTTTGGTTTGAACCTAACCTACGCTAGTATGAAAGTTGTGCGCAATGTATAAAAGGAAGTGCTTAAGTTTGAATGATAAACTTAAATTTATCAGTGAAGTCGACCGAGACATTGCCGACTATGGAAACAAATTTTCTGTATAACGAAATTTCTTTATAGCGAATTTTTTTCGGATTAAGCGCTTTCGTTATAGAAAAGTTCTACTTTGTAAAATATCAAATTATTTTATCAAGGAATGAGACAATTGAGTAACACTCATAAAATTAGTTTCAATATACCGAATAAAACCTCCAGTTGTAAATATTATATAAATTTGACTTGAAATTCTCTAAAGGTACGTTTGAATCCATTTTTGGCCCCAAATATCCCATCGAACACAGATACTCGGAGGAAATAAAAACGTCCTGACACAAACACGCAATATGAGGAAGAACTTCTCAAGGAACCATATCACGAATCTTATTACGTGATGATCTTTCAAAAGAGAAAGCAATTCATGTCGAAATATGTGCGTGAGGCAAACCTTACGCATAGGAGAGAACGTGATGTATAGATGAGGAAATACCGCTGCTTCTACAATTAACTTTTATTAAGTTCTGATGAGTATTGTAGTCACACATATATCTATACAACATTCAAGTGCGTTTTTCTAAATACGATTGTGTAAGCAAATATTACAGCGAGGTTTTGGACAATTGGTGTTCTGAGAAATATAATCGTTAATTGAATATTCGAAACAAAAAATCGATCTACTGTATGGGAGAATTGAAGTTGGGCGCCTTTGTCATCGGTCTATACTGGGTGGTCCGTATATATAGAAATAATTTTAAATTGTGCTTTCGATTACCCTTCACACACCACAAGAAAAAAATTTCGAAATATCATCATTTACTCGGTATAAAGTTGGGGAAAATTCTTAATAAAATTATAGTATTAACAATGTAAGCAGAGAATAACATTAATTGATTAAAATCAACCAATATTAATCTCAGACTTTGGAGCTAATCCCGTCCTCCTTCAAAGCAAAATGCTATGTGAAACTGAGTTACGAAGAAACTTCGTGAAAAGACATTAATGCATTCAACCAACGAATTATCATTTTGTTTTGTAGATACAACCATCCATCCCTAGACGTGTATTTTTGAAATATGATAATATATTATAAGTGCACTTCCGTGAACAAGCGCATTATTTGAACAGAAGCTTCAATAACTTATCCGAAAAGGTACATCAAAACTGCCAAGGGTAATCTATGCACATGTTGTAATGTTGTATCTATGTAAGTTTTAGTTGATGGAGCAATTTATAAATAAAATCAGGAAATTATCCTGTTTCGCTACACACGCTCGAAAATGAAATTCAATCATATCAGAAGTCAAACAATTAATAAAATCGAGAAGTTGATATAACAACTAATAAAATAAATATGGTATAAATGTTAGGTCAAACAAATTCTACTTTCAACTATGAATCAGTGAACTCGCATTACTGTTGAATAAATCAATTCACAATCTATTATGGTATTTTCTCCACAGCTCGGCTTCTTTTTTCTTGTAATTCGTTAATTCAAAAAAATTTAATATTTGACA
Organism: Propylea japonica; assembly: GCA_013421045.1. Lineage (NCBI taxonomy): Eukaryota > Metazoa > Arthropoda > Insecta > Coleoptera > Coccinellidae > Propylea > Propylea japonica. The sequence goes on along the minus strand of CM024246.1, from coordinate 27,449,962 downwards.
ATAGGTTCAACAACATTTTTGTCGGTTTCATTCTACACTAGAAATTCTATATTCTGTAAACAAACTTGAAAGAATTTGGGAGATGATTCCTCGATGAAGATAGGCAGGGGTAGTTCATATAGTTTTTTTATTCGAAATCAACCCCCTATACAACCTATGCAAGGCGATGACGAGTTGACAGTTTCTTATTTTTTTAACGGCTTCTTAAAAACACTCGCTCAGTTGCAGGAACGTCCATTAAAATTTAAAGGTCCATTAAACCCTTAATCCTCCATTAGTTCCTTGTAATAATGGAGGATTAAGAGTTTAATGGACCTTTAAATTTTAATGGACGTTCCTGCAACTGACACACTGAGTCATAAAACTATATATGTATTAATATGAAGCACTAAGTAGATGTTACTCACACATTTTTTGTAGATCTTATAACTTTATTATTAGGGGTTGAAAATAACAATCCCTCATGATTTTCGTTCGAAAATTGTTTTCGTGGGATAGATTTTCGAAAAATAGAAATCTCTTATGGTTTTTCATTCAATTCAGGAGAAAACGAGTCTCCTGCAAAATTTCGATACAGTCGATACTTTTCTCGGAAAAAGTAAAACTTACAAGAAGTTATGACCACTGTTCATTCCATTTCATCATCAATTTTCTGTACGTTGTTGGATGAAAGAATGTTTCAACCAATGTATAAAATGTTTATGTGAGTATAAGTTGAGCAAGCACTTAGAACCTTTTGAATTGGGGTCATTACCTTTGTCGGTTTCATTCTTAAATCGCTCCAAAAATTATTTCAACAAAAAAATGTAGAGTTTTCATAACTACATTACCAAGATTTTCAGCCAAAAGCTATAATTGTTTCAACTTCTTCTGGCTAATAGATAGAGATACTGATTCTGTGTTCCCACGTTAAACCATGCTGTGCATACGCAATGGGTGTGTCTGTCTTGGGGCTAGTATTATTTGTGTACAGTTTTATTTTTGTACAGTTAGACGACAACATATTTTCATAAGATTCAGAAAAGTGTGAAATTAAATAGTTCTTTCTCAAAAATTAATCAATATTATATCTTTCACCGGGTAGGAGAAGACTAACATTCCTGGGCGACTGTTAAGATTACTCAGTCCAGGAATGGATTTTCTTGCGAGGTTGAAACACTTTTTTTGTTTGAAATTCGACTGATATCAATTAATTTGGGAAAAATCGTGAATAATTTCATTCACAAATATGGTGCTTCTGAATTTGTAATTATGTAAATTGCTCATATAAATATGAAAACGTAATAAGGTGAAATTGTTAAATTTGCAGCTTGTAAATTTAGTTTCTGATGTTGAAAGTAAAATGAAATTTTCATTCCTGTGACTCCTCCAGAGCTGGTTGGGGTAGTGAAAAAAGCTTCATTAGAATTATTGGCAAATAAATCAAGAAAAAAGTACGAAAATGCTATGAACATTCATGAAGAACATTGACAACTGTAAGGAAGTGTTGACTTTCTTCAGGAAATTTTGTCAGGAATGTCAAAATATTTGAGCGATTTGTGGAAGAGATTATCAAGCGAGAATTATGAATATTTATATAATTTTTGAATTTTGTGTATTTCGTCATTCGAAGAAAGAATGTTTCAACTAATAAGATGTTTATGTGAGTATAAGTTGAGCAAGCACTCAGAACGTTCTGAATTGGGATCATTACTTTTGTCGGTTTAATTCTAAAATCACTCCAAATCATTTAAAAAAAGGGTAGAGTTTTCATAACTACATTACCCAGATTTTCAGCCAAAAGCTATAATTCTTTTAACTTCTTCTGGCTAATAGATAGAGATACTGATCCTGTGTTCCCACGTTGAACCATGGTGTGCATACGCAATGGGTGTGTCTGTCTTGGGGCTAGTATTATTTGTGTACAGTTAGACGACAGCATATTTTCAATATGCATAGCCAACTGGCAGCCCGGGGCTTACTTTGATTGCAATGATTGTGATTTGTGTACGACTGGGATGTAAAAAGATCCAGAAAAAGTAATTAGTATGATTTAAAATCGATAAAGGTGGGTAAGCTGTGATTGTAGGTGTTCATGTGACAAATTACCGTCTGACAATGACCTCAATATATTCCTGTGAAACGTGATCACGCAAAGTTACTCACATTCTATGCGCTGATTACTTATGAGTACTGATGTACATAACTGATAACTGCGATTCAGCTTATTATGAATGGGAATAGCTGATGAATTATATTGAATAAGACAATATAGATTGTTAATGAACAAATTCAACTCCGGCACTTCAAATTGGCCAAATCAATATTTCAGTGAAGTTATTTGAAAACAATGAAAAAAGTATATTATGCAACGAGCGAACAATGATAGCTATTATTCATGAGGTGAAGTTCAGGCCCAAATCACCGAGTGAATAATAGTCATTATACGCGAGTAGCATACTATACTTTATCCACGACTGCTGAATATATTTCTTGAAGATTTCAACATTTGGCGACCGCGACAAGACCCTTTTATAACAAGCATCAAGTTGACACATGAGAAATTTTTAGAGAACTGGTCATTGTATATTTAGTAGTAAAAAATGCTACAATTAAAAATAATAAAATAAATAATAAAAGTAGATTTGCCTCTCGATTGACAAGGTAAAACCATATTTGTTAGTTGGAATACTGAAGAAATACCAATTTAAAGAATATTATATCAAAGCTAAATCTGTGAAGCATCTGACAGCAATATCTCATAGATTTAGCTTTGATATAATATTCTTTAAATTGGTATTTCTTCAGTCACTTGTTATAAATTCATCACTCGTTATTAATGGATATTATTTTGGCCGATCACACAGACGTAAAATGGTTAGATTATAAAGGGTTATCCATTTTGCGGTTTCAAAAGTAAACGTAAATAAAACACATAAAAAATATTTTTTATCATGATATTTCTTTTTTATTATAAAGTTTGAACGTTGACATTTGTGTGAAACACTACATCATTTAAATGACAACCACCCGAATTCTTGCAAGCATCGATTTTTGAGGTAATTTTCAACCTCTTTTTGTCACATATTGGGCAGTATCTCAGCCATAACTTGACGAATATTGGTTTTTAACTACTCAAGAGTTAAAAGTTTATCTGCATAAACACGGTCTTTCGCGTAGCCCCACAAAAAAAGTCAAGCAGTGTCAAATCGCATGATCTTGGTGGTCAGTTGATATCGCCGTCCACCGCCGGTTGTTCAAGCACCCATTCGACGTATCCACGATGTTGATGTGAATGGTCGGCTGACTTCAGTTGGTAAGTGAGCTGAATTTATATGGGTGTAGTTGTAGATCTTAATGCAAAATGTGCCATAACAGTCCTAATTCCTGAGAATGACGAGAAATCGACAGATTTGGGTCTTCGGCAACACTTGCACTTACAGTAGCGATATTTTCAGTGGTACGAGCAAAACGATGATGCACAGGGCTTACAATATCTGTAACCGATCCAGTCTCTTCAAATTTTTTCACAATTTTACCAATTGCTTGTGTAGTTGGACGATTATGTAAACCAAAATCTGCTCTTAAAACACGATATGTGGCTGTGGCAGAATCGCCATTTTTGTATTAGGTTTTTACAATTTTCATGCGTTGTGCGATAGTCAAGCGATCCATTTTCATAAATGTCAGACTTTCAACTGAACAAAAAATTTTTTTTTTAAAACTTCGTTTGACAGATGTCGAATTCCAGCCCTATACTTTTGAAACCGTGAAATGGATAACCCGTTACAATAGTAGTGGTGAATAAATATACTTGTACATTATTATTTTCTGACAAAACTTGAATACTAGAAATCTTATTCAATAGGTAGGTATATGATATTTTGCAATCTCAAGTGGGTGAATATAATAAAACCAACAGCTTTCAAGCTTTTCATATATAAACAAGACCACAAATGCTTGTGACTCGACAAGGAAAAAAATATACGTGTAAATATCTTAGGTCTCTTGACCACAGCGCCAATAGGAAATGTCACCCACACATTTTCATCACAAGTGGTATAAGCGATCATGAAAAATGCAGTTCTTTGATTCCAACTAGCAGTCTGCTTGACGAATCATAGGAAAAGCACGTGAAGTAAGAGAATAAATCGTGAATACATCAAATAATCCAGTCGAATTATGCTTTTAGCAGGCAAGTTTGGGGGTAGTTTTGATATCTTCCATTTTTTATGTTTTTTGGGGTGCTGAATCCGAATGTGAGGTTTGCTAACAAAATTTTGTGACGAAACATAAAAATACACAAAAAAAGAATAACAATCTCATTCTTGGTCGCTTTTTTGCTTATTACTCGGAAAATATCAACTTTTCGTGGAAAAACTTTCCATACAAAATGAAACCACATAGAATTTCCTACAAATTGTACTACCACAGCTTTTTCTGTGACAACCCGCTCTGGCTCAAATCATAGTTGAAAATGAGGTATTTTTAATGACTCAATAAATGAAAAAAAATTATATTCTATGGTTCCGATGATGCGATCCTGTTGAAATTTTGCATGAACTTTCAGTATATGAGTCTCGATTCACAAAAAAAATTCACTCGAATCGGATAACTTGTTATGGAAATATAATATATAATATAATATTCTTCTTATCAATATTCCAATTGAATTTTCTAGGGTTCTGTTCACACTATGGTTACACAATTTTGCATAAGGCTTATTATGAGCATCCTGCATTTGGCCGCAACATTTCATTTCGAATGGTTTCGTTTTGTTACTCAATATCTCAGACAAAATGAAACCCATCGAAATTAAGTGTTGCGGCCATATTGCAAAAATTGTGTGACCATAGTGTGAACAGAACCATAGAAACTTAAATTGAAATATTGAAAAGAAGAATATTTATATTTCCATAACAAGATATCCGATTCGAGTGAATTTGTATTTTTGTAATAGGCAAAAAACTCACCAAGAATGATATTTTTCATCTTTTTTGTATTTTTTTCCATGTTCCGTCACGAAATTTTGTTAGCAAACCTCAGATTCGGACTCAACACCCCAAAAAAAACATAAAAAATGGAAGATATCAAAACTACCCCGAAACATTCCCGCTAGGGGTTCTTTGAAGCACAAATATACCTACTGTACTAAAAAGCTTCAAGTTAAAATGCTTGCTATCCTTTCTTTCGAAACCTTCTATATCCTTTCAATAAAAACCCGTTAAAGTAGTACAATTTTCCCAGTGATAAACTACGCCGAAGAAAACGTCTTAATCCCTAAAGCTACAAGTGCAAGCCTAAGTAGCCCATTTCAGTTATTATCCCATTAACCTGTTTGCGCTCCATTCGGTAGACCCTGAAATTTGTTCATATTTCAGCTTATATTTGACAGAATCTACAACGACGACAATAAACGAACTGAACGATGTATCAAAATCTTATATTAAGCAGCTCCGGAAATTTATGACACATAAAAGTCTCATTTCCAACAAGGCGAATGAGTGCATAAGAATCAAATCAAGTTAATAAAAAGGAAATATCTGCTGTTTTCCCAGAATGATTGGCGATAACTGACTGCGTTTTCCCCACGTGATTTCCCTGAATCAGGACTGTTTCGGACCGATAATGTCGAAAATTGTGACTTGGTATGTGGAATCGGGGAGGAAATTCAGCACGCGGTAAATTTGCGCCGGAAGTGAAAAAATAAAGTTTTATGTTATTCGAGGCGATCGTGTTCAGTTGAAGTCGCAGTGATGTCGCTATATTGGTCTCTACAGATCGGTTCTTATTGAAGTTACGTTCTAATGGATTTTGTTTATGAATCTACATTGAAACAATGATATCTGATTCCTTGTCATGAAATTTGAGAGGGGAAGTTTGTTGACTTCTTTAAAGGCTCTTTACGTGATTTCTGCATGACCACAGCGCCAATAGGAAATGTCACCCACATATTTTCATCACAAGTGGTATAAGATAAGCGATCATGAAAAATGCAGTTCTTTGATCCCAACACGCAGTCTCTTTGACGAATCATGGGAAAAGCACGTGAATAAGAAGATAGATCGTGAAAACATCAAAAGCTTCAAGTTGAAATGCTTGTTATTCTTTCTTTCGGAACCTCCTATATCCTTTCAATAAAAACCTGTTAAAGTAGTACAATTTTCCAAGTGATAAACTACGCCGAAGAAAACGTCTTAATCCCTAAAGCTACAAGTGCAAGCCTAAGTAGCCCATTTCAGTTATTATCCCATTAACCTGTTTGCGCTCCATTCCGTAGACCCTGAAATTTGTTCATATTTCAGCTTATATTTGACAGAATCTACAACGACGGCAATAAACGAACTGAACGATGTATCAAAATCTTATATTAAGCAGCTCCGGAAATTTATGACACATAAAAGTCTCATTTCCAACAAGGCGAATGAGTGCATAAGAATCAAATCAAGTTAATAAAAAGGAAATATCTGCTGTTTTCCCAGAATGACCGGCGATAACTAACTGCGTTTTCCCCACGCGATTTTCCTGAATCAGGACTGTTTCAGACCGATAATGTCGAAAATTGTGACTTGGTATGTGGAATCGGGGAGGAAATTCAGCACGCGGTAAATTTGCGCCGGAAGTGAAAAATAAAGTTTTATGTTATTCGAAGGCGATCGTGTTCAGTTGAAGTCGCAGTGATGTCGCTATATTGGTCTCTGCAGATCGGTTCTTATTGAAGTTACGTTCTAATAGATGTTGTTTATGAATCTGCATTGAAACAATGATATTATCTGATTCCTTGTCATGAAATTTGAGAGGGGAAGTTTGTTGACTTCTTTAAAGGCTCTTTACGTGATTTCTGCATGAAAATACCGACTTTGCATGCAGGAACAGGCCGAAGCAAAAATTTGGAGGGGGACAAAGTTTCGAAAATTTGCCAACTGTTCATTGATTGGCTCGGAAAACCGATGGTTTAAGGTTTAAGGGATATTTTGGTTGTCATTCAAAATTGTTTTCTGAGAGCATTGAAAATAATAATTTAAAATTCTGTGGTGGTACTATTTAATTTTGTATTATCAGATCAACACACTCTTCGACTTCAGGATTTTGAAAAAATATTTTGGTTCTTTCGATACAAAAAAAAGTGAAAAGACATTTGACTCGTATATGATGATTACAACAAAAATCTATTTGAAGATATTAACTAATAATATTATCGACATAGAAAATTATCATAGTAAGTTTTTAAATTATTAGACGTTTAGATTATGTGTTCTGCAAACAAATCGTAAAAGTATTCTAGTCTCATGAAATCTAGCAGACATGAGCACCTCATGAATTCAAATTTTAATGCTGATAGGCAGTTATTGAGGTAAGGAAAATATTGCAGTGGCAATGACTTCAAAACTACTGAACTGGCGATCTGGCCCGCTGAAGAACTCGAATGAGATATTCAGGTCCCACACTTATCCTGAAAATTTGAACTTTAAATTTTTTCCTTCTGAAGGTTATGTGTGATCGTCTACCAATCCCCATCCCCCCTTGGGGACGTCCCTGTTTGCATGAAGGAGAATAAGATTCGAGGTCTTCGGGCGGTCACAAAAGCGCGAAACGAACTGATTCAAAAATTGAACTCGATTGGAGAGGTATAAACTATCCAGGGTGTTAGTGAATCAGTGCGACAAATTTCAGGAGGTTATTCCGAATGAAAAAATAACACCATTATGCTATATAACTTTTCTCCGCATATGCCTAATTTTCCGAGATAAGAGTGTTCGAATTCAACTTTAAACTGACTTGAAGAAGGAGGTTCGCCTCTGAAATATTTCAAAGTAGATATCGATTGAAATATACAGGGTGTCCCGTAATTAGACCGACAAACTTCTAGTGGACATTATATATCATATTTTAGACAGATTCGACCCAAATCATATATTGCAAAATTGCTTCGTTAAGGAGCTAGTGCTCTTTGAAGATGACGTCCTGTCCACACTTTTTGCCACATATTCGTAAAACATGAATGCAAATAATTGATTTCGAAATTTTTGGCGAGATAAGATCTTTGTTTGATAGAATTGATTTATATCTTCAACCTACCATTTTCGAGTGAAAATTAATTCAAAACAAAAGTGACCATTGAGTACTTAGTAAAAAGAGAGAAAATTTCAAATCTATTTTTTCAGAAATGGTGGATCTGGGCGTTATTATACAAGAGCATCTTTTTTCAAGAAAAATAATCGGAATTTATGAATATGATGTAAATCTTGCGAAATAATGAAAGTTTAAAAAGTTTCAACTGAAAATACCCTTCGCCCCCCCAACTGATACGATTGTGCTTGACATGAAAGAAATTCACTCAATCTAATCGATACGTATTTTTCATATTAGCCAATGTGTAAACTTTCAGCACTTTATGTGACTCCGTTTTGCTAATATGTGGCAAAAAGTGTGGACAGGACGTCATCTTCAAAGAGCACAAGCTCCTTAACGAAGCAATTTTGCATTATATGATTTGGGTCGAATCTGTTTAAAATACGATTTGTAATGTCCACTAGAAGTTTGTCTAATTACGGGTCTGAAGAAGGTGTCTGATATAGACATCGAAACGTTACATTGTCCTTTTCATTTATTTTCTTTTTCCGATTCACTATTACGCAACAATTTTTTCTAGACCAATAATTTGCTCCTGACAAATAAGTGCAAAGGTTTCCGCAGGAGCACTTCATCTTAATTAAAAACTTATGAATTATTTCTGTTTGAGAGACTGGTAGTGAAATCCTGAGAAGTTTGTTAGAAATATTTCAAAGTAAAAAAATTTTTGAGTTCTTTTTTTCGCACAGAAAAAAAACATCTAAACGCGTATAACAGTGGAGTGTTTTTTTTTCCTTAAAAAATTATATAGTTACCTATACGTTTCATGAACATTAAATTCTTGAGTGCACTTCAGAAAATGCTTATTAACTACGACTTGAAATCCACCAAATTTCATTTCCATGTCTCGATGCTTTCAGAACGAAGTATTTGAGAACAAAAGTGATATAGCATAAAGTCATCACCTCCTGAAGTTTGTTTGTTATTGAGATATGGCAATGAATAAAAAAGAATATGTTTAGAAAATGAGAGGCAATATCTAAGTGTTTGTAAACAGTATCTTCTTCCAACGATTCACTCCACCAAGGCGTTGTGAATGCAACTGCAAGTTCGTTGAGATTTTGTCCGGTTCTCTAGTTTCTGATTAATATTTTATCATTGTCACTTAAAAAACTCATAAAATAATTTAAGCATGAAAGACCCCAGCAGTTATAGTGCATCCAATAGACCACAATTTTATAATGATGAAGTGATATACATGAATACGTACTTTTCTCGTCCCCACTGGTTCTAATATTATTCTTTGTATTGACTCACCTGAAAAAAACAAAATAATCACTTAGGATATAACATGAAAGAATTACATCAAAACAAAATTGGTAAAATAAATTTTAATTTCATTACTAAGCAAAAACTCAGTTTCACAATTCTCCTTGTCATTACCGACATCGAATTTTTCTAATGTTTTCATAAAACTATAAGAGTTCAAAGATTTCACTAAATTATTTCAATTCTCAGTTCGAAATCATAACTATCATTTCAAGTTAAGAAAAAAAATTCAAAGTCTTAGTTTCATACCGTAGTAAAACAGATGATTGAACTGAATCATTTCCCATTTTCATTTTATATGTGTTTAAATTACATTTTTATAGTTCCCATTCCAGGGTGATTATTAATGGAGATTTTCATCGCGGAGTCAGAATCAATTTTGTTATCCCCGTTTTATTAACATATCATCAATATTAATGATGTACTTTATAAGGTCATGCAGCAAGAAATTCATTTTGTGGGCGAGACGGTGTATAAAATCGGGATTTATTCATTACTGGAGTATTAAAAGCTTGTTTTAAAAGCATAAACGGTTAAGGTAATTGACATTTTGTGTGATGATCTTAAGATATCCTGCTGACTAATAGAAGCGTTCGAAAAAAATTTATCATATCAAACACGTGACGAATAAAAAAATTACCCACTATAATATACAAGGTGTCTGTAAACAAATGCGCAATCTTAGAATATTCATTCTATGGAACGTACGATGAAATGGAATGAACAGTGATCATAACTGCTTGAATGTTTTTATTTTTTCCGAGAAAAGTATCGACTGTATCGAAATTTTGCTGGAGACTTGAATGGAAAACCATAAGAGAATTTTATTTTTCGAAAATCTATCCCACGAAAACAATTCTTGAAGAAAAATCATAAGGGGCTGTTATTTTCAACTCCTAATAATAAAGTTAGGGGATCAAAGAAAATTCTGTGAGTAACATCCACTCAATGAATTATATAATGTATAGTTTTATGACTCAGTGTTTTTTAGGACTCATCATCGCCTTCCAAAGGCTGTATCATGAAAGGAAGGTTGATTTCGATAAAAGTTTATATGAACTACCCTGCTTATTTTCATCCCTAAGTCCCTCGCATTTGTTTACAGACACCCTGTATAACTCATGTAAATTAAAGAGTTGTTTTGATGAAATGATGAAATATTATCTTCTTCTCTATGAAATCGCAGTAAAAATATACAAAATCGTGGAATATGTTGATCAAATGAATCATTGTCATGGGCAACTGAACACAAAGTGTTCGGAATCATAGAAATTTATATTATGTCAAATGTATCTCTTAGGCCGATTAAGAATGTATTTCAATCAAATATTACACTCAATTCATGGTGCGGTAGACGGAAAAATCTGATAATCAATATGTTTACTAATCTAGCGATAAATGGTATTGAACTATTAAAATATCTTCACCATTAATCGCTGACATTAATGAACTGGTTGATTGAATAACTAATTGCAGTGCAATATTTACGTATTTATCCCAAAATTAGATGAAAATCCTGTGAACTCCTGATGTTAGAAGATATTGTTCACATTGTATGAATATAAGGGATAATGCTTCCCAGGGAAGGGGAAAGTTCGACCTAATTTGGTTCATAATATTCAACATTTGACGGAACTCCTGAAGTACGAGTATAACGAGGAAATATTTGATTCAAAAATATTATCGTATAGGGTGAAAGCTATAGTAATTGACACCTTAAGTGCATTGATACTTGAGTAGGCGAATTCGGTTCCTAATTTCACTGCAGGACTATAGTTATTATTGCCATTCAATTCAAATTTTCAATAAATATCGATTGAATATTCGAGGAAACACCAATTTTATCAAAGTTACATATTATTTGATAGCCATTGACATAATTACATCTCACTTTTGCATCAATTTTGGGTATGATATCATCCTTCTTTCTCTCACTCATTCATCTTCATTATATGGGTGAAAGAAACATTCATACTGAAAATACTAGAGAAATAAGAAATTTTAGATAATAATATTCCATATCAACAACGTAGTTACAAAAATTATTAGTGATGTAATAATTATAAGTGCTATAAAAGGTTTTTTAATCTGTCTCACATATTTCATAAAGATTCATTTCTATTGGGTCAAGTTCAGTTTCCTCAGATTATCATCCTGAAAACGCCATCATTAGATATTTGGCGCGAGATTTTGCAGTAGTGTCAATAAATGTATATGTTAGAGTTTCTTTAAGGACTGCACATAATAGCGTGTATTTTTCGATTTTGTATTGTTGAATAGGTATTCCTAGGAACCTTCCAAACAGTATAAAACTTCTAACGAATAAGAAACAGAACAAAATCGAATAATATGCGCAATTATGTGAAAACGCTATCCTTGAGTAAACTCTAAAGTCGCATCCACACTATGCCGAACGACATCATTCGACTTGTGTCGTTCGACAAAGTCGAATAAGTGTGGACGTTGTAGAAGTCGAATCGAATCGTGTCGCTTCCAACCCGACTGAGCGCGGTCCCGATCAAAGGAAGTCGAATCGAATCATTCAGTCTGGACGTGTCGACTGTCGAATGGGCCGAATGGGGTTCAGTTGCATCCAAAAGCGCTGCGTATTCACATGACGTCGGATTCGGATTTGAACTGAATTTCTCCCGCGTCCCGGCTCCGTGACGAAGACGTTCTTGTTGAAGGCTCGCTCACAACTGAGTCGAACCGTTTATCGTTCGACACGTCCACACCGATTGTCGAATCGAACGTGTCGCCCCGAACGTGTCGAATGATGTCGTTCGGCATAGTGTGGATGCGACTTAATATATACACTTATTGACACTACTACGAATTCCCGTGCCAAATATCTAATGATGGCGTTTTCAGAATGGTAACCTGAGGAAATTGAACTTGACCAAATGAAAATAAATCATTCTGAAATATCTGGAGACCGATTAAAAAACTCTAGATAGCACCAATAGTTTATTACATCGGTATATATGTGCATAGTGTCAATTACTATCAGGGTGTCAACAACTGAACCTCTCAGCCTACACGGATTTTTGCCTGTTGCGTTTGATGTTGGAAGAAAAACAATATTTAATAACCTGGAACGACTGGAATGTTGTTGACAGCAGCATTTTTACTCGTTAAAAAATAGGCCGATCAGAAACAGCAACAGTTGTTTGTGGATTAGGTACAGGAAGAAGCTAAGTGGAAATATTGAAGCTTCCTGTATCTTTCATATTGTATTATAAAAGTTGAATTGAACTATCTTGCTTGTTAGCAATGGATAGAATGAAGACTAATATTGTGAGATAGCATGCTTATTAGATTACACAGAAATAATTCGACTTCATTATGTATCAAATTCATGTTGAATAAAAATTCATCGAATAGAAACGAACCACTGAGTAGCTGGTAATAATGCTGTTTTATTTTTCCGATATATCTTGGACTAAATCTACCCAATGGTTTTGTAGTTGCAAGGTTCATTCACTGAATGATTGAATCATTTGATACATATGAATTAATTCAAAGTTTTGACTGAAAGTCTGTAACTTGACAGTTTTGAGATATTCCATTTAAAATAATTTTTGATTTTTTCGAGTGACTTTTGAATTTGGCACTCCAGAATCGTTCTATGTCAATGAGAACATTGCAGCATATAACACAGTACTTATAGTTCTTTCAGTTGTTTTATTATTAACGTATTTGATATTGTATACGAGTTGGATTTATAGATTTAATAATCTCAACCCTTGTCGTTATTTGAATAAATGAAAATAAATAACATACCAAACTTCATATACGGGGGTTGTGAAATATGATGAATCTGACAGTGTTATTTTTTTTTCGGAATGGTGTCCCGTTGAGACACTTTTTCTTGGGTCCCTTTGTCTTTCGACTATGTAAGCGTATTTTTATTTATCCATATTTATTATTTCATAGAAATGCCTGGGTTGTTTGTGAATGTTTATGTTTTCAGCATTTTTTCAGTAAATTTTCAGTAGTCAATACCACAGATTCGAAATCTATGTATACCTTCGATCATTTTGAATATTTTTGTATGTGGAAAAGGTACGCTCCACATCTACGGACGTAACTGGGGAGAATTTGAACCTTGGTGCTATCTTCTGCCTTATAGTTTCAGGTTAAACTTCTGCCGTCCCATTTATAAAACTTTCGATAAGAGACAAATTTTCGAAACCTAGATTTCCTTTCGATATCCTTTTAAACTTTTCTTGAATTTTATTTCGAAATGCCAATGGGAACGTGGAGTTCATTTGGCGCATTTTACTCATTTTTTGGATACTAATACTGCGTTCCGGAATGCGATAAAGTTGATTCGCAAATCTGACAAAAGTTACAATTATTAGTATTATTTCTCAATATACCTCATATTTAGTGGAATTCGGTCGGATTCAGCACTTTTATCGCATTTCGGAACGCAGGGAAAAAAATATGTACCGAAAACATGCATCATAACTGGATCTTAGCTGAAATATGCAAATACCGCTAAAGATGTCTTAAATATGCAAATGCATATGCAAATATACAGATGCATATAATCCGGTCTCTCGTTATATGCAACAATGTTCTGAGATATTGACATAAAACGATTCTTGAAGGCAAATATCTGAGTTCTGTAACTCCGAAATGTTTCACCAAAATGAATCTTCTATCAAATTTTGTTGCATATATTCCCCAATACTTCGCTTATTCCCCGTCAAAAACAGAAAACTATTTTCCTATCGAAAACCGCCGTTTTCTAGGAAAAACAAATTCCAGGCCCTATTCGCCGTCCATCCCTCATTTGACTTAGTTGGAACAAATAGTCAAATTCAATTAACGCCAGAATTCGGGCGGCTAGGCGAAACCCCCCTGAAAAAGTGATTAATTTCGCGGCGAACGTCGGTTTGGTATTACAAGATTGACGACAAACCGAACACGAGGTTCATTTTACCCCAGTAATTAAAACCTATCAAACCCATTCGCTCGGAGAGATTGAACGTGAACTTATTCCGCCCAAATTCCGGACTTGGGGTGACTCCGGGAATGGGCAATTAACATTCTGGATCTTCGGCATGTTAATCGGACGATGGACGCCTTGTTGACAGTTTTGAATTGGTGTTTTCCAAAGATTATATAGTATAAAGATAGGAAACGACACGACTACAGTGTATAAGCGACGTATCTGGGTCAGATCTGAACTAATGTTACTTAAAAATGGTTAGGTTAGATATGAGAAATGTCATTTATAAAAAAAATAAGAAAAGCCCTGAGCAGGAGCTTTTGAGCTATCGTTCTTTGGAGGAGCAATAATAACTATTACCTCTAAATTTCATATGGGATTTGAGTTTGACACCAAATATATACATAAAAGCAGAATCTCAGCACAATCGGAATTATACAGGGTGTCCGGGGAGTAACTGTATCGGGTGTCCCGAATTCGTTGTCTAGTGAGGGGATCTCAGAAACCCTTGGAGCTAGAAGGAAATGGGTGGCACAATTTCGGGCTCGATTTTTGAGAGATTTAATTTGGTGAAAACCGTAACTTTGTAAGTTCAACCGTTTTCGAGATATTAGCGAAAATTGGAAAATGGCGTGAAATGAAAAGTTCTCATAACTTCTTCATTACTGGCGCTATGAACATGAATCGAAAACATTATACAGGCACTTTTTTTCGTAGAATTCTTTGATGTAATCAAATTTTTTTTATTGCGTTTTTTTTCGAAGTTATAATACAAACTTGTGTTTTTTTGAATAACAAATGGAACCGTCTTTTTTTCCCTTTTCAAAAATATATAACTTAATATATAAATTTCTTATTAAACTGTAAAAAACATCAAAAGTTTTATTTTAACACGAAAAATCAAATGGTTGTCTAAATATGATAATCTGTGAACATCAAATGATTAAAAGATAAGAACAGATAACAAATTTTTCATAAATATTGTTCGAAGTGAAGTCCATTTTGGTCAATGCAAAGCTCACACCTTCTTCTGACATTGTGAGGTGTGAGCTTTGCATTGACCAAAATGGACTTCACTTCGAACAATATTTATGAAAAATTTGTTATCTGTTCTTATCTTTTAATCATTTGATGTTCACAGATTATCATATTTAGACAACCATTTGATTTTTCGTGTGAAAATAAAACTTTTGATGTTTTTTACAGTTTAATAAGAAATTTATATATTAAGTTACATATTTTTGAAAAGGGAAAAAAAAGACGGTTCCATCTGTTATTCAAATGCTTATGGTTCACATTTGAAAAAACACAAGTTTGTATTATAACTTCGAAAAAAAACGCAATAAAAAAAATTTGATAACATCAAAGAATTCTACGAAAAAAAGTGCCTGTATAATGTTTTCGTTTCATGTTCATAGCGCCAGTAATGAAGAAGTTATGAGAACTTTTCATTTCACGCCATTTTCCAATTTTCGCTAATATCTCGAAAACGGTTGAACTTACAAGTTACGGTTTTCACCAAATTAAATCTCTCAAAAATCGAGCCCGAAAATGTGCCATTCATTTCCTTCTAGCTCCAAGGGTTTCTGAGATCCCCTCACTAGACAACGAATTCGGGACACCCGATACATACTCTTACCAGAGATAGAGTTGGACTAGCTGATTACTGATTGACTATAAAAAATTAATTTCTGGATTTCCCTAGAAAGCTACAGGGTGATTTTCCAACTTCTTGGAAATACTTAGACCATCATAAAATCCAAACTAATTGACGGATATTATTGAAACTTGGGAGGTTATTGGCACATGCTAAGGTCGAGTCAGAAAGATTTCAATTATTTCATTATTCCAGGGCCGGACTCGTTAATGTTCATTTAAAGTGTTCAGGGTAAAAAAAACACTTTGTATTTCGAATTACAAATAATTGATTCTCTTTTTAGAAAGAAGGTTAATTATGCTTCAATTTGTGGTATCGCTCAAAATTGTCACATCAACAATTATTTTTTTATGAATTTTTGAATTTGGATAAAGTTCGAAAAATTGAATTTAAATACCTGAACAGGACTTGGCCATCTTGTAGAAGTCGAAAATAAATAATAAATTTCGGCATTTGAAATTTGAGGATATCGTCCTTGTATATATTTGCCATAGTTTTGATCTCAATAAGTATTGATCTTGTGCCTTTCAAAGCTGTATACAGGGGGTTTTCCAATAAGAGATGTTATTTTGAATAGCCCGCTATTTCGGTAGATGTCACGTTTAAAATTTGGCAGAGACGGTTCGTAAGACTCGAACATTTTTGGGTCGACGTAAAGCACCTTGTCGGACCGTAATAAAGAAATTGGTAAAAAAATTCGATTTTTTATGGCCGAAATTTCATAGTATTGATTTGGACAACGTTCACTATCAACAGGACGGCGCTACGTGTCACACAAGCAACGAAACCATTGTTTTTTTTGGGAAAAGCTCCGGACCGTGTAATCTTTCGAAGAGGTGATCACAATTGGCCACCGAGATCTTGTGATTTAACACCTTACAACTTCTTCCTTTGGGGCCACGTGATAGAAAAGATCTATACGCCAATAGCCCAGCGTCGATTCAAGACCTCATATATGGAATTCGTGAGGCTATCGAGGACATAGGCCAGCCACTTTGAGATTTGGTTATGCATAATTTCCATTAATAAGATATGGTTCTGTAAGCGTGGCCGTGGTGGTCATTTGCCTGATGTTATTTTCCACTATTTACGGCGTAGCTTCTTCTTTATAATGAAATAAACATCCGATCATTTATATTGAAAAATTGCATTTTTCTTTGAATATCAAAATAACACCTCTTATTGCAAAACCCTTTACACCTTTGTCGGCCAGAATGGCAGAAACTGGTGAACTTATAGCCATACCGAATTCTTGTTAGTAACAAATACTGTCTATCTGGAAATAAGTCATACATGCAGAAAGCATTTCTACTATATAGTTTATGTTAGTGAAGTTCTTTCAGCAAACTGAATTTTTATTCGAAACATAAAATATCTCACATGAGTAAAACTATACAAAAAGTCCACCTTCTATAACATCCTATGGAAAAAAGCGGCCTTGTCAATTTGCACAAACCAATTTCTGCCCACCTCCACTAATGCAATTTGAACGGCATTCCAACGATCTTATCAAAACAAATCAACGTAAAATAATATAGAAAAGTAACCCATCTAATCGACATTTATCATCGATAATGTAGGGATCTGTCAATGCAAAGATGATGATTAATGCACGAAATCGAGTAGGTAATGATATTAATCCCATCCTGTTTGTTGTACAAGATCTGTGCGGATAACAGTTGAAAGATGACGCCTCCGCAGCATCCTCAGGTGCATACGCGATGCATCGACCTCTGCATATATGGCCTGGTGACGATTTGGACACCCTGTATATAACTATGTCGGTCAGAATGGCAGAAACTGGTGAACTTATAGCCATACCAAATTCTTGTTAGTAACAAATATTGTCTATCGGGAAATAAGTCATACATGCAGAAAGCATTTCTATTATACCGTTTATTTTAGTGAGGTTCTTTCATCCTACTGAATTTTATTCGAAACATAAAATAGCTCCCACGAATGAAACTATACAAAAAGTCTTCTATAACATCCTCTGGAAAAAAGGCCTTGTCAATTTGCGCCAACCAATTTTTGCCCACCTCCACTAATGCAATTTGAACGGCATTCCAACGATCTAATCAAAACAAATGAACGTAAAATAATATAGAAGAGTAACCCATCTAGTCGACATTTATCATCGATAATGTAGGATCTGTCAATGCGAGGATGATGATTAATGCACGAAAATCGAGTTATGATATTAATCCCATTCTGTTTGTTGTACAAGATCTGTGCGGATAACAGCTGAAAGACGACGCCTACGCAGCAATCCTCAGGTGCATATACGCGATGCATAGACCTCTTCATATATGGCCTAGTGACGATTTGGACACCCTGTATATACCTATGTCGGTCAGAATGGCAGAAACTGGTGAACTTATAGCCATACCGAATTCTTGTTAGTAACAAATACTGTCTATCGGGAAATAAGTCATACATGTAGAAAGCATTTCGTTTATGTAAATGAAGTTCTTTCATCCAACTGAATTTTATTCGAAACATAAAATAGCTCCCATGAGTGAAACTATACAAAAAATTCTTCTATAACATCCTCTGGGAAAAAAACATTGTCAATTTGCACCAACCAATTTCTGCCAACCTCCACTAATGCAATTTGAACGGCATTCCAACGATCTTATCAAAACAAATCAACGTAAAATAATATAGAAAAGTAACCCATCTAGTCGACATTTATCATCGATAATGTAGGATCAGTCAATGGAAGGATGATGATTAATGCACGAAAATCGAGTTATGATATTAATCCCATCCTGTTTGTTGTACAAGATCTGTGCGGATAACAGTTGAGAGACGACGCCTCCGCAGCATCCTCAGGTGCATACGCGATGCATCGACCTCTGCATATATGGCCTGGTGACGATTTGGACACCCTGTATATACCTATGTCGGTCAGAATAGCAGAAACTGGTGAACTTATAGCCATATCAAATTCTTGTTAGTAACAAATATTTTTATTATACCGTTTATGTTAGTGAAGTTCTTTCATCCAACTGAATTTTCATTCGAAACATAAAATAGCTCCCATGAGTGAAACTATACAAAAAATCCCCTATAACATCCTCTGGGAAAAAGGCCTTGCCAATTTGCTCCAACCATTTTCTGCCCACCTCAACTAATGCAATTTGAACGGCATTCCAACGATCTTATCAAAACAAATGAACGTAAAATAATATAGAAAAGTAACCCATCTAGTCGACATTTATCATCGATAATGTAGGAATCTGTCAATGCAAGGATGATGATTAATGCACGAAAATCGAGTTATGATATTAATCCCATCCTGTTTGTTGTACAAGATCTGTGCGGATAACAGTTGAAAGACGACGCCTCCGCAGCATCCTCAGGTGCATACGCGATGCATCGACCTCTGCATATATGGCCTGGTGACGATTTGGTTAATTTCTTGCGAATTCATCAGTCTCTGTCAGACGTTGTTCAAAATACATCTTGACGTGCGACATGAAAAGGATGAAATTAATCCATGATATTGAGTTGTATTCGGAGTTAAACTTCAACATAATGAGGTGGGCTGAGGAATGACAGACGTAGGTGGCTACTTCAATAGAAAACCAGACTTTAAGCGTAAATTGGGTGAAGAGTTTTGGCTGCTGCAACAATAAATTCCAAATGTAAACATGAGTTTTTTTACTGACGTGAATCGTAAGTTGAATTTCATCATCTATTGTTAGCATCATTATCAAGCAAACCTCTCAAAATAAAAGTAGCTCATTTCAATGATAGAAACCTATAGTCTGTTCTCGAAAGTTTGAGCCGTCGGTTGGCCATGACAATTTGGTATATTCCACTGTGTATATTAAAATTTTAGGTTATGTTGTTTATTTTCTTGTCAGATTGATACGCAATGTTGTCATTATGGCATAGAGTTCTCTGATAACTCGCAAGCTCGTCGCACGAGACCGGGCACTTTCGGCAACGTTGACTTTATTTTACGTTATGACAGTAAATACTGCCAACTTCAGATAAATAAACAAACGCCTACTATGCGCTCAAACTTTCGTGAACGGACTTTATGGTACTCCATTTATCAATAAAAATCTTTGTTTTCTCAAAAATTGGCATATTACGTCAAAAATAAAATGCGGCCATATTCAGACGTTGTTCAAAATACAGCTTGACGTGCGACATGAAAAGGATGAAATTAATCCATGATATTAAGTTGTATTCGGAGTTAAACTTCAACATAATGAGGTGGGCTGAGGAATGACAGACGTAGGTGGCTACTTCAATACAAAACCAGACTTTAAGCGTAAATTGGGTGAAGAGTTTTGGCTGCTGCAACAAGAAATTCTAAATGTAAACATAAGTTTTTTTACTGATGTGAATCGTAAGTTTTGGTCGGCTGTTTATAATCCATATATCAACTAAGCGAATCACGTAACAACAACTACTAATGGGTTTGATATTATTGAAATATTTATTTACCACGTCAACAGAACTAGCCATTTATTCGATGAAGTTGTTAGACAACATTACCATTTGAGAAATTCTGACGTGAAAATATTGAATGAAGGCTAGTTACTTTTCTTCCACGTAATCCGATAGTCATCAATCTAATTTTTCTTTGTCCATTTCTATTTGTGAAAGGCATTTATATGGTTTCACTTTGAAGTTGACGTGGATGATAGATACCTAGCATATATCATAGTGATGAACATGTTACTATTGATTGAAATCAATTATTTTCACTTGAGAATCTATTCTTTCCTATTCAAAGGTTCTGAAAAATCATTTCTTGGGGAGCCAGAACGTTTGCTGAATCTTGCTGGTTCCAAAGCAGCTTTTCGGAATATCGCAGTAATTTCGAGGTTATTTTGATGTAACTTATAGGTTTCTTCTTATGTTGCTTTGCAGGAAAAACAACAATCGAAAAAAGACTTTAATTTTTTAAGACATCCTAACATTCAATCATTGCACTCATAAGGTGAAAAAGAGTTTTTTACTGATTTTTTTTATGATTATCCCGCTATTGAAGTTCATATTCATGCCGAATACCAATAGCAGTATTATGGGTGTCCCTGGGTGAGTGGCCTAATATATTATTATGGAAACTATTGATGGTAAAGATTTCAAATTTTGTGGATCGATCTTTGGCCATGTAAGGTACATTTTTAAAATAACTTCACATTTCCAGTATTACCGGATGTACGACCATTTGGCAAAAACTTTGTTATTTTAAACGGTACATCCGCTATTTCTATTTTTTATTGAATATTAAATCTATTCACTATTACTTTTTCAAACCTTTCTTTAACGGTTTTTTGAGTAATTAACTATTTTTCGAAATTTTAAATCAAAATGGCGTATTACGAAAATGGCTCTAGTTCACTCAATATTTGAGATCCAAGTCAGAAATTCCGCACGTTATTAGATATTGATCTGGTCTATGTCACTGCTTTAGAACTAAAGTTGTCAATTATACAGAATGGACCAAAAAATCATCATTTTCTGAGTTACAAAATCGTGAAAAAGTATGTTCTTTCAAATTAGACACCTCGTATATATTTCAATTTTTGGAATCAATACAACACACTTTACAATTTTTTTATTCACGTTCCTATACCTATCTCAACGATTTTGTAACTTGGCAAATTCTGATCTTTTTGTCCATCCTGTATAACTGACAACTATAATTTAAAAGCAGTACATAATAGATCAGATCAATATTAAAAAACGACTTGTTAAATTTTTGGCTTAAATCTCAAATAATGAGCGTACTAGAGTCATTTTCGTAATACGCCTATTTGATCTAAAATTTCGAAAAATGGTTAATAACTCGAAAACCGCGAACGAAAGGTTTGAAAATGTAATAATTAATAGATTTAATATTTAATGGAGTATCATAAAAAATAGGAATACCGGATGTCCTGTTTAAAATAACAAAGTTGTTGTTGTCGTACATCCGGTAACACTGGAAATGTGAAATTATTTTTAAAATGTACCTTACAGGGCCAAATATCGATCCACAAAATTTTAAATCTTCACCATCAATAGTTTCCATAATAATCTAATAGGCCACTCATCTTGGGACACCTGATATACTATACAAACACATAATACTGCTATTGGTATTCGGTCTGACTATGAACTTCAATATCGGGAACATCATAAAAAACATCAGTGAAAAACTCTTTTTCACCTTATGAGTGCAATGATTTAATGATAGGAGTGTTCCAAAAATAAAT
The DNA here is from genome assembly GCA_013421045.1 of Propylea japonica. NCBI lineage: Eukaryota > Metazoa > Arthropoda > Insecta > Coleoptera > Coccinellidae > Propylea > Propylea japonica. The sequence goes on along the minus strand of CM024246.1, from coordinate 27,427,740 downwards.
GCTTTTTTCGATTGATTTTTTTTCCTGCAAAGCAACATAAGAAGAAACCTATAAGTTATATCAATATAACCTCGAAATTACTGCGATATTCCGAAAAGCTGCTTTGCAACCAGGAGGGTTCAGCAAACGTTCTGGCTCCCCAAGAAATTCAGCTGTCAGATACTCTTGTACAGTGCTCCCTTACAGCAGAAAAATGTTTCGAAATCTCAAATCTTGTCGAAAAAAATGCGAAACTGTGAATCCACCATTACTTTCATCAACATCTCATCTAGGAAATACGTCATGCTCTCCTGTGCCACAGCTTGGCGTTCTTTGCAACGGCGATTATTTCGCTTCATCATAGCACCTTGCTTGGCACCTTGACGAAAACGGAAAATTCAAGAACAAAGCTCGGGAGTTTCGGTTACCGACTATCCAATCCTATCCATCTCAGTCGCAGTCCATCAAACCGTCGTCAATCTGCTGTCTGTCAAGCAGGAGGATGAGCGCAGGTTGGTTTGGGGCCAGTGGGACAGCACTGGGGCTCCGTGGGGGGGACTCTCTGGGATCACTAGCCGAGCCAAGGCCAAGGCTGACTAACGAACGGGCAGCAGCCTTCCTTTGGCCGGTAACGTCTGTGTTCGGAACCAGCTGTCTTATGCTCTCGCTGTGGCACGTCATAGGCCAATTTTATCTTCGTGATGGATTGAATCGTGTTTTGGTGTTGTGGGATTTCCTGCAATCTCCGCGAATATGATGAAATGTTGGTCGATTGGACACGATCCAAACAACCCTTGTGATGAAGCTGTTTATAGTGAATAGAGAGTTATCGAAACCCAAATAGAGGCCTTACTTTATTGAAGGATCCTATAAAAGGATCCTTTAACGTTGGTCAGACATTTGAGCTATCGGAACGACTCATTTCCTGTCAACTTTATTGAGGCATTTTATTCATTTTGACACTTGCGACAATTCATGTGTTGCCGAAGATACTTTATTGATATATCCGGAAAATAGAATTTTTTTGACCAAAAGAAAAATTTCTGGAAGCCTGCGAGACCAAAAAACTATTTTCGAACCAGTTGCGTACAATATGCAAATTTTAGATAACTAATTTCATATGAACCGTTAGCCGTTAGTTCGTTGCAAGTTGCTATGGTAATGATCAACTGTATTTTTCAGAAATATACTTCCTGGTCAAGTTTTAGTACTTGGAGAATTATTTTTTTATTGAATGAAATTGTCAATTTTACACTTCTTTTCACATTTCAGCATTCAAAAGGAATTCTCTGTCAACACTTCCCCCAAAATATCACTACGCCCTCATAAGTGGATCTGAGACATTTATTTTCAATCTCGCTGTTCATTTTTTCCACAAAATTTTCATAATATACGACATCAAATGCCCTACTGACTACCAAAAAAATAAAGCAGTACCTGACCACATAAAACCACATGATATAACCCATAAGAATGAGAGAACTGTCAAAATAAGGGATCTTTTATTTAAATACGGTCGTCCCTTATTTGGATTAAGTAAGGGTGGCCACCTTGAAATCTTTCTTTGATGCGCATAAGCATAAGATGTCAAAATAGGGGAAACTTTATTTCAGTTGAACGTCTAATAGCGCTTCGATAACTCTCTTATATCTCAGATAATTCTTTTTCAAACAGAACTGGTTCCTCGGTAACTTTTAGAGATGTTTTATTCCTATAGGAGTATCTCAAATTCGACATTGACTGCCTCCTACCAATACCTTCTAGGTACGAAAATATATGTTATCAAGAGAGACAGAATTCAACTGTATTGTCACAGATTATTGATGTACTTCTATAAACCGGATATACTTTCAATACATGTACGATTGAATTCTGGTACATTTTAGCAAATATCCTCGCAACTAACTTTTCGACGTATTGAAATATTGTTTGGGTATTCTCCCTCATTTTTTGCTTCTTGTATCTGACGTTTCGGCCATCAGTATTTGGCAAGTGTGGTCAGAAAAACATTTTAAACTTGCTTATCTCAGAATATTCATTCTATGGAACACTTATACGATGAAATGGAATGAACAGTGATCATAACTGCTCGTAAGTTTTAATTTTTTCCGAAAAAAGTATCGACTGTATCGAAATTTTTCAGGGAACCTTTTTTCTTCAGAATTGAATGGAAAACCATAAGAAAATTTTATTTTTCGAAAATTAATCACACGAAAACAATTTTCGAAAGAAAATCATACGTGGTTGTTATTTTCAACGCCTAATAGTAAAGTTAGGAGATCTAAAGAAATTGTGTGAGTAACATTTAAGTGGTGCTTCATATTATGTATAGTTTTGTGATTCAGTGTTTTTAAGAAGCCGTCAAAAAATTTTAAACTGTCAACTCATCATAGCCTTCCAAAGACTAAATCCTGGAAAGACAGTCGATTCCCAAAAAAAATAATATGAACTACCCCTGCTTATTTACATCGAGGAATCATCTTCCAAAGTCCCTCGCATTTGTTTACAGACAACCTGTATATTCCAATAACCAATATTCTTATGGAATAAAGTCGAACATCAAAAATCCTTTCAGTTTGTAAACACGATTTGACTTGAAATTAAAACGCATAAAAACACTCAGAGGCATCCCAAACTGCTTCAGAGGACAGCGCTGAAATTTATTTTGAGCTGCGGGTGCCAGGCATGTGCCATTTATTTGTGTACAAAACAGGGTCCCTCTTTCAATCTCTCACATCCAACACACATCGTTTTCCTTTATATTGGGCAATACTTCACGCGAAACGAACATCGCAAGATTGATGTTCAAATAATTGATTTCCAATAGCTTTGTTACGGAAATTGCACAAAATATTGCGAGAAAACTAGAAGCGGCATTATATCTATCTTATTCTCAGAGTAAAATGTAAACCTAGAGTTGCCTTCACGCATTTGTTATGCAACCAAGTAGAATCTGTTCATACGCGAGAACAAACCTCCGGCGTTGCGAAATCGTACCGTATGTTTATTCCATATTGGGATCATTGACTTACCGCATTCCTACTCTGATACTAACGACTTGCGTCTGATAATTCTATCAAGTCTGGCAACATTGTCTGTTAGTGTTTAGTTCCTTGATGCGATGTGTTTACATTTTCATTTCGATTTGACGTTCATAAACTGAATTATTTTACTGATTTGTATTACATATATTCAGGAATTGGAGAAATGCAAATCTAACCAATTGTTTACTTCCCCCCAGTGTGCCAGTGAAATGCTTTCCATCTCACTCTAATGCTTGGTTGATTACAATGCAATACTTTTCACGCGTAGGGGCATATCTATGTTTATTTCGTACTCTGAGCTTACGGTGATATTGAAGTTCATTTACTTCGGAAAAATTGCCAAATAGTAGCATAGGTTGATTAGGGATAGTAGGTATTAAAATTGTTATATTTCTTTCATTCTGTAAAACTATAACTAGCTTCATGATGTACCGCTGCTAATAACCATAAGGTTGATGCTTCTTATTACTTAAGAAATCCCATATCTCAGATTATGACGATATTATATTTATTCCTTTTCAGAATCTGTCTATGGAATGTCAAACTTCAAAACAAAAACAAACATTGGCTTCTTATATCTTGTCCTCAAATTCATTCTATTGATTGATATCACACTTGGGGCCTTTCTAGGTTTTTTGTTGATCAAAGGATCAACTGAAGTAGTGAGAGAAAGAGAGAGAGAGAGAGAGAGGGAACGTCGGTTCTCTTCGTCAGTTTTACTACACTCGATTTTCTGCTCAGTCCTGGCGAACCGAAATGTAGCGGCCAAATATTCACTATTTCTGTACTGTTTTTCAATAATTTCAGTGAGTTTTGAAAACTTGTTTCTTTCCATTTCAAGCAATAGAGTAATTTAGAAAGGGTTATTAAAATTATTTCTTTGTCGGCAGATGGAACAATAATAAATGAGTTGTAATCTAATTTGCTACTACCGTTTCTAGTGGTTCTGCTGTAGTTTGGCACTTGAACCTATGAAACAATTCGATATACGACCTCACCTGTTTCAGGAACTTTCCAACGCATCATCAAGTTTCAGGTGTTCGAATCTAACCGAAACACATTACGCTTGAAATACGATGATATGGATTGTGTACGAAAGCCATGAAATTCCTTTGTGTAATTTACTGAAGGTGAAAATTACAGTTTCGAAATATTAATCGTAGAATAATATGTAAAGGAATAATCATTCAAACTTGCACAAAATTGAACTTTAAATCCTAGGCAGATATTATTAAAAGTTTGATGGTGAAACACCTAACTGATTTCATCACATTGGTTCAATATTTAATTCATCATACTATCGGAAAGACTTCGAGAACAAGAATTCAAATTTGACTATTGTTTGTGATGCAGAGTTGATAATTATATTTTCTGCCGACCTCGAAATGAAAGGCGATTTTAATGTGTAAAAATTGATCGTTAATGACCCATTTTATTGCTCAATTTCGGCTATTTTAATGAGCAATCTTCATGGCAACCGTTCACAAAGTATTCAGAAGCACTACGAGAAATGTCAAAACTTTACTGGAACATAGAAATTTATTAGGTCAAATGTAAGTTTTGTGCAAAATGGGAATGTATTTCAATCAAAAATTCATACACAATTCATATTGAGATCGCCGAAAAAATCTTATAATCAACTCGGTTATTAATCGAGTGACTAATGGTCTCGAAGTATTAAACGCGTGAGCGGAGCGAACGCGTTAAAATATGTCCATTGGTCGCTGTCTTTAATAACCTAGTTGATTAAATAACTATGAATCATCAACTTTGGTTTTTTCATCTTCATTTGGTGTGGTAGATTGGTTGATATAAAAGATATTTTGTAAAGCGCCATCCAAAAAAAAATACATAATCATAAAATTGTCGAAAGTTTGAATAATTATACTTCGAGCATGCAGACGAAAACATTTCCAAAAATTCTATGCAATGCTATATTGGAGAGCAGTAGAAACTAGATTCTTCCAAAGAAAAAATATGATTTCTATTGATAATACTAGAAATCCACATTCATAAGATTCCCAAAAATTCATGAGGTTATCGTTGGAAATAAAAATATGCATAATTAATGTGGTTATCAAGAAATATGTATTTCACCCGTAGGTTATCACTCTACTCTAAGTAACTATTATCATCAAAGAAAAAAATGAAGAAATTCCATCAAATTGTGTTCATTTCTCAGAATCATAATGCGTTCTGATTTTGGAATCGATACATAACGCTGTCTATAAATAAAACTGCAACTTGCAACATCAACCATAAAATTCATGTAAGGTATGGGATACCTGGAGAATATTTATTTCATGGAAAAAATAAAATGGAAATAGTGATTGGACACACTGGTTTCCAGAAACATCATTAGCACCAACACTGGTCCAAATCTATGTGACTTGAAAGAATTTAAACCACTGATGGTCTAAAAATGTTGCCTTCTTAGACATACAAACTTCACGGTTATCATTAGGCTTCGCTAGAATTGCAAAAAAAATCATTTTTCTACCGACTGTGATCACAGCAACTGAAAATTGTGTGTGTGTGAATTTCATTTTTTTTTGGAAATGCATAATGAGGCTGATAGTTACGTAATTGCGCCTTTTGTTTGAAACTAACTTTTTACCCCCGTTTCAGTTTCTTTCTCCTTATATGACAACTCATTGGAAAAAATTAAAAAAGCCCTGAGCAAAATCTTAGCACGATCGGAATATACAGGGTATTTCATCATAAACTGGACAAACATATATTTTCGTGTAGAGGACATCGGGAGAATCATTTTTGCCTTATACAATATATCCCGTTTCCGAAGCATAAGCGAGATACAGGGTGTCAAACGTCATTTTTGAGCAAGATGCTTATGAGTGTGGTCAGTTATGTATAACACTTGGTGGTATGGTTTTTGGTCAAATCTCAATATTTTTGGGTCCTCTATTTAGAAAAGTTGACGAACTCCGAAAAAAAATTTACAAAATGGCGGAAGACCTGCAATGTTCCAAATTTTTTTTGCGGTTGTCAAATTGACTTTTATTTTCTGAATGAACATAATTTTCTTAGAATTTCTGTGAAAAAATTTTTTCAAAAATCGAACACAAATTTTTTTTACATGTCTACAGCGATGAAGAAATTTCACTCGAAACGAATGAAATTTTGTACAATTGTACTTCTTGAATTATCAATCACGAATATGAAAACAGAATCGCAAAATATCGAATGGTTTCGTTACTACAGTCATTCAAATGTTTCGTTCGGACCTCTGAAATATTGAAAATAAAATTGTTTTGGGTTCTAGAATCAAAATATGTAATTAAATTATTGGCATGTTTAAACATTCTAGATGAATTTATAAGAAAAAAATCAGTGAAACTTAGTTGGGACTCGAAACGACGTAGGTATTAAATAGGGAAATGGCACTGTTCTAAGGATATTAATATTCGTTGCCAGGCAACGGTAGTTCGTAGTTCATAGAGCTGGACTGGTATTTTAATTTCAGTGAATATTATTTAGCCAGTAGTCAAACTCTATGAACTACGAACTACCGTTGCCCGGCAACGAATATTAATATCCTTAGAACAGTGCCATTTCCCTATTTAATACCTACGTCGTTTCGAGTCCCAACTAAGTTTCACTGATTTTTTTCGTTTAAATTCATCTAAAATGTTAAGAAATGCCAATAATTTAATTATTTTGATTCTAGAACCCAAAACCATTTTATTTTCAATATTTCAGAGGTCCGAACGAAACATTTGAATGACTGTAGTAACGAAACCGTTCGATATTTTGCGATTCTGTTTTCATATTCGTGATTGATAATTCAAGAAGTACAATTGTACAAAATTTCATCCGTTTCGAGTGAAATTTTTTCATCGCTGTAGACATGTAAAAAAAATTTGTGTTCGATTTTTGAAAAAATTTTTTCACAGAAAGTCTTAGAAAATTGTGTTCATTCAGAAAACAAAAGTCAATTGACAACCGCAAAAAAAAATTGGAACATTGCAGGTCTTCCGCCATTTTGTAAATTTTTTTCGGAGTTCGTCAACTTTTCTGAATAGAGAACCCAAAAATACTGAGATTTGACCAAAAACCATTACACCAAGTGTTATACATAACTGACCACACTCATAAGAATCTTGCTCAAAATGACGTTTGACACCCTGTATCTCGCTTATGCTTCGAAAACGGGATATTTGTATGAGGAAAAAATGATTCTCCCGATGTCCTCTACACGAAAATATATGTTTGTCCAGTTTATGATGAAACACCCTGTATAATATTATAAAAATTTGACAATTAAAAAATTTAATTCTATGGTTCTGATAATGCGGTCCTCTTGTACTTTTGCATGAACATTTAGTATATCCATCTTCATACACAAAATAAATTTCACTCGGATCGGATTCTTCTTTTCAATATTCCAATTTCTATGGTTCAGATAATGCTATCTTCTTGAAATTTTGCATGAACATTCGGTATATCAATCTCCATTCACAAAAAAACTTTCACTTGAATCAGATGTCTCGTTATGGAAATATGAAGTTTCTTCTTTTCAATATTCCAATTGAATTTGAATGTCCATATTATGTGCACGATATGGCTGGTTTACGAACTTAAACGAGCCATTTGGAAACGGAACTCACCATAAAAATTTCAAGTCTCTAAGACAATCCCTTCGAAAGTTATTGTGCTAACGGCCGGACGGCATCACGGACAGATTTGAATTTGATCACGAACTCGTCATCAGGGAGTCGAACCCTATCATTTCAGACCATTTTCGGCTCAAAATTGAAAAATTACAGACATTTGGGCTAAAGAACTAGCACTCGTTTGAATAGAACGAGTGCTCAAATAGTTATTTAATCAACTAGGTTATTAAAGACAGTGACTAATGGTCAATAAATTTTAACGCGCGAGCGGAGCTTAATAGTTCGAGACCATTAGTCGGTCGATTAATATCCGAATTGATTACAACATTTTTCAGAATACCTCAATAGGATTTGTGTATAAAATCTTGATTGAAATACATTCTCATTTTGCACAAGACATACATTTGACATATCTCGTAGTGCTTCTGAATACTTTGTGAACGGTTGCCGTGAGGATTGCACATTAAACTATAATAAATTGAGCATTAAAAATGGGTCATTAATGATCATTTTAGTACACATTGAAATCACCTTTTGTTCTGAGATCGGCAGAAAAATTAGTAAATAATCACTTCTTCATCAGAGTAGACTACCCTATAACGACTAATCAACAGAGTACTCACGTCCACCCATGAGAAGTAACAAAAAACCCTCGCAAGAAGCACTCAAATGAAGTGCAATGCTACATTCTGCTTAGCATACATTCAACTTCCATTTGAATTGAATGAATACGACATGGAATGTGACATAAATTTGTCAGAAGAACGCGTGCCTCAGATAAAGTCATAACGCCTTCGCCTTACTGCTGGGTACACTTCATGCAGACCACCATACAGGCTCTCACGGAGGTTGAGACGTTTCGCAAACGAAGAACAAGCATATCTCGAGAAAGGTGAGACTATAAAGCTGTCAATTTGAGAGGTGTGATTAGGGCTTGGTTCTGAAAGCCCAGAGATGTGAATTGCAATGGATATAGGGTGAGAGGTTCAGCTGTTGACACCCCGATAGTGATTGACACTGTGTACATATATACCGATGTAATTAACTATTGGTGATATCTAGAGTTTTTTCATCTGTCTCCACATATTTCAGAATGATATATTTTCATTTGGGTCAAGTACAATTTCCTCAAGTTATCATTCTGAGGACGCCATCATTAGATATTTAGATAGCGTTTGTTGTAGTGTCAATAAGATTAGAATTTACTTTTAGGGAAAGCGACTTCACATAATTGCGTATATTTTTCTATTTTGTTCTGTTTCACAGGGCCGGCGCTAGGGGTGAAACAGTGAAGCAAATGTTTCAGGGCGCCAGCTTTCTGGGGGCGGCATTTTTTGCAAGCTGACTTTTCGTATTAAGGGTATGGTAGGGCTAGGGGCGCCCGAAAATTCCTTGCTTCAGGCGCCAATATTACTAGCGCCGGCCCTGCTGTTTCATATACGCCAGAAGTTTTCTACTGTTTGGAAGGTTTCTAGGAATATTTAATTGATGTAAGTAAACCCTTCAATGATTTATGTATAAAGGTTTAACCATATGGCAAAAACTGTGTCAATAATATTACATCCAACAGTGATTGACGTATAGGGTTCAAGCTTAATATTGAAATCATTTACTTTCATCAATTGAATATTTCCAAACAGAAAAAACCTTCTTACAACTATGAAACATAACAAAATCGAAAATATACGCAATTATGTGCAACATATACACTTATTGACACCACTGCAAGATTTCGCGCCAAATATCTAATGGTGGCGTTTTCAGAATGATAAACTCATTGAACTTGACCCAGATAGAAATTAATCTTTATGAAATATGAGGAAACCCTAAATAGCACTAACACTTTATTACATGGATATAAAGGTAAAGATCACTAACACTTTTTGTCACTTCGTTGTTTATATGGAATAAAATTGTCTAAAATTTCTTATTTCTCTATTATTTTTAGTATGAATATCTCATTCACTCATATAATGAAGATGTATGAGTGAGCGAAAGAAGGATGATTTCATACCCAAAATTGATGCAAGAGTGAGATGATATTATGTCAATGACTATCGTACTGGGTGTCAATCACTGTAACTTTTACCCTACGGTGTTTACTTTTAGCATAGGCAAACTTCAAGGGGAGGCTATACAACGCCTTTGCAACGATAAATAACATGTAACGCATATAACCATGGTCGAAATGTTTGATAATTATTCTTGAAATTCTTCAATTCAAAATCTCTTGATCACCGGAAATATCTCAAGCTTTTCTAAAGCCTCATCACATTTGAACCCATAGCCAGAAATGGCATTAAATTTGTTACAAGATGATATGTTCTACAAGGTGCGAGAGAGGAAGGAGCTTGCTGATTTCGAAATTCAATCAAACGGAAAATTTATGCATATCTATTTAATAATAATTTAAGTAATTTTATTTCAAGCACCATTTATTCCTGCATAAAATGAGTCTCCATCTTTTACAAAATTGATAAAAACAGAGCCGGACCGTGGGCGTGGCGAGGGAGGCATAAGTCTTAGGGGCGCAAAATGTAAAACAACAATTTTTTTATCGTTTTCTATTCATTTTGTTGATTTAGTATTTGCTCATTACCTATTAAGAAATATAGGAGGTATATTTGTGCTTAAAAAAACCCCTAGCGAGAAAGTTTTGGGGTAGTTTGATAGCTTCCCTTTTTTATGTTTTTTTGGGCGCTGAATCCGAATCTGAGGTTTGGTAACAAAATTTCGTGACGGAACATAGAAAAAAATACAAAAAAATTTTAAATCTCATTCTTGGTCAGCTTTTTGCTTATTACTCGGAAACTATCAATTTTTGTAGAAAACTTCCATACAAAATGAACATACATAAAATTTCCTACAAATAGTACTACCACAGCTTGTTCTGCGACAACCTGTTCTGGCTCAAATTAAAGTTTAAATGAGGTATTTTTATGACTCAATAAATGAAAAAAAATAAATTCTATGGTTCCGATGATGCGATCCTCTTGAAATTTTGAAAAAACATTCAGTATATCAGTCTCGATTCACAAAAAAATTTCACTCGAATCGGATATCTTGTTACGAAAATATAAATATTGTTCTTTTCAATATTCCAATTGAATTGATTTGTTCCTCAATATCTCAGACAAAACGAAACCAATCGAAATGAAATATTGCAGCAAAATGCAAGATGCTCATAATAAGCATTATGCAAAATTATGTGACCATAGTGTGAACAGAACCATAGAAAATTCAATTAAAATATTGAAAAGAAGAATCTTTACATTTCAATAACAAGATATCCGATTCGAATTAAATTTCTTTTATGAATCGAGGCTGATATACTGAATGTTCATGCAAAATTTCAAGAGGATTGCATCATCAGAACCATAGAATTTAATTTTTTTTCATTTATTGAGTCATAGAAAATACCTCATTTTCAACTAGAATTTGAGCCAGAGCAGGTTGTCGCAGAACAAGCTGTGGTAGTACAATTCGTAGGAAATTTTATTTCTTTTCATTTTGTATGGAAATCTTTGTAACGAAAAGTTGATAGTTTCCGAGTAATGAGCAAAAACTGACCAAGAATGAGATTTTTATTTTTTTTTGTATTTTTTTCTATGTATAATATTATTGTGAATAAAAACTTTCTTCAAAATATAATCAATAAATGTCAATTATGACAAACATGTACATATTCATTAAAAATGAATTTCTTCAAGGGCGCATTTGAAAGTTTGCCATCAGGCGCTAGAATCCTAGTTCCGGCTCTGGATAAAAATCTGTAATATTCTGAAGGATTTGCGGAGGAAAGTATGTTTATCTCGTAGGAAAGGCCACATTTGTTGTTGTTTGTTGCTTGAGCTATATTCACTGTCACTCACAACTATGAGAGTTTTTCTATTCGGTAAACAATATATTATTTTCTTCATCATTATTTTATCGCTATCTTTTATTCATCAAAACTATTGAAAGTGACTTTAAGCTAGTTCCATCTGACCGAAACATAGAATAAAAAAAATATATCAATCTCTAAAGATGTAAAGCATTATGATAACAAAGCTATAGTTCCTACAAATATTCATGTCTTTATTTACGTTGCGGAAAAGATCCTTTCCGGAACCCCCGAAACAGAAAGGAAAACTCTCTAGAACAACGTTACAGGTTTCCATCGAGGGGAACTTGGCCAATCGCAAAAAATAGAAATTGAGGGACACCGGGGAATGAGCTTTTCTCAGAATATCTGTTAATTGGTGTCAGTCGCTGACGCCAATAGTGGTCGCTCTCCAAATTATCTCGACCAGAATCATTTCCATATTTCACAACCGGTTGACAACATTTTTCTTTGATGTGGAAATACGAAAATCGGAACAGATGCTACGGGACAAGACTGCGACCAGAAAATGTTGAATAAATTAACCGATTCCTTTTCAACGTCCGTTTCACCACCTATTAAATGTTATTCGAGGTGGTCTAGATTGCCCTTTAGCCTTTTCTGTTGGGGTTGAAGTGGAAGGAGACATTTATTCCATTTATCATTTGTGAACTTTCAGTTTGCTACGGATCCAATACTTGCTTTCATTGCTATTAGAAATGGACAGAATTCGAGAAGAAATTTTGCGGTTGGTACTCGTAGTTTTTATAAGTATTTTTCATCAGACTATTTTTTTGCACTCGTATTCTACTTCTCATCTTTCTATGTTTTCGATTTGATCTGTGGATGTAGCTTCGTAAAATCAGTCAATAATAGGGTATGATATTATACAGGGTGTCCCAAAACTCGACGTCAACCCGGAACCGGGTGAAAAGGTAAGTAATGCTGGTTGTCAAAAAAATATGAAAAAAATCTGAGTTGCATGATTTTAAAATAATAGGCATTTAAAAAAACATACAAAATTCCATACCTTGTGACGGTCTTTTCACTCCTGTTGCCACAAATATCAACTTTTTTTTTGCTGTGTAACCTTGAATAATGCTTGTCTAAACTGTGATCGAAATTTTGATACCAGCTGCTCTAGGTTTCATGAAAATAGGGCTTGCTTCTCATAAAAAAATTCAAAATAAACAATTGCCCAGTTTCGATTGACTGTATTGAGAAAAAAATGTACTCGCAAGTTTGGTATGTTGAAATCATGTTTTCCCGGAAGATGGATCAGACTTTCTGGTCCAATCTCGTGGCCGGCCCGTTCACCGGACTTGAATCCATTGGCCTTTTTTTACTGGGAAGCAGATGAAGAAAAAGTGTATTCAAAGGCAATCGGAAGCGATTCTGAACTACGGCAGCTACAATTTACCAAGTAGTATACAATTTTGAAATCCTTACTAAATGCGCCAACTTTTGACAAAACATGCCAAACTTGCGTAGTACATTTGGAACTCGGCAATTGTTTATTTTGAGGTTTTTCATGAAAAGTTAGCCCTATTTTTATGAAACCTAGAGCAGCTGGTATCAAAATTTTTTTTATATTTTTTTGACAACTAGCATTACTTGCCTCTTCACCCGGTTCCGGGTTGACGTCGAGTTTTGGGACACCCTGTATGAATAATAAAATAGCACAAGTAAATCTCACCAAAAAAATCCACTGAAGTACTGCAGTTATGTAACTCACCTGAAACAAAAAATACAACTTAAGAACTCGATATTTCATGAACATACAGCAAAAAACTAAATCAACATGAAATTCGTTGTTAATCGAAAATAGGGCAGGAGGTCGCCACTCACAAAAAATGATAATAATAATATTAACTTTGAAAGTAGAGAATATACATTATTCGAAATTCAATCAACCAATATCAAACTGATACTGATATAAGTACGATGAAATGGAATGAACAGTGATCGTAACTGCTTGTAAGTTTTTATTTTTTTCGAGAAAAGTATCGACTGTATCGAAATTTTGCAGGGGAATTTATTCTCCAAAATTGAAAGGGAAACCATAAGAGAATTTTATTTTTCAAAAATCTATCCCACAAAAACAATTTTCGAACGAAAGTCATAGGGGGTTGTTATTTTCAATCCCTAAAAATAAAGTTATGAGATATAAAAAAATTGTGTGAGTAACATCTACTTAGTGCTTCATATTATGTTTAGTTATATGACTCAGTGTTTTTAAGAAGCCGTAAAAAAATTAGAAACTCGTCATCACCTTGCAAAGACTGTATCTTGTAAGGGGAAGGGGGGTCCATTTCGAAAAAAATTTATATAAACTACCCCTACTAATTTTCATCGAGGAATCATCTCCCAAAGTCCCTCGGATTTGTTTATAGACACCCTGTATAACTGTAAACTCCATTCGAGTCGTGAGATAAAATATCATCCGCAGTTTTTTCATTAATTTATATTCTTTATCTCCGACTCTTCTTCTTTCATTTCCACCCGATTACAGTAAACTAATTGCGCGAAACATCACAACTAGAAATTCCCTGGAGTGCACTTCCTTATTATGCCTCATATATCGTGGTTCGCCTAATCCACTACAAATATTGCTAATCATGCACATAAATAACGTTGTAAGAGTGCATGTGCAACAAATCACTTTGATTGGGATCTTGAAAGCATAGAAACATGTATTGTTTCAAATTATCCCACCGAACTCTAGTTAAGCTGATTGAATCGGTCGAACATTTATGCCTTTCCTTGGTAATTACTTGGCCACATATCTCTATTCGAATCTCACTTCGGTGTTTACACCTACTCCATTCTGGTTTCATGATGCTTAAATGGGATCGATTCACCACCAAGGCAAACCCACATCGGTACATACTAATTGAAATTGTAGCCTAATGCGGAGTTGTTAATGATTTCGCAGGTTGTGAAGTTGTCTTATTACGAAATTTTGCTACGATATCAAGTTTTCTGGTTCGATGATCCAAATACCACGTTGAATCAACTTCTTGAAGAAGTTTCAGTGAAATAGATTGAATGAATAATGTTATTTATTCCCCCCCTATATACGCCAGTGATTTGAGTTCCAGTAGAGTTCTCGTAGTGCCTCTGAATACTTTGTGAACGTTTGCTATGAGGAAATGCACTCAACTCCTTCGTGGGTCTAATATAGCAATAAACTAAACTATTCCATGATAAAATGATGGTTATACTTTGAATTACGAAGAGACGCCTTAAATTCACCTTTTTAACGTATGATTACCGACAGGCGGATATTTGGGTTAGAGAAATTAATAGTTGCAGTTTGGTCATTTCTGGAATAGGGGAGACCTTATTGCATAAGTGTTGAAATTAAGAACTATCTAAATTTTCAATTCAATCTATCTTTATACTCACAACCTAAACAAAACGAGTCTATTTACTAAAGAGGAGGACTCTACTCTAGTACTGAACGCTGCAACTATATACGTCTTGAATAAAACCTACGTCACACTGATTTATGTGATTTTATATCATCAATAATAAATATATTACCTTCAATTTGTAAATTCCCAGTTGCTACGAACAAAATTTCAAGTTTTCGAATTGTTGATCAATCAAGTTTATTGCACTTCAATACAATTGAATGTTTCCCAAACAATTCCCTGGAAAACGAACAGCTCTGTTTACTTTATGCAAGATTCATGATCAATAAATTATCCTGATTTACACGAAAAAGTTTAGTCAGGTATTGAAATATTATCAACGTAAGTAACTCGGGTAATTTTTCAAGTTAATAGGACCAATTCATCTTCATATTCTCCATTTCGCAAAGTAGGAAATGCACTTAATCCCATCTTGGGTCTAATATAGCAATAAACTAAACTATTCCATGACATAATGATGGGTATACTTTGATTTACGACGCCTTAAATTCACCTTTTTGACGTATGATTACCGACAGGCGCATATTTGGGCTAGAGGAATTAATAGTTTCAGTTTGGTCATGTCTCGAATCGGGAGACCTTTCGATCTGTACTTGAAATATGCAATTACCGATCGTAAAGCCATCATAATTTGTCCGGTAATCTGCATCATTCTCTTTAGTGCAACTCGGACGGATTATAATAATTGCTGCTCCAAATATGGTCTTGGAAGCATGAACTGTAACAGTTGGTGAAGCTTACTTGTAATCAGAGTTTTCAGCCATGTGGTCGAAAGGTTAAGTTCCGTATTTTTGATTGTCTATTCAGAGGTAGAAGCTTGAGAAACTTGAATTTTGTGTCTTTGATATAATGTAACCAATTACAGTTGGATATTGAATACGATCTACAAGGTATTATATATTTATTCTTTTGAATTGAGAGCTAAGAAATACAATATATGAAATAAAAGAGTCCCTAGCTGAGGTTGGTGCAAGCAAAATGAGATACCATAATTTTCTGGCGTATGATACCAGAGCACAGGGAAAAACTTCAGTAGAAAAAACCCTGTCTCGCCGTTTCAACAAAATTGAAACTCAAAACTATTCGAATAAATAGACACCTTCCATATTGAGATAAATACTTAGTTCATGCTCTTGGGCCAGGAGGGTATTTTAAACCAGGTCTGTCATGCCATGAGTGATTTTTCGAATCTCCTGTTCTTCTATACCGCTACAGGACCCTATTGAAGAGTAATCATCTCCCATAGATTTAAATAGTGTTATTTCATCCTAAATATCGAATTCAATTTCGGAATAATGACAAAAACCGTATGACAAACTTATGTCAGAAGGACATTGAATAACTATGTTATCTGTATCAGCTGTATTTCATTATTAAATATGTTGGTACATGGAACTTTACTGTCACAGGATTATTAATAGTAATTTAATCAACTAGGTTATTAAACTATTAAAGACAGCGAGTAATGGTCAAGATATTTTACAGCGTGAGCGGAGCGAACGCTTTGATAGAAGTTCGAGACCATTAGTCGCTCGATTAATAACCGAGTTGATTACAAGATTTTCTGACGATCTCAATATGAATTGTGTATGAATTCTTGATTGAAATACATTTTCATTCTGTACAAGACATACATTTGTCATAATGAAATTTCTATATATCTATGTTCCCAAACGATAGGGTTAGATTCCCTGATGACGAATTCGTGGTCAAATACAATTCTGTCCGTGGGGCCGTCCGGCTGTCCATCCGTCTGTTAGCAGAATAACTTTCGAATGGATTTTCTTAGAGACTTGAAATTTTCAGGTTGAGTTCGAGTCCCCTATCGTTTGGGATCATTTTCGCCTCAAAATTCGAAAAGAACAAAATTTGGGCAAAACGATATAGTACTCGTTCAAGTAAAACGAGCGCTTAAAAAATTAGAATACAGAATGTTGTACCGGTAATATGGGGTAACTTGGCCACCCCGGGGTAACTTGGTCACCTATGATTTAATTTTTGTTTCAGTTAATACTTTTCCTCCTGTTCTTTTTTAGTTGGATTTTCAGGTGCCCATCTTTTATTCCAGGTAACTAGTAACTAAAAATGGTGAGAAACTATCAGAGAACACCCGGAGCAAAGCCCTACCAAGACTACTCAGAAGAGAACATGCAAAAAGCCGTACAAGCTGTTAAGGAGGGGATGTCGAAAAAATTAGCTGCGTAAACGTATCAGGTACCTCGGACAACTTTGGGCCGTAAGATTCTTGGCAAAAATTCTTGAGCAGTGGGCCGCCCAAGAGTCCTTTCATCCGAGGAAGAACGCAGTATATCTGAGACCCTCGGAGTTGTGGCTGATTGGGGTTTCCCGTTAACCAGGCTGGATGTGAGGACGGTCATCGCAAAATACCTATAGACAAACAAGGGAAAAGAGTCACGATCTTCAAAAACAACACTCCAGGAGAAGATTTTTTTGATGCATTCATCCAAAGAAACAGGTTGTCCATTCGCCTAGCCTCGAACATAAAAAGGTCCAGATCATCCGTCGACCGTGAAGACATTTTAAATTTTTTCACCAATATCAATGAAGTCCTGAACGATGCAGATGATTTCAATATCTACAATTATGACGAGACAAATGTCACAGATGATCCTGGAGCAAAAAAGTGGTGGTCCCCAGAAACACAAAAAGGGTTGAAAGGGTACAGAACCACTCCCGCACCTCTGTTAGCATTATGGTGTGCGGAAATGCAAAGGGGATCTACTGCCCCCCATGGTCGTTTATAAATCTGGAAATTTATATGAAAACTGGACAGAAGGCGGCCCTCCTGGAACGAAATATGCCAGTAGCCCCTCCGGTTAATTTCATATGAACCTGTTCGAGACATGGTTTTTCAAAATCCTCCTCCCGCACATAACGGAAACACGAAAACCTGGTGCTACAACTCGTTTTATCAATTTCCAAACGAATTCGGGGTAACTTGGTCATGCGAACCATTAAAAACGTCCATTTCATTGAAATTAGCAAAAGTGACCAAGTTGCCCCAAACCCAGGGTAACTTGGACACACACATATATATTTTTTTTCTTTTATATTAAACAAAAACATTACTTTTTACGAACTTCAGCTCTTTCATTAAGTTGAAGTCGGTTTGGGGGAAAAAATTTGGTCCACATGCGTCAAAATATAATGAAGATATTTTGAAAAAAGTCTGAAAAGAGTGACTAAGTTTCCCCGTTTTACGGTAATTAAACTTCGTAGTTGGTGTTCAACATCAGTCGAGGAAGATTCACTCTTCGAATCAAGATTATTATCGGTCACAAAACTAGACATCAACTTTCAATGCCGGTGACGCAAAGCACTGATTAAACACTTTCCTCAGCATCCATTGCAACGTCAAAGTATGTCGGTAAAATAATCATTAGGTTCATCTCATCACCAATCATTACGTCAATGCGAGTGGGATAATTTTAACTGTGTTCGCTGGCACAAGGCGGGCATACCTAATAGATAGACCGGCATCATAATAGACGTAGAACCGACTCGGTCTAACAAGTTTATATTGACATATCTGCTTTACGAATTTATAAAGAACGAACCGCTTGCATTCCGCTAAAAATACGTATATGTTAGACAGGTCAGGTTCATAATTCACGCGATCTATTTGCGGGTTTATATTCCTATAAACCGCAGACCAGGTACACTGCCGGTTAGAATTGGCGAATTTTGAATTGATTATCCTTGGGAATTTCTAGAAACTTTTATATTCATTCGATCGATTTCGTAATGAGGACGGTGAGGAATAAAGATCGATGATTTGCTTTTAATGGATACTGAAATTGAATATTGAAGGCGAGCAGTTACCGATGTCTGTGGTGATCATAGTTGTTTGTAAAGGGTTTTTTTAAGGTATAGAACTGGCTTGGATGTAGTCCAATCTGGACGTCCAATTTTCGATGACTTTTTCCAACATTTCTGGATGAATGTTGTCTTACAAATGGTCAAGCGTTAGTGGCTTATCCGCATAGACAAATGACTTTTCATAGTCCCACAGAAGGTAGTCTAGCGGTGTTAAATCACAAGATCTTGGAGGCCAATTCACAGGTCCAAAACGTGAAATAAGGCGGTCACCGAACGTTTCTTTCAATAAATCGATGGTGGCACGAGCTGTTTGACATGTTGCGTCGTCTTGTTGGAACCACAGTTCCTGGACATCATGGTTGTTCAATTCAGGAATGAAAAAGTTAGTAATCATGACTCTATACCGATCACCATTGACTGTAACGTTCTGGCCATCATCGTATGTAAGTATGGACCAATGATTTCACCAGCCCATAAAGCGCACCAAACAGTCAGTGTTTCTAGGTGTAACGTTGTTTCGACATACACTTGAGGATTAGCTTCGCTCTAAAAGCGCAGTTTTGTTTGTTGACGTAGCCATTCAACCATTAGTGCGCTTCATTGCTAAACAAAATTCGCTTATGAAAATCGGGAACAACGACATCTCGTGTTGGGCCCATTCGACGAATCTACGCCTTGCTTGATGGTTGTTTGGCTTCAATTCTTACACGGTTTGGATTTGTAAGCATGCAAACGAAGATCCTTCCCCAAAATCTTAAATTCCTGTGCTCGATGGCGGATGGACTCATTCGGGTCTTCCTCAATGCTAAGCTCTACAGTAGCAATAGCTTCTTCTGTACGGCGCCTCTGGGGATGCGAGTTATGAATAAGAGTAAACGTGGTGCGAACACGTTTCGTGGTTAATCGAATTAACTGCTCTGATGGACAATTTTGTTGACGATAAAATGGATGTAGTGCGCGATACGTATTCCGCACAGAACCATTATTTTCGAGATAAAATTGCACTATTTGCATTGTTCAGGCGTAAGTATATTCATGTAAATTGCCAAAACAAACTGGGAATAAATCACTTGGTAGCTGTAAAGTCGGTCGCCATCTTGAACAGTAAGGTCAACTTAAAGTTTACAAATAAACAAAGTTCTATACCTCGAAAAAAACAAGTCAGCAAGATTTTTTGAAAAATAATATTCTTCAAATCAAAATTGACCATAAATAATATCAGCGAAATATTTACATAAATACCTTATGTCACAAGAGATGAAATTTTTCAAGTAAATTTGAAATATGAGAGTTTGTTGCTTGATAATTCCATGAGAAATATTTGTATCCATATCAGTATTCTTTCGGAAAGTTGAATGTATTCGAAATGACTCAGAAATCTATTATTAAAATTATCACTGAGTAACAATATGAAGATAACCAAAATGGCAGAATGTCGAAAATCATAGGAAAAGAGATTCACAAATACCACAGACCGACGTGATGAAAACTATTGGGGCAATAAGAAATTATATAGACAAACAAACCAAGAATAAGACAGAAACAATCAAAATGCACGGAAACAAGAAGATGAGGTAAACAGTAAATTCGAAATGACAACCAGACTTGAGTTCACTAGATATAACTCTATCCATTTCATCGCAATATGGAATAAGGAAATCATTATCATCATCAAATCAACTATCAAAAGCCCTAATTCATGGTTCAGTACTGAAAAAAGGAACTAACGAATCATGACAATCAGAATTACCCTCTTTAACAACTTGTTTTTATTCAATCGTTATTTTGATGACCTATTAAATTTCACCAAATTCTTTCCCTCCCACAAACAAAACATTAACATGAAGGTTCAAAAACCTCAAACACGTGACAAGAAGTTAAATTTTCTGAGTAACAAATCAATCCAACTCTTGAGCAAAGTGTGTAAAATATCAGGGAATTATGCATAATCATGTCACTTGAATCGTTAGGAAATCACAGTTATTATTCTGTAATACAAGGATAATCGAATGGCTACAAATCATTAACTCCTGGTACTATCCTGATTCTCAATGAATTATTCATGGAATTTTCGATGTACAACATCATTTTTCGGACTGAATGACAAATAATGACCATTTCTCACTTTGGTCATATACATAAAACCGAATGTTGCAGTAATGTTCGGTTGGTGTGAAATAAATGTAAGCATGTAATCACGATATTCGTCATACTGATTCATTTCTTTGTCATTTTGTTCTTCTGCGATAAGATACACGAAGTGGAAGATTTGATATGAAGACAATTTGTAATTGATAATATGAGGTTATCGTGTGAAAAACCAATATTTCAGGATTGGGTATACTTGGGACGGGAGGCGGGATTCTTTGATTGCAATATAAAGGATTTCCAATAATAGGCATTATTTTGAATAGCCCGCAATTTCGGTAGATATCACATTTGAATCTATCATTTTTGACATTTGACAAGTTAAAAACAACGCCATCAATAAAAATTGAACGATACACGCTTCAAGAACGCATCAAAATCATTAAAATTCACTATAAAAATGGTGTAAATTTGGCAGAGACGGTTCGTAAAACTCGAACATTCTTGGGTCGTCGTGAAGCACCTTGTCGGACCGCAATAAAGAAATTGTTGAAAAAATTCGAGCTGTTGGGACGAGTTAGTGATGTGAAGAATAAAACCCGTGCACGTCGCTCAAGAGGAGTCATTTAACATTACTTTTTCGAAAATAAGGCACAACAGTAACGGTGAATGGATTGCACTTTCGAGAGATAATTAATGATTTTTTGTGGCCGAAATTGGAAAGTATTGATCTGGACAACGTTGGTTTTCAATAAGACGGCGCTACATGCCACACAAGCAACGAAACTATTGATCTTTTGCGGGAAAAATTTCCGGACCGTGTTATCTCTGGAAGAGGTGATCACAATCACCGAGATCTTGTGATTCAACACCTTGCGACTACTTCCTTTGGGGCCATGTGAAAAAGAAGGTTTACGCCAATAGTGCAATATGGTCCTGTAAGTGCGGTGGTGGTCATTTGCCTGATGTTATTTCCAATAGCTTCTTCTTTATAATGAAATAAACATCCGATCATCTATATTGAAAAATGGCATTTTTCTTTGAATATAAAAATAACACCTCTTATTGGAAAACTCTTTATGAGCATTGAATAACGGGTGAAAGTAAAGGAAACATAAAATAGTTTCAAGAATGCTTCAGTCTTGTTTATTATTAATTTTGGTAGGAATTTGGAATAGCCACATGAGCAGAAGGCCAGGCAAATTCCTTATAAATAGCAGAAAAGCATGGCCTTTATCGAACAGAAGCATCAACTGAAAACAATGCGTTATTGGGAAAAATACTCGGAAAAATATGATGACGAATCAAATTGACATGAAGAACTTGCATCAAATATTGCAATAACGTGTTGGTGGAATCATCAAGCAGATAAAATTCCATTGAAATCGGTTGCACAAAAATTTCACGACAGCGAAAATCAGAGTCTAATTCCCCCCCTACTCACCCAATTTCACAAACTTCTGGTCGAAGTAGTGTATAGTGAGATCACAAGAATTTTTGGCAGAGAAAATGAGATTATATACATGCAGACTACTTATATAAATACAAAATATATAATGTACCTATACAATAGAAGTAACTACAAATTCGAATCGTAAAATAATGAAATTATTTCACGTCAAATATTTGATATCTGGAATTTCGATTACTTACAATCTGTCAATGTTGACCAGTTATTTCTAAAGCAGCAAAGCGTAAATTTACATCCATTTACAATATTTAAAATAACTTGTGGGGTTAGTGTCCGTTTTGAATTACAAAATATTCGATGGCTCTATATCGAGGTTACTTAGACTACTTAGAGGATTATGGAGTAAAATACCTCGAGTCTAGATAGTGTAAAGTGACAAATTGTTGTAAAGACGCGGTTTTAAGATTGAAAGAGATAGAAATTCGCTTATATGTATTTCAGGCTGTTCCATTTGGAAAAAATGTTGTTGGAGTCAATATTGTCCACTTATATATTTTTCATTTTGCGAAATCATACTGAGATTCCGTAAAGGTCTCATAAATAATATTCAGATAAGTGGTGTTTTTACAAAATTAATTCCTTTGGTACACGAAAAATTTCACGAGTCAATAGTTTGATGTAATGAACATTTCGATATGCAAGATGCTCATAATAAGCCTCATGCAAAATTTTGTGGCCATAGTGTAAACAGAACCATAGAAAATTCAATTGGAATATTGAAAAAAAGAAACTTCATATTTCCATAAAAAATATCCGATTCGAATGAAATTCATTTTATAAATAAAGATTGATACACTGAATGTTCATGCAGAATTTTGTGGCCATAGTAATAGCAGAACCATAAAAAATTCAATTCAAATATTGAAAAGAAGAATTTTTATATTGCCATAACAAGATATCCGATTCAAGTGAAATTTTTCTGTGAATTAAGACTGTTATACTGAATTTTCATGCAAAATTTTGTGACTACGATGTCAACAGAATTTCAGGAGAATCACATCGTCAGAATCATAGAATTTTTTTATTATTCATTTGTTATATATTTCAGTTTTTGAATTATTGCTAGAATATAATTTTGATTGTGCCGAGATTCTGCATTTATGTATTTACTATCAATGTCAAATCGCATATAAAATTTGAGGTAATAATCTTATTGCTCCACCAAAGAATGAGCACTCAAATGCTCCTGCCTGGGGCTTTTCTTAAGTTTTTGGAAGGTAAGAAATCGAAACCCCAGACATTACAAAAGAATTTCTAGAAAACTTTTTAGGTTTTCACTCCCAGTCACTGAAACAGAATAATTGAAAAAATTTCAATTACACTGCAAACGAAAAATACACAATTCCTAAGATATTACAAGTTTGTCCGAGGAAGGTGTCTGATATAGACACCGAAACGTAACATTATCCTTTTCAATTAATTCCTTTTTTAATTTTACTATTGGACAACAATTTTTTCAAAACCAATTTGCTCCTGAAAAATGAGTGCAAAGATTTTCGCATGACTATTTCATCTAAATTAAAAAATGTTTAATTATTTCTGTTTCAGAGACTGGGAGTGAAAAACTAAAAAGTTTTCTAGAAGTGCAGAATCCTCCCAGATTATATTTCAATCGATTTAACAAAAGAAATTAGATAATCGAATGCACACAGACCGCGAAAATGCACAAATGTCCTTCCTCTTGAAACCACGTTCATTATTTCCCCAGATTCGGTTCTGCGGCGAAATCCGCGAGAGAGAAAAGTAAGCGACGATAATTTCTATTAATGATCTGTGCGGATTTATCGCACGACCATTAAATATTCTCCTCTGGGAGGCATCGCCAAACATATTGGAAACGTGCTCGACCTTTCAACTTCGCAATTAGCTCTATTGAATATACACATCACTTTGAAAACTGTACGGCGATTTCAACTTTGCGCTTGACTTACATGAGAAAATAACCGAGGCGCGTTTCCGATTCAAGTTTAAATTGGTTTTACGAGGTTTTAGGATTAACCCTGAGAGATTGGATACACCGTTTCCTGGATTAAAATCGGCACTGAAATAATGAGATGGCGAAATATCAGGCTCGGATACAAAGTTGTGGCGCTGTCTCGCTCGTTTTGACGCGATTTGTTCCGACTGAAACAGGAGTCTGGTTAGATTGGTACAATGTATTCGGTTTTTAGTACTTTCTGTTTAATGATTTTATCCACGACTATTGTATAATCCACCTATTATACGTCTGCTTCCTTGGCCATAATAAGACCTTTTAATCACAAGTAAATAATGAAATATTATGCGACTGCTGTCAGATGCTTAATAAATTTATGTTAAAAGTTGATATGTATTCGAAAGTAAACTAAATGAGGTATTTTTTTAATGAAAAGCAAGCATGTGCAAACTTATTAATATTTCATCGAAAAAACCATTGGAAAAATAGGACTGATTTTGTTAACTGTTAATCTTGATATTCTCCTCCTTACCACACCAGCAATATGAATTTTCTGCACATAGAGTCTCTCATCTTGTAGCAAATTTATTGCCTCTTTCCGAATAGGTGGTCAAATTTGATGAGACTACAAGGAAAACAGAACAATGATCATTTAAGACAAAAACCTTGAAATTTTTCGCGAAATTAAGAAATATTAAATTGAAGAATTCAACATTTCGACCATGTGTTATGTTATATGACATTTTTTGTTGCAAATCACTTGTATAATCACCCATCTAAGTTTGTCCACTTCAAAAGTAGACATTCTGTATTATACTGCTGTCAGATGCTTCATAGATTTAGCTCTAAAATTATATTCTTTAAATTGCCGTCTCTTCAGTAGTCTAAAGTACTTTAACTAACAAATAAGGCTATACCTCGGGCTATACATTACCAATCGAGGATCTAATTTACTTTTAATACATCAATTAAAGAAACTTTCGTTACAAAATATGGAATGACAAGTTCTCCAAAAATTTCTCATGTGTAAACTTGAATCTTTCCACACTTGTATATATTAGACGGGTCTGTGACGGTCGCCAAATGTTAAAATATTCAAGAAATATTTTCAGTAGTCGTGGATAAAGTATAGTATGCTACTCAACCGTTATGGCTGTTACTCATTCGGTACCATCTAAAAAATGTAAGTCTGGTCTCAGAATCTAAAGATCAATCACTAAAGTCATCAAAATAGAGCAATGTAGGTTCGGAATATTACTTATATTATATACTTGATATGTCATTCGAAAGTATACTAAATGAGGAATTTTTTACTGGAAAAAAACGTGTACATTATTATTGATATTTCATCGGAAAAACAATTGGAAAATAGGACTGATTTTGTTACTTCAGAATTGTGATATTCATCTCCTTACCACGCTCGCAATAAGAGTATATTTTCTGCATAAAGACTCTCTCATCTTGTAGCAAATTTATTTCTCTTTCCGAATTTGTAGTGAAATTTGATGAGACTATAAGGAAAACTGAGTAATGATCGAATTAGAGGAAAAGCTCGAAATATTTCGTCAAATCTAAAAATGTTGAATTGAAGAATAACCGTCAACATTTTGACCATGTGTTATATCGTTAAAATATGACATTTTTTGTTGCCAATCACTCGTAAAATCGCCTCACGTCTATGGAATACTTATACAGGGTTTCTATAAATGATTGTAACAGCGCAGTTGGCTTTGGATTATTCTCATTTTGTCGCTTCCAATGCAAACCACAGAATTCTGTGATCATGCTATGCTCTGATTGGTTAAAGATTGGTATTATGTAATCCAAAGCCAACTGCGCTGTTACAATCATTTATAAAGACCTTGTACAATGAATTGGAATGAATAGTGATCATAACTACTAGTAAGTTTTTAGTCTTTCCTAGAAAATTATCGACTGTATTGAAATTTTGCAGGAGACTTTTTTTCTCTTGTATTGAATGAGAATTTCATTTTTCGAAAATCTATCCCACGAAAACAATTTTTGAACGAAAATCCTGGGGGATTGTTATGTTTTTGAGAAGCCTTAAAAAAATTCAAAACTGTCGACTCGACATCGCCTTCCAAAGGCTGTATCTTGGAAGTGGTGTCGATTTCGAAAAAAAATTTACCAGAAACTACCCCTGCATATTTTCATCGAGGAATCATCTCCCAAAGTCCCATTCATTTGTTTACAGACACCCTGTATAGAATATGGAAATTTGGAATAATATAGAGAAAATAATAAACCATTGTATAAAATTGTTTTTTTGTTCGGATCATAATATCGTAACACGTTACGTATGATACTAAAGACTCAATAGTGTCTCGATTCACAAACCGACCTTTTGTTACAACGAACAAAATCAATACTTCGCTGAAATTGATGTTTCGATAACAATATGAAGACAACGAAAAAAAGACAACAAGGAATGAAATTCACGGAAAACGGAAAATAAATCAGATTGGAGTAAGTGTAATCAAGATATGTCGCAATAGCCATATACATACAAGTCTGGTCACACGTGATTAGTCGAATTTGTCATTTGGAGAACCGGTCTACGTATCGCAACCATTTTAATGCATGGAAAGACAAACAATCGTTTATGAATGGTATGGACTTTTTCGACACCCATTGTTTTAGGTCATTAGGCAGATTGATGAAAAGAATCATATTGTTATGTTCATAATGATTATGTGTCTACATATGTATTAGATTAGGCTTAATGAGAACTCTTTAATTTCGATTAAAATGAAAATGTTTTTTCTGTCTTGAATGGAATTTGAACAGATTTTTATTTCAGTGTTCGGCATGGGATAAAGTTCATAATTGAGCCAAATCATAGGTTGAATAGGTCTCGAGTTATGATGAATTGATTTACATGTTTACGAATATTTTCCAATCTATGAATCACATTGAGTGCAAATTTTGAATAAGGGTACTTAATTATACTGAGGGCCTATGCAATTATGTGCTTGGTGATGATACCTCAAATACATAATCGAAGCAAGGGCGTAGCCAGGGGGGGGGTTTTGGGGGTTCAAACCCCCCCGAAATGTTTCAGAGCTATTTTTTTGTTTAATATTGCTACAGAAAGCGACCCTTACAATTCCCAGCACCTACAAAGTCACCTGCCAAAATGTCAAAACCCCCCCCGAAATTAATTCCTGGCTACGCCCTTGAATCGAAGAAATTAGTTCTTGTAACATATTTAGACACTGAATCGGCTAAATGGTTTCGAGTCCTAACGATTCAAGATTCTATGAAAACCTCTTCAGTTGGAAATTTTATTTCTACTAAATTATGAGTAAAAAACTAAAAAAATATCACAAATAATTCTGAAGAAACTGTTCAATATATATCGCTTCTTTCTAGATGGTTAACGAGAAATATGTTGCTCAAAAAATGCAAAAATATTATTCCAATTATTCTAGATCTAAAAAGTTTTCCAATAAGAGTTGTTATTTTGAATAGCCCGCTATTTCGGTAGATGTCACGTTTGAAGCTGTCATTTTTTGTCATTTGACAATAAGAAACTACACCATCAATAAAAATGGAACGATTCACACTTCAAGAACGCACTGAAATTATTAAAATTCACTATAAAAATGATGAAAATTTGGCAGAGACGATTCGTAAAACTCGAATATTTTTGGGGCGTCGTGAAGCACCTTGTCATACCGATATAAAGTAATTGGTGGAATATTCGAACTACAAAATGAAAGGACAAGTTAGTGATGTGAAGAATAAAACCTGTGCACGTCCCTCAAGAAGAGCCAAGAATCTTGCTGCTGTAGCCGAATGTTTTGAGAAAACCCAGGTCTGTTCATTCCTCGTCGTTCTTTGGAATTAGGCATTCCACAAACCTCATTAGGTACACCGTATTTTGCATAAATATTTGGGTCTTAAGGCTCATAAAGTTCAGGTAACCAAAGAACTCAGGCCGACCGATCATCAACAACGTCGTGTCTTAGCTGCTTGGGTCGTTGAATGCATGAAAATGATCCGGAATTCCATCGAAAAATCATCTTGAGTGACGAGGCCTATTTTCACCTCGGTTGCTTTGTCAACAAGCAAAATTGTCGCATCTGGAGCTCGCAAAACCCAAGAGTTATTGTTGAAAAGCCTCTCTTTCCTTAACGTGTGACTGTTTGGTACGGTTTATGGTCCGGCGGAGTCATTGCACCTTGCTTTTGGTACATATCCAATTGAAACCAGGAAATGATCCAAAATTATTTTCGTAATTTCATTTCCCTTTTGAAATTTTGAAACTCACCTTCAAAATTGTAAGTTCACACTGTATATTTTCAGAGCCGAACAATTCTGGAATACCGTTGTCGAAGCTAAAATTGATTTACAATATAAAAGGAACGCACAGACCAGACGTCCTACAAACTCATAATTGAAGGATACCGAATAACCTTGTTAATATTCTGATCTCATTAAGAATCTTCTTCAATATTGCATAAGAATATGAATACCCTAGAATCAGTTCTTAATGAACCACCAAGCAGGAGTTCATTAAAGGGGACAGGAAGAATCTCGGATGAAAAAATAGTCGACAGCCTCGTCGACAACCATACTTGAAAAATTGAGAATATTGAGATGACAGGAGAAATGCTGCATCAAAAATTTGATCCTCTCATTATGGCGACAAAATTTGGGATTCGGAAAACTTTATTTTTCAACCGTTGGGATGCACTGTGCAAGAATATCTGACAATATAATTTGAATTTTATTCTCTTAAGGTCAATATAATGTCTCTGATTCAACCATAGACATAGAAAAGAATGGACAGGGCGTCACGTGACTTTTACTCTACGTTTCGTGATCCCAACATAAGAGAGAGAGAGAGATACTGTGAAGGATGGAGTAATATTAGTGTGGTGCATAGACTAAACTAAACTAATATTACTCCATCCTTCACAGTATCTCTCTCTCATAATGTTGAAAAACTGACAGAACATAAAAATATCTAATGCGATTCAATGTTTTTATTATATGTTCTGTGCTTCGCACTTAAATTTTTCTATCCTATTCTGAAGTCAATGTTCTCTCTCACACGTCCTGTCCATTCTTTTATAAGTCTATGGATTCAACCTTAAAGTTGCTGAATTTGTCGTCATACAGATCTTACGGTTTCTCACTTATAAGTGATTCCAGCATTGATTTTAAACATTTCAGTTGTTGCCGACGATTTGACAGTTGATAATGTCGATTTCTCACGATACAACTTTAGTCCGTTCGAGCTGTCGGTTGGCCATGGAAATTTGGCATATTCTACTGTGTATATCAAAATTTTAGGTTATGTTGTTTATTTTCTTGTCAGATTGATGTTGTCATTATAACATCTCTCTGATAAATTGGAAGCTCGTCGGACGAGGCCGGGTACATTCGGTAACGTTGACTTTCTTCATCTTAATGACAGCAAATACTGCCAATCTCAGATAAATCAACAAATGCCTACTTTGCGCTCAACAAGTATACATTAAGGGGCTGGTGCAGAATTGATGTTACAGTTGATGTCACTTTGACAAGAGTTTGTCACAATTTTTTCATCATTTTTACGGAATTCAATCGGATATTGATGGAAAAAGGCTGCTGTTTGAATACTCGTATCTTATTTTCGAAAGTGACTGGTGACTCTATCTGTGGCATATGATGTTTATATTATTTATTACTTTCTTGTGGTTTTTCTGTTTCGGTTGTGGTGTTTTTTATATGAATTTTCAAGATGATTAATCGAATGACAAGAGAATTGGGTTCAACGAGAAGAAGCTATATTTCTTGAAGGAATTCGAACATTATAACTAAGTTTCTACTTCGAATTTAAACCAATCATTATGAAAACTTTCATCTTCAACAGATAATTGTTGGAGTTCATTTTATTCAGAATAACATCAAAATGATAATTTAACAAAATTTCATTTATATTTGGAAATACGTAGTCACTTACTGGCTTGCATCTACATCGCGTTGCAAGTACTCTTAAAAAAATCATCGTTATCTGAAAATCTTTAATTTCACATAATGATCAACAGAACATAATTTCATATATTGAAAAAATAATCAGATAAAACTCAGTGTTGAAGAGAGAGATAAATCCCCGAAACATAACACGGCTTGGGTACGTGCTTATGAAACATTAAGAGTGTGCCATGCCGATACCCCCTCCAGTGTCAGCCAGCTCAGAAAGTACAAAACCCTTATCCAATTTGGGCGAACGGATAATGAACTTGAAAGTGTTGTGGGACGTGCATCCCAAGTTCGTTGACCGATTTCAGCGTTGAGTGTCAATTCGGTGATATCGCGATAGATTGCGTCTTGAATTTTTGAGTCCGGTTCTCAAACTCGCCGGTTGGCCAATTGCAACTAATGATACATTTTGATTCGACTGATTCGATCCCAGATTACTCTGCCAGCATCTTGACATCCGTTGGAGGTAATCGGGTAGTGGCCATAGGCAGATGTCCTGTAGAGTGGCTAAGTCAGTTCGTTTATCAATTTCAAATCTTGGAATCGTTGGGATATTTCGTTTGTTTATTATGTCTTAATGCTCGTTTGTGTATCTTGAACTACGTTTTAGTTAAAAGTAGTTTCTTTTTTGCTAAATTTACTCGTAGATAGCACCAAGAAGGTATCACAATTTATTGGTTTTCAAAGAGTTCTGTCTTATTTTCTAATAACCACATAGGTTAAATGATGGGGTTGCAGCTAAGAGATAGAAGAAAACACTCTATAAAGTGTTGTGGGATGTGCATCCCAAGTTCGTTGACCGATTTCAGCGTTGAGTGTCAATTCGGTGATATCGCGATAGATTGCGTCTTGAATTTTTGAGTCCGGTTCTCAAACTCGCCGGTTGGCCAATTGCAACTAATGATACATTTTGATTCGACTGATTCGATCCCAGATTACTCTGCCAGCATTTCGACATCCGTTGGAGGTATAATCGAGTAGTGGCCGTATGCAGATGTCCTGTAGAGTGGCTAAGTTCATTTATCAATTTCAAATCTTGAAATCGTTGGGATATTTCGTTTGTTTATTACGTTTAAGTTGAAAGTAGTTTTTCTTTACTTCTAGAAAAATATTGAAACTACACTCGATTCTACACTAACATTGCTGTAGCATGCATAAATTTTATGAGATGATCTTTTCGAATGGCTCATAAAGATTTGATAATGATGTTGACATATGACCCATGCATTATTGAATCATTGCTTATTGTCTCCAAAATGTCAATGACTTTCGTTCTCACTGAAATTTCGCAGCATCAGACGTTATCTTCATGCTCATTGTGCATGAAATTAAGCTGCATAATGAGTGACCATTACTTAGTTACGTTTAATAAGAAGCACCTCTCTTCGAATATACGAATGAAACCTTCAAAGATAAAGGCAAAGGAACATATTTTATCACATCAAAAATGAAAAATTCTTCAAATTTCGATCATGTCAGTGAGAGCCATTGAGGTTATTCGGTACCCAAAAAGCAAAAATTACCTGATTATTCAAACTATCAAACCATGTATTTTAATATGAGAAGATTTTTCTATACGGCCTGATACGACCTCGGAGCTCTAAATCTATTTACAACCTGGATTTCAATAACCCATGTGTTATTATATTTGGCCTGCTTGAACCCCACTTCACTGTATTAATTTGTTGTTCAAATGAAAGTTTTGATTTTTCCATGTAGCCAATAACAAGAGAAGTCACTTTTATTGAGGGTTTTTGTCATCGCTTTATGGTAAAATTAGGAGTTTCGTTATTTTAACGTCAAGACATGCTCCCATAATCAGAAAAAACAATAATTCGGTTTTTGGTGAATATGCCTAATCCCTAACGCAGGCACAAGCTGCATAGCTATTCTCGAAATCTCAACAAATACCAAGGTATCGAATGAAAAAGAGGTTACTGTAACTGCAGGAAGCAGCGAGCTATTTCTCTATGAGAACAGAGTCATAAACTCACCCTGCATTTTCTGGAGGCCCAGCTTGGAAACCAACATCTGTTGGCGCCGGAGTGGCAGCTGTAGGTGGCACATAGTCGAGCCTATCCAAAGACCCCAACAGAATAGGACCAGCCGAAGAATCCGTCAAAGGAAACTCCTGAGAAAGCAAATCCACAGTATCCGCAAAGGAGCCGTTGTCCACGGCTTCTCTGCCCCACGAATAAAACAGCTTGAAGGCCTTTTTCGAGATCTTTTGAAGAAGATAGTTAACTGCCTTTTGTGCCAGTTAGGGAGATATTGGAGAGATAACACAAGTTTTGTTCCAAAACGTCATTTTTAAACAGATATAGATGAAGAACTTCTAACTTGATTCTCACAATGTACACTGTATTCTCTGAAGAACTCAATTGTCATACTCTTGGATATGCATTAAATCTCTCGGCTACAGTGTAAGTTATTTATTTACGTAGCGACGACAATAAAATTTCGGTTTATAACCTCCTTATGGAAGAATACCTGCTTACCAGCAGTCTATTCTCCTTCAATTGATAGGACGAACTGTCCCACTAGTTAAAAATCATAACAACGAACAATGACTTCTATTATTAGGATTATTTGAGCTTGAACGAACACATCATATCTAAATATTTCTTATGGCACAAAGGGTTTGTTGGTTTTTGGATCCTTTGATGAAGGAATGTTAATGGAGGTAACTTGCTTGGGAGGACGGTATTTTATCCCCAAGAGATTAGATACAGAAATCGTGTAAACTGAAACAATAACAAATTCAATTGACGACTCAATATCCCATTTGTGTCGCTTCAAATTCGAGTATCTCTAATCTCATTAAGATTTTGAAAAAAGCATAAATGTAAGCTTCGAAGATTTAATGCAAGGTCCAGCAGGTGACATTGTGCTTACAGTGAATATCAACCAAGTATACTCCTTTAAATAGATAAGTTCACACACTGAACACAGATGATTGACAAGTTCGTATCTAATGAAAACTTCTAGACAACACAGTAGAATACACGTCTCAGTTTTCTTGTTCACCAAGTGTATTTAACGAGATCATAAGAGTTAAAATAAACACATTTAATCCTTTGTGGCATTTAATCAACTCGAATGAATCAACGCTGAGAATCAGAAAAAGCCGCGAGAAGTTCTCGCAACGCCAGCTTAGTGTAGACTGATATTTTAAAGTTGTATCAAGGCGCGCCGCTAGAGGGACAGCCAGAAGTATATGGCGTTCTCGAGCGTCTAGATGTACAATGTCGACCGCTGCACCAACTCCGATAAAGCATGGAATGTTTATCTTTCGTAATGTGTTATAGACACAAACGCAGAACTGTGACGTAGCATCGCAACTTGTGAAAACAAAGTGTTATGAAAACATTGATTCGATTGAAGGAAGATGGTTATTTCTTATGGTGGCTCAGAGAAGCTGAAGAGTGTGATTTGTGATTCATGTGAGTTTCTGTGGAAATTCTATGTTTGGTAGTTCATGTTATTTCTGAATTTAAATTGGAACATTGCTGAAAAAGGGCCTCGTAGACTTTTTCCGAAGAAATAGTACTCAATTAATGGTCCATTACAACGAAAATATACATCGCTGATGTATCACAGTTGGGGGTAGGAAAAACTGTTAATAGAAGGAACTCGTTTGCAGGTGCTTGGTCTTAGCCATTCAAAGGCATTCTGTGACCCTGAACGAAATAGATACTAGTGTGGAAAGAGAACATACATGATGATAAAGTCTAGCAGTCAAAGAAACAGCTAGAGTGTTTCCTCTGTCTAGCCCTTGGTGAGGAAACCTCTCTCGTCTGTGGTAAGGAAACTATCGGGCAGCCAGTGCTATCATTCAAAAAGGGCTTCCCTTATTAGCGAAATAATACTTTTTCCAAACGGTTTAAGGTTCCCAAGAGATCTATCAACTTGGTGACAAGGGAATCAAGAAGTATCATGGTTACACCTCAAATACTTCATTGAAGCAATACCAGGCTATTGGTCGAATTTATACATGAAATAAAGGAAACTTACTAATTTTAATTACTGTAATTTCAGGACAGAAATTGGGATATTGCAGAAGAACCTCGTAATTTTTCAGAAAATGAAGAACAAAGCAGATTAGACTCCAAGAAATTTCACTCAGTTAATGATTCATGGAGTAGGCAAGAACAACAAGGTCGCTTCACTCTGGGAGTGAAGTGAATGGAGAGGCTAACACAATAGTCAGAAGGGAGCATAAATGTCACTTACTGGCGCAGAATCCTTCTGTGGTAAACGCATCTATGAAGAAGAGTTTTTGCCTTTTGGGAAAAAAAACTGAAAGAGGAACCCCCTGAAGGAATCATCCGAGGATGGATCATTCAAAGAAGATTCTTCGGAACTTCAAAACTGCTAGATCCAAAGAGTATTTGGGTCTCAGCAAGTATCAGTTTAATTTAGCCACTTCACTTTCTTTCTAATAGGACATTTTTACCTTCAGAAGCGTATGATGAGAATGCACGTCTATGCGAGTCTACATAAAGGACAAGAGAAAAGCGGGTCTAGCCCACTTGAAGCCCTTGAAACGAATTCAACCTCCTCAACAATCTGAAATGGCAATATACATCATCACTGGATCACATGTAGAGGTAAAGAGACCGGTGTGAAAAGAGCGGCCAAAGATAGCGGCCAAAATCCACGGAAACACCCGAACGCCGGAACCAGTGGCGTCCGCATCGATATAGTTTATTCATATGAATTCGACGAGATATTGTTGAAATAGGTGAATGATTAGTGAAATGAAGCCTTTCTTCATAAGATATATTCGATTTAATGAAAATAAAGCGAGAATTATTCGACTCAGGCTCTATATATTGCATTCTAGTGAATTCAAAGATGAAATATTCTTCAGGACATTATCATTCGATATCGAGAAAAAAATTTGACTTGCAAAGAGGTTCAGGGGTGGAAAATTCAACCCTTAACTTTCCATCCGTTTTTCCGAGGGAAAGCGTGATCCTCGCATCACCAGATTTGGCAGAAATATTCTTTAGGGCATTATCTTTCGATATCGAGAAAAAAATTTGACTTGCGAAGGGGTTCAGGGGTGGAAAATTCAAACTTTAACATTCGCGTCCGTTTTTCCGAGGGAAAGCGTGATCCTCGCATCACCAGATTTGGCAGAAATATTCTTTAGGACATTATCTTTCGATATCGAGAAAAAAATTTGACTTGCGAAGGGGTTCAGGGGTGGAAAATTCAAACTTTAACATTCGCGTCCGTTTTTCCGAGGGAAAGCGTGATCCTCGCATCACCAGATTTGGCAGAAATATTCTTTAGGACATTATCTTTCGATATCGAGAAAAAAATTTGACTTGCGAAGGGGTTCAGGGGTGGAAAATTCAAACTTTAACATTCTTGCCCGTTTTTCCGAGGGAAAGCGTGATCCTCGCATCACCAGATTTGGCAGAAATATTCTTTAGGACATTATCTTTCGATATCGAGAAAAAAATTTGACTTGCGAAGGGGTTCAGGGGTGGAAAATTCAAACTTTAACATTCTTGCCCGTTTTTCCGAGGGAAAGCGTGATCCTCGCATCACCAGATTTGGCAGAAATATTCTTTAGGACATTATCTTTCGATATCGAGAAAAAAATTTGACTTGCGAAGGGGTTCAGGGGTGGAAAATTCAAACTTTAACATTCGCGTCCGTTTTTCCGAGGGAAAGCGTGATCCTCGCATCACCAGATTTGGCAGAAATATTCTTTAGGACATTATCTTTCGATATCGAGAAAAAAATTTGACTTGCGAAGGGGTTCAGGGGTGGAAAATTCAAAATTTAACATTCTTGTCCGTTTTTCCGAGGGAAAGCGTGATCCTCGCATCACCAGATTTGGCAGAAATATTCTTTAGGACATTATCTTTCGATATCGAGAAAAAAATTTGACTTGCGAAGGGGTTCAGGGGTGGAAAATTCAAACTTTAACTTTCACGTCCGTTTTTCCGAGGGAAAGCGTGATCCTCGCATCACCAGATTTGGCAGAAATAATCTTTAGGACATTATCTTTCGATATCGAGAAAAAAATTTGACTTGCGAAGGGGTTCAGGGGTGGAAAATTCAAACTTTAACATTCGCGTCCGTTTTTCCGAGGGAAAGCGTGATCCTCGCATCACCAGATTTGGCAGAAATATTCTTTAGGACATTATCTTTCGATATCGAGAAAAAAATTTGACTTGCGAAGGGGTTCAGGGGTGGAAAATTCAAACTTTAACTTTCACGTCCGTTTTTCCGAGGGAAAGCGTGATCCTCGCATCACCAGATTTGGCAGAAATATTCTTTAGGACATTATCTTTCGATATCGAGAAAAAAATTTGACTTGCGAAGGGGTTCAGGGGTGGAAAATTCAAACTTCAACTTTCACGTCCGTTTTTCCGGGGAAAGCGTGATCCTCGCATCACCAGATTTGGCAGAAATATTCTTTAGGACATTATCTTTCGATATCGAGAAAAAAATTTAACTCGAGAAGGGGTTCAGGGGTGGAAAATTCAAACTTTAACATTCGCGTCCGTTTTTCCGAGGGAAAGCGTGATCCTCGCATCACCAGATTTGGCAGAAATATTCTTTAGGACATTATCTTTCGATATCGAGAAAAAAATTTGACTTGCGAAGGGGTTCAGGGGTGGAAAATTCAAACTTTAACTTTCACGTCCGTTTTTCCGAGGGAAAGCGTGATCCTCGCATCACCAGATTTGGCAGAAATATTCTTTAGGACATTATCTTTCGATATCGAGAAAAAAATTTGACTTGCGAAGGGGTTCAGGGGTGGAAAATTCAAACTTTAACATTCTTGTCCGTTTTTCCGAGGGAAAGCGTGATCCTCGCATCACCAGATTTGGCAGAAATATTCTTAAGGACATTATCATTCGATATAGAGAAAACAATTTGACTTGCGAAGGGGTTCAGGGGTGGAAAATTCAAACTTTAACATTCGCGTCCGTTTTTCCGAGGGAAAGCGTGATCCTCGCATCACCAGATTTGGCAGAAATATTCTTTAGGACATTATCTTTCGATATCGAGAAAAAAATTTGACTTGCGAAGGGGTTCAGGGGTGGAAAATTCAAACTTTAACTTTCACGTCCGTTTTTCCGAGGGAAAGCGTGATCCTCGCATCACCAGATTTGGCAGAAATAATCTTTAGGACATTATCATCGATATCGAGAAAAAAATTTGACTTGCGAAGGGGTTCAGGGGTGGAAAATTCAAACTTTAACATTCGCGTCCGTTTTTCCGAGGGAAAGCGTGATCCTCGCATCACCAGATTTGGCAGAAATATTCTTTAGGACATTATCTTTCGATATCGAGAAAAAAATTTGACTTGCGAAGGGGTTCAGGGGTGGAAAATTCAAACTTTAACTTTCACGTCCGTTTTTCCGAGGGAAAGCGTGATCCTCGCATCACCAGATTTGGAAGAAATAATCTTTAGGACATTATCTTTCGATATCGAGAAAAAAATTTGACTTGCGAAGGGGTTCAGGGGTGGAAAATTCAAACTTTAACATTCTTGTCCGTTTTTCCGAGGAAAAGCGTGATCCTCGCATCACCAGATTTGGCAGAAATATTCTTTAGGACATTATTAACATTCACGCCCGTTTCTCGAAGGGAAAACGTAATACCTGCATTATTAAAAAAAATTCACTTTCGATGGGTCTCGCGTGTTAAAATTTTGACAATCACTTAAGTTTGATTCCGAAATCCTTGCGTTGCTAAATTTGAAAAAAATCTTAGTCGAAAGCAAAATGTTCTCCTTCTCATGTGTACATGGATGTAAATAATGTAATAATATGTAAATAATACGGCCCTTAATTATCTACATATATTTCAGACGATGAAAATTCACATTCACGGTTGAACAAAAATGTTGTTTTATTTCGTGCGTATAAAATTCGTGTTTTTATGGCACATTCGAGTGCTTTTTTCATGTGACATGAAAAAAAAAACACTCATTTACGCACTTACTAGTATAAAATAACTATTCCCTTGTTTTTCGCTGTTTCGCTCATTTCGAATACCACATTGCCAAAAAATTAAATATTAGATAAACCGTGGGTCCCCGTTTTCACAATTTTCATCAAAGAATCTCAAAAACTGATGCATAAGCCGTTTATTTTATTGCTCTTTGTTCGCACTTTCACTGGAAACGAAAGTGCGCCGGACTAGGGGTTATAAAAATTTTGCATTGCAAAACCCTTCGGCTAAATTTTATGAGGCCGACAAACGTTACCAACAAATGTTTTATGGCTATTCACCCTGATAAATAACAATACGTTATATTG
The DNA here is from genome assembly GCA_013421045.1 of Propylea japonica. Lineage (NCBI taxonomy): Eukaryota > Metazoa > Arthropoda > Insecta > Coleoptera > Coccinellidae > Propylea > Propylea japonica. The sequence continues at coordinate 27,389,161 of CM024246.1, read as the reverse complement.
CGCGCCCGGCGCCGGTATGGCCCAGTTTTATAGGGGGTATAGTCATAAAAATTTAAGGAAAGCCCTGAGCAGGAGCTCAGGTGGAACAATCAGACTATTATTTCAAAATTCAATATGGAATTTGAGATCGATACCAAATATGTAAATGCAGTCTTTTAGAACGGCCGGAATTATATTCTAAAAATCGTTCAAAAAATGAAACATGTTACAAATGAATAATTACAAAATTAAATTCTATGAACGGAGAAGAATCTTTATATTTCCATAACGGAATATCCGATTCATTTGTAACATGTTTCATTTTTTGAACGATTTTTAGAATATAATTCCGGCCGTTCTAAAAGACTGCATTTACATATTTGGTATCGATCTCAAATTCCATATTGAATTTTGAAATAATAGTCTGATTGTTCCACCTGAGCTCCTGCTCAGGGCTTTCCTTAAATTTTTATGACTATACCCCCTATAAAACTGGGCCATACCGGCGCCGGGCTCGCAATATAACGTATTGTTATTTATCAGGGTGAATAGCCATAAAACATTTGTTGGTAACGTTTGTCGGCCTCATAAAATTTAGCCGAAGGGTTTTGCAATGCAAAATTTTTATAACCCCTAGTCCGGCGCACTTTCGTTTCCAGTGAAAGTGCGAACAAAGAGCAATAAAATAAACGGCTTATGCATCAGTTTTTGAGATTCTTTGATGAAAATTGTGAAAACGGGGACCCACGGTTTATCTAATATTTAATTTTTTGGCAATGTGGTATTTTAATAATCTTTTCAGTTTGGACCTGAAATATAGTGGGGGTTTCAAAAAAATCACCAACTTGGTCAACTTAAATCCAGCTTAAGATTTTCAAATTCAATTCAATTCTAAATATAAAAAGCAGGGGGTTACAAAGGCAAACCCTCCACCTGAAATTAGAACTATCAGAGTTATCAGGGAAAAATTCGAAATGAGCGAAAACACCGAAAAACAAGGGAATAGTTATTTTATACTAGTAAGTGCGTAAATGAGTGTTTTTTTTTTCATGTCACATGAAAAAAGCACTCGAATGTGCCATAAAAACACGAATTTTATACGCACGAAATAAAACAACATTTTTGTTCAACCGTGAATGTGAATTTTCATCGTCTGAAATATATGTAGATAATTAAGGGCCGTATTATTTACATATTATTACATTATTTACATCCATGTACACATGAGAAGGAGAACATTTTGCTTTCGACTAAGATTTTTTTCAAATTTAGCAACGCAAGGATTTCGGAATCAAACTTAAGTGATTGTCAAAATTTTAACACGCGAGACCCATCGAAAGTGAATTTTTTTTTAATAATGCAGGTATTACGTTTTCCCTTCGAGAAACGGGCGTGAATGTTAATAATGTCCTAAAGAATATTTCTGCCAAATCTGGTGATGCGAGGATCACGCTTTCCCTCGGAAAAACGGGCAAGAATGTTAAAGTTTGAATTTTCCACCCCTGAACCCCTTCGCAAGTCAAATTTTTTTCTCGATATCGAAAGATAATGTCCTAAAGAATATTTCTGCCAAATCTGGTGATGCGAGGATCACGCTTTCCCTCGGAAAAACGGACGTGAAAGTTAAAGTTTGAATTTTCCACCCCTGAACCCCTTCGCAAGTCAAATTTTTTTCTCGATATCGAAAGATAATGTCCTAAAGAATATTTCTGCCAAATCTGGTGATGCGAGGATCACGCTTTCCCTCGGAAAAACGGACGCGAATGTTAAAGTTTGAATTTTCCACCCCTGAACCCCTTCGCAAGTCAAATTTTTTTCTCGATATCGAATGATAATGTCCTTAAGAATATTTCTGCCAAATCTGGTGATGCGAGGATCACGCTTTCCCTCGGAAAAACGGACAAGAATGTTAAAGTTTGAATTTTCCACCCCTGAACCCCTTCGCAAGTCAAATTTTTTTCTCGATATCGAAAGATAATGTCCTAAAGAATATTTCTGCCAAATCTGGTGATGCGAGGATCACGCTTTCCCTCGGAAAAACGGACAAGAATGTTAAATTTTGAATTTTCCACCCCTGAACCCCTTCGCAAGTCAAATTTTTTTCTCGATATCGAAAGATAATGTCCTAAAGAATATTTCTGCCAAATCTGGTGATGCGAGGATCACGCTTTCCCTCGGAAAAACGGACGCGAATGTTAAAGTTTGAATTTTCCACCCCTGAACCCCTTCGCAAGTCAAATTTTTTTCTCGATATCGAAAGATAATGTCCTAAAGAATATTTCTGCCAAATCTGGTGATGCGAGGATCACGCTTTCCCTCGGAAAAACGGACGTGAAAGTTAAAGTTTGAATTTTCCACCCCTGAACCCCTTCGCAAGTCAAATTTTTTTCTCGATATCGAAAGATAATGTCCTAAAGAATATTTCTGCCAAATCTGGTGATGCGAGGATCACGCTTTCCCTCGGAAAAACGGACAAGAATGTTAAATTTTGAATTTTCCACCCCTGAACCCCTTCGCAAGTCAAATTTTTTTCTCGATATCGAAAGATAATGTCCTAAAGAATATTTCTGCCAAATCTGGTGATGCGAGGATCACGCTTTCCCTCGGAAAAACGGACGCGAATGTTAAAGTTTGAATTTTCCACCCCTGAACCCCTTCGCAAGTCAAATTTTTTTCTCGATATCGAAAGATAATGTCCTAAAGAATATTTCTGCCAAATCTGGTGATGCGAGGATCACGCTTTCCCTCGGAAAAACGGACGCGAATGTTAAAGTTTGAATTTTCCACCCCTGAACCCCTTCGCAAGTCAAATTTTTTTCTCGATATCGAAAGATAATGTCCTAAAGAATATTTCTGCCAAATCTGGTGATGCGAGGATCACGCTTTCCCTCGGAAAAACGGACGCGAATGTTAAAGTTTGAATTTTCCACCCCTGAACCCCTTCGCAAGTCAAATTTTTTTCTCGATATCGAAAGATAATGCCCTAAAGAATATTTCTGCCAAATCTGGTGATGCGAGGATCACGCTTTCCCTCGGAAAAACGGGCAAGAATGTTAAAGTTTGAATTTTCCACCCCTGAACCCCTTCGCAAGTCAAATTTTTTCTCGATATCGAAAGATAATGTCCTAAAGAATATTTCTGCCAAATCTGGTGATGCGAGGATCACGCTTTCCCTCGGAAAAACGGACGCGAATGTTAAAGTTTGAATTTTCCACCCCTGAACCCCTTCGCAAGTCAAATTTTTTTCTCGATATCGAAAGATAATGTCCTAAAGAATATTTCTGCCAAATCTGGTGATGCGAGGATCACGCTTTCCCTCGGAAAAACGGACGCGAATGTTAAAGTTTGAATTTTCCACCCCTGAACCCCTTCGCAAGTCAAATTTTTTTCTCGATATCGAAAGATAATGCCCTAAAGAATATTTCTGCCAAATCTGGTGATGCGAGGATCACGCTTTCCCTCGGAAAACGGATGGAAAGTTAAGGGTTGAATTTTCCACCCCTGAACCTCTTTGCAAGTCAAATTTTTTTCTCGATATCGAATGATAATGTCCTGAAGAATATTTCATCTTTGAATTCACTAGAATGCAATATATAGAGCCTGAGTCGAATAATTCTCGCTTTATTTTCATTAAATCGAATATATCTTATGAAGAAAGGCTTCATTTCACTAATCATTCACCTATTTCAACAATATCTCGTCGAATTCATATGAATAAACTATATCGATGCGGACGCCACTGGTTCCGGCGTTCGGGTGTTTCCGTGGATTTTGGCCGCTATCTTTGGCCGCTCTTTTCACACCGGTGGTAAAGAGTACCTAGAAAAAGTACATAGAAGAAACTTATTTGCAGGAGCTTGGTCGTAATCGATCAAAGAAATTCTGCGAATCCTATTCCTAGAAAGAACAGGATCTAGTACGTAAAGAAAACATTATAATAAATTCTAGTAATCGAAGAATCAGCTAGATTGTCTCCTCTGCCTAGCCATTGGTGAAGAAAGGTCTGGCATATGTAGTAGAAGAGATCATCGCCATCATTTATGAGAAAAATAATTCCACTATCAAATGGTTCAAGCTTTCCAAGAGAATTATTAACTGATGCAAATTTTCATGGGTACAAGAGTATGCTACGATAACTGATAACAATTTGAATGACTAACTAGAATTATATACTGTTGCTCTATTTGATTTCTTTGGATAAGCATAGTCGTAGCTCAAGCTATACTAGAACAAACTTTGTTATAAACATAAAATAATTTGGGAGAAATGAGGTAACAATCAATCAAGATCAGCATTTCTAAATGAACCTAATTAAAATGTAGCTGCTACAGGAATTGAAACCGAGTTGATAAAATCTGCCTCACTACTATGAGATTGCACTTTGATATTGCTCACAAGTATTTAGAATCACATACTATTTCTGCTTGAATTTGAATTTAACATTTCTCTGCAAACCCCTGGAAAAACTCATTAGCTACACATCTTAATCTGCTGAAATATCACCACGTTTAAGTGCCCACAACCTTAACCCAGTTTCACGAGAATTTAATTCCAACATTGTTCGAGTCTGTCGTAACAATTGTAGAAATTTTTATATTTGAGCAATACTTTTAATAGCATACATCCCGCTCAGTGAGATTGTCTTCGTATCGTCTGACGTTTATGGAATCTGAATAAGCATGAAATGGATATGTCTGTGAAGAACTGAGAGACTAATTTGTTTCATTTCAGTTTTATGGTTGTATACGTGGAAAATTTCTGTTGTTATCAGGAGACGTTCCGAAACATATGAAACTTTTATAACCTTAATGCCTTGTCACTTTTTGTAATGGCTTGTTTTATGTTTTGACTTGATCATCCAAAGCAATGAGAAGGTATAGTAGATATGAATTCAAAGGTTTGATGCTACAGAAAAATTCGAATTTCTTCAAATCGTTCGAAGTTAATCCCAGAAAATACCAAGAGAACCATAATATGCCAAGCAAAACTGAGAGATACAGTGTGTTCATTTGAAAACTTTACAGGCCAATTATATTATGGCAGACCCAAAATCTCCCCAAGACTAGGTCATCCCTAATTTCTCAGTGGGTGATAAGACATGAGTTATATTTCAATTGAAAACCAATCTGTCCTTCTACAGGAATACTATAGTATGCAGATTTTTAGTGACTCACTCGATATTGTTTCCACAGCGCCCGGTCAGTAGTCCAACCATCACCGGAAGCTCAGCTCGTAACAGCTAGTTAGATGGAATCTCAGGGTAAAAAGAAACCTAGAGTTGCCTTCACGCATTTGTTGACGCAGCCAAGTAGAATCCGTTTATAAGCGCCAACAAACTTCCGGCGTAGCGAAATCGTGCCGTATGTTTATTTCGTATTGGGATAATTGGTTAACCGCTCTTCTATTCTGATACTAACGGCTTGCGTCTGATACAGATAATAATGTCAGTTTGGCAACATTGTCTGTTAGTGTTTGGTTTCGTAATACGATGTGTTTAGATATTAATTTCGATTCGACATTCATAAACTGAATTATTTCAATGAATTAATGACAGTTTACTGTTGCTTAATGCTTGGTTGATTACAATGCAGTACTATTCACGCGTAGGGCATCTCTATGTTTATTTCTTACTTTGAGGGTAGAATCATCACGATTTTTTTCCTGAGTACGTCCAGGCGTCTTTTTTCTCAAGAGGATTCTTCTGTTATTCAATTCACATTGCTGGACCTCTGCCTTTTATTGATCTTTTCCAACCCCCAGAAAGGCTCAAGTCCATCAGCTATTAACCAAGTCAACCTATTAAACTGTTTTTGTTTGGCTTTTACATTATAAATTGATCAAGAAGCGTGGGAATGTTGTAATTTGTCAGGTCTTTGCTCATTTCAGTTTTGGGCTATTGAAACAACTCACCAACTCTAGCGGATTTCCTGGAGCAACAATAAACTGTACACAAAATATACAGGATAATTTTCCTGAATTTGCGATCTGATTTTGTTTTTGCATTCAAAAGAACTGTATTTTAGAAATTCACCGTGTAACACTCTTTTTGTGTTCTGTTCCCTTCTAAAAATACATTTTTCTCTCTGTGTTAATCCAATAACTTCGCCCTACTAATCAAATCAGACCAATCATAATGAAAGAAACAAATAATAATGAACCGACAGAAATCCATTTTGTCATACCCAATCTCGTTATAAAGGGAACACATGTGCTTAATTGCAGATGACACATAACCCTCCTAATAACACGTTTCTGGAATGGCCGAACACCTGCCAGATATATTCCTTCACTTCTATATCCGTCCCTTTCTTCATCAACCCTTCAGAGCATGCAGGTATTCCATCAGGTGAGTAATTTGATATGACGTTTGGTCCTCAAGTGTTCCACTCTACAATTTATACATCCATATGCTTATTTTCACAAAGAAAGGAATTATGCCTACCTAGAGCTTTATAATACCGGGGTTGCTGAAAAGGAAGTTTTTGAAAGGGAGCTACTCGTTCAACTGTACCAGGATTGCAATTGACTTCACTTAATTCAATGATTCCAATAGACATGGCATGTCTATTGGATTATACAGATCATTTGCAACAAAAAATGTCATATAACACATGGTCGAAATATTGACGGTTATTCTTCAATTTAACATTTCTTGATTTCACGAAAAATTTCAAGTTTTTTCTCTAAAAAGATCATTATTCAGTTTTCCTTGTAGTCTCATCAAATTTGACCACATATTCGGAAAGGGCAATAAATTTGCTACAAGATGAGAGGGTCTATGTGCAGAAAACACTCTTATTGCAGGCGTGGTGAGAAGAAGAATATCACGATTATGAAGTTAACAAAATCAGTCCTATTTTTCCAATGGTTTTTTCGATGAAATATTAATAATTATGCACATGCTTTTTTCAGTGAAAAATACCTCATATAGTGTACTTTGGAATGACATATCAACTTTTGTGCTAACGCACAAAAAACTCATTGGTCAAAGCGCAATATGGCAGTCATTCGACTTATCAAATACAAATCTAATCTGAATAATACTACTTTAATTTCTTTTCTTACTATTATCCGGTCTGGTATTCGAAACCTTCCAATCTATACCATTCGATACGATATCTTTTACCTTGTTGGAGACTATAAAATGTATCGAATTCCACTTCGACACACACATATCTGATAACCGTAACCAAAATGGGTAATAAAATTTTAACTACTCAATTCACGGATAAATAATACGTGTGTAATTGAATACACTTCGCAAATATCCCCAGCTCTGGTAAACTATTCAGGAAGCTATAAAGTAACAAATTGAACATTTTGCCAATTCAATTAATTATTACAGCAGTTTTGTTGCTTATCAAATGCGATTTATGAGCTCTTCGGTCCAATTTTAATAATATATGCTGAGGGGAACGAAGTAGCTAGTAGCTTTTTAATATTCGTATAGGAATTCTAGGATTGCGCTACTATTTTCATATTTGGAATTTTACTAGCACTAGGTCTCGATTTTAATTGTACTGAACATTAATAGTTATTTAATTAACTAGGTTATTAAAGACAGCGACTAATGGTCAAGATATGTTAACGCGTAAGCTTAGGGAACACGTTAACGGTTAACAGTTCGAGACCATTAGTCGTTTGATTAATAAACGAGTTGATTACAAATGTTTCCGACCATCTCAACATGAATTGTGTATAAATTCTTGATTAAAATACATTCTCATTTTGCACATGACATACATTTGACATAATGGAATTTCTATGTTTCTACGTTCCAGTAGAGTTTTGACATTTTTCGAAGTGCTTCTGAATACTTTGTGCACGTTGCGATGAGAATTGCACATTAATAGCATAAATTGAGCATTAAAATATGTCATTAATGTTCAATTTCGTATACATTAAAACCACCTTTTATTTCGAGGTCGGCGAAAACATGTTTATAGTGTTCGCTGATTCAAATGCGGATGAATTTTAAGTAGTATTTCGTGTGGAAAAGTTTTGAAATTATTGCTTTTTTTTAAATTTCGGATTATGTGCGCTTGCTCCTAGAGAAACAGCGTGCTATCGTTTTTATCAAATGTATGTAATCAGTGAGCAAAATTCGAATTTTAGGTCAGAAGTGGTCTCAAACTTTTTGGTTGGGCTCACTGATGAAAAGTCTGCGGTAAAAAATTAATCTAGATATCGATTGAAATATATTCTGGGAGGATTCTGCTTTCCCTAAAAACTTTAAAGGTTTTCACTCCAGTCTCTGAAACAGAAATTATTAAAAAAAAAATTTAATTCAGATGAAGTGCTCCTGCGAGAATATTTGCACTTATTTGTCAGGAGCAAATTGGTATCGGAAAAATTGTTCCTAACAGTAAAACTGAAAAAAAACTAAATGAAAAGGATAATGTAACGTTGTCCATATCAGACACTTTCTTCAGACAAACTTGTAAAATCTTCAGAATTGTGTGTTTTTTCATTTGCAATCTGATTGACATTTTCATACCTTTCTTTCATATATCGATTGAAATATATTTTGGGAGGATTCTACAGAATTGTGAAATTATGAGGGTAGGTTCGGGTTCGTAAATATCTGTTAAACTTGTTAACGGGCAACATCGATTCAGTAGTTTCAGAGTAATCGAAATAAAAAATACTTTCTCATTATTTCCTCAATTCAACATTTGTCACTTGAACATAAAATACGTAACGCGCAAACTTGTGGAAATTTAAAAAAATTGTTTTAAGCGCTGTGAAGCTCAGAAGGGCAAAGAGTTAAGTACACACAATTACGCATACAAATTTGAGACTGATCGGATGTAAGCTGGGAATAAACACGATAACCGTAATCGAAATGGGAATTAAATTTTTATGTTTCCAATTCACGCATAAATAATACGTGTATAACTGAATACACTTCGCAAATATCCGCAGCTCTCGTAAAACTATGCAGAAAGCGATAAAGTATAATAACAAATTGAACATTTTGCCAATTCAATTAATTATTACAGCAGTTCGGTCCAATTTTAATGATATATTCGGAGGGGAACGAAGTAGCTATAAAATGTTCGTATACAAATTCTAGGATTGCGCTATTATTATTGTATTTGGGGTTTTACTAGCACTAGGTCTTGATTTTAATTGTTCTGAACATAAAACATGTGTTGTTATGACTAATCAGAATGCAGAAAAATGTTAATTTTTTTCTTTAATCTGCGGAAATTCGGGGTTTATATTTAGGATGATATTTTTATATTTGTCTATTATTATGGGTGTGTGAAGTTGCTAGCGAACAGAAAGAATTGAAAATCATCACTTGGATCTGGATAGGATCAACTTCATTCATACATCGAAGGGATGGAATGTTACTTCTCTTGCGAAGTTGATTTTTTCACACTTATACAGGGTGTGAGTGAATAAGGGCGATAAACATCAGAGGTGATTCTGCATGAAAAATAATAACATTATGCTAAACAGTTTTTGTCCGCAAATGCTTCGTTTGTGTAGATACGGTATGTTGAAGTTTTTACATGAAAACTGACTTCATTTATTGCTCCTAAGTCGTCGAGATATGCGAATGAAATTTGGTGGATTTCAAAAAGTGGTTGTTCCGCAGTTTCTCAAAAGCATTCAATAGTTATTTACTAGGTTATTAATAACAGCAATTAATGGTCAAAATATGTGTTACTTGATGTATGTATACCGTGTGAAACAGAATCATGGTACACGCCATTTTCTCCTTTGTTTCTGTAGCAATATTTCTGAAATTTGGAACATTGAATATACTCACTATTGTGCACTTTTTGGAATAATTGAAAAAAATCCAGCTTCTAGTTGTTTGTGTTCCATAGCTACCTTGATAAATTATTGTGATTGAACCGAGAAGCTACTTAAATGGGTCTTAACTCCATTATCGTGATCGTTGTTATACAGAAAAAAAGGTAACATGGTAACAATGGTATTTTCGAATGACGTCAGAGTATCATTATGTTACCATTTGAAAAAACGGAGTTTCGAGTAAAAAAAGTTAGTTAAAGTTAAAGTTTTTGGTTTACTTTTTTGGTACGTTTTTCGAAACAAGATACTTTAAAATAATATGGGTGTTCTGACAAATGAAATAAGTATCAACTTTGAGGTATCATGAGATTCAGGAAATTAAGGAGATTTCAAAAATGTAATAATATACCGGATGCCGCATTCGAAAATTGATGTCATTTCTGGAAAAAACAGAAGTTTGATTTTTTCCAAATATGACAAAAAGTGCACTATTGTGAGTATATTCAATGTTCAATATTTTAGAAGCATAGCTACTGAAACAAAGGAGAAAAGGGCGTGTACTATGAGTCTGTGTCATACTGTATAGTAAAATGTCCAGATCGAAAATCTCGTATGAGATTGACTTTTTCTAATGAAAACCATAGGAACTCTGTTTGATACCACTTTCTTGCATTTTGTCTTGAACGAGGACGAGATTAGATCCGAAGTATGAGTTCAATATTGGTTGATTTCAATCGAGTAATATTATTCTCTGCATTCACTATTTTGATATTCACGGCGATGTTACGCGTTAAACCTCTGCTTATTACTACTGCGGTGTCAACTGACGTTACCCCGAGCGCTCCACGTCGTGGACCGAAGACGTAAAATTTGCGAAATGCAAGAACGCTTCGGTCAATGCGACAAATGGCAAACATCTCGCTACTTCGTTCAAGGTTCATGCTATGGAAGAAGGTTTTCGTATGAAACTAGAGATAGTGTCTTCGGTATATTTATACCTTAAAGAAGATGCCATTTCTCTGTAAGTTCCAAGAAATACCTTGTATTATTCAGAGTTCTCCTATGCTGATGAGTTCTAATGAGAACGAAAGGGCCATCCATAGGTGCTCTGTTTGATACCACTTCCTTGAATTTTGGTTCGAACAATGACGAGAACAGCTCCAAAGTATGAGTTTAATATTGGATGATTTCAATCGATTAATATTATTCTCAGCTTTCACTATTTTGAAAACCATAGTGTAAATTACTGATCATCTGTCCACATGAACAGACAATTTCAATTCAACCAGTATTCCCAACTCTAATATTCAATTGATAAGCTGATTTCATCCGTCGGTCGGTCGGGTGGATGAGCTCATTTCATCAACCGAAACATATTTTAATCATCATCCAGAATATTCCGGTGGATTTTCATCAAAGATATGTTCGATTTGATCCCTAACGTTCGGAACTAATTATTCATATAGAGCCCACGGTGAATCATATCAGCACAATAACATAATTATGCTTAAATAGAAAAAATCGTTTAATTTCACCGGGATAGTCTGTTGACTATGTGACAGTTACAGTTATCAAATTATACAGGGTGTCTACTTTTAAAGTCGACAAACTTCTTGGGGCTATTATACGAATGATTTTCAGCAAAAATGTCATATAACACATGGTCGAAATGTTGACGGTTATTCTTCACTTTAACATTTCTTTTTTCACGAAATATTTCGAGTTTTTCCTCTAAAATTATCATTATTCAGTTTTTCTTCTAATCTCATCAAATTTGTCTACATATTCGGAAAGGGCAATAAGTTTTCTACAAGATGAGAGAGTCTGTGTGCAGAAAAAAACTCTTATTGCGAGCGTGGTAAGGAGATGAATATCACAATTCTGAAATTAACAAAATTAGTCCTATTTTTCCAATAGTTTTTCCGATGAAATATCAATTATTATGTACACGTTTTCTTTTCAGTAAAAAATTCCTCATTTAGTGTACTTTCGAATGACATATCTTTTGTGCTAGGTGCTCATCCGCCGCCATAATATCATGGCTAACATGATTACAACGAAAAACTCTAAATATTCCTAACTTGAATTTGCTCTATTTTGAAGCCCCTTGTAATTGAATTTCAATCTAATATAGAATAACAAGGACATACAGGGTGGTCCAGATCGTAACCAAGAAATTTTAACCACTTTATTCCACATAAAATAAGCCCTAGTTTGTCTTATAAAAATATGTCCAGAAATGTTTTCTGTCCGAGAGGGGGGTGTTAAAATTATATAAAAAAATGTTTTTTATTAATTACTTTCACACTTTTTAAAATATTTTTATAAAATTTGAGACATACCTAGGTTTTGAGCAACAAGAAGCACTTTCTGCATAATATCATTTCTTTTCTATTCCACCAGTGACGTCTGAACTGCGGTGAGACTTGAAATTTCTAGATAAAAATGATACACCACTGATTTTTCCGACAATAAAAATTACTTTTTAAATTCTTATTTAATTCAGAGCAAATTCGGTCCCTTGACTTTTGGTTGTACGAGGCACCGTTTCCGGATAAAAAAAATTAACATATTCTCATGCGTCAAGAAATATTCAAAATTTGATAAGAAAGGTACATAATAATAATAAGACTATTTTTGTGAACGAATCGTGTAATGCATGAGAATATGTTTTATGTTTTTAACCGCAAACGGTGACTAAATTAAATTAAATTAAATAAGGATTTAAGTAGTAATTTTTATTCTCGGAAAAACCAGTGGCGTTTAATTTTTTCATCTGAAAATATTCAGTCTCGCTGAAGGAATGATTCTATCCAAAAAATGCTTCTTGACGCTAAAAACCAGTGTCTCAAATATCAAAAAAATATTTCGAGCAGTGTGAAAAATATTGATAAAACACATCTTTTTCTTTAATTTTAACATCCGGAGAGAAAACGTTTGTCGACATATGTTTCTATGACAAATAAGGGCTTATTTTTGATGTAGAATACGTGGTTGAAATTTCTTGGTTACGATCTGGAAAACCCTGTATAATGTGCTTGCACTCATGAGGTGAATGATATCAATCTGTCTAAGAATAATGTTTTCTTCCTGATTGCCTTTCCATGTTCATAGATTATTTTTTTATTAGGTAAGAATCTATCTGCACTCAATCTCCCAAAAATCACCCAGACAATTGAAATCGAGTTCTCTAGAACCCTGTGGGAATTCAGTCGTTCTATCCAAATAAATAGTTCGTTCCCTGCAGATAGACGCTGCATGTTTCATTTGGGGAAAGAAAAATAACCAATTCGGTGAAAAACCCCCAATAAGCCCTCGAATTGAGCACTCTGTTTATTCGAACTGTTCAATTCATCTGTATTTTATCATTCGCTGAACGCTAGGAGCGAGGGAAATCAGATTTCCACACAATGTATATTGTTTTATAAACTTGATTTGTCGCTAAAAACATTAAATATAATTGAAAATAAATTGTGGGAGTCACGACCTGGATATATTTTCGAAATATTTCATTTAAAATTTTTATGATATCATTGGTTTATTGAAATGCTTTCAATCAATCAAGTATAAATGTTTTTCTATGTATTACAAATTGAATACATTCGGTATATTTTCGGAACATTGCACAAGTTTTTTTATTATAATTGTTTTCACGCCAATTAAAATGACGATATTTTTTTCTCAGGCCGTTATATTCGTCATATGTATGAATGTAGGTACAGTTTGAACCACTGAAAAATGACTTTGCAATTCAAAGTTGAAAACTTTGTTTTCATATTTTGTTTTAATGAAATTTTTAATTGGTATCATAAAATGCCAGTTTTCTCTAAAACGGTTCACTTTAGAGCGATGCACTAGGGGTACTAGTACGAGAGCTAGCAACGTCAAAAAACTGGACAAATTTGTATTAGCAACGCAAATTCTGATTCGCTATGTATGTTCTTCACAAAAAAGGTATAGTCTAAGAGCTAGCAACGTTTTTGAGAGAGAATTTCAGGTAGGCCAGTTTTTTGATATGCTATATCTCCCACTCTCCCGGACGTCATACGGGCTATCTGGCTGGCGGTAGTGGTTGCGTTCATTAGTGCGCATCGTACCTGTACAGGTAAAATATCAATTTTTCAAATCATTTCAGAAAGTTTTATTTTCTTTTTATTATTTTTATTGAAATTTTTGCAACATAAATTTGTTATTGCCAGATATTTTTATTGTTGTTTAAACTGTGCCAGACACTAATTTTGAATTAAAAAAAATTTTTTCGAAATATTTCAGTATGGCTGAAATTTTAATATGATGTTACTTAAATATCTAAAAACCCAAAACTAATTTGCCAGACAGTAATTCGATTGTTAAACCTTCAGCCAGACCGATCTAGCAGTGATAAGTGATGTGGTATCACTTTGCTTGGTCTAGAAATAGTTGTCGAATAAATTACAGAGAAAGGATTAAAAACTATTGAATTAATATTCGGATTAATACGGTATCGACATAATAATTTATGAATTATGAAGTATGAAAAAAAAAACTTAATTTGTATTTGTCTTATAGCATAATGACTCTCAGCTGGCGCACCAGTGGTGGGTTTGCCAACGGGACCAACGAAAACACGTAAGAAAATATCGAGTTTCAGTCATTTTAACCCTGCTGAAATGTACAGAGATGGTAGTTTGTATAATTATTCGAATAAAAAAATCGTCCGCGTTGGTGAAAAAACCCGTCCGCTGGACATGGAAACTTGTAAAAAAAAATTGAGTTTCAGTCATTTCAACCTTTCTGAAATTTACAGATGTTTGATATCGGAATTTAACTAGATGTGCTGGGAAGATCTACTGTTGACGGGAAATTAAACTCAGATAACGGTAAAACAGCTGTTACAATTTTTGTGATATCCATCGGTGCCATTAATTTGCTCTGGTATCTGTATATTATCATATTTAAGTTTAAAATTTACACGTATTTGTAAAACTTTTGTACACTTTTTTAATTTATCTTCAACAAAAGTTATTATTTTTCCATTTCTGTCTTTACAAAAAACACATTTAAATTTTTTACTCGACATTGTAAGACAATTTTGTTAAAAACATTAAAAACAACGGCAACGAATACGCCAATGTGACTGAACTGACGCCATCTTGAATACAAACAGCTGCTGTCGTTTATCTCGCTTGCGTAACTAACACGAGATTGTCTATACTCTTCCAACATGCCCAATCACTTATCACTTTTAGATCGGTCTGGCTGAAGGTTTAACAATCGAATTACTGTCTGGCAAATTAGTTTTGGGTTTTTAGATATTTAAGTAACACCATATTAAAATTTCAGCCTTACTGAAATAATTCGAAAAAAATTTTTTTTTATTCAAAATTAGTGTCTGGCACAGTTTAAACAACAATAAAAATGTCTGGCAATAACAATTTTATGTTGCAAAAATTTCAATAAAAATCATAAAAAGAAAAAAAAACTTTCTGAAATGATTTGAAAAATTGATATTTTACCTGTACAGGTACGATGCGCACTAATGAACGCAACCACTACCGCCAGCCAGATAGCCCGTATGACGTCCGGGAGACTGAGAGAGATAGCATATCAAAAAACTGGCCTACCTGAAATTCTCTCTCAAAAACGTTGCTAGCTCTTAGACTATACCTTTTTTGTGAAGAACATACATAGCGAATCAGAATTTGCGTTGCTAATACAAATTTGTCCAGTGATGAAAAATTAGGGTGTTTACTCTAAAGTAGCAATTATTAGTGACAATGTGTATACAAAAACTCAATTCGGTAATGAAATATCACCAGAAAAACTGAAAAAAATATGAATTTTTGCACCCTGTATCTCTGAAACGAATACTCGGAGAAAAACAATGTTATTTTTTCATGAAAATCTGAAGTTGACCGTTGATTTTGAAACACCTTGTATGACTGTCATTCATATGAATCAAATAATCGAGATAGAATTACAGAAATAAATTGCTCCACATGAGTTACGGATATTGACTCAAATTAGAAAAAAAATAGTTTAAATGATATTTTTTTTTGATGAAAATTCATATTAATATGATTTCAAGTTGAAGGAAATAAAATTTTAGTCTGTAGGCATGCAGCGTATGCAGGGTGGTTATGAAAAATCGAGTAAAATAACGAAATTTCATTTCCAGAGAATTCAAGCATTTTGAGACTATCAATACAAGGTATGGCCTCCACAGGCTTCAATAATAGCTTGATATTACCATATACCAAGCTCCTCGCGGGCCTTCTCAACTATGGCAGAACGGTGGGTGTCTAGTGTTATCGTCTAGAAATTGAAAAGTTTCACCAATAGCAGCGTGAAAATTTGGCATAACATTGTCAATGACATGCTCCCTATAGTGTAGTCATGATATCACACTTTGGCTGACTTGGAGTCATTCCGCAAAAACAACCTGAGTAAGGCAACCCTGTAGCATTCCGAGAGCCCCATTAGCCTCAGTTTTTGTTTATTTACGTCTTGGCATTTTCAGAAAACCCGTTTCAAATCTACGCCGTTGATAAACTGACTCCATTTCAAAATAAGAACATTCATGAAGCATATGCAAAGAGTCAACTTCAGAAAAAAGGCGATCAGATTGACGAAATGTCCCATACTGATTTTATTGGATTGATTTCAGTTGTTATTGAGTTTAAAATGATTTTACAGCGATTTTCCTGAAGATAACATACTTTTCAGAACGATTGAATACGATAAACCTAACTCTTGTGGAGCAGTATGTTCAATGAGTTGATGTTTCCTATGATTTGACAATTATGGTCAACATAAAATCAGCCCAATAACCAAGCAGTTTTCAGAGGAAAGAACCGAATAGATTTCCTTCCAATTTCCTCCTAAACTGTTCCAAATGATTCCGTATCGATCAAATCTTCAAGTAAACAAATCGGAGCTTCCAAATGAAGATGTAGAAAATAATTTGTTAAATTGGCTTAAGGCCAAAGTGGGCCCCACATACAGGTGAGTTGTTTTCGTGACCTGAATTCGAAGTAATCAATTAGTACTCTCTATCTCTCTTATTTGCGTTTTTCCCGGATCGAAAAGGTACCACAATTATTCATATTGGCCAATGCTAATGCTTGGTTATTTATCTAGTTGAAGTAAATACGCAATAAATGGAATACTAGATGAAGTTTTAGTGAAGAACTTATTATTGATGATTGTTTACAATTTTGTAGGCGTTCAATCATGCCTTCTCATTTTGGTGTTCATTCCGAGTTAGAAAATTTCAGTTTCGTAAAAATAAACTAACCGAATGGATGAGTGGAATTGAATTTTAAGCTGTAATTTGAATTACTTGGAGATTTAGGTAATTCATCACTACTTGATGTTGAAGTTGATAGCTATCTCACAGACTATTGAAATAGTAATAGGGCTATTTCCCAAAGTTTCCGCTTTTTCTATTCTATATTTCTGTCAGCATACGCCAGCAGTCGTTTCGTCAGGAAACACACTCAAGACTTGCAACTTTCAGGGGTGCGTTCACAAACTTACTCTGAGAGTAGAGTAAGAGTATGACGGAGTATATGCAGTTAGTTCGTCGTTCAGAAACTCTACTCTGACAAATGTCATTCGCGAGATATATGTTAGGTTAACTTACTTTTATCGGTTACTTTTACCTTTTTCACTCGCAAAAACATGATCAACTATACTATTATTAACTATTAGAAACAGAATTGTTAAATCAAATCAATTGATTGCTATTGTACGATAGACAGTTATACTTGGAATTTTCGTCCATTCAAGGATGCCAAACAGCTACTTGGTACCTACACATTCAACTGTTTGTTTTTATCGTTTCTAAGATTCCCTAACTGGGAATTTCAACAGATATAAAAATGATATTCTTAAAGAAATTATAATACATGCTTAAACTCTCATTTCAAGTATCCATTTATTCGATTTAGTTAGTTGAGATTATACCGAAATTCTTGGTTAATAGTCCGAAATCCGAAATATTTACCCAAAATGAATAAAAACGATGAATAAATTTTCAAATTCGAACAACGTTTTCACATTACAGTTTCAAGAATTATAGATATAAGGTATACCTTTATTTATTTTGAGTATTTACGGGTCAATCCATAACTCTTCTAAATTTTCAGTTTATCGTAAGAAAATAGAGATGTTATCTCAACACTGTTAACAAACGGCAAATAAAGCTTTAAACTTAAACCAGAAATATTCTTCTAGAATGAATGACGAAAAATGCATAACGCTTTAAATTCAAATAACTGTCAGAGTACCGAATACTCTGCAAAAAGCAGGACACATGGAGCTTACTCCGAGAAAGTTTCCGAACGATCGAGAGTACATACTCTGAAAGACTAAAGTGAGTTTCTGAACGCCTTGGAGTAAGCAGAGCATGTTTGGAGTACGTTTGTGAACGCAGCCCAGAGGAGCAACTTTCGTCAGGAAAGTTACGAATAGTTGAATAGTTCTGTCGGTTTGAATCATACTTGATGTCACGTGAAATACTATGTGGAATCAGAACATTCAAAACATTTTTTACTAGAATTTTTTACCTTGAAGAGCTGCAAACTCACTAGATGAAACCGGTGTGAAATATTGATCATTGAAACTCGCGTTCCAGAAGTAGTTTCATCGTGTTTACCTGAAATAAGAAAGTTTTTATCCAAAAACAGTTTTCACATCATCGATATGATAAATATTCAAAACGATTTTGGTCACACACGATACATTCAAGTCTGAAACATGAAATTCTCAATTCAGTTATCATGTTTGAAAAGTATAATAATCAAGGGCCTATTGCACCAAAATACTTAGCAACATTTCACTTTGCACTTTGCATTCTACCAAATTTCAAAGGTGAAAATTAATTAAATTGCACAACATTTCTTCCAATATGCAATTTCTTGACTTTTCACATTGCACTCTTCAATTATGAATGCGTTTCGTACAATGTAATTCACTTGAAAAGTGAACAGTAAAAGTTGCAAAGAAGTTGGTGCAATAGGCCTCTCTGGTAATAAAAATTTGAAGGAATTGAGAAAAAATGTTGAATATTTCTATTTTCCTATTTTACTGAAAATTAGCGTTAATGAATCATTATTTTCGCAGACTAAGGAACATTTTTATGTGTATGGACAACCACAGATTCGAAGCTATTAACGTCATTACTCATTTTTCCTGGTAATAAACAAGCTGGCTTTTACCTATCTGGTAAAGTCTACTCGCCCACAAAATAACCCCCTACTGGTCTATAAACCTGGGACAACAGTAATGTGGGAAAAATCTTGGAATCACGGAAGGTTGCATGGATTCTTCGAATCCGTTCATTCTCGTATATCAATATCAGAATTGATGTTTTTGTCCATAACAAAAATTCAAATAACTCGAATGCTTAAATTTATCTGGTCAATTTCCTCAAAGATATTGCGAAAGAGGTAATTGAAAGATATAATGATATACAGGCTGGTTCATCCATGATTTTCTATGCAGGTTGTCGGATTAATGGCTATTGCATTGAAAAAAGCGCCGAAAGGTCGTATTTGGCTTCGAAATTTTTTACCCATCTACACCTGCTGACAGGGTCGAACAGGGGGAAAAGGTTTTCTGGCCTATCATTTGAAAGGTTTTTGCATAACGCACAAAAGACCTTATTGGTCGCAGTGCAGAAGGGTAATCAACGTGCCGATCGACCACTATCTAATCTAAGGTTTTTGCATTCCTAAACAAATGCCTTGATCCACTAGTTTTCCTGTATCCTTGTTTGAAGTTGATGTTCAGTAATAAATCTGTTCTTACAATAAAAAGTGTAAAAAAAGTGAAAAATTTAACCTCACGTTCTTGACGAAAATTAAGGAGAACTCTATTTTTATTTTTTTGAAATGGGCTCCCATTTTGGAGTTACAGGCCTCTGAATTGGCACCCCAGAATCGTTTATAATTTCAATATCTCAGAACATTAGGTTTGTTCCAACAGCTGACTTTTGTACGGTAATTTGACGGTCACGAAACTGTTAGTAATCGATCTTATACGCATGTCTAAACTTTGACCGTACAAGAACCGTCCAAACAGTACTTGCTCCAGACCAGGGATCGAAATGACGATCACAAAAGCGTTCCACTCACGGTCCCGAAGCAGGATGGAACAAAAACGAAACCGTTCTCAAACGATACATTTTCAGTTGGAACACATTTTTATCTATTGCGCAGAATCCTGACGATCATTGTACGGTCAATTCTTGAGTTGGAACAAACCTATTGATACATACATACATATTACATACCAAATTTTATTCACCGGGTTCGGAAGCGTATTTTTAATACTCCAAATTTATTTTTTCATGCAAAAGCCTGGGTGATTTGTACATTTTTTTGACCCTTGCATTCATTTCGTAGATAGTCGTTTTCGAGTGCAACGTCATAATATAATATCATGCATATCAGGATTTGTAGTCAATCGTAGAATCCACAAATTCAAAATCTATGTTGACCTAGTATCAAGAATTTTTAATGTTGATAGCGTGAGACTAGAATAATTCCCGGATATTTTTTTAGACAATTTCTGGCGAAAACGCCTCTTTTGACGAGTTCTTCCACCTGTCAAAAAAAACTAACCAAAAAAATGCTCTGTGGGTGATGGAAAAAATTAAGAAAAGCCCTGAGCAGGAGCTTTTGAGCGCTCGTTCATTGGTGGCGCAATAAGACTATTACTTTAAAATTTAATATGGGGCTTGAGACTGATACCTTATAATTATATAAATGCAGAATCGGACTTTTATTCTGAAAATTATATGTAAAAAATATAAATTAAATAAATTTAATTCCATGGTTCTAATGATGCGATGCTCTTGAAATTTCGCATGAACATTCAGTATATCAGTTTTCATTCACAAAATGAGTTTCACCTGAATGGAATATTCTGTTATGGAAATATAAAGATTTTTCTTTAATGTTCCAATGAATTTTCTATGGTGCTGTTAACACTATGGCCACAAAATTTTGCATGAAAATTCAGTATATCAGTTTATATACACATCGATTATCCTGTTATGGAAATATAAAGATTCTTCTTTTCAATATTCTAACTGAATTTTCTACGGTTCTGTTAACACTATGGCCACGAAATTTTGAATTTCAGTTAATTCAGTTAATCGATCCGTTCACAAAATAAATTTCAATTGAATGGAATATCTTCTTACGGAAATATGAAGTTTCTTCTTTTCAAAATTCCAATTGAATTTCCTATGGTTCTGTTCAAACTATGGCTACAAACTTTTGCATGATGCTTGTTATGAGCATCTTGCATTTGGCCGTAACATTATATTTCGATTGGTTTCGTTTTTTTAGATATTGAGGAACCAAAATTTTGAATGGCATATTTCATGGAACACCCTGTACGATTTGGCTGGTTAATGAAAACTTAACCGAGCCATTTGGGACCCAAACTTACCCTGAAATTTTCAAGTCTCTAGGACAATCCCTTCGAAAGTTACTGTGCTAATGGACGACCCCACGGATAGAATTGAATTCGTCTAACTATCGTTTGAGACCATTTTCGGCTCAAAATTCGAAATTTTCAGACATCTGGGCAAAACGGTATACCACTCGTTTAAGTAGAACAAGCGCTCAAAATGCATTGTATGTTTCATCTATTCAAGTTCTTGAATAAACTCTTTTATGTCTGCCTAATTGTCATTTAGTTTCATATCCTAATTCGTTTGGTTACCTCTTTTAATCTATGTAGTACCTCAGAGTGAAAAGAAAAGTTTATTTCTTACTCTGAGAGTTTAACACGCTCGTTCTATGTTACATTAGCGATGCATGCGGTAAAACGAACAGAATAACCTAGACTCTCAAACGTGGAAAATTCCAAGGGCGTAGAGGGTTAGTTCTGCTGGGCTCCAGATTAGCAAACAGCATTATACCGAATGAATTAATTTCAGTAGAATCAAAATACCCCAATTCATAGAGCGAAGTTTCTGATGTCGGCGCAATAATTATGCTCCGTTCGTGGGAAGTTCAAATCTACAAAACCAATTCCAGCTGAAACAACTTCGTTAATTAAGTTTGGAATGATATTGTATCGATACAAGGACAGGATTATTCGTGGAACGATATGGTATTAGCGATGGTGAGAAGTGTGGGGAAAACAACACGACCAAAGTTGGCTAAACTTTCATGTTGAATGGAGTGTATTATTAATCTGAAATATTCTGGTTTGTTTTCATCATTTCTCCAGCAAATGAATGTAAAACGAAGCTCAAACATAAAAAATAATAAAGCCCTGAGCAGGTGCTTTTGAGCGCCTGTCATTGGTGGAGCAATGAGGCTATTAACTCAGAATTTTGTGTAGGAGTTGAGATTGATACTAAATAGATAAATGCAAAATCTCGGTACGATAGGAATTATATTAAATAAAATATTCAAAAACTGAAATATGTGAAAGTTTCATCATTAAAAAATTGTATGGTTATGATAATGCGATTCTCTTTTTGCATGTATATCAACATATTCTTTTCAATATTCCAATTGAATTTTTATTGTTCAGATGATGCGATCTTCTTGAAATTTTGCTAGAACTTTCAGTATATCAATTATAATTCACAAAATAACTTCCACTTGAATCAGGTGTCTCGTTAAAGAAATATGAAGTCTCTTCTTTTCAATATTCCAATTGAATTTTCTATGATTCTGTTAACACTATGGTTACAAAATTGCACAAGGCTCACTGTAACCATCTTAACGAGCCATTTGGGAAACGAACTCACCCTGAAAATTTCAAGTTTCTAGAATAATCCCTTCGAAAACTATTGTGCTAACGGCCGGACGGACGGCCCCACGGACAGAATTGAATTTGATCACGAATTCGTCATCAGGGAGTCGAACCCTATCGTTTGAGATCATTTTCGGCTCAGGTTATCATTCTGAAAACGGAATCATTAGATGTTTGGCCCGAGATATTGCAGTAGTGTCAGTAAGTGTATATGTTTACTTAAGGATAGCAACTGCACATAATTGCGTATATTTTTCGATTTTGTTCTGTTGTCATATTCGTAAGAAGTTTTTATTGTTTGGAAGGTTCCAAGGAATGTATAATTGATGTAGGTAAACCCTTCAATGATTTATATATTACGATTAAAGCCTATGTCAACCATTAATTGTTCAATGTAATATTATTGACACAGTTATTGACATATGGTTTGAACTTAATGTATTAATCATTGAAAGGTTTACTTACATCAAACAATAGAGAACTTCAAACGAATTTGAAACATAATAAAATCGGAAAATAAACGCAATTGTATGCAGTCGCTATCCCCAAGTAAAGTCTAACATATACACTCACGAATACGAATATTGCCTCTACTGCAAAATTTCACGCCAAATATCTAATGATGCCGTTTTCAGGATGATAACCTGAGGAAATTGAACTTGACACAAATAAAAATAAAACATTCTGAAATAGATAGAGAAAGATGAAAACAACTCAAATAGCACCAATAGTTTATTACATCGGTATATACAGATGTGGAAGAAACGGATGGAAACACAGGAGTTCCAGTGTTAAATTCAAGCAGGCTCGGACTCCAGTGGAACAGTGGAACAATAGAAACCTCAGAGCGATGCGATATTGAATAAGCGGCTGGTCTGTTGGAATGGCATTCCGAAAGCTCTGATAAGGGTAAGATCGGAGCATTGGTTACAGCAAACGCTGGTATTTCGGTGGTAGTCGCAAGACGCGACGTTGCCTGTGTCGTTGCCGACCGTAGCGTTTGCTGTAACCAATGCTCCGATCTTACCCTTATCAGAGTTTTCGGAATGCCATTCCAACAGACCAGCCGCTTATTCAATATCGCATCTCTCTGAGGTTTCGATTGTTCCACTGTTCCACTGGAATCCGAACCTGCTTGAATTTAACACTGGAACTCCTGTGTTTCCATCCGTTTCTTCCACATCTGTATGTGCACAGTGTCAATCATTATCAGGGTGTCAACCACTGAACCTCTAAATATTTAACCTGAACAACTTCGAACATTTGAATCAATGTCAATTACATTGGTAGTTCAGTTTATAATGCATCCATAAAAAACTAAACTTTAAACATCTGCTAATAACAATAATTTAATATCTATAATTGGAATGACTGCGGTGAATGCTTTGGGCTGATATTTTTTCTGGGGTGAATATAACATCCCACGCATTTGTCGATCTGTTACATTGTGATAAATGACTCAATTCATATCCAGGGGTGTGGCGATGAATTGTAGCTTGCATTCTTCATATACGTAAAAATAACGCGTGTGGCGAGCTCAGGTAATTATTAAAAGAAAGACTCACCTAACGAGCTGATGCTTTGTGTGTATTAATTAAATTTCCAGTTATGCACTGATGTTTAGTGAGAATATCTCAAAAGTATTCGTTCCGTATGTGAATTGAAATGTGAGTGAATACAGAAAAGGTACTGGTATTTTTCTACAGGATCATAAGTCCAAAGAGACCAACGAAGTGTCTAGTTATTGAATGAACGAATGCTGAAAGAAGCCTTTTGCACGAATGCTAGCCATTGTTTTCTTCAATTTTGCGGTGAATCCGTTAATTATAATGAAAACTATTGATTGTGAAGATTACAAATTTTGTGGATCGATATTTTGCCATGAAAGGTACAATTTTAAAATAGTTTCACATCTTCTGTGTGGCAATTTGACAGCAATTTGTTATTTTAAATGGGACATCCGGTATTTCTATTTTTTTATGATACTCCATAAAATATTGAATTTATTCAAGCTTGCCTTTTCCTACCTATATTCAACGATAATTGAGTTATTAATTATTTTTCGAAATTTTCAAATTGGCGTGTTACGAAATGGCTCTAGTTCATTCAATATTTGAGATTTAAGTCAGATTTTGAGCAAGCCATTAGATATTGATCTGACCTATGTTACTGCCTTCGAATTATAGTTGTCGTTATACATTATGGACTAAAATCATCATTTGCCAAGTTACAAAATTGAAAAAAGTCTGTTTTTTCAAATATACCTAGTATATTTTTCAATTTTGGAATCAGTATAATACACTCTACAATTAATTATAATAACTGTTTTTATTGAAAACAGTCCATGTCCTTCGACCGAAGTTTTTCTACATCTAATAAATTGAAGAAACAGACTTTTTTACGATTTTGTAAGTTGGCAAAAGATTTTTTTTGTCCGTCCTTTAAAACTGACAACTATATTTTTTCAAAAGCAGTGAAATAGATAGGATCAATATCTAATGACTTGATAAATTTCTTACTCAAATCAAATATTGAGCGAACTGAAGACATTTTCGTTACACGCCGATTTGATCTAAAATTTCGAAAATAAATTAATAACTAATTCTCCAGCATTTTTCATCTAACTCTAGAATACAGTTTGAATGAAATGAAGGGAACATTCAAAGATATTCATAAAGAGAATGCTGATTTCTCTGATATGCTAGTATCATATCGATTCAATAATTGAGGAAATTGAAAACATGCTAGTAAATTGAACTTGCCATCTTGATGAATATTAATTTGAATTATAATAATTTTAATTATATCTGTCGAAGAATATTACTGTGCAATTTATCGATACCCTAGATTAATTCAACTGAATTTATAATTCGACTCATAATAAGCATAAGACAAATCATAATTAGATACGTAATGATTCAACCTAGCTTGATTATACAAAAAAACAGCACTAATTTGTCAACAATGCATCAGGTTATCATATTATATTACCCTATTTAAAATTTTCTTTTCGTTTTGCAATAACAAACTGACACTGTTAGTGCATCTCGGTGAAAGAAGGTATTGTGAGGCAATGCCAAGTTACATTTATTCATTTGAAAACCGTTTTGCTCTAAACAATTGCAATTTGTGCAGTTGATTCGTCTTGAATTGTTGTTTATTGATAAACAAATCAAGGAAAAGAGATTATGATACATTAGTACCCTTGAATCATTAAATCAAATAATTAAAGTTCTATTCGTTCAATGAGAGCATTTTATTTGTTTTCTGTTAGAAAGTTAAAATAAGACCCAAACTAATAGTTAATTCGAATGGTCACCACACAAAAAATCAATCAGCGCAATATCTGGAGTCTCAAGATCTGCGTAGATTGAATTAGGTTGAATTCAAATCTGAAATCCATTTCTAATATTTTGATGTGCAATTATTATAGACAACCGAACATAAAAAAGCAATATGAGTAAAGTTATAATTCCATTCAAAATGTATTTCAATCAATAATTTATACTCAATTCATAATG
This sequence comes from Propylea japonica, assembly GCA_013421045.1. Lineage (NCBI taxonomy): Eukaryota > Metazoa > Arthropoda > Insecta > Coleoptera > Coccinellidae > Propylea > Propylea japonica. The sequence continues at coordinate 27,363,128 of CM024246.1, read as the reverse complement.
CACTCGACGGAAAAATCTTGTAATCAAAACGTTTATTGATCTAGTGATTAAAAAACTATCTTGAATGGCCTTGTAAACAAGCGGACGAAAACTTTTATCTTTTAACATTTTAAAAAGTTTTCGACTATCATCAGCATTAAGTCAGAGTTATCCTTGATTAGAAGCTATCGTGATGTATCTTTCAACTAGTATGTTTTCTAATATAGAGAGAGCTACGTGTCTTTCACAAAAATTGCCATTGGAACTTTGTCACGTTTCGGTGCTCAACTCTAGAGAAGGGATATGAAGGATTACCGGCAAATGGTCGATGAGCCAGACAGGCAGTTATTTCCACGCTGTAATTAAAATGAAGCAAATCAGACGCACTAAATTTGTCTCTCTACTGTTTTTACAATACACCATATTTTCTTTTTCAATTCCAACAACAGAATGAATGTTCACAGTGAACCCTTAATTTTATATGCCTCTCGTATTCAAACTTTGGTATATATCTATTGGAAAATAGAAATTTAAATTTAACGATTCTTATGATTCTATTCTTCAAGGATACAACTGCTTCGACAAGCTCATAGAAAAACTTGAGCAAATATCGATCAAATTATTTTCCCACCACAAAAGGTAACACGAGCTGCCCCTAAGTTTCAGTCCTTTCCGACGATTATGTCCACATGATTCAGGAGCTTTTTCGGGGGAGATATCTCATTTTACATGTTTATATCGTCCCAGGACTCTTAGTACAGTATATTTGTGCTCAAGAACCCCTAGCGGGAAAGTTTTGGGGTAGTTCTGATATCTTCCATTTTTTATGTTTTTTGGGGTGCTGAATCTGAATCAGAGGTTCGCTAACAGAATTTCGTGACGGAAGATAGAAAACAATACAGAAAAAGATGAAAAATCTCATTCTTGGTCAGTTTTTTGGTTACCTATTACTCGGCAACAATCAACTTTTCGTGAAAAACCTTTCCATACAAAATGAACGTACATAAAAATTCCTTCAAATTGTACTACGACAGCTTGTTCTGCGATAACCTGTTCTGGCTCAAATTATAGTTTTGAATGAGGTATTTTCTATGACTCAATAACTGAAGAGAAATTCAATTCTATGGTTCCGATAAAGCGATCCTCTTGAAATTTTGCATAAACATTCAGTATATCAGTCTCGAATCACAAAAATAATTCACTCGACTCGGATTTCTTGTTATGGAAATATGAATATTCTTCTTCAATTGAATTTGCTACGGTTCTGTTCACACTATGGTCACAGCATTTTGCATATAGCTTATTATGACCATCTTGCATATGGCAAGAATTGATATTGAGGAACAAAAATTTTGTTCCTCAACATCTCAGACAAAACGAAACCAATCGAAATGAAATCTTGCAGCCACATGTAAAATGCTCATAATAGGCCTAAATCAAAATTTGTGACCATATTAATTTTAATTAGAATATTGAAAAGAAGAATCTTTATATTTCTTTCATAACAAGAAATCCAATTCGAGTGAAATTTTTGTGAATCGAGACTGATATAATGAATGTTCATGGAAAATTTCAAGAGGATTGCATCATCGGAACCATAGAATTGAATTTTTTCTCATTTATTGAGTCATAGAAAATACCTCATTTTCAACTATTATTTGAGCCAGAACGGGTTGTCGCAGAATAAGCTGTGGTAATACAATTTGTAGGACATTTTATGTACTTTCATTTTGAATGGAAAGGATTTTCACGAAAAGTTGATAGTTTCCGAGTAATAGGCAGAAAACTGAATAAGATTTTTCATCTATTTTTGTATTTTTTGCATGTTCCGTCACGAAATTTTGTTAGAAAACCTGAAATTCGGATTCAGCAACCCCAAAAAACAACAAGAATGGAAGAAATCAAAACAACCCCAAAACTTTCCTGTTAAAAGCACAATTCTACTGGTCTGGCCCACTTGAAGAACAACTTTCGTTTGGCTATTGCCAACATACTCAACGAAATTCAGGACAAAGTCCGGAATTTCTAAGAACGATCAACATGTCTACAATAGGGGATACCATTTGTCGAATATCATCTTCAAAATCGTCTAAACATGAACTTCAAATGTTAAGTAAATGCAAACCGTTATTTGCATAAGTTTTTGTTAAAGTGAATTTTCAAATCAGCAAGTTCTCCTGTCCCACCCTGTATTACTCTCAATACGGCTCAATATAATTCTTCATCAAGAAACTCATTAATTAACTTTTTTATACCAGCGAATTTGTCAAAATTATTAGCACATATTGGGCACAACCAACCGCCCACAGAATATGATGAACGCTCCCTCTATCTATGTTTATTACTCCGAGGACATTACGACCGATCATTAAAAACTTAAAACCTACGTTTTGTCCGAACAAGATAAATCTGGCTATTAAGTACACTTGAAATATGGCCAAGTAACCTCCATATATCAAAACAACACATGTGGCGTTGCACCGGCTCCATTCTTCACGGTACATGAGTAAGCTCCATAACCCAACATCAAGATTGCTTTTATCCTCACAATTAGATCTGATCTTGACCAAGCTATTCATGCTCGTACAATGTAATATGGTGAACAGCCTTCCATGAATTGTAACACACTTAAATTATATAGATTGTAACATTTCGTAACATCAAGAGGATTGAGTGCTCAGAGGAAAAGTAAATCTAGAGTTGCCTTCACGCATTTGTTAAGCTGCTAAGTAGAATCTGTTTATAGGCGAGAACAAACTTCCGCTGTTGAGAAATCGTGCCGTATGTTTTATTCCGTATTGGGATAATTGATTTACTGCCTCCCTACTATGATACTAACAGCTTGCGTCTGTTACAGATAATTCGGTCAGTTTGGCAACATTGTCTGTTAGTGTTTAGTTTCTTGATGCGATGTGTTTACATTGTCATTTCGATTTGACGTTCATAAACTGAATTATTTCAATGATTTAGTGGCAGTTCATTGTTGCTTAAGGCTATTCCGTTGATTATAGCTAGGGCAAAATTACGAGAATGTCGTTTTATATTTCAGGAATTGGAGAGATGCAAATCTAACCAATTGTTTACTTCACCTCAGTGTGGCAGTGAAATGCTTTCCATCTTACTCTAATGCAGTACTATTCACTCGTAGGGGCATCTCTATGTTTATTTCTTACTCTGAGGTATTGACACATGATCGCTTTACGTTTAACTAGAGCACTAGAAAGATAGGTATGCCAGACAGGCTGACTGGGTCCAACCATACACTCGAAAATTACAGATGGTAAAGTCAATTTCTCAGTTATTGTGCTCTATTGTTAGTTGCGTGCTTTTTTTGAAGAATAGTTAATAGAAAGTATTGATTTTTATTCAAAACAATAAAGTTGGAGACTAGACAGGTAAGCATAAGCATTTATTCGATTACAGATTTCATTTCATTCGAATTGTTCTGTAATCTTCGAGTCTGTGATTGGACCCAGCATGGCTGTCTGGTATACTCCCCTTTTCAGAGCCTTAGTTTAACGAATGCTATTTTATTTGGCCAAAATGTCTGTAATTTCAGAATTTCGAGCTGAAATTGGTTTAAACGATAGGGTTCGACTACCGGGGTCAAACTCAAACCAATATCTGAAAATTTGTTGGTTGTCGCGTTAATACAAAAATGAAAAATTTTCGATTGAAATGTAATCAAGTTTGACAATGTAAATTGACCATAAAACCATAAAATTTTGATATTTTTAGTTACCTTTTTTGTATATTTCTATTTTGAATACTTTCCAGAATATAATTTAGATCGTTCTGAGATTTTTCATCCATATATTTAGTTACAATCTCAAGTCCTATACAAAATTTTGAGGTAATATAATATCCTTATTCCTCCACCAAAGAACGACCACTCAAAAACACCTACTCATGACTTGAATTTTTTTGGGACCGCCAAATGTGAGTTGGTCCGTTTTCTAGTGAAGAAACGCATTTATCCTAGGTTGAATTCACATGGAACTACATAAATCATCAGTCGGAACCGCTGAAAGGAAAATTTGCCTAATTTTAGAATTGCAAGTAACACCCGTAACACCAGGTCTGAAATGAAACAGAAATGTTACAATTGTAACACCTGGAACATCACTGATATGGCGAATAATCTGGGAGGCGAGATAGATGCAATAAAACTGGGGCAATATCATGAAAGCAGGTCATATAAAAGAGTGAAAGTCATGACCGTCTCTTTCCTGCCTTGAACAGTGAGTTTTAGCTGTCTCTCTCACTCTCACTATCAGCCTTACATAACTTGCTAGAGATATTCGCTCTCGTTCAGCCAAATTCATCTCTCTTTCATCAATTCGGAGCAGTGATCTCCAAACTTGAATGTTTGTTTCGATGTTAACTTTACGCTTGAAAGAGACGTGGTTGAAACAATCGAACTTCATGCAGTTTTAGGGAATCATTGAGGATCTGGGAGTTTTCATTCACCCACATTTTTGAGTAGGAGCTTAACATATTCGAATTTTTAATACCAAATAATAAAGCATGTGTATTTCTCAGTATGGCTCGATTACATTGAGATACTTTACAAGCTGCTATTGAGCGAATTTAGAAGCGAGTGAATTAGCTTATGAGATTGTGATGATTACACACGAAACTGCCTACTCGCTGAGTAGCCTACAATCTAGGGATCCATGTGAGGTTTATGTTTGTATCGTTGTCAAGGATCTTAGATGAATATCAAATACGTTTTCAAATTTAAGAACCAGGAACCACCGAGTAGATGAGAACTCACAAATCGTTTAGTACCAACTATGATACACACGGCTTGTTTACATGCCAACAAGCCAAAACGCCAGCGATTTATCGTGTAAAGTAGCCCTGCTTTCAACTTCATTCACAGCTTTTGTACAATCAGATTGTTGCATTGTGAAGACAATTAACACTGAGCGAATTTTCAATCAGCTACTAAATTCGCTCAGTAGCAGCTTGTAAATGTAATCGACCCATTAAAGTGTAATTTTTCAATCCTAACCTTTTTTGTGGAACTAAATCAATAAATAATGGAGGAATTAGTTTAATCTTGGTATTTCTCAGGCACCTCGTGAGGACTGACTCTTAGCTGTTTCTTTTGAATATTCCACAGTTTGAGCAATAGTTTGAGTACTACTGTTCAAGATGGAGTGCATTCCGTTGTAAATACAATCACTCTGTACCTATTTATGTAATTGAGATGGGGCCCAATTCATTCCGATCTATTCAATCTACTAGGAGTAACCATACTAACCAGAATGTTCTCTTTCCAATTCAATTCATTTGGTTTTATTCTGCACTAACGAAGTTGGTCGATGATTCCCATTTTCAATGTTTACTCATGAAATAACTAGATTTTTCCGATAGTAGAACACATACTTATTATGTTGAAATCTAAACATATGAATATGATCCTTATCCTTTTCTTTGATTGTGTCACTGATATTGATAATGACATTGAATATAAATTTGAGACAATAATCTTATAAGGAAAGCTCTCTCTGATTTTGTCCATTAATCCAAGAGAGAAACTCATGCTTCCGACTCTCCTTAATATTGCAATTAACTAGATGTGGATGCACCCGCAAGAACATATCAAATAACATCGATTGAAATGAAATCTGGGAGGATTCTGCATTTCTAAAAATCTTTTTAGTTTTGACTCCCAGTCTCTGACACAGAAATAACTAAAAAATTAATTAACATGAAATGTTCCTGCGAAAATCTTTGCACTAATTTGTCAGGAGCAAATTGGTTTTGAAGAAATTGTTAGATAACAGTAAAACTGAAAAGGGAAATAAATGAAAAGGATAATGTAACGTTTCGGTGTCTATATCAGACACCTTCTTCAGACAAACTTGTAAAATCTTCGGAATTAAATTTTGTATTTATTCTGTTTCAGAGATTGGGAGTGAAACCTAAAAAGTTTTTTAAAAAAGGAAATGAGCCTATTGATTAAATCCCCTCTTTGAGCGTTCGTTCTACTCGAACGAGTGCAATACCATTCTGCCAAAATGTCTGTTACTTTCGAATTTTAAGCCGAAAATGGTCTCGAACGAGTTCATCGTACAGGGTGTTCCAAAATTTCGAAATTCAAAAAAAAATTCAAATGTTTGTTCCCCAATATCTCAGTCAAAACGAGACCAATCGAAATGAAATTTTGCGGTCACATGCTAGATGCTCATTTTGACCCTCAAGCGAAATTTTGTGGTTGTTGTGTTAACAGATCCTTAGACAATTCGGTTTGAATATTCAAAAGAAGAATCTTTTTATTTCCATAACGAGGGTATCTGATTCGAATGAAATCGATTATGTAAATGAAAATTTTATACTGAATGTTCATGCAAAATTTCAAGAGGATCGCATTTACTGAACAATAGAAAATTGTAATAATGAAAAGAAGTACATATTTCTAAATTTTCATAACAAGAATTTTGATTCGAGTTAAATTTATTTTGTGATTGAACAATCCGATCATGCTGAGATTTGCATTTATATATTTAGTATCAATCTCATTACTCCACCAATGAACGAGCGCCCAAAAGCACCTACTCAGCGCTTTCTATAATCTTGATTGGGTGCTTATTGTCAGTGGCAATATAATCCATTAAAATTTGATTCCATAAATGTCATCATTAACGCCCTATTTGTTTGGAAAAATATTACATAATGGAGCATAAATTTCATCAAATTGTAATGGACCCACCTGTATAGACCGTTGGAGATTCATTTTGTGTGTCTTTACCATCAGAAAACAACTCGATTAAAACAACATTCCACACATCCCAATTATCTATTACTATTGCAAGATACAACTGCACTTTTTCAACATTCCCCCAAGTATTAGAGTTATGCGGGCTTATGCCTGATTTAATGTACCCCTATGAAGGTTGTTTCTAAACTTCATCTATAACCAATTCGCATTGTGATCCATGTGTAATTACTGACTTCTATCTAAATCGAAGGGGTCTTTCAACTTTAACTGCCTAATAAAAAGTTTGAGCACGTGCCACTTATCTAGGGATTCATTCGTGAGAATTGAGGATATTTTCAGTAGTTCAATTTCAAGAGGAAAAGCGATTCATGAAAGAATTTCTGTTAAATTGTTGCTTCGAGGTTAACAATGTTTTAATCAATTATTTTTTTAAATGACTTCAAAGATCATTGCATATAAAGGCTGTCCCGGAAAATGTGGGATATCTCTCGGATTCAGATAGAACATAAAAAATGAAGATGACGTAATTTTTTTCTGGCGGCCCTCCCTACGGAGATACTACCTTCTAAATGACACCACTGGAAATCCATTTCGGAGGAATAAGTATCAAACTACTCGATACAATTTGATATGTCAAAAAAAAAATAATGAGAGAAGTAAGTAATTGAAATTTATTCCACTAAAATGAATTTCCAGTGGAGTTATTTAGGAGGTCGTATCTTCGTAGGGAGGGCCGCTAGGAAAAAAATTATAGGAACTTTATATCTTATTTTTTTTGTTCAATCTGAATCCGAGAGATTTTCCACATTTTCCGGGACATCTTGTATATGACCTTTCATATTCATTAGGAAGCCGTAAAAGGTAGAAAATAATAAGAAAAAACTATTGAAATGGAATTTCAATTATTGTAAACTATGTATTGACACTCTGCACGAGCAAAGAAAAGCTTTCAAAGCTTCAAAATCGAAGGTTGTGTATTCTTTCTTTTAACCTCCTATGTCTGAAGAGTTCGAAGTTTTAATTAGTTGGTCGGAAGACCAACTAATGAAATTCAAGGTTCCTCACAGAAGTAATGAACCTTGAATCATTCATATCTAACTATATTATTAGAACTTGGACAGCTAAAGTTGAATCAACAATGAAAATACAGAAAATTTAAATATGTAGTTCGAAAAGTATGAATTCAAATTGACAATTTCCGAACACTGAATATTCTGATCTCTTGTCATCTAAATGAAGGAGATCATAGACTAACTAAACGGAGAATAGATGAGACACTAGTAGAACAAGCTTCAACGCCATCTTTTTTTGTACAACATTACTAATTCGTGAAAAAAGCTCAATTGAAAGAGGAATCTGTATCGTAAAGCTACCTCAAAAAGAATTCTGTAGTGCACCTTTTGAATAGGTAGGTACACCCATATACAAGAGGCAAAAAGTTTTTTGAAATTCAATTTCCAAAAGGAAATCAGAAATGGATTCGTGCAAGTTATCGATGAGTGAGGAAATTTATTTTCATGAAAATATTACCTGCAACGAACTTTCATCTGATTTTCTTTCGGAATCGAGAAATGAGGATCAATAATCAAATTCTGGATAGAATAAAAATTTATTAACTGAAATAGGTATCACCAATTAAAAATACAGATTTATTTCATGAATATCTAATCAATAAACTAATAATTGCATTGAAAACATTTTAAAAACTAAAACTAATGAATTCAATAATACAAAATATGAGTAGGTATTTACCGACTAAACTCATTCAATACATGAAAAACTTTTTTGAAAACTACGAGTTTCTTAATTCTTATAGTTAACAGAATATACTGATATGATCCAATTTTATAGTTTTAAGAGTTTGTAATTTAATGTGAGTAGGCAGGATATAAAGAAAATAAGATGGTTGTTACTATGGAAAGGGATTGTCAGTCAGAAATAAATAAATTTGAGAAAAGTCACAAAAATTTTCTTTCTAGAATCCACCCTGAAAAGAGTTGAAAAAATCAATACAAATTAGCTCAAGAGTTTGTTTGGTTCGTGTAATTTCATAACCAATTGAAATTACAATTAAATTAAATAAGAATTACACGAAACCATATCAAATGGCGCCCAACGTGGGGCTGGATTTCTAGTAATGGAAAATGATAAATTGGAAAGGTTATTTGAAAAAATAGAAAGAATGGAAAGGAAAATGGAAGAAAGTTTCGAAAGAATGGAAAGGAAAATGGAGGAAAGTGAAGAAATAATGGAAAGTATGGAAAGGAAAATAGATGAAAAATTAGAAACAATGGTAAAGAAAATAGAAAGGAAAATTGAGGAAAGTGAAGAAAGAATGGAAAAGAACATGGATGAATTATTTGAAAGAATGGGAGAGAGAAAAGAAAGCGAAATACAAAATAATGCTGAGGGGAACAAAATTGGAAATGAAAATCATAATGAAATTAATTTAGGACAATTAACCGAATCAGAAGTGATAAAAACTGATAATAATATTGTTGATCCAAATTGCAGTGTGGTGTTAGTTAATATGGTACTTTTTGATGAACAAGAAATGGAAATAAGTGAAGTTTCAGAAAATGATGAAGAACTAGAATTATTGATGAAATTTATGATACACCTAGAAAAGAATCACAGAGAAATCATTCATCTCACGATCGACAGCATTCCAAAATTATGATGAAAATTTTGATGGGAATTTCAACCCAATGAGGGGAATTTCTTATATGAATATAGGAAAATCAAATAGAATAAGAAAAAAAATATTCCAAAGATTAATATTATATGAAGACAAAAAAAAACTAGCAGTGTAATTTGAAATTTATTTTCATTTTTCCAAATTTTATTCAAAATTTAGCAAAATGCAAACAAATTTGAGGGGAATTGATATGATCCAATTTTATAGTTTTAAGAGTTTGTAATTTAATGTGAGTAGGCAGGATATAAAGAAAATAAGATGGTTGTTACTATGGAAAGGGATTGTCAGTCAGAAATAAATAAATTTGAGAAAGTCACAAAAATTTTCTTTCTAGAATCCACCCTGAAAAGAGTTGAAAAAATCAATACAAATTAGCTCAAGAGTTTGTTTGGTTCGTGTAATTTCATAACCAATTGAAATTACAATTAAATTAAATAAGAATTACACGAAACCATATCAATACATGTAAATTTTATAATTACCTTCTTGCATCTCGATTTTCACATCCAATAACACAGCACGTCTTCACTCTTGCAGGCATATCGAAATTTATTATATTTCAAAAAGAACGTGTCAAACCACTCCTTGTGTCAGTTGACAATTCAAAGGTTTTTTGATAATAATGATTTTACATACTTACTATTTTCTCGATAGGATTTCCATGAATGCAACGACATCTAGCTATCAAATTGAAAATAATTTTTTCGTGTATTAGTCTCCTCCTCCGACAGATGTCGCGGAATATACAAGTGGCTCATCTATTTTATTAGTTTGTCTATGAAGGAGATTGAAATTTTTATAACAGCTCTAGCATAATTTAATACAGTAAAATCATAACGAATAACTGACTAGGTACATCTTTTTATTTCAAGCTAAAATATATTATTCGATCCACTTTTGTTACAAATAATAACTGTTTTTTTTTCTTGCTTGTAATATTAAGAATATTTTTCATCCATCCTTTTCCTCGTACATTTGGAATTATATCAGCAACCTCCGCAATGAGTCTACAGCTGAAGCCAAGCTAATAGCTACTCGTGTATCGATTGGGAGAGTATTCGTGTATAAAGAACATTTTGTTTTCTAGGTTGAGCTGGAATTCGACTCGACCGAATCGATATTTGGGATTGCAACATTTTGGAGGAGGAAATAATTTTCACATTTCCACGAATCCAATGCGGCGGAGAGTATTATGACTACATCTTAGAGTCTTAGACATACGAAAGACTCTCTGAGAATAATAAACAATGAGAGCTGAGAATAAATTAATTGATAAAGGAGGTTATATCATCTGGAGCATTCACGGACAGCTATTTCGCCATATTGTAGTAAGAAATTACGTTAAAATGTTTTATTTTTTCACTCAAAAACGATACCACACACGAAATAAAGGCAGAAGAGTTTTTCTGTTAAAATTGAACGAAGAATTCAAGAATAACTGTTAGTATAAAATATCACAGTAGTGTAAGACATTTTACGTCAGTTTTTTTATGAAACTTCAACGCCCTGTATTCATGAAAGCAATGCATTCATACATTCATGGAAACTTTTTTTTTCATGAATTGATTACATTTTTTGGGCGTTATTCAGATACCCACCCTGTATGGAATATCCCTAAATTACAAACATTTTTTTCTTTTTTTGGTGTAGGTTGCCATTTTTATGTGGAAAAACAAACATTACAACCAAATTTCTGAAACAAATACGCATTATGATGTTTAATTTTTTCAAAAACAACAAAAAGTTGTGCAGTTATTTTTTGTACTGAGCCGCAGATCTAGGTCAATGATCCAGTTGACAATACATTCAAAATGATATAAAATGTATTACTGCCAATTCTATATCTTTCAGAGAGAAAACTTTCAAAGTTTATTTTTTGGAAAGGATGGATCGATACCTGGGAAACTAGCTTATAAAAAAAAATTGAAATTACCCAAATGAAAGCCAGAATTCGGTATGAATGATTATTCAAAATCTTTCACCAAGTCAAAACCCCTATCACCATTATGTCCACTTTTTTGTTAATAATGTCGCGGAGGCGGAAAATTCGAATCTAAAAACAAGAGCACAAAAGTATTCCATCACGTGTTGACTGGTGAGTTGGACAAGTGTTCGAAACTAGTTACGGAAAGACCAACAATAAACATAACATTAAAAAGTTGATAGCTGTAATTCAAACTCAAAGTTTGAACTGAAAAAGTCTTCATATTCCACAATCCAATTGGAAAATTGAACCTTTCATCATTACCCTATCAATATAATGCATAATTAGGGAATATAATCCATCATTTTTCCAACAAAATTGCTTCGAAGCTCGATTAAGTGTTATCAAGTCAAATGACTACCAATATATCAAGAAGAGCTTCGTGGCAGTTCTTTGGGTTAAACACGTGTCGAAGTTACAATATTGCAGCCACGTCTGCACTTGATTTGTATTTTATTTTCCATACAATTATGTGATGCAGCCATCAATTGAATTCTCGCTCGAAACTTTCTCATATCTGAAAGTTATGGTTCTTGAGTGAATATTATATGAGCCTCAACTAGCTAATAAAAAAAATTGAAAAATCGCCCAAATGAAGGCAATTCTTTGGTATCAATGATTATTCAAAATCTTTCACCAAGTCAAGTCAACACTTTTTTGTTAATAATGTCGAGAAGGCGGAAAATTGGAATCTAAAAACAAGAGCACAAAAGTATTCCATCACGTGTTGACTGGTGAGTTGGACAAGTGTTCGAAACTAGTTACGGAAAGATCAATAATAAACATAACATTAAAAAGTTGATAGCTGTAATTCAAACTCAAAGTTTGAACTGAAAAAGTCTTCATATTCCACAATCCAATTGGAAAATTGAACCTTTCATCATTACCCTATCAATATAATGCATAATAAGGGAATATAATCCATCATTTTTCCAACAAAATTGCTTCGAAGCTCGATTAAGTGTTACCTCATCAAGTCAAATGACTACCAATACATCAAGAAGAGCTTCTGTGGGTTAAACACGTGTCGAAGTTACAATATTGCAGCCACGTCTGCACTTGATTTGTATTTTATTTTCCATACAATTATGTGTTGCAGTCATCAATTGAATTCTCGCTCGAAACTTTCTCATATCTGAAAGTTATGGTTCTTGAGTGAATATTATATGAGCCTCAACTAGCTAATAAAAAAAATTAAAAAATCGCCCAAATGAAGGCAATAATTCGGTATCAATGATTATTCAAAATCTTTCACCAAGTCAGAACCCCTATCACCATTATGTCCACTTTCTTGTTAATAATGTCGCGGAGGCGGAAAATTCGAATCTAAAAACAATAGCGCAAAAGTATTCCATCACGTGTTGACTGGTGAGTTGAACAAGTGTTCGAAACTAGTTACGGAAAGATCAATAATAAACATAACATTAAAAAGTTGATAGCTGTAATTCAAACTCAAAGTTTGAACTGAAAAAGTCTTCATATTCCACAATCCAATTGGAAAATTGAACCTTTCATCATTACCCTATCAATATAATGCATAATAAGGGAATATAATCCATCATTTTTCCAACAAAATTGCTTCGAAGCTCGATTAAGTGTTACCTCATCAAGTCAAATGACTACCAATACATCAAGAAGAGCTTCTGTGGGTTAAACACGTGTCGAAGTTACAATATTGCAGCCACGTCTGCACTTGATTTGTATTTTATTTTCCATACAATTATGTGTTGCAGTCATCAATTGAATTCTCGCTCGAAACTTTCTCATATCTGAAAGTTATAGTTCTTGAGTGAATATTATATGAGCCTCAGGTATACACAGAAGTTACCAAGTAATTATGATGTTATTATAAGTTTGAACGTTTCGGAATTACTGGATGTAGTGCTCTTTGGAAGTATAATTTGAAATTTGTACAAAGGCCTTTATTTGTGATTTATAGTGGTGAACTAGCAGGGCTGCAAATACCTTATCACAAGAGCGCAGATGAATGAGGTGAAATGAGAATCTATTTATTATTCCTATAAGCTACACGAAGAATTTGGAAAAGAAGTCTCCTAATATTGTGTTACTTTGGTAATTTCAGGAACAAGGAAGTTATATCTCCTCTAAATATTTCCTAATTTTCGAATTTTTATACGGAAATGGACAAGCCGATGAACTCGCAAGAAGTGCATCAAGGTTAACACCTGCAGGACCTGACCAATGCAGGGTGTTACATAATAGTATATCACAACTTGAAGGGGTAAACCTACATGTGATTTTAAGAAAAAAAGTTTGTATAAACATGGGTCCGTGAAAGCTTCCTTACGGAGCTACAGGGTGTTGAAATTTACAAAAAAAATTGTTTTCTTCTTGACTCTTGCAGTTTTTTGAGATATTCGCTCCAAATTTGGAATGCGAGCTTTTTTCAACAGTCTCCATCATTGCAAGTACTGAATCTTATTTAGAATCTACAGGGTGTTTTCTTTCCGGAGCCATGTCTCCTTTTTCCCTCTCTTTTTGCGGTACGCCACTGATCAGCTTAAAATCAATTTTTGATATCTTCGTTCAATTTAACTTTTTTTCCGTATTTCTAACCGTCTTTCGAGTAAAAAATTAATTATTGAATTGTATGTTGATATTGAATAAGCTTAAGTTGACGAACTATCAGAATAAAAGCAAATTTGGGGCATACCTATCGAGTATTTTTACTATTTTTTTTATTTAGCGAATAACATTTAATTTTTTACTCGAAAACGGTTAGTGATACGAAAAATTACAGGAGTCAAAATTGAACGAAAATATCAAAAATTGATTTAACGCTGACCAGTGGCGTACCTCAAAAAAAAATGAGAGGGAAAAAGGAGACATGGATCGAAAAAAAACACCCTATAGTTAAGATTCCGGACGTGCAATGGTGGAGAATGTTGAAAATATTTTGCTTTCCAAATTCGGACTGAAAATCTCAAAAACTGCAGGAGTTATGAAGAAAAAAACAATTTCTTTGGAAATTTCAACATCCCGTGGCTCCATAAGGAAGCTTTTATCGACCCCTGTTTATATAGACATCTTTTCTTGAACTGATACGTAGATTCATCACCACAAGTTGTGACATACTATTATGTAACACCCTGCATAAGGCAGCTGTTCAGCAATGGGAGTTAAATAACAGAATATACCTTTGGAGAAACAGCCCTGGCTAATTCTAGAAAATTTGTGATGGTTTCACCTACCTATACCAGAAAGTTTATGATTTATAGTGGTGAACTAGCAGAATTGCAAATACCTCATCATAAGATCGTAAATGCATAAGGTGAATAAAGAATCTATTCATAATTAAAATTCTACGATGAACTTGGACATGGAAACCTTCTTTAGAAACTAGGAAGTTATCACTCCTCTAAATATCTCTTAATATTCATAGGGAACACCACCAAGACTGGTTTACTATGGGTGCCAGGGAATTGTGGTTGAGGGAAAAAGCCGATGAACTCGCAAAATCGGTTGAATTAGGGATAGTCAACGAGAAAGGGTTTGGAGAGGTCAAGACAGACAAGAGCGAGTCAATTTCGCCCGAGAAGTTCCGCAGACTCGACCCATATAGAAGATTTTTTGGCTCTTTCATAGCGAAAAATTCACTATAGAGTTAAAATGCAGAGAAACTTGGCCGAATATGAAGGAAAATCCGAGAAATACCTTTCAAAACCTCATTCTACGTGTTCACAGAAAGTTGGGCTTCTTCTGGAAAGTTACTCGATGTATACTCCGTGCACGAAAGGTTGAGCCGTCGGTTGGCTATGGAAATTTGGCATATTCCACTGTGTATATTAAAATTTTAGGTTATGTTCTTCATTTTACTGTCAGATTGATAAGCAATGTTGTCAATATTGCATAGAGTTCTCTGATAACTCACAAGCTCGTCGGACGAGGCCGGGTACATTCGGCAACGTTGACTTCATTTTACTTTATGACAGTAACTACTGCCAACTTCAGATAAATAAACAAACGCCTACTATGCGCTCAATCTCGTGAATGTACTATATATCACAAAACAATAAACAAATGTATATTTTTTGGCTGATTATTGAGAAGTTGATTGGAAGAAGAGGTGTTATTACGGTCTGTTGAATTTTGATTTAGTTGTAGAATAACTATAATTATTCGAAGATGAATAATCGATGAATTTCGATCTTTTCTCATTTTCCTATTCATCATACTGCATGAAGCAAAGAACACACAAAGATTTTTTATCGATTTTTTTGCACTTGAAAACAGAAAAATATTTACCACATTTCCAGAAAATAGACTGTTCATTTCTTGAGAAACTCAATAAGGCCAAATATTGACGATATGTGCAGTTCCCATAGCTTCTACGAAAACATCTAAAATTTCAAGGTTTTTCATGCTTAATATTTTCAGGCATTGCTAATTGCCCCTATGTCCTAATTGAATTCCAATTCAATCAACTCCAAAACTTCTCTTGATTATTCGAATTCTGACAGTTCCAATAAGCTTTAATTCTGCAATAATCGATCCCAGCAGAATGGATATTCTCGATGAGTACGGATAACAAGTGTCGTATCTGCAAGTGATTGTACATCCTTTGACAGGTGTTCAATTGATTTCTACCATTCCGCTGTAGCTCTTTGTTCTCTTTGAAAACAGCTGCGACGAGATCCATCAAGATGATAATGAGTGCGTCATTACCGACATAATTTCAATGTGAATCGAGCTGAAAAGTTCCGCCGACCGCCATGTTGAACGCGATGCCTCGAAATTATACACACAGTTCTGTGACGACGGAAGTTTTGAAACTGAAAGTATAAAGGTTGATTCGCCCTTGAGGACGTACATAGTTTTTTTTGGCTTGTACCTAGATGAACAGCATTCCATAGTTTTGCCTAAATTTCCATATAAAAATTAAGCACCTTTTCTCTAAAGATAAGTATGAGAACCTATTCAGAAGTGTGTTATGGTCAGAACCCCAAGGCGGGTAAACTCCATCCAACCTGAATGCCAAGAACTTCAATAACTGCCTCTGAACAGACTTTATCTGAATGATGTGTACACTATATGTATATTGGACCACAAACAATACTGCCATACTCGAGCCTGGAGCGAACAAATGAATTGAAGAGGGCAGTAAAATGGAACAAGCTGAAAATTCAGCATTCGATTGATTTGAAATATTTTAATTACTATCAATCGATTGAAAATTTTATATTAAGCTGCTCAATAACAGTACAGAGACTCGTGAATAGAGAATTTGAAAAATATGATCAAAAGGATGAGCATCCAGACGAATAAGAACTTCAACTAGATGCTAGGAGAATAGGAATAATGCGGAAAAAAACACCCAAAACTATATATCATCAAATGGTATATAGATGGTTCTATGACAAAGAGGCTAGTTTCCCACTCTTACAAGTTTCTCGACCAAGGCATTCACTCCTTAGGCTCGCAATGCCAAAGCATTCTGTGACTAAGGGGTTTTTTTCTCCTCCCCACAGAACCTACACTCGTTATAGTGTCCGATAATCCCATCCTCAACAGGTACTTTTTGAAGGGACAGTGTTCTGTAAGAAAGCCAGTGAGGAGGTGTAATTGATTCTCACCAAGATCCAGATATCTTTGGAATCTTGTTGTTTCAAAATCCCGAAGGAACTTGTGAAATAATCCATCCCTGGGAGATTCCGCCAGAGTTTTCCCTCTCGGCTCTCTCCTTCTCCAGAAACTTCTTCTTATAGGTACATTTATCAATGTATCCTTAATTATTTGCTGAATTAATACTCAAGTTATGATAATGGGAGTGCAAAGAAAAAAGAGTTCAATCAAAATCATTGCTGTTACTTCCATTATCAAAACTTAAATGGTACATTTACCTATACAACAAAAAGGTACTTTTAAACTGCAATATCCAAGAAGTATTTGGATATCGGTATGAATAAGTTACACCTTCTCACTGGCATTCTAACAAACAGGACATAGTTTCATAAGGAAGTATATTATGATAATTGACTCAACAGATACTGGCGAGTGTGGATTTTGTAAGGAAGAGTAAGAAACTTTTGTTCACTTATTTACACATTACAGAATGCCTCAGCATTTGGAGCCTGAGCAGAGAATGTCTTGTAGCTCCGTCAGGTACTGAACTGTAAAGCAGTTGCGGGGAACACGATAGACCTTGAGATCGCAGTGGAATTTGATTCCCTTAACAATCTACAATCTATTCACACGTCATGTGAAAATCACTACTCCACTATTTTCTGAGCCACAGGATGTTCTTGAAAGCTTTTATAATTTTTATCAGCTTCATGTTGAGGAATCTCAAATTTCCCTTATTCCTTCGGGGTATAAGGGGACCAGCAATATTGAATAATGGTCATGGTTACTCTAAAAAATGATTCATTACCGAGATTTCACGAAATCTGTCGAGAAACTGCAATGGGAAGCACTTCAAATAATTTCTCAAGAGACTCTTTTTCAGAAAGCTTCTTGTAAGACTGAGTCTTGCATAAATAACGAGTTGACACATCACTGTTTTGTCTGTTACTCTTCTTCTCTCACTTGATATCTAGCCTAGAATTATTCTATGACGCTGCTTCCATTTTCCATTTCATTTCCATATCCATTTTACAGATTTGACTCTTATGACTCTACCATCGTCCAGTATACTGAGGGGGTCCTCAGGATTTCGATTTTTCATAAGATTCTTTATGTACCGCTAGTTTTCTCTCCAAAATTAAAACTGAATACTGATACTCTTCATAACCTTCAGCATAAGCCAGGGACGGGCCGAAGCTAAATTTTTGGGGGGGACAAAGTTTCGAAACTTTGCCAACTGTGCATTCATGGCTTGGAAAACCGATGGTGGGAGGTTTGAGATTCAATATTTTTTGGGAGCGATAAAAATGATAATTTTAAATTCTGTTTGATTTTTTTTATGTTTCGATTTTGACGAAATGTAGGACGAATATGTTCATATCTGACCTAGTTCATAATAAGTTTGACATTGATCAGATTCCATTAACGGTTAAAATTACAGACATTTGGGTAAAACGATCGCACCGCTGTTCTCCTAGAAACAAGTGCTCAAAAAATACTGCCCGATATTTTCAAACTTTTTTCGAAGAAGTCTTTATTCATAATTTATGACATTTTTTTATATGTATTCCAATTTAATTCAGTTTTATTCAACTCTTTTCAGAATTTTTTCTGATTGCTTCGCACATTTGTGAACTGCTTCGAAAATTCACGAGCTGCTTCGAGAAAATTACCAACTCTAATCAATATTTGGCACGCTTCTAGAAAAACTACATTGACATTTGTTCAACTGCTTCAAAATCTACCAATTGTTTTGAAATGTTTCTAACTGGTCTGAAATTTGTTCAACTGCTTCGAAAAACTACCAACTGCTTTGCGAAATTACTAACTTTGATCAACGTTAGGCCGGTCCTTGATTCTGTTTCGAGAATTTGACAACTCTGATCAATATTTGTCAACTGCTTCGAAAAGCTACCAACTGCTTTGAAAAATTGCCAACTCTGATCAACCTGCATCAACTCCATTTAAAATTTTCCAACTTTTAAGAAATTTTTTCAACAGCTTTCACAATTTTTCTAACTGTTTCGACAATTTACCAATTGCTCTTAAAATTTGTCAACTCTGTTCAACATTGGGGAGGATCGTCTCCCCCTTCCCCTCCTTTGGGCCCGTACCTGGCATTAGCAAACTTACATTCACAAACCGAAAAAGTTAGCATCGAATAGTGAAAAATCCTATAGTGAGAATCGACCTTTAGTCATCCAGTTGAGTGAAGCTGCAATCAAATGCGAAGGTCGCGGCGGCTTTCATTTGTTGTTACACTATTCGACTTTTATGATGACAAATCCGGTGCCATTCTTCGGATAGACACGCGAAGGGATGCGGACGCAGCTATTCTAGAATGGAGGGATGATACTTGTCGATGTAGACGCTCTACGAGTGATCTTTCCTTCATGCTTAAATCTCATGGATTTTATTTTATAAGGGTCTGAATTGTCGAAACTCAAGATAACAGTTGCACGAAGGGTATTTCGTCTGTTGAATGCTGAACTATACTGAGTCCGAAATTTATACTTTTCAAGGGACATGTTTTTTTAAATAGGTCGAAAGCTGATTATAAATATATAAAAATTCTTCCATTTTAAACTTCAACTTGAAAATCCTGATTGTTTTGTTATGGTCAAAATTTTCACGAAAAAAGTCCGAAAAAGTGGGACATAATATAGCTTTGTATGGATATATACTAGTTCTACATATTAGAACTATTTTATGTCCACTTTCAACTAAACTATGTCCTTATGGTATGGGTCAGAACTATGCTATGTCCACTTAATCGCTAGATTGAACTATCACGTGAGTCTAAATGAAATTGAAAAAGTGGGGTAAGGATATAAGATGGACTTGAAATACTTCTGCATCAGATGGAGCGTAGTATCAAGCATCTTTTCAGGCCATTAACCGATTTTCTGGAAAAAGCGACTTGAGAAAGTTCTGCATTCAACCAACGATTCATTCATTCTTCATATCTCATGACAACTTCGAAAGAAATTTTCAAAGACAATTTGATATAATTGAGGTTCTATATCGCTAATGACAGGAATAATTGCATCTTTTAGGTCAGGAATGGATTGTCGTGGCTTTTCACGTAAATCGGCAAAAGAACGACGTTTTAAATGATCTTATGCTTTAGTTCCTGTGTTATTCAAACTCTATATACATTCAGATCTAAATCCTTGTGTAAAATATGCCATGTTTTGGACCCATTATGTCCAATTGGTTATGATCGTTGATATTTCAGGGTCTTCAGCAACACTTTCACGAACCGAATCAATTTTTCTTGTGAACGACCTCTACGACCGTATTTTTTGTTGATATTCCACCGAATCGGGCATTTTGTGATTATATAAACCGTAAAATTCACGTAATTTTTCAAAAACACTTTTTACAAAACGCTGTTTTTCATTAAATAATTCAACAATTTGATCGCGTTTTTGTGTGCAAAGCTTTTTTCAAATGCCATATATCACAATTGTTAAATCTTTCTTCCTTAACTAAATTTTAAAAGCGTTTACCGCTTAATCAATCACTGTCCTCCTCAAGCTGGTTTCTATCTGCTTTTCTTCTCTTACCTGAAACAAAAGAAACAAACTCGTGAGAAGGGTTTAACTGGAATAGAATATTTTGTGGTGAAAAGATTGAGTGACATAATAAATAGTATCTAATTCAGATTAGAAGACTTCACTCAAGTTGGAATCAATACGTTTTGGAACGACACAAGGAGCCGCCATGAGAGGATGAAATAATTGGATAATTTCTTTGAAAAAATATAAAATGCTGTTATTCAAGGAAACAAAATTAAAGAATTTTATGAGGTAAGTCGTTTGGAAGTTTCGGCAATGAAGCTTTTAAAAAATCTCATTTCAACATAAAAGGAATTGTGTACTATTTCGGGCAAAAAATTTTCTCATTTACACAAAGGGTTGAAAGCTGCCATTACATATACATATTAATTACAAGACAAAAAAATTTAGGTCCTGAAACAAACATTGATGTAACTATAATAAATCGATTCATTTTGCTCAATTGATTTATTGATTCCCATTTCAAAAAACTAGAAAAATTCAAGATAAGTCAATTTATTTTCATTGAATAAATTTCTGAAACCACTAATGATTTAATTCCATTTCGAGTATTTCCGATAATACAAACGAATCTTTCCTTTGTTAATATTTTCAATAACAACGTCATTGAGTCAATATTAGCATTTCCTCCTATCTCGATACTCATGGCAATAACCTTCATTTTTATCGGTTGTCCACCCTGTTAGAGTCTACAGATCCCAATTTATTTCACGTTTATGTGCAGCACTTGCATTTTGCCAATTTTATTACACCTTGAAATCATCAGCTTAATAAAAGCTTCAATATCGCAGATTCATTAAAATACATACGAAACACGTAAAGCTGAATATATGGCTATAAGCACTAAAACCCAAAAATATCACCATTCTATTTTACCTAATCTTCAACAGAAGTGGTTCATATTTGCCAAATGATTAGGATATCTTCTAGTTTTTAACCAACCAGAAGATCCATTCACTTTCAGAATTCAGATGAATTCACCTTTGTAAAAATGTTCAGGGGATGACCAATCTTTCCGGATTTTCCACAAAAAGTCGATTATTTGGAATAATAATTATTTCATGGAAAAAACTGAATGCGTATTCGTTTTATACGCTTCCGAGTTAGTGAATTAAATGAACCAGGTCGCTATAGCTGAAAGAATAAACAAAAAATTCTCTTAATTTTTCCAGCTTTAGCCACACGGTCATTTTATTCATTAATTCGAATGCAAAACGAATACGCAATCAGTTTTTCCATAACATAATTATTTTTCGGAAATTTGTCTTTTATGTGGAAATTCCGGAAAAACAGGTCAATTTTGGAGTGCTGTAAAAGACAGAAAAATAACACTGTATGGATATTGATTTTTCATCGTAGATCCTTTGCGAAATAAATATCTATTTTTCACCTATCGCCAATAGTTCAGATTTTCGTTTTTTTTCGCAAAGGTCAAATTTTTTCGAATTTCCAAGGACCATTACACAAAAAATAAAAGAGATACAGAAACTCTTTCATGATGGTATTAATCTACGCCTTCGAATTAATAAGGGTGTAATTATGACGGCGATCGGAGTCGAAACATTTTTGGCCAAAAGTCGCCATATTATGTATGGAAATTTTGCCAAAAATCGAATTCTCTCCGATCGCCACCTTTCATCATTTACTTATTCGATGGCGTAGCTCACTTAATGTAGAACTATTGAATACCAACACATGAATTTTTTTTCTTATCTCATATGCCAAGTACCAAACAACAACATTTATAACAAGTAAGGTCCACAGGGGGAATTTCGACGTCGGTGCAAGAGAAAAAGTTAATCTAGGATTAAAAATTCTAACGAGGGCTTACTTAACGGAGGATTAAAACGATAACGGTGCAATCGGCCCTTAATAAAATTCCTGAACGAGTTCTCTGCTCCACCCTGTATATTCAAATTTATGCATTCGGTAACATCGATTTCTTCGGAAATCAGACTTCGATTAGAAACTTTTTCGTGAGGCCAACAATTTCAACATCGAACAAAAGCATGTGGTATACTGCAGGCAAGAACCATAACAATTCCATTTTACGCCTGCTGGGCAACGTGACCACCATGAGGTTTACGGAAATGTGGACATGAATAACTGCCAACACTTTCCTAGAACCGCAAAACCAAAACATCCACATAAGTCTAGACCAAGAAAGAAACCGAATTCGAACAACAAAAACCAAGATGGCACCAGACAATGCGAAGTTCAAACCCATCATTAAAAAAATGAAATAACACAATATTATGAACTAATTACCAACCGAGTTAAATTGGAGAATTTACATAATTACGGAGGCAGAAATTACACTAATCATTCTGAAGTCTTTGTTGAATCTAATTCGATGAGTAACGCTGATAGTTTGGTTTATATCACTTGTACCTATTAAGCTGCGGCTCTTGAATCCAATTTTTTTCACGTCGATAATTCATCTGAATCTCATTACAAATAGCAGACATTTACATTATAATTATCGCGATCTAGCCATGATATCGTTTTTGGAATATAATGGCTTGTAATGATGTTTATGTTTCAGTGGTCATAAATATCAGTACTGAGAAGCTAATCATTTTTTCATTGTGGATGTATTAAAATCGGCTTCAATTCGATTTTTTATAATCATTTTTGAATTGATTGAGTTTGTGAGGTTGAGATGATTTGTTGATGATGCATTTGTTTATATTGCTCCTTCCTGAATTATAATAGACCAAAGCGGGCATAGACAACCTTTTTTTGTGAGGGGCCACGGCCAAAATAAAATTTCTTACAGTAATAAAATGAACGCAACAAAATTTAAATAAACCTTATATTATGTTCCTCCCAATGGAAGGGATGAAGAAAAATTAAACTGATATAATTCGACAGAAAAACTCTGTGGCTCATCAGTCAGGTGTTCTAAACTAACGAGACACCTTAGATTGAGTTTTTTGTTTCGCAAGGGCATCAGTATTAGGTTGGCTTTAGCGCGAGCATGTCTTCTGTAATTTTGAACGACTGCGCGAATAAAGATAGGTAACTGTGCTGTATCAATAATAATAATGGCGAATTTTGGCGATGTTACTACAGCTTACCATAGTTACATAGTTGACAGTTAATACACGTATTTTCTGTCAGATCACGTAACCATAGTTAGATAGTAAGATGTTAACCACAGCTCGCCAAAATTCGCCTAATGTCAGTGCTTTCATCCAAAGTTATGGAGAAAGCAACAGATTTTTACGCCACTTCTCGAAAAGCGACTTTTATAGTTTCAGCTATTGAAACTATTTTTCTTTCGACTGTTCTTCTTGATAGACTCACTTCTGCAAACGTTTTCTTTCATCTGGATACGAAGTATTTTTTAACTTCTCTATTCTTTCATTTCTAAGTTGTCCAGTCCAACAATTTTTGCAAATGTTTGGTGGTATAATGTTTTCTTGAATTATATGCTTTCGCAATTGCTACGGTCTCATTACACTTCGAAAGAGCTAATTTGGAGGTTTGTCATGTGTAAAAAAATTTATTGGACAAAAAAATTCTATTCGCGAGCCGCATGTGGCCCGCGGCAGTAGGTTGCCTATGCCTGGACTATAGTAACCTATTAATGTGTGATAAGTCCATGCATGACTGTAGTTAATGTTATTATTTTATTGTGTATTGGTGGATTTTTCAGAGCCTGAAGAAGCATTTGAGACAGACAGCAGAACGTTGCCTAAAAATGCTTCAAGTCAGTGCTTTCATTCATTTTATTTTTATTATTAAATGGTAAATGACAGTTATACATACTAATCTAGTATCGGCCCATAAATACAAACTACAATCTACAGAATTAGAGACGAAATTGAGGTGTCCCCATCCATAAAACACAAACCAAATTATCAAGGAAGGTGTCTAGATTGCCCTCGTGATCATGGTAAAAAACAAAGTACATAAGTATATGCAATGAATCCATATGTTTGGACTATGCTGAACTGAACTGAAAAATGTTCGCAAAAATGGCAGAAGGTTATGACCTGTACTTTTTATAGTTGATTTTGATATAATTTTTGATAATACTTTTTCATTACAAGATTTTTTTTAACTATTCCTTCGAGTAAATATGTATATTCTTCATTTGAAAAAAACCTATTGTCCTGGCGAAGATAAAATATAAAATCATTTTAAGCTTGTAAAAAACCATTAAATGGGAGGAAAAACCACAACAGAATAGAATTCTCGTTAGAACTACGTTACAATTTCATTTTATTAAAAATAGAAAAATGAGATTGGAGTTTCTCACGCTCAAAGTGTCTACAAATGTTACTAAAGTAAACGAGTCGGACGCAAGGATAATAACAAATTGAAGCAAAATACAAAGTTTTATTTTTCAAAATTTTAGAGACAATTAATCATAGAACATAGAACTGTATACGCAAAGCATTGAATAGTGAAGATTGAAATTGTACAACCCAACAATTTCCATTTCCATGGGCTAATATGGGACCATTTGATTATTCTGAAAACTGATTTAGGGAAATATGTCCGGCATGTGGGACTAATTACGATTTATGCAAATTAAAGCTGATCAAACTGAAGCGAAATAAAATATCATTTGATGCTAGCATGTATTTGGTTCTAATGAAAATTCCGTAACCAAACCAGCTAAATAGAACACGTGGTTTGAAAATGATTTACGCATTTCATTATTGTATTTCGTATATGCTGTGGTATCATTAATAATACAACTTTGTTGCCCATTGGAATATGTGTATGGAAAAAATGTGGTAATTTGAAACCAAATGACAAACACATTTATCGTATTAATAGCGGTTATTTCGTTGTTTAAAAAACATAAACGATAAGAAAATATTAATGCTAGGAAGGAGAAAACATTCGAATAGAAAGATGAATACAAAATTATCTTAACTCATTATTCAACCACTATGAAGGCATTTTACAATCAATATTGCCGAGCTGAAACTATAGTCCGTTCACGAAAGGTTGGGCGCATAGTAGACGTTTCTTTATTTATCTGAAGTTGGCAGTATGTACTGTCATAAAGTAAAATAAAGTCAACGTTGCCGAATGTACTCGGCCTCGTCC
Source organism: Propylea japonica (assembly GCA_013421045.1). Classification (NCBI taxonomy): domain Eukaryota; kingdom Metazoa; phylum Arthropoda; class Insecta; order Coleoptera; family Coccinellidae; genus Propylea; species Propylea japonica. The sequence continues at coordinate 27,337,503 of CM024246.1, read as the reverse complement.
GACGAGCTTGCGAGTTATCAGAGAACTCTATGCAATATTGACAACATTGCGTATCAATCTGACAAGAAAATAAAGAACATAACCTAAAATTTTAATATACACAGTGGAATATGCCAAATTTCCATGGCCAACCGACGGCTCAACCTTTCGTGAACGGAGTATACATAGGAGCACTTTTTTGTAACCTAAGGAAGGCTTTCGATTGTCTCTCCAGAGAAAAGCTTCTCGACAAGCTGAGATTCGACCCGAGTGCACTTGATCTCATTAATTTCTTTCTAACTAACATAAAACTGTGTGTAGACCAAGGCTCTAATTTGTCAGACATATTTAATATTAATTGTGGAGTACCCCAAGGTTCGGTTCTCGGGCCTCTCCTACTTATAATTTACATTAACGATCTCGTAAACAGCGATGAAGGCGTTTACTTTGTCATTTTCGCCGATGATGCAACACTTTTAAAAAAGGTTAAATCAAAAAAACAATTAATAGATATTTTGATAGAAGCATCTCGTTGCGTTTCTTGTGATTTTCCTGATTTTTATGAGTGATATTTGTCTCTTATTCGGTTTGTAATTGACGTATGTGAGCATTGGTTGTGTGCATTGGCATGAATAAAGTATTATTATATTATCCATTCCAATGTCAAACAGGCGCGGATCCAGGGGGGGGGAACTGGGGGAACGTTCCCCCCCCAAATGGCCCTTGAACACTTGAAATTTTACTGACATACCGAGGGTAATATGTGAAATAATTACAAGATGGGTAAAAATTTAATTTGACTCAATTTCTGAAAGAACGATGTTGGAAGTACGAATAGGAAATGAAAATGCAATAAATTCAGAAACGATATGAATGTTGACCAATTTCAACTTCCCAAATGTGCCGCATTCAAGTCATAAATATATGTCGGGCGGCAGCATCTTCAAAGGCGCCGCAAATAGGTCATAAATATTACCGACTGTCGCGCTTACCCTGCTTACCCCTATACTATTTATTTTAATATGAAGTGCGGCTTCTTTGATCGGTTTCTTAGATCCTCAGGCGTTATCTCTGCTATTTCAGCAATTGTTTTTATATGCAATTCACCAATCAGAAATATGAACCCCAAGATGAGGGAAAAATATATAAATACAGTTTCAATTGAAAACAGTTTCAATTGAAAACTTTGAGTTATCAAAAGTCGACTGTATTTGTGTTTCTATTGGTGTGAATATTTTTTTCTTCGATTAATCTAGTGTGATTTTTCGATTTCGCGAGTGACTTCGAATTAACGAAAGTTTATGATAATCTCCCGTTCGAATTATTGACTGTATTAGGAGTGTAGACGATCAGAAGTAGCAGTTGTTTTTTATTTGTTTGTACAATGGTAAGTAAATATTACATTTCATTGTTATTCATCTTATTAATGTTAAATGAATATAATTTGAGAATGCATTCAATAATGTTTCACAGGATGCTTTAATAACAGAGAATAATTATATTGAATTATTGATTCAACTTTTGGGTGATCATTCTCAGGAATCGAACCAATTTTTTTATTATAATCATACCTCAAACTTGCTTGTTGCGTTTCAAGACATGTTGAATCCAAATCTGCAATAAAAAATAGGTTTGTCCGCCTTAGGCAAACTGTTCGAACATGCTGTAAGTCCGGTGTTCCGCGTTGTATTTACTTTGGATTTGTTTTATTTTGCAGATATCGGGGTAAATAGTTACTTTGGTTCGATTCCGTTGATATTTTACTCGCATGCTTAAGTTAATGTTTGGTGTTACAGGCTAACAGAAAAGGACAAAAGCTCATTTCATCTTTCTTCACTAAACCTACAAAGAGACCCAGCGAGGACTCTGCTGCTATTGGGTTCGCGCCCCAAGAGGAAGATTTAACAGTGAAGAAAGTACGTCTCGATGAAGGGGAAGAAAATTCTCCTTCAGTTGTTAGAGAGTCTAGTGAATTAGAAGAAACTTCAGATTTGAATCCGTCCAATAAGGATAACCACCCTGACCCAGCCGAACCAAGTGGTCTTTCAGTTGACTTTCCTTCTACTTCGAAATTGAAACAAGCAGATTCTGGTCTTCCTTCGAGAGATATTGGCGATTACATAGGCCAAAATATAAGCGACTACACAAAAACTGTCCTTCTAGAAAATCCTTGGACTCCTCCTGACAACTACGAGTTTCCTCACTCAACAAGAACCGTCTCCGGTCAAGTGAAAAAAAATTTTCTTAGACCACACCATTTAAAAAATATGATTGGTTGGTTTTGTCCTCATCAAAAAGGGGGCTTTTTTGTAAATACTGTCCATGGTTCACCAACCGCAACCAAGGAGGATTCTGCAAAAATGTTACCCTAAAGACTTTAGTTACGGTTCCTCTTACTAACTTCAAAAAGCTTACAGGGGCTGACGGTGTTCTCGAAAAGCACAGCATTCTCCAATACCATAAAGATGCAGTACTGGCTGGAAAGGTTTTTTTAAAAACCTATCACAACCCTAAGCACGACGTGAGCAACATTGTCAATGGCTACAGACTCAATTTGTCACAAGAAAATAGAAAAAGGCTGTTGCCTATTGTCAAGACTATAATAATGCTTGGTAGACAAAATATTCCCCTCAGAGGACATCGGGATGATGGAATAATTGAAGTCGGCAAAACACCATTACAGAATGAAGGTAACTTTAGAGCATTGCTTCGCTTCAGGGTCGATGCAGGTGACACTGATTTGGAAAGTCATTTGAAAAATTCTTCTAGTAGAGCAACCTACATCAGTAAATCCACGCAAAATGATATTATCGACTGCTGCAGATTAGAAATAACCGAATCAATCATCAATCGTATTTTGAAATCACTTTTTTTTTCAATAATTTTCGATGAAACACCTGATATTTCAGGAAAAGAGCAGATCACCTTGGTTGTTAGATATATAAACGTGATAGACACCAGTAACAAATTTGAAATTAGGGAAGATTTTTTGACGTTTATTGATGCCTTCGGCTGCTTGCAATCTGCAAGGAAAAGAAAGGAACAAGTAAATTCTGACGAAAATGAAAGTGATGACTCTGACTCTGTCGATAAAGGTGGGCTTCGAAACAATTCAAGCTCAGACCAGGCAGTAGAGATACAAAGAAATGAGTTATCGTTGACAGGAAAATCCCTAGGCCAAATTGTTTTAGGCGAGCTACAAGCACTACAACTTCCTCTGGAGAAATGTGTAGGAATTGGAACGGATGGATGCACAGTTATGATATCAGACAACATGGGTGCTGTGAGAGAGATACAAAACACAGCCAAAAATGCAATAAGGACACCCTGCTACAACCATAAACTCAATTTGAGTATTTCTCAATGTGCTAAAATAACCAGCATTGAAAAAACTGTTTGTTTGATGAAGGAAGTGACGTCGTTCTTTTCGTTCCCTAAACGAGCTACAGTACTGAATACTCATATTGGAGGAAAACTCAAACGGCTCTGTGAAACAAGATGGGTTGAGAGACATGATGGGATTTTACAATTCGTGTCAACCCTGCCTTCTATAGTAAAAACCTTAGATGAAATAAGCGAGTGGAAGGATAAAACTTCCGCAGGTAAAGCAGCCATACTATCAGGGGCTTTGTGTGACTCAGAGTTCCTAGTAGGCTTGTTTTGTCTGAGTGATGTTTTGGCCCGTACTCTATCCTTAAGTACTCTTCTTCAAAAAGAGTCCCTTGATTTGGCAAAAGCTACTCAAGTAGTGAAATGTTTGATTAGTGATTTAGAGAAAAGAAGATCAGAGGCTAAATCACATTTTGAAAATATTTTCAGGGACATTGAGGAAATGGCTAAAACTCTGAATGTTGATATTAGAAAACCCAGAACTTGTGGCCGTCAAACCAAACGAGCAAATTATGAGATTCAAATCCCCGAGGACTATTTCAGGATTTCTTCATATGTACCACTCTTAGATAGTGTGTGTGCAGATTTGAACATGAGGTTTTCTTCAGATGTTTTGGACGCCTTCAAATTGCCATTATTACTACCTGAGTCCATCGTAAAATTGTCAGGTGTTGAGCTGGATGAAATTATTCATTGTATCATCAATAGGTTCTCCTCTTTGTTGAGTGGTAATAAGATCCTGGAAACTATGAAGTTGAAGGGAGAAATTAGCTTGTGGCAAGAAAAGTGGAAAAACGGAACAATGAACATTGGAGAAATCCCTCCAAGCATTTCAGCAATTGATGCTTTGAATGGCTGTGATAAGGACATTTACCCGACGATTCACATCCTTCTTCAAGTTTTATGTACATTGCCAGTAAGCAACGCTAGTGCAGAGAGATCGTTTTCTTCGTTGCGGCGTTTAAAGTCGTGGACCAGATCAACGATGGTTCAGAAGAGACTGGTTGGACTTGCACTTTTGCACATTCATCACGACATCATAGTTGAACCAAAAAATGTTATTGATCGTTTTGCAAAATCAAAAACTCACCGTCTATGTCTCTAATAGCATACTAGTGCAAATGGGATGCAATTTTTAATTCGCATTTATTTATTGCATTTCTTTGATCTACTTACCTCTGTGTTTACCTATTTTTGTTTCACTATTTGTGTTGTGAGTTGTTTTTAATGTACAAAGTAATTTTAAGAAATTCCCTGTTTTGAAATTGAAACTTTTCACCCTCTCAAATTGAAAATAAATAAAATCTTTTCAATCTTTCTTGTGTTATTTACTTAGTATAAAACATAACTGGTAACTGGTAATTCAAGATACTATGAGACATTTCCTGTTTATAAAATTTTCCATCTTTAGTACTCAGCTCAAATTTTCAAAAATCGAACTATGTGTAAGGTTGATGTTTAATGTCTATAAATACATTTTTCGAATATTTTTACACGTGGTGTTTTGATTGGGAGCTACTCAATTAAGTCAATTACCATTGCCCAAAAAGTACCTTTTGACTTATCAATATCCAAAAGTTCCCCCCCCAAATGTCGGACCTGGATCCGCGCCTGATGTCAAATCAGAAAATTCTAACGGTACATTCGAGAATGAGTTGTTTCTCAAAGTCAACATTAGCCAACTGTCTCACAGCAGATTTGAAATTCGGTTTTCAAAAAGTTAAATATAACTAACTGAGGGAGCAAAATAACACAATTCCCTAAAATGTCTTCAGATAAAGGTAGAAAAGCAGCTTAAAATCAAGTTATGACGCCAATTTTAACACAATCTGATTTTGGACAACCTAGCCTTCATTATTATTAGTTCTTAAGTTGATTGTAGGAACTATCATCAGAACGAAATCTCAAAGCAATATCCACGAAACACCACACATAGTTTTCCTTCAAGGGAACAATATTGGCATCTAGGGAATCCGGTCATATGTTTCAAGGCAATATATCATTTGTGCTGACCATGGAAGGATGAATTCGATCCATAGGTCCCAAGAGGATGCTGGATATGTGTTTCGCAGTGCATGTGATTCCAATCTGAAGGGTGCTTTCGATGAAAATGATATATGGCATTTCGGAGGACGTGATCTGCATGGAACCTAAACGATATAAATAACATTTTTTGTGTTCTCGTGAGAATTAGTGTTTTATTATTTTTTTCATAACAGAATGAGTGTACAAGAGACCAAATTCTATCTAAAATTGATAAAAACTGATGTCGGTGTCTGATGACCAATTTTCATGGAAAATTCAATAATGAAAATCACATGTGAATTTTCGAAATCTTGCTGTAACTATTCTTCTGAACATAATTTTCTATTCTTGTGGAATTCTTATATCTAAAGCCTTTCACGTAGAATTCAATGTTAATCATGTTTTCGACAAATCGATCTTTCATCAGATTTTCGTATGAAAGGGCAGGGGATAATATATTCGATAGACGTTGAAAGAACGATTCCAAATACATAGCAAAATTGATCTTATATGGAACCAATGCTAGACATATTAAGCTTTCGAATTTATTCATTCAAAATATGACGGCTCCGACTGAAAACATTTCGATACTTCCTTTGAAAAGAAAGACCGACAATACAAGAAACAGTAATAACACTAGTAGGAAATGAGTTTTAAAAATGATGAAACGACATGGGCGGCATGTGTATGTGGTTCGATATTATTAATTTTAATTTTCATTTCTTGAACGTGTTATTACTGTTCTTTATGTGTTTTCAATCATTGTTACCAAATGAAGTTTAAATTATCGAAATCCTTACAGCCGAAGCCCTCTTAATGAAGTAATAAAATTGGAAAGCTGAATATCTGTATCTAAAACTATTATTTCAAACCCAATTGAAATGTGAGTTCCATTAAAAAAATTATTTGATAATCGGATGGAATGTGGATTTATGGAAAACATATTTAATGTCGTTGGATTTTACTTGAAAAGTTCCCGAAATAATGTTTTCACTTAAAAAGAATATTTTCCTCAGAAGTAAATTTTTTTATCGGCAGGTTTGCATTCCTGTGCTCTTGTATTATACGAGAAAATATACAATATACTCGTACATTAATGAATGTAAGGTGTCCGCCTACATTTTCCACTATTGATACAGAGTTTCGGTAGATACCCTGAACAAAGTTTTGAAGCTGCTTTATTGGTGGGCATGTCACAATCAAATAAAAAATTCAATTTCAAGACTACAAGCTTCAGAATTGAAATATGGGATTAAAAATGTCTTTCAGGAAATAGTTAGTTCCTCTTCGTGTGCATGAAAAGAAAATCAGGAAATTGATATTTATCGGAATGATTTCACAATACTATATACTTCGTAAGCAATAACTTATATGCCATCCCCCGCCATATTGTTTTTTATGACAGATCGTTGCATTGCCTATAACGGTATAAAACTTCAGTGTTTACCGAAAATGAAAAACTGAAACAAAATCACATTTAACGGCTTCCATCCTTCATCTTATCGATAGAATTTTCATTATCACAAAAATCTCAAATGCGTTCTAATCGATATGCTACTCGCAATAATTTGGTGCGAAATGTTAATTTCACCTGACTGAATTAACATAACACAGGCAGATCGCTGTCGAGAAATAGTACACTGAAGCCCCATTTAGTCCGTTCACGAAAGTTTGAGCCGTCGGTTGGCCATGACAATTTAGCATAGTCCACTGTGTAATTTTAGTTTATGTTGTTTATTTTCTTGTCAGATTGATACGCAATGTTATCAATATTGCATAGCCCTGATAACTCGCATGCTCGTCGGACGAGGCCGGGTTCATTCGGCAACGTTGACTTCATTTTACGTTATGACAGCAAATACTGACAACTTCAGATAAAAAAACAAACGCCTACTACGCGCTTAAACTTCCGTGAACTGACTATACTTAGAGAATAGCGTAATGAACTTAGCTTATTAAGTGCGTGCAGTTTCAATCATTGTTTCCAAATGAAGTTAAAATTATCGAAATTCTTACATCCGAAGCCCTATTAATGAATGAATAAAATTGGGTAGCTGAATATCTGTATCTTAAACTGTTATTTCAAACCCAATCGAAATGTGAGTTCCATTTAAAGAGAAAAAAATCATTGGAAAATCGGATGAAATGTCGATTTGTGGAAAACATATTCACGGTCGTTGGATTCTACTTGAAAAGTTCCCTAAATAATGTTTTCACATAAATATAATATTTTCCTCAGAAGAAAAGTAACAGCACTATTCCGAAAATGAACATTCTCGATAAACACCTGCTAACTATGAAATCGTCTCAGATATTCACGCGTGGTTTTCACCATTGAGTTTTTTTAAATGGAGGTTTTCACCCCTGTGCTCTTGTATCATGCGAAAAAATATAAGGAATGTAAGGTGCCCGCCTAAATTTTTCACTATTGTCACAGAAAAATAAACAGAGTTTTTGTAGATACCCTGAACAAATTTTTAAAGATGCTTTATTGTTGGACATGTCACAACCAAATACAAAATTGAATTTCAAGACTACAAGCTTCAGAATTGAATTATGGGATAAAAAATATAGCTGTCTTTCAGCAGATAGTTAGTTCCTTTTGGTGTGCATAAAAAGAAAATCAGGAATTTGGTATTTATCGAAATGATATAATGATTAACTAAACACCTGAACAAAGATGTCACAACACTATTTACTTCGTAAGCAATCACTTATTTTTTATGACAGATCGTTGCATTGCCTATAACGGTATAAAACTTCATTGTTTACCGAAGATAAATAGCTGAAACAAAATAATTTTTTACGGCTTCCATCCTTCATCTTATCGATAGAATTTTCATTATCACAAAAATCTCAAATGCAGGAAGCTAACTTCAAATGCAGTCGCACGAAAAGCGTGCTGATCGATATACTGCTCACAATAATGCAATTTCAAAATAATTGGATGAGTAAGAACTCTAGAACTTAATCTCCTCCTGAGTATGCTTATTAGGTTACCATTTGAAACCAGGATTTGGTGCGAAATGTTAATTTCACCTGACTGAATTAACATAACACAGGCAGATCGCTGTCGAGAAATAGTACACTGAAACCCCATTTACTTAGGGAATAGCGTAATAAACTTCAATGTAGCTATTTAGTGAGTGCAGTTTGAAAATTTTCATTACGATGAGTTATCAAAGATTTCCCAACCTAAAAATGACAATTTAGCATTCAGCTTTTCACTTCAAGTAGAAGAGGGTTGAATGCTCGGTTGAATAATACTTCATTTGAAAGGTCATTACCCTTTTTTCCGCAGACCTCAAAATAAAAGGTGATTTTAATTCCGATAGTGCTAAGATTTTGCGCTCATATTCTCAACACGAATCTTAAATCCCATACAAAATTTCGAGCTAACAAAATACAATACATGAAACAAAAAAGTCCCTAGCTAAGGTTAGTGCAAAACGGGGTACTATACTAGCATTGAGTTTAAAAATTAAATATATTTTTAAACTCAATGATACTAGTCTACGTATAATACCAAACCTCAGTAGAAAAAAACTGTCTCGCCGTTTTTACAAAATTGTAACCTTCAATTATTCAGATACAAATTATTTAATTCTTGCTCTCGGGTCAGGAGGGTGTTTTAAACCAGGTCTGGCCTTCCAAGTGATGATTTTTCGAATTAATCAATCACCAGTTTTGAATTACAAGAAGACATACTCGGCGTACGTCATTTTATACCGGGCAAAAGAATAGTATATTATATTATAAGGATTAAAAGTGCATATTTTTTTTACGAGCAATATTTGCAGTTGCGAGGAGCAGCCGAGCGAATGCAGAATTGCGAGTTAAAATAGGCACTTTTAATCCGAATAATATATACTATTTTTTCTCCAACCAAGTCAAAATTACAATAAAATTGGTTTTAGTGAAAAATCGTTCATAATTTGGTTATGAATTTAAACACAGAATCATGACAGTGATTGTCCAGTAGACTTCAAATGCATTTACTTTTAATCCAAGGATTAAAAGTAGCGTTTTTAATCCTAGGATTAAAAGTGTTGCTAAGCAACGAGCAAATTTTTGTACGGTAAGAGAATTTATGACTATTGCACCTGAAAATAGTACAGAAAAGTCAACATTTTTTGATGGTTGGAGAAAAAATCTTTTTTTCCACCCTAAATTCAGAACCACCCCTGGTGTGTTCCAGTTGTTCCACCTTGTGATTTCTAATTTCATCATCAAGACACATTTTCTCTTGACAATTTAATTTTTTATTTATAACAATAGCTCAATTTTTGTTGAAGATACAGGGTTTTCAGAGCAACATGAACCTGCACAACTTCGCTATGACTATGAAAGTACTTTCACAGATTTAACCCTAAATCCGAACGTTATGAAAATAAACTAAAAACTGTATGAAAACATTAAACAGAAGAAGTTTTGTCGCGACATGTTATTCTTTATTTTATTGGAGACGTTTATTGGAGACGATTTCGTGCTAATGCTTCAGAATGCCCGACCGCATCAACCGCATGTGGCTAGGATTGCCAGGGAGTATTTAGCAGAGGTTGATATCCAAAAATTCAACTGGCCTGCTCTAAGCCCAGATTTGAATCCAATTGGGGATGTTTGGATGCTCTTGGGAGGAAATTCGATTTCGCATAACAAAATGTGCAGCAGCTCTGTGATGCTCTTATTGATTCAAAACCTTAAGGGTGTTCGGTACTTTCTTTCCCCTATGCGATATAATGCAATTTTTATGCACGTTTATTTCAAAAACTACTCGTAATAACAGAATAAATTTTCTTGTTAGTAATCAGAAGCATCATAGCAATGATTCACCAATGTCATTGTACTCGAAAAAGTAATATGTAATAAGAAAATTCGATTTGAAAAATCGTTATTTTCTTATTGTTCCTATATCTTGATTCGATAAATCCATACTAATATTATAAATGCGAAAGTAACTCTGTCTGTCTGTCTGTTACTCTTTCACGCCTAAACGGCTGAACGGATTCTGATGAAATTTGGTATGGTGATAGATGATAACCTAGAAATGGTCATAGGCTAAACATAATCACGCCATCGTTCTTAGGGGGTAGGCAGTAGGCAGATAACTAAATTGAGTTAGTGATTTTTAGTCGTTTTTGTTGGGACTTTTGCTCTTTCATGTCTAAACGGCTGAACAGATTTTGATGAAATTTAGTAAGGTATTAGATGGTTACCTAAAAACGGATATAAGATCAAAATGATCACGTCATCGTACTTTGGGGGTAGGAAGTAGGCAGAAAACTGAATTGAGTTAGTGATTTTTTTTATGGTTTTTGCTGGGAGTTTTGCTCTATCATGCCTCAACGGCTGAACGGATTTTGATGAAATTTAGTTAGGTGATAGATAGTAACCTAGAAAAGGATATGGGCTATTAATATTCATGCTATCGTACTTAAGGCGTAGGCAGTAGGCAGAAAACTAATTAAGTTAGTTATTTTTAATCGTTTGTTTTAAAAGTTTACCTCATTCACGCCTTAACGTCTGAACGGATTTTTATAAGACTTGGTTAATATAAAGATAGGATCCTAGGCACGGACACAGGCTACTTTTTACGGCAGGAAAATACCTCATTCCCGCGGAAATCTAGCGTGATCGTGTCAAGAAGCGCATGACGCCATAGCTACTGAAATGATTTTGATGTTTTTTTTAACTGAGTGTTACTAAGACTTCAAGTTAGTATTTGATCACTTTACTTACTTAGAAGGTCGGTAGGCGGACGAAGTCGCGGGTAAAAGCTAGTATTTTATAAAAATGAACACTCGTCAAGCATTGGTAATCATTCCAATAACACTCTGAAAAAATATTCCTTTTTCTTAACCGCGTGTTTCAGCCAGGTAAATGATAAAAGGTGAAGTGACACGCCTCCCACAGGACACGCCCTCGGTTCCTAGACGGGGTGAGTAGGGGGGTCGTTCTTGCCCTCTCGGATCTCTGTAGATAGACGTCTTCATTTCTCTCGACAAGTAGGTACGTACTGGTCGTATTGGTACATATACGAAAAGCGTTTACGTACTGTATTGAAAATGCCAAAAACACGAATGGCACCCTCCAGGGTGAAAAAAAGGAGTAACCGATCAATTATGATCAAAAATTTGAACAAAGCAAGGTACGTATGAAAAAGAGGTTCATAAGCAGTAATACTATTTTAAAAAATATGCGTATTTTGTTGTCTGTATTTATGTTTCGATCATCCAGAAAACTAGTAAGTACCTACCTAGTTTTCCATATAATGAAAGTGGGATAATTTTTTGTTATTTATTGATCATATGAATAACTATAGGTAATAGAAAAATTGTTTTCATGAATATTTTCCTCAGATTGTACATACGAATTATAATTATCACTTTGAAATTCGGTATGATATATTATATTTCAGGCGGGTAGCCAGTTTGGCGGTGAACAACATGGAACTAAGTGGACCTGCACCTTCAAGCACTATTCCGATAAAGTAAGTAATTTTGTTTTTTGAACGATACGAAGGAAAAAACATTTGTAGACTGACGATATTTTTTTAGCGAACATTCAGATAACTTACCTGAACTGGAGATAGAAGTAGATAGCACATATAAGTCAATTGGACAACTGTTAGATGGTCGTCGTATAGTGAATTTAGGCTACGTTCTCGAAGAATATGAACATATTGTGAGACATCGTGATAAATGTACCATGGGAAGGATGGCTTTCGTAAGAGAAACTAGGTTTGGAATGAACTCTTATCTTCATTTTTACTGCGACAATTGTGAAAAGTCCAAAGTAATATGCACTGATCCGGACCATAAGGAAAATAGTTTGTCTGATGCGGTTGTATGGGGAAGTCTATCCATAGGCATTGGAAAGAGCCAACTCGAGGAATTATTTGCACTGATGGACGTTCCTTTTATGACTCAAAAAACTTACACCCGTAAAACGGCTCATGTAAAGCAGGTGTGATTATAAAGAAATATCTTGTCATTTTATCCTTTCAATATCTAATATTTCAGATTTGGGAAAAGCAAATGTATATGAACATGCAGTCAGCAGGAAGAGAGGAGGCGAAAAATGCCATTGAAAGGGGAAACATAATGCCTGATGGAACACCCTATATTACAGTTATTGTAGATGGAGGGTGGTCCAAACGAAGTTATGGACATGGTTACAACGCTGCTTCAGGAGTTGTAAGTTCAGCAGATTTTACACGAGATTTTCAGTAAAACAATGATTTTTCAGGGAATTATTATTGGTGCTCACACAAAAAAGCCGCTTTTCTTAGGAGTAAAGAATAAAACTTGCTCTGCCTGTTCTTTTTATTCCCAAAAACAAATACCCGCAAAGCCACATAATTGTGCGAAGAACTACAGCGGACCATCAACAGGAATGGAACAAGAAATAATAGTAGAAGGATTTTGTAAAAGCTTGGAGCATCACGGATTGGTGTATAAATATTTAATCGGTGGGTTACATTTAAGAATTTCATAGGGTTTAACCATTTTTAATCGAATTGTTAACAATGTGATTTTTTTCAGGTGACGGAGATTCGAGTGTTTATGCTAGGATAATTGAGGGTGTACCATATGGTCGAAGTGTCATCAAGATAGAGTGCGCTAATCACATGACACGTTGCTTGAGCGACAAGCTCCATCGACTTTCTAAAAATACATCTTTCGAAATTACAAATCGAAAAATATTAACCAAAAAAGATGGGGGCATTACCAATTTGGAAAGACTGGTCAAATCTGTGAGAACAATTGTGAAAAACAATGCGAACGACGTTGTTATGTTGCGCAAAGATTTAGCTAATGCGCCTCATCATGTGTTTGGAAACCACAGTAACTGCAGGTTTGAAATTGATAAAATTGACTATACATTCATCAACTACTGGGGTCATTTATCTTCTTGTAATTATTGATGATTTTCATTTCAGAGATACATTTTGCACAAGAAAATCCTCGAATGAAGAAGATTTGACAAAGAAAATGAGTCAGGCTTTTCTTGTTGAGCTCTTGAAAATTGTGGAACCTATGGTTAATAAGGCGGATCGATTAGCATTCAATGAAACTACAAATCAAGCAGAAAGGTATGTTAAAATCAAACCGAATTTCAGAAGTACCATATTTCAAATCTATGAAGTCAACTAATGTACACGTAAACAAGAAACTTAATTGAATTTGAATGAAATATTTTTTTCAGATATATGGCTCTAGTTGCCAAATGTACTGGTGGAAAACGGGTGAACTTTTCGAAATCAATTTCCTACACAGTACGTGCTTATGGCGCAGCCTTATCTCACCATAATGGTCCTTCTTGGCATCTGAGTGCTTGGCAAGGAAATTTGGGAAGAAACACGAGTCGTGTTCTCTTGAGGAGAAAAAAGGCTCATGACCGCAGGAAAGGACTGCCAATAAGAAGGGTGAAAAATAGGATATCTCACAGTGGCAGGGCTGATTTCAACTACGGACCAAATGCTGCTCAACCTGATATCACAGAGGAGGAGATGGCTACAAAAAAAAATAGATTTTTGGATGACCTGAAAGCAAAGGTTGCCTCTGATGAAAAATTGAGAGAAATTGAAAAAATTACTAGGGGGCAACACGATAATCAGGTATGGCGGGAATTGAGACAGAATTACCTTACTGCCTCTAATTTTGGTTCCGTAATGAGGAGAAGGGCCATAACACCTTGTCACAATTTGGTGAAATCTATCCTCTATAAAAAAGAATTGAATACTTCCGCTGTAGTATACGGAAGGGTTCATGAAAATAAGGCCATCGAATTATATGAGAGGACGAAAGGAGTACACATAATTCGATGCGGCTTATTAATTGACCCAGAACACCCTTTTTTGGCAGCCTCTCCTGACGGTTTAATTGGAAATGATGGTTTGATCGAAGTAAAATGCCTCCAATCCGTAAAGGGAAAACTGCGAGATCACGATAAACCGAATTGCTTCAGTATCGCCGAAAACGAAATATCGTAAGAAACTTTTTATTGTAGTTGTTCGACAAAATTAACATTTTTTTTTCAGGTTGAAACGAAATCACAACTATTTCTACCAAATTCAGGGACAGCTGAATATATGTAGAAGAAATTATTGTGATTTCGTTTTATACGCAGATAACGATTTCCATATTGAGAGAATTGAAAGGGATGATTCATTATGGAACGAGAAGATGGTGCCGAAACTCACAGATTTCTATATGAAATGTATTCTCCCGGAATTAATAGATGCAAGAATACCAAGAGGCATGAAAGCTAGAGAACAAAATTAATTTTTTGGTCAATAAATTTTATTCACTTTATGTAATTTTTTATTCTTTTATGATAACAACTAAATTCAATTCAGTACAAGTTAAACAAAATGAGATACGTCATCATAAGAGGAAGAATTTGGATATAGTTATAATTAACCAGATTCGAAATTTTAATATAAATCAAACAAACCCTAATCTCAAAAATATTGTTAATAAAGTGAGAGAGAGAATTATGTGTAATGTATAGTTGATTTTCACTCTCTCGTGGAAATATCACCACAGGTTGAATTTGAAATGAATGGTCTGCTTATTCTGCTTACAAGTTCAAAAACATGACAAAAGTCATGGATAGTGAAATATCAGGCTAAAAGTTAGAATAAACTGAGTTTTACCTATGACTAACCAATTTCAAGAATTTTAGATGGAGTCTAAAAAATATACCAGATGAATTCGTACAAACTTTGCAGAGGATTCGTGTAATGTAGTTGCTTTTCACCCTCATAAATCAAGGGAATAATCAAAAGTTGAATTTGAGTGGTTTGGGAATTCATTCAGGTCAAGTCGACCCATGGATAATAAAACGAAAGATAAAATCATTTCGGTTCTAGCGATGACCAACCAATTTCTAGAATTTCGAAATACATCAAAGCAAACAAACCCCAAATATGACGAACCCATTTTTCGAAAATCCATATACCTACCTGTTGAATTGGTATTGAAGTTGATCCCTCACCTAATACTTACTTTCTCTTACAATATGCAGGGTTAGGGTAATATTCATTCAGGTACTTGTCGAAAGAAATAAGTGAAGTCAGTGACGTTTTCGATTATAAAATAGTGGACAACAAAAAAAAATTCCGAAGTAAATGGAAGCAAACAACCAAAAATGTTACAAAACCCCACTTCTAATATACCCAACTTCTCTAAAATTTGACAAAAACCTATCAGGTACTTCTATGTCAACTACAATCGTTTTCTTAACAACTTTCCCCCCGTGAAACGAAAATGTTTTCTCTCGTGTCGATATTGAACATCCTAGAAATAGCGTAATGAACTGAAAATCGAACTTCGTATGAATTTGAATGGTTTGAGAATTCATTCCTGTCAAGTCAACCCATGGATAATAAAACGAAAGATAAAATCATTTCGGTTCTAGCGATGACCAACCAATTTCTGGAATTTCGAAATAAATCAAAGCAGACAAACCCCAAACGAGACCAGCCCATTTTTCGAAAAGCCATATACCAACCTGCTGAATTGGTATAAAACGAGACGAAGTCTGGTATTGAAGTTGATCCCTCACCTAATCTTACTATCTTTTACAATATGCAGGGTTAGGGATTCATTCAGGTACTTGTCGAATGAAATAAGTACAGTCGATAATAAAATAGTGGACAACAAAAGGAACTTCTCTGAAATTTGACAGAAACCTTTCAGGTACTTCTATGTCAACTGCTATCGTCCTCACCGTAGGACATTACAACTTATTCAGTCATTGGTGAACAATATTTAATCGGGATAAAGCGGTTCTCATTTCGACAATCAGTTATCGCCGCATTACTCAATACCTAATTAACATTCGATAAAGATTCAAAATTCACTTTGATACGAAATTAATGGGAAGGTAAATATCCGCACGAGATAAAAAATTATGGTCAATAGAAAGAAAAAAATGAGTTCTCGCAATCCTGAATTGTCATACAATATTATTTGGCGAATAGAATGGATGAAGGTAACGATTCACGCATATATCGAATAAATTATTATTATATTGTACTGGCCTTTGGTGATTTCGATAACTTCTTACAACTGTCCAAACTGTTTCAAACTTAGATTGAATCGGTGATTCCTTTCAGGAGATACATACAGTGGTTATAATTTCCATTCAAATTCAAAATACATCTCGTGAATCACAACCTAATTCCTCGATACTACAAACGAGTGTTCTGGGATCCTCAAAATTTCCCAAACTTCATCCGTCCTAGAGTTATCGTTTTCATGGCCATAGATAATCATTTTGGACAGCGGATTCTTTATCAGCGAGAGAACTGAGTCGTTTGTGACCATTCCTGACCTAAGATATGGAAATTACAGACATTTATGCGAAACCATAACACGCTGTTCCCCAAGAGACAAGCGTGCAAAACTGTACGGAGGTTTGCCACAAATTTGGCAAAATGAATTTTCGCCAGAAAATATTTCCCCAGTCTCTAATTTTTTACAAAAAAATATTTCTGTAAGTGGAAAACAATTTTTCTAATATTGCAATTTCAAAATTCCGAATATATCATGTATCAAAAACCCCAGATAGAACCAAAACACGAAACTGAATCTGTTATGGTATATTTCGAAGCTCGTCGTTCCGAAGTAAGTTTTATTAGGGGTCATAAATACCGATGGGATGTGGTTTTATGGGCAAGTGGGCGTTTCTTATTTTTATTCCTTTAGAATTTCGTGTTGTGCCATCTAGCGGAATTTAGGCTTCGACACAATGTATCCAACACCCTTAATGAGGATGTGGGGACTTATCTGTTCCCACAACAAATTACAGATCACTGCATGGCGCTACCAACCATGTTGACGCTACCCCCAACAGAAAGCGCCACAAAGCACCAGTCTCAACACTACGGACAGTAGGGAATAGATGGCTCCACGGACGGGATATATCTCCAAATTGTCTTCCCTAAATTCCTAAATAACGTGTTTTGTCGATCTACAGACAGAGTAGATAGAGAAGTGTTATTTTTTTTTTATATTTGTGTTTTTATTATATTTTTATTTCTACATGTTTATGTGTATTTTCACTGTTCTATTTTATTTTCCCTTCTAACTAGGAGTAGGCAGATTGAGGCCTAGTTAGAACACCCGCATCTTTCCTCTAGCTAGGAGTAGGCAGATTGAGGCCTGGCTAGAGTATGGTGTTATTATCCCGGGTTAGTCAGGAGTAGGCAGATTGAGGCCTGATAACACCTCGGGATCGAGCAAGTCGTCACCCAGTCCCAACAAGGACATGCCTGGACGCGCGTTTGGGCGGAAAACACGTTATTTAATGACTTAGTTTTCAGTTTATTTTCATTAGGTCAGAATTTCAGGTTGAATTTTTTGAAGTACATATTGTTGTAGCCTCAGCAAAATCTAATGTTTTACCGAAAACCTGTATCTTTAACAATACAATTATAACAATTGAGCAATTGTTATAAATAAAGAAATGAATAGTCAAGAGAAAACGTGTCTTGATGATCATGAGAAATCACACGGTGGAACAACTGGAACACACCAGGGTTCTAAAGTTAGGCTGAAAAAAACATATTTTGTTTATAATAAAGTACGCCGAGTTTTCTTGAAATTGATTGATTGAGGATGATCATACCTACAATTTGAGAAAAATTATGCGAATCGGACTTGAAATAACATATTTATGAATTAACGAACTTCATCGATTTTTTGAGTGGATCGATTATTTTGCCGGTGAGTGTATGAATGATGAGTAAAACTTTTACATTCTTGCAATTAAGAAACATTTCGTGTCTATGTTATCGATTCTTTTAAACCCTTTTTCAACCCTCCCCGTAGCCGACTTTAACGTTTACCTCTAGTTGGTTGGGGCTGCTAAGGGTGGAAAGTGTTTCTGAAACTTTGTAGGAAATTCTCCACCACAATATCCGCTGCAATTGGTGAGCTTTCATTCGATTTCATCTGACAATGAAATAACAGAAAGGAGATGTTTTCTTAAAAGGTTTCCTCAAGATAAGAGTGCATTAGTGGATGTATACACTTTCTTTGATTGCTTCCGAGCGATAACAATGGAGAAGAAAGCTGTAGGTGGTAAAATGCTGAATTGGATGAATCAATATTGAATTCTGCCACGTCAACCAGATTGACTTTTCGTTTTTTCTTGTTTCAATCTCAGAGGAATATTTCACAGATGGTGGTGTTGAAATGAAAATTTTCATAAACATCGTTTGTTCACAAGATAGGTTGAATATCAAATAAACAATTTTTCTTCAGGCGATAATATACACATATCATAAGGTATCAGATTACCAAGACAGACTTGCAAAAATTTCGAATGCGGATCTGTTCAGTAATCCCTACCTGTGATATGTTTTTCCTCTAATTTTCTTCTTATATGTCTCTTCTCTGTTTGAAGAAAGTCTTACAGCACACGATACCACTTTATTGTATATTATTAGAGAGAAGTTCGAAAGAATTGCTTGCAGACTTCAAATTTGGTTTGTAAGTTTGAGACTAGAGATCTCTGCAATAATCAGAAAGATTAAGAAGATTTCTGAGGATTTTACTGGAAGCACTCTGTAATTCTCGGATTATCCACATGGCAGACTAACAAATCTCATCGAAATGCGTGAAATTCATTCTTTATCTGATACCTACAGGGTGTTACATAAGAGTATGTCACAACTTAAGGGGTTGAATCTACGTATAATTTCAAGAAAAAAAGGCAATATAAACACGGGTTCGCAAAAGCTTCGTTACGGAGCTAGAGGGTGTTAAAATTTACAATAAAAATTGTTTTTTCTTCATTACTCCTGCAGTTTTTGAGACATTCAGTCCAAATTTGGAATGCGAGCTATTTTCAGCAGTACCTTATCATTACTCGTCCTGAATCTTTACTTTGTGGTACGATATCTTCGTCCAATTTAGGAACCTTTTTGACTTCTGTAATTTTTTCGTATCTCTAACCGTTTTCTAGTAAAAAAAATTGTATGTTAGTCACTGAAAAATAATAGAAATACTCGATAGATATGCCCAAAATTTGCTTCTATTTTGATAGCTTCTCATCTGAGACTCAACGCTTATTCACTATCAACATACAATCGTTCAAGAGTTTTTTATTCGAAAACGGTTAGAGATACGAAAAATTACAAAAAGTTTATAAATTGATCGAAGATATCAAAAATTGCTTTTATGCTGATCAGTAGCGTACCGAAAAAAAGTTTGAGAGGAAAAAAGGAGACATGGCTCCGGAAAAGAAAACACCCTGTAGATTCTAGTTAAGATTCAGGAACTCCATTGCATCACTTTCTCTGAGAATGTCCCAAAGACATAGTTCTTCAAAACTGGCTAGAATATACTGAAGATCAAAGAGGTTGCAAACGTTCAATTCTGAATCAGTTTACGTGTTTCAGTTATTTAAAAAAATATATAAATTGGATAAAGGACTTTTCCCCAATCCTTTATATATTACATACATATTGCTTCAATTGGGTTCACCGTTTGTGTGCATATTCGACAATCACAAAGAAATTTTGAGTCCGAATTTTAATCGCAGATTTTTTTCCAAACTACGAATGGAACGATGATCAAAGCGCAATGGCCTTAACCCGAAGTCAACTCTTTTCATGCAACGTCAAGATTTCCGTGAATCATTGTAATCTGCGAATCCCAAAAAATATTACATAGCTTCCAACCCCGGCATAAAAGAAATAAATCCAACTGATTGCGAATTGTCGACATTCTGTCCACGCATATTGTATCTCAAACGCTCCATAAATTCAGTCAGAAATAGCTCCTAAATCGTAAATCACCCAAATCGAATATGTATGATACCAAATATTATTCCGCGAATTAAAAATCAGGTAATATCGAATGTAGGAAGGCAACGTGAGTTAGCACTGTGCAGATCCTTGAAAGCAGCGGCATCAGGACTTGGGGGGTAATAACCGGTGAAGGACCCCTAGCAAGGCCGATGCGCTGGCCGGCCACGTTTGGTGTCTATATTTTGCGATTTTGGTACCTTGATACTTTCGCGTTCTATACTAGAATATAGGAGCGTTTAAAGCGTTCGAAATATCTTATGTAAGAAAGTTAGCTGTGATGTATTTTGACTGGTATATTCCTTAATTCCTGGGAATCGATACAGTGTATGTAGCATTTAGATGTTCGCCGCATATTTACACAGGGTGTCCCGAAAAATGTGGGGAATCTCTCGGATTCAGATAGATCATAAGAAAATGAGATGACAAATTTCCTTTTTTTTTCCTAGCGGCCCTCCCTACGAAGATACCACCTTCTAAATGATGCCACTGGAAATTCATTTTAGTGGAATAAATTTCAATTACTTACTTCTTTCATTATTTTTTTTTCGAAAACGGTTCATTTTATCGACACTGAACAAGAGTACCTTTTCTTTAGCTTAATGTTCAAGGTATCCAAATTGGTTTTTTTATCATCTAATCATATGAATCATTGAAAATGTAAGCATTAAAATGTACAACCCTGCCCGCCCCTGGTAAACTGAACAAGCTAATTGAAATTTGGGTGCGGTGGTTAAAGAGATCCTCAATATTATTAATCATATCAAATTTTCATCAAATTATATCGAGTAGTTTAAAACTTAACTTATTCAACTGAAATGGATTTCCAGTGGGAACTTGTCATCTTCATTTTTTATGTTTCATCTGAATCCGAGAGATTTCCCACATTTTCTGGGACACCCTTTATGTATTGAACTATTAGTTGGGCTATTTCCATCATTTTTGTTTCTTGTATCAGGCGCCGATCCAGGTCTTACTTCTGGGTGGGAGGACTTTTAGATATTCAAAAACAAAAAGGTACTGGTATTTAAGGCAATGTTGAATTGATTGAATTGAGTATCCCCAATGAATACTCCATTCAGAAATCGGATCAAGTTAAATTTTTGGCATTATGGGGGAAAGTTCCCCCAGTCCCCCTTTCCCCTGGATTCGCGACTCTTTCATAGTCGTTGGAAGTTTTTTCTGTTTGGAAGGTTCCAAGAAATATTTAATTGATGCAATTAAACCCTTCATTGGTTAATATACAGGGTGTCCCAAACTCGACGTCAACCCGAAACCGGTGAAAAGGCAAGTAATCCTGGTTGTCAGGAAAATATTAAAAAAAATCTGAGAATGATTTTAAAATAATGGGCATTTAAGAAAACACGCAAAGTTCCACACCCTGTGACAACTTTTTCGCTCATGTTGCCACAAATATCAACTTTTTCCAACTTTTTTTTTGCTGTCTAACCTTGAATAATGCTAATGCTAATGGTATAGTACTTGTTGAATTGTAGCTGCCACAGTTCAAATTTATTTTCGATTGCCTTTGAATACACTTTTTCTCAAACTGCTTCATTTACTTCTCTACTTCTTATATTAAATATTAGACCCTAACCTTTTTGTGGTTTAGCGGAATTGAAGTGAATTTTCTGGCAAGATTAATATCAGTCTTTTTGTTTTCCCTGAATTGAACTCGAAATTGTCAAACTTAGAATATGAACTATTCAACATTTTCACCATGATGATGAATACACTAAAAAAATACCCAAATTCTCAATCAAGGCAAGTTTCAGAGCAGAATACAGATAACTGAGATAACTTCTGATGAAGATCCTTCACAACTAACGTTTACATACTGAAATTACAAATCTGAAATGCGTTTTCTCGCTCACTTGTGGAGATTCACCAAACGAAAAGTTAGTTCAACTCAAACATTAAAACCAGAATATAATATTTACTTCATTTCATGGCTGAAATTTCTAGAACTTGGTTGGGTATGTGTATATTTGCGAATTATAATTGAAATCTACAATAATTTCAGAGTCTATCGAAGTAGCTCCATGTTGGTTCACTCGATATATGAAATTATAGATATTAATGAACCAAAAAAATGTTGATATTAGCGAGTTCATTGAAATATAAAATGTATACATTCTGGAAATGTGTACTCATATTGATAACCTCAGATTCAACAAACGTATATTATATAACGTACTATGTAAATATATGAAATTACTGTTCTGAATCGACGAAAATATTCCAAAATGGCTCGCTTAAGTATATGAAAACATATCCTTCGATACTGTTTCATTGAGATAACATTTCTAGATTAATAATTACAAATGTGGAAACTGCCGAGTTGTTTCTCGAAAAATATTCTTTCGAACCATTAATCTCATCAACTTTTCGCAATTTAAAAAAATTCAGACCTATTCCTGAGAAAATAAAAACAAATCAACAATCAATCAAATGACATCAGAAAATTTCAAAATTAAATAAATCAACATCTCTATATGTTGACAATGGCAATTAGAATGCAAATGAAAAAACATACAATTCCGAAGATTTTATATGTTTGTCTGAAGAAGGTCTCTGATAGAGACACCGAAACACAAATTTTTCAAAACCAATTTGCTCTCGACAAATAAGTGCAAAGATTTTCACAGAACACTTTATTTTAATTGAAATTTTTTTAAATGTTTCTGTTTCAGAGACTAGGAGTGAAGACCTAAAGAGTTTTCTAGAAATGCAAAATCCTCCCAGATTTCAATCGATAACATCTATGAAAATTTCTTTTCAAAAGATCTTGAATGAAAATATTCAAAGTATTTTTAGTACGCTACTGAAATAAGCATTCCCTACATTTTTTTGTCTAAATTCAACTTCTCAGACAATGAGGACAGTTGGGACTTTGTCAGGTGTCCTGAAATAATTAACATCTTCAGAATTTCATCTGAGATACCGTCTGTGAGTATTCAAAGGGTTGAATGTAATTTGTTACAGGCCATCTACCTGCATTCCAAATTGGATATTCGAAAAGGGTAGGAAGTCAGTGTCGTAGAAGGTATCATTAAGGAGTTTATAGGGCGGTATTATGTAATATCCTGAAATTCATACTGCGATCTAGTAGAGATTCTGATAATGATACGACCGAAGTAGAATAATCTTCACATTGAAGCTCATTAAATCAGCTTCAAGATATCGAGAGGTCTTGGAGTGATCATCGAGAGTGAGGTTCCTTTCGGGAGCAGTTTGTCATAAAGAACAGAGAATGGAACTCGTTAATAATAGCTTCCTTTTTCTAGGAAAGAACCCTACATCTCGCAGTTCCGAAGAATTGAGTGTGCTGTCCGCCTTCCATTGACAGAATAACTTCGGAAAAAAGACCTACAGAAATTTGAAGAACAGTTCCTCAGTGAAGTTCTTCAAGAGACAAAATGTGATACGAAGTTTTAATCTCATATTTCGTTTCAATTCGAAAAATTTCCAAGGTTTATAACATACGAGAAAAAAAAAACTGTGTCCGAAACGAAAGGAATACATCTTGATAAAAATATAGCTATTATTACAACTAGGGAAATATGAATAGTATATTTCCCGAGGTTGTCCTAGTTACATCCCGAGGGCGAAGCCCGAGGGATGTATTAGGCAACCGTGGGAAATGTATTCATATTTCCCGTGTTGTAATCAATAGTTTTTTTCTGATCGATACAATATCGTTCTTGAAATGGAAAAATTAATATTATATTGTAATTATTGATTCAATTGGATTTTTAACGTTGCTATGGGCCGTGTTTGTGAGAATCATGGTTGACTGGTTTTATTTTGACGTCTTGTCAGAAATAAAATTATTGAAATAATGTCGAACTACTTCGAAACTCAAGCGGCGAAAGCCCGTGAATTTTTGATTCCGGCCAAATCTAAAGCTGCTCATAGTAAAGAGTATGAAGGCTTACGGAAGTGAAAAAGAAAAAGTTTGGTGGACGGTGTCAGCGAAAATATTTTGCTAGCATATTTTGAAGATTTGGTATGTTGCTCTATTTCTTGTTCTTTTCAATGTATGATTAATTCATTCAATCTCCTGTTGCAGGAATATTCACCCAAACACGTTATGGCCAAAATTATCTATTTTAAGATCCATGCTACGTTTGAAGGAAGAAACGAATGTCAAATTATTCGATGAAGTGGAAGTATTTGTTAAGAACAAAAAGAAAGGATCCGTTCCCAAAAAATCAGCAGTGTTGTCCCGGGAGCAGATCAAGAAATTTTTGATAGAAGCACCAAATGACTTTTTTCTGATGTATAAGGTTGCATAATATACTATTTTGAGTAAAAAATGACTTGACGTTTCATATTTCCCTTGGGATAATAAGACTTGACGTTTCATATTTCCCTTGGGATATATGAGTGTGTTATGACATATCGTAACTAAGGCGATATTGCTCATTATTGATTCGATCAGAAAAAAAAAATATTATTACATCATTATTAGGAGTCTCTTCAAGTCTCAATAAAATTATGAAGCTACAATCAAAACTTTTACGAACGACGATTTCCCCATCAGGTAGAGCACATTCTGTCCACGTTCGACGTAGTCTTTTCGGGATACCCTGTATACGAAAATTCAACCCCTGAGCTCATTCGCAACAAAAATTTTATCACATAATGGTCAAACAGAACAAATGCATTATTCTCTAATAACACTTCAACTTCTATAAAGAACAATATTATAGTATAAGATAGAGAAGTAACTAAAACAGCCAAAATATCTTCCTCCCTGCATAATATATTCTTCCTAGCTATGTACAGTATGATTAGGTAGTCAACGCAAATATACTCCATTACCTGAATCATGACTTGAAGAACTATTTCAATGCTTGTTTAAAGAGTTTATGAGTAGACGCTAAACCCAGCTGACTTTCTTCACCGTCGATTTGTTCTTTTCATCCTGATAAAAAAACAGCGTATGGTTTCGATCCATGAAACCAGCGGGGAGTTAAAGAAAACGGATATGGTCAGGATATTCGCTGAGGAATTTCAACAACAATTAATAGCCTCACTTTATTAGCGATGAGGCTATTTAAGGACTCGTACAATGAGGATAGAATTCTAGGCAGTACGACTTAGCATTCTTTAGATGGTTTGACTAGGAATAACTTTCGTTTAAGCTCTTCTGCTATAGAAGAAAATTTCTCAAATCATTATAATTATCATGTTTTTTATAATCACGCATCTCCCTAGGGAATCCTGGTTGACGGAAATATTTGTTTCGACAGGTATTGATATCAATACTGCACTTCGACCAATGAGATCTTTTGTACGTTACCACACTACAGCTGCATTTTGCCAAGGAATGTAACCTTCCTTCGTGAAGTTGATTATTTTCCTAAAAGACTTCGTTTTTATGTTAGCTTGCGTCCAGATTATGCCATCCAAAAGAGTGGTTTTCGCCAATGCATTGCATTGTCATAATATGTGGTTCGGTATTTTCTGTGGCCGATCCTCATAACCTACACATATCGGAGTTTTTCAAATCGATCTTGTACAGGTGATATCTCACTAAACAGGTCACTGTGAGAAGCCCAATAAGCATCCTTAACTCGTTTTTTGGCAACGTTAAAGCTTGGTTAAGTATTGGTTCGGTTAGTTATGTAAAACCTCAGAGTAAGAAATAAACATAGAGATGCCCCTACGCATAAAAAATACTACATTGTAACCAATCAAGCATTAGAGTGAGATGGAAATCATTTCACTGCCACACTAGGGTGAAGTAAACAATTGGTTAGATTTGCGATTCCTGAATATAATACAACATTTTCATAGTTTTGCCCTAGCTATAATCAACGGAATAGCCATAAGCAACAATAAACTGCCACCAAATCATTGAAATAATTCAGTTTATGAACGTCAAATCGAAATGAAAATGTAAACACATCGCATTAAGAAACTAAACACTAACAGACAATGTTGCCAAACTGACAGAATTATCTGTAACAGACGCAAGCCGTTAGTATCAGAGAAGGGGACTGGTAAACCAATTATCCCAATACGGAATAAACAAACGGCACGATTTCGCAACGCCGGAAGTTCGTTCGCGCGTATGAACATATTCTACTTGGCTGCATCACAAATGCGTGAAGGCAACTCTAGGTTTACTTTTAACTCTGAGTGTAAAACACACGATACGAGCTCATTGAGATTGTTCAAAACCCAACATCAGGGCATTTCACGAGAGTGTGACATTTCACAGGCAATCTTCAGCGAATTCTCACTTGAGATATACAGCTGCATCCAACTGAATCAACAATTTCTGCCCAAAAAGACCATGAACAGTGATGTGAATTTTATCTCCATTGCTCCGTAAAAAGTTGCAAATGTGGCTTAGAAAATCCACGAATGATTTTCCAGGAAGCAATGCATGCACAACGGCTCAATGTATGATATGCATTTTGGTCTGGTTTCCGTTTTCCTTCGAAAAAGAAGAAGGTAGGGCGGTAACAGTGAATGACAAACATTATTGTGCCATGATAACACAGTTTGGTATGCTTTATTCGAAAGCTATCTTGACAACATACGGTTTCATACCATAGACAAACTAAAAAATTAGATGAGCCACTCGTATATTCCGCGCCATCTGTCGGAGGAGGAGACTAATACACGAAAAAATTATTTTCAATTTGATAGTTAGATGTCGTTGCATTCATGGAAATCCTATCGAGAAAATAGTAAGTATGTAAAATCATTATATCAAAAAACCTTTGAATTGTCAACTGACACAAGTGAGTGGTTTGACACGTTCTTTTTTAAATATAATAAATTTCGATATGCCTGCAAGAGTGAAGACGTGCTGTGTTATTGGATGTGAAAATCGAGATGCAAGAAGGTAATTATAAATTTTATATGTTTATTCTGTTACCTAAGATTAAGATACTCGTAGTTTTCAAAAAGTTTTTCATGTATTGAATAAGTTTAGTATGTAAATACTCATTTTGTATTATTGAATTCATTGTTGTTAGTTTTTGAAAATGTTTTCAATGCAATTATTTGTTTATTGATTAGATATTTTTGAAATAAATCTGTATTTTCAATTGGTGATACCTATTTCAGTTAATAAATTTTTATTCTATCCAGAATTTGATTATTGATCCTCATTTCTCGATTCCAAAAGAAAATCAGATGAAAGTTCGTTGCAGGTATTATTTTCATGAAAATAAATTTCCTCACTCATCGATAACTTGCACGAATCCATTTCTGATTTCCTTTTGGAAATTGAATTCAAAAAACTTTTTGCCTCTTGTATATGGGTGTACCTACCTATTCAAAAGGCTACACAAAATTCTTTTTGGGGCAGCTTTACGATACAGATTCCTTTTTCAATTGAGCTTTTTTCACGAATTAGTACAAAAACAGATGGCGCTGAAGCTTGTTCTACTAGTGTCTCATCTATTCTCCGTTTAGTTAGTCTATGTTTCATACCACCGGTGAAATTTTGACGATCTTGCACGAGTTTGTTCTTGGTCGTGTCATTTTTCGACTTGGTGACCAATTGGTCTCTGAGACGCTCTTGCGATATAGTTAATTAGATTTATGACTGTGGGGTCATCTGAAATCACAGGCTTATTGCAATAAGCCTGCAACCATCGAAACATTGAAAACCTAAATTTGATCTGTATCAATGAAGCACATGTACATTTTTCTCTTTATGACTAGTTAACATTTCTACTAAAAAAAACATTGTGTATCGCTTGCGTAACTGGTTTCTTTATGAAATTACTATTTAAAATGACTCCATATTTCACGATTATCTAGTAAATGGCGCAACAAATGTACAGATTGATCTGAAGAACTCATCATAATTTGACCTTGTCTTTCCTTTTTTGAAGTCATAAACAGGGTGTCACATTTAAAAAAGTGTAACTTTGGTCTGTATCTTTGTATTGGAACCCCCTGAATATATGGAAATAATTTTAAACTGTGCGTTTGATTACTCTACACTTAGCATAAAAAATGTCAAAATATATTACATATACGATTACAATATTTAATAAGAGTGATCACAATCACTGCTTAAAATCACGGTGATTAACGAATCACAGTCGCCGGTAACTTCAGATTACTCATCGCTAAATTCGATTCGCACTTAACTCGCATGAAACAAAATTGTGTTACTACGCACAAGATCACGCCGGCAATGCAAAAGCAGTCGGCGGCCGGTCCAACACCAAGAGAAGACATGGATAAACATCGGTAACTCGAAGGTGAGTGTACCATCCTGACATACCTACCCACATTCCGACAGTCTTACTAACATATCTACCTGGTTCGATCTCCGTGGTCAGGCCCACGTACTCATTTTCCTTCAATTAATTTATGGTTTCGTTGTAATTTTCTTTTCCCTCGGTTATTGTCACTCTTGGTACTTCAATTTGGTTTATTAACCCCATGGTTCGGTGTGGCAGAAGCGGATTTATATCGATAATCTTGACTAGCTTGTTTCGTCGTGTCTCAAAGTTTTTATTTTTTGAGCGCTCTTCTACTTGAATGAGTGCTATATCGTTTTGCCCAAATGTCTGCAATTTTCGAATTTCGAGCCGAAAATGTTCTAAACGATAGAGTTCTACTTCCTGCTAACGAATTCGTGGTCAAATTCAATTCTGTCTGTGCAGGGGCCCTCCGTCCGGCCAACGTACAATAACTTTCGAAGAGATTGTCCTAAGAGACTTGAAATTTTCAGAATGGAATGAGTTCGGATCATAAATGGCTCGTTTAAGTTTGTTAACCAGCCAAATCGTACAGGGTGTTCCATAAAATATGGCCATTCAAAATTTGTGTTCCTCAATATCTCAGAAAATACGAAACCAATCGGAATGAAATGTTACGGCCGAATGCAAGATGCTAATAACAAGCCTCATGCAAATTTTTTTCAGTGGGATATCCGATTAGAGTGAAATTTATTTTGGGAATTAAACCTACTATACTGAAGTTCATGCGAAATTTCAAGGGAATCACATCATCAGAACCATAGAATTCAATTTTTGTAATTATTTTTTTACGTACCTATTTAATTTTTCAATAATTTCCGATTGTGCTGAAATTCTGCATTTATATATTTCAATCTCAAATCCCATATAAAATTTTGAGGTAATAGTCTTATTGCTCCACCAAAGAACGAGCGCTCAAAAGCTTCTGTTCGGGGCTTTTTTTGATGCTTTCGCACACTCATTCTTTAAGGAAAAATGATGGATCTAATTTTCATATCCTGAGATATATTGTTTTCCTTTTCTTCTTTTAGGAATTCAACTTCCCTGTTCATATTTGAAGCTTCCCTGATAAATTCAAACTTCAAGATCTTTCCATTCGAAGGTAATGAGTATTTAGGTCCAGACCAGCAGTAGGTACAAACCAGAATTTTTTTTCGAAAATCCATTCCTGAAAATTTGATCAAGGATGATTGACATCGAAGTAAGCCCTGAACGCCTAGGCGCAGCTTTATTTCTAATTCCATAAAAGTTACTGAAATTTCCTGTGGTTTTCGTCATAGATATAAAATATAACCTAGAAACTATTGGGTTCATCAAAATTCGTACGAATACGATCAATGGTTAAATTCGTCATCAATTACAGACATTTTTTATAACTCAAGAAGACATCTACTTACTCGGAACTAATTGATGAGTCTACAAAATTGATCTAAATTTTTTTCTTGTTGAATATATCATCTGTCAGTGTTATTTCAATCACAACCATGAATTTCTCAAATCAAAAATGAATGAATGCTCTATTACCAATTCTTGATTTCGATCTTTCGAAGCCGTCTGGGATGTAAATCATTCTTGGATGTACTATTATACAATATGTTTTGTCGGAATCTAGCACAAATATGAGCGTCCCTCCTTTAGTTCCCAATATCAAATTTGACATGATCGGATTCATAATTTCGTTTTTTTTTCAAAGATAAATAAGACGAAATTTAAATGAGAGTAACTGCAAAAATAATCAATCGGTTTTAGCCTTGTACAAACGTATATGGACATGTGGATGTTCTAAATCCACCATGAAAAATTTAAGTCCCTAACTCGATGCGTTCAGAGTTACCGAGACCGGAAATTTGTCGTCACGTATAGAAAAAAAGAAATATTTTTCAAAAAATTTCCTGATTGCACGATCCACACCAAAAAACCTTCGTTTTGCGTCAGTTGAAATATCTACGGGCGTTAGAAAAACATTTTCCAACAAAAAATTCTGATAAAAGCAAATATTTTCTTTTGAATGCGTCAGAGAGGTTGTTATGGACATATTTCAATCTTTTGATTTATGGCTTCGCCGTAATTTTATTCAGTTCATTACTTCCATAGTTTGGTATGAGGAAAGAGAGTTTTTATCAATAATATTTTCAGATTCGAACTGTATCTAGTGAATTTTGAGACCTAGTTAGTATTGAACAAGCGCATTTTCGGTTGTCTGGCTAAGTGAAAAAAAACAATAAATGGGATGATACCAATCAAATTATCCATAAAAAATACTGTTTGGGGTTATCAGCAGGACGATACGTTTTGCCACACAGCAGAACTTCAGGATAAACGATAAACGATTCGAAGATATTATGCTCATTTCCTTCAAAGAAGACGTGAATCCCCTACCAAGATCATGCGATTTGGCATATACGGGGTGTCAAATGAAAATGTACCATGCATAGTGCCACGCGATAGAGGACCATAAAATATGAAATAAAGGTCCCATGAATATATGTCCGAAACTTGTTTTTTTCAAGAAATACAGGGTGTTGAAGTTTTTTTTGTTTTTTCAATAACTTTGGACAAAGGCGTAACAATTGAACAAAATGTGATATGCGGGGGTTTTGTATGATGCAGAATCCAAATACCCTATTAGTTTTTAGATTACTAATAGAGGACGCCACAAATAGGATTCCTTCACATTTAAATCAACCCTAACTTGTTTGTCTTACACTGTATGTCATCCCGGACTAAAAGAAGCGATTCCTCTATCTTTTTTTCTTCAATAAGGTATACTTTGGTGAAGTCGCTAGGACCAACGGTTTCCGGTAAAATGGCATCGAAAAGTTATAATTCACGCCAATTGTCCAGAAGCGCCAGAGTAACCTACTTACAATAACAAGGACAAAACACTTCAAGAATTAAATTTGGATAACAACAGCAAAAGACTAATTAATTAACCATAAAACATAAGGTATTTAAAGGATGTTCGAATTGCTGGTCTTGCGCTTGAATTATAAACTTTAACACAATGTATTCCCTAAAGGTAGCAGTATCGGACATATATTCATGGGACTTCTTGTTCATATTTTATGACCTCAATCGCATGGCACTATGAATGATACTTTCTTCCTTGACATCCTGTATAAACCTTTGAAAAATAATTTTGTTAATACCTGATAAACAGCTTGTTTTATTTCATTTTAAAATCGATCTTTTCTCAGTTAAGAATCTTTTATATGGTATGCGAATCTAACATCTGAATAAGTACAAGATTTATCTAGTTGACCAATTGACGGACAACTGGCCACGTGCTACACTGAGGGGCGATTCTTCATCATCATTAAAATCTGCTGAAACAAATAATTGGTTACATTCGAATAGGAATCGTAGAAATCAGAGAAGTGAGAATGATGCCTGCATTAAAAATGGTGCTATTAAAGATGTGAAGCGAATTCAGGCAATTTCGTTTTGAAGTACCATTACAACCGGCAGATTGGAATAATGCTTCATGACGTAGTAAAATTAGTTTTACTTTAACAACGGTTTCAACGACTTATGTCTTTGTGTTGTTTATTTTTATAGAATTCAAATTGAACGTAGGTAACTCTATCTTTACGAACAGGTGACGTCACAACGAAGGGAATTGAGCTGTTAGATATTTTACTGTTCGCGAATTTCGTGGTATCAGAATTAATTAATACTACCGCTCATATAGACTAATGCAACTGGTACTCTCCAACAATTCATCTGCTTTATGAGAAGAAATAATGGAAAAATATAAAAAATACTAGAGAATAACAAGAAACAAGAATTTTCTGGTTTAATGGAGGCAAATATGTATTTGTCTACGGAATTATTTATTCTTCTTTCAATATGTTTTGCTACGTTTTTATCAGAAATATGTATAGATTGAAAACATTATAGAATTGTAATACGCTAGTAATTTTCAACCAAATATCTCATTTTGGAATGAAAAAAAATTACATGTGGCAGCATTAAGAGTAAGTACTTAATGTTAAATATATACATATCCAATTATTCACTTGAAATCTTAAGTCGGTGATTAATTTTCAGTTAAATATTGAAAATAAGATGTCTAAAAAAAGTTCAAACATGGCGTTATGATGACTTACTACCAAGCGAAAAGTGGGGATGACTATTCAACCATGGGCCGGAATCTCCCTTGCTAAATTCGTTACATTCTGTTGCGAGTGGTGGGGGGCAGTTAGTTTGGTTGCCACTCGTGTGAGGTCTCAGGCGTCACAATTTCGAAGAATGTTGTTTACAAACATCGTAAAGCCATATTGATTCCAGCGTTCAACGTGATCATCGTTTTTTTATTTGCAATATTAACTTATAATTAGACATCCTGAAAAAAAAAGAAAATATGCAATATTCATTTTGGGCCAGAATGTATTTTCCCATTTAAAAGAAACCATTCTTTTCTGAGGGAAGGTTCAATACCAAGATTGTTTCTACCTAATAATGCATCTGAGACTTCAGGTGAGTAATTTACATGTTTACACCTTAATTCAATTCTTGAGCTTTTCACATATCAACATAAAAAATGAATGAAGTAGGATCACGTCAAAGTACTCAGCTTATACAAATAATATTGAATGAATTGTTGACAGGAATTTGGATTAGATTTTATTACAAATAATACAAATAATATTCACATATCTGAATGTATTCAGGTCAAGATATTAACAACGATGAAGAAGAACTTGGTTCTGAAGTCCATTCCTCGGCTCAAGAGGATCGAATAATGACAACGCTGAAGAAGAACCTGGTTTTGAAGTTTTTGGGGATCACATTATAGAGATGGATGATGAAGAAATGGGCAGATTTTTACCAGGTAGGATACCACATTATGATAGTATTTGTTTTGAAGAGTTTCGTGCTCCTGAGCTGTTCCAGTGCTTGTGCGCAACTAGTGACAACCCTTATTTTGAGTCACTCAGGAACACGAAACTCTTCAAAACAAATAGGCTATATGCAATATTGAGAGCTACTTTTATATTTGGAAGCAAAATTCTTCTTGGATGTTTAATGTTTTTTTTCTAGTGGCCTTCAAAGTGGAAATTGAGGATGAAGACCAAGGTCTATTAGAGGAACCTGAATATCTAGAGGACAATTCTGAAAATGTCGATGTTTCAAATTTGTTTGGACACACAAATGAAACACAGGTGAAGTATCAGGTTCGTACCGATATACAAGAACCTGATATGGTTTGTTTTCTACAGGTGGTCGAAGAAAGCGATTCAGTTTGTTATTCAATGTTTCTTAGACTAGGAAAGTTGCAGAACTTTCAGAAGATGTAAGACATATTTATAAAGTAGCTTCCGATCTGTGAAGAAAAGTAAAAAGATTAGAAAATGAAATAGTATCATTGAAACAATTTATCAGGGAAGTAGAAAGCGACTTTCTTAACATTGATTTACTTAGAGGCAAGTTGAACGCACTAACACATACTTTTCTTCTGTCACCAATTAGGTGTCAAAAACTAGCATTGAAAGGGAGAAGATATACTCTTGATGAGAAAACATTATTCTTGTCCCTTTTAAAACAAAGTCCCAAGGGTTACAAATTATTGAAAGGCATTTTTGCGGTTCCATCCAGAAGGACACTCATGATATTATTGAACAAAGTTAAATGTGAGACAGGTTTGAATATTCACATAATTAATTCACTTAAAAGAAAAGTAGAGAAAATGGATGAGAAGCAAAAATGTTGTTCCATTCTCTTTGATGAAATGGCAATTGACCCTAGTCTGCAATATAATTCTAGTAAGGAATGTAAGGATTTGATCGAAGACTTCCAGAACAATGGAACTCTTGTAAATGTATTTATTACTCTCTCATATTTTATTTAAGATTAAAATTGTGTCAATATTCTTCAATGTTGCATATACTTCTGTTATTCTTGGAAAATGAAGCTGTCAGTACGTATCATTGTGAATATTATTGTTAATTTTCTCAATCGAGACATTTTGTACATATTAGTAGTGTTCTTTCGTACTGATTGAACTGATGGAACTTATTCCGCGATTAGAATAATCACTTGCAATCACTTTAGAGTTGTGGAAGGGGGAACTGATTGAAAACGAAAGAACGATCGCTTCAACTGATCTTTCTGATTGAAGTTATATAAATCACTTCGTTCAGTTCGAAAGAACATCACTATTATGTAACGTTTTTGAAACAATTTGTAGCCATAATTTAAAAATAATATATATTTTTTTGTGTATTGTGAATATTTCTGATGTTGATTCTATAATATCTCATTTTTTCATTGTTAGATCTGAGTAAATTTCATAATTGGTATTTTAGTAATTTAATTCATCTATTGATATTTTTGTATATGATGTTTTTTTCATACTGCTCATTATTTTTAAATGATAAGTTTTTGTGTTACCTGATATACATATATTCAATAAAATTGTTATGATCGTAAATTTTCTTATAATTTCTTTCCAAAAACCATTTTCCTAATGCCATAATTCTTGATTTCTCATACTTCTTGTGAAATCAAGAATTATAACATCAAGTTTTCAATTCAGTAAAAATATTTTCAGTACAGGGGCTAGGCGGGCACGTACTACATAAATTTAAATTTGCCGCCAAATACGCACAGGGTCCAAAGTCCAAAGTTGCCACTTGTATATATATGTATAAGAAAGAACAAGAATTTAGCACTGAGATTCCCATCTATAGTATATTTTATCTATGTATTCAACATAGAGTGGCCTGTTGGCATCGTTGTTAACTGTGATTCAACATTCAAACAATGAAATGAATGCTGACGCGTACGTCACCCTCAACCGTCAATTCTGATACTTTGAATTCTCTAGCTCATATCGGTGATTCCAATAGTTTTTTCTCGAAATCTGACTAGGAAACAAGAAACGGACAATCGTTATGATTTTCTTATAGGGTTCATAATTTCTGAAATAACTCTCTCTAGAAATCACTAAAATGCCCATTATATTTCCTCAAAAATTCAAATCAGAATGTCTGTTATATAGTATAACCTTACCTACCCTAATAGTATTTCATCCTTCAACTAGCACAAATAGTAATAATTATCAAAAGGATTAACGCGAATTTCGCAAGTGATAATACAGTGAAACTTCCCTATAGCAAACGTCTGTATAACGAATTTTATACAAGACATTGCACCTTGAATCCAAATTCCGAGTTGAAAACACCCTCTAAAACGAAGTTAATTCTCTCTATAACGAAATATTCCAAGAACATCACTCTTTGAATGGGTATTGGTAAGAAGTTATTAGGGTGAGTTTTTTCGGAAAATTTTCCGGACGTTCGTAATAAATCCCGACCTTAAACTAAATCATTACGTCGGGCAGAGAGATCCTTCTGAAACAGTTTTAAATACACCCCTGGCTGTTTGGTTTGAATCTAACCATGAAGAAGTGCTTAAGTTTGAGTGAATGAAATTTATCAGTGGAGTCGACCGCGACACTGCCGACTATAGAAACATATTTTCTGTATAATGAAATTTCTTTATAACGATTTTTTGGCGAATTTAGAGCTTTCGTTATAGAGTTCCATGTAATGATTATATTCCATGGTTCAACATGAAAATGAAAAAAAAATTAGCAATCGCATCTCTAACCTCGTTCAGACGCAAGTTGGCGATTATTCTAAAGCTGCATTTCCCCGCAATAAATATCGCGCTTATTCTTTTCGAGGTTACCAGTCTCGCTGCGCGGTTATACGCGCCAGAGAATATTCACCTCGGAAAGCAGTCGAGGACGCCGCAAATACATGATTCATGCAATTTTTAGAATTACAGAAACAGAAAGATAACCTTCCCAAACTATCGAGATAAGCGAAAATTCATCAGGACGCGTGACCGAATTTCGCTTTCGTTCGGAAAGTAGAGGAAAAAGTGGATGCGAGCTATTTTACTTTCGGTTTTTCATTATGACTCGTATGGAAAGTAGGTCAGGTTCGTGGAAAATTATCCCTCACTGGAAGCTTAACATTCCATGCATTTTATTTGAAAACCTTTTAGTGGAAGTATTGGTTACGAGAGAAAGTTATTTGATGAAGAGTTTTACTGGACATTTTCAGTGATTTTCAGAAAAAATAGATTTACAATTAATAGACCCTCGGAAAATCATGGCGATTAATCGTTTTTTGTTTCGTTTTCAGGGTTTTCCTGTGAAAATAATCGAAAAAACACAACGAAAGTAATATTTGACAATAACAATTATTCGTGCAGTGCAAAAATCCTCGTTTTCGACTCGGATTTTTGTTGCCATAAGCACACATGCTTTTTGTCAAAATATCACTTAGCAACGTGTTTTTTCGATTTTTTTCGAAAAAATTAGATGCCCTTATGAAACTAGAAATGCACCTTGAAGGTTGGCAGTAAAGTGTTGATAACAAGAACAAAACGACAATTGAGGTTGGGGTACGCAGTTCTAAAATTTTATACGATATCCGTTCGGAATAGTGTTTCAATTTTATCAACTGTGAAGTAATTGGAAAGTGTCAGGAGTAGCCCTTGGTGATGCCAAACACACTGGTCGTCTAAAAACAAGTCGTTCAATATCGAAGCAGTGCGTTAGAGTATCGGTGAAATTCCAGAAACCTCAACGTCGTGGACAAGAATTACAAATTTCAAGCTCTCTTCAGCGTATACTCACTCAAGATGTTAGTCTACATGCTCACAAAATTCAATTAACTTAAAAACTGAAGTTTAATAATCATGAATGGCGAAGGGTGTTTATTGAATGGGTATGGAGTTTTCTGGGATTTATTTTCGGTACTCTAGCATCCAGATTAAGCATCCTGCGATTTTTTATTTCCGAAATCGACTAACGCATTGTATTGACACTGATGGACGCCATTTGCCAGATATCATCTTTGAAGCTGTCTAACCATAAAATTTAAATATTGTACTTGGTGATGGAAAATAATTAAATCGTTATTTGCATAAGATTTTGTTTATTGATTTTCTAAATCCGCAGGTTACTCTGCCTCATCCTGTTTTAAGGCGTGTGACGTTTAAATAGCAGACGCGTCACTGTCGCCATTGATTATATGACCATTAATTTTAATCATAATCATGGAAAAGTCTCAATCAGACGATTTTCTACCACGCTCATTAACATAGTAGTGAATCTTTAGCGCGATCAAACGTAATTTCCTTACGCAATGAAGCTTCCTATCGTTCCTTTTATGAGTCGATTACATTGAGATACTTTACAGTTTACAAGCTGCTACTGATATAAGCGAATTTCGAAGCGAGTGAATTAGCTTGAGAGATTGTGGTGATTACACACAAAACTGTCTACTCGCTGAGTAGCCAACAATCTAGGGAACCACATGAGGTTTATGTTTGTATCGTTGTCAAGAATCTAAGATAAATGTCAAATACGTTTTCAAATTTAAAAATCAGGAACCACCGAGTAGATGAGAACTCACATATTGTTTAGTAGCAACTGTGATTACCTACACACGGCTTGTTTACATACCAACAAGCCAAAACGCCATCGATTTAGCGTGCAAGTAGCCCAGCTTTCAACTTTAGTCGCAGCTTTTGACAATCAGATTGTTGGCTTATTAACACGATTACACTGAGCGAATTTACAATCAGCTACTAAACTCGCTCAGTAGCAACTTGTATCAATGTAAACGACCCAGATTCCAGATTACAAACAAGTCAAGGCGTCAAACTTCACCATAAAACTGTCACTTATCAGATTGCAACATAAGGCCATTTTCTTCGGTTATTTTTGATTGATCATAATTTTCCTTTTTTTCCAGGGCTTTTTTTCACAGTTCCGGGTGGGTGAAAAATCTGATTTCATAGTATAATATTGGAAATCATTTCAGAAAGATATTCTAGAAATTTCAGATCGCTACTTCATTCCAGTCAAAAGTTATGATACATTATATTTCACCCGACGCCACTGGTGAAACGGCCGCTCAATCCGAAGAAAGTGGCTGCTAACTTCACACCGGTATAGTGCTCTCATACCGAAATATAAAAGGCATCTCTGGTATCTCATTCTACTTCTAGTGACGGTCTTTCCCATGGTAACAGCTGACGCGTCACGGACGCCATAGATGCCGTGCCTCGAAGACTACTTTTATTGATAATGAACTACCCTTGCCCTTGAATTCTTCATAATAGAGTTACAAATGACTCAAATGAGATTATTTTCAACTGATTTTCGAATATCACCAACATCTAGCGCAGAAAAACGCAATTTCCTTCCCCAATGAAGCTTCCCATCGTTCCCATTGGCTGCGATTCCAGATTACAAACACGTCAAGGCGTTCGCGATCGGGGGCGCCAAAACCGTTGCTTCGGCTGGCGCCAAAAAGATCAATTTCTCCCAGTAACAGCCGCGAAAAAGACGGCAGTCGTTAGGGACTCGAATCACCATGGTGATAACCACAGCCACTCCTGGAGTAATCAAGGGAAAAATAAACAGTCTGCGAATATGCAAAAATCGCCGATTTTCGACGGATATTCAGAAAGGAATAAATCCGTGTAATGGGCCGTGAAGCATGAAATACTTTTCGTTTGAAACGTCTGGAAAATTTCAAGGTGAGGTGGGAACAGGGAAAAGCTGAAGGGGATTTTTTTCGATAGAGTTTGGGCTGGATTTTAAGATTTATGGATTGAATTCATGTATTTCCACACGGATTTGTTGGTGTGCATTGTCTATTTTATTTTATGTTACTTTGACATAAATGTATATAAATGTTAAATCATTTTCGTATCAATTCGATCAACGTTTGTGAATCTGAAACGATGTCTTACTTTTTTCAATGGGCATTCACAGTGATCTGCAGTAAACATCGTTATAGAATAATAGAAGATCATTGCGTATATCCGTTTTTCGATTTTTAGTCAGCTCAGAATCGGCAGTTGATTGTAACGTACGCGTTAGCATTCATTTCATTAGTTGGATGTTCAGACACTATTTACAACGATGCTAGCTAGTCACTCTGTTGTTAATGAAAATAAAAAAAAGGATTTTTGAGATCAAGACAGAAAATACACTGAAGTTAGCTTCGCTATCTTAGCTATTGAAAGATGTCTAGATATAAATCTAGAAAGAAACTATCAGAAGTGCGATATAGCCATTCACTCAGATAGTCAAGCTGCTATCAAAGCACTGAGCTCCTACGTCATCGACTCAAAGATGATCTGGGAGTGCCGGAACAAACTCAATGAGATAGGCAAGAAAAATAAGGTATTTTCAATCTGGGTTACCGGCCACTCGAAAATCAAAGGAAACAAAGAGGCCAATACACTTGCCAAAGAGGGCACACGAATGTCACTCATTGGCCCAGAACCCTTCTGTGGTATAGGTAATTGTACATATAAGAAGGAAAAAGCCGAGAAGGAAAAACTCTGGCGGAATCTACCATTCCACTAAGTTCCTCCATAACTTTGAGACAGCGAGATCCGAAAGATATCTGGATCTTGGTAAGAAGCAATTACACCTCCTCACTGGCTTTCTCACAGGACACTGTTGCCTCAGGAAGCACCTGTTGAGGATGGGATTATCGGACACTGATGAGTGCAGGTTCTGTGAGGAGGAGGAAGAAACCCCTTTTCACCTAGTCACGGAATGCTTTGGCATTTGAGCCTATGGAGAGAATGCCTTGGGCGAGAAACTTGTAAGAGTGAGGAACTAGCCTCGTTGAAGCCTTCACAGAAATGAGATTTCATTAGATCTCTGCAACTGGAAGGCGAGCTGTAAAGGGTGTTGCCAGAACAGCTCTGTAAGGGAGCACAGTAGACCTTGAGGTCGCAGTGAACTGTAACCCCTTTTCAAACTGAGCTTCTCTTGCTGATTTCAAAGGTTAACAATTATTGCCTGATACAGTTCTCGTGCTCTGCTCTGATACCTATCTGGGAAGCTAGAGAGCATCTTTTTTTCAATAAAAGGGCTATTAACTTTGATTGATGAGCTGCTCCCAGGCAACCCAGGAGCTCAAAGCTCTGGTTTTCTTCCCTGTTTTGTGCTTGGAACTTGAACAGCCAGAGTTGCTCAACTACTATATGATACATAGAACACAACTGATTCTCCTAAGTCGCTTTAGCTTGAGAACTCCACAAGAAAACTATAATCATATCTATCTATGACCTTTCCCAAATTTCATTTAATTTGTACGTACTTCTCGGTTATTTACTATCTCTCAAAAACATATTCTTCAAATCGAACAGTTACAATCATGAAGCGTAACTCAGTGAACACCTCAGGTTTTGAAGCTCTCAGAACGACTACAGTAATAGAAGGGATTTCTGGGAACCAGTGTAATCATTTTTCAAAATAGATTGTAGTTTGTGATGCAGAGGTGATATTTATATTCTTCTTCGCATCCCTTTTCAGTTTTACGTCCTTGGTAATCAACACTATATATCGCCTATTCTTTTTTGTGTCTTTTACCCCTCAGTTCAGCTCATTTTCTGAATAGACGTAGTATCCCTCCACATCAATTTTTGTGGCACATAAATATATTTTTATAGTGAACTTCCAGAATTCATGCTCTTCAATCCCCAAGAGTTATAGAAAATTATATGATATTTTGTTTAATTTCAAATGTCCTTCAAGAAATAATTCTTTTGGAGCTGACCTGGCTACCACCTGCACTTATTTCTGGCATACTGGTTTTTACAAAGTAAAAGGAGAAGACCAAACCTGTCGATTATATCGTAATTAGACATATTATGCACGTGTTCAATATTTATGGAATATAAATAGGGGGAAGTTTCGTCCTTCCTTATTTTACAGATATTTCCATAGATAATGTTCCAATAATGGTTTTTTGTTGTAAACCGATAGGAGGTACCATGTATCGAAACATGTTTCATTTCTCATATTAAAACCAGCGTTAATCACAGGAGAATCGAATATTGACTTTATCAAGAGATTATATTCGCTTTATTTAATTCTTCACTTGTTTTTCCACTCTCGTCATTGCTCCTAATAATTTCGAAGGAAGTATGATATTTTGGCCAATTTATGTTCTATATATCTATGTATTTGAACGAACACCAGATTCAGTTATTTTCTTTTTCCATAATATTTCAGCTTATAATATTTTTCTGGTTTTTAAAAATTTTCATAATTCAATATATCGCTCAGTTGAATTATTGAACCAGTTGTTGTTCAACTTAGTTAACAGAGATATTATCAATTTATTCACAGACACCGACTCTGTTGACAACAACAACTTGACTAAAGGAAGACGGTTCATAATTTATTCAAAATGAACATTGCTCCTGTTGATTTTCTAGCAATGCAACGGCTTTGTCCAAAATAGCGTTGTTCGTCAGAAATGTCTGAAGAGAAATCAATAACTTTGTACTTCTCAATAATCTGTAGGAGTACAGTTCCTCTTATCAGTATAACCTTTTCCTGACAATTTTCAAGAAGAAAATTCAATCATTTTTGTTTTCGTGGTATTTCAATTGTTTTCGGAAAAAATTCTCATTCCATCTCTTCAAACAT
This sequence comes from Propylea japonica, assembly GCA_013421045.1. Lineage (NCBI taxonomy): Eukaryota > Metazoa > Arthropoda > Insecta > Coleoptera > Coccinellidae > Propylea > Propylea japonica. The sequence continues at coordinate 27,295,556 of CM024246.1, read as the reverse complement.
CCGGGGAAAATAGCTGTCAGATAATTTCATTTTATCTTCTCCATCTTACTTAATTTTGAAAGTCTTTCTAACAAAATTTGCTAAAAGATCTCCATCTCAATTGATACATCTCTACACGTTCTGTGAAGGATTATTTTCTGCAAGCATGTAAGACAAGAATCTTAGTTCTTATGTTATTTTGCATGAACAATTTTTTTTGTAGGAGCGTCCTGTTGAATAACAGTAAAAAACAAAATTTTGAAAAAATAATTTATTCACTTTCAGTTAATTTGGAATGAAACAATTCAACAACAAACAATAGCATAGATAAACATAAGAGGATGTTTTATGATTTATTACCAATATTAAAGGTGAAAGAACAATTATATAAGTACATATTGTAGATTGATGACTGAACCTGTCAGTTCATTCAATGAGTGCCGAATAAATACTGACTTGGCGCAAGATGGCAAGTGATGTTCTTGTTTGAATAATGGTTGTTCGAATAATGATGACTCTATAGTCTGTTTGTAGGAATGCTTCAGTGTTACATAGCGTGTTATTCAAAGACAATTATTTGTCAATTTACCCCCAAAAAATCCTACAGTTTGTGTCACAATCGTCAAATCCCCCTTAAAATTACATTTCTTAAGTTGTTATCTCAGAGTAAGAAATAAACATGTTTATTTCTCACTCTGAGGTAGTTATACATACATCTATTCGAACTTAATTTCTCTCCAAAATATACTTTTTCGCGAGCAGTGCTGAAAAGTGATAAGCAATACATATTCGCGCGAAAAATTGCAGAATCCTTTTGGTTTATAGATTCTTCCCTTTTTTCATAGACGTCTTGAAATAAAATTGCACTACTGGTGATCCTTTCTTCGTTCCAATGTTCAATTGATGCTCCACTTGATTACTTTCAAAAATATCTAGCCATATTCAAATTACTCAAAATGTTCATATTCTTGAATGGATGCATAGGACTGTTGATGAAGGTCAAGTTAGCACATCTTGATAAAGATATGACAAAACTTTCTTGTAATTCTTGTATTTCTTGAAATTAAATTGGAAGTCTGTCGAAATAGATTGTTTCAATTTCTGTCGAAAACCGTTGTTTTTGATTTGGCAATGTGTTCACAATTAAAGCTCCAAGATTCACATTCCTCAAGAATCGAGTCTAGAATTCATTAATAAGAATTAACAAATCAACTTGCAATATATCTCCTGTCAATATACAATATTTCAGAGCAATAAAGAGTTGTAATGATGAGCGATGAAGATATACCTACTGCACAAATACACCTGTCATTTTCAAGCGCGCTCAGTTGCATATACCTACCTATAAGTTTCCAATACTGATCTAACCTAACTCTTCAGTAATACAGTTCCAAAGTTGGCATTCAACAAATACAGTCTCCTAACATTATTACATAACAATCCAGATCACCTTAAAGTTAAGAATATTACCTGTACTGAAATATACCATAATGGAACTTCTCCTAAAATGTCTTCATAGTCATATTCAAGCCAAACAATCATTCAAGGTCTTTGATATAGTCAGTTCAAAACACAACCAAAATACAGTTGACAAAACTGTTTCACGCCACGCACGTTTACCGGTACACACAAACACATATATCAATAGATTCGGAATTATCGTTCGTCATCAAATTCATCGATAAATTACCAAAAATCAAGAAAAATAGCGTACGTACAAGTAAAGGTTGTTTTCAACATGGCCGCTTACAAAACTCGGCTATTTCACAAGGATTTGTTGACCCTGGCAAGCATATCGCTTTCATTGGTCGTAGCAACGCGCTTTAGAATCCTATTGGAGGAATTCAAGGTTAGGGGCAAAACATGGGCCTGCACCTGTCACCTCGATTTTTGATGCTTAGACACATCAACAATTTGAAACCCTGAATTCCAGGAATCCACAAACTCCCTTATACAAAAACGTAGGTACCCAAACAAATTCATTCTTTTCTAAACACAAACAATACAACTCTAGGTTATCCCGAAGTGACATCTGGCAGTTGAATAGGTTATCAAATGTTTGCCTGCGAATGAAAGTGAAAGTTCACCCCATAAATCGATTATTTGGTTGACGATTAACGAACAATTTTTGCATCCCAATTTCAAGAATGATCACTAAAAATCATACATTTCTACAATATGCCACAGAATGGTCACTTCGAGTTGGATTCAGCAGGATAGCGCCACCTATTTCATTTCCTCATAACTAACGTTAGCGTCGATGCTGCCACCTGTAGAATTCTTCGATTGAGTGGTGAACTTGGGTTGAATAAACCATTTTATGGAAGTTCAATAAACTAATTTTCGGTTTCAAACTGAGCTACAATGTTATTATTACGTTTAATGCTATTGACATAGCCATCATAGTCATCGTAACTTGTTCCTTTAGAGATTATTTGATCTATCAGATCATGCTATCAAGCTTATTTGCTCTGGTAGGTATTGGATCATTACTTGGGCTTTTTCATATTGATTGTCATTGTCTTAGAAAGTAACGAAAGTCATGTTCATCGAAAGAAACAAGTTCTCAAGCGCATTCATGTTCTTCTGACTGCTAGCCGAAACGTCGGCAAAATATAGGAAGGGATAATCAAGATCTCATTCAATGAATTTGGTGGAATAATGGAATGAAGAATCATGGAGCTTTTTGGACGAAAGTTTGTCGGCATGAGAAGCATTCGACAGATTTTGGGAGAAGCTTCCAGAACACTTTGATTGAAGTTATCCTGAAACACAATTTAAAATGTCTATCTGAAATCAAGATACAAGACGAATAGAGAATAAGAAGATGGCTCTCCCTATCATTCATTTTGAGAAAAGTTCACACAGTGAGAAAGCTATAACCTAAAGAAACAGGAATACAGAAAATAATTCGAAATATAAAAAAAGAAAACAGTAGAAAACTTGGAAAGGCCACAAACCAAAATAAAACTACATATCTGGGATATAACAAACATGGGAGTATTGACAAAGGAATAGGTACAGTTATTCTGCTGACATTGATCGAAATTCAATAAATGAATAATTACCTGGTGAAATTTGGGGCTCTGAACGAACCCATTATCCCTGAGAACACAAACAACCCATCAGCACTTCGAAAAGAGTCGGTTTATACTGTATAGCTTCAAAACATTAACACAGACTTCAAGAAACAAAACAGCATATCACCCGCTTTTTTCAACAATGTTCCTCATTGCATAGTTAAACAGCTTAGCTCAATAATGACCAAATGCTTCAATGAAGGCTATTTTTGAAAACAGAATCAGTATTCAGTTTGTTCAAAATTTGGTATATCAAGAACACAAGAAAATGAATACTAAATATAGCCAATGGTTTTGTAGCTGGATAGTCAGATATTTGAATGAAAGAAGCAAGATAGAGAGAGTTTGTGGTTTGCCCCATGGATCTATTTCAGAACCATTACTATTCTTGAGGAGAGGATAATCATAAGCCTTATTTTTGATGAACGCCAAAGGGTTTAAAGAAGTTATGATTACTATTCTTGCCCTATATAATTGATCTAACGTTAAGTACCCATTCTGATGCCCATCAATCATTGTAGCTTTCTTCAAGAAAGAGGAATTGTCAACATGGCGAATAAGCAGGAGCAAGCAATGGCAAAATTGTCCAAATGTGAATTTGCAAACCATGCCTTTAGGAGTTTCTCAACAAAAAACCTCTCATTTTCCCGATTTCTTGATAAAAATTGATTTTGCTTGGCTTCATCGTCATAGAAATTAAATTATCAGGGCCTTGCCACTGCCCACTAGCCAAATTTCTTCTTGTATTGTTGGTACAATATTTTTGTGTGAAGTTTCTTCTTTAGAATTTGACAATGGAAAAAAAGCATCTCCCAGTGATTTTTTGATTTTTGACAGGATTAAAAGCAGAATAAATTTATGAACGGATGTAAGAAGTGCATAAGGAATCTTAACCTTCGATTGATATAAATGATAGATGTGTTGCTGAATTTCAACGTGGTCATACAAGCATTGAAAAAATTTAAGTTATGGTCGTCCAAAAACAGCAACAACCAGATATCGTAGAAAAATACAGTGTATGGTATTGGAAAATCGTCGAGTGACTGAAAGAGATTCATCAGAAGCCTTTGGACTTTATTTGGGTAGTATGAGCAATGTTTTGAATGAATTATTGAGTTTCAGAAAGCTATGTGTTTAATGGAACAAAATACGTTTGAAGACTTGAGACTTTCCCAAGTTTTAGAGCCTTTTCGAAAGAATAAAGTGGGTTTGATGCGTCGAATGATCACTATGGATGAAACTTGGGTAAATCATCATGAACCTGAATCGGAACAAGAGGCTGAAGAGTGGTTTCTTTGGATCTAACACTAGTTCATGTCTAGAAATTAGCAGAAAGGTGTCGCCATCAGTCTTTCGGGATGCGAGAGGATTTTGATTTGGTTTTATTCTCATGAAAAAACATAGCATTTTCTCAAATATCGAAAAATATTTTCCGGAACCCCTTCAATGGACCGGAAAGCGAGATGACACGTTTTAACGGCTTGACGTATGTCGAAGATTTGGTTTTTCGGCCGGTTGCCCCTACGAATCAACGCTGTCGGTATCATCCTTAATCAAAGGTATCATCACTGCTATCGTAGTGATCTCGAATACCTCATTTGACACTGTTTAACATGTCCTTTTCAGTTGGAAGTTCATTTGTTACAATTAAACATCGACATTAACGAAATCATTAAAAAAAACTCATTCAAGGAGGAATGTTCTTCTTAGGATATTTCGTTATAGAGAGGATTTACTTCGTTTTAGAGAGCGTTTTCAACATGAAATTTGGAGTCGAGGTGCAACGTCTTGAACAAAATTCGTTATACAGAAAAAATCGTTATACAGACGTTCGCTATAGGGAAGTTCCACTGCCTTCTAACAATGGCTACAATCCATGAATTGAATATCGAATTCTTGGAGCATTCACCAGATTTGGCGTCTAGCAACTTTCATCTATTCCCAGACCTGCAAAATCTAATGAGGTCATAACAGCGGTGGAAGCGTATTTTGCAGCCCTTTCAGATTCTTACTTCAGAAATGGATTTTTGAAACGAAATATTGTTGCAGAAGTGTATTGACGATCAGGGGGACTTGAACATTTTGGTATTGCTTCCTCAACTCATTTCAACATTTCAATGAGAAACTATCTTATGTCCTTATGCAACAGAAAGGTAAAGAAAACACAATCTCCAGCATATCCATTTTTATTCGAAATCAACTTCGTCTCTTTTCAACTCGCACTACTTAACATGAGTAAATTCCTATATAAATTAAACAGCGCATCTAAACATCATTTTATCACTTCCATGCCTTTCGTAGACCTGAAAAAAATTCAGGATACCTTACTCCATCCACTTTTATGAAATCAGTCAGTAGGCCCTAGATTAATTTCGACTAGTTTTTCTAACTAGAAGTGTCAGCAAGTGAGAGTGGTACAGGTGTAGAATCATTTAGGTATGTTGAAATAATTCGGCAGAAAGTTATTGTTTCTCACATCTCACAATACCCAATACAAGTCTGAACCTTTTCGAAAATAAATGAAGTGCCTTTCAGAATTCACGTTTGATAATTCTTGAAAAAACCTGATGTTTTGGAAATTTCGTGTTGGAAGAGAAGTAATTTGATACTTCATATCTAATGTATGATAACATGTTTCGGAACTTTAGAAAAGGAAGAAATTTTTGAAGTTAAAATGTTAAATTTAGGTTAATTATCATACAAAAAATGGGAAAATTATCACTTACAGCTTGTAATAAATAACTACTGTATTTTACTTGGAATTAATATACATATCCATATAAGAATTTAACTTCAAGATACATAATTTTCTTTGAGCTTGAATTATTTGCTGAGGAACAACAATCAAACTCGAGTTTGGGATGTCCATAGCCTACCGACGTATTTCAAATTCGTGAATGGACACAAAAGTTACTTTGGAGTCTTAAAATGCATATGAACTACAACTATCATTAATATCACAAACATTGATTGACAATAATGAGTAACATATTCGAATCATCTCAAATCTCGTAATAAACAAAAAAAATCGTAACATAAAGGTAAAATACAAATCTAAAAGTATCTTTGATGAAAAAAATACCATAAATTTTTCATCTCTTACATCTGAATTCATCTAATACCATGTTACAAATATCCATTATGATGTGAAAGTGTACGACAAAGTTACAAAAAGTATTAAAAGGTATTTGAATATTCAATATATCTAATCGATACACATCAGAATACATGGGGAATACGTATACCAAACGTTTTTGGGAATCCTTTGCAGATGGCTTTGGTTATGACTAGGTGCGACATCTTGCGGAGATTTTACTTCAGCCTCATTTCGGGATGGTTCATTCCTAGAGTTCGCAGAGAACGCTTATCCACTCGTTGGATGTCGCTGTATGAGCGTTCTGTAACATAAATGCATACAATGAGCAAACAAATTCGGTTCATGGAGCAAATGAAACCAAACCATGGAGGTGAAGGAAGAGGAGGGAGCATATCCTATATTTCCTTTGATGCAAAAGTGTCACATAAAACGGCCATATTTGTATGGGCAATTTTGTGGCGGGAATTTTTCGGATTCATTAAAGCACCCATTTACTGAATAAAAAACCTTTTTTAACTAACACTTAATATCTTTCTGCTTCAAACTGTTGAGAAAATGAACAAGAAATGAGCACAAATAATAAAATTCAACGTTTAAAATGTTCGGCCATATTGGTGAGTCCCTTGTTTGTTTTGTGTTGTTTTGTTTACGTGACACGTGTCAAACGTTAGGTTCCCTCCACTTCCTTTACCTCCATAAATGAAACAGATATAGGCAAATCCTCAGAGTAAGAAATAAACAAATAAACAAATGTTTATTTCTTACTCTGAGGCCAAATCAATCTAAGCGATACGACCTCTGGTGATGATCTGAGTAACCTTTAATATTGACAGGATTCTTTCATTTTGCATGGTGTTGGCGTGATTTATGTGAATATTTAATATTATTGATCATTTTTAAGTATAATTCATTCAAATCGCTATTGTTCCGTTCATCAGTGATCTTCCTGAGAAAAAAAAAGAATTCCAAAGAATATATTTTTCCATGCCTTTCCTCAAGCTGTGGATTAATTTCGTGTTTGGGTAGAAGGGGAATCGAGGAGTAAAGTGACAAAGTGCTGATGGATCGACGAAATGCTTGGCATCCCAGTTCATAACAGAGGTAGTTTTTGAAAAGTACTATGTATACCAGAAATCTTCCTGTTGGATTTACTACCAGAAAGCGGGAACAACCGGAATGTTCTTGTTCTAGTAGTAAAACTGAAAGGTTGAGACAAGGAAGTCTAAACAAAGAAAAACACACCGAAGAATGATTTTTATTGTATTGGCTCCATTCTGGAATCAGTTGTTCTAGATCAATACTAGTGATCAATAGTTTTTCTTTCGTTGGATTTTCTACACTCGATCGCTATGCAACGCGAAACACGCAAATTGACCCAAGAGGAATGTGCCCAAGCGGTAGTTTTGCGAGAAGAAAATTGGACATACACAAGAATTGCAGAAAGGTTTGGAGTTTTCCATACAAGTATGTCCAGAATGTTGCAGCAATTCAGGAAGGCAGGTATGAATGTCCGAAGACCAGGGCAGGGTAGACTACGGGAAACAACTGCCATTCAAGAACGTTACTTGAGAGTTTCTTCGTTGAGACAACAGTTTGCAACCGCTGGCCTCCTTCAAAATCAGCTCGAGCAAACTCATGGGGTGAAAATTAGCACTCAGACAATAAGAAATCGCCTCAGAGAATATGATTGAAGGCCTCATGCCTTGGCAAGAGGCCCAGCTCTTACCACAGCTCATCGAAGGGCGCGTTTGGATTTTGCGAGAGAGCATATCCATTGGGAAGAGGCTGATTGGGAAAGAGTTCTCTTCACAGATGAGTCTAGATTCTGCCTCTACCATTGCGATCGACGTTCCCTTGTATACAGACGTCCACATGAAAGATATGCTCAGTGCAATTTCCTGATAACTACTGGTTTCGGGGGCGAATCGATTATGGAATGGAATGGAATATCTTTGACTGCTCGTACAGACCTAGTTGCCGTTGATAATGGAGCTATGAATGCTGATAGGTATAGAAGGAACATTCTTGAAGAGCATGTAGTACCATTTGCCCCATACATTGGTAAAAATTTCATTTTTATGGACGATGATGCCAGACCCCATCGTGCGCGCATCGTTCAGGAGTACCTTGAAGAGGTTGAAGTCTCTCGAATGGAAAGGCCAGCAAGAAGTCCAGATCTCGATCCGATGATCCGATTGAGCAGGTTTGGGACAACCTCAATAGAAGGCTGAGAACTGAGAAGTTCAGAAAATCATCCAGCTACTCTTTATGTCTTAGGAATCCAACTCAGAGAAATCTGGGAAGAATTAGATAAGAACATTTGAGATCACTCATTTTGAGTATGAACCGTCGGCGTCGTTGCCGAGCTGTAATTAACGCAAGTATTACCAAGTATTAAATCACTTATGAGCATTCTAGTATTTTGAAAATTGTTTATTTCTCTTCTTTCACATAAAATTCAATGAAATTCTGAATTTTTCTTTCATTTAATGCGTCTTGTTTCGTTCAAAACCAAAAATAAGTTATGAAGTCAATGTAGAGTTAACTTTCATTAAAATTGAGATTTTCAGAATGTGCGTTAATTTTTTGCGCTCGTACAGAAATTTGAATTCGTGAAGTGGAAAAACATCAAAGTCTTCTGCATTACTGCACCAATATTATGAATAACTATTCTATAAGAAACTTTCATGAGTACTGATTAATAAATTTATTATCCACGTTGTCAAAAAAATTAAGCTAATATCAACTAGAGTTCATACTTCCACTGAATATATTTCTGATATAAAATATTGGTATCGGCTGGATCAAAAATGTTCCAGACAATTCCTCTCAGCCAGAAAATATTCGTGTTGGAAAACCTATAAAGGTATAAAACACAAGCACGTGACCACAGTTGTTGTAACATGCAGTGTCATGACAACATTCGAAAATAACTTTTCAGTAGAATCCTATCTATCCGAACCCATCGATTTTGTTATTCGATAAAAAGGAGCTCTGTGATTGGCACCACACCTCGTTTCATTGCCGTTCTTTATTGAATTGTTGCAACTGATTCAATTTGCTAATAATTCAATTGTTATTTTGAAAAGGGTCACCGTTAGTTGGAAACGAATGATGGAATTAAAACGGGTTTTTTCATCCTCCCAACAGAATCAATACGAATTCTGTTTTTCATCCAAACTAAAAGTAGGTATATTAAAATCGTTTAGCAGAAATGGAGTCGGTTAATTTGATCTACCATAGTTGAATTTTCATGCTCAGGGACGCCAAATTGAATCAAACCTGAATTTTACAATACAGAAAAAACTCCAATTTGAGGTCAGGCCATTCTGCGTGTGTATTTTTTAGGTCAGTAACATATTGCGACTATTTGACAATTTTCAACATTCATAACAGTTATCGATTGAAATATATTCTGGAACAACACAAAGATCCTTATGACAAAACCTGATAATTAAAAAAAAGAAAATTAAGGAATCCACATGTATTTTGTTGGATGAAGTAGATAATTTGGCTAATTGTTCTGTTGAAGTAGATCGTATTTGGATTAATTTATTGAAGGAAGAAATGACATCAGGAAATTTCAAAATTATATGAATCAACATCTCTATGTGTTGACTTTCAGTATCAATTGGACTGCAAATGAAAAAACACACAAGATTTAACAAGTTTGTCTGAAGAAGGTGTAACGGAAACGTAACATTGTCCTTTCCATTTATTTCCTTTTTCAGTTTTACTGTTAGGCAACAATTTTTTCAAGACCAATTTTTTCCTGACAGATAAGTGCAGAGATTCTCGCAGGAGCACTTCATCTTAATTAAAATTTTTTCAATTATTTCCGTTTCAGAGACTGGGAGTGAAAACCTATAAAGTTTTTTAGAAATTCATTACAGTTATTCGATTTTTTGAAAGCCAATTTAAGAGGTCAACTTTATTGGACGGAATGTGTCACTTCAGCTATTCAGCTATTCGTTTATCACCTTATATTGAATCAAACTATTAGCGTTTTTTTTCAGTAAAAGTTTTGTTCGTTATAATTCAAAAGAATATACTTTACTATAGCTCAAAATGTCATGGTTCTGAAAATTTCGGGAGAAAATAATTTGAGCATAAATTTGTGGATTTCAAACCATGTTTTCGACAGCCAACTCTCAGAATTAAGGTGATAAAAATAAATAACCCAAGACTTGTTTTCTTTAATCTTCCATGTGAATTTTGAGGTAATGTAAAAAAGGGTGGTCAGTGTGGAGATAAAAGTTGAAGGTTTTTTTATGACACATAGCCATTTAGCTTTTTCTATAGAACTAAGAGTATTGTAAGATATCGAAATTTAAAACTTTGTCGCTATCACTTCCCAGCCTAAGATCTCTCGTAAATAATTTTGCATTCCATTTTCGTTGGAGTTTCATTCTACTAGAATTTTTTAAAACTTTTTACCATTTTAAAAGCTTCAGCACTGGTCTAATGGTAAGATGTTATTTCACCTCATTGTGCCCTTTTTCCTAGGGAAACAATGTGCAATTGTTTCAAATGTTAAGTCGAAAGGTGTCCTGAATAAATCGGTATGACTTAATGATGAAAAATCCGAGGTCAATTATAATCAAGTCTGTAAAGACGTTAAATTCAGAAGGGAATAAGCTACAGATTTGTAATTGTTTGGGTTGAAATATCTCGGTTGAGTTCGTTAAAGAGCAAAATCGACAGATATCTGTCGAGTGTTAATGACTGGAATTTAATTTTTCGAATGCTTCCAAAACTAGATATCTAGCTTGAATATGGAATACAAATTTCATACTGACCTCTATATTTGATGAAATGACATGGCCTCTCCTCAAGCTTTGGTTGGCATCTCTTCGTCGAGTTAACTGGTGTGCTGTCCCTTGTTGATCTAAAAGATCCCGAGGGCCTCAATGAAGGTGGTTGGATGCACAAAACGTCTTTGCTCAGTCTATATGACGTAACAGATGGCGCCTCTAGAGTACTGTCATCGTAGGTATTGATGTCAATATCAGTAAGCACTGAAAACAAAAGTAAAATTGTAAGTATTTTATTATTCAGTATTTTTTCAATATTTAAGTTTGGATTGATTTAATCGTTCAGTTAACTATGGAAGTTTGATGTCTTATAACAAGGCAACATTGATCATTATACTTGAAAGTCGTAGAGATTATATATTTTTTTCAATTTTTCACTTAGGACAATCGTTTGATTTTACATTGGTCGAAATTATTAATATAAAACATCGTTTTGACTCGAAACAACACCGAAATAGTTTTTATTGTTCAACTGCTTGCATCCAAACGCGGGGGCTACTTTTAATAACAGCGAAACTGAATTTAAAAGCAATGGAAAACTACTTTTTTCCAGAACAGAACCGCAAACGAATAGGCAAAAATAATTATAAATTCTTTTAATTTTTTTAGACCAAATGTCTGTTACTTTCGAATTTTGAGCCGAAAATGAGCTCAAACGATATAGAGTTCTACTTCCTGATAACGAATTCGTGGTCAAATTCAATTCTGTCGTGGGGCCGTCCTGCCGTCCGTAGGCACAATAACTTTCGAAGGGATTGTCCTAGAGACTTGGAATTTTCAGGATGAGTTCTGGTCCCAAATGGCTAGGTTAAGTTTGTTAACCAGCCAAATTATACAGGATGTTACATAAAACATGGCCATTCAAAATTTTTGTTCCTCAATATATCAGAAAAAAATAACCAATCGAAATCAAAAGTTACTGCCAAATGAAAATGCTCATAACAAGCCTCATGCGAAATTTTGTGGTCATAGTGTGAACAGAACCATAGAAAATTCAATTGGAATATTGAAAAGAAAAATTTCTATATTTCCATAACAAGATATCCGATTCATATGAAATTTATTTTGTGTATGGATATCGATATACTGAATGTTCATACAAAATTTTGTGAGCATAGTGTTAACAGAACCATAGAAAATTCAATTGGAATATTGAAAACCATAGAAATCAATTTTTGTAATCATTTATTTTTTATGAACTTCATTTTTCGAATAAATGCCAGAATATAATTCCGATTGTGCTGAGATTCTGCTTTTCTTGAATTATTCTTTTATTATTGCTTCAAATTCACAAGATATTCGAAATCGTTTAACGCCAAGTGACATGCCAATTTCGATTGCAAGTCTTCCAGGAGTGATTTTATCACCCCAGAAGTGAGCCACTGTTTGTTTGACGAAGTATTGAAAGAAGTCTAATTTTTATATGAACTTTCATGTCTCTGTTAGTTCCCTCGCATTTGCTACCGATTTAGAAAAAAAAATCCTCCCAAAATCCTCATAAACATCAAAATTATTATAAATCATCAGCTTTTTCAATCTTGTGATTCACCAAAACAGAATTCTGAAGGAAAATAGTGGATAGTGTTCCAGAAATATAAAAAGAATTGGCACGTCTCATGGTATGAACTGTCAGGTGTGATAGAAATGATATTTGGCAAATTTCAGTGGTTATCTTGGGAAGTGCATTAATTGAAAAAAAATTTAAAACGAAATGCGTGTACATAATTTGTATGTTCCAGTCATTATGGCATATGGTGATTAATTATAAACATATTACATATCTAGAAGTAGACCAAACGACAACATTGACCAAAAGATCTTGGCAGTATTTCAGCATGTCTATCCTTAGTCACTCATTCCAATCATGCCAACTTCTCTTGAATGATTTTATAAACGTGACTACAATATAGCTACTACGAGTACCTTCAGGAGCCAGACATATAATCAAATATTATATCAGAGAGAAAGCATGTGTAAACATCGTCAGTCAATGATGAATTCTCGAAATACCATAGTTATTGATCATCCTTACATAAGAATATGGCATAATGATTTATTGAAGAAGCTCAATAGTCAATAAAGTAATAAATCGGTATTGAATTAACCCAATTGAGTAAGAGTAGTTACACCAGAAAAATAATTAAAGAATTGATTGTATTATGGGTCAAATTAGTGCAAATCTAAATTTGAAAAATATACATATACAGTGAAAATTCCCTATAACGAAATTCTGCTAAATCCGCCAAAAAACCGTTATAAAGATTTATCGTTATACAGAAAATTTGTTCTATAGTCGGCTTCACTGATAAATTCAAGTTTATCATTCAAACCTATGCACTTCCTTTTAGACATTTTGGAACAACTTTCACACAAGCGTAATGGTTAGATTAAACCAAACAGCCAGGGTGTATTTAAAATTGTTTCAGAAGGATCTCTTTGCCCGCCGTAATGATTTATTTGAAGGTCGGGATTTATTACGTACGTCCGGAAAAATTTCGGAAAAACCCCACCCTTATACCTTCTTATCAATATCCATTCAAAGAGTAATGTTCTTTGAATATTTGGTTAAAGAAAGAATTTACTCCGTTTTAACATGGAATTTGGATTCAAGGTGCAATGTCTTGTACGAAATTCGTTATACAGAAGTTCAAAAAACGGTATTTATGAGACTACCAGAAGCAATGCATATTCTGGCTCTATTTTACTATATTATACAGGATGTTTATGATTTGATGAGAAAATTTAAGGGACTGATTCTTTAGATCATTTTATGCTAAAAGAAATTCATCAAGAAGATTGAAGTTTTACTTGAAAACTGACTAAAAAAAGGTTAACTACTGAGCTATTTTAAATAAACAATTATTTTTTAATTCTTTCTTTTAATTTGTGACTAAAAATTTTTTTTGTCTTTTTTTGTGTGGGGCTATGTTTCTAAGTGGAGAATAAAACATATTAACGCGTATTCGTCGTTAATTCAACAAAATATGTAGTTGAGACGTTATGTAAGATGTTTTATTCTTTACAAAAAAACGGCTTCATCACGAAAAAAGGCAGAAATATTTTTAGTCAAAAACTGAACGGAGATTTAAAACATGGTTGCTATTTTGAAATGTCCAACTGGCGTTCCACTTTTTTCAGTCCCTTTTCAAGTAAAACTTCAACATTCCGTATCTTGGAAACAATGCATTTCCCTTTAAACATTTATGGTATCTTTTATCTATAAAATTATCTGAGGAATTATTCTCTTTAAACCTTCGCACCACTCTGTATATCCAGAACTATTTTTGGCACTTTAAATAATTCTACAAACCTTTTTGACAGCTCTCTCAGCTATATTTTTATCAATTTCAGTATGTATTGCTCGCATGCGATATTGCAGAATAAATCTCATTAATTACTCTTTTGATGTAATAAAAGATTACGACATGGCGCTCCCACATAACTTCAAGAATCTCTGGTACTTGTATCCATAAATTAGGATAAAACGCAAACAGTCTTACGGTAATTTAAATATCACCTGTTCAACTTGGGATTTTTCAAGTGTTGTGTCATCGAATAAAAACGTTGTCAATCACAGTTATTTGTCTGTTAATGAAAGTGAAATGAGCGAGATGCTTATCACTCTTTTTCTGTTGAAAAGTGAAAAGAATGTTCTTTGCATTCACGCGATTGTTCCAAATGATACATTATTGAAACTGATGGGTTAGTATTGTCAAAAATTCGGATTTTCCTCTACAACACAAATTTTCAGCTAAATGAATTTCTTCGTTCGAATTTGTTTGTCAACAAAAAAATGCAATCTATAATATAAAAATGAATCGCAAAATGTGTTGGTAAGCGCATAACTTAACAACGCCTGGACCAATTTGGCCAAATCTTTGTTTAAAATGTTCGTTGAAGTTCAAGGATGGTTTTTACGGAGAGAAAAATTAGAATTATTGCTGGAAAACCCTCAAAATAGCCCTTCTTTTTTCCATACGATGTCATTCACATCGGAAAATTAGTCAACTGTCAGATCTATTAACGTGAGGGAAGTGCTCGAGAATATTGGTTCATTGTGAACGAAATGGGGCAGATCCAAATGAAACAAGGTATGAATATCATTTTTTAATCCTTTTATAACGTTTATTACTAAAGGTTTTGTTCTAGGAACGATTGAATTGAAAGGACGAATGGAATAAGATCGGAGTAAGTGACATTTGTCAAGCGAGTTTACAGGTCAAAAAACCTCTAGGATATTTGCAATTTTGTGAAGGAAAACCAACAGATTCGAATGAAAAAAGGTACGAATATCCTTTTTGAATAGTTTGAGAACGTTTATTGATAAAAATATTAGTTTCAGGAATATTGAAATTACGAGAAAAAACCAAGTTCATTCGTGGATAACTGAAGACCTATCACAGAGGAATTTGATGAAAGCAATTAATGTATTTATTGTTACAATTGGATTTTATTATAAAGTCAGTATGTATTGGTGCTTTATATAGATCCTTCCACGATTTCCATAACTGTTTCAATAGTTTTGAAGTGATGATTGTTATTGACATGTCCTGTCAGTGGTGATTGAAGGAATTTAAATGTCACCGATGTGAATAAAAGTAAGTACTTGAAGATTGCATTTATTGATCTGTTTAAAAAGGTAGATCTATTTAAAAAGGTAGATCTATTGGCCAAACTGATGTGCCATTTGAGTTTAAACGACTACAGTTTCCAGTGCGGCTTGCTTTTGCTATGACTATAAACAAGTCCCAGGGGCAATCATTAAGTGTTTGTGGTATTAATCTAGAAAACCCATGTTTCTCACATGGTCAATTGTATGTTGCCTGTTCCCGTGTTGGAAAACCATCAGATTTGTTTATCTATGCGCCAGGTCATCAAACAAAAAACATCGTATACCACAAAGCACTACAATGATAATAATAATAATTATGATTCACATGATTAACAATAAAGCGATTACTTACTTTTAAATCCTTATATATGTTTTATTTAATTATTTTTTATTCACAACGCACTATCACCAGGGTGACTGCCACATTACAAATCTTTTTGACAGGACGAAGTCTGTCGGGTCAGCTAGTAATTAAATGAATTCGAATGATTTATCGTTGGATGAAATTGTTGTCAATCACAGTTAGTTGCTTGTTGATGAAAATGAAATGAGCGAGATGTGTATCACTCTGTTTACTCTTATTCTTTCCGAAATTGAAAGGAATGTTCTTTGCATTCACACGGTTGATCATAATGATACATCCATAAAACAGATAGATATCTCAAGTAAAAAATTCTATTTTCATAAAAAGGATTGATATTAGCCCCAGTAAATTTTCTGATTCTGATTATATTCTGGAAATTATTCAGAAAATGAAATATGTAAAAAATAAATAATGAAATCGTTCAATTCTATGATTCTAATAATGCCATCATTTTGAAATGAACATTCAGTATTTGAGTCTTCATTTACAAAATAAATTTCACTCGAATCGGCTATCCTGTCATGGAAATATTAACTTTCTTCTTTTCAATATTCCAATTGTATTTTCTATGGTTCTGTTAACACTATGGCCACAACATTTTGCGTAACAATTCAGTATATCAGTCATCATTCACAAAGAAAATCACTTGGATCATATATCAGGTTATGGAAATATAAAGATTATTTTTTCATTGGTTATTGGTAGCGTCCATGATTTAAATAGTTAAATGATGGTAGCGGGAATTTGGACAAGTTAAACAAATAAAGAAAACTTGTCCAAATTCCCGCTACCATCATTTAATTATTTTTTTCAATATTCCAATTGAATTTTCATGGTTCAGTTAACACTATGGTCACGAAATTTCGCATGAGGCTTATCATGGACATCTTGCATGTGGCCGCAATATTTCATTTCGGTTTGGTTTCGTTTTGTCTGAGATATTGAGGAACAAAAATTAGTGAATAAGTGTAAGAAATCTCAGAAGGTGATTTTGCATGAAAAAAATGATGACATTATGCTATAGGTGCATAGTGTATTGAAGTAACGACAATTACGGTGCATCATGCGAAAGAAAACAAGAGAGATTTTTTGTCACGAATAAAACGAAGAATAGAAAAATGGTAGTAAGTTTGAAATATTTTTTAGTCAGTTCTCAAGCAAAACTAACACGCCGTACTTTGAAAAACGAAGCATTTGCGGACAGAAGTAATAGAGAATAATATTATTTTTTCATGCAGAATCACCCCTTCAATCGCACATTCAAAAACACTCTGTATATAAACAGCATCAAACCAGAAAATAGTGAATTTATATATGATTTTGAAAGCATAAAATTCCAAGCAACGATCTTGTGAGCAATCAAAAACATGCGTAGGCATTCATTCTTTTATATCAACCTTCTTTGACTTTTTCATTGGAATTGGGTTTGTATCCACAAAGTGTTCAATTCATAGACTAAAATGTATCGAACTTTCACAGTGAATAATCTGAATAAGATTCTCAACTCTAAATTGTTCATTACATTGTTCATACGGTATAATAATCAGCTTATGCATTCGCTGCCATTTACAAAAATTATAAATTATAGAAATATTGAATTCAAAACGATATGGTTCGAAACTTCATTCAATATTGTGTTTCAAAAGAAAATTTTATTTGATTAGAAAGTAATGAGCAAAAAGAATAATTTTCACAATCGTGAACTGAATTTTTTATCTTGAGAATCAAAGATTATAAGGCAACAGCAGAATAAATCACAAACGAGAATACTTTCATAATTCAATGTTAAATTTCAGATTATAGATATGTTCGCTCTCACTTCCTTAATTCTAACAATCCGAAGATGACTCAGGCAGTTTACTGAACCACTTTGTCGACAACAAATATTTGGGTTCTATGAATCATATAAGATATTATCGGCCGAGATATGATCAGTTGGTGCATACAGAAGCTGCTCCAGGGGCAATTAAGAAAAATATTTATTAGTCTGCCCTACTTTCGACAAATTTCGTTTGAATATTATGTTTGCTCTTTACATGTACTTAAGCGTTCAATTCCCAAATAATCGTTAAGAAATGAGAAAATTTTCTATAAGAGTTGTACAATTATTTTAACCATCGATTTTCACAATCACATAAAACAGTTTATGTTGTTGAGTTTTTGACGATTGGGTGAAAAAAAATTATGTAGATTTAAAGATTTAATGAAGACTAACAAATTTCTGTGAAAATTCGTATGAAGAATTGCCCTAATAATTTGATTATCTAGTTCTCATGAAAATAATATCCCTACTACCCTTTCGGAATCAACGAATTCATACAGAATTCTTTTAGTTTTATTGATTTTGCCACATGACCACTTTCACATTATCGTTAATTTTTTTATTGGAAAATAGCTTTGTACTCACATATTTTTCAAAAACTAGAACTAGCCGAACATTCACAGCGAATATATTGATTTTCAATATTATTGAATGCAATAAAAGATAATATAGAAGAGAATAACACCATATTATAATCAATTCATGAAAACACTGACTCTCAAGACGACTCATGAATGCTTAATAATGTAGGCTAGCAACTTTAGTGTGTGAATCTATAGCCTTAACCTAAAAGATTGTCAAATAATGTTAACAATCAACCAGAGAAGATTATGTCCAATGTAACTCTTATACGAAATAAAATTTTATTTCAGTCAAGAATTCATACTCAATTCATAATGCTTCCGATCTTGTTATCAACTCATTCATTAATCAAGCGATTAATGGTCTTGAACTAAAGGGTTTTCCAATAAGAGGTGTTATTTTGATATCCAAAAGAAAATGCCATCAGACCACGCTTACAGGACCATATCCTTCTAATGAAATTTTCGATAACCAAATCGCAAAGAGGCTGCCCCATACCCTCGATAGCCTCACGAATTCCATCTTTGAGGTCTTGAATCGACGCTAGGCTATTGGCGTAAACCTTTTCTTTCACGTGGCCCCAAGTGAAGAAGTCGCAAGGTGTTGAATCAGAAGATCTCGGTGGCCAATTGTGATCACTTTTTCGAGAGATAATACGGTTCGGAAACTTATCCTGCCAAAGATCAATGATTTCGTTGCTTGTATCGCACGTAACGCCGCCTTGTTGAAAGTAAACGTTATCCAGATCAATATTATGCAAAATACGGTGTAATGACGTTTAAGGAATACCTAATTCCAAAGAACGACGAGGAATAGACAAACCTAGGTTTTCTTCAACACTTTCGGGCTATATTCTCAGCTGTTCTTGAGCCACGTGCACGGGCTTTATTCTTCACATCACTAACTTGTCCCAACAGCTCGAATTTTTCAACCACCTTCTTTATTGCGGTTCGACAAGGTGCTTCACGACGACCCAAAAATGTTCGAGTTTTACGAACCGTCTCTGCCAAGTTTTCACCATTTTATAGTGAATTTTAATAATTTCAATGCGTTCTTGTAGCGTGTATCGTTCAATTATTTTAATGGCGTAGTTTCTACTTGTCAAATGTCAAAAAATGACAGCTTCAAAGGTGGCATCAACCGAAATAGCAAGCTATTCAAAATAACACCTCTTATTGGAAAACCCTTTATTAGGTAAAGCGCGTTTTCATACTAGTTCATTAAATAACTATTATGCACTCAAATTATGAATGCTGCATCAAAATATTTCTATTGTTTGTCCCCCCGTGGTAGTGAACAGTGGCAGTGTCAAAACCTTCAAAAACAATTTGAACCGTTTCAACCAAAACAGTTTGTGAAATTTGCGCTGTAACTGTCTTACGTTTTTTATGTTTTCTGAGCCTCATAGTTTTGTATAACTTGGCTCTTATCTTTAATAAATAATAATAATATATTCTCACAGTCAGACATAAATCTTGAAATATTTCTAACTAGAAAGCGATTTTGGAGTGTCATATTCGGGGAGAGGTCTGAAATTAAGAATTATAGCCACTTAAACACAATTTAAGAAATTAAAAACATCAATCTTCATAATGTTTCGCAGAGTTTAATCGATTTATTTCCTAGACAAAACAGAACAACCAACACGCCAATTATCTTAGCCAATTTCTATCAAATCTAACTACTGGTTCGTGCCATTTATCTGAACCTTATTTTTGCTCTTATTGGAGTGCACCAATCGAATCTTTCATCACTTTAATTTAATTGGCAAGGATTCCTATGAAATATGGATTTTTGCACGGGTCACGAGAATTCCGTAATTGGAATTCTGTCGGCGATTTCATTCATTGGTGCGGTTCAGGGCTTTCTTGTTTTTCTTCTAGAATTCCGAATTATCTTGATTGATTTGCGGAGAATCCATATTATACATTTCCGCGGCAGCGGTCGTATTGTTATTTTGGAGTTTTCGAGCGCATGTTCATCTGTCTATTTAAGGTGAGAATCTGCAGAAGGATGACCCATTCAGGTACAAATTCATCTTGATTGGTTTTATCAATACGTTTTGGTGCCACTGCGATTAAATAAAAATCTGTCAACAGACAGATTTTTTCAACACTTTTCAATTTGTCAATTTACACTTTTTAATTTAATCTGACAATTCAACGGGTTTTCTATTTCGATTGCTGTTTTTGCAGGTCAGGAATCAACTGATGGACGTGTACTGAGTCTGTGAAGCTACCAAAACGTTTGAAGACTTCTTATACAATATTCATACATATATATTGAAAATTCAAGATTTCTAAATTGCTATGAAACGATTATTTATACCAATAATGAGTGCCTAGTTAATGCTTTCGGAACTATAAGAAAAATGAACCATTTTCATAATATCATAAATTATTCACTTCACGGTCCGCACCAACATATCCGTATGAAAATAAAGGGTTTTCCAATGAGAGATGTTATTTTGAATAGTCCGCTATTTCGGTAGATGTCACGTTTGAAGCTGTCATTTTTTGACATTTGACTACGCCATTAATAAAATGGAATTATTAAAATTCACTATAAAAATGGTGAGAATTTAGCCGTAAAATTCGAACATTTTGGGTCGTCGTGAAGCACCTTGTCGGACTGCAATTAAGAAATTGGTTGAAAAATTCGAGCTGTTGGGACAAGTCAGTGATGTGAATAATAAAACCCGTGCACGTCGCTCAAGAACAGCCGAGAATATTACTGCTGTAGCCGAAAGTGTTGAGGAAAACCCAGGTTGGTCCATTCCTCGTCGTTCTTTAGAAGGAATGATTTTTATGGCCGAAATTGGATAGTATTGATCTGGACAACGTTTACTTTCAACAAGACGGCGCTACGAGCCTCACAAGCAACGAAACCATTGATCTTTTCAGGGAAAAGTTGTCGGACCGTGTTATCTCCTCGAGGACTTACGACAACCACGAGTTGGTTATGAAAAATTTCATTGAAAGGATATGGTCCTGTAAGCGTGGTGGTGGTGGTCATTTGCCTGATGTTATTTTTCACTATTCACATAGCATAGCTTCTTATTTATAATGAAATAAACATCCGATCATTTATATTGAAAAATGGCATTTTTCTTTGTATATCAAAATAACACCTCTTATTGGAAAACCCTTTCCTTTTCAGTTTCCAATCTTCAGAACTCAATTAAATATAAAAGCATAATTCAAACCAAATATGAATTTTAAAAGGAGAGGATCGGTTATTATAGTAAGCAGAGACAGAGACAGGAGAGAACTCGAGCATTGTTAAAATGCAATTGCAAATTACAATTGTCTATTGACAGATTAAAAAGTGTCAATTGACAAATTAAAGAATGTCAAATGACAGACTGAAAAATTTTAATTGACAGATTAACCGCGGGTTTCACAAAGCTTGATTGGCAATCAAATCGTTGATTTTGAGAAAAGTTCGATGGTTTACGTCAAAAATGAACTGAAATTTGCACAGAAATAATGACACTTCCTCAATCAACGTGATCGGGGTTTTTGTGAAACCCGGCTTAAATCAGTCAATTGACAGATTAAATTTGTTGATTGAAAGTTTAAACTGAGTTCTGAATATAAGAAAATTTTTGGTTTGGCTATAATTCTGTAATATTGCGAAAATTCCTTTTCGAAATTGATGTCTATATCACACAATAATATACCTACATCTTGTTTCAAATTGAGAACTAACAAAATACTAATACAACACATGAAACAAAAAACTCCCTAGCTGAGGTTGGTGCAAAACGGGGTACCATATTATTCGGCGTATGTTACCAGAGCACAGGGAAAAACCTCAGTAGAAAAAAAACCCTGTATCATCGTTTCTGCAAAATTGAAATTTTGAACTATTTGAATGAATAACCAGGTTTGGCATTCCAAGCGAAGATTTTCGCATCTTCTGTTCTTCGAAGAGCGCTACAGAGTTCTACTGAAGGAAGGGTAATCATATCACATAGATTTAAACAGTGGTATGTCAGCCGTAAATATCGAATTCAATTTCGGAATAATGATAAAGGACAGATGATGAACTTATGTCAAAATGATTATTAATAATAGCGAATAGTGAACAACACGCTGTATGCTTGAGAAATCCGGGTAGAAATCTTACTCAATCTAGTTTTGTCTCATATTGTAAGTATGTTATATTATGTCTAGCAACTTCATGGCTTCATCTCATATCCAACAGACTTTTACAGTTATGACTCGGTTTTCTTACTTTCTTCATGATAGTTATCGAGGAAATGACCGGAAAAATGGATGCGTAAGATGAATTATTCATTGGATTCAACCATGCTATAAATCGCGAGAGCCGATCTTCAAAGGCCATTTCCGCTGTGAACTTATTACCTATATCTGACAGGAAAGATTTATCAAAACTATTAATTAACATTCAGCTTAGGTGACACATTGCAGGTAATGATTCTGCAAAAACTGATGAGAATTAATTCTCATTATGCTAATTGAAGATATGGAAAATATTTATGTTGAAAACGTGTTAAAATAATTACATGCGAATGCAGTATTCATGTTTGATGGAATTGAGTTAATTCCTTCTATAACTTGAATTGAATCCAGAGAATCCGAAGATTTCATGAACTAGTAAAGTTGTTCTGAGTATTCGCAGACAGATGTTTAGCAGAAAACTTCAAAAGTTTGAGGTTGAAGGAGTCTAGAGGCGTTTTCGGTTACTAAATCGATCCATTGGGTCACTTGACGGATCTACTCAGATCAAGAACCGGGTTCTAAGTTTACGAACACATCAGGTTTAGGATTTGAAGTGACAGCCGTATCAATTACATAACCAAATATTTTATGGATTTATTTTTTCAGTATCAGTT
Source organism: Propylea japonica (assembly GCA_013421045.1). Taxonomy (NCBI): domain Eukaryota; kingdom Metazoa; phylum Arthropoda; class Insecta; order Coleoptera; family Coccinellidae; genus Propylea; species Propylea japonica. The sequence continues at coordinate 27,272,345 of CM024246.1, read as the reverse complement.
CATATTCAGATTGTCTCTAGCTTTGCTTTCATTTATTGGCTTTTGTAAAATATTTCTTATAATTTCTGGTGTGCCCTTTCATGTTTAATGTTATTTTTTGAGTAGCTATGCTAAAGAAGTAGAGAATTTATTTTTTCCGTCTCAGTTTATCTACTGTTGGTTCTAGCTCTGCGTGGATTCATTGACTTCTGTAAATCTTTCTTTCAATTTCTGGTGTGCCCTCGCGTGTTCTATGTTATCTTTGAGTAACTATGTCAAAGAAGTAAAGAAGGCTTTAGCTTTAACGCAAAAAGATCTGCATACAAAGGTATAAAGAAGATGTTTCACATTATTTTCTCGGCTCATGGAACCCGAAATTTTACGAATTCTCTTCTCTTCTACAGCCTTTGAAAGGCGATGACGGGTTGACAGTTTTAATTTTTTTATTGCTTCTCAAAAACACTGAGTCATAAAACTATACATAATATGAAGCACTCAGTAGATGTTACTCACATATCTTTTTCACATTTCATAACTTTATTATAAGGGGTTGAAAATAACAACCCCTTATGATTTTCCTTCGAAAATTGTTTTCGTGGGATAGATTTTCGAAAAATAAAATTCTTTTATGGTTTCCCATTCAACTCTGGAGAATAAGTCTGTCGCAAAATTTCGATACAGTCGATACTGTTCTCGGAAAAAATTAAAACTTACAAGCAGTTATGATCGCTGTTCATTCCATTTCAACGTATAAGTGTTCCATAGAATAAATATTCTAAGATATTGTATGTCTATAATAGGAGACAAAGATGTTGTATAAATCTATCTGAAGGTTTAATAACTGATTTTCAGAAGAACATTATTTTACTTTAATTATCTTTCTATTAATAAGCATAATTAACCAAACTAATTTCGAGTATGAACAATAACTTGGAATATTCATTCTATTTGGAACATAGGATGAAATGGAATGAACAGTGATCATAACTGCTTGTAAGTTTTGATTTTATCCGAGAAAAGTATCGACTGTATCGAAATTTTGCTGGATACTTTTCATCTCCAGAATTGAATGGGAAACTATAAGAGAATTCTATTTTGCGAAAATCTATCCCACGAAAACAATTTTTGAACGAAAATCATAGAGGGTTGCTATTTTCAACCCCAAACAATAAACTTATGGAATCAAAAAAATTGTGTGATTAACAACTACCTAATAAATCATATTATAAATAATTTTACGACTCAGTATTTTTTAGGGCTCCTAAAAAAAATTAAAACCTGTCAACTCGTCTCCCTAAATCCCTCGCATTTGTTTACAGGTTACAGGTTTTCCAGATTTATAGGCGTATTGGGCAGTTGATTGAAAGAAGAGGTTGCAATAACTACGAACTGTTTGATTTGGATTCAGTTTAACAATAAAGATAATGAATTAAATATGAATAATCGATAAAAAGAGCAAAGAGTAACGTACTTAGATATTCCAGTTGAAACAGAGGAAAATATTCATTTCATTTCGAGAACATAGATTGTTTTAATTATTGATAAACCTAGGGTTCATTGTCGATTCTATAAATGATTTTATTTCTTATTTGTGTGAACTCAGTAAATCTATAATGGTAGATTATTGGATTAGTGATAGACGACATCATTGATGTACGACGATCAACCTTTCTTGAAACTGAAAACATGTGTCTGCATCACTTGTGGGATTTCCCATCTCCCCGTGGAGCTCGCATGCTATTTTCACTATCTCGCCCGAGATTTCTCTGTCCCCAGCGACGATTTCAGATTTTCGAGGAGATAAATATTCCTCGGGAATTTGTGGCCAATAAATTCCTAACGATCCGGATCCCCGTGTGACCCGCAATGAGATTCCATAATCGAATATTCATTTCACGGCGTCGACATCTTCGCGTTCGGCCGCTCATCTTTTCCGCCATTTCGTGATGTTCGATCTTCGACATTTTCAATTTCGATGGGATCGGTTCGACAGGCCCGCGGAAAATCCCTGACACTGACAAAATGGATTACTTCATTCTGTTTCTATTGGCTCTTTCGGGCCGATTTATCAGATTGAAAAATGACGAGCTATGAAAATACGGGTTTTTTTTGAGGTGAGGTTTTTTGGGCGGTTGTAGAACACATCGAAATAAGATGTAGATTGAAATATAATTTGGGAGGAGTCTGCAATTCTGGTGCATTAATGTAGTCTCGAATTCAGATCAGTTTTCAATTGAATATTCTGCATGAGCAATATACTTAGGTTTAAAAGAAATATTTCGATGTTTTTAGAACTTTTTTAGGTTTTCACTCTCTCTCTCTGGAACAGCAATAATTAAAATATTTTAATTGAGATGAAATGCTCCTGCTTAAATCCTTGCACTTATTTGTCAGGAGTAAATTGATTTTGAAAAAATTTTGCCTGACAGTAAAACTAAAAAAGAAAATAAATGACAAAGATGTAACGTTGCGGTGTCTATATCAGACTCCCTCATCAGACAAATTTGTAAAATCTTTGGAATTGCGTATTTTTCGTTTGCAGTCTAATTGACATTGAATGTTGTTACCACATAGAAATGTTAATTTATTTAATTTTGAAATTTCCTGATGTCATTTTTTCTTCAATAAATCAATTAAAATACGATCTATTTCAACAAAACAATTAGCCATATTATGTATTTTGTTAGATGAAGTAGATTATTTGGCTAATTGTTATGTTGGAGAAGATCGTATTTGGATTGATTTATTGAAGATAGAAATGACATCAAGAAATTTCAAAATTAAATAAATTAACATCTCTAGGTGTTGACAACTTTCAATGTCAATTATACTGCAAACAAAAAATACACAATTCCAAAGATTTACGAAGTTTGTCTGAAGAAGGATTCTGATATAGACAACGAAACGGTACATTATCCTTTTCATTTATTTTCTTTTTGAGTTTTACTGTTAGGCAAAAATTTTTTCAAAACCAATTTGCTCCTGACAAATAAGTGCAAGGATTTAAGCAGGAGCATTTCATGTTAATTAAAATAGTTTAATTATTTCTGTTTTAGAGACTGGGAGTGAAAACTTAAAAAGTTTTCTAGAAACATCGAAATAAATCATTTTAATATAAGTATATTGCTCATGCAGAATATTCAATATGAAAAATAGAAAAAATACTTGAGCATTCATACTTTCGAGCTAAACTTATCTGAATTCGAGACTACATTAATGCACCAGATTTATTCGTTAATATACGATGAATCGGTCAAGTAGTTTTCGAGTAAAAGGTATTTGAAATTTTATTCATTTCTTAGAAACGAAGAGGTCGTGACAATTTTACTGAAATCAGTACATAACCCGAATCAATTTGTTGTTTTTTAATCTGATTTAGAAATGTTTCCGATTGCAGGAATCAAGTCTCAGTTTCGGTATGGAAATTCTATATATTCATGAGCTCTGAGATTGCTCGTTCATAAGGAACATAATGATTTTTGAACTTTTCTTTCAGTAAATGACATTCTGGAAGTTAATTTTGGGAGGCATTTTCATTTTTGTATTTAACATAATTACTATAAAATAAATTTAAAATCTGAATCAGGCTTGATCATAGAAGGACAGAAAAGTTGCCTTTTAATATGAAAATTCGTCACCTGAGGGATACACATAATATACCTACTCGGAGTTTCAGAAGTTGCTATCGCTCGCTCTATCTGCTAACTCTCAGGTTTTTGTATAATTTTTCAATTCATTTCCATGTGCTACAGTAGTTCAGTTCTTCTTTGTATCTTTAATTGTTCGATAAAATCTGCAATATACCAGTTGTCCTCAGAAAATAGTCTTGTGTTATATATTCTTGGAAATCGCATAAAAAAACATTTGTTAATCCTATTAGACCATCATTTGTATGCATCAAGAGAACATCTGCCCTCTAGATCATGATATTCACGATGTAGTATTTCGTGAAGACTGGTTTGAACTAAGAATAGCAATATTTCGTTGATGCGATATAAATTATTTCTCATTGTCATCAGTATTGCGTTTTGCGGAGTTTATAGTACCTAAACTGACATAGTGAAAAAGAAAAATAGATAAAATCCACCCTGTAGAGTGTAGACACTCCAAAAGCTTCCACTCCCACACAACATTTTAATTTCATTTCAACTTCCATTCGACATAATTGCAAAACCTTTCACAACTTTGAGCATCAATTTTCTATCGGACATCGATGGAGCATACTTCCATACGTTTTATGGTTTTGTTGAGGAAATGCTCTACCATTAGCAGTGTAATATGGTTCAGAAACAAGTGCAGAGCGCATCTAATGGGAAACAAGAAATAAAAGCATCGATTTGCCCGTTTCAAAGGCAGTTAAGTTACAAAGTGATGTCAGATACTTCAATTAGCTACAGGTTTTACGCTATTACCAAGTTTAAGTTACTCAGAGTATATCGCTTCTCTATTATGATGGAAACATATCCTTCTGTTGGCAGTGAATAGGTATCCTAGGCATTTGAATCACCTCGTGCTTTGAATAGAAGAAAGGCATGAAGGCTATCGATTTTCCAATCACAAGAAAAACGATCCCTCAACTGGTGGATGATTTTTTGTTAGGATGTATATTACCATCACACTTTCACACAATATAGATGGATGAAATCGAATGAATTTCGCCCTTTGAGTTGAAGGGGACACGTGAATCGTGAATCAACTGATAGTTGCCTTTGTCAAGAGGCTGAACGATTTAGTGATTTATCGCTTTTTGCCTGACATGTGTTTCGGTATGTAGATTGAAATGAAGGGAAATGTGTGTAGACTTTTTTATTTGTAGTAGTTCGTTTCTACTGAGTCGAATGAAATCAGTAACACGACATGTCCCCTTTGCTTTTTTATCATTATTGCTAGACCTACACAGTGAAAAGTAAATATTTGAAAGAAGACCTTGCATTCCTTTGAAAATATTGCAAATTCAACTGAAAAGACCCAATCTCTCAATATATTTCTTGATCGTTTACCAAAACAGAACACTCGAATAACTTGCTCGAAATCAAAAGACTTTGAAACAAGAAGATGGTTCTCGTTTTAAAACTAGACACTTCTTTGAAGTGAAAAATAATTTTTTTATTGAGAGTGTGACTAAGTTGTTCTTAAAATACATATCTTGATGATATCATAATAATTTCCATTGCTTGAAATATTTCGGCGTTCGGAACAAGAAATTTGAATATCTACGAATAGGAGTATATCGCTTCGGTCAAAGAAGTATTGTTTTTGTTGTGAACTACCTATATTTTCTCTCGAAATTGAATTATTGATAATATTAATCATATCGCTTCGAGTAATACAGTGAGTTTTTCGGAGAATGAGAGCGCGTTCATATTCGTGTACTGCGCATATACTCGTATGCGTAGAACAGTTTATTCTACACATTTTGTGGATCGTTTGGCTTTTTCCACTTGTAGGGTTCAAAACAGTGTTTTGTGCATGACAACTGAAGATATCAGTAATAAAACCGGAATAGGGATCTTTGAGTTCATCCACTTTTGTGTGTTTGGTAGAAGTGCGAAGAAGCGAGTTGGGATAATTAGCTCATATTTTTTCGAAGAAAACGGATACTTTCAGTGATTTCTCACTGATGTGACCAGGAGTTTTTTCTCACAAAACTCGACGAGACTGTCCTTGGGGCCGTCCGTTAGCACAATAACTTTCGAAGGGATTTTCCTAGAGAGAGGATGAGTTCGGGTCCAAAATGGCTCGGTTAAGTTCGCCAAAGCCGAATCGTACAAGCCATAAAATATAGCCATTCAAAATTTTTGTACCTCAATATCTCAGAAAATACGAAACCAATCGGAATGAAATGTTACGGCCAAATACAACATGCTGATAACAAGCTTCATGCAAAATTCTGTAGCCATATTGTTGAACAGAACGATAGAAAATTTTTTCTGTGAATAAAGATTGTGATACTGAATCTTCATGCAAAATTTTGTGGCCATAGCGTTATCAGAACCATAGAAAATTCAATTGGAATATTGAAAAAAGAATATCTTCATATCCATAAGAGAATATTCGATTCTGGTGAAATTTATTTTGAAAATGAAAACTATTATACTGAATGTTCATGTAAAATTCCAAGGGAATTGCATCATCAGAACCATAGAATTGGATTTTGTGATTATTTATTTTTTACATATTAAATTTTTTGAATAATTTCTGGGAAATAATTTCGATTGTGCTGAGATTCTGCATTTATTTGTTTGGTATCAATCTCAAATCACATATAAAATTTTGAGGTAATAGTCTTATTGCTCCACTAAAGAACGAGCGCTCAAAAGCTCCTGCTCAGGGCTTTCCTTGAATTTTTGTTTAATTGAAATTCGCGAGATCCTCTGCCTCATTCTGTATCAATGAGTTAAAATATACTAATGAATTAATCCTTCAACAAATGAACCCGCCTTGAAGTACTCATGTAATTTCCTTCAAATACTTCGCAATGAAAAACAGCAATTCTTCAAACGATGTGTACTCATTCCTCCTACTTTCACAACCGCGTCGCGGAAGAATGATTTGTATGTCCCGTATATTTCTGTTACTTTTTTTGTCCGATATAATTCAGAAAGACACGGCGCGTGAGTTTGAATAAAAAGAGGGTAAATCAATTAAAGAAGCTTTCAAGTTATTCTGGTACGTACTAATTGAATCCGCCTGACGTGAATGGAGGAAAAACTTCTCGAATTTATACGGGAAAGAGGTTGTATGAAAATGAGATGATGAAAATTAGAGCATGCGTTTCTTCAAGAGACCATATTTCCATCTGCGAATTCTGAGGAAGAGAAACACTCTTATCATTTGCGTAACGAGGTCGTTTGTAAGGTTTTATATGTGGAAAATTGTTAATCCTATCTGAATCTTTTATGCTCGTGTTACATAGTTAAGAATACGGTGAAGATAACGAAGCAATTTCTACCGGAGTGAACTTGGCAGACCATTTCTAGCAGACCGTTTGACGGAAACGCCCGAACGCGCTCCCCAGTGGCGCGCGGTGCGGAAGTATATTTAATGCTGAAATGAGGCAGATTTAGATAAATAATGAATATGTTACTCTCGGCTTTGATTTATAGACCAATAAAAAGAGGTTATGAAGGTGTCGACGGTTGGTTATCAGAATGAATTACGACAGATTCGCTATTTCGAGAAGTAAAACATTCAAAAACCCATATCTCCGAAAATATTCGCCGGCGCAGAATAAGATTTGGCACGTAGGTTAACAATATTAATATCATTATTCCCTGAAAATTTCATCCACTTGCAAAGGGATCCAGGGGGTTGAAACGCCCCCCTTAACATAGAAAAATTCATATCTCCGAAAATATTCGCCGGCGCATAATAAGATTTGGTACGTAGGTTCACAATATTAATATCATTATTTCCTGAAAATTTCATCCACTTGCAAAGGGATCCAGGGGGTTTAAAACGATTCCCTTAACATAGAAAAATTCATATCTCCGAAAATATTCGCTGGCGCATAATAAGATTTGGCACGTAGGTTAACAATATTAATATCATTATTCCCTGAAAATTTCATCCACTTGCAAAGGGATCCAGGGGGTTAAAACGCCCCCCTTAACATAGAAAAATTCATATCTCCGAAAATATTCGCCGGCGCATAATAAGATTTGGTACGTACGTTCACAATATTAATATCATTATTCCCTGAAAATTTCATTCACTTGCAAAGGGATCCAGGGGGTTAAAACGCCCCCCAAAACACTGAAAAATTCATATCTCCGAAAATATTCGCCGGCGCATAATAAGATTTGGTACGTACGTTCACAATATTAATATCATTATTCCCTGAAAATTTCATTCACTTGCAAAGGGATCCAGGGGGTTAAAACGCCCCCCTTAACATGGAAAAATTCATATCTCCGAAAATATTCGCCGGCGCATAATAAGATTTGGTACGTAGGTTAAAAGTATTAATAACATTATTCCCTGAAAATTTCATCCACTTGCAAAGGGATCCAGGGGGTTAAAACGCCCCCCTTAACATAGAAAAATTCATATCTCCGAAAATATACGCCGGCGCATAATAAGATTTGGTACGTACGTTCACAATATTAATATCATTATTCCCTGAAAATTTCATTCACTTGCAAAGGGATCCAGGGGGTTAAAACGCGCCCCTCAACATAGAAAAATTCATATCTCCGAAAATATTCGCCGGCGCATAATAAGATTTGGTACGTACGTTCACAATATTAATATCATTATTCCCTGAAAATTTCATTCACTTGCAAAGGGATCCGGGGGTTAAAACGCCCCCCAAAACACTGAAAAATTCATATCTCCGAAAATATTCGCCGGCGCATAATAAGATTTGGTACGTACGTTCACAATATTAATATCATTATTCCCTGAAAATTTCATCCACTTGCAAAGGGATCCAGGGGGTTAAAACGTCCCCCTTAACATAGAAAAATTCATATCTCCGAAAATATTCGCCGGCGCATAATAAGATTTGGTACGTAGGTTCACAATATTAATATCATTATTCCCTGAAAATTTCATTCACTTGCAAAGGGATCCAGGGGGTTAAAACGCCCCCCTTAACATAGAAAAATTCATATCTCCGAAAATATTCGCCGGCGCATAATAAGATTTGGCACGTAGGTTCACAATATTAATATCATTATTCCCTGAAAATTTCATCCACTTGCAAAGGGATCCAGGGGTTAAAACGCCCCCCTTAACATAGAAAAATTCATATCTCCGAAAATATTCGCCGGCGCATAATAAGATTTGGTACGTACGTTCACAATATTAATATCATTATTCCCTGAAAATTTCATTCACTTGCAAAGGGATCTAGGGGGTTAAAACGCCCCCCAAAACATTGAAAAATTCATATCTCCGAAAATATCCGCTGGCGCATAATAAGATTTGGCACGTAGGTAACAATATTAGTATAATTATTCCCTGAAAATTTCATCCACTTGCAAAGGGATCCAGGGGGTTGAAACGCCCCCCTTAACATAGAAAAATTCATAACTCCGAAAATATTCGCCGGCGCAAAATAAGATTTGGTACGTACGTTCACAATATTAATATCATTATTCCCTGAAAATTTCATCCACTTGCAAAGGGATCCAGGGGGTTAAAACGTCCCCCTTAACATAGAAAAATTCATATCTCCGAAAATATTCGCCGGCGCATAATAAGATTTGGTACGTAGGTTCACAATATTAATATCATTATTCCCTGAAAATTTCATTCACTTGCAAAGGGATCCAGGGGGTTAAAACGCCCCCCTTAACATAGAAAAATTCATATCTCCGAAAATATTCGCCGGCGCATAATAAGATTTGGCACGTAGGTTCACAATATTAATATCATTATTCCCTGAAAATTTCATCCACTTGCAAAGGGATCTAGGGGGTTGAAACGCCCCCCTTAACATAGAAAAATTCATAACTCCGAAAATATTCGCCGGCGCAAAATAAGATTTGGTACGTACGTTCACAATATTAATATCATTATTCCCTGAAAATTTCATCCACTTGCAAAGGGATCCAGGGGGTTAAAACGTCCCCCTTAACATAGAAAAATTCATATCTCCGAAAATATTCGCCGGCGCATAATAAGATTTGGTACGTAGGTTCACAATATTAATATCATTATTCCCTGAAAATTTCATTCACTTGCAAAGGGATCCAGGGGGTTAAAACGCCCCCCTTAACATAGAAAAATTCATATCTCCGAAAATATTCGCCGGCGCATAATAAGATTTGGCACGTAGGTTCACAATATTAATATCATTATTCCCTGAAAATTTCATCCACTTGCAAAGGGATCTAGGGGGTTAAAACGCCCCCCAAAACATTGAAAAATTCTTATCTCCGAAAATATTCGCCGGCGCATAATAGGATTTGGTACGTACGTTCACAATATTAATATCATTATTTCCTGAAAATTTCATCCACTTGCAAAGGGATCCAGGGGGTTAAAACGCTTCCCTTAACATAGAAAAATTCATATCTCCGAAAATATTCGCCGGCGCATAATAAGATTTGGTACGTACGTTCACAATATTAATATCATTGTTCCCTGAAAATTTCATCCACTTGCAAAGGGATCCAGGGGGTTAAAACGCCCCCCAAAACATTGAAAAATTCATATCTCCGAAAATATTCGCCGGCGCATAATAAGATTTGGTACGTAGGTTAAAAGTATTAATATCATTATTCCCTGAAAATTTCATCCACTTGCAAAGGGATCCAGGGGGTTAAAACGCCATCCAAAACATTGAAAATTCATATCTCCGAAAATAGTCGCCGGCGCATAATAAGATTTGGTACGTACGTTCACAATATTGATATCATTATTCCCTGAAAATTTCATCCACTTGTAAAGGGATCCAGGGGGTTAAAACGCCCCCCTTAACGTACAAAAATTCATATCTCCGAAAATATTCGCCGGCGCATAATAAGATTTGGTACGTACGTTCACAATAACTTCACTTCATTCTAATTATTCTGGATGTGAAAATGAAGAACTTTCTGTTTCTTGATCCTTTGAGGAGATCAAAAATTTTTGCAGAAAGTAAAAAAAAAGAATATTTTCTGAAGTTTTCCGAATTATTAACCCGGAGCGAACGAAAAAATGAAATTTGGAATGTTTTTGATCCACCAATCATTCACCAAGAGGATAGTTTCAATTGTGGAATGTATGTAATTTATTATTTTCAACAATTTATTATTGGGAAAACCCTTGAATGAGAACGTAAACATAAATAATTTTAGGAATATCGTAAAAGGCTTCTTTCTCGAAAAATCTTCTTCAATGCATGATCGATGTTTATATTGTTCAAAAATTGCCGAATTTAATTTTTATTCATGTTTGTGTTGTAAGAGGAAAGTACATACTTCATGCCTCACGAATAAGACCGAACCCCAACACGAATTTGTGAACAGCATCTGTGACTTGTGCAGGAATTACTGATAATATGCAGGAAACATAGTAATTGAGATGAAAAACATAATGGAATATGCCTATAGGGGAAACCATGTAGAAAAAACGCGCCCTGCATTCTACCTCAGGGGTGGTGCGGAAATGAATGCTAAATTTTATAAACTTTGATTCCCAAGAATGAGAAGTTAATAATAACCTCACTTCATTTCACACAAAAATAAATTTTCTCGATTTGCGAATTCGGTGAGATAGCGACTTTGAATTTTAACAAAACGGAATTCTCCAGACCACCCTGGGTCCCTTTGCAAGTGAATGAAATTTTCAGGGAATAATGATATTAATATTGTGAACGTACGTACCAAATCTTATTATGCGCCGGCGAATATTTTCGGAGATATGCATTTTTCTATGTTAAGGGGCGCGTTTTAACCCCCTGGATCCCTTTGCAAGTGGATGAAATTTTCAGGGAATAATGTTATTGATACTTTTAACCTACGTACCAAATCTCATTATGCGCCGGCGAATATTTTCGGAGATATGAATTTTTCCATGTTAAGGGGGGCGTTTTAACCCCCTGGATCCCTTTGCAAGTGAATGAAATTTTCAGGGAATAATGATATTAATATTGTGAACGTACGTACCAAATCTTATTATGCGCCGGCGAATATTTTCGGAGATATGAATTTTTCAGTGTTTGGGGGGCGTTTTAACCCCCTGGATCCCTTTGCAAGTGAATGAAATTTTCAGGGAATAATGATATTAATATTGTGAACGTACGCACCAAATCTTATTATGCGCCGGCGAATATTTTCGGAGATATGAATTTTTCTATGTTAAGGGGGGCGTTTTAACCCCCTGGATCCCTTTGCAAGTGGATGAAATTTTTAGGGAATAATGATATTAATATTGTTAACCTACGTGCCAAATCTTATTATGCGCCGGCGAATATTTTCGGAGATATGAATTTTTCTATGTTAAGGGGGGCGTTTTAACCCCCTGGATCCCTTTGCAAGTGGATGTAACTTTCAGGGAATAATGATATCAATATTGTTGACCTACGTGCCAAATCTTATTATGCGCCGGCGAATATTTTCGGAGATATGAATTTTTCTATGTCAAGGGGGGCGTTTTAACCCCCTGGATCCCTTTGCAAGTGGATGTAATTTTCAGGGAATAATGATATTAATATTGTTGACCTACGTGCCAAATCTTATTATGCGCCGGCGAATATTTTCGGAGATATGGATTTTTGAATGTTTTACTTCTCGAAATAGCGAATCTGTCGTTATTCATTCTGATAACCAACCGTCGACATCTTCATAACCTCTTTTTATTGGTCTTTAAATCAAAGGCGAGAGTAACATATTCATTATTTATCTAAATCTGCCTCATTTCAGCATTAAATATACTTCCGCACCGCGCGCCACTGGGGAGCGCGTTCGGGCGTTTCCGTCAAACGGTCTGCTAGAAATGGTCTGCCAGGTTCACTCCGGTGCAATTTCTTCAAAATGGTGCGTCCTGAAAATTCACTTTGTGATGATTCATATCAAATAATAATAATATAATTTCTATTGACTCTAAAAGAATACATATATATTGAAAAACAACGTACAATTGGAATAGTTCAGAAAAACGTGGAACAGAAAAAATGGTTACTTTTTACAAAATTCTTTGAAATCACCTTTATTGCAGGGCTCGCAGTTTAAAATCACAGGATACAATGCATTCTTTAATTTAAAAGAGTCAGAAATATTTCTTATTTTAGGTGGCAACATGTTGAAAATATTCACTGCCATATATTCTACGTTTTGTTCTCTTAAAGTGGTAGTGTGTGCTGGTACAGTAGGTATAAGGAAATATTCTTCAAGTAGCACTCAAATTTTTGTAAGGCTCGAAATAATGTTTGTGTTTACAGAAAAAAATCAATAATCTAAATATATATAAATCATAGATGTTAGAATATTATTGCCTTCAAAGTATCCCTTAGAAGATTTCCTATATCCTAAATTTAACTTCTTCGTTATTAAAACTTGTTTTTGAATGACAAATGAATCGCCCACATAAGAAGAATGACCCCAAAAGATTTTTCCGTATGACAGAATAGATATCAACGTTTTATTGTTGAATGTGGTAGCATAAATGATTTGAAATATTGTCCTGGAAGAAGCGAGTTTGTCATACCCTGAATCAGAGAGAGTTGTATCTGTAATTATAGGTTTCCTGGCACTTGACCCCTAAGGATCAAGCTATTTCATCTAGTGATGTGTCCAAGCTGAGCTTGCCAACAAATTATTTCGGAATTATAGGTGGTAACTAGATCTCTGGAGCTATAGGCTCAAGTCTATATTCGAGATCAACAAAAACTAATCTTGTAGCTTCCACTCAATTCGTTTCAGATGTTTCAGAGAATTAATTTGTGATGATAAATTGTGAGGTTTTCGTTGAATTAGGTAATAGTGATTTACGTAACAACTCTGGAATGAAAGGTTTTTTGGACGAATAGACCTTACAGTGTCCTGGAGGTCTGTGAGTCCAAAAAATTATTTTTAGGCGTGTTTCGTGCCTTATTTTTTCGGCATTCGGGTAGAATAACACTATCACTTCTGCTTTCCATATTTCACTGCCAATTGCGATGAAAAAATATGCAAACTTTTGGCAACTAGTTTCATATGAACTGTTAGCCGTGGTAAAGATCAACAACGACATGATCCCGGCATAGGTCGGGAAGTACGTACTTCCCGGATAAGGCCAGAAAATGCTCTTTTATTTTCTCCCAATATAGGTAATTTCACAACTGGCAATTCTGACGAATGTTAACATTTTCTATCAGTGGTGAGACCAAAATTATTGTATAAATTACGCGAGCTACATTTGTTTCAGAGAATTTCAATTAAAATCAATATAAATCCAATTTTCAAGTTTAATTCGTCATAAAAATAAAAAAAGAACAAAAATCAATTTTATCGAGTTTCAATGATTTTCAGCCCATAGACAAACTAAAAAATTAGATGAGCCACTCGTATCTTCCGCGCCATCTGTCGGAGTATGAGACTAATACATGAAAAAATTATTTTCAATTTGATAGTAAGATGTCTTTGCATTCATGGAAATCCTATCGAGAAAATAGTAAGTATTATATGTAAAATCATTATTATCAAAAAACCTTCGAATTGTCAACTGACACAAGGAGTTTGACACGTTCTTTTTGAAATATAATAAATTTCGATATGCCTGCAAGAGTGAAGACGTGCTGTGTTATTGGATGTGAAAATCGAGATGCAAGAAGGTAATTATAGAATTTATATGTATATTCTGTTACCTATAAGAATTAAGATACTCGTAGTTTTCAAAAAAGTTTTTCATGTATTGAAAAAGTTTAGTAGGTAAATACTCATATTTTGTATTATTGATTTCATTAATGTTAGTTTTTGAAAATGTTTTCAATGCAATTATTAGTTTATTGATTAGATATTTATGAAATGAATCTGTATTTTCAATTGGTGATATCTATTTCAGTTAATAAATTTTTATTCTATCCAGAATTTGATTAAAGATCCTCACTTCTCGATTCCAAAAGAAAATCAGATGAAAGTTCGTTGCAGATATTATTTTCATGAAAATAAATTTCTTCACTCATCGATAACTTGGTCGAATCCATTTCTGATTTCCTTTTGGAAATTGAATTTCAAAAAACTTTTTGCCTCTTGTATATGGGTGTACCTACCTATTCAAAAGGTGCACTACAGAATTTATTCTTTTTGAGGCAGCTTTACGATACAGATTCCTTTTTCAATTGAGCTTTTTTCACGAATTAGTAATGTTGTACAAAACAGAGCGCGTTGAAGCTTGTTCTATTAGTGTCTCATCTATTCTCCGTTTAGTTAGTCTATGTTTCAGCCTATCCACCTTTCCAGGCTGATAACAACAAAAAGTGTAACCAAGTACCATTTTTCTCCCACGACTTTCGTAACTAAGGACTCCGCAAAGTTTATAAACTCTGCAAAAAGCTAAAAAACATCTATTTTTATTTCTGAATCGAAAATGAATGTTTGAATGCATCCTACTGAAAACTGAAGTTCTAGCTTTCAATCCCTTTTTATGGGCTGCTTGCAGTGATTTCAGAAAGCTGAATATTTTTTTATTGAAGCAACATTCAGGAAGACCATGTTGAAAAAATTTAAACTGCAAAATACTTACTGCATAGGAAGATATGAATTTTTCAAACCTATCTGGTTAAATACATTAAAAAACACTCAAAAAACCATAACTCGATAACGAAAAAAAATCGCGTTACATAGGCGGGGTATTTTCAGATAGCCACAGATCTGAGGAATCTAAAAATAATTTATTGACGTCAATCGCCTGGACACCCTGTATATCCACGGACAGACGGTTGCCAAAAATTACTATTTTCGAAAATGTAGATTCAGAATAATCTCAAGTTTTCCTCGTTTCGATTATTCGATGATGAAGCCTGAGCTTTCAACTGTAATTTACCATTTATGTATAATATAAAACTAAAATAAATATATGCAGCATAGCGAATAAGTTTTCATGGAGCACCATTCATCCTAAACTTCACCAGGAGGTAAAATACGAATTTTAAAAACATGCTCGAGAAAACATTTCCCTTTTCATTTTTACGAAACGACTCCACTTGCACCAACTTCCGTAATAAATCCTTTTCAAGTTAGTTCGGTGGAATATCTTAAAACTCAGTCGATAAAAGAGCACTGGATGTTCGACGTATTTGCCAACATATATGGACAACTTTGCAGGGTAAAAACCAGAAATGGCAGCCAACCAAACGAAGCAGAAAACGTACTTACGTTTGTGGCCTGGCTTGAAGAACGAACCCCCAGTGGATTTTCCTTGACGTTTATATTTCATGCTATTTACCACGCCATGTTCCCGGATGAAAAAAAACGTTGAGTGTTGTTAACGGCGAAGAAGAAGTGAGATTAATAAATAAAGAGGGACTGGAGAAAATAAAGAATTGCAAAATTGCAGCGCGTATTATTTTAATGGAGCAGCTGTTGTTATGATGAATGAAAGTCTGCATAACAAAGCGACATGCATACGCTTAAGTTGAAGAGGAGCATTGAGGGATAGAAATATTCTGAGAATTACTAATTGGGTGCTGTGGTTCTTTTAATTAGGAGTGCTAAATATCGCAGCGAAATAATAATTTATAGTTCAGTTTTTGTGTTCCTGTAATTCATTGTTTCAGGAGGGACTCTGAGCGAATTAATGGTATATGCATTATTTTTCCGTTTGCGTCGTTTTCTACATCAGCGATTTTATTCAATGAGATTTGTATATTTGTTGAACATTTTGGATTTGACCTTTCAGCATATAAATCTATTAAATCTATATTCTGCTATATTCATCCTGCTCGCAGGGAAAGAAGATTGTTTGTTATAGACTTTGAAGAAGAACCTCTTCAATATAAATATATCAATGTATTCTTCAAATACAAATACAATGTCACAACACTTATACGAGGGTTTTTCTTCAGTTTTTCGTATGAGTGCTCTTTTACATATACAAGTGGAAACTTAAGGTGCATCTTCTAAATTTTCCTCTGTTAATATTGAAAAATACATACCTGAGTTTTCTCGCAATAGTCTTTCGCATAATACATGCGTAATGTTCCAACGCCAATTTGTGCATTTTATCAGGATCAGGATTCAACTTCTCATAATTTTTTATAAACGTTCAAGAAATAAGTCAATGGTAATGATTGAAAACAGTAAATAATGGCGGTTATGCGTCTAGTGAAACTCTCTATTTCAGAATTCATTTATGATGTATCAATGAATTTTTGATGATTGTTTCTTAACGTTTTTGGGTGCTTCCATTCATAATCAATACTTTTTTAGTCAGTTCTTTTTAACTTTTTTCTCGTGCACTGGTTTATATCGATTCTTTGACTCTGCTTCCTTCTGTATTCTAATGAATTAAAAACTAAAATATTGCGAAACAATTCTTTCGATAGTGAAAATGAAATCCAAATATTTCTGATATCTGAATAGAAATAGCATTTTGTTCAAGACCTTTTACTGGAAAACTTAATCGTAGAATGAAAAGAAATAAATAATTATCCTATAAACATAAGCTCGAAGTAATGGTTCATTTGATGTAGACTATTCAACGTAAATTGTCTCAAAGTTTATGAAGACAGAGACTTTTTCATTATACTTGTCAGTTGTGACAGCCTTTCTTCTGAATTGAATGTACATGAGGAGCGTTTAAGTTTTCGATATGCAAAAATACTTTTCTGAAGAAATTTTCGAAGATCATGTTCAAAATTATTTCACAATAGTTTTTGAAGTTTTGTTAATTTTAAAATAAAATAAACCGACTTCGACTAACAAAGTATAAAAAAAATTCTCAGTTGAAAAGTTGATATTTTTCCCAATACATGAAATTGGATCAAATTTATAAAACGAATCGTCTCGGCATGTCTCCATTAAGGTTTTGAATGAATTAGGGCATCACTTAGCTGTTGCAAATTTTCAGGAGTTGGTACGCGAGATCGAACTTTCCTCCTAAGGACATCAGAACATGCCCAGTTGAATTCTTGGATATTAGCCTCTGCTAAATACTCCATGGCAATGCTAGCCACATGCGGTTGACGCGGTCGGTCATTATAAATCATTAGCACGGAATCGTTTCCAATAAACGGTGCATACCTAACATCATGTCGCGCTAAAACTTCTCTTGTTTTACGTTTTCACTCAGTTTTCAGTTTATTTTCATAACGTTCGAATTTATTGTTAAATCAGTGAAAGTACTTTCCTAGCCATAGCGAAATTGTGGAGTTTAATGTTTTACTAAAAACCCTGTATCTTTAACAAAAATTGAGCTGTTGCTATGAAGAAGAATTTAATTGTCAAGAAAAGATGTGTCCTGACGATGATATAAGAAATCACGCGGTGGAACAACTTGAACACACCAGGGGGGTTCTAAAGTTAGGGTAAAAAACACAGGTTGTGTTTCACACTGTATTAAACGACGTGCGCCAAGTTTTCTTGTAATTTTAAACTGGTGATTGATTGAGGATAAACACACCTACAATTGAAAAAAAATTCAATCGGATCGGACTCGAAATAATATATTTATGTAATAACAAACTTCATCGATGTTTTGAGTAGATCGATCATTTTGCCGGCGAGCGTATAAAGATTCATCTTTTCAATTTTCCAATTGAATCTTTTATTGAATCACCTTCTGAAGTTTGTCGCACTTATTTACAAACACTCTGGTGCAAATTAACACATTTAATAATCGTGAAGTAACCCACCCCACTGCACTCATGACATACTTCCACCCTTAGCCGCGATTGCAAACTTTGGACACCCTTCACTATATAGAAGCAATTTCGGCTAAGGCCAAGCTATTGCTTAATATTTCCTGATGAATTCGGCGACTCGAAACCCGAAATACTTTAATGAATGGCCTCCGAGGTCCTAGGATGAAATATCACGTTAATAATGAAGCAACCTCAAGGAGCGTCTGTTCGATAGGGGTTGTTTGGGGATGATGCGAAACCCTTCAGTGAACTTTGGGCAATGGACCAAGATGTTATTTTCAATGGAATTCGCTTACAGTACAGTGTGTGCAGTAAATCGTTTGCTCTCTCGACAAAGGGATTCCAGTATAGATCAACACTCAGCATCTATGTCTGGTTTGATTTGGGATTCAATTTTGTGGGGTGCTACTTCTCACATCATATACTTTAGAAACCACTAAGAATAAATGAAGTTCTCTTAGTCTGCAGTGAATGCATTCATTATGCCAAACCTGGCAGAGCAAAATCATGCGATAATATCTCACATTCAGATAATTGTAGTTTTCATGGTTCATCAAATAATATGCTGGTACTTGAAAATCTACTGCCACAGATTTATTTATTAAACTTGCCACACGTTTATTATCATTATTCCGAATTTGAATTCGATGTGTAGGATGAAACAATATTTAAATCTATGGGAGATGATTATCCTTCAGTAGAGTCTTGTAGCGGTCTTAGAAAAACAGGATATTCGAAAAATCATCACTTGGAAGGCCAGACCTGATTTAAAACACCCTCCTGGCCAAGAGCAAGAATTAAGTATTTTGGATCTGAATATTGCAGGTATTTTTGCGAATAGTTTTAAATTTCAATTTTGTAAAAACGGCGAGGCAGATTTTTTCTACTGAGGTTTTTCCCTGTGCTCTGGTATTAGGTATATGCCAGAATAGTATAGTATTCCGTTTTGCACCAACCTCAGCGAGGGTCTTTTCTGTTTCACGTATTGTATTTTGTTGTACTTCTTTCATTTTTGCACTTGAACTGAAAACATTTCCGATATTCTAACTTGAGCTAGCGACAAGAAGAGTGTCGAAAGAGCTATATGAAAATTATATTAAGAGATCGTTTCATCTGCTGGACCAAAAAATCAATGTGAATCATTCAGAAAGAAGCATCTTCGGTATTACTTGATGTATTTTTTGAGCTATTTTATTTTTGGCATATTTACTTCTTCTGTTAAACGTTTCGGCCAGCATTCATTACTCGTCGTCAGAAAAACACTTAGACTCTGAAGTCTGACAGAAGCAACTTTCGTCACATTTATTCAGTTGTCAAAAAAGTAATTTTTGGGCTACTGTTATTAACGTGAAAGCTGCTTTCTCAATTTTCTACGTTTCAGTTTTTATTCTTCAGATATTATGGAAAATTCACCTCATAAAATCCTCAGGTCTTCGGCGGTATTTGCATATTTCAGCTATGATCCAGTTATGATGCATATTTTCGGTCCTACACAATGCGATAAAAGATCGAATTCGACCAAATTCCACAACATATGAAATCTTTTGAATAATAATACTGATAATTGTGACTTTTGTCAGATTTTCGAATTACTTTTATCGCATTCCAGAACGGAGAGAAGAAAATATGTACCGAAAATATCTGTCCATTACGCATGTGAATTGCTACTTGCTCGTACTTGATGTGCGTTTTCGTAGCTCTGCAGTTTAATATTTGATTAATTTGTGTGAAATTGGATTCGTACTATACCTCAAAAAAACATTTGTCGTCGTGTATATCTGGCTCGTGCACAAAACCGTTTCGAATGAACATTTGGAACAATATTGTCAATATTCAAATATAAACGTTTACAAAAACATCAAATCAAATTAAATTTTAATACCATGTTATTTAGGATTACTGATATGTTGATTTTGAAATAAAAATTACATCTTTTTTGAGTTACTGAAATTCATTATTCAATATTGCATATTATGTATATATTTCCGTGCAAATTTTGTCTCTTTTCGTGCATATTTCAAGCATTTTTTATGCATTTTTGCATGCATAAAACACGTTTTTATGTTGCATATAGTCAAAGCATTTTTAGGTTCTTTGATATATCTTGCTTTGAATGAAGACCACAGGATTTTATGGCGTGAAATTCTATAGCATCAAAAAAACATTGAAACGATGAAAATTAAAGGAAACAGCCTCATGTCAATAATGAAAAAAATCATATGAATTTCTTGAAAAATTAATTAATCAAGGAAAGATCACATTCATTGAATGTTTTTTGAGCACTGTCAAAAATGACGAACATTTTCAAAGGTTGACGAAAGTTGAGTTGAGTGTTAGAAGTCTAAAGTGTTTTACTGACGACGACTGGTGAATGATGGCCGAAACATTGAACAGAAGAAGTAAATATGATGGAATTGGCCCCAATAATACACCAATGAATGTTCAATCATCACGAATTTCACGCCAACATCTATAATATTCCTATTATACATTAGAAGAACTCCTAAACACGAAAGTACTTTCAATCAACCACATAGCTACTAATAATCCGAAGAATGTCGTCGTTATTTTAAGGACATACGGGTGTACCTATACCGACAATCGATTCCAAACCGACTCACGTAAAACCATAATTTCGGAGCCTATACACGGGGAGACCCCAAATGGCTTTCACATCATTTCCTGAATGTTCGACAGCTATGCCGTAACAATAAATCAAATAACGTTTCATCTTCACCAGAATGCATGCAAGAGTAGCACAAACGGGGGAATTCTATTTAGAACTCCAAAAACGATTTCGCTTTTCGATTTAGACGTTTGATTGACATTGTTCAAGCCGTGCATTGGTTGTTTGTTTCAGTATCGCAGATGCTTTTCTGGTGTTGCTATTATACACATTATTTTGGCTGCATTTCTACAATTTCAGGATATTTTGTGGAAACAGTCTTTTAATCAGCTATTTTATTTATGATAGCGATTGGTGATTTATTTAGCGTATGGCAACATCACAGGTATTTACATAACACAGAATAATGAACTGCTTTTGCCATCTATGATGTGGTGGCAGACTCGTGTACACTTGGTCCGAATTTCCTTGTCAATTGGTCCTTAGAAGAACAGTTTAATGATTATGTCATCATTTGTTGTGCCTGTGATCCTTTTGCCAGGAGATCTAAAGATAAACTGAAGATTGTCTGGCGGCTCTTGTGTTAGTTCATTTAGCGTTACCCAGGGTGCACCACGTGGAGGCGAACTAACCGAGTAGCATTTTAATGACGACAACCAGCAAAACTAAGTACAAACGTTGTCATTGGTTTAGGAACTAGTCGTTCTTGAAAAGTCGCATTGAAAATCACCTTGCAACGTGGTCGTGACGTTGAGCATGACTATAGTTGCACTAGTCGTCGCGACAACGTTGAAGCAACTGCATACGAAGTATTTATTATTTTGGGATTAGGAACGACGAATAACGTTTATTGGACAACTTTCTTTTCATTATTCCAATTGAATTTTCCATGGTTCTCTTAACACTTTGGTCACAAATTTTTGCATGAAGCTCATTATGACCATCTTGCATATGGCCGCAACATTCCATTTCGATGGGTTTCGTTTAATATGAAATATTAAGGAACAAAAATTTTGAATGGCCATATTTTATGGAAAATCCTGTACGATTTAGCTGGTTAACGAACATAACCGAGCCATTTGGGAACAGAATCCACTCTAAAAATTTCAAGTATCTAGTACAATCCCTTCGAAAGTTATTCTGCTAAGGGAAGGACGGACGGCCACACGGACAGAATTGAATTTGACCACGAATTCGTCATCAGGGAGTCCAACCCTATCGTTTGAGACCATTTTCGACTCAAAATTCGAAAATTACAGACATTTGGGTAAAACGATATAGCACTCGTTCAACTAGAACGATCGTTCAAAAACGAGTTTATTACAAGATTTGTCCATCGACCGCATTATGAATTGAGGATAAATTCTTGATTAAAAAGGTTTGAACATGACATACATTTGACACAGTGGCGGTGCTGTCACTATTTTTGGGTGGTGCGAGATCAGGAAGTGGCGCCCCTACAACTATAAAACCGAATTTTTACTGTCATAAATTTCAAATCATTGAAATTGAAAAGTTCTTCTGACCAATTTGAGCGAGTTATGGATAATAGGCTCTACCTTCCGTAGTGCGAGTAGGTATAATATATATGATAGAAATTACAGTTGGGAAATAATAACAATAAAGCTTTTATTCATTTCAAACAACTCAAATATGCACTTTTCGAGCTGTTTTTTATCAATTCACCATAATTAAGATATTGTGCTATATCATTTTCTATGTACAAGATTCCATGATCGTATACTTAGTCCTTCATGGCACATTGTAGATCGTAAATGAGTTTTTATGATCTTCAATTTACTAAAACTTCTTAACCTTAAACCTTAACCTTAGACATAGTCTAAGGTTCGAACAGCAATAACTCTCAAATTATGTAACAGAAATAATGTACATAAGTGTTGTTTTGTAGCTAATATCCTTGCATGTTAAACCATTGAAAATAAATTTTACTTCAATGTGCTAGTTCTTGTACCATTGCAGATTAACTAAGAAAATCCGTACATATTTTTAACTAAAACTTTTTTAAAGAATTTTTTATGGCGTTTTCAAGTTGAATGCTTTTATATTGTTAGACTTCAATAAAAGGTGGTAGTATCATCTTTCCAAAAACATTTTTTTCACATCTGTATTACCTTTATGTCTAAAGAAATCGATATTATTTGGAAGGGTCAACGGAAATAAAAAAGTAAATTTGAAATGGGGGCTACTCCAAAACTAAGGCGGTGAACTTTCAAATTAGGGTGTTTTTGTCGATAAAATTAGGTATATTTGATGCCCTTAAATTATCGCTAAGTCATGACCAAACACACTGTATATTGCTTCCAGATCAGTAGGTCTTCCATCCACTGCTTCATATTCAAATAACCGTCTTTTTTCTCGCAATCGGCCTCAGAAGCTATTTCTTTAGCTGTAATTAAAGCTGACGAAAAGCTACGATACGGTTCCACGAATTCCGAACAATTTTTCAGTAATCGCGATACATTTGACAGGTCCATAGTTTCAGACTGCACCGCTTTACTCACAATATTCACTCGAAACAAATTCATGTCTGCCCCATATTTATAATATATCGTTTTTGGGGCCCCTCTCCTGATGGCGCCCGGTGCGACGATTTTGGCGCCTCTCTCGAGATGGCGCCCGGTGCGATCGCACCGCTCGCACCGCCCTAGAACCGCCGCTGATTTGACATAATATAAATTTCCACTGGAACAGTTCCAGTAGATAGAGTTGTGGCATTACTCGTATTGCTTATACTTTGTTTTCTGTTGACCATGAAAATTGCACATCAAAATATCATGAATTGAACATTAAAATAGGTCATTATTGTTCAAATTCGTAAACAATTCACCTTCTATTTTGAGGTCGAAGGAAAAGGTAATAATTTCACAAAGACTTAAAATTCCAACTCGACTAGCAGAACTAATTTTACTCATGTCATTCTCAAAAACTGAGATGGGTGGTACAACTATTTCATATGGTCAATAACTGTGAATAATTTTGGGCCACTTCTACTCGAATTCAATTGATTTTGAATATTTTTCTAATTCTTGAATTATTTGAATAAAATTCTCGAAGTACATTCGCTGAATTCAACTGAAATATTCCACAAGACGAAGGAGAAATATGAGAAGATCTCATCCCTAATTCACACTGTTGATTTTTTCATGAACCCGTTACATTCCAACAATTCAAACAAAGAATCAAATATGTCAGATTCCACCCCTCGCCCTATCATTTTACCAAGCTCACTATGTTTTCTATGTAATTCTCGTATTTCCAAGAACTCGTATAAAAGCTGTAAATATTTCTTACACCCTCATGTTCTATTCATAAAAGTGGAAGGGTGGAGATATGACGATAATATTTCCAGCCATTATTCGAATAAAAACCAAGGCATCCCCAGGGAACCCTTTGTCTGTGGGAAGATAATTTCGGTTTCCTTCTTGGACGCCTTGCTCGTCCTGCTTCATCAAATGTCGCTGTCATTTACATTTTTCTTTAACGGTGGTGTGGTTGTTGCTTGTTCTAGAGTCCTTTGAATATGCATCGTCTGGTTTTCTTGTAAACGGATAAGGAGCATCTGGTTTTACGCAAATGAAGCGGAAAAACTTTCTGAGTGAAACTTATCGTTTAATTTTTAGATAGTGTCTGGAGGAAGAATGTCCCCTTCAGTTGACCAAACCAAAGGTCTTGGTGAAAGAAAGGCTGGTCTGATAACTCTTATTTGATTTTTTTCATTTTGCTCGTGGTTTAATTGATAGCACAAAATAAATTTCACTTGAATCGGTTATTCTGTTATGGAAATATAGAGATTCTTCTTTTCAATATTCCAATTGAATTTTCTATGGTTCTGTTGACACTATGGCCACAAAATTTTGCATGAAAATTCAGTATAACAGTCTTCATCCACAAGAAAAATTTCACTTGAATCGGATATCCTGTTATGGAAATAAAAAGATTCTTCTTTTCAATATTTCAATTGAATTTTATATGGTTCTGTTACCACAATGGCCACAAAACTCTGCATGAATATTCAATGTGTCAGTCTTTATTCATGAAATAGATTTCATCCGAATCGTATATTTTTTTACGGAAATGAGGAAGTTTCTTCTTTTCAATATTTCAATTGAATTTTCTATGGTTTTGTTTACACTATGGCCACAAAATTTTGCATGAAGCTTATTATGAGCATTTTGCGTTTGGTCGCAACATTACATTTGAATAAGTTTCGTTTTGTCTGAGATATTGAGGAACAAAAATTGTGAATGGCCATATTTTATGTAACACCCTGTACGGTTTGGCTGGTTAACGAACTTAACCTAATCATTTTGGAACTGAACTCACCCTGAAAATTTCAAGTCTCTAGGGTCTAGGACAATCCCTTCTATTGTACAAACGGACGGCCGGACGGCCCTACAGACAGAATTAAATTTGACCACGAATTCGTCATAAGGGAGTACAACCCTATCGTTTGAGACCATTTTTGGCTCAAAATTCGAAAATTACAGACACTTGTTCAAAACGATATACCACCCGTATAAGGAGAACGAGCACTCAAAAATACGAATTATTCTCATGAACAATATGTGTATTGATATAGGGATTGATGTGTTTTATGACTCAAATAGCTGAAAGGATTTTAATATTAGGTATGCACTAGCGACCTGCCCCGGCTTCGCACGGTACCGCCGCAAACGCTATGTCCCGCAATTTTTAAATCTGTAATATCTTCGAAAATATTCACTTAAATCATACGGTGTAAAGGGCCATATAGATCTATATTAGATGAACAATGTATTCAAAGTATTTAATTGGTTAAGTATTAATGCTGTATTGGTTGAAATCGCTTCGAAAATTAGCCATTATTTGTCGTAAGAAGTAAATGACAAAAAAAGTTATTGTGGGTTATCCATAAGAGATAGACATATACCATCACGGACTTTTCTGTAGACCTTTTCAATGTGTACAATACTTAGTCCATTATTTCGATAAAACTCGTAGGGTTCAGCCTGCGTTTGCAATGTAAGCGGAAAAAATGAAATTATTTACGACTTCACATTAGAAACCTCAAAAAGGACAGTACTTCTCCACTATTGAATGGATGTTATTATACATATAAAAAAAACGTATCAAAATCCGTTGCGTAGTTTCAAAGATTTAAGCATACAAAGGGACATAGGGACAGAGAAAGCGACTTTGTCTTATACTATGTAGTGAAGTGATGTTTCATGGATGGTTCACGAGATAAGAGTACCGTTTTATCATATACCTAGGCTGATGAACAACATTTCAGAAGTTTGGAAATGATAACACCCTGATATAGGCATGCTAATCTATTCAACACTTCCTCGCTGTTGACGTAAACTTTCTTTAAAGGGAAACTTATAATTGCAAACTCATTATTTTACGGCTATGTGTAAACAAGGCCATCTCCTTCAGAAGTAGTGCAGCGAACAAACACTTTATGATCACGTTGTGATTTCAAGCAAGTAGTTATAATGAAGTGGTAGTTATCTAGTCATTCTGCACTGATGATCTTTTTTCATGAAACCAAACTCTCTTCTCAATCTCGTTGATTATAATTTTAATTTCGGCAAAATGTGAGAAATCGAGAATATATATTTTCTACACGCTGGATTATTCATTCAATAGAAACACAATTTCTACCAATAATTGAGATGTTATATTACTAAGTATTTCTGAAGATTCAAATAAGATACAATTGAAACCAATTTTTGGTTCTTCTTCATATTTTGCTTCAATGTGAATATAATGATGTCATTCGATTCATTCAATGATGATCAAATTTCTTGAAACTGTAAGAATGAATGTTTCATTGACGAGTTTGATATCTTCAGTTTTTTTATTTTGTAGGTCAAAGTAGTGCTTCAATATTTCATATTCACAGGAACCTCCGTGCCTCAAACAACAAGCACATTTATACTTTTTTTACGACCGAAAGTTTTCATCCACCTTCCCTCAATCATTTCAGTTTAGAAAGTGTCACTTTCGCGCACTAGTGCGTAAAGTAAGATATGTCATATATCGTTTTTAAATGTACATTTCTAATAGATTTTACCTGTATATTACTATTCAAACTAGTATAGGTCATCTTCATGCACTTTACAATCTACGAGTGTTACTCTTCAACAGCCCCAGTTACCACCAACTAACTACTGCGGACCGGCTATTCTGACGCATTTGCTGAATACAACAAACTGTGTTTTCAACATTAATATTAATAATAAATAGTCAATTTCCATAGAATTTTCTGTACGTTGAAATATATTTTCAATGTTCTTTTTGAATCTTAATGCGGCCGTAGAAATCCATGCGTTGAGTGTCTTTTCCGCCCTTGACTGCTTGCCCGAACTCCGCTTCGCGTTGTTCGGGTCAACGGCAGTCGCGTGCGGGAAAGTATCACTTTCCGCACTTGTTAGGAAAAGAATGATTCTTTTTCCATTATGAAGAAAAAAGCGTACAATGCTCATTATGTGAATAATCTGTTCCGTAGTTCATGAAAATCTTTAAGTGTATTTATCACACCTGATGATTTCTCTGTTATACGACACTCTAACCCCGTTCACATATTATTGAGCGCGAAATAGGCGTTTGTTTATTTATCTGAGATTGGCAGTATTTGCTGTCATAACGTAAAATAAAGTCAACGTTGCCGAATGTACCCGGCCTCGTCCGACGAACTACCGAGTTATCAGAGAACTCTATGCAATATTGACAACATTGCGTATCAATCTGACAAGAAAATAAACAACATAACCTAAAATTTTGATATACACAGTGGAATAAGCCAAATTTCCATGGACAACCGACAGCTCAGCGTTTCGTTAACGGACTAAATGCATTATCTCGATTTCCTTCGACACCACTCAACGTTTGACGAAAAAGACTGCGAAATTTTGATGTAAAGTGTTTCTATCGATCATATCAGATGAGGAGAAATGAGTTATTCTCTGTGGACCCTGATCCTAGCAACAGCTAGACAGGAACACCATATGGCGTGCATTTCGGGATTTGGGGTGAATAATTCAAAGGAAAAATGAATAATGCAGTTTTGAGATGAATAATTCCTGATATTTCGAGTGCACCCATTCTCTTGAAAATATGGAATCAATGTGAGCAAATAGAGAGAAAATGAGTTGAGTTTGGTGAATTAAAAAGATTCAATCCAATAACTCTATTCGGAATAGAGTGGAAAATTAGGACAGAGTGGAGAATAATTCAATTATCTTTCCACTCGACTGGAAATAATTTCCAGGAAAAAAGAAATGAATAAAATTCAATTTGCCTATGTATATACACAATACAAATTTTATTTCCGCGTTTTTCATCTCATAAAATTTTTAATAGAAGGGAACTATGGACAGGCAGATGTTTGGGCTGTACAAAAAGTGTATTCAGTTTTGAAAATGGAAGAGGTACACTGCAGCGAATTTACCTAATGTAATTGACTTCATACAGTGTCAGTTGCAGGAACGTCCATTAAAATTTAAAGGTCCATTAAACTCTTAATCCTCCATTATTACAAGGAACTAATGGAGGATTAAGGGTTTAATGGACCTTTAAATTTTAATGGACGTTCCTGCAACTGAGCAATAGTCAAATAATGAAATTTGATGCATTCGTATTGAAACTTTTCGAGGAAAACGTAAATGGAATCATGTGAATTGAAATTATCGATATTCACTCACTGTGAAAATATTTTGTGGAAACCAGTAAAACGATGGTGCCTTCTTAATGAAAACAATTGTAACTAGTGCTGCAAAATATTGAAAAGTTTCTATTGACTGAGCAGAAGTGCCAAAAGTAAGATCCATAATTTCACAAAGAAAAAGTCAATTTGAGATTGAGAAGTTGAACCTATAAAATTGCTGAGTACTACCAGTGTGTTCTAGATATTTGAATTGTATCATCAGTTGTTGTTACTGAAAAATTTGCTCAAGATGAAGGGAATATCAGTGCAAATTTTTTAAATCGCCAGAAATTCAATTCGAAGAATTTGAGCTAGAAATTCTTACAAGATGTAAGGAATATCAGTGCTAATTTTTTGTATCACCGTAGACTCCATTCTAACTACATTATGTCACGGAAAAATCTATATCACTGATATGAATAATATTTTATAAGATTGAGGTAAGGAGTTAAATGGTTTTCTTTTGATATGTGCCATTATATTACAAGCGATCCAATTAATGATTTGAATAGAAGAAAATATTGATTTCAACTGCCTTTAACAGAATTCTCGAAATCATTCTCAAGTACTCCTAGAAAAAATTCAACTCTAACACAATATTCAAGAAAATCCGAATAACCATCAGTCAACCGTTTGTTGATATCAAAACGTCTGAGTTCCAATAATGAGATAAGATCCAGCCTAAAAATGATTGTTTTTTTTACAACCGAATAAAACAAAAATAGATCCAAGTCATTGATTATTTTTTCCTGAGAACTGTCAAAAATGGCAAACATTTCAAAAAAGTGTTTGAAGTGTTCTCCTACAACGTCCTGCGAATTTTGACTGAAATGTTGAATACAAAAAGTGAATATGATGGAAATAGCAATAATAATATTCAATTATATATTCTCTTTTGTTGATCCTAGTTACAAATCTTGCCAAATAATGATACCTGTTGGTCAATTGCAGGCGATGTTTTCAGGGCAGGGGCAGGATTGATTTATTCAACAACGATTTGTTATGTGGTAGTGTTACACGTTATTAAATGTTCGTTAAACAATATATCAGGCATTGATACCGTGAGGTTGACATTGCACAGGTGGGTGACATAATTTGCATTTAATTGTTTCAGTTCGCTTCTGTACTATACGTATATTGTAAACTTTGTTCAAGCCACCTACGCAGTAATAACATCGAAATACATTGAAGGGTGGGTACATCCTGGGGCGTGCACACAGGATGATATTTTCTTTCAGATTCTCTGACTAGGTGCAGCATGTCATTGGGTATTATTTTACTTTTCGGAAGTTTTGGTCATAGACCAAATAAACTAAGTTTGTCTATGGTTTTGGTTGTCAATTATTTTGTGATGCATATTTAATGAAATGTCATAATTTTGAAAGGTCGAATCACGGAGAATTAAGAGAAAGCTTGATATGAAAGTTTGAGCTTGTGAAGTGGGTGAAGTTTCGGGCATTTTTTTTACAATCACAATAATTAAGATATTCCTATGATATTTGGTAAACACCTTGTATGTCGCACAATATAAAGAACTTTATTGTTATTGAGCAAAAATTAAATTTTGCTAGTTTTAACAATATCAGAGGAATATAAATTCGAAGCATAATAACTCGGAAGTTATTTACAGGCTCGTTTTCAGCAAATTGAATTAGTGGTGAGGGTGATTCCAGAGCAATAGAAAACTTATAATATCCTAAAATTCCTAAAACGTTCATTTGAATTTGCCGGAGGACGTATGGTGATATCGCCTACTACGTTCACCCTATTCTTGTGCTCTTGCTCTACTAAAACGAGTGCTATATCGTTCAGCTCAGATGTTTGTAATTCACGAATTTTAATGCAAAAATGGCCTTAAACAATAGGGTTCGATTCCCTGATGATGAATCCGTCGTCAAATTCAATTCCGTTCGTGGGGTCGTCCGGCTGTGAACACGATAACTTTCGGAGGGATTGTCCTAGAGACTTGAGATTTTCAGGGTGAATTCGGTTCCTAAAGGCTGTTGAGTACGTTAACTAGCCGAATTAGCTCATAAAATATGGTCATCCAAAATTTTTGTTCTCCAATATTTCAGACAAAATGAAACCAATCGAAATGGAATCATGCGGCCACATTTAAGATGCTCATAATAAGCCTCATGCAAAATGTGGTCATAGTGTTAACAGATCCATAAAAAATTCAATTGGAATATTGAAAATAAGAATCTTTATATTTCCATAACCAAATATTCGATTCGAGTGGAATTTATTTTGTGAATGAAGATTGATTTAGCGATTGTTCATGCAGAATTCCAAAATCATAGAATTCAATTTTTTTCACAATTATGAACTTTGTCTAATCATTTCGAATTTTTCACATATTTCATCTTTTGGAGATTTCACAGAATGTAACTCCCATCGTGCTGAGATTTCGCATTCATATATTCAGTATCAATCCCAAGTTCTATACAACATTTTGAGGTAAAATAGTATTATTGCTCCACCAATGAACGAGCGCTCAAAGCAACCTGCTCAAGGCTTTTCGTTAATTTATCTTCAATTTTTTTTAAATTTTAAAAATGAAAATATACAGGGTGAATCCTGTTGAACTGTACATACTTCACACAGAGTTGAAGGACACTTTGCTGGTTTCAAAAAGACCCCACATGAAAGGTCTCAAACGATTCGTTTGAATTATACAGGGTGATTTCCCGTTTTGTGTCATATTTTAAAAATGCTTTATTGGACGAACGAATAATCACAAATTCATCAAATTTGGTACGTAGGAGGACTGTATCAATCTCCATACAGCTGAGTTAACAGATTATCAGTTTCCAGGACCGGACTCTATTTTTCTGATATTATCGGAATTTATAAAAAAAAACACCCTGTAGATGAAAAAGTCAATAAACCTGTCATGACAGTTCAAACTTCACTGAAAACTCTTCAATAAGGAGTAATAAAATCACGTGGCACACCTACAAATTCAAAGAAAAAAATATTGAATATACTTACTCGGAGATAAATTTTTTGGACGGCCTAATTCACATAGAAAACCATACCCAAATATATCAAAAGTTGAAGACAGGAGAATATTATCAGTTCGAATCCTCTCCATATTCAAATATTCCAATATTCAGGTAATTTTCGTCAGTTTCCAGGACCTGACTCTATTTTTCTGATATTATCGGAATTTATAAAGAAAATCACCCTGTAGATGAAAAAGTCAATAAACCTGTCATGGCAGTTCAAATTACACTAAATAGTCCTCAATAAAGAGTATTAAAATCACGTGGCACACCTTCAAATTCAGAGAAAAAAATTGAATATGGGTACTCGGAGATAATTTTTTTTTGTACGGCCAAATTCACAAAAAAAACATACCCAAATGTATCAAAAGTTGAATATTAATAGTTAAGATCTTCTACGCATTCAAGTATTCCAAGATTCAGCGACGGACTCCCATTGCAGATTGGGTTTTTCAATAGATGATAAGTCGAAAGATTCGCCCTGAATATGGAACACCCCAAAAAACTGTTACAGGAGACCGAACAACATTGAATAACCTACAAGAAATTTTAATGAAATCGCGAGACACACAAATAGATTAAAAAAAAATGAATAATCGTACTCAGAGATAATTTTTTTGGGCGGCTGAAGTTTAGTAGAAGAACTATACCGAAATGCATGAAAAGTCGAATATTAACTTGTTAGTGAATTTGGCCGTACAAAAAAAATTATCTCCGAGTACCCATATTCAATTTTTTTTCTCTGAATTTGTAGGTGTGCCACGTGATTTCATTACTCTTCATTTTCTCTTGGAATGAATCGATGTTTTTCCTGAAAGATTCCGATTTCATGGTCGGCTGAAGTTAGTAAGGTACGTCTAGATTCCAAATTCTTAGACAAATTGAACTCTCACATATCTTCGTCTAGAGAATGCACCGAAAATTAACATACTCCTTCTAATTCTCGAAACCAAAGCAAATATTTTGTCTACTCACGTGATAGTCTGTTGTCCAATGAGGGGTGGTCCCATTCAGTCTCCCTCGGTGTCCAATCTCTTTTACGCAGAAAGCTGCTATAGTCCTCTTGATTTCTTGTACTGACTGTGTCTGTGGATACTCGAGCAGTCGCTAAAATAAATAAAAGAAATGTAAATATCTCAAACTGAATTAAAAGCCAGATGGTTTCGTATTCGAATTGTTTGTTTGAATTAATCAACCAATCATCAGAGTTGGGGATCATCATCGCCCTGATTAAACAAGGGATGTTTTTCCGGTTACTGAACAGGGGAAATACTACTGCTTGGGAAGTAAGGATGAATGAGGGATAATGAGATTTCTCTAGATGTTCTGATTTGAATTCCTGATGATTTAAGGTGAATTTTTGGACAATCTTTGAAGAATAGAAATAATTTTTATACAGGGTGTCTACTTTTCAAGTCGACAAACTTCGAGGGGTGATTATAAAAGTGATTTGCAACAAAAAATGTCATATAACACATGGTCGAAATGTTGACGGTTATTCTTCAATTAAACATTTCTTGCTTTCACGAGATATTTCGAGTTTTTTCTCTAAAATGATCATTATGCAGTTTTCCTTGTAGTCTCATCAAATTTGACCGCATATTCGGAAAAGGCAATAAATTTGCTACTGCAGGCGTGGTAAGGAGAAGAATATCATGATTCTGAAGTTAACAAAATCAGTCCTATTTTTGCAATGGTTTTTTCGATGAAATATTAATAATTTTGCAGACTTTTTCCTTTTAGTAAAAAAGTACCTCAATTAGTGTACTTTCGAATGACATATCAACTGTTGAGTTTATAATACTCGTTGGAGAACCTCGTATATTGTTTTTTGTTTAAATTGCGCAGTTCATTGGTATCAGGGATCTAGATTGGACATCTCCCCTCCGCAAATACGACAAATTCTCTTCAGTCATGAAAAGACATTTCGCCCGTTTTCACCTTTATCTAATCGTTTAATCGCTGTATCGCTCGCTGTTATAGTTTTCATTTATTCCAACTACGAGCTGATTTCTGTGCACAAAGGACTCTTTTGTGCTCCACCCAGCAGTCAGGACTCTATTCCAACTTTGGAACATAAAGTAGCAGGTAAGGTTTCTGATACCACTGCTTTTCATTTTATACAGTAGACTTTTCTCTTCCACACATTGAAATCTACCGTTTTGCCAGCAATACGGACTATTGAATTTTGATTCAGTTGTGGAATAACTGATAAATCAAAAATGAAAAATCTATCAATTCAGATTCTTTCTCATTTTTCCAATTTTTTTCATCTTGCATGAAAAAAAAAAGTTGAAACAAAGATTTTCTATCGAATATATTGCAGTTGAAATCGAGGAACAAATCTATCAATTCAGATTCTTTCTCATTTTTCCAATTTTTTCTCATCCTGCATGAAAAAAAAGAGTTACAGCAAAGATTTTCTATCGAATATATTGCAGTTGAAATCGAGGAACAAATTCATTTCATTTTCAGAACATATTTCTTGAGAAAATGCTAGGGGAAACGTTGAATATAAGAAAAGAATAAGATGAAAATAGACCAAATAATATTTTAATGATTATTCCATCATCAACAATTTCACGTCAACAACTTCAGTTCAGTTTTGAGCTAGATCAAACGAATAAAATTCATATCTGTAGGGAAAAAACCGTAGGGTGATAGGTTCAGTTGTTAACATCCTGATAGTGATTGACACTGTGCAGATATATACCGATGTTATAAAAGATTATACTACATCGAACAGTGATTGACCCAGTATTTAACCTTAATTTTATAATCAATCAAATATTTCTTGGAACCTTCCAACAAATAAAAAACTTCTTACGAATATAAAACAGAACATAATCGGAAAATATATACGCAAAAATGTGCAGTCGCTATCCTTAAGTAAACATAATATACACCCTTTGACACTAGTGCAAATTCTCGCGCCAAATATCTAATGTTACCGTTTTCAGAATGATATACTGAGGACTCGAATAAAAATAAAACATTCTGAAATATGAGGACACAGATGAAAAACCCTAGATAGCACCAATAGTAAGGCTCTGAAAAGGGGAGTATACCAGACAGCCATGCTGGGTCCAACCACAGACTCGAAAATTACAGAACAATTCGAATTAAATGAAATCTGTAATCGAATAAATGCTTATGCTTACCTGTTTAGTCTCCAACTTTATTGTTTTGAATAAAAAATCAATACTTTCTATTAACTATTCTTCAAAAAAAGCACGCAACTAACAATAGAGCACAATAACTGAGAAATTGACATTACCATCTGTAATTTTCGAGTCTATGGTTGGACCCAGTCAGCCTGTCTGGCATACCTATCTTTCTAGTGCTCTACCAATAGTTTATTACATCGGTATATATGTGACGATCATCAATACTTTTTGTTATTTCTTTGTTTATATGGAATAAAATTGTCTAAACCTTCTTATTTCTCTATTATTTTTAGTATTAATGTCTCAATGACCCATATAATGAGAAAGTATGAGTGAGAAAAAGCGGGATGATATCATAATCAAAATTGATGCAAAAGTGAGATGAAATGATGTCAATATCACACTGGTTGTCAATAACTATCGAAGTGTGTCAATGACTATCAAATATGTAATTTCGACGAAATTGGGTCTCCTCGACTATTCAATCGATATTCATTGAAAGTTTGAAGGTAATACCATAAAAGCAGCATTCAACTATAGTTCCGTAATAATAACCATGGTGATACAGTAAAATGAGGAACCGAATACGTACTGAAGTACTGAAAGTATCCATGCAAAAGTATAGGTTTTACCCTATACCTATTTCAGAATAGATTGAAGTTTTGTGTATTACCCACAGAAGTTCTTCACCTAAATTTCAGTACTTCCCACGAATTTTTCAGTCTGAAATATGTGCATCTCTTTTTTCATAAACCCAGATTGCTGCACCGGACAGAAAGGATCAAAAGTGAAATACGCCGGCAATCCAGCGATAATAGATTCGGAAGCTGGCTGTAACAAATTGTTCCCGAGGTCAATCTGATATTCATACCCAATTTTTCACCGAAATGGGTAACAAAAAAGGACCGATGATAATGACACAATTCCAATAGACGTTAGTCCTATCGAACATTGGCCTCTGTGTTCTCCCTCATCCATCGTAACCGAGTTAAATTCGTAAAGTTGGGAACGGAAGGTCAATAAAACGTTGGAACTGTCTTATAACGACGTTTTTTTATTAAGTAGCAATTGCTTCGAAGGGTTTTCTGAGGGAAATTGGGAGCAGATAGAATCGATACGAAGTGGCAGCGAGCGACTGGAACGATTCCATTTGATAATTCTTATTCAGTTCCCAAGGTTTTGATGGAAAAAGTGGTATTATGTATTTGCTTATTTTTAATAGGTCTCAATTCTTCAGAGAAATTATTACCAATTTAGAGCAGATGAGTCTAACCAAAAAATTCTATAATAATCCTGACGTTAGGCCACAATTTTTTGCGAGCTTTGGCATATTGAGAAATATCAAATCTTATATCATTCACCCTAAAACTCGAGTGAAGAAAAAGTGCAATATAAGTAATGATAGAAAGAAACAGAAAAAAATTGTAGAATAAATAAATACTTAAATTGAATTACTTTGATCAAGAAACCGCACAAGAAGTTGATATTTGTGATACATCAATTGAAAGATAAACTGGATTTATATACAATACTTCGGAAAGGAAGAAGGAGAAGCATAAAATAAAACCGGAACATGAAAGAGGGAGAACTGAAGCGAGAAAGCAGTTTCAGATGAGTTCAGTATTCAATTGTATTAATTCAGTATGAAATCTATTGTTTTTGTTTGAATAACCATTAATAATGAATAAAACTTTGTTTTATTCATTCTGTTCACTTTCAAAGCGCGCTATTCAATTCAAAACATAATGCAAATTTATTATCATTGCAGTTCATTTGGGACTTGAACAGAAAAATTGCATCTTTAATTTTATCAATTCATATAACGACACATAAAAATAAAAAAAAGGATACTTTAGACAGGTTTGGACAAAATTTAATTTGGATATCGAAATTCTAATAATTTAAAAATTTTTTCGATAGGCGGACATGGGCAATTGATAAATCGTTTTTGACTTCATTTCATCCTAGTTCTCATCTCGAATTGTTAATAATTTTTTTGATTCATTTCTATGGATGTTTGATATTTAGTTCTTTCTTTCAAAGAAACTATTAATATTTGATGATGTATACAGAATATTTTCACCGATGATTGGTTATAAACATATTACTATCAATTACTATATTCAGTAGGTGATGGAATTTCAAACTTTCGATTCGAAGTAGATAATACAAAAAATATTTCTCGAATGAAATAAATAACATGACATCAAAAATTATTATTATTATATGTTATTGATACTGTTCTCAAATTGATTCCTATATGTGAAAGTGAAACCTAGGAAGTGTGTGTACCAATATATCATTACATCGTTAAAATTCCACTACTTGTGTACACTCAATTGCATTTGATTGATTCGATATAATCATTACTGTATGATATTTACTCAAGGAAAGTTCATTAATAGCATTACACCAATGACATAAGACGAAAACTATTGAAGCCATATTCACAGATGAATTATGTATCTGAATTCGTTTACAAAATTGTTTTTTTTTCTTATCTTAAAAAAAATGAAACCCGCTGAGAAGGCAGAGAATATAACAAAAATGTAGGGAAAAATATTTTTCGAGTAGTTACCTATTTCGGTTTTTTCGTTTCCCCAATGAAACAAATTCATCAAGGAATGTGAAAGCTTACCGTCTTGAATCCTAAACATACTGTAATTTTTTTATTCAAAAAAATGATTTTTCACCTTAAATTGACTCAACATCGAAAAAGCACCCTTATTTTCAATCGAAAATTTTTGTTTGTTAAAATCTCTTTTTTCTCAGAGTAGATTAGATTAGACTAGAGGAGGGGCGATAATATATACATTAATTGCTATGGTAAATGTTCACAAAAAATGTAAAGAGCTTCGCTGCAGCTGGAAACTCTATGTAACATTTGAAAGTTGGCTGCTGAAAACATATTTTTCATACTATGCATTTTCGATTTTGAGTCAGTACTTATAAGGTGAGAAAATGTTTATTTTAAATTGTAGAAATTACAGCACGTTTGTGATATAGAGAGGCAGGTTTCCACCAAACTCCGGGAAATGAAATGTGAAAGATAAACATAAAAGAACAATAATTTGTTTCTTATTAATTATTCACATGAATTTTGAGGCTATGTTGAAAAGTGTGATTGCAAAAGTGGTAGATCTTTATATTTCCCACAACTCCTTTACCCTACGACTTGTCGTTTTGCTGAAAATCAAAATAAACCGTTTTTCACTCTTAAAAATTCACCCGATTCCACTTTCCGACCTAAAATCGCCTGTAATAGTAACTTACGTAATAAGTCCAGAAAATAGTTTTTTTTTGAACGAATAGATAAATTCTTGGAAGAGCCGTAGGCGACTCTTGGAAGTCTGTGAGTTTAAAAAAATTTTGTTGGGCGTGTTGCGTTCGATAGTTTTTCGGCAACCGTTTAAATCGCTGCTGCTTTCAATATTTTAGTGCAAATTCAGATTGAAAACGAGCAAACTTTTTTCTCTGCCTTTCCCAATGGGTTGGATTCTACTATGTATTTATTTCTTTTTCTAAACATTTCCGAAGGCTTCAGCTCTTGTCCCATAATAATCAAATATACCTCAAAAGTGAGGGAATCTGAGAATCTGAGATCTTGCACGAATATAATTTACAAGATATGTCACAATGACACCAAAGAATGATCATGAAACGACTCGAACAACCAGAACATGGTCCGGGTAAACAAGAAAATATAAAAATGAGATGTGAATTCAATGAATTTTAGAAAATCCATTCAGTTCTCCAATACACCTTTTTTCGGACATTACACAGAAACTACACCCAACAAACATCATGCATGCAAATAGCCACGGGTAAATGAACCCGCCAGCAAAAATCCGCTCAAATTCCGACGGTCTGCAGAAAAATTTTGTAAATGCGGGAGAATAGGAACAAAGGGACAACTGAGTTGCACATCCCGAATTATCAGCCCAATGTTGAAAGCCCCTATCCAGCAGGAATGCTCCTGAAGGAGGAAAAACAAAGGACCCCCAATTCTCGTGAAACTTCAGCTATGATGGTTATTTCACCCCGGACGAAGATTCACCTGAATCCCGAATATACAGCCACTGAATTGCTGAAAAAGCGAAGGACTAGAATGTCCTCATATAACCATTGTAGACGCAGAAACGAATGGTCAGCAGTTCTTTTAAAAGGAAATATCAGACAAATTTCCATCTGAATCTGAAATCGCTGAAAAATCACATCGAACCACCTGAGAGTTGTAAAAGGTTTTAAAATGAGATCGAACTAAATGAATGATTCATTTTGGAAGTTAAGGATTTTTTCGTGCTTGTTTATGTTTTACTTTTTCTTCTTTTTCTGAAATGAGGTAATGTAATCCAAAAAATTCCTGGCGTAACGAAAGCGTCTGCACGCTCGTTAAAATTAAATTCAATTCAATTTTATCCATCACAATAGGTACAAAAGTTATTTCATCAACCAGCTTATTAAAGACAGCGACTAATAGTCAAGATATTTCGCTCCGCTCACGTGTTCGAGACCATTAGTCGCTCGATTAAAAAGCGAGTTGATCACAAGATTTTTCCGACGATCTCAATATGAGTTGTGTGACAGTTACTGATTGAAATAAGTTTTCATTTTGCACGAGACATAATAAAATTTCTATGTATCTATGTTTCCTTTGAGTTTTAACATTTCTCGTAGTGAGTCTGAATACTTTGTGAACGGTTGGCATAAGAATTGCACATTAAAAAAGCAGAAATTGAGCATTAAACATTGGTCATCAATGATTAATTTCGTACATATTAAAATCCCCCCCTATTTTGAGATCGACGGAAAAAGGTTATAAATGAGATCAATCTAAATGAAAGGTTTATTTCGGGAGTTCTTATGTATTACTTTTTCACCTTTTCCAAGAATAAGGTAATGTATGCTTTTTATAAAAATCCAACAAATTCCTGGCGTGAAATCGAAAGCTCCTACACGCTTGTTCAAATTCAATTCAACCCAATTGTATTCATCACAATAGGTAAAAAATAATTAAATGGGAAAACCGATCATTCAAATTTGAATATCCTGAAAGATGAAAGATTTATTACTTTCTAAATACAATTTTTTTATGGTTTTTCCACCCCGGACGAAGATTCACTTGAATCCCGAATATACAGCCACTGAATTGCTGAAAAAGCGAAGGACTAGAATGTCCTCATATAACCATTGTAGAAGCAGAAACGATCGGTCAGCAGTTCTTTTAAAAGGAAATATCAGATAAATTTCCTGGATCTGAAATCGCTGAAAAATCACATCGCACCAACTGAGAGTTGTAAAAGGTTTTAAAATGAGATCAATCTAAATGAATGATTCATTTCGGTAGTTAAGGATTTTCTCCTCATATAACCATTGTAGACGCAGAAACGAGCGGGAGCGGTCAGCAGTTATTTGTGAGGAAAATATCAGACAATCGTGAAAGGTGTTACAATAAGATGGATCAACCTGTATAAATAATTAATTCCAGAGGTTGAAAATTTCTTCACGCTTGTTTATGTGTTCATTTTAATGAGGCCTTCTTCAAATATCAATTATGTACATATTGTTATGAAAGGACCTAATATGGAATAGGAAACCCTTGAGCACCTGTCCATATTGAGAAAACGATCATTCAAATTTGAATATCATGAAAGCTATAGGATTCATTCAATCATAAATCAAATCTTAATCCTAGCCTGAAAATTTGAAGTTTTCAGGTTTTTCCTGTCAGTACACACGATAAAAACCACTATTTTCAAAATATGAAATTCAAGCAGTTTTCCAAAATTCCAGTATATGTTTTTTATTCATTTTTCAGACAGAAATTGAAGAAATCATTCAAGGATATACATGGTGTTTCCTAAACAAAAATGCGGCAAAAATTCAGTAGTTGTTCCTTGGACTATTTTAAGCATGTTTTGCCCTTTGATGATTTTTGAAAAACCTCTTTATTTCAAAGATACGGGGCGAACAACATTTTTCATATTTTTAAAATTAATAATAGTTTAAATAAAAATGCGTAACGCACTGTGTTTACTAAGTAGGTACAATGTATTTTTAAATTTGTTTAACAACATTCCAATTACTAAAAACGACCAGTTTTTTGACTTAAAATTGATAAGTTCAGATGGTAAAGGAATACAGATTAAACACGGTTTTCATTTGAATTCGTTTTTTTGGCTAGAGGTGGTCATTTTCAACAGTTTTTGTGGGTTAAGTTAAATTTTCATGTAATTTATCATAATAAAATGTTATTATCTAAAATTTTGTTTCCCCTGTATCTGCGAAACAAAGAGATTTTTCAAAAATCATCAAAGGACAAAATATTCTTAGAATAGTCCAAGAAACAATCCCCTGAATTTTTGCCGCATGTTTAGGAAACACCCTGTATATGAAGGTAAAAAGTTCGAAAGTTATTAATTGAGATCAAGTCTAGTGATAGAAGAAATCACGATTTTCAGAAAATTTTAGACTTTTATGTGGAGGTTTTTTCCATATTATGTAGATCTCGGTTATTTGCCTCTTCCAGTGAAACGATTAAAATTTTGTACAAGTTATTTTGCCGTTCATAATTTCTCACAAGAAATTATAACCTGTGTTTTTCCATAGACCTAATCGTAATCCGGTCGGAGGAAAGATACAGATAAGTATGGAACTGTAGGGAAAGATGGTGTTAAATCTGAAAAAAATCACCCCAATTCTGTATGGAACTGAATTTCGGCCAAGTTAGTTTTTGAATGGAAAGAGCTTCATTTTCTGCCACCATTAATCTTTACATTAGAGCAAAATATTCTTATTCTTATAATGAGGAAACATTACATGCAATATGTAACCTCATATTGATGAAAAAAAAGTAATTATATTGACTAACAAAAATTGAACTACCTCATCAAATATTTTTCTTGCACATTCGGCTAGGGTTCGGAATAACAATTCCAAATGCAAATCTTACTCGATATTTTTCTGGAGCAATACTTGAGATATTTGAATACCTATCATTACAGCCCAAGCCGAATATCTCGAGCATTACTCCAGAAAAATATCGAATAGGTATTCGATCAATTCGGAATTGTAATTTCAAGCTTTATCAAAATATCCAAAAATATAGATGGTATCCCATTTCAATTTAAAGTTTCGAACGGAATTTTGACGAGATGTCTATTCACGAAAAATTTCCCAAAAAAAGTGACACATCTGGTGATGTTCATACATATTAATGTGGGGTATTTCACTATTGGGTCTTCCATGAAAATTTGCCATCAGACCTAACATCGTTTCCGTCTACCTCTGTTAAAAAAAGGACAATTCAAACGAGTCGAATTTAGCCCTTCCTGTACAATTTCCAGTATTCGAAATATTACGAAAAAATTCTGAATCGATTCTGACACCAAAATTGTAAATCTTTTAGTGGATTTGTGATGTAGACAGATCAACGATTCCCGAAACGCCGAGAATAGAAATAGAATTACGCAAAAAGCACAGAGAAGAAGTATTGAAGTGAGTAATCGACTTTTTCAAATTTCTCGTCGAAAAAGAAGAGATCCTACTTACGAATTTTCTGCCTATTCGTCAACCAATCATCCAGCGACGGAGTTACATTATTATTTTCCCTAGGTCTACCGTCATGTGAATGCCTCAAAGCTTTCCTTCTCTCCTTGCTCGTCAACGTACATTCCTCTAAATATTCGAACCACTCTTCCAGACCCTCCGTGGCCCTCAGAAATATTTTGCCGTCCCTGCCGAAATTGAGCACGACAGCGCTGTAAGTCTTTTTATTCTCCCATTCCACCTTTTCGACGTCAACTAATTTTATTTTCAACAGAAATTGTCCCATTTCTGATATTCTTTCGGAACCTGAGGCCCTTCTGAAGCAATGGAGGTAGTCTCTGGTCAGGATGAAGTAGCGTTCTTTCCATCGGCTGAAAAGTCTGTCCCTTTGATGCCAGAGCAGTCCTTTCTTGATGGCATGAACGGTTTCCTTGTCGAACATCGGTGCAAGGAGGCTCTGAAATATTGATTTAATTAATTAATTATTTTATAAGAAGGATTGGGAGTAGAAAGGTGAGTGTCTTTTCAGTGATCGGAAGTCAACTGGAAGTAAAATGCTATGGCGATGATGCGCTTCGAGCAGCAAATTTTTCAATTAAGGGTTCTTTTGGGTGGATTACATTGATATACTTTACAAGCTGCTACAGCGAATTTAGTAGCTGATACGATCAGTGTAATCGTGTTCACAAGCCAACAATCTGATGGTAAAAAGATGCGAATAAAGTTGAAAGCTGGGCTACTTTACACGCTAAATCGCTGGTGTTTTGGCTTGTTGGCATGTAAACAAGCCGTGTGTAATCACAGTTGCTACTCCACTAGGTAGTTCCTGGTTTTTAAATTTGAAAACGGATTTGACATTGATCTTAGATCCTTGACAACGACACAAAAATAAACCTCACTTGGATCGCAAGTTTGTTGGCTACTCAGCGAGTAGACAGTTTTTTTGTAATCATCGCAATCTCACAAGATAATTCACTTGCTTCTAGATTCGCTCAGTAGCAACTTGTTAAGTATCTCAATGTGATCGACCCATTACTAATACTTATTTCATGGTGAATCTGCCTTATAACATTCGAAATTCTAGAAAAACAAGTGAGGGGCTTTTGAGAGCTTTTTCATATTGGAAAAACAATAATTCAAGATTGAATATTCTGAGAAATATGGATCTCATCCTATTTATTCCTGAATTTTGCCTTCTTGAAGCTTCCCAGAAAATTTTAATGAGCATTTTCTGTGGTTTAGAGGAAAAATCATTTGGAATATATTGGATCCTCAGAAAATTATAGTAATTATCGTTTTTTCGATTCGTTGTCTGGTTTCCGAGAAAAAAAATATTGAAATCGCTGAAATAAGCTAGTGAACTCGAACTATCACAATCGGCGGTTGAGTGTAACTTAAGTGTTAGCATTCATTTTATAAGGAACTTTCAACCCCACCCATTATGCTCGCCTGTACGTCATCCATGGCGCAACGTTTGTAGATACGAGTATAAAAATCGCATTTTCAAAATTCACTTAAAAATTCAATACTTGAAATTTCGAGGAATAATTGGAGCAGTTTTCATAATATACTAATTATCATTATTTCTGTATGAACAAGTATGCGAAAGTTTCTTATTTGTATATTTCAAATTTCAATTAATGATTTTATTCTATTTCTTTATGGATGCAACTATTAACAGCAGATTGTGAACACGATAACACCTTCAACACTCGATGCATTTAGGTTTGAATAGCAATTCGCGAATTTTGCCAAAATGAACAAGCGCGTA
The DNA here is from genome assembly GCA_013421045.1 of Propylea japonica. NCBI lineage: Eukaryota > Metazoa > Arthropoda > Insecta > Coleoptera > Coccinellidae > Propylea > Propylea japonica. The sequence continues at coordinate 27,228,264 of CM024246.1, read as the reverse complement.
CTAAACATCCTGATGTTGGAGCTTTCTTCAATTCTTACTATCCCACTGTTGCACTAATTCAACAAAGATATCAGATTTCTTCAGAAAACAAATCAGGACTTCATATTTGTTTAGGCTTCAAGTTATCTACTATACTGCGAACACATAAGTTCGGCCACACTATGGTATCCAGCTTAACTACAGAGCAATCTGAGAGTCAGAAAAGCCATAGTATTTCTAGTTGTGAATATTGTTATTTGAGATCTTATAAACTTTGAATAAATTGAAGCATCGTGTTCAAAAAACTAGTGGAATTATTAGTGGACAAGTTATATCGAAAGCTCCTGAAATCCTGAAGAAATGGATACTTCAGTTACTACACTGACCGGCAAAATAATCGATCCACTCAAAGAATCAGTGAAGTTTGTTGATTCATAAATATGTTATTTCAAGTCTGATTCGAATGATTTTTTTTCAATTGTCCGTATGTTCATCCTTCATATCAATCAACAGTTTTGAATTTCAAGAAAACTCGGCCTACGTCATACAAGGTGAAACAAAATCTGTTTTTTTACTCTAACTCTAGAAACACCCTTGGTGTGTTCCAGTTGTTCCACCGTGTGATTTCTTATTCCATCATCAAGACACATCTTCTCTTGACATTTATAACAATAGCTCAATTTTTGTTAAAGATACAGGGTTTTCAGTAAAAAACTAAATTTCGCTAAGGCTACAACAGTACTTCAACAAATTCAACCTAAAATTCTGACCTAATGAAAACAAACGGAAAACATAGTCACAAACATAACGTGTTTTCCGCTCAGACGCAGAAAACAAGTGCAATTCGTCTCGGCATGTCCTCATTAAGGTTTTGAATCAATTAGAGCATTACTGAGCTGCTGCAAATTTTCCGGAGTGGGTACACGAGTTCAAATTTTCCTCCCAAGAGCATCCAAACGTGCCCAGTTTTCAGTTTATTTTCATAACGTTCAGATTAAGGTTATCTGTAAAAGTTCTTTCATACCCATAGCGGATTTGTGGAGTTTAATGTTGCTCTGAACTGAAAATTTGTCTTGATGATGAAACAAGAAATTACACAGTAGACAACTGGAGCACACCAGAGGTGGTTCTAAAGTTAGGGTGACAAAACAGATTTTGTTTCACACTGCATAAAACGACGTACGCCGAATTCAAAACTGATGATTGATTAAGGATGAACATGCCTACAATTGAAAAAATTTCAATTCAACTCAATCGAATCGGACTTGAAATACCATATTTATAAATGAATAAACTTCATAAGTTTTTTGAGTGGATCGATGATTTTGCCGGTGAATGTAGTTACTCAAACAATCAAAACAACTTCTACACCATATCAATAAGATACATTGTGTGCAAACTTGTTATTGAATTATTGTTGAATGAAAACCTATTTTTCATTCATAGATATAAATGTCATTATCACTACAAATACAATGTAAACGTCAATTAATTCTTTTCGCCGATGCCTATAAATATATCTACCACACAATGAGAAGAGTCGAATGATAAATTTTGAACTCGATGAAAGAAAACATGAGATCACCTCTGAACAAGAAAGAAGCTGCATAATGACTGAGAATAATTATGAACAACTGTGATTAATAGCTGTGAAAATTCCCTGTACGAATCGTCGTCAGCGCGTGCACCAGGTTCATTGACTTAATTATTACTTTTTTCCAATTAGTAACGACAAAACGTCAACGGTGATTATTTACCTCCGTGTTGAGGGATTCTGTTAATGAAATCATGATGATACCTTGCTGATTCAGATTCATACGCATAGGTGCTTTGGAATAGAATTGCTAGAGAAGGAAAATGAAGAGGATGTGAAATTCATGTTTTCATCTATTCACTTTGAATTCGTGGTTGATGTGTGATTTGATGAACCCGCTTTTATGTAAAAGGCAAATCTTATGTAGATCTGAATTTTATCTATTTATACAGGATAGCATGGAAGAGTTGTACAAGGTGGACATATTTCGATGTTTTAGCACAACAACTTTTAAACCAGAGGAGATAGACCAAATCTGATACCCACTTCTCTATCTATTTTTCTGAGAAACTAACAAAGTATTATTCATTTCTTCTCGCTATCTTCTTTTGTTTTCGAGTTATAAGCGAAAATTACAAAAGTGGCGATATCGAAAAAAAGTCATATCTCCGCTTATACTGATGATAGAGCTCTGGAATTAAAACATTGTAGAGGTACTTTTTTGCGTAGTATGGCGTGCTGGACATTTTTGTACCATTTTTAATTACGAAGCTATGACCCATCCGGCCGTTAGCACAATAACTTTCGAAGGGATTGCCCTAGAGTTCGGTTCCCAAATGGCTCGGTTAAATTCGTTCAAATTGTTGTACCTCAATATATCAGACAAAACGAAACCAATCGAAAAGAAATGTTACGGCCAAATTCAAGATGCTCATAAGAAGCATCATGCAAAATTTTGTGATTATAGTGTGAACAGAATCATAGAAAATCTAATTGACATATTGAAAAAATGAAACTTTATATTTTCATAAAAAGATGAGATCGATATACTGAATTCTCATCCAGAATTTCGTGGGCATAGTGTTTGTAGAACCATAGAAAATTCAATTGGAATATTGAAAAGACGAACCTCTTCCCATAAAGGATATCTGATTCCAATGAAATTTCCTCTGTTAATAAAGATCGATATACTGGATCTTCGTGCAGAATTTTGTGGTCATACTTAGTATTAACAGAACCATAGAAAATTCAATTGCAATATTGAAAGAAGACTCTTTATATTTCCATAACAGAATATCCGATCCGAATGAAATTTATTTTGAAAATGAAAACTAATATACTGAATAGTCAGGCAATATTTCAAGACTATCGCATCATCAGAAACATAGAATTAAATTTTTTCAATTAATTTTTTCACGAGGTTATAGCCACTTTGCTTAACAAATGAACGAGCGCTCAGAAGCACCTGCTCAGGGCTTTCGCAAATTTTAATTTTTTTTTGTTTATTTCTATCCTGGCACTATAATAATAAAGTTTATTTGACCATAAAAACAAAATGAACACTTCGAATAATATTGTACAAACTGAAATAAAGATTATAAAGTCAGAAGCTTGGGTGCTCTTGCTCATTTTGGGAAAGCGTTGAATCTTATCATCTTGAGAGATATTGGTTTCAATTTCAAATTCGAAGTTTCCTTTGAATTTGGAACGTACCCCAAAATTTTCGATCTAGGTTCAAGATTTGAATTGGGAAGTTGAATTTAGAATTGAATGAAACCAATGGCTCCCAGGATATTCCAATTGGAATTTTCGACTCCACTCTAATAGTAGAACAAAAAATATCAAACTCGAAAATGTTGGTTCATTATTACAAAATTATCAGCACGATATACAGTAATGGACGTTTATTTTTCCTTTCGTATACAGCATAAATTTCAAATAAATGAACGAAAAGAATGGATTATCTTTTTTTATCTCGACTGCCCTTTCAATCCGTCAAATGCCTTCCGAAATCCTTATGTAGGTCAAACGTCGGATCCTTTGCATTATATATGTTGAGAACCTTCATTTCCTCTATCTTTCCTAAAAATATGGCTCTCGTGATATACCAAATGTTACCAATCGAATAAAAATTAATGCGATGCAGCACGTGACTAACACTGAGCTTGAAGTGTCGATTATGGTATTTTCCTTTTGTTTCCTTCCTTATTTTCTTTGTCCGAGTAAGTGGCACGGAAAAGGGCAATAAAAGAAGGGGCCGCTCAATCGTAGGGTAACAATGCGCTTTAATTTTGCTCAGAGTGGGACCAAATTTTGAGTCCTGAGCGGTCTTGATTCACTCAGTGATGAATCAGAGGTCAAAAGTAATACTGTCTGAATGCTCTTTTGAATGAAATGATCTTGAGACTTGAAATTTTAAGAAACCTATAAATCTGATTGGGTCAAAATGTCATATTCAGTTGCTCATAACCATTTTGATAACTTTTGCGAATTTCGTAGAGATCTTAAAAAAAAAATTTCAAAAAATATGTCGGAAAACAAAGATAATTCAGAAATTGTATGACGAAAAATATCCCCATCATTATTATCAAAGGTTGATTAAATCAGGTGTAGAGGGCGATTCACTTATTATTATTATCGACTTGAGACTATTAGCGTAGAAAGGGTATGATTTCTCACACCCCCTAGCGATCGGCTATCACACTCCCTACTAAGGGGAACATTCACTCATCCCGGATAGCAAGTATCAGGGGGATTGAGCTCTGAGGTCTTCGGTGTTCTTCTTCTCCTGGGCCCTGGGTTGTTCGTCCTTCGTCGCTTGGTCCTGGATTTCTCGGTAGATGTCCTGGTAGTCGGTCTTGCAATGTTTCCCTCCATGGTTGTTCCTGGTGTCCATCGTGACCTACAAACTTCCTTACCGTTCTAGCAGTACCGAGGAGTACTGCTTTTTGCATCACTTTGTAAAGGTTTTCATCTAAATATAGCTCCTTCAGGTTGGATTTGAGACTCTTAGGAATAATTCCTGTGGTTGATATCAAAATAGGAATGGTTCTGGTACTGCACATTTTCCACTACCTCTTGATTTGAAGTTCAAGCTCTCGATATTTCGCCATTTTCTCAGAGTATTTCTGATGTAGATTATTGTTATTTGGGATGGCTACGTCTATAAGGATTGCTCTCTTCTCCTTTTTCTTCACTAGAATTATATCTGGCCTGTTATAAGCAACTGTTAAGTTCGTAAGTACCGTGCGGTCCCAGTATAGCCTGTACTGATCGTTCTCCAATATTACTTCAGGCTGATATTTATAGTATGGAATTGATTCGGACTGCAGAATCTTCAGTTGAATGGCGAGCTCCTGATGAAGTATTTTACAAACTGCATCATGCCGACTCTTATATTCTGTTCCAGAAAACATTTGGCAGCCTCCTGTGATATGTTGGATTGTTTCTGATGTTTTGCACCCGTAACGGCATTTATCATCTGCGATGCTTTTATCCTTCATGATGTATTTCTGATAGTTTTTTGTTTGCACTACTTGATCTTGAATGGCAAGGAGAAAACCTTCTGTTTCAGGAAACAATCTTCCAGAAGTCAGCCAGTAGTTCGACGCAGGAATGTCGACATGTTCCTGGGAGACCTCGTTCAGATGTCTTCCATGTAGGGGCTTTTCTCTCCATCTTTGGATTTTATCACTTATTGTCTGTGTGGTAATTTCTTGAGGGTGTTCGCTTAGCCGTAGTGGTGTGGAGTCATCTGCTTCACACAGTATCTTATGGAAGTTTGATGTGTTGGACTTGTCCAAGAAGTATCTTCTCAAATTGTTTATCTGTTCAGTCGTCATTTGTCTAATGTCCACAAATCCTTGCCCGCCTTGAGTTCTAGGAATCGTTGTTCTTTCAACACAGCATTTAGGATGGTGCTTGTTCGCTTTTGTACAGAGTGTTCTCATCTTTCGTTGGAGACCATCGAGATCTGTATCACTCCACTTCACTATTCCGAAAGAGTAGGTGAGAACTGAGCAGGCGTATTATTATTATTATCGACTTGAGCCTATTAGCGTAGAAAGGGTGTGATTTTTCACACTCCCTACTAAGGGAAACATTCACTCATCCCGGATAGCAAGTATCAGGGGGATTGAGCTCTGAGGTCTTCGGTGTTCTTCTTCTCCTGGGTCCTGGGTTGTTCGTCCTTCGTTGCTTGGTCCTGGATTTCTCGGTTGATGTCGTGGTAGTTGGTTTTGCAATGTTTCCCTCCATGGTTGTTCCTGGTGTCCATCGTGACCTACAAACTTCCTTACCGTTCTAGCAGTACCAAGAAGTACTGCTTTTTGCATTACTTTAAACAGGTTTTCATCCAAATCTAGCTCCTTGAGGTTGGACTTGAGGCTCTTAGGAATAATTCCTGTGGTTGATATGAGAATGGGAATGGTTCTGGTACTAGACATTCCCCACTGCCTTTTAATCTGAAGTTCAAGCTCTCGATATTTCGATATTTTTTCAGCATATTTTTGACGTAGATTGTTGTTGTTCGGGATGGCTACGTCTATAAGTATTGCTCTCTTCTCTTTTTTCTTCACTAGGATTATATCTGGCCTGTTATTAGCAACTGTTAAATTTGTAAGTACTGTGCGGTCCCAGTATAACCTGTAAAGGTTGTTCTCCAGTATTACTTCAGGCTGATACTTATAATATGGAATTGTTTCGGACTGCAGAATCTTCAGTTGGATGGCGAGTTCCTGATGAAGTATTTTACAAACTGCATCATGTCGACTCTTATATTCATTTCCAGCAAACATTTGGCAGCCTCCTGTAATATGTTGGATTGTTTCTGATGTTTAGCATCCGTAGCGGTATCTATCGTCGGTGAGGCTCCTATCCTTCATGATATATTTCTGATAGTTTTAGTTTGCACTACTTGATCTTGAATGCCAAGGAGGAAACCTTCTGTTTCAGGAAACAATCTTCCAGAAGTCAGCCAGTAGTTCGACGCAGGAATGTCGACATGTTCCTGGGTGACCCCTCCATGTAGGGGCTTTTCTCTCCATCTTTGAATTTTATCACTATCCGTCTGTGTGGTGTTTTCATGAGGGTGCTCGCTTAGTAATAGAGGTGTTGAACAATCTGCTTCAATCAGTATCTTATGTAAGTCCGATGTGTTTGCTTTATCTATAAAATAATTTCTCAAGTTGTTTATTTGTTCAGCTGCCATTTTCTTTATGTCCACAAAGCCTTGTCCGCCTTGAGTTCTTGGAATTGTTGTTCTTTCAACACAGCATTTAGGATGATGCTTGTTGGCCTTTGTATATAGTGTTCTCATTTTCCGTTGGAGACGATCGAGATCTGTATTACTCCACTTTACTATTCCGAAAGAGTAGGTGAGAACTGAGCAAGCGTAGGTGTTAACAGCTTTTGTGAGATTTCTGCTGTTCAGTTTCGTTTTCAGAATGCTCCTCATTCTTCTGGTGAACTCTGCTGTTACTTCGTCCTTCATCACTAGTTGGTCTATCCTTTGACATTGCTTCATACCTAGGTATTTGTATAGATCACCTGCCAGCATTGCCTTTATTTCTTCTCCGTTAGATAAGGTGAGAGGTGTCTGTTGGATTTTTATTATTATTATTATTATTATTATTATCTTGGTAACCTAATTTTTCTCGAAAAGGGATATTTTTTTATTCTGTTGACGGTTTTTTGCACAAGTCAATGTTGACTTGAGATATGCGTAAAAGTAGAAGTAAATTATCGATACGCTAGGCGTCGCCACGCTATCAAATTTTTTTCTCAAAGAACATACCTTTTTAATGTAGTTCTGAATGTATCTTCTGAATACTATTTTACTCTATTCCTTAGCGTCAGCGACCTGTAGCGTGTTTTGTGTTAATTCTACAATTCCATTTATGTTTTTCTGCATTGTAACAGTATGCCTTGATTTTTGGATATAGATAGAGACTTTGTAGCGAACTATTTCTCAATCATAATGTTCATCAAATGTTATATTTTATAACAATAAACATTATTTCACTAACAAACGAAACATGTCTAACCATATGTTTCTACCAGTATGATCCATACATAGATTACCGCGAGTTTCACAAAGCTTGATTGGCAATCAAATCGTTGATTTTGAGAAAAGTTCGATGGTTTACGTCAAAAATGAACTGAAATTTTCACAGAAATAATGACACTTCATCAATCAACGTGATCGGGGTTTTTGTGAAACCCGGCTTAAATCTTTATCTTTTGCCAAACAATTTGGGTTCACTAGGACAAAGTAACTAATAATGAACTAATGAAAAAATATAATTTTTCTACAAACGTCAAAAAATGACAAGGTTCGCGCATTGGCAAGAATATGCGAAGTGACCCTTTTTTTCATTTCCTTCGTTACTATGACACCGTGCGCGAAGTAGTGTGCGAAATACTTACTTCGCACACTGCATGTAAACTATATGGGATTTTTATATTTTAACTTGGTAAATTTCTTGAAATCCACGTTTTCTTTAACATTGAGTGTTGCTTTCAACATAGAATATATTGCTCATAGTTATAATACCTAATTACTTGATTTGGAAAAACAGTTCAAACCAGTTCAATATTTTTTTTCATATTAAGCTAGGCGTTTGTAGAAAAAATTTTGTTTGCATCTCATGCGCGAAATACTTTGGTGATCTCGATTATTTTTTTTAACTCGGCTGCGCCTCGTTAAAAAAATCAGTTCTCGATCACCAAAGTAGCATTTCGCGCACTAGATACAAAAATAACTATTATTTAATGACCGGTACATAGAATATATGATTTGACATGTTGCATTGATTATTGAAAAAATGTTTATTGTTATAAAATCTAATATTTGATGAATTTAATAATTGAGGAATACTTTGCTACGAAGGCTCTTTGATTTCAAGAAACACAATCATATCCAAGTCTTTAAACCACGGCATACTGTTTCAATACAGAAAAAAATGAATCGAATGGAATTAACATAAAACACGCAGGTCGCTGACGGTAGGAAATAGAAAATTTTGTATCTAAAAGAAACATTTAGAACTAAATTATCGTTCGGATGACATAATAAAAAATTTATGTTTCTGGAAAAAAATTGGATAGCGCCGCAACGCCTGGCGTCTTAATTCTTTTCTCCGACTTTTACGCACATTTCAAGTAAACATTGACTTCTACCAAGCAAACAAGAATATTACCCTGTCAGTTTACTCAGGAATTACCGAGCAAAAATGTTGAATTCATTCATAATTTACACCTCTGAACCCTTCAAACTATTGCAACTTCATTCAAACGAAAAATTCCCACTTCTAAGGGTTATCATTCATGAAAAACTCGGTGTTTCCCAATCCACCAGTCGTATGGAAACTCAATTTATTGCATTCTATCCTGCAGGATTCAATTCGCGAGATCGTTCCATTTTTGCCCCCTGGACAGTGATGATAAATTGCTGTTCTCTTTTAAGTATTTTTACGCTCCGCTGGTTATTATGAGATAGCAGCAATAGATTCAGAGAAATCTCCGTAAGTCTTCAAAGCAAGTTGAACGATCAGAAAGCGTTTTTGAGGGATGAATTCTTTCAGAACGAGCGGGTCGATCGCTTTGTCTGGGAATATTCCGAGCCTCTGTGAAATATGCAGGGTCCAATATCCTTTTGCATTTGAGGCATGAGAAGTTTGGTTTGTAAATGTTTAATCTGGGAAAAGATAAGATGTAGCGAAAGCTTGTACAGAATTCGCTATTGAAATATTGGTTACTCGAAAAAACGTTTCATAGATGAACCATTAAAAATCAAATTGATAATTTATGTCATTTGATGTTGGCAAAGAATTGCAATATTTACCCAGAGCTTTATTTCAATTTGAGTTATTGTATATTATTTCGTTGAGTAATGGTGGTTGCTTTCATATGTAAGCCAATCTGTAACTTTTCATAAGCTTACAGGAAAATTGCAATAACTGGACCTCTTTAAGCGATCTGTAGCTTACAGAAATCGTTAAATATTTACGAGTACTCGACGGGAGATCGAAAGCATTATCGAATGACATAATATTGTGAGGTTACGTTGAATGGTTTGTTTATTTTAAGACGATCTGCAACTTTTTAATATGAGAAATTCATGATGAATAAAAATAATATGGCTCTGTTTATTGGATTGTTATCGGAAGAAAATCATTATTCAATAATATACATGACCTGAAAATTATTCTTTCTCAAAGTAGAAACTTTATGAGAATTGGAAGGAAAAGGTTGCGTGATCAAATGATACCATTTGAAATGCCGTATGCCCCGAATTTGATCAGATTGAAGAAATGCCGAATGCACAGTTTGTGAAGATTTTCAGATTGAAGGACCAGTGTATTATAAGTTTTATAAATGCTCCACAGCATTTCTAACCAAGAAATTGTTTTCTTTCCTGTTTTCAATTAATTTGATGAAAGAAATAAACGCAAACTACATTTAAATAAATGTATTTTCAAATTCAAATCAAAACCATTTACTCATAATACATAAAGTTGCATGATCATATCTTACGATTGAAGGTTATGTTTTTCTATGAGTAGTTCAAAAGTGACACTGTGAACGGGAAAGTTACAGGAACCATTCCAGAATTGCATTATTTACGAATCTGTTAGTCGGCCAGTTACAGATCAATCGTACGCTACAGTATCGTAACTTACAGATGAAAAGCAGAATATCACCATAAAATGTATTACATAGTAGCGAAATATTGAAAAAAACGTACAAGCAGAATAGCACAAATCCGAGGGGGTACTCACTCCCGAAATCGATGTACTTTTGAAGTCCGAAATCCCGAAATCATCATCCGAAATCCCGAAATCACTCCGAAATCCCGAAATCATCCACCGAAATCCCGAAATCATCCACCGAAATCCCGAAATCATCGTCGAAATACCGAAATCTTCTCCGAAATCTCGCAATCATCACCGAAATCACTCTTCTCGCAATCAATAGAGTGTGCGCACTAACGTATTCGATCTTGCGCGTGCTCCACAGTATTTTTAGGTTATGGTACATACATACCTACAGTTTTACCTCGAATTCTATATTTCTAGAGTGAAATTAGCAATAACTCTCAAATTATGTAACTTACAGATATGATGTGAGTGTTGTTTTGAAGCTGATGTGCTAATTCTTGTACTATTGCGGATTTAGTGAGAAAATCAGTACATATATTTACTATGAACTTTTTTAAAGAATTTTTTTTCGGCGTTTTCAAGTTGAATATTGTTATACTTCAATGGAAGGTGGTAGTATCATCTTTCAAAAAACATTTCTTTCACATCTGTAGGACCTTTATGTTCAAAGAAATCGATATTATTTGGAAGAGTCAACGAAAATGAAAAAAGTGAATTTAAAATGGGGGCTACTCCAAAACTAAGGGGGTAAACTTACAAGTGGGTGTTTTTCTCGATAATATTAGGTTTATTTGATGACCTTAAATTATCATAACCAAACACACTGTATATGTACCTATTGAAGGTTTTCAACTATAAACATGAAAAAAAATGTGCATCGATTGTTATCCTTAAGTCAGTTCAAAAGTCCAGACTCGGATTTAGAAATATAAAAGAATAAATACCTTGTTTGCGTAGATTTTCATGTTATATCGAATATTATAAAAGATTCTGAAATTTGAGAAATACCAGACGTTTCTTGAACCCAATAATATATTGAGATTTGGCGAATCCGGTCCTGGATATTACACCCTACTTATTTAGGGTCATGAAAGTTCGACCATGAGTATTCATACAATATGGCATATATTCTTTGATTCCATGTTGGTTAGCGAAAATTTGTAGATATTCAAATGTCTGAAATTTCTAATTCAAATCAAGTTTTATGAAAAATACGCGGGAAAATAAAAAGTAGTATTCTATTGGTTTCAGATTTTTCTGGTATTCCCAAATAAAGTTCAATACATATATCTCAAAAATCCAAATATACAGGATGTTTTCTGAGTATTCTCATGCATTACCTATTTTTGTTTATCCGGACCTGGATTTTTTCAGTTATTGAAACTCAGGCCGCTGGTGTAGAAATACTCGAATATGATTAGCAAATTTCATTAAAATATTCCGGTTAGTTAGTAAGTTATGAACACACAAAGTAGAAAATCAACTATTTTTTATTGTCAACATGCATAAACCTGAGAAGTGTATTATTTAAAAAGATATTAGACAAAGAACATGCGCGAGAATGAAAATTACATAGTTAACTTCAGTTTTTTGCGCTGTTTCAAAACATCAAACCGTATCTCGAAAATACAGCGTGTTTATTTCGGGATGCGAAACATATGAAATTTTTGTCAATCCGGACCTGGATCTCTAAAATGGCAGTCAAGTCGCGTATTTACGGGGGCGGTACTGGGGGTAATTAATAAGGAATAGAAGTTTATTATTAACAAGCCTATTTATTACTTGTTCAATATTCTATAAGAAGCAATACGTTTCGAATTAATTGAACTCTGTTTGACGGTTTTTCATTCGATGCCATAATGTATAATCGTTCGAAGTCAAAAAAAATCACTCGCAATCATCCGAAATCACTCGCAATCATCCGAAATCACTCGCAATCATCCGAAATCATTCGCAATCATCCGAAATCACTCGCAATCATCCGAAATCACTCGCAATCATCCGAAATCACTCGGAATCATCCGAAATCATCATGATTTCCGAAATCGCTGTACATTTTTCATAGAGTGAGTACCCCCTCGCACAAATCATTTGTTATCGATTTACTCCGATATCTTCATCTTCTGAAAAGTTCAACTAACTGACATGGTAATTTGAACGGACAGTTTTTGATCACAAACAGTTTTGTCAACGTCATCATCTAATTATTCTAATTAAAGTAACAAGATACAATCAGAAGGATTATTACTGTACCATATATCAATGTACACGCTGGGCAGAATTTGTTTTCAGCCGACCGTAAACACGATAATATTCGGAAAGAATTACTTCAAAACTTGAAATTTTCAGGGTTTGTTTGAGATTTGAACAAGAAAATTGAATTTAAGCATCAATGGAATGAAACCAATAGCTCTCAGCTTCTGTAACTGTATATCATTCATTATTGCTAACTTGAAAAGAATGAGACGTTTTAAAGTCAGAAGTTTTGTTCATATTGACCGTAGGCCATAAAATGACTAACAGTAACTTTCGAAGAGAAAGATTTCATAATTTGAAGGAAGTTTTAGGATGTGAATCTGAAAGAAAAGAGACTAAAAGCTTTCAGGATAATTGAATTTGAATGATTATTCACCAAATACTGGATGGACAACTGAGGAATTTCGATTTAAAAGAGAAATATTACAAAAACTATCAAGTCAATTTTATTTTTTTTCTACAAATAATACTCAGCTTTTTGAGAATTGATTTCTTAAAAATAACGCTATCCAAATATTCACTGTTTTTCTACTGCACGCCGCAAAGTTTCTGGACCGATGGCTTGCATTTCCTGGCGGATATTTTGCTTCAATGCAATTAGAGGGCGGGGATTGTTGCGGTAGACTACACTTTTGGGGTGTCCCTATATGTAAAAAATGCAGGGTGTCAAGTCCGGGCTTCTGTGGGTCCATGGAAGGTCTCCACGCCGCCGCGCCGCCGAGTAATCAAATTTTCAGGAAAAAGCGCCTGAATAACACGTAAATACCGATTTGAAGTGTGGCAAGTAGCCGTGTTTTGCCGAAATCAAGTGTCCCGATTGTATCCATCAAAGTCTTGGTTCAAAAAAATTGTTCAACATATTCACATAACGATCAGAATCCACTGTTACTGCTCGGCCGCATCCGTCTTCGAAAAAGTACGGGCCAAGAATGCCTTGTGCGTGTATTGCACACAAACTGTGACCTTTAGACTATGCAATTGGGTTTCATGTTTCTCTTTGTTGTTTTCTGAAGACCAATACCGGCATTTTTGTTGGTTTACATCGCCGTTGAGATGAAAATAAGCTTCATCAGAGAAAAAATATTGATTTGGTAATAAGCGCGCAAACAGAACGAACGCTCCTCCGTCCAGCGAACCATGGCGACTGAATTTCCATGAACCCCTGCTTCGTTCAAGACCAACCCCACTTCTCTATTCTATTCAAAACAGAACGATTCTAAATAAGTATCAATGGGCACACGGACTTCACGTCTCGATTTCTTCAATTTTCTTGCATTACGATCATTGACCCTTTTCTGGTTATTAAAACAAAGTTACTCATGTAACTCCACCCGCCAAATTGTGTAACTATATTTCGATAGAAACAATTTCGAACTTGTGCGCAACTTCTCCCATAGAATTCAATTATCTTTTTCTCCTAACAGCGTTGGATTGGTTTCCCATTCCCATCTCCACAGTTTTCGGGAAAGAATTCTTGGCTAGTACGCCATAATTCAATCTACTCCCAGAAACATACTTCAGAATTCATAAGACAGCATGATTTATAAATGAGAAAGTGGATGGAAAGTTTCTGCATGGAAATGAGAAAAAAACAATTCATGATGTACACTCGAAACGAACAATTGCCTCGGAGATCTAATATACTGTCTGAAGTTTGGCTGTAACTTCGTTAGCATCAGTTTAATACACCGAATATGGCTGGTTGGCCTGTTTGAGTAAAAGCCGTTTCGTGTATATAGGTAAATTTGATATACCTTCGTTGGGAGATTGCTAAGAAATGATGGTTGTTTCAGATGGGAAGTTCCTGCAGTATAATATAATTTCTCATAATCAACCCCTTTACTCATTGATGTGTAACCTCAGACAATGAACTCTTATGATGGTTTTCGTTCAGAACACTATTTGCAGTTTATTATAAGGTTTTGAACCAAAATAGCTGTTTTTTACAACTGTCTCAGAATGACTACTTTTCTCTACTGTTTTGCATCGTTGAATTTGTTATATGAAATACTTGCAACATAAATAAAGACATTTTCCTAAACAACTTTTGTTCGCGAATAAGTACGAGTTGTAGAAGCCATTGAGATATTTCCAACTAAGAGTCATTTTTTAATTCTTCATTCAATTTCAGACAAAAAATCTCTACTGCGCATGGGTCGCCATTTTTATGTGAAAAAATTGAACATTTCAACGCATATCATTTTTTTCTAGAAAATTATCCGTGTGCGCGTCAATGATGAACATAAAATTCCTAATTTCATGTCAGAAAATGAGTAAGAACTGCATCTTGAAAATCACCAAATTACATTCGTTTATCTCGTCAGGTTTCAGAGCAATGAATAAATAGTTTTCAAGTAAAACTTTAACACTGCGTACCTATCTCTGAAAACGAAGCATTTGCGGACAAAAGTTAGCTTGTCATTATTTTTTCATGCAGAACCACCACCTCCTGAACTTTCTCGCACCTATCAACTAGCAAGAGGGAGTTTTGTTGAGAGAAACAGAGACATTTTTCATGTATCTAAGGCAAGGCAGTTCGTTTTTTGTTAAAATGAATGTTTGTAATGGTCGAGATGTCTTAAGGCACGAGCTGAGGGCGTTTCTTATTCGAGATTATTAATGGATAGATTAATATACGAGTTGATTATATGTTGCTTTTGAATTCTTCAATGTCGGTTGGCCATGACAATCATACGTTGAAATAAGGAAAGTCATGCATCAAAATGGGTCATCATTAATTTTGTGATCGTTAAAGTGAGCTTTTATTTCGAAGTCGGCAGAAAATTTGTTGTATGTGAAATGGAAAAAAAATTGTAGCATGATTTTAAAGTCACCTATTTGGAATATCTTATGTTCTGAATAATGCAAGAATTTATTGAAAAAAAGTACAAAAAAAACTTATCTACAGTGGAACTTCCCTATAACGAACTCTGTATAACGAATTTTGTACAATACATTGCACCTTGAATCCAAATTCCATGTTGAAAACACCTCTAAAAGTAAATTCTTTCTATAACGATAAATACTTCTCTCTTTGAATAGGTATTGGTGAGAAGGTGTGAGGGTGTTTTTTTCCGAATTTTTTCCGGGCGTACGTAATAAATCCCGAACTCAAACTAAATCAATACGGCTGGCAGAGAGATTCTTCTGAAACAGTTTTAAATACACCCCTGACTGTTTGGTTTCAATCTAACCATTACGCTAGTGTGAAAAGTTGTGCGAAAATGTCTGAAAGGAAGTGCTTGAGTTTGAATGATAAATTTAAATTTATCAGTGAAGTGAACCTCGACATTGCCGACAA
Source organism: Propylea japonica (assembly GCA_013421045.1). Lineage (NCBI taxonomy): Eukaryota > Metazoa > Arthropoda > Insecta > Coleoptera > Coccinellidae > Propylea > Propylea japonica. The sequence goes on along the minus strand of CM024246.1, from coordinate 27,212,534 downwards.
TAGAAACAAATTGTACTGTATAACGAAATTTCTTAATAACGTTTTTTTTTGCGGATTTAGCGCCTTCGTTATAGGGAATTTCCACTGTATATCAATCAATCTGTTCATTCTGACTTATAAAATTGCCAATGACTATTTTCAACTTCATAATCAAAGAAGACAGACAAAATGATAGCGCTCTACATAATCCTATACAAATATCACACAGATTTGTTTTCTTGTCCTCATAAATATTCTCTTACACCCTCTATTGTTTTCAGATCCTATCCAAATAACAGCAATAGGATTATACCCTTTTAATTTCAATGAATCCTCCAGAATCAACACTCCCCAATGAGGATATACATATCAAAGAAGAATATCAGCAGACTTTGCGGTCGTCATCTTCATTTATATTCCATTGTAGTCCCGAAGTAATAGCTGTATTTAATGTTTCGAATAATAGTGCGTCATACACTTGGCATATTTAGATTCGTATTTCGCAGAGCTCTTCATTATTGCACCATAGAATCAGAGCCGTGGGTGTATACAATTCTATATCTGCACTAATTGTGCGACTATTCGCGGTGTATTCATGAATTCATTCGAGATGTTTGAATTCCGTGCATAAGCTGTAACTTCGCGAAGTTTCATAAGTGGATCAGAATGTGTTTTTCTACAAACAACCTAGTTTGAAGTACATTGAAATTGCGGTTATCCTTCGTTTGAAAAGAACGTCTTCCGGTACTCATTATTGTCGTTCCCATGAAATAAATACTACCTTTTTTATTTATGTCGTTTGAGTGAAATATGACAGCAGGTAGTTTGAAAATTACAAATGAACTAATGCCATTCCTTCTGTGTACAAATTACACTGCAATGAGAAATACACAGGGTGCATTGAAAAGATCCTCCAAGAAATAAGAAATAAGGATGATAAGATAATTTATTGATGCTCCTTTACAAAATTCATTGTATTGCACACGTCATAGGATTCATTAAAAATTACAACGACTTCAAAATGGTGAAGAGCATTTCTCATCATTGTCAGAAATATAAAAATAGTAAAAATAACTCAACAGTTATACAATCCTCAATAGACACAGAGTATCATTGTCAAAATATATACATTTAAAATGCATTACTCAATAAAAGTAATACATTACAACACAAAGAATAAATTAATTTAAAAGAGATTCAAATTTTAAATTGTTGGACACTCTAGAACGCATGCTGCCGAAGAAATTCACCAATAATCTGCTTAAGCTTTTTGAGACTTTTCACCTCATCAGGTATCTTATTGAAAAGTTATCATATTGAATTTGTTGATTAAAACTTCATTATTTCAAGAATTTAATTCAACTCGATTAATGGATCTGAAATGAGAAAGAAAGAAAAGAAAAAAATTCAAAAATTGCTTTATTTAAATTTTCTTCAGAAAATAACGTCAGCTAAGGTTTGTTATTTGGAACTTTCACTCGAATCGGGTATTTTGTTATCGAAATATAAATATTTATTATATCAATCTTTATCCACAGAAAAAATTACACTCGAATCGGATGTCCTCTTATGAAAATATAAAAATTTTTATTTTCAATATTCCAATCAAATTTTCTATGGTTTGTTTGGAACTATGGCCACAAACATTAGGATGAACATTCAGAATATCGATCTCAATTCACAAAAAAATTCACTTGAATCGGATATCTATTTATGGAAATATGAAGTTTCTTTTTTTCAATATTTCAATTGAGTTTCCTATAGTTCTGTTCACACTATGACCACAAAATTTTGCAAGAGGCTTATTATCAGCATCTTGAATTTGGTCGTAACATTTCATTACGATTGGTTCTGTATTTTCTGAGATATTTAGGAATAAAAATTTTGAATGGCCCTATTTTATGGAACACCCTGGAAGATTTGGCTGGTTAACGAACTCATCCGAGCTATTTGGGACATGAACTCATCCTGAAAATTTCATGCCTCTAGGATAATCCCTTCGAAAGATTTTGTGCTAACGGACGGCCGGAAGGCCCGGTCATAAAAACAGAATTGAATTGGACCACGAATTCGTCATCACGAAGTCTAACCCTATCGTTTGAGACCATTTTCGGCTCAAAATTCGAAAATTACAGACATTTGGGCAAAACGATATAGCACTCGTTTGAGTAGAATGAGCGCTCAAAAACAGCAATCCTTTTTTCTTTGCAGTAGCAGATGATATAACCAACCACTCGATATTCCATGCGCAGGATGTTTTATAAGATTCAATTATAGGATCAAGAATGAGCCAAATCCTAAAAATTCTGCAAAAAATCAATTTATCTCTGAATAGTCTCTGTTCATATTGTTCGCAGGTACCATTCACAATCAAAACCATGTGTCTTATACAGGCCTGAGAAATAAAAATATCTCCAAAAGTAAACATTTTTGTTTTCGCCCTGTATTTCAGAATAGTTGTGATATTTCTATTTGTGGCTTTAAAAGCTTTACAAAAAAGTGATACAGGATCACGAAAACCGCTTGTTCCTAACTTCAATAATAGCTCAAAAACAGTGCAGTTTCAACCTGAATGGGATACAGTGTACAGTTACTGGCAGATCACCCTGTATATCATATCCCGACTGATTAATAATTCTTAATTGAACATACATGAACATTACCTCTTGCCCAATTGCATCTGAAAATAATAAATAGACCAATTCTAACCTCAGAGTTCACATGAAAAATTAAAGGAACATTCGGACCGGATGTACGAACGAACGCCACTGTCAGCAATGAATTTTCCTTATAATAGCATCGAAGGTAATAACTGGCATCATGCTCCACACAGGAAGTATTGTTTTAGCATTATAAATGGTTCCCAATGGCTTAAAAACTTATCAGCATTCAGTGGCCGTCGTAATTGGCCATCCTGCTGAAGTGGTATGGTTGAAATAGGATTTTGCATTTGTCATAATTGAAGAATGGCTACACTCCCATATGTATTCATGCATGTTAGAAGGAAAGGAGTTTCATTAACCAGTATATGGGTGGCATGAAATGAATAAACAAAGGATTCCGAAATGGTTTATCTGATCTATTTCGGACCGCAAGAAAACGATTTTGAATGTAATGAAGTGTTCTGCCTTTAGTGTTATACAGGGTAGTTATTAAGATAAAACACAACTAATGACTTAATAGGTCCGTTCTATTTGACTTCCAAACTGATGAAAAATCAGTTGATGCGTGTTCTATTTGACATTGTTGTGATTTTGAACTGATGCGCATCACTTCCAACTGATGTTGCTTCTTGACGAAATCAGTTTAATTTCCGCAACCACTTCACTTCATTACAACAATAACATAAACCAACATTTTCGTGAAAGTTTACAATTTACTTTCAAAAATAACAGGGAATGATTTATTTTCCTCGGATTTCATTGACTGTACCTAATGAATATTAATTTTAGAATTTTCTTTTGAAATTATCGTCCATATTGCTATGTATATCGTTTTGACCAAATGTCTGTAATTTTCAAATTTTGAGTCGAAAATGGTCTCAAACGATAAGGTTCTACTCCCTGATGACGAATTCGTGGTCAAATTCAATTCAGCAGTCCGTCCGTTAGCACAATAATTTTCGAAGGGATTGTCCTAAAGGCTTGAAATTTTCAGGTTGAGTTCGGTACTCGAATGCTTCGGACAAGTACGTTAACCAGCCAAATCGTACAGGCTGTTCCATTAAATATGGCTAATCAAAATTTCTGTTCCTCAATATCTCAGACAAAACAAAACCCATCGAAATGAAATACTGCTCCAAGATGCTCATAATAAACCTCATGCAAAATTTTGTGGCCATAGTGTAAACAAAACCATAGAAAATTCAATTGGACAATTGAAAAAAAGAAACATATTTCCATAAAAAGATATCCGATTCGAATAAAATTTATTTTATAAATGAAGATTGATACTCTGAATCTTCATGCAGAATTTTGTGGCCATAGTGTTAACAGAACCATAGAAAATTCAATTGGATTATTGAAAAGAAGACTCTTCATATTTCCATAACAGGATATTCGATTCAATTGAAATTTTTTTTGTGAATGAAAACTATTGAATTGAAGTTTCATGCAAAATTTCGTGGCCATAAAGTCAACAAAACCATAGAAAATTCAATTGAAATATTGTAAGAAGAATCTCTATATTTTCATGACAGAATAACCGATTCAAATGAAATTTATTTTGTGAATCAAGACTGATATACTGAATGTTCGTGCAGATTTTCAAGAGAATTGCATGATCAGAACCATAGAATTTAATTTTTAATTATTTAACTTTCAGATATTCCATTTTTTGAATAATTAGTAGAATATAAATCCGATTGGTGTGAGATTCTGCATTCATTTATTTGGTATCAATCTCAAATCACATTTAAAATTTGAGATAATTATCTTTTTGATTATTGATAATTCAAACCTCAAACATACTCAAAATTCAAAGTAGTTCTTCGAGTTTAAGTTGCCCGTCAAAAAAGTATTCAATATTCTCATAATTATTCCATAAAATTGCCTGTTCTTGAAAACGATCCACTTTTCTTTCTTTTATGTCAAGTTCAATAATTGAATTCAATGAGTTCTGGCAACTCGATGCAGTTTATTTATAAAAAAGCATAAACAATAGAACAATACACATTGAGAAATCATCCTACTCCGCAATACTTATGTATAAGATAACAAGAAATGTTATGGTTATAATTTTCCTCGGTAAACCAATTTTTTATAGTAAACAATCTGTGTCAGAGAGCCATGAACTTCCTTCCGTCCAAGTTTCTTATCAGAATTTGATAAATGGATGTCGGTCGGCTGCCTTTGGTCTTTGGATATGACCACTATGGCGGAACTTTTGGAATGAGAAACTGATGTAATGCGGTTGGTAATTAAAGAAATTACATAGTCAATTTTATCGGTTACACAATTTCTCAATATGAAATGTATCAATTATTAATTTAGGATTAATTATGTCGGAACGCATGAAATGAAATCATTAGATAAACTGCATCAAGAAGTTAATGCATAAGCGTGATTTACGACTGGTCAAAAACTCATTTGAGCTTAGATCTGATTATGTAATGATCACCAGGAAATTTTATATCATAATAATTGTTTCAAAATTCCTCCAATGTTCATTTAACTCATTACGAATGTGTCCTGAATTCGTTGTCTAGTGAGGGAGAGATCTCAGAAACCCGATGAGTTAGAACAAAATGAGTGCCACATTTTTGGGATTTATAACTAAAGTTATAAACATGAAACTAAAACATTATACCGGCACTTTCTTCAGTAGAATTTTTTGCAGTAATCAATTTTTCTTCATTACATTTTGTTCTAACTCATCGGGTTTCACTAGATAACAAATTTAGGACACCCGGTGCAGTTTGATGAATTTTGATTGGACTTCATAATTTTTTATCATTAAGTGATTGAGTGATTAAATGATTTAATTTTATTTACACCAATGAAATTTTCAATCTTGAAGATCATTTTATTTGGTCATTTGAAAGATAATTTAATTCTGAATGTTTCTTCTGATTACCATTTTTTTCTATTTCTGACCGACAGAGACCTGCAGTTGTGTTTAGGTTAATTCTATTCCATTTCTTTTTTATGTACTGTGACAGTATGCCTTGATTAAAGAGACATAGATATTATTGTGTATCTTAAAATCAAAGAGACTCTGTAGCAAACTATATCTCAATCAAGGGCGTAGCCAGGGGGGGGGTTTTGGGGGTTCAAACCCCCCCCCGAAATGTTTCAGAGTAATTTTTTTTATTTAATACTTCCTTCAGAAAGCGACCCTCACAATTCCCGGCACCTACAAAGTCAATTACCAAAATGTCAAAACCCCCCCCGAAATTAATTCCTGGCTACGCCCTTGATCTCAATCCTTATATTCGTCAAATATTCAACGAGGCTAGTTACTCACTCTTACAAGTTTCTCGTCCAAGGCATTCCTTCCTCAAGCTCGCAATGCCAAGGCATTCCGTGACTGGGTGAATGGGGGTTTCTTCCTCCTCCCCACAGAACCTACGCTCGTCAGTGTCCGACAATCCCATCCTCATCAGGTGCTTCCTGAGGCGACAATGTCCTGTAAGAAAGCCAGTGAGGAGGTGTAATTGCTTCTTACCAAGATCCAGATATCTTTTGGATCCAGCTGTCTCGAAGTTCCGAAGGAACTCAGTGGAATGATCCATCCCTGGGAGATTCCGCCAGATTTTTTCCCTCTCGGCTTTCTCCTTCTCCAGAAACCCCTTCTTATAGGTACATTTAGATATACCACAGAAGGGTTCTGGGCCAATGAGTGACATTTGTGCGCCCTCTTTGGCAAGTGTATTGGCCTCTTCGTTTCCTTTGATTCCCGAATGGCCGGGAACCAAATTAAAATGACCTTATTTTTCTTGCTTACCTCGTTGAGTTTGTTCCGGCACTTCCAGATCATTTTAGAGTCGATGACGTAGGAGCTCAGTGCTTTAATAGCAGCTTGACTATCTGAGTGTATGGCTATATCACACTTCTGATAGTTTCTTTCTAGATTTCTATCTAGACATCTTAACAGCTAAGATTTCCGCTTGAAAGACGTTCATATAGAAGCCTAGCGACAGTGCACACTTGGTGCCTGGCCCGTATATTCCAGCGCTTGCTCCTGTAGAGGTTTTGGAACCATCTGTATACCATTTTACGGTATTTTCTTTGAGATTATAGTCGGTGTATTCCCGTTTCCAATCATCTCTTCTACTTAGCAATGTCATGCAGTTTTTCTCAGTGTTTATCTTCTTGATCATTACAAGGGAGATTCGCAGATGAGATGTAGTAAAATACCCTTAACAGAATAAAGAAATATTCTTTCCTTTTCGAGAAAAATTAGGCTACCAAGATAATTGAATCACCCTGTACACTTGTCTTGGTTATCTAGCGTCGGCCCCGTGGTTTAAAAACTGTTTAGCATGTTTTCGTATTAATTTTGAAGTTCTGCGTAGTTTCCTTATTGCTTATCCTATTCTTCCTTCTTCCATATCATCGAGTTAAAATCTTTCTGGGTGCCCACTTACTATATAATCACATCACTAGGTAGGTTCGCTGATGAGATGTAAATGTAAACTATGCAAAGTAGCGTTTGTATAGGAAACTAATTTTTCTGAATAAACCCCCTTGAAAACATCGTAAGGCATCAAATTTACAGTTAAAGAAGTTATACTCGAACATGACCAACATGAACAAGTCCACATACAAAAAAGTGTGAGAAAACATCCTTCAGTATGTTCATGCACCTATAAATTGGTATAATAAAGTTATCAGAAACCAACTTAGAGATTACACGTTCTGTTTAAGAATGAAACCAAATATTTTATGTGCAATGAAACAAATTTTGACGTTAGACATACACAATATTCCTGGTACGCTGTACGCATATCTAAATAAGTACACATCGTATCATGCATTCGACTTGTTAATGAAGATGATGACTTTGTTAGTCATACAGAGCCAACTACGCATCTATAAATTTAAACTGTTAGTCGGAAGGGACTCGTCACCGAAATATTCTTGTTGAAAAACGGTATAATGAGTTGTTTATGCTCATTTGTTTTCATCGCCTTGAACGTCGGAACTTAGGAGTAGGAAGCATATAATTCGAAAATTAAACATGATCGTAAGATCAATAAAAATGTCAATACTCTCTGAAGAATTTGTCGGAGTATAAATTAAGTTTACTAATGGTGGTATTCTGCTTTCATCTGTAGGCCAATTTGTAACTTTTCATGAGCTTACAGGAATATTGCAATTCTGGACCTCTTTAAGGGATCTGTAGCTTACAGAAATCGTTTAATATTTACGAGTACTCGACGGGTGATGGGAAGCATTATCGAATGACATATTGTGAGGTTACGTTGAATGGTTTGTTTATTTAAGGACGAACACCAACGTTTTAATATAAGAATCATGATGAATGAATATAATATGATTTTGTTTATTGGATTGTTATCGGAAAAAAATCATAACAGGTAAAACTCTGTTCAATAATATACATAACCTGAAAAATCATTCTTCTTTAAAGTAGGAACTTTATGAGACAAATGAAGCCAATTGAAACGCCGGATGCCCAGAAAATGTTCAGATTGAAGAAATGCCGAATGTCAGGTTTGAAGAACCATTGTACTATAAACTTAATAAATGCTCTACAGAAATTCTGCAATTTAAACCAAGAAATTTTCTCTTTCCTGTTTTCAATTTATTAGATGAAAGAAACAAACGCAAACTACATTCAGATAAATGTATTTTTAAATTCAAATCAAAACTATTTACCCCTAATAAATAAAGTTCCATGATAAAATCTCTAGTTCAGAAGTGACACTGAAAATAAGAAACAGGAATTACAGGAACCATTCCAGAATTGCATTATTTATCAATCTGTAAGTTGGGCAGTTTATAATTCGTACGCTACAGTATCGTTACTTACAGATAAAAAGTAGAATAACACCATAAAATTGAAACTTCCAGATTGTCCACAAGGGACAATATTCAGGCTTTTTGATTTGAAAAATCTGCAATAGCCCAAAAATGTAGGAATATTGATATTGTTCCAATGATTCTTATCCGATGCGTAATGTTAATGCTACAAATCGTGAACCGATTTACTAGAAGGCATACTCATAATATCTTTTGAATTATAACTTTAACAGGAAAAAAATTGGGACAAATTGTCTAAAATGTTATACTTCGATCAGTTTGAACTCAGTCACACAATTGTAGGACGTTTATGTAGTTCACATCTACCAAATCAATTGAAATCGTAAAAAACCTTAAATAAGTTGGAAGATTTTGCACATTTTTTCTTAATCAGAACATTCAAATTTGAATTACCGTTTTTTAAAAAGAACATGAGCGCAGATGTTTCATCATCAAATCAAAGCATTCTGTTATTTATAATTGAGATAATTTGGTAATATTCTGCTTACTGTTATAAACTGAATGATCGTACAATAGTGATAATGAAGTAAGATACTTAATTGCTTTCTAGCAGAACGCGGATGATTTCTCTACTTGTCCCAAATATCTCCGACCTGATTTTATGTCTCAATAAATGATTATTCCTATCAACTCAGTTCAGGATGTTGAAGCCTACATCGAAATATCCACAATAATATGGATCGATATTGACATTCAAATTTACTCTTCACTTTTTTATTTAATGTGGTGTTCATTTATCATCTTATCGAACAATAGTATATTATGCAACGAGCGTAGAATGATAGCTATTATTCGTGTGGTGAAGTTTAGACCACTCGCCTACGGCTCGTGGCCCTAATCACCGAATGATTAACAGCCATTATGCGCGAGTAGCATACTATACTTTATCCACGACTACTGAATATATTCCTTGAAGATTTTAACATTTTTCGACCGCGACAAAACCCTTCTGTGACAAGCATGGAAAAAAACAAGTTGACACATGAGAAGTTTTTGGAGAATTGGTCATTGTATATTTTGTAATAAAAAACGCTTCAATTGATATAAAGAAAGTAGATTTGACCCTCAATTGACAAGGTATGCCCATAATTTTTAGTTGGAGTTCTTTAGAATACTGAAGAAATACCAATTTAAAGAATATTATATCAAATCTAAATCTATGAAGCATCTGTTAGCAGTGAAATATAATCTCATTATTCCCTTGTGATCAATGGGTTATTATAATAATTAAAATTATTATAAAGGCCGAGCACAAAGTCGTACAATTGATGGATTTTGCAACAATCGTGGATAAAACATTTTTCATCAATATTTTCTGCATATGTACCAGATGAGATGGTCAAATATACATGTTATTATGAGTTTCTTCAACAATTTATATTTTAAAATGATAAGTAGTTATATTATTTGCTGATGCAAACTTCGAATGTTTCTGAAGTACATATTTCAAATTGTATGCGTTTCATTTGAGAGAAGTGGTCAAGTCCTCATAGGAAATCCCTGTATCAAATAGCATCTTCATACGGAACGGAATATACTGAATTCAATCCTAACCACAACGATTCACAAAAGCCGCAACATAGGATGGGAATGAGGTCACCAATGCACCAGGCAATTCCGAATATTTCCCGATTCAATTCCAGCCGTCCTACAAACCTGAAAGGCTGTTTCATCTTCCATTTCACTGAAATCGCAAAGGCTGAAAGGTCATTGCCGATACGGCAAACGCCTTCCATGTATATCGCACCATAGATCTGTAATAGTTTCTACAATAGATAAAATATCGCATTTTATCTCGATACTCTGCGAAGAACGAAGCTCGTGTATGAGAGACTTTTGTTGATCCAAATGAGTAAAATGTGGATTTTTTAATTGAAAGTATCCAGCGAAACAATGTTCTCTGATGCGGATAGAAATTTGCATCTCCATAGGTAATCCGAGGGGTAATCGATAAAGAAGAAAAGGAGAGGAAATGGAAGAGATATCAGTAGATTTATTCTTTCTAGGGGTTTGAGTATTAAGTTTCGGAAAAAAATCTTTTTTTGTAGAGAAGAACCAGTAACGGATTATTTCCATCATTTTTGCTTCTTGACGTTTTGGCCAGCATTCGCCAGCTTTTTACTGAACTAAATATACTGAACTCAATTCTTAACATAATAATGCTCAAAAGCCGCAACATCAGATGAGAAAGAGGTCACCAATACATCAGGCAATTTCGAGTATTTCCTGATTTAATTCCAGCTGTCCTACAAGCCTGAAAGGCTGTTTCATCTTCCATTTCACTGAAATCGCATAGGCTGAAAGGTCACTGCCGAGCCGATACGCAAACGCCTGGCAATGGATATCACGATGCCTTCCATGTGTATCGCACCATAGATCTGTACCTAATAGTTTTGACAATAGATAAAATATCGCATTTTATCTCGATGCTCTGCGAAGAACGAAGCTCGTGCATGAGGGCCTTTTGTCGATCCAAATGAGTAAAATGAATATTTCTTAATTGAAAGTATCCAGCGAAACAGAGTTCAATGATGTGGATAGAATTTTGCATCGTTATTGATAATAGATAAAAAAAAGAGAGGAAATGGAGGAGATATAAGTAGATTATGCCTTTCTGGTAGTGTTTGTTCTAATCTTCCAAGAAATGATTTTTTGTAGAGAAGAACTGGTAGCGGACTATTGAAATATCATTTGGGCTAGTCCCATCATTTTTGCTTCTTGATATCAACCTTTCGGTAAGCATTCGCCAGCTCCTTATGTAACTAAATATACTGAGTTCAATTCCAATTTCAATTTCAGCCGTCCTACAAACCTGAAAGGTTGTTTCATTTTCCATTTATCTGAAATCGCAAAGGCTTAAAGGTCATTGCCGATACGGCAAACACCTGCAATGGATATCACGATGCCTTCCATGTGTATCGCACCATAGATCTGTAATAGTTTCTACAATAGATAAAATCTCCCATTTTATCTCGATGTTCTGCGAAGAACGAAGCTTATGGATGAGCGGCTTTTCTCGATCCAAATGAGTAAAATGTAGCTTACTTAATTGAAAGTATACAGCGAAACAATGTTCTCTGATGCGGATAGAAATTTGCATCTCTATAGGTAATCGATAAAGAAGGGACTGAGGTGAAATTGAGGAGATATGAGGATGGAGGAGATTTAGTTTTAAGCTTCGAAAAATACTCTTTCGTAGAGAAGAACCAGTAACGGGCCATTGAAATATCATCTGGGCTATTCCAATCATTTTTTGCTTCTTCTAGTCAACCTTTCGGTCAACATTCGCCAGCTTCTTATGGAACTAAATAAACTGAATTCAATTCTTAACACAATAAAGTACAAACGCCGCGACATCAGATGAAAAAGAGGTCACCAATGCACCAAGTAATTTCTAATATTTCCCGATTCAATTCTAGCCGTCCTACAAACCTGAAAGGCTGTTTCATCTTTCATTTCACTGAAATCGCAAAGGCTGAAAGGTCATTGCCGATACGGCAAACGCCTGGCAATGGATATCACGATGCCTTCCATGTGTATCGCACCATGGATTTGTAATAGTTTCTACAATGGATAAAATATCGCATTTTATCTCGATGCTCTGCAAAGAACAAAGCTCGTGTATGAGCGGCTTTTGTCGATCCAAATGAGTGAAATGAAGATTACTTAATTGAAAGTATCCAGCGAAATGATGTTCTCTGATGCGGATAGAAATTTGCATCTCTATGGGTAATCGATAAAGAAAAGAATGAGGGGAAATTGAGGAGATATGAGGACGGAGGAGATTCAGCCCTTCTGGGAGTTTTAGTTTTAAGCTTTGAAAAATACTCTTTTGTAGAGAAGAAGCAGTAACGGAAATGTGAATGTGAAATATCATTTGGGTTTTTCCCATCATTTTTGCTTCTTGTAGTAATCTATTCGGTCAGTATTCGCCAGCTTCTTAGGGAACTAAGTATACTGAATTCCATTCTAAACACAATAAAGTACAAAAGCCGCAACATCCGATGAGAAAGAGGTCACCAATGCACCAGGCAATTTCGAATATTTCCTGGTTCAATTCCAGCCGTCCTACAAACCTGAAAGGCTGTTTCATCTTCCATTTCACTGAAATGGCAAATGCTAAAAGGTAACTTCCGATGCGCCAAAGGCCTGCAATTAATTTCACGATGCCTTCCATGTGTATCGCACCATACATCTGTAGTAGATTTTACAATAGATAGAATATCGCATTTTATCTCGATGCTCTGCGAAGAACGAAGTTCGTGTATGAGAGGCTTTCGTCGATCCAAATGAGTAAAATGTAGATTAATTAATTGAAAGTATACAGCGAAACAATGTTCTCTGATGCGGATAGATATTCGCATCTCTATGGGTAATCGATACAAAAGAAAATGGAGGAGATATTAGTAGATTCAGCATTTCTTGGGGTGTAATTATTAAGGTTCGAAAAAATACTTTTTTGTAGAGAAGAAGCAATAACGGACTATTGAAATATCATTTTGGCTATTCCCATCATTTTTGCTTCTTGCAATCAACCTTTCTGTCAGTACTCGCCAGTTTCTTATGGAACTAAATATACTGAATCAAATTCTAAACACAATGAAGTAGAAATGCAGCAACATCAGATGAGAAGGAGGTCACCAATGCACTAGGCAATTTTGAATATTTTCCGATTCAATTCCAGCCGTCCTACAAACCTGAAAGGATTTTTCATCTTCCATTTCACTGAAATTGTAAAGGGTGAAAGGTCATTGCCGATACGGCAAACGCCTGCAATTGACCATAGACCTGTAATAGTTTTTACAATAGAGAAACTATCGCATTTTATCTCGATGCTCTGCGAAGACCGAAGCTCGTGTAGGAGGGCCTTTTGTTGATCCAAATGAGTAAAATCTAGATTTCTTAATTGAAAGTAGTAGAAATTCGCATTGCTATGGGTAATCGATAGAGATGAAAATGAAAGGAAATGAGGGAGACACTAGTAGATTTAGTGTTTCTGGGACTTTTAGTTTTAAGCTTCGAAGGAATCGATTTTTTTTAGAGAAGAACCAGTAACGTGCTATTGATATATCATTTGGCCAGTTTCCATCAATTTTGCTTCTCGACCAGTATTCGCCAGACGTCGCAAGAAAAAAACCGAAGACTCAGAAATATTTATCATTTATGACAGTTCTCAGAATCGATGATTTCGGTCCATTTTCAATTGGATCAATTATCAAACAATTGCTTTATTTTTTTGAGGGTCGATCTCATTGCTGGTCACCAAAATTCGATATTCACCCAAAGAGGTTATTAGTGACATAAATATCACCCCTGTGGCGAATATTACTGTCAGGTTCAAACATTCCATTGGAATTCTTCAGATATTTTTAAAAAAGCTCCTCTAAACCAAGAAGGGTTCATCAAAGCAGTTCCAGCTCTCGAGTCCTAAGTTTCGATCTTTCTTTTTTTTCTGATGAGCAAGAAACCAACTACAGCCCTATAACACTGGCTAATCATATCCCATAGATTCAAACAAACAAATTCAATTTCAGAATAATGATTAGGAGTTGCGGCAAATTTATGATGAAACCTTTTCACGAAAAACTATCCAAACAAAAACAAAATCATCATTCAGTAAAAAAATACCTGCCTACTACTTCAGATAAACAACTTTCTTAACAAATGTAACATGATACATAAATATTATGGCCATCCCACTAGTCAAACAAAGACCACCAAATTGCCTTCGCTAACTCTATCCTCTGGCCCTGCCCTCGTATATCTTACTCATCTAAAATGCGTCAAACGAACCGAAAATAAAAGTTCTAATCATATTATTTGCCGGAATATCCTATCGATCTCCTGACGAAAATAATCTGCCAGTTCCTCCGATAGGCTTCGTGCCAAGTGTGTTAGCATTCAACATGTACGGATGTTTTGGCCGAGTTCTTGGCACAAAGCGCTCGCTCGTGAAGAAATTCTAACAAATTATATAGAAGTTTACTCATTCGTGACAAAGGGCGCTAACTTGACACTTGGGGCGTTGGAAATTAGCTTGCTGATTTCCAAGTGGCGTGATTCCTGTAATCAATCAATGTCGCCACCTGCTGAATGGTTCGATTCAACATCTGAATTCCATTTCAATCGAGAATTATGTTGGTATATCGAAGGATTTAATGAATGGAATCTTTCAAATACCTAAGAAAGTCATTTCGAGACTTTTTAGAAAAGTGCAATGTTATTATGTTGTTGGAAACGTGGAATCAATTCTATCAGATGACAATGGGTCTGAGTACCTTGGGAACAACATTCAACCACAGCTAATCTTACTTCAGTAAAAAAACCTGATGATGAAAATCAACTAAGCAAAAATTGCATTTACGAGGTAACTTGTGCTCTTATTTAACACGTTGAGCGCCACGTGCACACCGGTGGACATTTTGAATTTTCAAAGCAGGACCAAGTGTTCACTGGTGGTCATTGTTGATTTTCATCGATCGGACAGCATGACCACCCGTGGTCACATATCCAGTAATTAGTACACATTGCTGGACCAAACTACAAAGTCCAAGTGAAATATGCTCACACCCTGGGACCAAACCTTACATTCCTTATGTTATAATGAAAGAAAACGTAGCCTCCGATGAGCACGCGGTCCCCAAATAAAATACATAATGTGACCACGGGTGGTCATGCTGTCCGATCGATGAAAATCAACAATGACCACCAGTGAACACTTGGTCCTGCTTTGAAAATTCAAAATGTCCACCGGTGTGCACGTGGCGCTCAACGTGTTAAGAAACTAAATTTCCTTCAAATTTCAAAGAACATGAAAAAATAGCACAACTTGGGGATATTGATAAGTCAAAGATTGTTCAACATGCTTTTAATGAAGACCCTAGGATTTTGTAGGTGAAGCTCATACAATACCAACAAAGAAAAACAAAGACGTGGAAAATTGAACAAAGCAGCTTCCATGTCAATTACCGGAAAACCCAGCAGTCAACAATCTGTTAATATGAAAAATATCAGGGCTCCAATAATAAGGCCTAACCAAAAAAGATCAAATGAATTTTTCGACGATTGGATACCTCAAAAATAGATAAACGTCGTTGATAATTGTTTCCTGAAAAGTGTCAAAACTTACGAACTTTTTCAAAAGAGTAACCAAAGCTGCTTCTATGAATGTTGAGATTTTTTTTCCTCCGATAGACTTCGTGCCAAGTGTGTTAGCATTCAACATGTACGGATGTTTTGGCCGAGTTCTTGCCACAAAAAGCTGGCTCGTGAAGAAATTCTAACAAATTATATAGAAGTTTACTCATTCGTGACAAACGGCGCTAACTTGACACTTGGGGCGCTGGAAATTAGCTTGCTGATTTCCAAGTGGCGTGATTCCTGAAATCAATCAATGTCGCCATCTGCTGAATTATTCGATCCAACATCTGAATCTGAATGCATTTCGATTCCAATTTTATCGAGAATTATCAAGGCATATCAATCGGTCTTATAAGTTTATAAATGGAATCTTTCAAATAAAGGGTGTCCCAAAATTAACGCAAGATTTGAATTTGCCGCCATTTGTGCAGTGAAGTGTTGGCAACCCTGAAAAAAAAGCAATTTGACAGCTAACAGTATAGGGTTTTAAAAAATGGAGCGTTACACGATAGAACAACGTGTCTCCATTATTAAAGAATATTTCAAAAATAGTGAAAGCTTGGCGGCTGCAGTTCGAAAATTTCATACAAAATATGGTCGGAAAAGTATTTTAACTTCGTCAAAAGTGAAGAGATTAATTGAAAAATTCATGGAGACTGGATCCGTTGGAGACGCCAAACACACTGGTCGTCCAAAAACAAGCCGTTCAAATGTGAATGTCGAAGCAGTGCGTGAGAGTGTTGCTGACAATCCAGTAACCTCAATTCGACGTCGTGGACAAGAATTGCAAATTTCAAGAACCTCTCTACAGCGTATACTCACCAAAGATCTGTGTCTTCATGATTACAAAATTCAATTAACACAACAATTGAAGCCTAATGACCATGGACAGAGAAGAAAGTTCGTTGAATGAATTATTGAACATCAACAAATGGACCCTGATTTTTCGAGCAAAATCATCCTAAGCGATGAAGCACATTTTCATCTTGATGGCTTTGTCAATAGCCAAAATTGCCGCATTTGGGATTCGGAGAACCCACATGTGATTGTCGAAAAACAAATGCATCCACAACACGAGACTGTATGGTGTGGATTTTGGGCTGGAGGAATAATTGGGCCATATTTTTTTGAAAATGATGCTGGTCAAGCAGTGTTACTGGTGCTCGATATCGCGACATGATTACACAGTTCTTTCTGCCAAAATTGGATGATATTGATGTGTCCAATATGTGGTTTCAACAAGCCGGTGCCACATGTCATACAGCCCGTGAAACAATTCAATTACTGCATGAGACATTTCCAGGTCGTGTACTCTCTCGTTTCGGTGATCAAAATTGGCCTCCTATATCGTGTGATTTAACACCATTACACTCCTTTTTATGGGGTTATTCGAAATCACAAGTCTATGTCAACAAGCCCACAACCACCTGTGCATTAAAGGAGGAGATTCAACGCTGCATCAACGAAATTCAGCCACATTTATGCAGAATGGTCATGGAAAATTTCAACAAAAGAGTGCGCATGTGCATGCAAAGCCGTGGAGGCCATTTGTCCGATGTGTTATTCCATACATAACCCTATCCTATGTACTTTACGAGTCAATAAAAATATAACTATCAAAAGACTAAAAACGGCGTTTTCTATTTAATTCAAATCTTGCGTTTATTTTGGGACACTCTTCACATAGTAGAAAATAAACGGAGTTAATGTTTACACCTTAGAGTAGTACAACTATTTCTCACTGAATGGTGTTAACTCTGACACCAGTGACAGTGGTAAATCTGGGAAACTCCGTTTTATATGGTTCAACACCGACCCAAAGACATTGTCTATGTTCAACACCAACTGGTGGTCAACATTGTATCCCCAAGTGATTTAGACAACACCGTACCACACCGTAAGAGGGGAATACTTTACATCACCATCACAGTGTCAATTGAACACTGCACCTATGGTGTTGAATTCACACCAAAATGGTGTGTATGGATAAAGACACCTCCGTGTGTTATTTGGGTGTTAAAAATCCTGTAGATTTTTTTCCATGCAATACCTACAGAAGTGCAATAATTTATGTTGTTGGTACGTGGAATTTATTGTAAATGAAGATTTAAGACGATGAATTATTGTAGTGGTTGAAACCTTGAGTCTGCTAGGCATCTGATGTATGAAGAGGTGAACCGATGTGCGCCTGCAAGGGAAAGTCATGGCCATCTTGAAAATCACTTTACTATCACAGCTAGTCTAACTAAAGTAAACCGAATAATGAATGTCAACTAGTCAAAAATTGCATACATGAAGTAAGACATTGTGAGTGCAGTATAGCCTATATTGAAGAAACTAAACTTATTCAGCTTGGAAATATTGATAAGTCAAAGCTTGTCCAATATGGTTTGAATGATGGCCATAAGATTCTATGACGTAAGAGTTCCAACATAAAACTGAGAAATAGAAAATTGATGTTAATCGTCCCTTGATATCAAAAACATCAGAGCTCCAAGACTTAGGTCCAGTCTAAAAAAGATAAAATCAAATTTTTGTGCACTCAGTGAATCTTCTCGATTTACTTAGATCCAAGGCATCGATAATTGTTTTCTGAGAATTGTCAAGATGGCAAAAATTGTCAGAACAGAACAACATTCAAGATTGAACATAATATCAGGGCTTCGAATCAAAGAACATAAAAAACCAACTTTACAGGGAGATACTTTAATAAGTCAAAGCTTGTACAAAATGCTCTGAATGAAGATCGCAGGATTTTATGGGGTGTTAAAAATGACGAAAGTTACTTCTCTGAAAGTTATAAGTTTTGAGTGTTTTTCTGACGACGCGTTGGACGAAACGTTGAATATAAGGATAAAATGATATAAATTATTATATTCCAATATCCTGGATGTACCTATTCGAGTATTTAATGAACTACGACTGACAAAACTCCTAAATAATTACATTAAATACTGTTATAAAGTTCAAACATAATTAACCTCAAATGAGACGGACGAATATCTTCAGGAATTAAATTCTCATCTAACAGGAAATAGCATTTCAATCAGTAAAAATATTTCATTAGGGAAACACTCCGTTCTTCTGCGACTACTGTCAGCCTCCATGAACATTCTCCGATGCTATTAATTTCGAAAGTTGGCGTTAATAATTTAGGTCCTTTGTGCTACTGATGGCAAATACAATTAGAGACACTCCTGAGGGATACCATCCATTCATTCTCCTCTGATTTTTCTTTCTCTAACGATTCATTAGCAACGGTGTAACTGTCGTCAACCCGAATTTGATGAAGGACCCGTTTCATTAGCAGGAGTGAGTCAAGACGCTCAATTCTGGAAGAGAGGACGAATTTGTACGATTTTCAGGTATCTTTGTAGCGGGACTTCGAATTATGATCCGTTATGGAGACAGAGATGAAGCGATGTTTTATTTGTTTTCGCTTTTCTGTTGATGTTAAAATTGCGTCCCTTGGAGTTTTGTGGCATAATTTCGGTTCCATTATATCTGCAGAAATGTTGGTTCATGATAAGAATAAAAACTTTTCTATTTCCGGTGAGATGTGCTTCTCTTTGAGATTTCTGCTTTTTTGAGGTTACTGAATAAAGACTTATTGTTTTAGAATAGGCAAATCAAGCTATGCGATCTGAGTAACCTTTAATATTGACACGATTCTTCCATTTTGCATTGTGTTGTTGATTTATGTGAATATTTACATTATTTATAATTTTTTTGAGTATAATTCTTTCAAATCGCTATTGTTCATACTCAAAATGAGTGATCTTATAATGTTCTGATCTAATCCTTTCCAGATTTCTCTGAGTTGGATTCCTAATTCATTAAGAGTAGCCGGATGATTTTCTGAACTTCTCAGCCTTCTATTGAGGTTGACCGAAACCTGCTCAATCAGATTGAGATCTGGACTTCTTGCTGGGCATTCCATTCGAGAGACTTCAACCTCTTCAAGGTACTCTTGAACGATGCGTGCACGATGGGGTCTGGCATTATCGTCCATAAAAATGAAATGTTCTCCAATGTATGAGGCAAATGGCACTACATGCTCTTCAAGAATGTTCCTTATATACCTATCAGCATTCATAGCTCCATTATCAACGACCACTAGGCCTGTGCGAGCAGTCAAAGAAAGTTGACCCCATACCATAATCGATCCTCCCCCGAAACCAATAGTATTCAGGAAATTGCACTGAGCAAATCTCACGTCTGTATACAAGGGAACGTCGATCACAATGGTACAGGCAGAATCTAGACTGATCTGTGAAGAGAACTCTTTCCCAATCAGCCTCTTCCCAATGGATATGCTATCTCGCAAAATCCAAACGCGCCCTTCGATGGGCTGGAGTAGCTGGGCCTCTTGCCGAGACACGAGGCCTTCTCTGAGGCGTTTCATTAGCAGGAGTGAGTCAAGACGCTCAATTCTGGAAGAGCAGACGAATTTGTACGATTTTCAGGTATCTTTGGAGCGGGACTTCGAATTATGATCCGTTATGAAGACAAAGATAGATGAAAAGATGTTTTATTTGTTTTGGCTTTTCTCTTGATGTTAAAATTGCGTCCCTTGGTGTTTTTGGTTTTATTATTTCTGGAGAACTGTCGATTCATGATAAGAATCAAAACTTTTGAGCTCTTTATTTGAGGAAAGATGTGTATTTTTATCTACAGGGTGTCTAATTTGAAAGTGGACAAACTTCGAGAGGTGATTATACAAGTGATTTGCAACGAAAAATGTTTTATAACACATGGTCGAAATGTTGACGGTTATTCTTCAATTATTTCCTGACTTCACGAAACATTTCAAGTTTTTTCTCTAAAAAGAACAATATTCAGTTTTCCTTGCAGTCTCATCAAATTTGACCACATTTTCAGAAAGGGCAATAAATTTGCTACAAGATGAGAGAGCCTATGTGCAGAAAACACTCTTATTGCAGGCGTGGTAAGGAGAAGAATATCACGATTCTGAAGTTAACAAAATCTGTCCCATTGTTCCAATGGTTTTTTATTATCCTAAAGACGTTGTCCGATTCCCAGTTGCCAATGCCTTCTATTGTTGCAGTCTTCATCACTTAGTACTCTTTCACTCATTGATTTTCTTATTCCACTTATCCACGCTTGGTCTTCCTCTTTTTCTGTTTTTCGGAGGTATCCATCTCCTCACTTTCTTTGGTAATTTATTCTCTGCCATTCTTTGCACATGTCCATACTACACCAGCTGCTGCTTATCTATATATTCTGTGACTGTCTCTTTTATTTCCATTTTCTCGAAGTTCTTGATGCTCGTCGTATTGCATCCATTTCTGTAGCTTATCCACCACCTCAGTTGTTCTTTCAATCGCTTCCTTCTGAGATTTCTAATAATTTTTTGAGGTTTTTGAATGAAAACCTACCGTTTGGTTAAACTGAGTGATGTCAGTTATTACAGAATGATGAACACAACAGTTTTAGAATAGTAACTTCTGTGTTGAAGTTTAGAATGAAAACCCGATGAATCAGGCAAACCTAAGCAACCACGAGCGTCGGATTTTCATTCTATCCGAGTTACAGACAACTAATTTGCAATTCTTCTAATCTTTTCAGGTAACACTCTTTATCTTTTTTGTGAACCCATATCTATAAAGAATGAACAGGTGCTATTTTTTAATTTGAAAAAATGAACTGATAACATCCAAACTATTGATTCATTTCATCAAACATAGATCCGCAGGTATGCTATATTACGTATTGATGCCTTATAAATATATATATACTTATATATAACTTGCAGCGCGAAACTTCCTCTAATTGCTTCTCTCGATTTCAGTTCCAAGTAAAAATATTGAAGAAAATCTATCATATGTGCTGAGATCGATTTCATGTTCTTCGTGTTCAACTAATCCAATCAAACTTTGTTGAATCCGCCGACTTATTTGTTCCTGAGAAAAGTTCGGAGAAGTTGCTAACTTTCACCCCAAAGAAATAAAAACAGTTGAATATCACTTTATCAACACAGACGATAATATGAGACATGTACTATTCGACCAGAAGCTTTTAACTCATTTTTTTATTGCTATGTTTACAGATCTGTGACATCACGTCAGTAACATCGCCAAATGCAGCTCATGTCATGTCACAAGTTGTTTCAAGTTTTTGAGCGCTCCTTCTACTCAAACGAGTGCTATATGGTTTTGCCTAGATGTCTGTGATTTTTGAATTTTGAGCCGAAAATGGCCTCAAACGATAGGGTTCGTCTCCCTGATGACAAATTCAATTTTGTCCGTGAGGCCGGCTGTCCGGCCGTTCGTCGATTCGCACGATAGCTTTCGAAGGGATTGCATGAATCACATGAACAGAACCATAGAATTCAATTTTTTTCAATTATTCACATTTTACATATTTCATTTCTTTCAATTATAATATAATTTCGATTGTGCTGAGATTCTGCATTTATATATTTGATATCAATCTCAAGTCTTATACAAAATTTTGAGGTAATAGTCTTGTTGCTCCACTAATGAACGGGCGCGCGAAAGCTCCTGCTCAGGAATTTTCATGATTTTTTTGATATTTTTTCTCAAATTAAAATTTTGAGGGTGAAATTCTCAGTTTGAATACTTCGAGGGTGATTACTCACAACCCACAATTAAAAGTCTGTAGAGTTTCTTGTATATCTGAAATATCATCAGTTGAAGAATCAATCCTGGTTTGATAAACCCTCATGCTTACAGAGTAATTCAATTCAAAATCAAGAGTTATTATTTATCAAACTTCACTGTAGTTTGTAAGACAGGAGTGATTGCTAGTTTACTTATTGGTTTTTTCCGAATAACATTTCGAAATATCTTTCATAACAAAATTTTTTAATAAAAGTTCGAGGTAAGTGTTGACTACCTCAATCGATAACATAATTTTTGAGCGCTCGTTCTACTTAACAGAGTTCTATATCGTTTTGCCCAAATGTCTGTTATTTTCAAATTTTGAGCCGAAAATGGTTTCGAACGATAAAGTTAGACTCCCTGATGACGAATTCGTGGTCAAATTCAATTCTGTGGGGCCGTCCGTCCGGTCGTTATCACAATAACTTTCGAATGGATTTTCCTGGAGACTTGAAATTTTCAGGATGAGTTCGGGTCCAAATGCTTCGGTTAAGTTCGCTAGGGTGTTCCATAAAGTAGAAAATACGAAACCAATCGGAATGAAATGTAGCGGCCAAATGCAAGATGCTGATAACAAGCCTCGTGCAGAATTTTGGGGCCATTATGTGAACAGAATTGGAATATAGAAGAAAGTTCATATTTCCATGAAAAGATATCCGATTCGAGTGAATTTTTTTTGTGAATGGAGATCGATATTCTGAATGTTAATCCAAAATTTCGTGGCCATAGTTTCAACAGAACCATAGAAAATTCAATTAAAATTTTGAAAAGAAAAATCTTTATATTTCCATAACAAGATAACCGATTGGAGTGAAATTTTTTCTGTGAATAAAGATTGATGTACTGAATCATCATGCAATTTTGGGACCCTAGTTTCAACAAAACCATAGAAAATTCAATTGGAATATTGGAAGAAGAATATTTACAATTCCATTACAGAATATGTGAAATTTGTTTTGAGAATCAAAACTGCTATACAGAATTTTCATGCAAAATTTCAAGAGGATTGCATCTTCAGAACCATAGAATTCAAATCTTATTATTATTTATATTCACATATTTCATTTTTTGAATAATTTCCAGAATATAATTCCAATTGTGCTGAGATTCTGCATTTATATATTTGGTCATAATCTCAAATCCCATCAAAAATTTTGAAGTAATAGTCTCATTGCTCCACCAAAGAACGAGCGCTCGAATGCTCCTGCTGAAGGCTTTTCTTAAATTTGTATACCTATAAACAATAATGCAATAATTCGCAATTATCAAATGAAATATCGAACCGCACTTCATTGTGTCACACTATATAAAATTGAGATTCCGGAAGCCAGTGAAACAACAAAATGTATATCAAACTGTAGAAATAACCGCAGCAACGATACCCTTCACAAAGAAACGATGACAATAGAAAGTTCTATATTTAGGTCAGGTGAAGTGATCAACATACAAAGAACTTAAAGTGCATTTTTACGGTCACAATAAAACTACTATTTTTACATTCTCGATAAGATTAGGTGCGACCGTTCGGAAATGAAGGTTACCGGTAACTGTTTTATTTCATGGTTGGACGAATCTTCTCCTCTTGAGGATATCGAAGTAATTCGGGGACAAATGTTCAATGCAAGTCACTGTGAACGATTGGAGATTCGATCTCAGGGCAATAAAGAACATAGATAGGCCCCAAACGCGGTATCAGTGAATGCAAATGTTTTTGTTTTGGAATTTGACAGTTCAATAAAAACAAAAAGGGAGTTCTGCTCTTTCAGGGGTAGGTATTAAAACGAAATGAATATAGCTTCTTGATAAAATTAGATCAATAAGATTTTAAGAAATAAGTCGCATCTACCTCATCGTTATTAGGAAGGTACATTATCTATCTAATTATAGGTTCACAGAATAAGAAAAACATAATTGAATTGAAACCTACTACCCATAATCAACTTACGCTACTGTACTCAACTCTGGCATGTTGCTGTTTTATTCCTAGCTTTCTATTTGTCACACGTTTTTTTATCATTATTCCGAAATTAAATTCGATATTTAGGATGAAATACCACTATTTAAATCTATGGGAGATGATTACCCTTCAGTAGTGTCCTGTAGCAGTCTTAGAAGAACAGGAGATTCGAAAAATTGGAATGACAGACCTGGTTTAAAACGCCCCCCTGGCCCAAGAGCATGAATCAAGTATTTTGTATCCAAATATTGAAGGTTTTTATTCGAATAGTTCTAAGTTTCAATTTTGTAAAAACGGCGAGACAGGGTTTTTTCTACTGAGGTTTTTCCCTGTGCTCTGGTATCATACGTCAGAATAGTAGGGTACCCCGTTTTGCACCAACCTCAGCTAGGCTCTTTTTTGTTTCATGTATTGTATTTTGCCTGAATAATTTCTTGAATCACTTCAGTTGGAAGTGAAGTAATTTTCACAAATAGAACATGACTTTTTCGGACGACAACCAACAAAATCAGTTTAATTTCCACAATCACTTCAGTTCTTAGAACATTAAAGAGACTTCAGTTCATCATATCAATAACATAACCTAACATTTTGTTAAAAGTTTACAATTTACTTCTAAACATAACAGAAAGTGAAGTGGTTTTCTTTGCTAGTAATGAATAATTCATATAACTTTTAGAATTTTCTTCCGAACAATCGTCGATATTCCTATTTGGTGGTATGATTTCAAACCTTATCGTTTTGTTGATTGTCATCCGAAAAAGTTCTATTTGTCAAAATCACTTCACTTCCAACTGAAGTGATTTCGGAAATCATTCGAGAAATGGAAAGATAGGAATGTCAAAGTGAACGCGCATCAACTGATTTTGCATCAGTTTGGAAAACTGATTTTCCATCAGTTTGGAAGTGATGTAGCTTCAAATAGAAAGGGCCTATAACAATAATATTTTTCACGTCATGCAAATAACACCATTGCAAAGCACATAAAAATAAAGAATCACGGAAGTCATAAGAATACTCAAAGGCAGGTTAATATTTGTGAACAGCCGGGGAGGAGATATTAAACATCTTTTCCCCATTTGTGCCTCTGTTTACATCTTACAGGTCCAAAATGTTATTTATTGATCTGACAGATTCGATTCATGCTTCGCAGATTGTTAGAAAGTCATCCAATTTAATTTTATTCCGAAAGTATTTAGCTCATTAAGGTATGGGTGTTTATGTGATGCATTAATCAAGAATCAGTTAATAATAAAACGAAATTCATCAGAATCAGCTCTGGTTTTGTTTCATGGAACATTCTGACACAAGTAAATTAGAAACACAGCGTTGAAAAGATTTTCTGATCAAAAAATTTCGTTTTCATAGGTTTCCATCATTCGTTCTTGTCTTTTCAACGCTAAATTTGTGTTTCTAATATACTTGAATTCCAATAACCGTATGAGTACTGCCGAAAACTCCGGGCAATTAGGAATTCATTGAATTTGTGAGGTTCTTGGAAAAAATTCAACAAATTAGTTCGTTTTTGTTTTTGTTGACCAATTGGGTAATTCTGAATATACTTCCTAAATATTCAACAATATGCAATAGAAAATTAATTCGTGATATTTCATGAGCTTTTCTTTATTTGTTTCAATAGACCTTCACATCGACCTAGGTGACCATTCAAAATATTAATATGTCTATTTTGCTCAGTTGCAGGAACGTCCATTAAAATTTAAAGGTCCATTAAACCCTTAATCCTCCATTAGTTCCTTGTAATAATGGAGGATTAAGAGTTTAATGGACCTTTAAATTTTAATGGACGTTCCTGCAACTGACACTTAGATTACAAATTCACATGAAGTAGAATAGTCCAATTTTGAAGCAATTTAATGATAGAAGGGTTCTACTTACGACTAGTTAACATATTTGGTAGCTTTACCTGAAACAAAACAAAGAGATGATTTAGCAACAAAAATTGGAACCTATAGTGGATAAAGAAAAAATTAATGTAACGAATGGGAAATAAATATTTTCTGAATAACGAAACGATCTATAGAATGCTTTTTGATACGTTCGTAAGTCACCATGCAAAATCACTTAGCATAAAATTCATGTCGAAAATTATTAGCCACAATATAAAAGATCGATATGAAGTATTGAAGATGTGTAAATATACTCAATTATTCATGACTAGATCTATGCTCATACTATTATCAGAATAAATTGCATGGTGTATGTATTGTTTGTCCTCAAGTAGTCACAAAGTAAATAAGTGATGATGACACAATACAAGGAGAAGAAAACAATTAGAATCTCATTTATCATGACATCAAACCAAATAAACTTAAACTAACTATAAAAATGCATTAACAGTTCGTTACTCCTTGTCCATGTTTTATTTTATTAACTAAATATCAGCAAAGAAAGTGCTGATGTGATGTGAAAATGATCAGGTGATTTTGTTGCGGTAGGTTATAGTTGTGGCTCATTCAACAAAATTGATATTTTAGTGTCCTTGTGTTTCTGAACAAGGTTAAAGAGTTGATGGATAATGGGAAATAATTCGAATGTACTTCAGGCACAAATATTTTTTCAAAACAATTTTTTTTATAGAATTGATGAATGTTGAAGTCGGAAGTTTTCTCGGTACACAAGGTTGTAAGAAATCAATATTACTGAGCGGTTATTCCTAGAGAACAGAGTGCTAAAATACTGTGAACAACGTGAGATTGGAAACTGGCTATATTGACATAAAATTATATACACCATACACTCACCGGAAAAACAATCGATCAACTCAAAAAATCTTAGAAGTTTGTTTACTCAACTAAGTTAATTCGAGTCCGATTCGATTGAGTTTTTTTTAATTGTAGGTATATTCATTCTTAATCAATCACCAGTTTCAAATTTCAAGAAAACTGGGCGAACTTCATTTTATAAAGGGTGAAACAAAATGATAACTTTAGAACCACTCCTGGTGGGTTCCAGTTGTTCCTCCGTGTGATTTCTTAATTCATCATCGAGATACATCTTCTATTGACATTTGAATTCATCATTAATAACCATAGACCAATTTTCGTTTAAGATAGGGTTTTCAGAAAAAAAAATTTAATTCCGCTGAGGTCGCAACAGTATTTTACAAGTTCAACCTAAAATTCTGAGCTAATGAAAATAAACAGAAAACTGAGTCGAAAACATAACGTGTTTTTCGCCCAGATACGGATAACAGGTGCAATTCATCTTGGCATGTCCTCATTAAGATTTTGAATCGATTAGAGCATCACTGTGCTGCTGCAAATTTTCAGGAGTTTGTACGCGAGATCGAATTTTCCTCCCAAGAGCATCCAAACATACCCAATTGGGTTCAAATCTAGGCTAAGTGCAGACCATTTCAATTCTTGGATATCAACCTCTGCTGATTATTCTCTGGTAATCCTAGCCACACGCGGTTGATGCGGTCGAGCATTATATGGCGACCATACAGTCCAAAACGCCGTTCCCACGAGGCGTTATTCACGACAGTGAACCACGCTTTCGTGAAATACACTTCTGTGTGAACGCATAGTTTTTAAACTTGCTTTCGTGAGGAATGCGTTCACACAGAAGTGTATTTCACGAAAGCGTGGTTCACTGTCGTGAAAAACGTCTTGTGGGAACGCCGCATTATAAAGCATCATAACCAAAGCGAAATTGTGGAGTTTTATGTTGCTTCATTGTTATAAAGGAAAAATTTAATTGTCAAGAGAAGATGTGTCTTGATGATGAAATTAGAAATCACACGGTGGAACAACTGAAAGAAGCCAGGGGTGGTTCTAGAGTAGGGCAAAAAACATATTTTGTTTCACCCTGAATAAAATGACGTACTTCTTCAAATTCAAAATTGGTTTTTGACTAAGAATGAACATACCTACAATTGAAAAAAAAATTCAATCGAATCGGACTGGAAATAGCATATTTATGAATTAACAAACTTCATCGATTTTTTGAGTGCATCGATTATTTTGCCGGTGGGTGTATTAACATAAAATGAGTTGGCTGGACACAAGCGTAATATAGAAGGAAATATATTGCAATCATTTCAGGATAACTAAAATCTACATCATGACAAATACTACTGCCCAAATTCCTGTAACTTCCGAAATTTGAGCGAGGAAAAGGTTTCTAACCACTCGGTTGTACTCACTGATTCTGTGAAGCCGAGGTTAATTTTTCTATGAATTGAACGGAGGTGAAAGCTTTCTCATGATTGCTCATATAAAAAAATGATAATTCAAATTTGAATATCCTGAGAGCTATTGGTTTCACTAGAAACAATCGCACGAAAATGTGATATATCCCAATTGAAATATTACATCAGTTTTGTTTTTTGTATTCAACATCTCGGAAAGTCATTTTCAAGCTTTCACACTGTTCCACCATCAAAAATTTTACGTCAACTTATAATAGATAAATCTGCTTGTCTTGGCCTGACATTCCTAATCCGACACTGCTCAAACCTGTAGGGCATGTGTACGATCGTTTCTTACAGCTACATATTCAGTTCAATAGAATAGCTTAAATAGAGCCGATAAATATCCATTGAAGTGATTCGAAAAGATCAGCACACATATTTCCGTCATGAATATGCAGGAAACGTTTTTATTCAACAAATGCTCCCAGGCATCATATGGTGCAGTATTTCAACGGATACATAAAATTGTTTTCAGTTTCCTTCTCCTCGGCAGAACTGAGATGAACAACAAGGATGTCGTTTTGAATTTTCGCAAGCACTCCCTTTGATATCCAGCCCGTTATGTAAATAGTAAATGAGCAAAGGACAGGTCAACGTACGGAGAAAAAGGCAGTTACATAGGAATTTCATCTGAGAACAAGTGGAATTTTCTTGCTTTGGTACCGTCATGTAAATTTAACATTAAATATCTGTGAAGATTTTCATTGTTGCAGCTTCTTCTAATGCATAAATAATTTGATATAATTACAAGGTGCTAGATATGGACCAAGAAGCTTAAATTACGTATTAATGCCCCACACTTATACATAGTAAGTAATTTTTGCCTTTAAAAATAGTTGAAAGTACAAAAAATGAAGTAGAATAAGACCCAAAGGAAAGGGCAAAGAATACAATGAAATTGAAAGGCAAATACTATCACGAAAATGGAAGGAAACATAATTTGAGGGAGAAGTGAGGTCAATAAGTGGTGGACATCAGTTTTGAAGGGAAGCAAACTGTGTATTCCGTTTTTTCCAAAACTGTCCTAGTCCTATGAAAACATTCAAATGGCAAAGTTGTTGGTAATGAAAAGAACTTTTGTATTCACACTTTTCTTTTCATAATCTCAAATTCATATGAAAAATTCAGCAAATATAGTTTTTGTTTTTTTATTCCTTACCAATTTTTTTTTGCTGAATTAAGTAAAAACTAACCTTCTCATATCAGTAACATACTATGATTACTTCGATTAAAAATATTCAGAAAATTCGATTGAAAATAAGAGTGCTTTTTCGATATCAAGCCAAAATGGGGTAAATTTTGGCCTAATATCGAAAAAGCACTCTTATTTTCAATCGAATTTTCTCTCGTAAAAATGTCAGGGTTTTTGAAAAAGTCTGCCAGACCTTTGTTCGTTAAAGCCTTTTATTTCTCATAGTATCAAAATATACATTATTATAGTACGTTCACGAAAGGTTGAGGCCTGGGTTGGCCATGGAAATTTGGCATATTTCACTGCGTTTATTAAAATTTCAGGTTATGTTTTTTATTGTTTTATCAGATTGATACGCAATGTTGTCAATATTGGATAGAGTTCTCTAATAACTTGAAAGTTCGTCGGACGAGGCCGGGTACATTCGGCAACGCTGACTTTATTTTACGTTATGACAGCAAATACTGCCAACTTCAGATAAATAAACAAACGCCTACTATGCGCTCAAACTTTCGTGAACGGACTATAGGAGTGATAAAATTTCTCAGAAAAAGCAAAGAACTTCGCTCCAGCTGTGAAACTGGATGTAACATTTGAAAATATGGCTGTCGAAAACATGATCCAAATCAAAAATTCAAGCTAATTTTTTTTCCTCATCTTTTCAAAAACCATGATATTTGGAGCATGAATTTATTCATTTCAAACCGTTTTCGGCAGCCAAATCTGAAAATAACGCTTATAATTTGTCAGCTGCATCAAAATTCTTTGCATTTTCTGAGTAAATTAGGCACCATAATCATTTATATTTATTTTTTAATGCAATGAAAAGAACTAAATTCAAACGAAAAGAAATTTCAGGGACTTTTTCGATTACGCCGATATTTTGACGCGTTTTCTATTGAAAATTAGGTTAGATTAGGTTAGGTTAGCTTTCGATTTCAACTAAATATAAAGTGGAATACTGAATATTTCGAACCAAAAAAATTCATGAATGTTCGGGACATACAAAACTGAATTGCCACTATAATTTCAATAATTTTTTTCGTAATACCTCTTGATGATTATTCAACAATATGCGCTAGTTGTTTGTATGTAGTTAGAAGTGTATCATGCGTTACCGTAATCATATGGAATGAACTAGGTGTCATTATATCATTATCTTAGATAAAACAACAACTTTTTTGGTAAAGAAAGCTCTAGTAATTAACAGTGAAAGTGTCCATGATTCGCTTGAGGAACGGAAGTGACCATCTGTTTTCCCAGAGCAACGACCCAAGCACTATCAAACCATTAATTAACTGCGAAATATAATTTATTTGGAAGAAAGTGTTAAAAGCTTTGAATTCGTAGATATCAGACCTAATGCTTGGAACAATTACATCAGAACAATTCACAGCTCGGTGCACAGGTTCACAATGCATGATTTTCTAACTCGTGTTATAGAGGTACTTAGGTGCAAGGTATTGTGAAAGACAAATACATCCTTCGCAGACGAGAGGTTAATCAGACACTCAACTGGCATAATTTGTAATTCAAGTACATTCTACAGGTGAACCATATGTTAAAGTTGAAGCTTGGCTGCTATGAAACGCTCCTCAGAAATAATGGTACTGAACTGTATGCAGGTACTTCTTCAATGTGAAATTGATCTGGAGATGCATCAAATTTATACAGGGTATAAGTGAATGTGTGCAACAAACTTCAAGATGTTATAGCTCGTTTAAAAAATATGAACTAAGTATCCTATTAATTTATCCTTCAAAATACACTGTTTTCGAGATACTCTTGAAATTGAAAAAAAACGTGTTTTGTGAATTTCTCCGGAAAATTTTATTGTACAGAAAGTAGTTTTCGTAAGCATTTCCAAATTATAATCAGCCATGTTACTTAATTATTGGTGAATGTTTTGAAGGGTTAGTGGGTGTTTTTCCCCCAACTTCTACGCTAATGGAAAAAGTTCTCTTTTTGAAATGCCCATTTGAAACGCCAATGTTTTTTACACCTGGTCAAATCCTCTGAAGTCATTTTCTAGAGAAATTAACTTTTATGTTAAAAAACATAGTCAATATATTAACTGTAAGCAAAGAAGTTAAAGACAATTATTTCGAAAATTTACTGTTGTTCTAGATAAAAGTTGTTTTTCTCGAAAACTATGGACTTTAGAGCATATGACCAGGAGTACTTTTCTGCTTGAAAAACATTGGCGATTCAAAAACCGTGAAATTTCCATTAGCGCAGACGCGATAAAAAACCGCAAAAATAATAAAAACTTAATATGATCTGAGAATGCTCATGAAAGCTGTTTTCTGAACTATAAAAGCATCCAGAGATATGGCAAAAGTTGATTTTTTTCAATATCTCGGTTATGGTGCCTTTTAGAAAAAAAATCAATCTCTGTTCATATTGTTGGATGAGCTATAACATCTTGAAGTTTATATTATTCACTTACAAATGTCAGTTTCAGAGCTGAGCATAACCACCAGCCGGATATGGTTTTGATCCAAGATCTGCGTTTGAAAACCATACTCGCGTTCAGAAGTAGAACAGAAACTGGAACGCTTCTTCAAATTTACATTGAGGAAGAAATTCGGCATCATGAAGCCAGCTTGAGATTACCGAATGGGTTCGGTACAGTTAAGTCGATGATGTTCCGGGAAAGGAGGAAAGTACAACCTCCTATACCAGCAACATTAGAAGATGCTGCTTTATATTTGGAAAATCCCTCGTAAGGCAATATTTTTAAAATGTTTTCCATTCATTCCTTTGTGGAAAAATTAATAATACGATGATCATGTTCAATTGTGTTTCAGGTACAGAAGATACTCATTAGAGTTGGGACCCCAACAGAGGCCATTCTTTGATAGTATAAGAGATGGGTGCCTCATTTTCGTATCCAGAGGGATACTAAATGAAGCTATCAACATGAATAATCTCCACCTGCACATGGATGGAACATTTAAAATTGTTCCCCGTGCAGGTGGAGCACACCAACTCTTTATAATTCACTGGATGAGGGATCATACAGTGAGTATTATTTATTTGGTTATTTCCTCATTTGGTTATTCTTGACTTTTTTTCTGCAAGGCATATCCAGTGGTATTTTGTTTAATGCCGAACAGAACGAGGAATACCTATATTAGTGTGTTGCGGTATACGAGACAATTGCTTGGTGCCTCCGTCATCTCCTCTATCCTTTGTGATTATGAATTGGCCCTGAGGCAAGCCGTACTCGAGGTGTTCATCGGAGTTGCCATGAAGGGGTGCTGGTTCCACTTCGCAAAAAACGTTTTTATGAAAGGTTCGTACAATTTATATTCAAAATTAAATTCTTATTAAACCGTATGACATTGTTTTAACGCTTTTAAATAATTTCCAGCTCGCCAAATGCATATAAACGACGCGGTTGCCGTCAGAATGGCAATGGCTCTTCCTCTATTACCAGCAGAACGAATTTCTGAAGGAATTGACATCGTGTGTCAGGAAATCAGAAACGATGGATTCAGGAGGTACATGCAGCGACAATGGTCAAACACCAATATATCTGTGTTTGGTTTGGAAAGCCGAACCAATAATGCCGTGGAGTCGCTGCATGGACAATTATTCAGAATAATAGGCCGCGCACACCCGAATTTCTGGGTTTTTGTTCAATTCCTCCAGAAATTCGAACATTACAAGTACTCTGACCT
The DNA here is from genome assembly GCA_013421045.1 of Propylea japonica. Taxonomy (NCBI): domain Eukaryota; kingdom Metazoa; phylum Arthropoda; class Insecta; order Coleoptera; family Coccinellidae; genus Propylea; species Propylea japonica. Next base: position 27,179,216 of record CM024246.1, on the reverse strand, counting down.
ACTCAGAGTACTAAGCGGTCTTCAAATGAGAAGACGGGGAAGACGCCGTTATATCGACCTGAACAGAAGAATAAGTAAGTGCAATCAAGTGTCAATGAGATAGGCTATTTGACAATATACAAATAATTATTCTATATTTTGGCATCTCCAGTATGCTTTAATAATGATATACAGGAATCCAAGAAACAAAAATTGTTTAAGAATTAAAAATACTTGCTCTAAAAATTTTTGAATGTTTTGACAGTATTATCACATGATATAAAGACAGCCAAATTGGTGTGAAGTAATTTGACTGAAGAAATCAATGCCAACGCTCTTCGGCCTCATTTCTGGTGCTTCGCGAATTATGTTTCTATTATATTTTCAAATTAATAGAATAAAATTATTCACTTTTAAGGTGCTTCATTAGATCATTCTGAATGCTCTGAAAAAAATTGTCAAAAAGCATATTAGCAGGTACCTACTCGATCAAAATATTCAGCCAATTCAAAGCTAAAGGTGCTTAATTATAACAAATCGTTTTTCAGATGATGCTCAGCATCGTCTTCAGGAGGACGGCAACCTGCGTAATTTTTTAAGTAGGACCAGCCACACTGTCATTGGGATCAATAGACTATTTGACCCCAATGTAGAAAGTAAGCCAAGATCGTAAGATCGTATACATGATGATAATTTCTATCTTAAGAAGTCCAATGTACTAAAATTAATTATTTTCAGCCGATGAAATGCCTGAAACCGAGGGAATAATGGTTCCTAACAATTTTCAGGGGTTAGAGGAGATGGAAGATAGTGATAGCGATGAGGAAGGCGCAGCCCTAGTCCCACTGGTGGAAATGATGGGTAAATATATACTCAATCTATTGTTATTAGCCTATTCGTTTTGAGATATTTCGTGCTCCTGAGTAACTCAAAAGCTCGAAATACGGCTTCCCATTGGCTGCGCACAAGCACTGGTACAGCTCAGGAGCTCGAAATACCGCAAAACGAATACAGTATATATGTTCAGGTACTCTGTAAGAGTTGTTGATGGCGATGAATTGGTAGTATGATGAGTAATATTTCCGTCTTATGCATGTAACATATACTCATTAAAATAAGAATCCATAGTTCATTCTAATGCATGCATTCAAAAAACAGTACCTTTGTAATATGACGTGTAAAATTTCGATTCGAACATATTTCACTTCATACTGAAATGTTTAGTTCTAAGACATCTTTACTTGATACATATGTACCATTACTTCTGATTTGCAAAGTGAATTAACTCTTTTTATTTTCAAACATGATAACTTATGGTTTTTACTAATCAGAAATTCCCAACGATGAAGATGAAGAGATTGAAGAAGCTGCAAATGAGCCTCTGGCCCAAGAGCCTGAACAGAATTTGGCTCAAGAGCTACAGATAGTTCGAGAGCAGTCTGCACGAGAACGTGAAGCTCATAATTTTGCAGGTGAAGTATAATCAATTTTGAAAAAAATCAAGAGAAGCCTTGAGTAGGTCCTTCGAGCGCTCGTTCATTGGTGGAACAATAATGATGCTAATTACTCGAAATTTTTTATAGAACTTGAGATTCATGCTAAGTTTATAAATGCAAAATGTCAGCACGATAGGAATATTATTCTGGAAATTATTCAAAAAATTAAATTATATGGATCTGATGATGCGATTCTCTTGAGATTTTTCATGAACATTCATCAGTTCATCATTCATCAGAGAGTTGAAGTGCGTATAACAATCTTCATTCACAAAATAAATTTCACTCGTATCGGATATCTTGTTATGGAAATATAAAGATTCTTCTTTTCGATATTCCAATTCAATTTTCTATGGTTCTTCTAACACTATGGCCATAAAATTTTACATGAGGCATTACGAGTATCTTTCATGTGGCTGCAAAATTTTATTTTGATTGGTTTCGTTTTATCTGAGATATTGAGGGACGAAAATTTTGAATGGCCACATTTTGTGGCTAACACTTGCTGAAGGCATTTCTGGGTTTTCCTTTGTTAAATTTCAGACTTGATTTTCACGTATTTCTGTGATCTAATAGTTATTTTCCTAGTACGTACAGAAAGTAGTACTTTCCAGATTCCCGTAAGAAACAGCAGTTGCATTTGAGTGCGACAAAGTGATACTTCGCAATTCAAAATTAATCTGAGAAAACAGTTAAAAGCTGGTGCTTTTAGAAAAATAATGTTTAAAAATTTCTACAATATTAGAGGAAGTGGTCCGAATATGAGCCACCCTTTTGTTTTTTTCCACTAAATTTTTGGATCTTACCAATAAATATCCAATAAGTGGTACACTGCAAGCTCAAAGGTTCACCTATACATATACATTAATAAATACTACGAAAACACTAACCAGAAAAGAATCTTTAAAAACACAAATAAATTTAATTCCACCTGTTTCACAGAGTTACACACAAGGCTGCCTGCTTATACACAGAAATGATTTAGACTCTAATAGAAGTGTTTCAGTACGGAATTCATAAATGTCACGACGTGCTTAAGAGAAATAGGTTGGAGGCCCATAATAAGTGCAGGGCTCATATTCGGACCACTTCCTCTACAATCGACACTTTTGAATTATTCTTGTGTCGATTGGGTATTTACTGTTATTACTTTATTTGTTCTGTTTTAGATATCACTTGGTATATTTTTCTGTTCATGATGAAATGTGAAATGTGTTAATTGTAAAATTTATTTTACAGGTAGGTGTGTTGCATGCCTAACAGAGTCTGCAACACAAGCAGTAGTGCCATGTGGGCATGTAGTGTATTGTAGAAGCTGCCTTGCTACAGCCAGACAAGTAGGGGACATATCTCGATGTCCCCAATGTCGTAGCAATGTGCAGCAATATCTACAAATTTTCACACCCTAAACTAACCTGCTCCTGAAACCCACATCCTTAGAAGACAATATTTCGACAAAAAACATAACCGTTACGCAATCACACGAAAATCGAAACAACCTGCTCACCAGAGTCCCATCCTCTCCAAGATATGACAGAACCTTGAACAATTTTGTACCTACCTAAAATCATATGAAATCCTGCCTGATGCCAAAGCTCAAAACATATACAAAACCAGATGCTACCTGTAGGATTCCCATATATCCTTCTCAAGATGAGTCATTCATTAGAAATGAATTGAAAACTTTCCAATACCTACTCCGATGAATGTGCAAGAAAAACTAAACTTGAAATATTTCTAGTAACCGAATCAATAGGAAAATCAGAACAACATGCTCACTACAGTTCCATCCTTTCCAAGATATGACAGATCCATGAACAATTTTGTACCTACCTAAAATCATATAAAATCCTGCCTGATGCCAAAGCTCAAAACATATACAAAACCAGATGCTACCTGTAGGATTCCCATATATCCTTCTCAAGATGAGTCATTCATTAGAAATGAATTGAAAACTTTCCAATACCTACTCCGATGAATGTGCAAGAAAAACTAAACTTGAAATATTCCTAGTAACCGAATCAATAGGAAAATCAGAACAACCATGCTCACTACAGTTCCATCCTTTCCAAGATATGACAGATCCATGAACAATTTTGTACCTACCTAAAATCATATAAAATCCTGCCTGATGCCAAAGCTCAAAACATATACAAAACCAGATGCTACCTGTAGAATTCCCATATCCTTCTTAACATGAGTAATACTCCAGAAATGAATTTAAAACTTTCCAATATACCTACTCCGATGAATGTGCAAGAACAACCAAACTCTAAATATTCATAGTAACCCAATCAACAGGAAAATCAGAACAACCGGCTAACCAGAGTCTCCTCTTGATTTCGACATCCTTATGCCTTATGGAAAATTAATATATCTATTAGAAACATATACACTTTCTTCTCCATATATATCTAAGACTGAAATCCAAATATCTAATATATTTTCCTGATTTCCGAGACTCGAAAGACTCACACCAGAATTGGGAGCCTTTTAAGTATTGAAGATGCTCCAGTTGCCCATAATGAAAATTTCAAAGATCATAGCAAAACCATGAATCATTAAATACCTATCATTCCTTCCTCCTTCTAAAACATGTTTATAACCTCACAAAAACTTTCAATTGAAATAGGTATCTAATATTTATATTATTGCATTTTCAAGTGAAATACAAATATTTTCATAATATGTCGTTTTATTTAACAAATCTATTTAAATATCCTTTATATTCCACAGTTATATTTCGAAACAAATATTTTCAATGCTTTTTATCTTATAAAAATTGAAAACTTCCCTTTTCTGTATCCATGCTAAGTATACACAATTGAGAAGGTGAAATGTTTTTTTTTCAAATAAAATTAGTTTCTACTTGTAGGTGAGTACTATCTTATGTAATCCATAGTATTCATTCATATCGATAAAATTATGTTGAAGGATTCATAACTTGAGAATTGACATACCTAATAATACCAACATGAATATTCAATCTTTCAGTTTATATTTGATTTCCTACTTCATCAGTCCACTTTTTACCTAAGATTTGAAACTATGGTGTAAGGTAAGTTCAATTTTCCAAATAACATTTTTGTGAGAGATATATTTGCTTGTATTGTAATGTAACAAGTATTGAAAGCTTCAGATTGCTCATTTATTCAATCAGTAAAATTAGGGTAGTGAAGTTCTCTGGTTGTTAAATTATTTCACGAACGAATAGAGAATAATAATGCAGCATTTGAAGTATTTTCACCATCTAACACGACCTGAAAAAACAGTTGCATAGGATTTAACTGAAGAAAATGATATTCGGGATATTCACATAAAACCCCCATTGTATGAGAAGTATGAGAACTTCCCAACAACCTCCGCATTGTGATGAGCTATCATTTGAATTGAAATAATTGCTGTTAGGGTAGCGGCTAGAGGGTTAGTGATATCAATAAAACTTAACTTGTTCGCAATGATCCAAATTCGGCTTGTGAAAGTTATTGATGGAATACAGGGTCACGTATAATTAATAATACAGCAATGAAATTATTATTTTCTAAGATTTATTAAGAAGGAAACTGATGATTTTTCTGAATCTTTGACCAGCTGAAGTTGGCACAAATAGAATACAATCATATAAAACGATTTCCGTCGAAAAAAAATGAAAGTGCTGGGCTAACTTCTTTCTAATTTCTTAATTTTTTGGGTGAATTAGCGGGATATTTGTGAAAATAACAACGGCACAACTTTGTCTGAGAGTGGCACAATCTTTTGAGTATGTTTCCTAAGGAAAAAACTAATATTGATGGGATGCGTTTTTTTATTTTCGTAGTTTGCAGGAAAACAGGAAAGATTTTCGTGAAAATATTTACGGCACAAAGCAGCGCAAATGTAGCACAATTTTTTTCATTCGTTTGAGACGACAAAAAACGAAAGTGCTGGGCTATCTTTGTTCTTAAATTTAGATTTAGATTTTTCAATCAGTCTAATATCCCATTTTTAAAAAAGTGCTGGGCTGGCTCATTTGTTCGGTTTACGAAATAACTCGAAAACCACTTGGATTTAGGATGAAAAATTATCGGCATAAAGCAACACAAACTTAGCACAACAAAGTTTTTTTCGAAAATCAAAAAGTACTGGGCCAACTTCACACACATCCAACCTGCCCCATAACCTGTTTCATTGTACTCCATACCTGGGACAGTGGAAAAAAGGAATGGGTTTACAGAATCAAAGATAAAAAGGTTTGAGTTTGATTATTGTTCTCTGTTTCACTGTGCAATTATTATGTTGAAGTACATTGTTGATTTCTATACGCAGAAATTTTGAAAAGAAAGAACACTGTTTTTTCACAAATGAAAATAACTTTTTTGTACCATTGTACCACAACTGTCCCTAGGTATATAGAATGAAACGACATATTTTGAAAATGTTTGTATTTTACTTGAGAATACAATCTGAACTATATGATTAGACAGGGCCGGTGTTTTAGGATAAGGTTCTTTAATTTCGGGATCTTAATCCTCAGATAAATTTATGATATAAAGTTCATATATATATATATATATGAACAATGGTTCTCTGACTCATTACTTCTGAAATATATGGTGTTGAAATTTGAAAACTTGGTTTTTCAGAAAAAAATACATCCTGGTAATGGGTTTCTCTAACTTTGTGTGGATCATCATATATATCCTCTTCCCAAAAAATAAAAATTGAGCGACTGAACCATCCGAATAAGTTTTTAAGTCACTTAGAAAAAATTGAATTTTATTTTTTATCTCAGAAAGAATTCGTCGCAGGTAAAAAACCCATTCTCACTGTGAATTATGTAAAGTAAAAACTGATGATGATTTCAAATTCGGGCAAAAAGCATTGGGACGTACCACCATAATTATTTTCAACAGTTTAAACAAATCAGTGAAGTATAGTACCTAACTCAACAGATTGATTTATAAACAACAAATGGATCTAAAAAACATATTACAACCAGATAATCACCTTCTTTTCTGTCTCTGTAAAAATGTAAAAGAGCTCGATAGGAATGGGATATCCAAAAACATTGAAGGTGGCTCACTTGAGGAAAAAAATTGTTTTTGTCGAGAATGATTCATCAAAATAAATTCATGAATCGTTAGGGGCTAATATTCCAAGAGCTTTCAAATGAAGTATTACTCAACACCTGCTCTACTCTATTCAATTAATTTTGAGGGGTTGAAATTCCCACTCTTAGGGGATCGTTCGTTCAAGCCTCAAAATATACGTCAAAATATGATGTGCGTGAAGTTGGCCCAGCACTTTTTGATTTTCGAAAAAAAATTTGATGTGCTGAATTGTGCTAGGTTTGTGCTGCTTTGTGCTGATAATGATTTTTTTTTATTTTTTTTCTTAATTCCAAGTGGTTTTCGAGATATTTACAAAACCGAAAAAATGAGCCATTCCAGCACTTTTTCGAAAAATGGGATTTAAATGATTGATAAAAATTGTGCTACACATATACTGAGTTGTGCCGTTGGAATTTTCTTGAAAATTCTTCTAATTTCCGAAAAAATTTATATTCAAGAGGAAAGATATACCAGCACTTCCTTTTTTTTATCACAAAGGAATGAAAAAAATTGTGCTACATTTGTGCTGCTTTGTGCCGTAAATATTTTCACGAAAATCATTCGTCGTTTCCTGCAAACTACGAAAATAAAAAAAAAGTCATCTCAGCACTTTTGTTTTTTTTTTCGAAAGAAACATGCTCAAAACATTTCGCTACTCCTAGGCAAAGTTGTGCCGTAGTTATTTTCACAAATATCCCGTTAATTCGCCCAAAAAATAATGAAATTAGAAAAAAGTTTAATTTTTTTTGGCGACAATTGTTTTATATGATTGTTCTCTATTTGTGCCAACTTGTGCTGTTCGAAGTTGCCCATACCAATATGGCCGAACTATGTGACACTTTTGGAACAAAGGAAATATAGGATATGCTCCCTCCCCTTCTTTTACCTCCATGGGAATTCCACAGTTTGCACGGATTGCAAAGTCCTCAATGTTAATGTTACCGTGGTGTACCGATTTTCCTACAGTATACTGATTTATTCAATTTCCACCATTCGACAAAAAAATTCGAAGTGTTTTTTCAATATGGACACGATTTTCGACTAAATACACCACATTTTTTTCACATTTTCGGTAGAGAAAAAAATATAATTTCTGAAATATTTTTTTTGTTAATTTGAATATTCTTACAACTCAGAGGAACTTTCGAGAAATTTCGAAAGCTCCAACTCAGTACCAACTCATATACATTTATACCATAATCCATTTCAACCGTTTAGAAACCAATTTCTCACAAAATGCTAGGCTTATACTTAACATTTTGTTGCATATCTCAAAAACCGAATTAAATGAAAGAAAAATTTCAGCAGCACAAACCTAGCACAATTCAGCACAACAAAATTTTTTTCGAAAATCAAAAAGTGCTGGGCCAACTTCACACACACTGTTGCCTGGTATAATGGTTTTTCCTTTACCCTATACTGATTTTTCTTATTTTCCCCCATATGAGAAAGAAAATGATGATTTTTCTGAAACTTTGACCAGCACATCAAGTTGGCACAAATAGAGTACAATCATATAGAACAATTTTCGTCGAGAAAAAAATGTGCTAGGGCTAGGCTACCTGTTTTCTAATTTTTTATGTTTTTGGGTGAATTAGCGGCATATTTGTGAAAATAACAACGGCACAACTTTGCCTGAGAGTAGCACAATCTTTTGAGCATGTTTCCTCTGAAAAAACGAAAGTGCTATGATGCGTTTTTTTTATTTTCGAAGTTTGCAGGAAAACACGAATGATTTTCGTGAAAACATTGACGGCACAAATGTAGCACAAATTTTTTCATTCGTTTGCGAGAAACAAAAAACGAAAGTGCCAGGCTATCTTTTTTCTTAAATTTAGATTTTTCAGGAAATGAGAAGGACTTTCCAGAAAATTCGAACGGTACAACTCAGTATATGTGTAGCACAATTTTCATCAATCAGTCGAATCCTTAAACAAAGGTCTAAGGTCAAATCCCATTTTTCGAAAAGTGCTGGGCTTTCTTTTTTTAATTTCGATTTTTCAGGAAACGAATTCGAACGGCACAACTTGATACATGTGTAGCACATTTTTTATCAATCATTTAAATACCATTTCTCGAAAAGTGCTGGGCTGGCTCATTTTTTCGGTTTTCGAAATATTTCGAGAGCCACTTGGACTTGAGAAAAGAAAATTTAGGCACAAAGCAGCACAAACCTATCACAATTCAGCACAACATTTTTTTCCGAAAACCAAAAGTGGTGGACCAACTTCACACACATAAAACCATATGCTACCTGTAGAATTCCTATCCTTCTCAAGATTAGTCATTCTTTCAAAGGTATCAGGTATCTCCTATTCCATCAGTCCACTTTTTACCTACCTAAGATCTGAAACTATGGTGTAAGTTCAATTTTCCAAATAACATTTTTGTGAGAGATATAATATATATTGCTTATATTGTAATGTAATAGGTATTGAAGTATTGAACGCTTCAGATTACTGACTAATCAACACAAATACAGATTGCTCATTTTATTCACTCTGTAAAATTTGGGTAGTGAAGTTCTCTCTGGTTTTTTACTACTTTCACGAACGAAAAGAGAATAATGCAGCATTTGAAGTACCTATTTTCACCATCTAGTATTTAACACTACCTGAAAAAAACATACCTACTTTTTTTGGTATTGATAATATATTTGATGTATCCTAAAAAAAATGTCCGTGCATTTCATCATTAAATCTTTTTATATTTATCAATATATATAGCTATTTCTGACAGGAATCTGAAAATATGACATTAAAAAACTCATAAGGAGAATCTATTTTTATCATTTATTCATTTTATAAACGAAAGTTGTTAATTCCTATGGATTGCATAAATCGCGGATTTCACACGATGTCTTTGCTTCAGAAAAAAAAACAGATTCATTACTATAGGTGTTTAAATGATAAAAATACAATATTATTATGTTAAATGTGTTTGCAAATGATCAGTAGCACTAGTCCAACCCGGAGCAACAAATTGATTTTACATAATGATAATGACTAAATGTTGACACAAAACTATCCTCTCGATGAAAGTTTTCGAAGGGAAAATATGTTAGATTATCCCCCTGAACACGAAGAGGGTTCTGATTTACACTTAACGAGCATTAGAGGGAAACAATCCTAAACATCCATAATGATAAAGGTGTTATGCTACACCATACTGCATATCAAGCAATTATTGTTAGTTTCGCACATGAAAATTAGTCAGTAGTAATAGTATTTTTTTATGATGTAAAAAGAAATCTTATCGGTAATATGCTTAAAAGGATTAATATCTGCTAGGTGATCCTTCTGAAATAAAAATTGAAGTAGATTTTGTTGTACAATTTGAATTAGTTTAATGAATTCACCCAATACAGAAATAATGCTCTCAAATACAGAAGAACTTCAAGTAGAATTGTTTATTATGCATCATGAACAATTATTTCTGACAATAATAATGAAATATTTAAAGTAACATTCGTATTCATAACTTCAGGCAATAGAGTTGCATTTGTTAACTATTATAACCGTATGTACAAAATAACTGAAGGCATCGATCCACAACATCAATATATATTACATTGAATTAATTAAGGTACTATCATAATTCCTATTCAAAATATTCAGGGAGCATGAAACAACTTCCTTATATCATTTGAAAAGGAATTTTAAAAAAGAATTGAAGAAATTATACCATTAAAATTCTTTCTGGAAATGAATAAAGATATAAACACTGAACAATTCAGGTGAAAATTTCATTGGAACGATTACCAAATGTATGAAAAGATAAAAATTTCCAACATAAACTTCAATATTCTGCTAACATTTTGCTTCAATTTGGTTTTGTCGTCATTTCTTTTCACTTCGAACCTTCGGAATGTAGGTGACAATATATGGAGTTCCCTCCAGTAACTTCAAAGGTATAAATTGAGAATCAACAATTGCATTTCAAATTCTTAAAGGTATATCTGGAATATTATGAATATTTGGTTTAACTATTTCAAGAGATGAAGCTCCGTTCTTTTATACAAGTAAACCCTATTTGGATAATTTCCATCATCAGAAACATCGATATTAGTAACTTCAAATGTCTATAAAAATCTCGGATTAGATAGATATGAACGATGCTCAGAACTTGTTCTGGTATACCCTTGTTCTACATTATGTATAGGTACCTGAAATGAAACAAATTTAATTAAACTTTCTAGACAATATTTTGATCACTACATGAAGACTACTCAAATTTACTTACACAAATACTGACTGCTTATTTCAATCAGTAAAATTTGAGTATTTAAGTTGGATGTTTACTATTTTCACGAAAGAATAGAGAATATGTCAGCATTTGTGTTTTCACCATCTAACACTACCTGAAAAAAACAGTTGCATTGGTTTCAACTGAGGAAAACGATATTTATTTCGTACCATTCGTTGAATACCTACTTCTTTGTATTGGAAATATATTTGATGTATACTGAAAAACTGTCACTGCAATGCATCATTGGATTTTTTTCATAATATCATTGAACTCCTTCATTTCGTGATTGTTAAAATTCAATCAAGATATGTCAAAAAATTTTACTGAAGATTTAGAGGTTATGTTAACAAACGTCATAGAACATAGAAACTGTATATTTTAATTTGCCAGTTGCCTATCTTCTTTCAAAACTCATAAATGATCAGACGAAGATGACAGACAACCGAGCTCTGGCTTGATGGCCAATCAGGTGGAAGGGGGCGTTGTTTTCGCGCCTGTGGAACTTCGCTGCAGTGGACCTTCGCGCCTGTGGAACTTCGCTTCAATGAATTTTCGCTCCAGTGAAACGTTCCCGTTATGTCCACTGTCCACAACCGGTCTACCACCAGTCTGTATGAAAAAGGATAAACATCTCGCACTTCGTTCAGAGTTCATGCGGGGGGGTAGGTGTTCGTAAGGATCCTAAGAGATGGCGTTTTGGTTCTGTTAATACTCAGAGCTGGGCGACATTTCTTCAAGTAAGGGAACCTAGAATGCCTTTCAAACTGTTTTTTATGTACCAGATTCAATTCTTGTTCTCGAACAAGAATTGAATCTGGTACATAAAAAACAAGCAAAATTAGAAAATCAGTTTTCCATGGAAAAAGAAAGATCTGATCAAGAAATTGAACATTTCAAGAATAAGTTGAAAAAAAAAATCTTTTCTTGCCTCAGTTGTAGGCATGGAAAAGTACAAAAGTAATACGCGAATAAAGGTGAATTGTGATATTTAAAATAAATAGTTTGCTTGAGTGAGAAGCGAGAAATAATGTGATGGTGTAATTTTAAGCAAACGGTTTTATTGTTGAGATTTTCAAACTGAGTGATATTTTGAACTAAAAAAGATTCTTAGAATATTTAATTATAGAATTTAAAACACTTAAATATTTGTTGAATAATATCTGAATCATTAATATACACTATCAACTCTGACTTATGACCTATCGGAGGATTTGTTCCTTATGCAATTTTTGTAGTATTTGATTTTCATCTTTATACAAAACTTAAACCGTAGAATTTTCATTGTTTTTTTTCATAAGACTATTGTTCTATTAAAATGAATTTAAAAGATTTCTATATAATTATTTGTGATATGTTTGTTTTATCTGATTAACATTATACATATTTATTTTATTTCATACCCGTTAATTTCATGTCATCTTAAAATAAGAATTGAAATAATTAATGAATGTATTTTTCAGTATTAAGTATTCTCAATTGAATCTTCTCAACTCAGATGTTTTATATTCATAATTTATTATTGTTATTTGGTGTGTTGTGTATCGAACAAATAATAATTTCATAATACTGAAGCCACCTTAATTTTGTTTTTATCAATTCCCTCGAACAAGATTTGAAGTAAAAATGACATTAAATAAATGAAAGCAAGCCCTGAGCAGGAGCTTCTGAGCGCTCGTTCTCTGGTGGAGCAATAGGACTATCATCTCAAAATTCTGTATATGACTTGAAATTGATAGTTTATATATAAACAATTAAAAAAATTCAATTCTATGGTCACACTTGAAAATTAAAATAATTAAATTTTATGGTTCTGATGATGCGATCCTCTTGAAATTTGGCATGAACATTCAGTATATCAATCTTTATACCAGGAATAAATTTCACTCAATTCAGATATCTTGTTATGAAAATATAATTTTTTTTTCAATATTCAAATTGAATTTTCTATAGTTCGGATGATGCGATGATCTTCAAATTTTGCACAAACATTCAATATATAAATCTCAATTCCAAAAATAAATTTCATTTGATTCGGATATCTTGTTATGGAAATATAAAGAGTATTTCCTTTAATATTCCAATTGGAATTTCTATGGTTCTGATGATGCTATCCTCTTGAAATTTTGCATGAACATTCAGTATATCAGTCTCAACTTACAAAATGAATTTCATTTGAATCGGAAAGTTGGTTATGGAAATAAAAAAATTCTTCTTTTCAATATTCCAATTGAATTTTCTATGGTTCTGTTAATACTATGGCCACAAAATTTTGCGAGAGGCTCACTATGAGCATCTGGCAAGTTGCTGCAAAATTCATTCCGTTTGCCCTCGTTTTGTGTGAAATATTGAGGAACAAAAATTTTGAATGGCCACTTTTTATGGAACACCCTGTACGATTTTTCTGGTTAACGAACTTAACCGAGCTATTTGGGAGCTGAACACACCCTGAAAATTTCAAGTCTCTAGGACAATCCGTTCGAGAGTTATTGTGCTCACGGACGGCCCTACAGAATTTGATTTGACCTCATATTTTCCATCAGGGAGTCGAACCCTATCGTTTGAGACCATTTTCGGCTCAAAATTCGAAAATTACAGACATTTGGGCAAAACGATATAGCACTCGTCTAAGTAGAACGAGCGCTCAAAAAGAACGATTGATAATAATATTATGTATTACAAGTCCATATTTTACATTTCACCACTCAACTATTGGGAAGAGTAGAATTCGATAGGTGGCGCTCTGAAATGTCAATGTCAACTTAGCAACGAGTAAAACAAATCAGATGCCGTATAATCCCTTTGATAATTAAGTGGTTTTATTTTGCTGTTGTAGCTATTTTCAGCGTGTGTTTCGTAAACTTTTGCATTTTCTTTGATTGTGCTTTAGTGCTTTGTGTTATTTGAATAAATTCTGACTACAGATATTTTTATTTTGGTTGTAATAGGTATGGTTAATGTTTGTGAAAAGTATAACAAGCGTTCAATGAACTGTTTAGTTTTAGGTCTGATTTTAGTGTTTTCAATTTCATATCATTTTTGATATACTGATATCTACGAAAGTTGCAGGGAAGGTACGTTTGTATTGAGTATTATTTGAAATTTGTTAAGTGAGATAATTTATAATTATTTAAGTTAGTCGATTAGTTTAGGACATTGTGAATAAGGTATGTATTGAATAAATAAAAACACTTATTTCTGAAATTGAGTTTAATTATGTTTGTACAAATCAAATGATGATGTTTTTTTTTGTCTATCCTGTATAATTGACAACTATAATTGAAAAGCAGTGACATAGATCAATATCTAATGACTTGCTAAATTTCGGACTCAAATCTCAAATATTGAGCGATCTAGAGTAATTTTCGTAACACACCAATTTGATCTAATAGGCCACTCACCTTGGGACACCTGATATACCTACACTTTCAATTTCACAGGCTTAGGCATAGAATGAACATACATTTATTGAGTATTACATAATAAAAATATTCAAAATTTATCTTTGCCAAAATGGGGTTTGATAAATTAACGATGGCACAAATAATAATTAATATATAGTCCGTTTAAGAATGATTGACATCTCGGGTGGCTGTGGGAAATCGAAAATATGTTGGTATCGGTCCGTTCGGTGAATTTCGATTTGCCGATTTTAGGTTGGTGTTGAAAATATCACTGACTTTGACTTTTTCCAATTTGAGTCAACCTATTGAAGATATTTCGAATTTATTTGTGAATATTCTTTATTTAATCGGCAAGTGGATTTAAATATCTCCTAAATCTACTTTGATTTGATTACTGAATTGAAAATGGCCGGAATACAACCAGATACCTCTCACCTTACTGCAAGAGAATGCCAGGCAGTGTATCGGTGTTACTGCGAGTTCTTTAGTTAGGGATTCAGCAGATATTTCAGCTAGTATTAAACGCATTGTGTTGGTATTTCAGGTAAACGATCATGTACAATGTGTTTTCTGATTAAGTAATGAGTTTTAAAATTTCAGATTTCTCCTAGAACTGTCTGAAGAATTTCGGAGAAAAAAGTAGAAGGCAAGTTGGTAGAGCCAGAGTTAGCACTGGAAGGAAACCTATTCCACATGATTATACCTTCAAAGAGACATTAAACGACTTTATTTTTTCTAAAATCAAAAACAACGAGTATATCAGTTTGGATATCATTTTTGAACTGGCTAAAAATCACCTGGATTTCGATCATTTTAAGTCAACACTATAGAATAATCAGAAAAATTGGTTACAAGTACGAGAAAGTTGATCGAAGGAAAATTCTTATTGATAAACATAAAAATATCGTGAATAGAGTACGGTTTTATGGTAAATATATTGAATACTTGAGAGAAAATGTAAAATTTGTTTATCTAGATGAAACATGGATATTTGAAAGTGGCAGTCAAATCCGCCAGTGGACATTAGAAAGTAATCCTAAAGGATTGCCTAGTATATTCATAGGTGAAGGCAGGAGGTATACAATTTGATGGATTTTTACCTGGATGTGATCTAATTCTTGACAGTGGTATCAATGATAAGGATTACCATAAGACAATGAATGGGGAACTATTTCATTAATGGATTACTGAACAATTAATACCTTCTTTGCAGTTATTTGATACAAAGTGTGTCATTATCATGGATAATTCACCATACCATTCAATCAGAGTTGATCAAATACCTACGACTGCTGCTCGTGAAAAAGTTATTCGGCAATGGCTACAAGAACATAAGTATCCCATAATTGATTAACTCAAGAATACTTGAATCCTTTATTGGATTTTATAGAAAGTTGAATTGTCAATACAATATTAATGTTTACTCTAACAGTTATTTTATGTTATGTTAGCTTTGGAGCACTGCATTCAGAAGATAATGTAAATAGTAAAATGTACATATAAGTCTATAAGTATTCCACTGTACTTTCAATAATTATTTTCAATGAATCTATGATTGCATATAATATTTCTGTCTCCAATTAACAATAAAATTTTTGAATAATGTTCTGAATGAATTTTCTCAATTTTGTACAGAAGCTTATTTTAGTTTTTCACTGTAAATTGTCAGATTTAAGAAATGTTGAATAAGTGTGTTCCTTACCCATACGGTAAGGATTTAAATAAAGATTTTATGCTAAAACTTTAACTTTTGCTTTCTCTGAATTAACACTCAAAGGAACTCAATCAACTTTTTATCTAAAATGACACCGACAAGACCTAAATAAAGCTAAATTGATAATAGTTTCCATTAAAAGCCAAAATATTCACCATTTCTCTATTCTCGACTGAGGTCAAACAGTGTTTTCTATTGGGGATCTAAAGAAATAGTACTTAATTAATATGATGGATATATTAAATCAACAAACAAATACTGAATTATTCATATCAAACGTCACCAAAGCATATACATGAATGAAATCATTATTTAATCTGTGCAATAGTATATTCTGAAACAAGTATGAATTTCATACAAAAATGATAACATCTTGTGGTCCACATTCTTTCACTTCATTTAATTTTAACACCTTTGCGATTTAAGCTCTGTTCATTTTTTTTAGCTATTCAATGAAATATTCCTCTTACTGGAACAGACAGAATTGGTGATAAGTTTATTAAAGTTATACAATTAACATACCTACTGAATAGATTCTTTTATTTGTTATTATGCACATTTCAAAGTATCAACAAGTTCTTACTGTTTCGTTTCACCAGTTTGGCTACCCCAGTTGATTTTGAGTTGAAGACAATCACTTTAGTTTTAATTATGAAAGTTTGTCAGAGAAAAGGAACATTTATCTCAATTATCTTCAATAGAGTCTCAATCTTCATGGGTGAATTATGAATTACATCTCATTAGAGTACTTCGATAGTTTATAGTTTTATTTATTGAGGCAGCGATATAGTAATAGAACCTGAATCCCATTGATTGAACTGGACTGAAATAATAAATGACTGTTTATTTTTCATGATATTCGTAAGCTTAGGAGCTATACCTATTCTGGTTTCCTCGCTCTTTAGCTGCAATTGATGGTGAATACGAAAATTTGTCAATACAGTGTCAGAAATTATTCTGGTAGGTATAGAGATTTACACAATCCTAATGGTATTTAAGAATCAGGAACATTCTCAAGTACCAAAACTTGCTTTGGAAAATCAAAATTGTATTAAATATATTTCTAGGTTATATTTATTTCGCTTCTCTGACTCTGATGAACCCACAGAAATTTTTAGTGACTTTTTAGTAACTAGAAATAAAGCCCCGACTGGACGTTCATGGCATGCTTCGATGTCAATAATTCTTAAACGGACTATAGTTCGTTTCAAAATGATTGTCATCAGAGCAAGCCATGAAAGTCCAGTCGGGGCTTTATTTCTAGTTACTAAAAAGTCACCAAAAATTTCTGTGGGTTCATCAGTCAGAGAAGGAAAATGAATAAACATAACCTAGAAATATATTTAATACAATATTTTTATTTTCCAAAGCAAATTCCTGAGCTTGAGAATGTTCCTGATTCTTAAAATCTTAAATACCATTAGGATTGTGTAAATCTCTAAACCTACCAGCAGTATATAATTTCTGACACTGTATTGACAAATTTTCGTATTTACCATCATTTGCAGCTAAAGAGCGAAGAAAGAATAGGTATAGCCCCTAAGCTTGTGAATATTATGAAAAATAAACACAGTCATTTATATTTCAGTCCAGTTTAATCAATGGGATTCAGGTTTTATTACTATGTCGCTGCCTCAGTGCCTCAATAAACAAAACTATAAACTATCAAAGTACTTTAATGAGATGTCATTCATATAATTCACCGATGAAGATTGAGACTCTATTGAAGATATATTTTCTTTTCTCTGACAAATTTATTTGTAATTATAACTTAAAATGAGTGTGTTCAACTCAAATAGCCAAACTGGTGAAACGAAACAAAAAGAACTTGTTGATACTTTGAAAGGTGTGGACCAATTTGTCATACATAATAAGACAAAAACACAAATTAAAGAATTTATTCAGTATGTACATTAATTGTACCACATTGTATAACTTTAATAAACTTATCACCGATTCTGTCTGTTTTAGTAAGAGGAATATTTCATTGAATAGCCAAAATATGAACCGAGTGTGTGTGGCAAAGGTGTTAAAATTAAAGTGAAACATGTGGACCACAAGATGTTATCATTTTTGTATGAAAATCATACTTGTTTTAAAATATACTATTGCACAGATTAAATAATGATTTCATTCATTCATATGCCTTGGTTAGGTTTGATATGAATAATTGAGTATTTGTTTGTTGATTTAACATATCCATTATACTAATTGAGTACTATTTCTTCAGATCCCCAAAAGATGACACACAGTTTTCCCTAAGTCTAGAATAGAGAAATGGTGAATGTTTTGGCTTTTATTGAAACGATTGTCAATTTATCTTTTGTAGGTCTTGTCGGTGTCATTTTAGATAAAAGTTGATTAAGTTCCTTTGAGTGTTTGGAATTCAGAGGAAGCAAAAGTTAAAATTTTGTTTCAATCCTTATCGTATGGGTAAGGAACACACTTAACATTGCTTAAAACTGACAATTTACAGTGAAAAACTAAAATAAGCTTCGGTACAAAATTGAGAAAATTCATTCAGAACATTATTCAAAAATTTTATTGTTAATTGGAGACAGAAATATTATATGCAATCATAGATTCATTGAAAATAATTATTAAAAGTACAGTGGAATACTTATAGACTTATACATTTTACTATTTATTTACATATTAGAATTATCTTCTGAATGCAGTGCTCCGAAGCGAACATAACATGTAAAATAACTGTTTGAGTAAACATCAAAATTGTATTAACAATTCAACTTTCTATAAAATCCAACAAAGGATTCAAGTATTTTTAAGTTTATCATTTATAGGAAACTTATGTTCTTGTAGCCCTTGCCGAATTACTTTTTTATGAGAAGCAGTCGTAGGTATATAATCAACTCTAATTGAATGATATGGTGCATTACCCATGATAATGACACACTTTGTATCGAATAACTGCAGAGAAGGTATTAATTGTTCAGTAATCCATTAATGAAATAGTTCCCCATTCATTGTTTTATGCTAATCCGTATCATTGATACCACTGTCAAGAATTAGATCACATCCAGGTAAAAATCCATCAAATACACTCATTGTTTTTGATTTTAGAAAAAATAAAGTCGTTTAATGTCTCTTTGAAGGTATAATCATGTGGAATAGGTTTCCTTCCAGTGCTAACTCTGGCTCTAGCAACTTGCCTTCTACTTTTTTCTCCGAAATTCTTCGGACAGTTCTAGGAGAAATCTGAAATTTTAAAACTTACTTAATCAGAAAACACATTGTACATGATCGTTTACCTGAAAAACGAGCGCAATGCCATTAATACTAGCAGAAATATCTGCTAACACCGATACACTGCCTGGCGTTCCCTTGCAGTAAGATGAGAGGAATCTCTTTCAATTCAGTAATCAAATCAAAGTAGATTTAAGAGATATTTAAATCCACTTGTCGATTAAATCAAGTATATAAACTGATATTAACAAATAAATTCGAAATATTTTCAATAGGTTAACTCTTAGATTATTTACAAATTTGGAAAAGTCAAAGTCAGTGATATTTTCAACACCAACCTAAAATCGGCAAATCGAAATTCACCGAACGGACCGATACCAACATATTTTCGACTTCTCACAGCCGCCCGAGATGCCAATCATTTTGAAATGAACTTTAAAAGACTGGAGGGGTCATCTAAGACATTAACTCATCTAAACGTAACTATTTCGACATTCAACCTCAAATCGATTATAGAGTTGACAAACAAGCACTGACACAGAAAACAAGAAATTGGCATTGAGGTAGGCATTGCAGCATTCCGAGACCGACACTTGACGATGTTTTATTCAGCGAATTTCGTCTATCGATTTTAATAATTATTCCACGTAAACGGAACGCGCGATGATCTGTTTCTTCCTATTGAAATTCGAATTTTAACACCGTCAAAATGACTAACAACAAAGGAGTGGGCGACTATAATTCGCATTCTATGCAAATTCGTGACTAATATTACGGCAATTCGCGAAGAGATTATCCTATCCGTATGAATTTCTTTGAAAAAATTTCGAAACCATGGGATGAGTAAAAGAAGTTTGATTTATGTGTGTGGAATTAGCCTAGCACTTTTGGATTTTCGAAAACATGTTTGTTGTGACTAGTTGTGCTAGGTTTGGGCTGCTTTGTGCCGTTCTATTTTTCTTTATTTCATGTGTTTCTTAGGATATTTCAGAACTGAAAAAAATGGGTTATTCGAGCATGTTTCGTAAAAACTGGATTCCAATGACTGAAACAAATGGTGTTATACATGTATTGAGTTGGGAAGTTCGAATTTTGCCGAATGTCGATCTGGTTTCCTGAAAAATTTTAAGAAAAGTTAGCGCACCACTTCGTTTTTTTTCCGCTCAGTATTGAATGAAAAAATTTCTGCTATATTAATGCTGTCTCGAGACGTAAATATTTCTGAGGAAATTCTCCAGATTTTTTGACAAATCGAGAGAAAAAAGTAGCAGCACTTTCATATTTTTCGGGAATTGCTTCATTAGATTCTGCTAAGCCAACTTGTGCTGTTAAAATTTCCGATAACTTTAAATATCAAAATTCTATGTTTCTGTTTTGCCAATTCTTCTGAAAAATTGTAAGGTCATTCACCTCACCAATTCACATCTCCAAACTCGATTTTATTGCAATCGAAAGTTATTTATGGGCTGTATTGGAATTTCTTTTTTGATCTAACGATAGACTTTTCTATGGTTGTATTAACGCAAAATTTCAGCTCAATCGAATCAACTCGGAATGATTCAAAAAGTTCATAATTTAGGAAAGAATAAAATTCTATGGTGTGATCCGTTTGAAATATTGAATGGAAATTCGGTTAATCAATTTTCATTCACCAAATAAATATCACTCGAATCGGATATCAAGTTATGGGAATATAAAGATTCTTTTTTTCAATGGGTACGTTCAGAAGCACTCAACTGTTGGCAACAGTTGAGTAAGTTGAGAAAGCGATAGCGCTGACAAAGCGATGTTTCTCAGCAGATGTCGATTTCTGGCAGCGGTAAAAATTTACGCTTTATAACTCATCTGACCGCTGTGACATGCGCATTTACCTATTATTTTGTGATTTGTTTATGTTTAGGGTTGTTAGTAGAAGTTTATTAAGGAGTATTTTGCTTACTGGCGTCTGTCAGAAGAAAACCAACAACTTGTTGTTGAAGATTTGTAAATCACTCAGCGAAGCGTTCAGAAGATTTTCATCCGCTGAAACTCAACTCTACTCAGCTGATTTTTGCTTAATCCAACAGTTGAGTGCTTCTGAACGTACCCAATATCCCAATTGTTAACACTATGGCCACAAAATTTTGCAAGAGGCTTATTTCGAGCACCTTGCATGTGGCCCAAAATGTCATTTCGATTGATTTCGTTTTGTCTGAGATATTGAGGGTAAAATGTTTTAAATGGCCATATTCCATGGAACACCCTTTACGATTTGGCTGGTTAACGAACTTAGTCGCGGCATTTTTGGACCGAATTCATCCTAAAAATCTCAAGTCTCTAGGACAATCTCTTCGATAGTTATCGTGCTCACGGCCGGACGGCCAACGGATAGAATTGAATTTGACCACGAATTCGTCATCAGGGAGTCGAACCCGGGTGTCAACTCTCGGGATCACTCGTTCGACGAACGTATACGTTCGTGACTTTTTGATCATAGATTTTTGGAAATTGAAACAATTATATCCGTTCGAAATGAATGTAAACTTTCGTCGGAACCAATAGTTGACGATATGCTAGAGAATTAACTTACTTTGAACTATTATCTCGATTTTACGCGCTCATGAACGTATACGTTCATGAACGAGTGATACCGAGAATTGACACCCCTATTTGAGATCATTATCGGCTTAAAATTCTAAAATAAGAGACATTTGGACAGAACGATATAGCACTCGTTTAATTAGAACAGGAGCTCATAAAAAAAAGAGCACAAACGTATCACATTTCAGCTCAACAAAAAACTTTTTCGAACATCCAAGAGAGCTGGGACAACCTCACAAACATTATGAATTTCTCTGAAAAAAAATTCTGAAATCATGGGATGAGTAAAAGAAGTTTTATTCACTGCGATGACCACGTGTTGCAGAGTTTCCAATGTCGTTTAACTCGCATTTCAGCTTGGATGTTAATTATGATCTTAACCGCAGACAAACTGCTGCAATTAGTTTCTACAATATGTGATTCAGTCCGTATGTTTCTTTTGTTGTATTTGCAAGATACGCTGTTAGAAACTTTCACATAGTTCAATCAACTGACGTTCAGAATTCGTGAAATTAAGTTAATTATATATATTTCGAATAAAAATGAACATATGATTTTTCCAATTATATTCATAAGAAAATGAAAGGAATTATAGTGTGTAAACTTCGAACGATCATTGGGGAAAATTCAATAGAATAACTAGCCTGAAGAAGTGTAGTAATAATCTATTTTCGTGAACTATTATTTGTTTTTTTCAAAGACTCTCCTTGAAAGTTTCTTGCAAGAAAAACTAGCGTCAATTTCCGACCGTGATAGTAGGTACTTTTGCCGTCAAGTGGACCTCTTTTGTTATTCGTGAAACAAGCGAAAAAATTGATATTTTCGAATTTTTGAATATGAAGAATTATAATGAGATTTATTTACGGGTAAAATACATTATTTTCTATTGAAATTATAATAAAATATTCCCATAAATATCGTTGAGTGATTTTCGCAATGGAAGATGTAAATTCGTAATACTGTTTATCATTACACAGAGAGGTTTTCGACGTGAAATTCTTGAAGATGGATCATGTATTCAAACATCATTTAGGATATTTCTATCATTTTTGCTTCTAGCATCCGAATATTCAGCCAGCATTTGCCATCCGTCGTCAGTTTACTCTTGAAACGTGTAACATTCAGAAAGAAACTAACGTGACTTTTCGAAAGTGCTTATCATTCGTGACAGTTTTTAGAAAACAATTATAGATGACTGATCTATTCTTTATTGAATCTGTTGTTAAACAATTCATTTGATTTATTTAAGCTGATTCTCATTATTGTAGAGCATCAGATTGTCTTGAAATCAGAAATGACTGATGAGATTTTCGGAAATTGACATGCAAGCTGCTTTCTTTGATTTTCTAAATTTTGTTTTTTATTCCGATTTTATTTAAGTCTTCATTCAAAGCATGTTGAAAAGCTTTCATTCATCAGTATCTACTTTTTGAGCGTTTTATGTTGTTTGATTCGAATATTCAAAGAACGTTTGGTTTCTCCATTAGACTACCACACTCACTAGGTAAGTAATTTATACTGGAGAAACTAGACATCGTATAAATGTTCGAATCAAATAATATAGAATATTGACTACTTTAAAAAGGCGGAATCTTCAAGTTCGTTCATTTTATGCTTTAAATGCTTCACATGAATTATTTATCTTCATTTCATAGGTAAGTTCAATAAGAGTTCTCAAATTTGTACATTGAATTGAAATATCGAGCAGAAAATTTGTCTTGAATTTGATGTACTGAAATTCTCAACAGAAACATGAAATTGAAAGAAGTCCTTTTTACCATTCGGATTGAAATTCCATATGATTCCCATCTGTACCAGGTACCAGCCCCCGAAATAATCAACCTCCAAAATATTTGCAATTTCCTCTTTGTTTTCAAAATTAAATATCGCTTGAGATGATAATAAATCAACGAAAATTAACTCGACAACCTTCCACAGTATCATTCGGTTTCCTTTCTGATAAGTTATAATAGATGACCGAGGAATTACCAGCGATAATAAATTCAGAACTTGATTTAATCCGAGGGTCGCAAATGACATTCACCACGTTGCGATGGAAGGAAACGATAATATACCTGTTCTCGCACTGCATCAGCCAAAATCGGATGAAAATGAGGTCCGTGAACTCGAATACAAATAGTAGTGTTCTACTTTTGAGAAACCCATTCGTCCTTGCTATAAAAGGTTGTCTGCAATAATCTTCTACTGGAATCTTGATAATTAAAACTTCGATATGTATTTTTATGAAAAAGGGATGAAAAGAATTGAATTGTGTATTGTATACTGAGTGGGAATTGCTTGCGGGAGAGTTCAATTGGAATCCAAGGCAGAACCAACGGTATTCAAACTCTTCTGTTTTTTCAAACGCCTTCTCTCTTCGATGATTTGCGACTGACTACTAATGTAGATTGCAAATTTTAAGGGTGTTACATTCCACTGTGACCTCAATATCTTGTGTGTCCCCATCAGAGCAGTTTTCACAACTGCGTTACAGTTCTTCTTCTAATTTCAGACCTCGAATGAACTCCAGCATCTGAAAAGGCTCCAAGGAGGCTAGATCCGCTCTAGATCCTTTAATTTTCCTGTCCAAGTCATGAGCGAAGTAATCTGTAACTAAGTGAACAGGAGATTCCTGTTCTTCCCCACATAATCTACACTCGTCAGTCAAGCCAATCCTCATCATATTGCTTCCTAAGGTGAAAATGTCCTGTTTGAAAACCAGTGAAAAAGCGTTTCTTATTCTTACTGAGATCCACATATATACAAATTGAACCTTCCCGTTTTTAAGTTCTGAATGATTTTTTCGATATGACCCATTCCCGAAAGATTTCCCCATAGTACCTAGTTCTCTTTCAGTTTTTTCCTTCTTTAAAAACACCCTTTCATAGGTGCATTCGCCTGTACAGAAAGGTTCTCGGCTTGTAAGTGAAGTTTGTGCTCCGTAAAACAGTAAATGAACCGCCAACTGTAAAATGGACGTCGCTATCTATATTGATATACCAACTCAAAGGATTGTACCCTTTCAGAACGCTCTATAGGCATATGATGATTTGCTACAGAATAATGAATAAATGACAGATAGTTTGATAGTTGAAGTTGCAAGACTACTGTATCAACCTATTTGAAAGGCTCTAAACCTCCTCTAAATTTTTAATGGCCCCTGGAATGTGGTCTATACTTCAAAACAAAAGATTCATTTATTGAAGACCTATATCAAAAATACCTGGCAACCCTGTTTTCAAGAGTTCACGTCGCCACTATTGTACTAAGAGATACAATCGAATTTTCGTTTAAGCTCAAGCAAATATCCACACAATAACGAAAAAGAATTGAATCAGTTCGAGACTGAGAATGCTCGAAATTATAACAATATTAAAATAAATATTCCACGACTAGACGAGTTCAAATGAGGAATATTAATTAATCAACTCACTTTCAACTCCAATCATCTCGTAATATAATTCAATGATAAATTAATTACATCATAATCAGTATAACCTGATGCGGTTTTCAGGTTGTTTCTAATAAACTGCATGGATGAATAATCAATGCAATTAATTTGCTTTCAGGAAATAATCAATTTAGTGCGAACTATTTGTCAGGAAAATCTGAAGGCTAATTGAGTATAGGTCAGATTAAAATTGATTTAGAATGGATTGAAGAAACAGAAAACCATCAACGAGAGGGCAGGTTCATATGAAGTACCTATCACTTGTTTCGATTACACAGATCACTTGATATACAGTTATAGTATCAGAAAATTATCGAATCTATCATCTTCTCTGAGTTTTATCGGTTCACCTCTAACAAAACTTCATTCATCATTACAATTATTTGATTAATCTATCACACTTTCCAATGGATATTCCTCATCATTCAATATTGCAAAATGGATTTCCCATCATTTTAGCAATATTTAAATTTGTATGTATTATGGACATTATGGTTAAGAAAAGCTATAGAATATAATACAGGAGTGATTTGAGCTAGTTTTTTATATTTTTCGATTCGAACATTTCAATATTTTGGTAAAATCATGATAAAATGTAACCAATTTCTACAGGAAGCGCCGCAAATTCTGAAGCAACTTCGTGTATACCAAGCACTTTTTTACAGAAATAATTATTATCCACTGTCTCTGTTATGCCTTGTCCTCCCATTCATGTACGAGACCTCCATTACCAGATGTTAGTCATCCAACATAATTCCTACACGTCAAAAGGCGTAATACTCATATTTCATATCATTATAATCATTTCCTTAATATTTTTATTCCTAGTGACGCCCCCTGGACACTTTGTTGCATAACGAGTCATCACAAATAAGAGGAATGTTAATGCCAGAATACAAAATTAACATATAAAATATTTTGAGACCTATGTCAACACACTTAATAGATCTTTTCCGCTTGGAAGTTATTTCAATCGTCACTTAATGGTTGCGATGTGCTTTCATCTCCAGTTTATTGTTTGGAATAAAACATAAATTTGAGGAATACGGCTTCTTCAAGTCTGGATTTCAGATCACCGTAAATTTTTTCACGGCTTCAGAAACTGTTGCAGAAGTTGATGGATTCTAACAGAAAGTATTTGTAGATTATTGTTAAGATTCAGGACGTGCAATGATGGAGAGTGTTGAAAATAGCTCGCATTTCAAATTTGGACTGAATATGTCAAAAAACTGCAGGAGGTATAGAGAAAAAACAATTTTTTTGGAAATTTCAACACCCTATAGCTCCGTAACGAAGCTCTTACGGACACATGTTTATATAAATTTTTTTTTAATTATATGTAGATTGGTCCCCTCAAGTTGTAACATACTATTCTGTATCCTGAAAGAATCATCAAACCAGATCCCCCCAGGGGTGATTTTCAGAATATTATATCTGTAAAGAACTCTTCATTCAAATAATTCGGGTAGTTAACTCTCATATATTTAAATAACGATATTTCGATCATGACATCAACTCAAATTTCGGAATAATAACTAATAATTTGTGTGAACTTATGTCGAAGTGAAAGTTGAACAATGAAATAAAAATATGAAGATCAGTGGAAGAAACCAGTTCTGCCTTACTGCAGCCGGTTTAATTTCGATTCTTCCGCATTCATTGCAGTATTTTGCGATCACGCGTACCATATTTTTATAAGTTATACAGGATTGGACCATAAAAACTGGAAGTTCATATTTTTTCAACCATTCGGTTAAACTTAATCAGAAGCCACCTATAAAATGATTTAAGAATCATTTTAAAGGTGTCAAAATTAAGATCTTGACATTATTAGATGAAATAAAATGATTTTTCTACAAGCCTTGGCTGTAAGCAAAATCTCTTTTTTTTCTGAAGAGCAGATTTATTTAATTTTTGGATTCGTTACAGAGCTTATGTGGGATCAAATCTGCCTTAAGCATTCCTTAGTATTCTGATCATTCTATCGTATTTAGAATGCAATTCATAATAATTCATTTTATCATTTTACATTTTTACGATAATTGATTATAGGTAGAATTATAGTACAATGCACATCTCTCAAAATATTTTTATTTGGGCGCAGGGGGTGAGAGATTTCGAAATCAAACAAACTTATAAAGATCTTTTGAAATGACAAATCCATGGATTTCTTTCAACAAAAATTAGTAAAAGAATAGTGGTCTGTCTGATTGTAGCACTCTCCAATAAGAAATTGTTAATTATTTTCCATTTAAAAAAAACGTCAAAACCAATTCTAAATGGTTTTCCAATAAGGGGTGTTATTTTGATACCTATTCAGAGAAAAATGCCATTATTCAATAAAAATGATCGGATGTTCATTTCATTGTGAAGAAGAAGCTATGCCGTTAATAGTGGAAAATTACATCAGGCAAATGACCACCACGACCACGCGTACAGGACCATATCCTTTCAATTAAATTTTCCAAAACCAAATCGCAAAGTGGTTGCCCTATGTCCTCGATAGCCTCACTAATTCCATCTTTGAGGTCTTGAATCTTTCGGCTACAGCAGCAATATTCTGGACTGTTCTTGAGCGGCGAGTTTTATTCTTCACATCACTAACTTGTCCGAACAGCTCGAGTTTTTCCACCAATTTCTTTATTGCGGTCCGACAAGGTGCTTCACGACGACCCAAAAATGTTTTACGAACCATCCCTGCCAAATTTGCACCATTTTTATAGTGAATTTTAATAATGTCGATGCGTTCTAGAAGCGTGTACCGTTTCAAAAAATGACAGCTTCAAACGTGACATCTACCGAAATAGCGGGTTATTCAAAATAACATGTTATTGGAAAACCCTTTACTTTCAGCCACATTGCTGAAAAGGTAATCAAATTACTTTTCATTTGATATATCATAATTCATATAATCCCATTTGAAAAAAAAAACAAATTCCTCGTAAGACAAGAATTATTGACGAGTTCGTTACTTTTTTAGCACTCTATTTGCAATATTAATGAAAAAGAAAAATATCACTCAAGTTATACTTATGTTGAGAATTCTTCAATTTTGTTGATGGTGTTGCTAGAATTCAAGATGAACAAAACACAAACCTTATATTTAGCGTAGCTATCTATGATACAAGAATTAACTGAAATCGTTTTTTGAATAAAACCGAAAAGTCAAGTCCGGTGATACTTCTGGAACTTGAATAAATACTCAGGGTTGTTGAAATATAAAATGTCATTCGATATATCATCTCTGTTTAATAATTAATATCAACAAAATTTAAATGCTATTTATCACACGTTACACGACTTTCAGTTCATTCACTACTTCCTTATTTACTCGATAAAAATATTCATTAATACCTATTCAGATTATCGAAACGAAATATTATATCATTCCTGTAATTTAGACTGAATAAATAATTTTGTGCTGATACATAACATTCCTCAAATGAGAGCGATAATTTGGCGCCTCATCAGCTGTCATAAAATTTGCCATATAAATAAAACTGATATTTGGCTACAAGATTGAAGTACGCACTTCAGTGATAACATTATTGCATAATGGACAAGTTAAATATACACATTCGAGATAATTCCAAGCGGAAATTAGTTATGGAATGAGGTCCTATTCGATCGATAAGGGAAATTTATGAAGTCTCAGATCTGGAAGGTCGAGACTATCCTATAAGTCGCACCAGAATAATTATCTTTGTTTACAAATCGATATTCGATTGTAAACATGGGTAGGATCTTAACACTGGCCGGAATTCTGGTTTACTGCTCACAAGAAATAATCTCGTTTAGTTTGTTAGGCCTATTACCACAAATTTCTCTTTTTGTTTTGCTGGAAGCCGGTCGCAAACTAATCTGGCTTTGGGCGACTGTTTCTGGGGGAGCAGTTTGCCATAGATTTGCTCAAATTTCTGTTTCTTACGTATTTCGATATAGGATCTCAGATCAATATCTTATAAAAAAGGAAGATAGCCGCTTAGGATGTGTCAGCTATAAACAGAAGCAAAAATGAATAACTGATGTTTATATTTCCTCTTCTCTTATGAGTATTCACCTAACCTAACCTTACTTCGGTTATTCTTAAACTTTTCAAGATATTTGCAGTTTTTGTGATTCTACATTTCAATGGGCTTTGCAGTGATATTGAAGTTCACTTACTTCAAAAAAATTCCGAACTACTGTATTATAAGCAAGACATGAGAAAAACATGATTGTTTAAAAAAAGCAACATTCCAGAGTTGAGTACAGTAGTTTGGATTGATTATGGGTACTTAGTAGGTATTAAAATAATAATATTTTCAATATTTTTTCAATAATGATTCATAATTAGTTAGATGACGTACCGTCGCTAATAACCATAAGGTGAATGCGACTTATTGCTCAAAAACATTCATATTGATATCAGTTAATAATGAATCTATAGTCTATAAGCACTGAAAATACAATGCGCTTCAAAATTATGGAACAAATTAATTTTCTCAGAAAAAAATATTTGGCAACAAAATCCTGGAACGGGTCAATTTTTGTTACCCTTTTACCATATTTTTATGCATTTTTGAAGGATTTTTGTTGCACATTGTCCCATTACTATCAATCCTCTAAATTTTTTTAATAGGGAAAGTGGATCCCTTGGAAAATAACCACCAATTAACGATTAAAAAAGTGTCATTTAATATTTCTATTTCAAGTCCCTAACAAAACAATAGCGGGGAGAGAGTTGAAATAGCCGGAATATCAATTTCGAATAATAACTCGAAAACAAATGAAAAAAATAAAATGCAGCTTACGGCGTTTTTCGAAAATGTAGCATAACATTATGCCATTTATTTTTCTCGTTTTTTCAGGTATCAGATTTTGTAGTTCAGGGATCACCAATTTGGTCCACCCTATACATATATGGAGCGATGATAAAGTTAGGTGTACGCTTTCTTCACTTTTTTATAACAACTCAAACGAGTGAAAACTCTAATTTTCAGCCACAACATCTGTACGGAAAACAACCAACTGCAATGAAGTTCATCAGAGAAATTTCATTATACGAACAGGTTTATAGAATAAAACGTACTTCAAGGCAACTAATTCGAGAATTTTCCAAAAGAAAATGAGTCATGAAAGCGAAGCATAAATTGCAACAATTTTCCAAGTACCGTAACGCTGCGCAAACTGCCAATTATTTATTATACTAATAAAAACTTTCTACTACCCATAATTTTCAACGCTTTGAACACGACATCAACACACTTGGCTACCTGAAGTCAACTACAGGGCATTTAAAACACAGTTAGAGTATAAAATATAAAAATAGATCGTAGATTAAATAATGTCTTCATGAAACGGCTAGTCATAAATACATAGTTGTTATCGAATCTGATACATTTTAATTGCTGTTTCCAAACTGCGAAAATATTCACAAGGCTAATCGTACAACTTTCTGCTTGTGTCTGGTAATTAATTCTTATACAGTGTGGAACAGCCAAATGGAATAAATTCGATAACGATAAATGAGAGCGTGTTGGGAAAAACGCTTGGACACGTCGATTTGTATTTTTAGATGCGCATTTTTTTCGAAAACAAATTATTATATGGTGTGTGTCATGTGATAGTGGCCGATACCAACTTTCTTATTTTGAATACAACCCCCTGCATATGATTAGTTTCTTGGATTCCGCAGCAAATTCTAGACATAATTCATGTACAATGTCCCATACTTATCTTTAATTAATCAACATTAAAAAAAAATTATTTTATTTCTCAAGACGTTCGCGCATTATGAAGATCTCTTATATTGAAAGGTATATTTTTTGTTTACTTTTACATTATTTTCGAAAAAAATGTAACTTGTAGTATGGGACATTGTACTAAAATCATGTCGAGAATTTTCTGAAGAATCCGAAAAACTAATAATATACAGGGGGTTGTATTTTAAATGAGAAAGATGGTATCGACCACTGTCACATGATACACCCTATCTAATAATTTTTGTTTGAAAAAAATGTGCATCTAAAAATATTAATCGATATGTTCAAGCGTTTTTCCCAACAAGCTCTTATTTATTTGTTATCGAATTCATTCCATTTGGCTGTTCCACACTGTATATCGATGGAGTGAGTGACTTCACGTCAGAGGCTATCCAATTCAATATCGAAAATCCCTCCGAAAAGTAAACGCGTTGAATCCGGATATAATACTATAACATATTGTGAGAAAGGAATATACATTATCTCCCATAAAGTCTGCACAAAGGGCATTTTTTTTCACTATTGATATTTTCGGAAAAAAATTGTAGAAAAGTTACACTTTGAAAATGAATGCGAACCATAGAGAACTTGATCATCAGGAGTTGCCTTTGAGCTGTCAAACTTAACAGTTTTGAAAAAATGTCCAAAAATATTGAAAATGTGGAAATTTGAAAAAATGGCAAAGGTAACATATAATCTGAAATTTCAGATAGACATTCGGTAATTTTCGAATTCTCTCTTCTTCAATATAATTCTTATCACATGTATCGAATTCATGTTGATTCGATTATTCGTCTTTATTACACGAAAATCGAATATCTCAAAAAGGGGGAATTTTAGATTCGCCGAATATGAAACTTTTCCTTGAGTCATTATTGGTTTTTTTTTCGAAATGCCAAGTTTGACAGCTTTTTCAAGCAAATCCTTATGACCGCAGGTTACACTTAAACGAGTGCTATATCGTTTTGCACCAATGTCTGTAATTTTCGAATTTTGAGTTGAAAATTATCTCAAACGATATCTCGACTCCTTGATGATGAATCCGTAGTCGAATTGAATTCTGTTCATGAGGCCGTCTGGCCGTAAACATGATAACTTTCGCAATAACTTATCCTAGAGACTTGACATTTTCAGGGTAGGTTTGATACCCAATTGTCGTGGTTAGTTTCGTTAACCAGCCAAATAGTGCAGTGTGTTCCATAAAATATGGCCATTCAAACATTTTCTCAATCAATATTTCAGAAGAAACAAAACGAGATTAAAGTATGCCGCCACATGCTCATAATAAGTTATGAAAATATCGTGGACATTGTGTTAACAGAACAATGGAAAATTCAATTGGAATATTGCAAATAAGAATTTTTATATTTCCATAACAAGATATCCGATTCGAGTGAAATTTATTATGGAAATAAAGATCGATATACTGAATGTTCATCCAAAATTTTATGGGTCATAGTGTCAGTTGCAGGAACGTCCATTAAAATTTAAAGGTCCGTTAAACTCTTAATCCTCTGTTATTACAAGGAACTAATGGAGGATTAAGGGTTTAATGGACCTTTAAATTTTAATGGACGTTCCTGCAACTGAGCAATAGTGTCTAGTATTTTTTTCAATCATTAATTTTTTACATAATTTCATTTTTTGAATAATTTTCAGAATATAATTCCGAACGTGCTGAAATCTCAAGTCCTATACAAAATTTTGAGTTGATAGCATTATTGATCCATCAATAAACGAGCGCTCAAAAGCACCTGCTCAGAGTTTTTCTGAAATTTTTAATGTTTCACGTTCATTTTCCATCAGAACTTCTCTGAATTTTTTTCTTGGAAATATCGATACTGACGAAAAGTGTATTTCGGTAATGACTTTCTAGGAAACACACTATATCTGGAAGTGCATGTAGAAATTTCTACGCCGAAAACCGTATCGTCAATCATTTCCCAGGAATAAATCCGAATATTTCCAATTTATTCAGTGGAAATCCATTACGGGAGCTAGAATTGAAATTCAGGTACGCTACGACACGGAAATAACCGAGTGGCTTTCCAGGGAAGTTGAACCTCGCACCTCATACAGGATACTTTCCTTCCCTATCTCTCCAGCCAGCATTAAACTTTAAACGACCATTAACGATCTCCGAAAAAGCTCCATGCCAGTTCCACCACCCTTTGAATATATATTGTTTCATCTGTTTTCAAGTTTCTATTCATATGGGTGAAATCTCTATAGATATGTTTTGCGGAAACTAAAGGACTACATTGAAATCATTTTCTGTCTGTTCGAGCTCTGTTCTGGTTTGCGATTTTTGAGGGCTTGTTCCTAGCTGTAGTTTTGCTCAAATGTCTGTAAGTTTCGACAGTTTCGAATTTTGAGCCAGAGCTGGTCCTTAACGACTTGGTTTAACTCACTGAAAATCAGGATGTAAAATCTTTTAACGGAACGAATATTCATTAATGATCTTTATCTCAGTGGAATATTTTTGAATTAAATTGATTTTTCGCCGAACTCGAAATAAAAAGTGATTTTAATGTGTACTAAATTGAACATTAATGACCCATTTTAATGCTCAATTTATGCTATTTTAATGTGCAATCCTCATGTTCCACTAGATTATTCGGTTATTATTCAAGCAACTAATGGTCTCGAACTATTAATGCGTTTGCTCCGCTCATGCATTGAAATATCTTGACCATTAGTCGCTGTCTTCAATAACATAGTTGATTAAATAACTATTTCCGTCGATCTCAAATTAAAAGGGGATTTTAATGCGCAATTTTTGCTATTTTAATGTGCAATATTTATGGCAACCGTCCACAAAGTATTCAGAAGCACTACGAGAAATGTCAAAACTCAGGTGGAACATAGATACATAGAAATGTTATTATATCAAATGTGCGTCTTGTGCAAAATGAGAATGTATTTCAGTCAAGAATTTTAATCGAGCGACTAAAGGTCTCGAACTATTAACGCGTTATTAACCATTAGTCGCTGTCTTCAATAATCTAGTTGATTAAATAACTATAAAATATGAGTTTTTTTAATATTTTCAAGAATACAAATCCGATCCGGCCAAAATTATGAAAATATAGAAATCGGAAACACTATAGCTATAGTAGGAATAAAATGTTTTTGTATTATTGCCTCGCTGAATAAGTGGTGTAAAACTTCAACTTTATGTAGATAAAAATTGTCTTCACTAGTCTGTTCGATTTTTTCTATTTTTTCTGAAATTTCTGAACCGTTTTCTTGCAAATATCTATAGAACCAATTGAACGAGTTCCAAAATGAGACGTAGCTTCTATAGAACGCAAAAATTTTTAATATTATATTCCTATATTTTCATAAGCTAATTAGTAGCTGAACACTTCAACTGCTTTTCTTAATTCCCAATTGTTCTCCTTATTATTAAGCGATGACTTATAATGGCCACCAGAACAGTCTGCAGAATGAAGAAAGGGAAATTTTTGAACGATAAGTTGTTGTAATCAAGTCAACAACAATATGCCTTGTTGAAGAGTACAGCATGATCCCAGATGTTTTCTAATTTAATCTTGCCTTTCTCGTGCCTATTGACCTGCATCTTCAACGGCTCAGAGGGGGTGCCTATTATTAGTTTAAGAGGGTATTGTATTGTTATTATTTTTGAATTAACACAGCACTACCCCAGCGGAGAATGCCCATGAATAAAAGTCTGGTGTATACTGTATAATGTGGTGGACCTTTCGACTAAAAAGAAACAGTATACCCACATTTATCATCTTTTATGAATAATTTGAGGTTGCCCAGATGATTAGTACAAGATATGTCAGAAATATTTTTTCCTTATATGGTGTTCATGAATTGATAATATCGAAGAAGCGAGATTCAGTGAGTAATGGAACCTTGGACTTTTCGTTTTCGTGATGAAAGATGTTAAAATTGGCATTTTTTTTCTTATATAATTCACACTTTTTTTGTGTTTTCCTCATAATTTTTGATCGGTGAATGACTGTTGATTGCAAAAACTTGGAGAGAAACCTTGATGTCATAACTAAACTTTTCCTTCGTCCTAAAAATAAATGGTGGGTTTAACGTATACTAAATTGAACATTAATGTTCAATAGTGTGGTGGACCTTTCAACAAAAAAGAAATAGTATAACCACATTTATACTCTTTTATGAAAAATTTGGGGTTCTCCAAATGATCAATAAAAAATATGTCAGAAATAAGTTTTCCTTACAGGGTATTCATGAATTGGTAAAATCGAAGAAGCGAGATTCACTGAGTAATGGAACCTCGGACTTTTCGTTTTCGAGATGAAAGATGTTAAAATTGAATTTTTTTTATATAATTCACACTTTTTTTCTGTTTTCTTCATAATTTTTGATCGGTGAATGACTGTTGATTGAATAAACTTGGAAAGAAACATGGATGTCATAACTAAACTTTTCCTTCGTCCTCAAAATAAATGGTGGGTTTAACGTATACTAAATTGAACATTAATGTTCAATGTATGCTATTTCAATGTGCAATGACAACCGAACACAAAATATTCAGAATCAATAAGAGTATCTCATATAGTGCGGTCTACGGAAAACTCTCGTAATCAACTCGTATATTAATCGCTGACATAAATAAACAAGTTAATTGAATAACTATTATCATCGCAGTTTTGTCGTATCTGATACTGATTCAAAAAAAAATGTCAAATTAATTTCACGAAATCCTGAAATTACTCTTCGTTTGTACTTCCAATTTAGGAGCATCGTGTATTTCGCGAATTTCACTAGTTATTCAACATAAAATGACCCGCTCCCACCCATTCGACCTCCGTTAAAAAATTAATAGCGATATAGAAAAATGTTCTATACGAAAGTTGTAAATCAACTGATTTTTTACGAGCTATGTGTTTCGAGTTTTGATTCTATGGTGTTTTCACTGATGAAGAATGCAAGGTCAAAAACAGTATTTTTTTTCTATTCGATGAATTAACATGTTGATCACATATTGATGACAATTATTATTGTTCGAGAAAAAAATTGAAAATAACATATCATAATTATTATTGCAAAAAGCTTTGAATGATATTCAAGAATTCATAGGAGCGAATTCAATGCGAAAGTATCATTTTTGATTACTCTTCGTGCACTTTCACTCGGCATATTGCGGACTGGTTTTCTACATGAAATTAATGGTAACAAATGGAGTTTATTCAAGATTTATCTTGAATTCCATCATAACAGAAAGCTATTTCTAATTGCGATGCAATTAATTTCATATAATTCATAAATTCTTCAAACAATCAGTAAACATTCCATTAATAATCAATTATTTAAATTGCCGGGGCTTATAAAATATTCATCTATGAATTTAACTCGGAATTTAAGAAAGGTATAATCCTCATTATTTGAATTATTCAATCGGTTTTATTTCACTAAATATAACCATACGATGTGGTTATGCAGTTATGGTTCTTTTAAGTGTATCCCTGTTAAAAGCGGAAACTGAATTGAAGATATATCGGGGTCCCAGAATAAGTTATAAGGGCCCGGTTTCCCAATGAATCTGTAGTTGATAATCAATATTTGGAAATCCAACAATATAACAATTTCTCAAACTCCAGATATTCCGATGAAGATAATTGAAACAGATTTGTTATGAAAAATTAAATTTATGTTCATTTAAACTTCATATTTTAACCGTTTCAATATGAGAAAATTCCAATTGTAAAAGATGAATTGAAATAGTCGAAAATAATAATTTTGATTTTTTTCGATGAAACACCTAAATGGGAGGAAATATTTCTAAATACATAAATGAGCACACCTCAAACCAACTATAACAAAAGAAGGACAATCTCCTTAAATCTCTTTCAAGTACAATAAAATGCTATCAAGCTTCGAGATCTCAATGATGACAAATTGTAACCCGAAGTAGTGAACAATAAGAATTGCTTAGATATGAACAATTAATTTATGTAAGAGAAATGCATTTTCATCAGTTTCCAATTATGAAACAAGTTCAATTATCACTCCTTTGAAATTAATTTAAAGAGTGAAAATTGTGGAGTATTCTGCAGTTTTTCCTCAGATCTCTGTGTCAAGTAATAAAATATATGAATTATGGAAATTTCAGGAAAATAAATAAGTTTTCCACAACTATTGCACCAATTCGGTGTAATCTTAAAATATTTTTAAACTATCCAATTTCTGAGAACTTCGCGAAATTCCTTTATTTTCTGAGATATAACCTCAAGCTTGAAGTACGGATACGTAGGGTCTGTAATATCTACAATTCGGAGAATTGAAATTGAATTGACTGAGTGAATTATTGAATTATCCAAGAATAAGTTCTTTTCAATTACATTTCACCATTATTGTTACCTCTATGCTATAGTTGAATACATACAATATACTGAATTCACCACATCAAAATACTGAATTCACCACATGAATGCATGGATTCTCTACTATGAGACTGCTGAGTTTGGTTCTGTTAGAATAGAAAATAATCGAAATATTGCATTTCCAATCATGAAATGCGGATGTCAAAAATTTCAAGAATGTGTGCATAACTTTTTTTTAGTAGGTTATACTGTGAATTTGGTATTGAATCGATACATAAATAAAAATAAAGGTAGTTCCATTTGAAATAAGAAAGTAGATATGCGTTTGAGATAGACGTGGTAACACTGTCTATTTAAAAAGATTTTAAGCGAAGAGTTCCTTCATCCTCAAGGTTTCACTTAAAATCGAGCTTAAAATTTCAGAACGAAATATTCACTAGTCCTCCAAAAACGTCTAATAGGCCAACTTAAAAGGAAAACCCTGTATGTTTCTAGATATCATTGTTATCCTTTAGTAATGATAATTATTATGTTTTTATACGAGTATATAAAAAAACAATTTGATACATCTTGAATTTCAAGATGTTAAATATTTTAGAAATGAATAAATGAACAAGTGAGAATATAATATTGCGAAATTTATTGCAGGCAGAAACTGATTATATGAATTAGAAGAACTAAAGGAAACAAATCAATTGAAAGATGAAAAATCACGAACTTTTGAATATTATGATATAACTACATATTTGATATAATACAATGAAAAATACCTAGGCTTTTTAGCACCATAATTATTAAAAAAATGGCAAACATTCAGAAAGATCCTGTATATTCACTCGAGAACTTTCTTGATATAAAATTTTCTTCACGTCGAGCTGTCTAAGAGGCCATCACAAATTGCCAAGACTTGAATATTAAGGAATGAATTATTGAAGCTTTAATGCTCAGTTTTTAAGTCCCGTCTAGACACACAAAAAATCCTTTGTTTACTCATAAAACTCTTTATTGCTATCTGCAGAACATTGCGAAACACCAGCAGGTTATTTTGCGGTTTGAAAGTGCGCAATGAATCAACCGAAGCTTACAAGATAATGCTGAAAATTTCATCACCGGGTGGGCCAACGATAGGTACCCGTATCCACAAAATTTATCACCATGTAAAAAACTCTTGAGTCATAATTATTTACGGATTTTTGGTGAGGTGCAAATTACTATCTGTCTAGTGTACCTATAGGGTGGACCGAATCATATACTTTTAAATGAGATATGTTTTTTGTGTGCATCACACAGACAAATATTTAATCAGTGTCAGATAGCCTTGCCATTGCAAAAAAAAGAAAGTCCTTGTATATTTTTGATAGGTAAAGCTAGAAATTTCTATCTCGAAAATAATACATTAATACAGTGTTTCCCAGAAAGTCAGCACCAAAAGGAACTTTTATTTAAGATTATTAATGTTGTCGAAATTTGTCTTTGCAGAAAAGTTCTGCTTTGGAAATGAATATGAACCTAAGTTAACTTGGTCACTAGAAAAATGCATCACTGTTGTCGAATTCGACAAATTTGACCAAAATTGCCCAGAACATATACCTACTGAGTTTGTTCAAAATGACATTTTCAGTCGATATTCAAATTTCAGAAAGAAATTCCGCAAATAAGAAATTGACATTTTTACGGCATATATTATTCGGATCTCATGCGTTGCAGTTATTCATTTTCCTTCTACTCAGTTTTGTCCATCTTAAAATGCGGTTTGCGACAACAGTTAATTCAGTTTAGTACAAATTTGTTATTCTGAACCAATACAAAAAACGTGTTCACATTAAATTCATGTAGTTATTCATTGATTTCATATTTTGCAAGATGAAACACCTAAAAAATCAAGTTAAATATCTGATATTGTTATTTCATTCAAACTACAGATCGCATTTTTGGGGAGATTGAAATTGTCAGCATGAAGAATATTAAAATATCATGAAAAAGGGGTAATTTTCGAATTATTGATTTTTTAAAATTTCCTTATTTTCACATTTGCTTTAAAACCACTTCTTGTGACCAAGTGCTCAATGCTTCACATTCATTTTCAAAGCAGAACTTTTGTGCATTTTTTTCGAAAATATCAATGGTGAAGAAAAGTTCACTTTGGTGCAGACTTTCTGAAATATACTGTATATTATTGTATTTTTTTCGGATTATCACTGATTTTCTGCAGATTCTACATCTCGTTGTTTGTTGTTATGTGTTGTTATTTATAGAATGACTTCTTTGTTTCCTTGAAAAACTGACATTATATTTTATAGTGAAAGAATTATCCTCATACGAAATGTTGAATATATTTATGGCAGAAATAAAGTTTTTTTCAATTTCAATGGTTTCATCGCATTATATCCGTTTATTTCTCGGTTTATTCCTTCACATAATACATTGCAATCGAAAATTTTCAATTTGTTTGGAAATGAAATATCTTGTAGGATTTCTTGTATCTTGACTTCAACGGTTTGACGTTGAAGTAAATTGGGGCGTAGTGAAATCTTTCTTATTTTTTCAAAAGCAGAGGTGTGATCGCATTCATGTTTCGTGTTAAATTATAGAAAATTTCATGTAGAAGATCTGACTTGTTGAAAATGTATTGGAATTTTATTTGCAATGTTTTCAACACACTTTGCGAAGGGCCAATTTTTGTCACTTTCGACAAATCATAATTGACAAATAGAAAAGTAAAGAAGATTACCAATCTAAAACGTGTCTTCTGATTACGTCTAGCGAAACGTTGAATAGAAGAAGAGTATTATGGTGATAGGAATTGCCCAAAATCATTTCAATATTTTGAATAGGTGTCCCCCATAATATTAAAACCTTATTGTAATATCATGGGTGACCCCTATATGTAGATTTCTAGCCTAGCAAGAGTAGGCAATGATAAACATGTACGTAAAAGCGATTCTTCAATTCAGCTCGACTTGTATTAAATTCGACAAAATTCATCACCTGACTAATTCATATACTTTGTGGGCGAGAGAGAAATTATAATCGCTTTGTTGACATTTGAGGAAGTACATGTGTTTCACGGATTTATGGTACAATGTGTAAGTACGTAAATATCAGTGATTAATGTGGCATCAAATAGTGATGAACGGGATTTTCTGAGATCCCAGCAATTATTCGGTGTGGTTTCTAATTATTACGAGAAGATTTACGATTGACCGAGTGAATCATTCATGAAATAATGTCGCGCCAATATGTGTAGGCGTAATTCTAATGAAATTCAAACCGTTCCACTCGATTATGAGTTGAAATGGTGCAGTAAAATATTGTTTGGGTTATTGAGAATTTTCTCGCTTCGTGATTTCACGTGAATGAAATCATTTTTCTTGGAAATGATTCATTGAATTGCATGATCAATTATTGTGGAATCCACCGTAAAATTGTTGACGTTTGATTTTTACGGCATTGTAATATGTAATGATGATATACGTATTATACCGTTTCTCTCGAATTATTGAGTTTTCAATATGGATGATTTTTTATTATAGCCCATGTGTTCATATGAAAAATAAAAATATACTAATATAGAGCCTCCATATTCTTCAGTCTAGTTTCCTCTGCACATATTATGATATTTTTTCTTGTGATCATAAGTTCTTATAAATTCACACATTCTGAAGGATGTAAGTGAACAAGTGCGTCACTCTTCAGAATGTTATTGCTCGTCCAAAAGTATAAACAAAACAGTTTTCGAGATACAGGTTGTTGAATTTGAAAATAAGTGTTTCTTGCAAATATCTCCAAAAGCTTTTATCGTACAGTAAAAAGCTTGCATGAGCATTTTCTTATCCTAATAATATGTTTTTTGTGAAATTTTTTTCTTATGGCTCAATATTTGGAGGTTGGTAAAGGTTTTCATCTCGGTTTTGATGGGTCAGTGGGTATTTTCCCCCAGTACATTTTTCAAGACGCTCATTCGATCCACCAATATTTTCCGAACAAAAAAGGTACTACTGTTCATACGCAAGTCGACTGCTTTCGAGTATAATCAACTTCTAAGTTGAAAAACATTTTCAATTTTTTGACTGCTCCAGAACGGTACATTTTGTAGTTTTGTAAATTATAGTAGTAGTTCATAAATATATGTAGTTTCTTGCTTGAGGTGATAAAGGTACCAAACGATCAGGTTTGATTTACTGCTGAAAAATCCGAGATCAAAAATAATTTCAGTCCTGTCCTTTTATAACCGCATAGTTCTTGTTTATATGAACTCTGTTGTAGAGGAAAAGCTATTTCATTTATGATAGGATAAATACTATAACTTCCAGCAGGGACAAATGTATGAAATGAATTTTTTTTGAACAATTAACAACATTGAAAAATGAAAAAAAAAATTAATAATGAATTAGAGGTTCTAAAAAAAATTCAATTCATGAACAACTGCTACTACTAGTTTTCAGCTTGAAATCGGAATTTTCCTTTTATGTATGAGCATGGGCAATAAGAAGCAGCTGGCTGAACGGTTCTGAAGTCATCGATATTATTTCATCAATACTTGCACAACTCTCGGCACAACTGAAATCTCATACATATTAGGAAATTAAATGGTAAGAAATCAAACAATTACAAGAAGTCATGAACTGCATATCTAAGAGGTAGATCTACTCTCGGATCTACTAGAAACTTTACGAAATATTAGGTTTCATAATTAGGTACTCCATACTGAGTTTATATAATATACCAAATTCAAAAGTATTAATTCAATGAAATATTATCCTTCATAAAATGA
The DNA here is from genome assembly GCA_013421045.1 of Propylea japonica. NCBI lineage: Eukaryota > Metazoa > Arthropoda > Insecta > Coleoptera > Coccinellidae > Propylea > Propylea japonica. Next base: position 27,137,206 of record CM024246.1, on the reverse strand, counting down.
ATATGCATAGTGAACATTTCAAGGTAGATACTGAACTAATAAATCAAATGAATTTTCACAAGTGAATGCATATGAAAAAGAGAAGAACTCCTTGTTATATCAAGGCAGTTGGTCTAGGAGCCCAGACTTTCTTCCTCTTTTCTTACTTCTATGAAACATGTTGAAACGCTACCTCAAAGCCAGCTACTACAATCAGTATTTTATGAGTCATGAAAATGTGAGAGCATTAGTTTCTTGAATAGGCCAAGCAATAGAGATATTTCCTTGACAAAAATACTACCTGGAAGCCACCTGTGCCATTCCGAGCAGGAAAGTCCGTAGTTTATTCCCACCATGTTTTAAACACGAAAATGCCATTTTTTTATTTGTTATTAACAAAAAACAACAAAAATACGCGTTCTTTTTAGTTTTTTCGTTGCAGAATGGAATCTCTTGATGCAGTGATAACGTTGCAATGGGATGAATTGTAGAGAATTACATTGTGAAGAGAATGATGGGTCAAACGATCCGATCGAATAATTAAAACTGGAGAAAAGCGGAGAAAACCGGAAAATTGCGTGTTTTTTCTTTTAACTCATAACTCTGCCATTTTTGAATATTAAGAACTGAAACTTCACACGATAGTAGCTATTGACGTGCAATTCATGTGTGCCAAAATTGGATTCGGTCGGATAAATAGTTTTCACATAATTCCCATTTGAATTTTTTTTGGACATATTTTCGCGGAGAGCTGGATGCGTTTGAGGTCGTCCGATTGAAATTAAAAAAATCGATTTGGAAAGAAGACGTGATCAGTAACAAAACGTCTATTCTGGTTTTTCAATTAAACGCGTTTGAGTGTGTTAAAAACTAGTGAGAACATGAGGGAAAACGGCCGACCGAGCAAGAGCGGTCGAGTGGAGAGGAAATAAGCGAATCGAGGGGAAACGTATATGTGTACAAAATTTGGTGCGCTGTCCGCGCAACAATTCTTAAACTCGGCGACCGTTGGCTTCCGCGGCGTTTCCCCTCGATTCGCTCATTCCCTCACCACTCGACCACTCTCGCTTGGTCGGTCGTTTTCCCTCATGTTCTCACTAGTTTTTAACACACTTAAACGCGTTTTATTGAAAAATCAGAATAGACGTTTTGTTACTGATCACGTCTTCTTTCCAAATCAATTTTTTTAATTTCAATCGGACGACCTCAAACGCATCCAGCGCTCCGCGAAAATATGTCCAAAAAAAAATTCAAATGGGAATTATGTGAAAACTCTTTATCCGACCGAATCCAATTTTGGCACACATGAATTGCACGTCAATAGCTACTATCGTGTGAAGTTTCAGTTCTCAATATTGCAAAATGGCAGAGTTATGAGTTAAAAGAAAAAACACGCAATTTTCCGGTTTTTTCCGCTTTTCTCCAGTTTTAATTATTCGATCGGATCGTTTGACCCATCATTCTCTTCACAATGTAATTCTCTACAATTCATCCCATTGCAACGTTATCACTGCATCAATAGTTTCCATTCTGCAACGAAAAAACTAAAAAGAACGCGTATTTTTGTTGTTTTTTGTTAATAACAAATAAAAAAATGGCATTTTCGTGTTTAAAACATGGTGGGAATAAACTACGGACTGTCCTGCACGGAATGGCACAGGTGGCGTCCAGGTAGTATTTTTGTCAAAAAACTAATCATTTGTAGCTCTGTTGCTTGGCGTAGAAGGTTAAATATCGTATATCGTAAGATGAATGGTCAACTTAGAGGAGAATGGTGATGCTACAATCAATGAATTGTTGCATTAATGCAGTTCTCGAAACAATAAGTTTGGGGTTGTTTCAGAACTGACATGAACTATAAATTAATGCATATTTTGAGCAATTGGAATGGCAGAAAGCTTCATATTTAGCTGTGAATTATCTATGGAACTACAGTGCAGTAGTTTTCACAAGGAAACTTATTAGAAATTTTTAATCTGTAGTTAGAAGTGCTGCCATGGAGATAACTTCCGATTAGCAGAACCAACAATTACAACATTTAATTTGAATTGTTGCATTAATGCAGTTTTCGAAACAATAAATTTGGGGTTGTTTCAGAACTAACATGAAGTATGAATTAATGCATATTTTGAGCAATTGGAATGGCAGAAAGCTTCATCTTCGGCTGTGAATTATCTGTGTAAATAGTAGTCTACAGTGCAGTAGTTTTCATAAGGTAACTTATTAGAAATTGTGATACTTCACAATGATTTTCAATCTCTAGTTAGAAGTGCTGCCATGGAGATAACTTCCGAGTAGCAGAACCCAACAATTACAACATTTAAATCTCTCATTCATTCCACAATAGACTATCCCGCAAAGTCTAGTATCTTAATTGCATGTTTTGCCTTTATCTGCCTGAACTCCTTGATTGCGAACAGTTACCGTGGTAACCGTTTCCGTAACGTTTGTTCATTGACCACCGGAAGTCAGAAGTGCATCGAAGTAAACTTCTCAGAATCTGCAAACCGGAATCGAATCGAAGGCAATAAACTTTCGATTACTGTTCATATAACTAACAGTACTCCTCGTACAAAGAAGGAGGTGAGTCGCAACGATTGGAAATGTGAAAAACTTCAACCAACCTGTCTCAATGAGATCTCGGAGGCCTCAAGATTTCCTCCTCTTATTATATCATGGCCTTCTCACCCTTGCCAACTGCGGCGAGTCTTCAAGGCTGACCAGTTGGTCAGTAGTTGACATACCCCTGTTGTCACCTTGCACCAACATACTGTTTTGAAGGGTTATAGTAGGTGTTTTACCCTAACTTATGTTTTCTACACATAATGGGTTTAACTCCTGTTCATTCGTTTTCAATTCGACTGTTGTCGAGGAAAAACAACGTTGAGAAACATTTTCATTTCTTTAGTGCTTGTAATGAAGCTTGAAAAAAAAATTCTTTCAAAAAATTTACCATGTCTTCAACATGAACGTGGATTTCCTTAAAAATCGTGTTGAAAATATGGTCATTCTTTTGAAATCAAGCTTTCAAAAAATTACCATATTTTTCAACGTTGATTTTCCTCTAAAACAGTCGACTTTAGCAAAGCGTATGAACAGGAGTACCTTTTATGTGGAAAAACATTGACCGTTCAATTGAGAGTCTCAAAAAATGCATTTTTTACATAACCGTATGAGTTGGGGAAAAAAACACTCTATCACTTCAAAACAGAAACCTTCACCTATTAAATCTTGAGAAAAAATCCGTAGAGAGAAGCCGGTAACTCGTAACGATTGGACATGAGAAAAACTCAACACCAACCTGTCCCAAAAGAGATCTCGGAGGCCTTAAGGTTTTCTCCTCTTGTCTTATCATAACCCTTCTGACCCTTGCCAACAAAGGCGATCTTTTAAGCTGCCCGTTTGGTCTCCAATTGGCATACCCCTCTTGTCACCTTGCATCAACATCCTGTTTTGAAGGGTTAGTAGGTGTTTTCCCCTAACTTCTGTGCTAATGGAAAAAGTACATGTTTTCTGAGTAATATTTCGGCAAAAAGCATGAGTGCTTGTGGCAACAAAAATCAGAGTTAAAGACGAGAATTTTTGCACTGCACGAATGCTGTTTGTTAATAAATATTACTTTGCATTGCTTTTTTCAATTTTTCAAGGGAAAATTATATGCCCGAATGGTATTTGACAAGACTATTTCATGAGTAACAGATTACATGCGTTATGTATTGTAATTTTTTATTACAACAATTGTCAAAAGTTTTCCACCTAAAAACCATTTGTTATTCAAAATTGCGCATTTCTGATTCTTTGATTGGTAGAAATTACGAAGAGGGAAATAGTCAAGAAAAACAACGTTGATAACCATGGTCAATTCTGTTTTGTCTGAGTAGGGTTGTGAGTAGCAGCGATAAGAAATGGGAAAACTCCACACCAACCTGTCCCAATAGAGATTTCAGAGGCATCAAGGTTTCCTCCTCTTGTCTTATCATAGCCCTTCTGGCCTTTGCCAACAGCGGCGAGTCTTTAAGGCTAACCGGTTGGTCAGCAGTTGGCATACATCTGTTGTCACCTTGCACCAACATCCTATTTTGAAGGGTTAATTGGTGTTTTACCCCTAACTTCTGCGCTACCGGAAAAAGCACATTTTTGAAGACGTTCAATTGAACTGTCAATGTTGTCTACAAGAATAAACGTACTCCTGTTCATACGATCTGCTGAAGTCTAATGTTTTCGTAAGTAATATCATAAGACTCATAAGAGCATTCAATTTTTCTGAAAGAATCGAAAAAACACGTTGCTAAGTAATATTTTGACAAATAGCATGAGTGCTTGCGGCAACAAAAATTCTCACGAATGCTTTTTGTTCAAAACATTACTCTGCATTGTGTTATTTCGATTTTTTCATAGGAAAAATCAGATGCCCATTGCCCAAATGGTATTTGACAAGACTATTTCATGAATAACCAATTGTTCAGCATGTATTATGTATGGTAATTTTTTCAACAACAATTGTCAATTTTTGCCGCGGGTAAACTCAAATAAACTGCTTACAGCTCTTGCCAAACAGTGTTCTACCTAGAAACCATTTGTTATTGAAAGTTGCACGTTTCTGATAGGTTGATTGGTGGAAATTACGAAGAGGGAAATAGTCGAGGAAAAACAACATTGAAAACCTAAGTCTAAGTAAGGCAGTAAGTCGCGGCGATTGGAAATGAGAAAAACTCCACACCAACCTGTCCCAAGAGAGATCTCGGAGGCCTCAAGGTTTCCTCCTCTTGTCTTATCATAGCCCTTCTGACCCTTGCCAACAGCGGCGAGTCTTTTAGGCTAACCGGTTGGTCAGCAGTTGGCATACCCCTGTTGTCACCTTGCACCCACATCCTGTACACAGAGAACTTATCGAGCACAAGAAGTATCCACTGTTCACTTGATTCTTGTCAAATATGCCGCGCCGGAGATCGCAGCTTGTCGCGAAGCATGCGCGCACGTTATTCTACGATAAAGTATCGTAGCTTGCCTTGCTAGAGTTTCGGGAGAACTGCTTTGGTCTCCAAGCATGCGAAGCCAGCTCTGTTCTTGGCCTTCTATAAATTGTAACTCACCTATATTTGAATGGTAACATTTCGTAACATCACCCAAAATTGACCTGAATGGGATAGTGAACAGGGAACTTTTTTGGGCGCTCGTTCTACTTAAACGAGTGCTATATCGCTTTGCCCAAATGTCTGTATTGTCGAATTTCGAGCCGAAAATCATCTCAAACATTAGGGTTCGACTCCCTGATGACGAATCCATGATCAAATTCAATTCTGTCCGTGGGCCGTCCAGCCGTTAGAACGATAACTTTCAAAGGGATTGTCGTAGAGACTTGAGATTTTCAGGTTGAGTTCGTTAAATTCTTATCGTTCGTTAAATATCGTTCGTATAAAATAGGTTTATTCAAAATTTTTGTTGCTCAATATCTCAGACTAAACAGATCATATCGAAATGAAATTTAGCTGCCGCAGGCAAGATGTTCATAATAAGCCTCGTGCAAAGTTTTGTGGTCATAGTGTTAACAGAATCAGAAAATTCAATTGGAACATTGAAAAGAATGGTTTACGTTTTAACGATTGATGGTGTATGACTGTTATTGTCTTTTTCTTTTCGTAATTTTGTTTTATATGTAAATCTAAAACTGTACTTTCCATACCACCTTCCGCTAAATGATCTGAAACCAACAACAATTCAATTAGCGCTTTGAAGAAGCATAAATATATATGCGAAACGTCGGTTGATTGAGAGTGTTGTTTCAATTGGTTTGTCCTAGTCCCTGTTAATTTCCATTTTACAATTGAAAAGAAGAATCTTTATACTTTCATAACAAGATATCCGATTCGAGTGAAATTGAAATTTATTTGTGAATGGAGATTGATATCCTTAATGTTCGTACGAAAATTCAAGAGGATCGCATCATCAGATTCATAGACTAAAATTTTTTTCCGCCGAGCTCGAAATAAAAGGTGATTTCAATATGTACGAAATCGAACATTAATGGCCCATTTCAATGTTCAATTTTTCAGCCATTTTAATGTACAATCTTCATGGCAACCGTACACAAAGTATTTAGAAGCACTACGAGAAGAAGAATTTATACACTATTCATGTTGAGATCGTCGGAAACATCAACACGGTTATTAATCTAGCGACTAATGGTCTCGAACTCGCTCTGCTCACGCATTAAAATATCTTGACCATTAGTCGCTGTCTTTTAACCTAGTTGATCAAATAACTATTAATGATTGATTTTTTACGAATTTAATTTTGTGAATAATTCCCAGAATATAATTTCGATCGTGCTGAGATTCTGCATTCGGAAATAGCATTATTGCTCCTCCAATGAACGAGCGCTCAAAAGCACATGCTCAGGGCTCTTCTTAAATCTTTTTTATGCCCTCCAAATCGGATAAGTCCAATATTGCGAGAAAATTTATTCTTCGTTTAAGTCCTAAAACGCAGATTGTTTCACTTTTCGTTAATTTTAGAATTGTAAGTAACAATAAAGCATCAGATATAAAATGTAACACAATTGTTACAATTGTAACGCCTGTAACATCACTATGCGAAGCGCGTTTTCCCGTTTCGACTTTATGGAATTGGTGGGAGGAGAACGTGCGCTCACTGTTCTTTGATAAGATCGCCTCTGAAATGCATCCTGATCTTGCGATAACCTCACTGCACCAGCGAAATACGCTGTGTGGTGTACCGTTTTCTCATGACACGATTGAGCTCAAGTTTCTGGAGTATGCAAGTGCATTTTTATTGCGATGTATTTTACACTGGACTCTGGAGGATGGCTTGCTCGACTCTTTCCTGAATTGAAACGTTTTCGTTTTCTTTTTACAGTTCATATTTTATGCAGGTACCTTTCTGATATCCACAAAGTGTTCTACAGGGTTTGACGAGAGTCTTCAATTAAAGTCATATTTCTTTGAGAGCTCGTTCTCCTTAAACGAGTGCTATATCGTTTTGCCCAAATGTCTGTAATTTTCGAATTTTGTGCTGAAAATGGTCTCAAACGATAGGGTTCGACCCCCTGATGTCAAATTCGATTCTGTCCGTGGGTCCGTTCGGCTGTTAGCACAATAACATTCGAAGGGATTGCCTGGGGACTTGAAATTTTCAGGGTGAGTTCGATTGTCAAATGGTTCAATTAAGTTCGTTAACCAGCCAAATCGTATAGGGTGTTCCATAAAATATGGCCATTCAAAATATTTCTTCCTCAATATCTCAGACAAAACGAAATCCATCGAATTGAAATGTTGCGGCCATATGCAAGATGCTCATAATTGGCTTCATGCGCATGATATTAAAAAGAATAAACGCCATATTTTCATAAAAATATCCGATTCGAATGAATTTTTTTTATATAGACAGAAATTCATACACTAAATGTTCATACATGGCCATAGTGTTAACAGAACCATAAAAAATTCAATTAGAAAATAGAAAAGAAGAATCTTTATATTTCCATAACAGGATAACCGATTCAAGTGAAATTTATTTTGCGAATCAAAACTGAATGTTCATCCAAAATTTCAAGAGGATCGCATCATCAGAACCATAGAATTCAATTCGTGTAATTATTTATTTTACATATTCAATTTTTTCAATAGTTTCTATAATATCATTCCGATTTCCGATTGTTCTGAGATTCTGAATTTATATATTTGGTATCAATCTCATATGAAATTTCGAGGTAATAGTCTTATTGCTTATTCAAAGAACGAGCGCTCAAAAGCTTCTGTTCAGGACTTTTCTTAAATTTCTTCTTAACCAAACACTTCGAATAAAATTTCTATAACATATCACGTGATTCTCATTTTTCATGATTTGGCTATGGAATGTAATATTTTTATTTTGTTAAATATCTGTGAACCCATCTTAAATCTTAATGAATGGAACCCATTGGCTTGGTCCACTGATAACAAACCATCAATTTGTTAAAACCTTTTGCTCACTTCGACATATTATTATTTGATCTAGGGTCGTTTGGGATCTCTTTGAGAACATCAGAAGCTAAGGAACGCTAAGAGGATGATTAAACTATCTAAGAGAAGGCTTAAAAAGCTCCTTAGATGTCAAAAAAGAGATGAGGTTGTTTGCTGGTCTTCTCACAAGTCATTGTAATATGAGATATCATCTTCACAACATCACAACAAAACCTAAGGAATAGTAAACTAAGTTCAGGTTATGTGTATTGGCTATAAAAACTTCCGAGCACATGCCATAGTAATGTGCTGGCACAAACTTGACTTACTCTACATAATAGCGAAGTCTCTTAGCAGAATAATAAACTTTCCGTATGAATAGGAAATGGTATTATATTAACGCACAGAAGACCTCATTAGTATGATCATCCGCAATCTAATTATTATAATCATATAGTTGAATTCAATGAACAATTTAAAAACTTGCCCTGTATATTACCCAGTCCTTCCTGGTGAATGGTCCATCTTAACTCATTCCGAGTGAATGAATTTTTGCTGAGATGGAATATTCCTTTATTCAAATCAGTTATCCACGAAGCGCAATTACTCAAGAGATGCATTACCACTATCATTTTCTTATGCATCCAGCATGCACTTTAAGAATGGAAATTTGCTTCAACTGGTGAAGAACTGGGTCAACTAATGAATAATAAACGATGAAACGAGGAAATCGATAGCGAAATTATACTTTAAAATCAAACCCGTGCATCGGTGGATAATACGGCGTTATCTTTTCTGCATTCTTTGGAAAATTTTGTACCGTACCGTTTCAGATTTGAAATAATCTAGCTAACTATAAAGTGTTTATTTAGCGGCGTATTCGTACCATTGGATGTGCTGTCAAACTAGCCAATACTTCACTCACCGGCAAAATGATCGATCCACTCAAAAAATCGGTTAAGTTTGTTAACTCATAAATATGTTAGTTCAAGTCAGCTTCAAATGATTTTTTTTTAATTTGTAGGTATGTTCTACCTTAATGAATCACCAGTTTTGATTTTAAGAAAACTCGGCCTACGCCATTATATGCAGGGTGAAACAAAATCTTTTTTTTACCCTAACTTCAGAACCGGTGTGTTCCAGTTGTTTCACCGTGTGATTTCTCATTTCATTATCAAGACGCATCTCCTCTTGACACTTTAATTCTTCATTTATAACAATAGCTCAATTTTTGTAAAAGATATATAGTTTTCAGAGCAACATTAGGTAAACTCCAAAATTTAGCTATGGCAATGAAAGTACTTCCACAGATTTAATCTTAAATCCGAACAATATGAGAATAAACTGAAAACGAAGTAGAAACATGAAACAAGGGAAGTTTTAAAGCGACATATTATTCCGTATGCACCGTTGATTGGAGACGATTTGGTGCTAATTTCTTATAATGGCTGACCGCACCAACCGCATGTGGCTAAGATTGCCATGGCGTATTTAGCAGAAGTTGATATCCAAGAATTCAACTGTCCTGCTGTGCGCCCAAAGTTGAACCCAATGAGGGCTACCGCGTATGAATTTTCCGCTAGAGGCGCTAGTGTTGCGTGAGGTCCACGATAATTTGAATTGTCAAATATTCAAACGTAATTGTGAATCTGTATTCTGTTTATTTTCAATCTTTACGAGAATGTGAGGAGTTTCACATACATATTCAGATTAATAACAGCAAATATGTATCACGGATCAATGAATATCACTGCTTTGAAAGCGGTGTTACAAAAGATAGTTGCCCAATTAAGCGGGCTAAAAGGAGAGCTAATTCAAAGGTGAGTTTGTTCAGAGTTTCAATACGCATTTCTTGCGGAAAGTATGCTTATTTATTGAGTTTACAGTTATAGTTTTTTTTACAGATCCAATACTATGATAGGAATGATAATTCCAGTGGAAACACATTATCATGATTTGAAATAAGTTTATTGCAGAAGTAGATTATCATTTCAAGAGGAATTACTTTTTATCCTACTTACATGATACCTGAAAAGTGTTAAAACTTGGAGTAGAACAATAAATCCTCACACAATCCTTTCATTCATCATTATAAGTGAATATTTAAAAAAACAGTATGTGCGAAAAGGAAAACCTCAGAGATCAATGTATAGTAACTAATCACTAACTTTCAAAAGAATATATACTAATCATTTATTTAAAGTGGGATCATTTATTTATATACACAAGTCCTTGATATATATTTTTACAGTTAATGTTTTCCTCGAGTTAGTGAGTTGATTGATAACAAACATAAAATGTTTGTAGTTGTAAAATCCAGAGTAAAATTGTACCAATTAGATTTTCAATTCGAAATATATTTCTATTACTCTCAAGTTCCGACAAAAAAGCAGTATCAGTTGAGCTATCTTGACTACATATTGATTTTCCTCTACAGTTGAAACGATTCTTGCATTTTCAAATTTCTTTCTGCTTTCAAGAACTCTCTCTACTAGTATTTTATTCATATCTGTCCTCACCTCCCTGGTACCCAGAAGATTGGCTAGGTATTGATTTCAGTTTTAATTCAGGAATAGCTGAAACAGTAGATTACAAGTAATACAACTATGTATAACTACATTTATTCAATTGTAAAAGTTAAGTGTCTGATGCAACATAATGTAAAAGATTATTAGATACTCACGGTTTTCTGTATTAGGATCTTTAGGTCACGTATTATAACCAGGGTTGAAATGTTTTTCACAAAAATAAGAATTTTTTGAAGAGGTAAAATCAGCTGCTTTAGGACAGTCTTATCGTTCCCTTTTTTTCTGAACAATACGGAACTGCACAACCCTGCGGCATGCTCGATATGTACAGTATTCAAGAATAGAATGTACACTTTTTTCACACGACTTATAACAACGAACACTTATAAAATATGAATTTGTTACAATAATAATAAATCAATGACAGTACAAGGAACTTTGACAGGACCTCAAGCAACAGAGGCGCCAACTAGTGAGTGAAAAAACGGTAGCCCTCATTGGGCATGTTTGGGTGCCCTTGGAAGGAAAATTCGATCTCCCGTACCAACTCCTGAAAATTTGCAACAGCTCAGTGATGCTCCATTTGATTCAAAACCTTAATGAACACATGCCGAGACGAATTGCATCTGTTATCCGCGTCTGGGCGGATATTATTTTCATTAAGTCAGAATTTAAGGTTGAATTGTTGAAGTAGCGAAATACTTATAATGTTTTACTGAAAACCCCGTATTTTCAACAGAAATTGAACTATTGTTATGAATGGAGAATTGAATTGTCAACAGAAAACGTGTCTTGATGATGGAATAAGAAATCTCACGGTAGAGCAACTGGAACACACCAGGGGTGGTTCTAAAGTTAGGGTAAAAAACAGATTTTGTTTCACCCTGTATAAAATGACGTACGCCGAGTTTTCTTTAAATTAAAAACTGACGATTGATTAAGGATTAACATACCTATAATTGAAAAAAAATTCGATTGAATCGGACTTGAAATAACATACTTATAACTTCAACGATTTTTTGAGTGGATCGATTATTTTGCCAGTGAGTGAATATGCCTCAAAATATCCTTCAAACTTGAATCCTGAGAAGCTTAGACGCATTCAGTTATTGACCAAATATTATTAATCAAAAATGTTCGATAAATTCAGTTTTTCCTTACCTATTTTTCCTATTTTGTCAAATCCTACATATAGCTAAGACTGCTAAGAGTTACAAACAAATATGTATTTTTTATCGGATATATTGCAGTTGAAGTAAAGGAAACTTTTCATCTTATTTCCTGAACATAATTTTTTTCGTTTCGTGAGAATCCTAGCGTAGAACAGTATATTTATGCTTAATAGAACCCCTAGCGGGAAAGTTTTGGGAAGTGTTAATTCTTCCATTTTTTATGTTTTTTTAAGGTGCTCAATCCGAATCTGAGGTTTGCTAACAGAATTTAGTGCCGGAACATAGAAAAAATACAAAAAGATGAAAATTCTCATTCTTGGTCAGTTTTTTTATTATTACTAAGAAACTATCAACTCCTCCAAACAAAATGAAAGTACGTAAAATTTCCTACAAATTGTACTACCACAGCTTGGCCATATTTTATGTTTCATAAAACATGGCCATTCAAAATTTTTGTTCCTCAATATCTCGGACAAAACGAAACCAATCTAAATGAAATGTTGCGGCCAAATGCAAGATGCTCATAATAAGCCCTATGCAAAAATTTGTGACCATAGTGTGAACAGAACCATAGATAATTCAATTGGAATATTGAAAAGAAGAATTTTATATTTCCATGACAAGAAATCCGATTCGCTGTTTGCAATTTGTAGGAAATTTTATGTAATTTCATATGATGATATAATGATAGTTTCCGAGTAATAAGCAAAAAACTGACCAGGAATGAGATTTTATTCCTTTTTTTTTATTTTTTTATGTTCCGTCACGAAATTTTGTTAGCAAACCTCAAATTCGAATTCAGCACCCCAAGAAATATACAAAATGAAAGAAATCAAAACTACCCCAAAACTTTCCTTTGAAAGCACAATTCGACTGGATTAGTGGTTCCAAGACTTTTCGTGATTCGTGTATTTTTTGCGTTTGGGATACTTGTGTCACTAATGTATATTTGTCACTCATATTAAATTGATATGGCTGGGTCATTATTAGTGCTACTTATGGGAACGTGAAATAAAACAAACGTTCCGTAAAAAAACATGGTCATTGAATTCCTCAAGAACACTGAAAGGAATTCAATCATCTGAACTCAACTTATCCAAATTCACACAGAATATATTTCGGTGACCGAATTGAAAAGTAAGAAATGAAATTCAAATAATTTTAGGCCTTTGTTTAGTCACGTAGCAGAACCCGTCGTGACTGCCTGAATGTCGCAGATGAACCAGAAACATTTTTAACCACGGAGATAATTGTGGTTCATTTATAATTTCTCTTTGCCTTCTACCTTATTGTCCCTTATCCGCAGGGGGTCTGCATGAGAAACTCGAAATTATGGCCTAAATGATAATGTGCTATTTCTTTCGTGCAGTCATTAAACAAATACGTATTCTAGTTCGTTGCAGAAATATTTCTTGTTGTTAGAAATGTAACAGGAAGTACTTATTTGTGTTGTATGAAGAAATAATGTGTATAGAAGCTAGTGAAGACATGCACATGGATAATGCATACTTTCGAAATGAAGTTGAAATAAATTTTTTCTGCAAATTGCTGAGAAATTTTACATTCCTGGTGAAGTTTTTTGAATAAGAAGTCAAGACTTCAGTGCAAGGAAATTAAATTTCCTTACTGGAAAGAAACGATTTTTCCTTACAGCAGTGAATGTTCTACATAAAACCTACATATGAATTTCCGTACTTTTATCTTAATTTCTTTGGTAATAATTTCAATGGAGCACTGCCTCAACCACCTCTAGGAATGATAATGTTATAATCTATCATCAAAAATACGTTTTCATCGATACCAAGTGTTTTTATTGAACATTTCGAAGCACTATCCATTTGCAAATAAAATTATTAACGATTTTCTCAAAATCATTTGATATCCATTGCATTTCAGAGGATTTGAGGAAAAAAGTGTATGTTCACCTCGTAGCTACATTGTTTAACTCTGTGTTGTCAAGTCGAGCCACTAGCTGAGATTTAGTGAAATTCACTGTCGTCAAGGAATACTAGGTTTTCCTACATCATTGCATCTAACTATACATAATATATTGAAATTCCATACCCGTATCATACCATTCTTTTTTTCAAATTTGAGCTTATTTTCAGGGCTTTTTTGTGTTAATTTCCTCATGATGAGTGACTTATGTACTTTGCTTCTGAATGATTGTTTCAGAATGTTTCAGGCAGGTGAGAATACTGAAGCCATTTCATGACAACGTCAAGTTGATCTTGTGTTGGAATATCTTCGAAAAATAACTATAGTCCGTTCACAAAAGTTTTAGCGCGTAATAGGCGTTTGTTTATTTATCTGAAATTGGCAGTATTTGCTGTCATAACGTAAAATAAAGCCAACGCGTTGCGAATGTACCTCTGGCGAGCTTGCGAATTATCAGAGAACTCTATGCAATATTCACAAAATTGAGTATCAATCTGACTAGAAAATAAACGACATAACCTAAAATTTTAATAAACACAGTGTAATATGCCAAATTGCTATGGCTAACCGACGGCTCAAACTTTCGTGAACGGTGATATGTGTTATTTGAAATGCGTCAACAGATATGATCAAGATTATGTCCCGAAAAAGAGATATTTTAAAATAATTGTCCTTTCAATTTTATTTCAGTTATTCTAACCACATCGTAAGAAATTTTCCTACGGAACAATTCAGAGATAAAATATTCGTGAATAATTCCTATTCTTTTTCCTTCGTTGAAATCCCGAGTCTATCGAGTATCGAGAAAATCAGTGGGTGAAGGCAATAAATCATTTCTGTGTATGATTATTTGTTTAATCGTGGAATCATGTCCAATCGACGAGGATGGCCACTTTGTTGACTGAGCTTGATTGATATTCCAGCGTTTCTCAAACAATGCGGAGCTTCTTCCTCTCATAGAACTATTGCGTATACCAAGAAAAAAGTTCTTTCGTTTAGTTTAGTTAATTTTAGTTAGATTGTCAAGAGGGTTTCATTCTACCCAAAGGTCTGTTGTGCACATCAGTTATAGTCTGTTTTCATGACTGCGCTGAAACTCACCTATATTTCCAAAGCCCTAATGAACTTCGGTATCTGAAAGGGTATTGATACGCGTTTCTCCTATAATTCTCCTGTCCAAGACATTCTTTGTGTAGGCACGAAATGGGGAGGCATTCTGTAACTAAATGAACGATTTTCCTCCTCCCCCCAAAAGTCCTACACTCGTCAGTTTATGTTGAGCGACAAGTTCCTGTTGGAAAGATAGCGTAGGGTAAATGTGTATAAAAGTACGCATGTGCATAAGAGTACGCACCACCGTTTTTTCAATAGACTACTAACTGTTGTTGATTTGGAAAATCCTATTTCAATCCGAATGCTATCTAATGATACCGGCAAGATCTAAATCTGCAATTTCGAGCGTAGATTGGAAGAAAAATAGGTTGGAAGTTTTCGTTGCTGCGCACTGTAATTTTTCCGTTCAAAGTTTTGTGTTTGTATAAGTTAAGAACTGGCGCATTGGCCTTGTAAATATCAAATTATGTCACTTCATTTCAATTCATATAAAAACGGTAGTAAAATATATTTTTAACGTAATTGAAGCCGAAAGTATCGAAATCATGGATGTGTATAAGAGTACGCAAAATTATCTCTATCAATTACTAGTGTGGAAAAAGTCAAGTTGAATTAGAGTAATTCTTTGATGAACTTGTCAGTGTTTATTTTGTAATAAAATTTGATGCTTAGGAATTCAAAATTGTACTTCGACATACCCTGAAAATATCACGGTTCAATTATTCTGTGAATTGGTAGGTTCCAGATGTCTCTCTCTGTTCTGTTGAGGCAGTTTTATGTCGAGTTGACATTTCGTTTTCTCATGCTACGAGCAGGCAAACGGTCAGAAAAATTAACAAAGTGAATATAAACTGACACAACAATCAGAACAAAAATATATAGTATTAACTTAGTGAATTCCTGCTCATATCAAGTTTAGAGAATCCACCTAATATCTTACTACAAGGTTACCATCTCAATTTCTCCTCTAAAAGCCAATTTTTTCCTAATCTACTTAGGAATTCCGACTGAGTTCATTTAATAACATCAGATCAACTCTACTAATGAATTTACGAACTCATTCCTAGATAATCCGGATTTCCTAATTAAATATAAAATTTCCTACATTCGTTAGTGACGAGTAAATTCAAAAAACCCTAAATGTAATATATCGAGGTGGTTTCTCAGACATCAGCTTCACTGATTAAAATATTCTAGGCGTTTCAAAGGTAAATCAGGTGTAGATTTCATATTCTGTATTGGAACTGCAGCTGTGCTGATTGAATGAAATTCGTAAATTGCGGAAGCAGACTCATAACAAGAACAATAATTTCCACTGGGTTTGTACTGACTTGGAGCCTTACCTTATTCCACGGAGCATGTTATAAAATTTCTGCGGCTGCAGTAGGTATGTCGAAAATCAAGGTCTAATGTGTAAGAGTAGATCAAACTTTCAGTTCAAGGTGTTAAGATCCAAAGAAAGTTTAATTCATGAATGAATGAAAGAGATCAACAATCAGTGAATGATAACTACATATTTCATAACTTCATCCATTCTATATATTTCAAGCATTGGCGCAGCTAGGAGGGGGGCTTTGGGGCTGCAGCCCCCCCCAAAGATTAAATTTCTTCGTTATTCCTTTCGTCTTTATTTTTTTGAAACTTTCGTATTTGTTGTATCATCAAGAATTTTTTAGTTCAGCCCCCCCCCAAAACAAAATCCTGGCTGCGCCACTGATTTCAAGGCTCTTTAAAGGAAAACCCTTTGACAAGGAGCCTATTTATGATGAATCCCAAGAGAGTTCGTGATTTTCCCGAATTGAATATTCCGAGAAATTTTTTGTTTCATGCCCTGAAGGCTCTGACTTTTTGTCTGTTTCTTGTCTTTTAGTGAATTCCTTTTATAGATGTTTTTCCCTATGCCACAGAAAGATTTTGAATATTGAATCATATCAGATTAAAATTTTAAAAAAATGCGAAAATGGTCTCGAACGGTTAGTCTCCCTGAAGATGAATTCGTGGTCAAATCTAATTCTGTCGGGCCGTCCGTTAGCAAAATAACTTTCGAAGGTATTGTCCTAGAGACTTGAGAATTTCAGGGTGAGTTCGGTTCCCAAATGGATCGGGTTTTTTTACCAGCCAAATCGAACAGGGTGTTCCATAAAATATGGCCATTCGAAATTTTTGTTCATCAATGTCTCAGACACAACGAAACCCATCGAAATGAAACGTTGCGACCATATGCAAGATTGTCATAATAAGCTTCATACAAAATTTTGAGCCATAGTGTGACCATAACCATAAAAAAATTCAATTGGAATATTGAAAAGAAGAAACTTCTTACTTCCTTAAAAAATATCCGATTCGGATGAGATTCTTATTTTATAAATAAAGATTGATACGCTGAATGTTCATGCAGAATTTTGCTTCCATAGTTTTATAGAACCATAGAAATTTCAATTGGTATATTTAAAAGAAAAATCCCTATATTTCCATACCAGGATAAATGATTCAAGTGAAGTTTATTTTGTGAATCGAAACTAATATACTGAATGTTCGTGCAGAATTTCGAGAGGATCGAATCATCAGAACTATAGAAACTAATTTTTGTAATTATTTATTTTTTATATAAATTTCATTTCTTGAATAATTCCCAGAATATAATTTCGATTGTGCTCAAATTCTACATTTATATATTTGGTATCAATCTTGAATCTCATATAAAATTCTAAGGTAATAGTCTTATTGCTCCACCAGAGAACGAGCGCTCAAAAGCACCTGATCAGGGCTTTTCTTCAAATTTTCATTATTTTATCTCCGATTTCAACTAATACTGAACGTGAAGCATATTAATTCAATTTCCATATCAAGCGTTCTAAGCTCTAAATCACTTAATTTCCTTTAGCTCCTTTGTGAACGGCAGATTCAATTACACTGAAACGGGGAACAATAGAAAATGATTTTCGCATTCATACAAATAACAATAGAATGAAAAGTGAAAACTTCTTTTCCATCCTATCCTCATATCGAGCACGTTCATCTCATTTGCTGCATTAACGAGTTGATACATTTTAAATGCTTCTAAATGAGAAACCAATTAAGCTATTACAAAATTACTTGTTCTATGATACAGACAAAAGCTAAATACAGAAATGGGAGATAGTTTGGAAAATTACATCAGTAAATATCACTCGCTGAATACCAAATTTCTAATTATGATAGTTGCATTAGTGCACACAAAATTATACACATTGCAGCAGAATGAAATTTAAGAGGTGTGAATTGTTCCTTTTTCATTCATATAGCAGCTATATTTTAATTCTCTGATATTTTCATTTTCTTTTTTTTTGGAGTTATATTTGATTTTATGGAAATTGCTAAAAAGAGTTTCTTTTATTTCGACTCATATCGGAGCTGAAGGAAAAATCTAGTGTTTGTATTCTTTCTGAAACGATTTCCTCTGAAATATAACAGGAAAATATGATATAGTGTTAAAATTTACTGATTATTTCGTTTTAATTCAATTGTTCATTGTTTAATTGTTCCGTTCATCAATTCTGTAACATCTGATAAAACTAAGTATCGAATATTTCTTCAAGCCACTTTCAGATGTCTTTAAAACAAAGGAAATTTTTGGCGATACGATTTGCCAGTTACAATGATAGACTTTCACTTGTATAAAAAAAGAGAATCCTTTCATATTTTTTCCAATTAGATTTTTTTTCCATTCGTTATAGAGTAAAAATGTGAATTCTTCCGGAAGCATTTTGTGTCGATGTAAGAGAATTATTGAAGGGTTGAACCTGGTTCATTTCTGGCTTTTGTAATCAACTGTTACAATAATAGTTAAAGTATATCACAATACATAATAAAAATTACCTGATAAAGTTCAGGATGCTGATGTTAATCAGATAAGAAATAAGAAACTACCCAAATCTCCACTTTCGAGTTACTTCAGTTCTATTCAAACGGAAATAACTTGAAGTGGAAGTTAGAAGTTGAATAGCTAGGAATACACTGGATATACCTATTGATAATGCTACTGGCAAAGCTAAAAGGGCTCTAATAGCGTTCAGACGTCTATGCGGCAAAATTTGGGTTATAACGCAAAAATACTGCGATGGATGTACGTCATGATTGTGAGACCTATAATCACATATGGGCATGAGGCAGTAGCCTGGTTTGACAAGGAAAGTCAGGTAAGTACGAAGAAAAGGTTCTATATCACTGGAGCTATGAGAACGTGCCCAAGTAGGGCACTTGAGATCATTACGGATCTCACACCTCTACATCTAGTGATTGATGGGGTAGTCCATGAGGCTATCCTCAGAATATCTAAGGAAGGTACAGGTAATGAGAGAATAAAGAATCAGAGAGTCTGGTTCTCTCTGAACAACTACATCTTATCTGCCAACTTCCCTAGTGATGTAATCAGAAGTGCGATATAGTCATACGCTCAGGTAGGCAAGCTGCTATTAAAGCACTGAGGGATGAATGATTCCACTAAGTTCCTTCGGAACTCTGAAGCAGCTAGATCCAAAAGGTATCTGGATCTTAGTAAGAAACAATTACACTTCCTCACTGGTTTTCTTAGAAAGACTGTCGCCTCAGGAAGCACCGGTTGAGGATGGGATTATCGAACACTGACGAGTGTATGTTCTGTGTGGAGGAGGAACAAACCCCCATTCACCTAGTCACGAAATGCTTTGGCATTGCGAGCCTAAGGGCAGAATGCCTTGGGCGAGAAACTTGTAAGATTGATGAACTAGCCTCGTTGAAGCCTTTATAGATATTGGATTTTATCGGAGCTCTGGAACTAGAAGGCGAGCTGTGAAGGGTGTGGTCAGAACACAACTCTGTAAGGGGGCACAATAGATCTTGAGGTCGCAGTGAACTGTAACCCCTTTTTTAATTTAAACTAGCTAAAATAATTCAGTTCGAAATAATGGGACTGGTGTTCATTAGGTGAATATCACGAAGAATTTATACAATTTATATTTCATTTACTTTCATTATAATGAAAGCAGTGATTGTAAAATTATTTTCATAGTTTTTCCGAAGTGTGTATTTCATAAATAAAATTCTCAATGCTCTGGTAACTACGCCTAGCATTCTTGAATCTGTCGGTTTCAGAGTCAGACCTAAAAATCAGTTTTAGGTAACATTTCGAAAAATCGACACCACGTTTTCCATTGGGAGAACTGGTACGCACTCAGTGGGACCGGAGTCCATTTTTTCTTGTTCCATTGATACAAAGAACAATGAATTGCCCAGAGAAAAAACGCTATAAATAAGAGAAAAATTCAAAAATTTATTTTTGAATAATTTCTTCAAATTGATTTTCTTGTTTCAACTTGTATTTCAATTGCGTTTCAATTAATTTTGAATGTGATTCCTTGAATACACATTATGTTCTCTACGTTGAAATGAACATGGGTATATCGTCGGTTGAATTCAGAACTATACCGTCCGAAATTCATTCTTTTCAGGATACACGTTTTCTTGAATAGGTCAAAAGCTGAAATATATAAAAATTCTTTCATTTTGAACTTCAACTAAAAGATCCTGATTTTTTGTGATGATCTAAATCTGTCAAAAAAAAATTCCGAAAAATTGTTACATAATATAGCTTTGTATGGTAGTTCTGCATATAAGAACTATTTTATGTCCACTTTCAACTAAACTATGCCTCATGGTATGGGTCAGAACTATGCTATGTCCATTTTCAACTAAACTATGTCCTTATGGTATGGGTCAGAACTATGCACTTAATCGCTAAATTGAACTATCCTTGAGTGAGTGAGGATTTAAGATGGAGTGTAGTATCAAGCATCTTTTTAGGCCATAAACCGATTAACTGGAAAAATGGACTCAAGATAGTTCTGCTTTCAACTGACGATATGTGAATTCAAAATCCTTCTTTCAGAAACGATTCTCAACAGTTACTTATTTGAAAAAAGCAAAAAAAAGGAATATCTTTTAGGACATTTTATTCAACAGATATAATGGTTTATATATTTTTTCATATTGTTTGTTTCTATTCTTAACCTTTATCTGATCTGGTTTCTCTTACAAGATATCGCTTGAATTAAAACATTGCAATCTTTACCACTAAAATGTGTTTATCTTAAAGCTACGTTACTCATATGAGCTAACATCGTTTTCTTACGTTCCAATTATTTAAATGAATTCTTTACTAATTATTTTACCCTATAAATATCTTCTATGTAACTATTATTCTGAAACTTAACAATATCTCTTGAAACTTAACAAATATTTGCTAGTTATTCATCTCAAATGAGGGGGTAATTGTTGACGCCAAAACTCTTGTCTGGCATTAAGATACTCCACAGTTTCTTGAACATTCTTCACAATGGTATCGTCATCTTCCTTGAATTTACATTTAATATCAGGGTTCTTTAGTAAACTGTCCAAGTAATCTTTGTCGGGACCTAGTTCCCTGAGCAATCGGCTACTTTTCGAAGATTTTGCTCTACTAACTGGAGTGACCCTCTTACTAGACATTGAATTGGATGTTCCAGTTCTGTGAGTTGGAAGTTCTGAATTTTGCTTAGATCCTCCTCTTGATCCAAAAAGTGTAGGACCTCCAATAGCATTTTCTATCGCTTTTTGAGATTTGTGCACTCCAAGCTTGAACTGTTCGTGATCAGGGCGAATGTGGAGACCTCTGTGGAAGTACATTAAACTATATTCGAAATTACCTAGGTAATATAAGGATTCTGCTTTCTGATAGATGGCTTTCAGGAATTGTTTGTCGATATTCAGAGCCATTTCTGCGTCTTCCAAAGCTTTCGATGGCTGGCCTAATAAAATGTAGCACTTACTTCTTGAGACTAGTGCATTCTTTTCTGTGGGATTTAGCTCAATAGCCTGAAAGCAAATAATATATTAATGATAATAATATAAAGAAAAGTTATTAGATATAAATAAAATAAATGGACGTTCATGGAACGTATTATCGATTTCCTGCATATATCGGGATAAGAAATAGAAAATTTTTTAAAATTCTGAATACAGAAGAAGGTGGGTATTGAGAGCAAGTGTAATGTTTTAATTTTATTTGAAAAAAATTTTCATTGCGTCATAAGATCCGAGAAATGTATTGGAAACCTTGATCTCATCTTTAAATGCATCCATAGAATGAGACTTATAGTTCTCCGGATATTAGATTGAACTTATCGTATACACCCAATATGAACAAACGAACAAAAACATTTATATAACTTTTATTATGTTTTTTACAGTTCAGTATGTCCACGCAATTCATATAATAATCGAACTGTCACTTATGATTTTTACCCGATTTGTAATTATATTACTGGTGAAGCCTATAAATCTACTGAAAAAATTATTTTTTTCAATTATTATTTTCCATGGAAAATAGTTGCATTCGATGGGAATCATAGATCAAGAATTATTCACTAAATACTTCTCCTCTTTCGGACGAGATCTACCATTTTCGAATAAGCAATACTTTATTTTATCGACCCTTCTTCATATATAAAATGCAATATTTTTCGATTTTCCAATTCTAGGATCTTCACGAGATAATGCGTATAAGAATTTAAAAGTATTGTCCACTCTATGTAATGGAGAACTATTCTTTTTTCTGTAATTTTTTTTTCCACAAACTACCAAACTTTCGTCTCAAAGCTGAAACTATTGTATATATTTTATCTCTCACCTACTTTGCTGATCTTTGTCGTCATATAAAAAAATTGGAAATTCATTCAAATTATCCACTTAACTACTAGTATTAAGATTCTGAAGGTAGATGTGATGATAATTATAATATTATATAAACAATAAAAGCAGAGAATAATAATGAAGTTTAAGTCCCTTCGAAATCATTCATCGAAATATTCCAACTGAATAAGAAAGATTGTTTCAAAATTTCAAGTGAAGTGAGAATATGTTAATAGGTACTTTTTTGATATACAGAGTGTCTGTAAGCAAATACGAGGGACTTAGAGAGATGATTCCTCGATGAAAATGCAGAGGTAGTTCATATAAATCTTTTCCAAATTAGCCTCCCCTTCCAAGATACAGCCTTTAGAAGGCGAAGTAGAGTTGGCAGTTTTAATTTTCTTCGCGGCTTCTTAAAAACACTGAGTCATAAGACTATTTATCAGATCTTATAACTTTATCATTAGGGGTTGGAAATAACAACCCCTTATGATTTTCGTTCGAGAATTGTTTTTGTGGGAGAGATTTTCGAAAGATAAAATTCTCTTATGGTTTCCCATTCAATTCTGGAGGAAACAAGTCTCCTGCAAAATTTCGATACAGTCGATTCTTTCCTCTGAAAAAATAAAAACTCACAAGCAGTTATGATCACTGTTCATTCCATTTCATCGTATAAGTGTTCCATAGAATTAATATTCTAAAATATTGTATGTCTATGATAAGAGATGAAGATGTTCTAAAAATATTTGTGAAGGTTTAATCACTAATTTCCGTAATATTTTAATTTCACAATAAAACTTTCCTTCGCTTAATAAGAATAATTAACGAAACCAATATTGAGCATACACAATATCTTATAATATTCATTATATGGAACAAACGATGAAATGGAATGAACAGTGATCATAACTGCTTCTAAGTTTTATTTTTTCCGAGAAAAGTATAGACTCTATCGAAATTTTGCAAAAGACTTTTTCCTCCAGAATTGAATGGGAAACCATAAGAGTATGTTCGAAAACAATTTCGAAGGAAAATCATAAGGGGTTGTTATTTTCAACCCCTAATAATTAAATTATGTTATAAAAAAATGACACTCTGTATATTTCAATTACTTCGACATGAAATAATCAAAAGCGCAAAATCTATTCATTTTGCGTTTGTAATACATTCCTTTACAGATCAATTTAAAGCCAATCAAAATACATTCTTCGAACAAAACAATTCCAAGTATTTGCATAATCAAAGGAAATGGGCGAACATGGAATTAATTCCGGAGTAAATTCTTAACTTGATTGTGAATCTTGAAATATTTCTGTTAGATTCATTAAACGGATAAGGCATTTAGGTATCTGAGATGGAATAACCAATTAATAAATATGATATAACTCGATTCTAGAGATAAATTATGATTTCCTCTCTTCACATAGAACAGTATTGGAGAAAGGAGACTTCTTTTATAAACGGAATTTTGATTTGTTTCAAATCTCTGATTTTTTTTCGAACTGAAACTCGAGAACTTTCTGGTTCACAGCAGGCAACTTTTATATAACTCGAACCTATGATAAAACTTGGAGACTGTTGATCGGCAGTCTGTAAACACTAAAAATACGGTGCGCGTCAAAATTATGGAAGAAATTCATTTTCTGAGGGGAAAAATATTGGGCAACAAAATCCTGAAACAGTTCAATGTTTGTTTCACTTTTACCAAATTCTAATGCATTTTTGAAGGATTTTTGTTGCACCCTGTGTCATATACCCATTAACCCTCTAAATTTTTTGAATAGGAAAAGTTGGTCATGTGGTACTTTTTTGGCAAGGTCTTTGTATCTTCTTTACAGGCGTGCAAACATTTTCAAGAAAAAATTTTTCATTAGTTAGTTCAAAGAGGTTTTCATTTTCATTTTGACATGGCTCATTTACTTTGAGACGATGGTACCTGATGAAATTTGTCACTGAATGAAAGTCGACCACTACAGTTTTTTCATGCACAACTTTCAACCCCTTCACGTGAGTTGTAGGTATGTTATTAGTACGTTTCTACTGAAGTTAAAACTTTTCGAAATAGTTCTGACAATGCAATTTGTTTCACACATTCTAATTCTCGACGTGAGGGGGAAAGTTCTGCATGAACAAAACTGTGATGGTCGACTTTCAGCCTGTGTCAAATTTCATCAGGTACCATGGTCTCAAAGTAAATGAACTATGACAAAATGGACCCACTGAAAACCTCTTTGAACTAACTAATTTCTGACAAAAAAAAGTATCTTGAAAATTTCCCAACTTTTCCTATCAATAAAAATTTTCAGAGGGTTGCTGGGGATGGAACAGGGTGCAACAAAAATCCTTCAAAAGTGCATAGAAATTTGGTGAAAGAGAAACAAATATTGACCTGTTTCAGGATTTTGTTGACCAATATTTTTCTTTGTTCCATAATTTTTGACGCGCACTGTATATTTAATATTGAGAAATCTATGTGTTTTCATTCCGAAAAAATAATTCTATAAGACCACTGTCATCGAATTATGAATTGAAAAAAATTAGAAGGCACTAGCCTTGAATCGAAGGAATGTAGTGGCCGATATTCAAGCAACATGATAAGAATACGAAATGATACATGAACATTTATATCGACACAGTATTTTTTCATTCAAATAACTATTTGCGGGGAAAAAATAAGTGGAATCTAATAAGGGTTCTCTATATCTCCAATGCACTATTTTCAAGATACGAGTATTCAGGAATAACTGTTAGCTACGAGCATAATAAAACAGCGAATAACTCGAAAATGGTTGAAGATGGCTATAGGAAATGATACATAAAATTAATATGGAATTCCAAGATATATCCGAAATATTCATAATATAATATTTCATTAGAAATAAGGAATTTGATACCATTTCCGGTGCAACCGGAAGTCATTGACATTTGAAATTATATCATAAATGAAGGTCTTATTTACTTATATCTTCACAAAACATCTGAAAGTATTCGAATTATATTTTCTCCATAAATTTCTTATGTCACTCCCGGTGGGACACCCTGTATAATGAGAGAAATCTTCATCAATAGTCTGTGTCTGATACACACAGTTGAGCACGCAACTGATACCTGTCACCGCTCCTGTCAAAGATCTTCATCTAAAATTGGGGCAATCCTGTACTGAATCCACTTTTGAATAAGGCAAACCTATACAGTCGGATTAAGAATAAAATAAGCTTTCATTTGACACTAGATAGATCAAATAACAGAGGGTATTTTCACCTCTTTGACTCACCTCTTCAAACCTGCCAACTCTACAGTGGTACCCGGAAAAAAGCAGGCAACCATTACTTTTTCACTTCTTTAGGGTATATTGCCCTAAGTGGATGACGATTTTTTCAAATAACAGATGAGGGAAAAATACTGAAAATTTTCAGTTAAATTTATAAGAATTTAACATCATCCGCACCAAATTTAATTAGGCAACCCATGTGGAACGTTCGATATAAATGTAATCTATCATTTATTTCTTGCCCCTGTTGAAAAACAGATGAGGGTATATATTTCTTATATCGGATCTCATACTATTTTGTCAAGAAGAAAACATTACGGTAATCTACACTACCCACCATATGTACGTATACATAATATCTTGATAGAGAAACATCATCATTCCGTCTAGATGCTTATGGAGATGAATAAGCTTCACATTAATTCAACAAACTAGGAAACACACTATATTTAGAGTACTGAAACGCTAATTGAAAGATGATGTGATTCATGAATATTCATAGTGCATTATGGAGAATCCCATACAACAGAATAATTCCTAGTATTCGGATGATACATATGATTCTCAATTGACGTACAATCTTGTATTTATCTATTACAAGCTTTCCAGAAATAAACGTGATCAGC
This sequence comes from Propylea japonica, assembly GCA_013421045.1. NCBI lineage: Eukaryota > Metazoa > Arthropoda > Insecta > Coleoptera > Coccinellidae > Propylea > Propylea japonica. The sequence continues at coordinate 27,110,932 of CM024246.1, read as the reverse complement.
GAAAAGATAAAATTTCGATTTCTACATGAAGAAGTTTGATAATATATGGGTTACCTACTAGGTTAAAAAATTTCAAATGAGCTTAAAGAACTCAGATTTTGCTACAAGGATGTTGAATAGTCGAAATAGTACCTAAATATCTGTCATTTGGAAAATCTGGGTCTGGATTAGCAAAATTGGTGTATGCCTTCGAATTCCCAGAAAAACACCCATATGCATTCATAATTTTTGTAGATCCGGACCTGGATTTTTCCAGTAACTGAAACTTGTGTAGAAATACTTGAATGTTTGTACCAAATATCTCGAAAATATTCCAGGTTGTTAGTTAGTTATGATCACTCAAAGTAGATGTCATCAATGTTATAACTTTCAAAATGTTTAAACATGAAATGCGGAGTTCAGAAGATATAGTAGACAAAGAACATGCATGAAAATAAGAAGTACATAATATGTAATTCGCTTATGTTTTTTGAGCTGTCCAAAAACATCAAACCGTATTCTACAAATTCTTGCTTTACTCGTCGTCCACTTTTTCCATTTCCAAAAGAAACACCCTATATAACACATTCGAAAAGTGAACCAGAATCATTTTCACCATGTGTCATAAGACATTTCTTATTGCAAATAACTACCCGATAGAATTTTACTTTCTACATTCGGATTTTTCAAGAGTGAGCTCAGCCGAATCATTTAATATTTCGTTGAAGAAGTTTAGTTCTCTTATTAATTCTAATAATTTAAAAAACGCGGTAATTTCAAGAAACATTTACGGTTTCAAAATGGAAGTAAGGTGAACGGCTTTTGGAACCATTTTTTCATGTCTTCTGAATGAGATGAGCATATTATTCGCGAGTTTTCATTCTTTTTTCAATTTCCTTGGATTCAAATAACTTGTTAGAGTAGAATTGATATAAGTACAAGTCACGCACAACTGAATATCCGTCGGTATAATCAAATTTGATGCCTATAATAATATAATATTATACAGGGTGGGGCAGAAAAACCTATCCGATTTCAAAACGTTATAAAATTAAAACCACTCAGCTTGTCAAATTTTTTTTTTATTAACATATCGCAAATTTTATGCCATTTTCACATCACTCAAATGTCGTCCTTGGGAGCGGATACACTTATTTAGGCGCTCGCGGTAGCTTTCCATGACTTTCACCGTCATTTCCACAGGAATTTCTTCAATTGCCCGAGCAATTTCCCTTCGTAAAGCAAGAAGGGTCCTTGGTCGATGCTGGTAAACCTTCGATTTGAGGTAACCCCAAAGGAAGAAGTCACATGGAGTGCCAGCCAAGATCGCCTCTCAGAGAAATGAGGCGACCGGGAAACAGTTCCCTGAGAATGTCCATTGAACGTCGCGATGTGAGGGCGGTTGCACCATCCTGTTGAAACCACACATTTTCCACGCCATTTTCTTCCATTTTGGGTCTAAGAACGACGCGGGGAACGTTCAATCGCGGCTCTCACATTGGCCACGTTTTCAGGTCCTGTTGCTGTCCTGGGACGTCCAGGCGACTTCTTTTTCAATGCTGAACTCGTCTGTCTAAAATTTGACACCCACACTTTAATCGTAGCGTGATGTGGAACAGAATCATGACGCCCGAGTCCGAAATGAATTCGAAAAGCACGTTGTGTAGCAATTATCGAACCGCCGCATTCGATAAACCGCTCAATAACAAAAGCACGATGTCCACCAGACCAAGGCATGTTGACTACTGACAAATGGCATAAAACCAGCTTTCTAACGGTTTTTACCCCACTACTCTACCTGCTCTCTCTTCTGAGAAAAAGGGATTTGAAATCGGATAGGCCCCACCCTGTAGTATAAGGACTTTTCATTGTTGATATAGTATGTGCTTTTAGAAAACGTCAGTTATTTAAGGTGGTGAAAAAGATACCAGTCCAGTAAACATTTACTTGTCTTGTTGGAATGGAATTAGTTTTTACACATAACACTTTTGAATTCCTTGAATGATTTCTAAAAAAACTTATAGGTTTTCACTCCCAGTCTCTGAAACAGAAATCATTGAAAAAATTTCAATTAAGATGAAATGCTCCTGCTAAAAACTTCGCACTTATTTGTCAGGAGCAAATTGGTTTTGAAAACTTGTTGCAGTAAAACTTATAAAAGAAATGAATGAAAAAAATAATGTAACGTTTCGGTGTCTATATCAGATACCTTCTTCAGACAAACTTGTAAATCTTCGGAATTGTGTGTTTTTCATTTGCAATCTAATTGACTGCATCTTAATTGAAAATTTTTTAATTATTTCTGTTTCTGAGACTGGGAGTGAAAATTTATAAATTTTTTTGAAAATGCAGAATCCTCCCAGATTATATTTCAATCAATATTGAATGATCACGTATGTGTTCCAACACCGTAGTTAAATAAAAGCCTATAGGGCTGCACCATAACTCCCTTCATTAGTCAAGTCAAATCAGCCTAGAGGTGCTATGATGAGTTGAGTTCAAAAGTTTCAAAGCTATAAAAAATTCATATTCGCTAAAAGAAAAATTCTACCTATAAGAATTAAATATGGAGCAATCACCTTCGATATCAAATCCAGTGCAATTTTCAGATCACCTTTACTCATTTCATAGTTGCCCCAAGCCAAAAACGTACTAGGTTCCGCTTCCTCCGGCATCTGCAGAGCCTTTGACCTATCTTCCTTCCTCTTCATTTTCAAAGACTGCTTAATGTCCCTAGATCCCATGTTGACAGCTGCAGCCCTGTCCTTATCACAATAAAGTTCTTCGCGTCTGCAACCGTTACTCTGTCTTCTTTTTCGCTTACCCTTTTTCTTAACTTCATCCTCACTTTTAGATCTTGTAGCTTCACTTTGTGCTTTCTTTGCCTTTTCTTCTTCTAATTTTTCCAAGGCAGCCTCATTTTTCTGTTTTTCCAGTTGGGTTTCCAAACGATTCTCAAATTCGTGGTTCTCGCTTGGTTCATCCACGTTCACTCTGACGAAACTCTGTAGAAGTTCTGCTTCTCTGCTGATGTTGAGACGTTTGGCAACCATGGTTTTTACTTCATGTTCAACTGGTGCCTCGTTTTCGGCCATTATGCTAGGTATTCAGTATCGGTAGTGGTATGTTTGTGAGGTTGAATTTTTCCTGTAATATTTGTTATTTTTGTCGTAGTATTTGTTTTTCAGGAAAGGTGGCGCAAAAGCTTGTTATTTCTATCTCCGTTGAAATAATCGTGAATAGATTGATGTTATAAGATACTTTTTGTTCGTTCGATAAATGAAGTACTTAGTGCTGGTTGTTTGCATTGTTTTCAATGATAAAAGAAGAGGGAATTACTGAAGAAACTCATATAATATGTAGATCAGAACCTAGATGTGCTAGTGAGTTCTGGTTTCTTGAATAAAGAGAACATAATATTATTCTGTCATAAATATATTATGTCTCTACAAGTGAAAATCAGTAGATATCCAAGGTTTTCTCTTACTTATATTCGATTCCTAAACTGTGAACCATAAAATAACGGAATATACGCCACATATTTTAAGTTAACTCACAGGGATACAAATTTTGTTGGTTCAAGGATGTTAACAAAATGGCGAATGCGCCAGTTATCGAGAGCTAGTTGAATAGTCAGTTTATTTCATAAATTGAAGAAATTTCTACGATTTTGAACTCGAAATACTTTTCTATAAACATTTTGGTGATACAGAATTGTTTTCTCTATACGCATGAATTATTAATCATGAAAAGTTTATTGTTATTCATATGCTCATCCTATAATGTTATTTATGTTTTCATTGGAACCAAAATTCGTACCCTTGATTTTATTGGATATGATTATTCAATTAAGATTATAATCGTGAAAATGAGTGATAAAAAAGATACAACTCAATAATTGTAATACATGAATGTGAAAAATCGTGATTTGAAGATATTGAGGTTTTAAGGTTTCAATGGTCTGTGAAAATTCAGGTTTTTGTCGGAAAAATTTAATTTCTTGGCAGATGTAGGATCTGCTTCAACAGTTTACGACTGACTTATCATTATTTTGTTTATTAGCCCCCACCTAGCAAAATGTCAGTTGAGTACAAACTGAAGTTACGTCAAGGACAGAACACCTACACCCACCTAAGCATGATGCTGAGAGATTCGGGGTTTTGGCATTGTCAAGAACTGTTTAAGAGGTTCTTGAAAACGTAGATAGGTAAAAATAGCCAATTTTGTACATTCATGGTTTTGCCTTGGGACCGACGATATGCTCTCAATTATATTATACATTAATGTACTCCTTGAAAGGATTTAAGAGATAAAGATTAATACAGAAGAGCAACAGTCATTGTATCACAGAGGAAAATAAAATCTTTTTCACATAACATAAAAAATGGCAGGTTTTGCAATAATTTTTTCAGAAATCAAGCTTTTCGATAGACTTACTCGTATGGTAATCAATAAATTCAATGATTCTCAGCAGTGGCGGAAATAATTCCGGGATTTCATATCCAAAATCATTGTCGATCTCAAATACCCAACAAGAATGATTTCTCAGTAGAAGAAATGAATTCTTATATTTTTAAACATTTTCTAAAGGAAGAAATTTTCGTTTGAAAGCGTTAGACAGTTTTTATTGGGAAAAAAAGATTACGTAGCTAAAATTTCTTGAACTGAGCCACAATTACAATTTTTTTCGAGAAACACAAGAGAAAGTTTCATTCAAGAAACAAAACAGGCTGGTGTACAGTATATCTAATAACACAAACACAATCTTTTTATCCCGAAAAACTGGGTAATATTTATGTAATAAGTATTAATATTTCGTTTATGTTCAGAATAATAAGAAATATTATTAATCTTACTCCTATGAGTTCTTTAGCTCTTAAAGATAATGTTCAGTCAATTGCATAAAACGATAAGTAGAAATGAATCGAAAAATATCTTAATTTAGATTATATAACACCTCAAGACTCAAGTGTCTAGTTTTATGAATATTTCAGTGATTCTCAAAAATCACACATCATCAAAATATCTTTTGATGTTTTGTATTACAATAGGAATTTATCACAATGATATAATCAAAAATTTTACTCTATAGGGTAGGATAAACGTGAGCTAAGTTACTTAGTCAATTACGTAACTACTATTGCATCTTAATTTGCGGAAAATATTTACATTTTGGAATGACACAATCATTCTGTATTTGTGTCTACTACAATCATTATCACAAATTGAGGGTTCATGAAAAATTATCCATCATTAAAACTTGCATTAAACAAAATCAGCAGATCGAATATTGTGTTGTTCAGTATACATCAATCAACGAATAACCATTGTATTTGGGCCACCTTTCCTACAGTTCGTGTGCATTGAAATTTGCTTCTATTGTTACTCACATGAAATAATCACCTTTAATGCATTAGTTTTCCAAGTTCGAAAGCATAGAATTCGAAAAGCTCGTGCGTTGTAAAAACTGTAATTTAGCGGAGGCACATGTATGGCGTATTTAGCACTAAAGTAACACTTACGGTGTCGTTACCATGGCTACAGAGAAGGTGTGATCAATTTTCACCCCAAGCAACCAAAGAGAATGCTTTTACACCTCACAGAGGAAATTACAAGCGACAATAATGGCTGTATCCCTGGTTCCATTTCTATCGATAAAATATTTCGTGGGAAGGGATATTTTTAGAAGACTCGAACTCAAAAAACTTGTATTGCTTTTTGTTCGTTTTAGTTCTTGATGGGAAAAGTTCTTGAGAAGGGTTGGAGGAAATGCGAAGATGATGCATGTGAACAACGGGTTATCTTTATAATCGTTATCATCAAACCGCGTTACTTCATACATGCTTTCATAACATCCTGTTGATATTATTTTATTCAATGGTAGTACCAACTCAAGATTCTGCTAGATGCATTAGCATCTTTTGTTTTATTTTACAGGGTGTTTCCTAATTGAATGTCAATATTTATGGGAGTGATTTTTGACATATTTAAAAAAAATGCATATGAACATACGTCCTAAACGTCTCACCTTTTGAGTTACAAGGTGGTAAAGGTTTCAGAAATAAATCATTTTTAATTAATATCTACAATACTACTCCAGATATTTCGAAGAAATTTATCATACATGTAATATGAATCAAGAGGCATTATTAAATGTATCACTTTTTTTCTTTTCCACCAGTGGCGTTCGTACGTATTTCGACCTGCCTATTTTGTTAGACATTGATAAAACGCCACAAATTTTTCCTGAAATTAAAATTATTTTTGAAATTGCCAATTCATTCTAACCAAAGTTGATCTCTTGACTTTTTTCAATCCGATGCACTGTCTTAGCCCCAAAAATTAAAAACCGTTTCTCTGCATTGAAATAAATTACAATATGTAAAAAGAACTTATCTTAGTATGCTGTGGCCAAACTACTTACGAACGCCACTGGAGGAAAATGAAAAAAAGGGATGCATTGAAATATTCCTCTTGATTCATAGTACATGTATACAAATCGCATTAAAATATCTGAAGTTATAATAATGTAGATATCAATAAAAAATTATTTATTTTTGATATCTTTACCACCCTGTAAATCAAAAAGTAAGACCTTTAGGACATGTGTTCATAAAAACTTTTTCTCCTAAAATGGGCCCAAAAATTACCCCATAAATAATGACATGCAATTAGGAAACACCCTGTCTGAGTTCGAAAGAATATTTACTGTGGTATTAATGAATCATGGTGATCTTTTTGATGATCTCTTGCATAATATGTCCCAGAGATATTTTATTCCTCAGGTAGAGGCAAGAAAAATCTATGTTAGAAATATTTGGACCGAAAAGAAAAGGAAAAAATTGCCCTTTTCTCTGTTGAGTTCTTCAAAATGTATTTTTTTTGTATGTTGAAGTACTTATCTTGATTGTCATTCAATACTAATCTTTCTTGTGACACCTATTATAATTTCATATTTTCTTTATTTTAATAAAACATTCATACATGTAGCTGTGTTAGGATTTTGAATTATCTTCTTCTCCTTCAGAATGATTCATCATTTGTCCTTCTGATGTAAGATGAAATTGTACAATAGATCCGCGCCTGCTGAATAAATCTTCATTCCAATAAACAGGGTGTTTCAGAATAAGGTTCCGTAAATTCGGGACCCTCAGATGATTTTATGATATGAAGTTCATATGGACTTTCGGTTTCTGACGCATTGTTTTTGAGATACGAGGTGTTAAAATGTAAAAAAATGGGTTTTCACGTTTTTTTTCATTTTGATAGGAAATGAGAATATTCCTACTCAATTAATCAAATTGTGCTCCTATGTCTTCTTTAAACTTAAAATAATTTGCACAATAACCATGTAACTCCTAGTGAGAATGGTTTCTTGAGTTTTTCTTTTCCGATGAAAACTTTCTGAAATAAAAATTAAAATTCAATTTCATCTTAGAGACTCACGAAATTCTTTGATTATTTCAAATCATCTAGACAAAGATTAAGGCAGCTCGGTTCCTTCATGTTCATTCACTTTCCGGATGAAAATTGACGAATAATTCCAATCCAATCTCTAAAAATGTGTGGAATATTCTCTGTCCAAAAAAATGAAAAGGGAAATGAAGGGACTGAGCTTACTCAGGATTCTATTTCTCCTGGCGTATAATTTTTTCATCAAATTTATTCGGGTGGAAGTCTGTATGGACGCCACTGGTGAAAATCGAAAATGAGTATGAATTAAAAATAATATGTTCTAAAGCGTCCTCATATTCTACCGAAATGCAGTGAAAAAATAATAGTGTATGGTGACGAAAATATTCTGAAAAATCAATATAACGAAATCTTATTCAGATGACAGATATCGGAACTCACAGATCATATCGAAAGAAACTCCAAAAAAGATGAAAAATTGTCGAATGCTGGTTCACCGCAAGTAATCATGGCAAAGCTCCCCAAAGCCTTTAATTCACTTAATTATTCTCAATTGTGGGGTTTTATGGGATCCCTTATAATTAATTAATTTGAAGTTTCGAATTCGAATGAAAGATTAACTTCAAAGTCGACCCTAAGTAAGGCCGATTTAAGTATGACTAATTGATCTATCTGATTCTCATCTGCATTAATAAAAGGATTCAGATTAATATCCAGTTATAATTTGTAGCCATTCTGTGAGTTCTTATAATAGTCTGATAAAAATCCCGAATTATTGTTCTCCAAGAGAAAATTTAGAAAGTACAAAGATCCAAATCCAAAATTTTCATGCAAACTACATTTTATCATCGTTTCCTGAACAATCTAAGAGCGACTTATTACATGTTTTAGGTATATTCAAGAAACGAGAAAAAATCGGTGATTATTTCCCATTTTTCCTTCGATCGAATTACGAATGAAGTATAAATTCTTGACTGAAATACATTCTTGTTTTGCACAAGGCATACATTTGTCATTTGGCATAGTCATTGAGTTTTTAAACTCAATAGCATAGTATAAATATCTATGTTTCAATGTTCCATTAGAGTTGTTATATTAATCGTATTGCTTCTGAATACTTTGTGTTCGGTTGCCCATGATAATTTCACATTGAAATAGCATAAATTGAACATTAATAGTTATTTGATCAACTAGGTCATTAAAGGCAGCGACTAATAGTCAAGTTATTTTAATGCGTGAGAGGAGCGAATGCGTTAATATTTCGAACCATTAGTCGCTCGATTAATAACCAAGTTAATAAGATTTTTTCCACGATCTCAACATGAATTGTGTATGAAATCTTGATTGACATACAATCTCATTTTGCTCAAGACATACATTGGACATAATGGAATTTCTATGTTTCTGTGTTCCAGTAGAGTTTTGACATTTCTCGTAGTGCTTCTGAATACTTTGTGTACGGTTGCCATGAGGATTGCACATTAAAATATGACATAAATTGAGCAATACAATGGATCATTAATGTACAATTTCGTACACATTGAAATCAACTTTTATTTCGAGGTCAGCGGAAAAATAAATTAGACATATTCCTCCTTGTAAATATCTACGATAGGTTAACAGGGTTATAGGACTTTTTTGTAATTCAAACACTTTTTCTAACTTTGCCAACGTTTCGTGGATATATTTCTACTTTTCACTATCTGAACACCACTTTGAACTACATCACCAATTTGATTTCGAAAACGTAACCATTTTGGATTTTGGAAATAACTGTCTAAAGAGGAATGTAGGTAAGTGAAATGATGCAAACCAGATTACACAACCTAGTCAATAATAGAACTGACACCCAGCATTTGAGCATGGTACCTATATGACAACATTTTAGAACTGTATAGGAACCACAACTGAATTACGTAGTCTATGTCTTATATATATTTTTATTTTGAAACTCTGATGAAATGATGGCGCAAACTAGTTGACAGTTCGCATTGACAGGGGCGCAGCCAGAATTTTCGTTCGGAAGGGGCCCGATGCAAATATTCAGGGAGAAAAAAAACATCAAAAGAATACTAAACAGGGCGTATAGGAAAAAAGTATATTGGATATTCTAGGTAAAATAGCTGAATAGCATTCAATAATACAGTCAGCTCTCAGAACCTAATTGATTCTGCTTTCCAAAAAAACATAATGATTAACCTCTTGAAAATGAGACTAGGTAGGTATACACATATACAGGATGACAAGGAAAAAAGTACCATACATAGTGCTAGGCGATAGAAGGCCATAAAATAAGTCCCATGAATATATGTCCGAAACTGCTTCCTTTGAGAAATACAAGGTGTTGAAGTTTATTTTTTTATTTCGGACAAAGGGTAAGAATTGAACAAAATGTGATATGCGAGGGTTTTGTATGACGCAGAATCCAAATATTCTATAAGTTTCCAGATTACTAATAAAGGGCGCCACATACAGGATTCCTCCACCTTTAAATACACCCTAACTTTTTTGCTTTCCTTTGTATGTCATTCTCGACTAGAAAAAGCGATTCCTCTGTCTTTTTTTCTTCAAAAGGGTAAACTTTGTTGAAGTCGCTAGGACCAACGGTTTCCGGTTAAAATGCATCGAAAGTTATGATGCATGCAAATTGTCCAGAAGCGGCAAAGTAACCTTCTCATAATGACAAAAATTGTTGAAAACAGTTTAAAAAACAGCAAGGAACTGAATTAAAATCTTAATCAAGATCACAAAATAAAGAAAAGGACAGGCAAAAAAGTAGGAGGAATCCCGTATTAGTAGCTAATCTGAATACTAATAGGATATTTGGATTCTGCATCATACAAAACCCCCGAATATCACATTTTGTTCAATTCCTATCTCTTTGTTCAAAGTTATTCAAGCAAAAAACGAATAAAACATAAACTTCAACGCCCTGTATTTCTTAAAGGAAGTAGTTTCGGACATATATTCATGGGCCCTTTTTTCATGTTTTATGGCCTTCTATTGCCTAGCACTATGTATGGTTCTTTTTTCCTTGTCAACCTGTATATGTGTACCTAGTCTCATTTTCTAAAGGCAGAATCAATTAGCTCCTGAAACTGACTGCATTCTTGAATATCATTCAGCTATTTTAAATAGAATATTGAAGATGTGCTTGAATTCAACTGTACCTATTGAGATATAGGTAGAGAAGTTTAGATGCAGAAAAATCCCTCGGGTCCCCCCTGGCTGCGCCCCTGCGCATTGATGTAGGCCGGACATAACATTAGTTTCTTAGTCCTAATATATCAGGTTGTTCATAACATCAACAAATCTAACTGGCAAGTCGATACCAAAACAACAACAAAGATATAAGATTCCCATAATGTTTTTTTGAATCTAGTGGAAAATACTAATTTATAAAATAGGTAAGAGAATGGAGGAATTTTCGGTGGTTAAATTACCAGAGTTTGTGACAATATTCTGTTTGTGTGTGAAGAAGTAGAAATATATCCACGAAACGTTGGCAAAGTTAGAACCACCAAATAGTCCTATAACCGCGTTAACCTATCAAAGATGAGTCATTATTCCATAAAAAGGATAAGCCTACGTTATAAATATGGTGGGAAAACTCTTACAAACCAGATTAAGCCGCTAGATTTCTATTAAGAAAGTGTTACTGAAATATTTTTGTTTTCAAGTTCAAAGCACAAATAGTAAAGTGAAGGTGAAGTTCAATTTGTCCTTATATCTCGTTTTGGTAACTATAGATATCACTGGTGCTTTTCTCGTCCATTAATACCTACTCTTGATGAAGAAATGAACTTGAATTAAACATCCATTCTAGTTTATTCGGTGTAACCACAATTTCAATTTCCTTCTTTCACGCTTCGTGGTCTCTCAAATCCGAACTAACCGAGATATCTCACATGCTCCATAAAAAACCCGAATCCAATAAAGGTGAATCGGAAAACTTCAATCGCGAAACAGAACAAAAATAAATTTGCAATTCTATTAGGCCGTTTGCGTGAACCGAATGTCGAGAGTGTTGAAAATGCAGTGCTACAAACTTTTCAAGGGATTTAAGGGCAAGATAAACACTCTCTGGAATCTGGGACTTCAGAAGTTCCAACATCGGTAAAATTCAAATTTTATTCTGGAGAATGTCTTTTCATGTCTTGCTCTCGGTGGCACTTCTTTAATATTCAGGGATATTCCATCTGAGTGATCTGGTTAAATACGAGGTGTTTTTATTGCAGCAGCCGGAATTTTCTTTCAAATGAATTATTCCACCGAACATTCAGTCCTTTAAAATATATGAGATGGCTCCTATCAAATGAAGGCAATTCCGTTAAACTTCAGTTTTTTGAATTTCTGATATTTTTACGATAACCAAGAAGTTCATCGTACAGCTTGCCAAATAAGTAAAGTAAGTCTTTAATAATTCTTGTACGAAAATTATTAATGATCTTCATCTACAAAATGATTCATGGTGAGATTGACTAACGTCGACATATACTTATATCTCATTTAACATTTAACGTACATGTTCCTAACTCTAGGAACCAAAATTACTGTCTGCTGGTATCGATATTCAGAATTCATAATATAGACTGCAGAAAAGCCATGAGCATGAGCTTTTGAGCGCTCGTTCCTTGGTGGAGCAATAAGACCATTACCTCCAAATTTTATATGGGATTTGAGATTGATACCAAATATATGAATGTAGAATCTCAGCACAATCGGAATAATATTCTGGAAATTATTCGAAAAATGAAATATGTGAAAAATAAATAATTACAAAAATTAAATTCTATGGTTCTGATGATGCGATCCTCTCAAAATTTTGCATGAACATTCAGTATATCAGATTTGATTCAAAAAATAAATTTCACTTGAATCGGTTATTATGTTATGGAAATATAAAGATTCTTCTTTTCAATATTCCAATTAATTTTCTATGGTTCTGTTACCACTATGGCCACCAAATTTTGCATGAAGCTTATTAATAGTAGAGATTCACGACTTGACTTGATATTCAACTACTTGACTTGGCTTGACTTGAAATCAAGTCAAGTTCGAGTCAAGTAGTAGTTTTTCAATGTCAAGTCAAGTCAAGTTTTAATTTATCAAGTACTCGAAAAATCAATTACTTCTATCAAGCTACTTGATTTTGAATTTAAATTTTTTATTTCAGTGAGAACGACCCTTGCAAAAAATACTTTCAATAATTAAACTTGAATATCAACAATTTCAAAATGGAAACACAAATTTTATAATACATAAAAAAATAAAAAAATAATAATTTCTGAATATTAAGAATTCTCCAAGCACTGTTTGACCACCTCATTTTCCATCCAGGATTTAAGACACATGAGGCATCTTATAGAATTGTCGCCTTATCTATTGCGAGTTTTTGTGACTGTCAGTGCTACTCTGGAAAACTGCCTTTCAACAGGAGCTGAGACGCTGGCGTTGGTAAGATATCTTTGGCCATTTTGGGCAAGTTTGGAAAAACATTTTCGTGCCTCTTCCACCAGTCTAAAATATCTTCAGAACTGTCAGCACGTGGTTCTGAAAGGAATTTGTCTATTTTGTAACGCCAAGCCAATTCCTTTTCTCGACTCGTTGGAGATTTCTTGAATAAGCTTAGGAGATCGATGTCGAACTCACTGCATTCATCCTTTGAAGATGAAGGTAAAGATGATGCTGTAGTGCTCTGTAGGCCTGGCTGAAAATATTTTGTTTCAAAAATTTTTTCAAAGTGTCTAACTGCTTTCTTCTCCAAGTCTTTTCCCTAACTTGTGTTGGAGAATGTTTCCACTTTATGCCGGGAATCTAAGATTAAAACAACACAGTACATTCAGTTGGTTCATTGGTAATGTTTGATAATTTTATCTTTAGCCGCTTGATTGTAAAGCCTAGTTCTAACAGCTTCGAAGTGAAGCCGGCGACAGCAATTCAACCAATCAGAGAATATCAACAAAACTTCCCCTGCTGCCCCCCCTTTTGGTTTCTGGTTGTCAAAATCTGTCGCGACACTCTTTTGTATTCGAAATGAACCAACTTCACTTGTATTTCTGCGACAGTGAGGGAGAAAATAGGAGTAGTGGGGATTGTCGCTGGCTTCACGTCGAAGCTCTGAAGCCTGGTTCTCAGAACTTCGACGTGAATCCCCACTTCTCCTATTTTCTTCCTCGCCGTCGCAGAAAAACAAGTGAAGTTGGTTTATTTCAACTACAAAAGAGGCGTATCGCGAAGGATTTTGACAACCAGAAACCAAAAGGAGGGGTTCAGGGGAAGTTTTGTTGATATTCTCTGATTGGTGGAATAACTGTCGCGAGCTTCACGTCGAAGCTCTGAGAACCAGGCTTGAGAACCAGGCTTAACGACTCACACACTTGGACAAAAATACCTATCTATTCACCTAGATCGAATTGACGACTGCGCGATCACTTCATTCAGCTCGGAGCTCGGGGAATCCCCTGAACACGCATGAACTTGCAGAAATATACGCAGTACTACTCGTACGTATCGTATCAAGATCAAGTTATACCAAGTAGCTTGATATCAAGTCAAAAAATAAATATCTCAAATCAAGTCAAGTATTCGTTACAAGCTTGACTTTCAAGTCAAGTTCTTCTTTGAAATATCAAGCTACTTGACTTGATGAATCCCTAATTAATAGGATCTTCCACATGGCTGCAACATTTCATTTCGATGGGTTTCGTTTTGTTTGGGATATTGAGGAACAAAAATTTTGAATGGCCATATTTCATGGAACTGCCTGTACGATTTGGCTGGTTAACGAACTCAACCGAGCCATTTGGAAACCGAACTTACCCTGAATATTTCAAGTCTCTAGGACAATCCTTCCGAAAGTTATTGTTCTAACGGCCGGACGGACGGCCCTACGGACAGAATTGAATTTGACCACGAATCCGTCATCAGGGAGTTTAAGAAGAACAAGCGCTCAAAAACTAGAATATTTACAAACTGTTTTTGACCTGGAATTCTTCATCTGTCCATACGAATCGTTCAAGATTTCAGGATTAGAAACTGATATTTATGGGGAAACTTTGGCACTCTTTTACTTTACCTAGTAACAAGTACCTACGAAAAAATGTCAAATGTTAAAATTCTAGAGGAACACAGTGCAAGAAGGTTTTTTCGTGAAACCTTGTAGCATTCGTTGGGATCAGTACATGGATGGGTAAGCCCCCAACAGATCCACACTATAAATGAGCAGATTACAAAAGCTCCAAACATCTGACCCCAAATAAGATTATTTCCTCTGCTTTCCATCTAACAAGAATGTCAATAAGATTTTAACTAGAGATCGATTGATGTTTTACGTAAATAGAAGGTATAATTACCTATCGATGAAGTTACGTTATCTGATTCGTGAATTTGAATGTACTCCACCTATTCGTAAGATTAGAGTTTCAATTCCGTTACGATCAATTAAACTTTGAACTCGTTGAAGTTATAAATTCAATTCCTCGTTTCTGAAGCATTATAAATGCGTTTCGATAATTTCCTCATTACAGATAGCAATCTGGTAAATCGTAGGTTCATTGAGATTTCTGGATGCTGTTACAACGTATACGCCCAAAAAGTGATTTATTCATTGAATTTTACGTGAAAGTTGCAACTAAAATGAAAACTTGTCAATTGTGCACAGGGTGTATTTGGTACAAGTCAATGTGGCCTTGAGATGTACATAAAAGTCAAAGAATAGGATTGAGACCCCAGGTATCGTGGCGCTATCAAAAAATTTTTCCTCAGGAACATACCTTTTTTATTGTGTCATTTAATTTTGAGTTTTTTTTTCAATACAATTTTTTCTATTTTTTACCGTCAGCGACCTGCAGCCTGTTTTATGTTAATTCTATTCCATTTATTTTTTTCTGTATTGTGACAGTATGCCTCGATTTAGAGATATAGATAAGATTCTCATTTCCTTTCAGTGAAATGGAACAAATAGTTCCGCAACATTGGCGATGTTGTTAATACCTTACCATATTATAATAAAGAGTCCGTTTTCCACAATTTTCATTTAAATTAAATTAGTGCAAAATTATTTTTGTAATGAAAAAGATCTGAAGCAATGAGGGCTACCGCGTATGAATTTGCCGCTAGAGGCACTAGTGTTGCGTGAGGTTCACGATAAATTGAATTGTCAAATATTCAAACGTAAATTGTGAATCTGTATTGTTTTTTTTCAATATTTACGCGGATGTGCCAAATTAAGCGGGTTAAAAGGAAAGCTAATTCAAGAGTAGGTTGTTCAGAGTTTCAATGCGCATTTCTTGTGAAGAGTATGCTTATTTATCGAGTTTACAGATATGGTTTTTCTTTTTACAGAATTAATACTATGATAGGAATGATAATTCCAGAGGAAACGCATCATCATAATTTGAAGTGAGTTTATTGCAGAAGTAGGTTATCATTTCAAGAGTAATTGCTATTTATCATTCTTACATGATACCTGTGATAGCTGAAAAATGTTGAAAGTTGGAGAAGTACAATAAATTCTAACACAATCTTTTCCTTTCATTTATCATCACAAGTGAATAAATAGAAAAAATAGTTTGTACGAAAAGGAAAAATTCAAAGATCAATGAGAAGTATATTAACTGATGACTTTCATTTAAAAGTAGGGTAGTTTATTTATTTATACAGGCCTTTGATACATATTTTTACAGTAAATGTTTTGCTTGAGTTAGTGAGTTGATTGACAACAAACACAAAATGTTTATAGTTGTAAAATCCAGAGTATAATTATACCAATTAGATTTTCAATTCGAAGTATGTTGCTGTTACTCTTTAGTGGAGATCTCTTGACTACATATTGATTTTCCTCTACAGTTGAACTGATTCTTGAGTTTTCGAATTTATTTCTGCGTTCAGGAACTCCTTCTACTTACTAGTATTTTATTCATATATTTCCTCACTTTCCTGGTACTCAGGAAATTGGCTAGGTATTTCAGTCTTAATTTAGGAATAGCTGAAAAATTTTCAACAGTAGATTACAAGTAACCAACTATGTATAAGTTCATTTATTCAATTGTAAAAGTAAAGTGTCTGAAGCAACATAATATAAAAGATTATTAGGTAGGTACTCACGGCTTTCTGTATTAGGATCGTTAGGTCACGTATTATCATCAGGGTTGATATGTTTTTCACAAACATGTGAATGTTTTGAAGGGGTAATATCAACTGCTTTAGGACAGTCTTATCGTTAGGAAACTCAAGTCTCTTTTTTTTAACAATACGGAACTGCACAACCCTGCGGCATGCTCGATATTGTACATTATTCAGAGATTATGATATAGGAATCGAATGTACACCTTTTTTACACTATTAAAATAACACCGAACACTAATAAATAAGAATTTGTTATGGGTAATAATAATAAATCAATGACGGTACAACGAACTTTGACAGGACCTCACGCAACACAGACGCCAACTAGTGAAAAAAACGGAAGCCCTCATTGAATATTCCTCACGAAAAGTTAAATTCTGTCACTCAAACTTAGTTCATTATTTGCAGAAACTATAGAATCTACAGTGATCTAGGCAGCTATCAGATCAACAGTTGTCAGCTATTTGATGCACAAGAATGACAGCTTATTGAAAGTTTAAGGTTTAAGTCATCGCTCGCAAATACCTACTGAAGGAATTTTGGGGAAGGAAGGAAGATATCAAATTGTCTCTCACCTTATTGTATGCTAAAACTGCTTTCTCTAAGTTTCCTGCCTTCACATGACTGTTTGCTTCTTCGTACCATAATTTTGATTCCTTTTTCTGTTTTATGGCTTTGCTTATCGACTCTGTTCGCTGTCGTTTCCTCTTATCTCCCATACTGAGATGTTTATTTCAACTGAAAATTAAAAGAAAAAAAATTAAGAAAGCCCAGAGCAAGTGCTTTTGAACACTCTTCATTGGTGGAGCATTGCGGCTATTACCTCGAAAATTTTACAAAGGACTTTAGATTGATAATAAATATATCTATACAAAATCCCAGCACTACCGGAATAATATTCTGGAAATTATTCAAAAACTGAAATATGTAAAAAATTAATAATTAAAAAAATTAAATGATTCCATGATTTTGATGGTACGATTCTCTTGAAATATTGATGAACATTCAGTATATCAACCTCTATAAACAAAATGAATGTCACTCGAATCGGATATATTGTTATGGAAATATGAAGATTCTTATTTTCAATATTCCAATTGAATTTTCTATGGTTCAGATAATGTGATTCTCTTGAAACTTTGCATGAATATTCAGCATATCAATCTCCATACACAAAATAAATTTCAGTCGAATCGGATTTCTCGTTATGGGAAAATGAAGTTTCTTCTTTTCAATATTCCAATTGAATTTTCTTCGGTTCTGCTCACACTATGGCCACAAAATTTTGCATGAGGTTTACTATGAGCTTGTACCTTTTATGTAGCCGCAAATTTCATTTTGATTGGTTTCGGTTTGTCTGAGATTTTGAAGAACAAAAATTTTTAATGGCCGTATTTTCTAGAACACCCTGTACGATTTGTATGTTAACGAATTTGACCAAGGCATTTGGGAACCGAACTCATCCTGAAAATCTTAAGTCTCTAGGACAATCCCTTCGAAACTTATCGTGCTAACGGCCGGATGGCCCTACGGACAGAATTGAATTAATCATGAGGGACTGTATCGTTTGAAACCATTTTCAGCTCAAAATTCGAAAATTCGAGAGCTTAAAAACAGCAATTCGGAAATGAACCTCAGATTCTGTGAAACTATAGCAGGTCCTAAGTTTTGCAATAAATTTCTGAGTAGAATTTCCAAGATTTTCACCATAATGCATCCAGGACTTCGGTATAATTTCTAACAAAGATGGACCAAAACTGATGTCGGTGTCTGGGGACCAATTTTTATAAAAAAAACTCAATGGTGAAGACTGCACGTGAATATCTAGAACCGGTTTATAGTTAACAGGTAGGTGTACTGCTTTTCGTCTAGAGAAAATTTTCTATTTCTGTGAAAACACTATTTCGTGAACTCTTCACGTAGAATCCAATGACTTTCAATATATTTTCCGTCGATCGAAATTTCATCAGATTTTTCCATAATTTCGTACTCTTTAAATGAAACACCATGTATGTTTTTTTCACATTTCGATAGAACTTGAAAGTAATAACAGTTCCAAATACATAACGTGAAGATTTTTTTAGGGTCATTGATCTAGAAAAATATCAATCGTTTGATGAAATGTCGATTTCCAAAACAAATAATAAACGTCAGGGCATTAAACGTCAAGACATCCCGAAAATTATTTTAACAGAAACAGAAAATTTTCTTCAGAAGAAAAGTCACAGCACTAAATTGAAAATGCGCATTTTTCTTAAACACACGGTATCTATGAAAGGGTTATGTGAATTGAATTTTTTATAGAAATTAGCCCTCAAACCGCCTCATCAGTTTTCATCTATCTTTGATGGTAGTTGAACTTTCCATTCAAAAGTGTCGAATTTGGCACGCTCTGTACAGAGCTTCGTAAAATAGAATAATTAATCAAATGAGCTATGTCATCGATCATAATTTGTCAAAAAAACGATGTTTTCATGTCCCTATTATACCGGAAAATGAACTGTATCGCTCTAGAGAGTTTTCCACGAAAGGCAGCAAAAGAAAATAATACAGATGGTATTCCGTGACTGTTGTAACCGCATTATTTATGTTGGTGTAATCCATTTCGCAGAGATTTTTTTTATTTTAGCATAACTTACATAAAAATCTAATAGTTGTACATCACGGACGTTACATAAATCGAAATATTCCATTCTTTCGTATTGCGATGTGAATATAGAAATGAAAATAATATTTCATGTTCTGTCTACAACGTTGCACTTCCATGTGATTCTTGATTCTTCCCTAACCTTGGCCTTTTGATTTTGAATGTATTCATTCTTATGAAGAAGGTTATGTCGAGGAGTACAAAAAGGGTTTTCCAATAAGAGGTGTTTTTTCGATTTTCAAAGAGAAATGCTATTTTTCAATACAAATCGCAAAGTGACTGCCCTATGTCCTCTTTATCCTCACGAATTCCATCTTTTAGGTTTTGAATCGACGATGGGCTATTGGCGTAGACCTTCTCTTTCACGTGGCCCCAAAGGAAGAAGTCGCGAGGTCTTAAATCACAAGATCTCGGTGGCCAATTGTGATCACCTCTTCCAGAGATAACCCAATCAGTGAAGATACGACGTTGTTGATGATCGGCTGGCTTGAGTTCTTGTGTTAACTGAACTTTATAAGCTTTAATACCCAAATCTGTATGCAAAATACGGTGTAATGACGTTTGTGAAATGCCTTATTTCGAAAAACGACAAGGAATGGACAAACCCGGGTTTTCTTCAACGCTTCCGGCTACAGCAGCAATATTCTCGGCTGTTCTTGAGCGACGTGCAGCTCGAAATTTTTCCACCAATTTCTTTATTGCGGTCCTACAAGGTGCTTCACGACGACCCCAAAGTGTTCAAGTTTGACGAACCGTCTCAGCCAAATTTTTACCATTTTTATAGTGAATTTGTCCCTTGTTTATGTAACTCTAGTTGTCCAATGAAGTGTAGTTCGGGGAGTTAGCTCACAGAGGGAGTTTTGGTCAACTTCACTATTTGCTTCTTCTTTTTTATATATCCCCATCTTTGTCTACTCTATTTAGCAACATTTGACTTTCTTAATTTGCGCGCAATGAATTCGTAGTAAAATTCAAATTGAATGTATGAATGGGCACATCTAAACCAAAGCTCCCTCTGTGAGTTAACTCCCCGAACTACACTTCATTGGACAACTAGAGTTACATAAACAAGGATTTGTCTAAGGTGAATCTTAATAATTTCAATGCGTTATTTTTATCAATGGCGTTTCTTCTACCTGTCAAATGTCAAAAGATGATACCTTCAAACGTGACAACAACCGAAATACCGGTCTATTCAAAATAACACTGTTTAATATAGTTATGTAGGCTGAGGCCATTTATACTCTATGTTAGACCATCGAGCGTGGCTCTTGACAGAGAGACAGACAGCACAGTACGACAGTTGATGCTCGTAATGCCTACGCATGTAGTGTCCAAAGTTTGAATAAACTAATTCTAGTAATTTGAGGTATTTTGTATTTTCTATCATATATCCCTGCACATCCAGATAAAACATGGTGTCAGGTGTGATTGTGTAAAATATTCTGGCTAGTTAAAGAATTTTATGGGGCCCACTCACTAGGAAGGAAGAATGCGCAGTTAAGTCTCTGCATGTTTGCTGTAACGCAAACGTGTGCATTCATATTGCCCACACACATACACTTTTGCGTGTTGGTTTGGATGTGCGACAAGCGTGAGATGACGTCGAAAAAAGATCTGATGTTAATGGCAGTGGCGTGTGTTGTTATTTAGGAAAAAATTTCTAAGGTATAAATATCGAACCCGACACTGTGTTGCTAAACATATGAAACGTGCAGAGACTTGTTGCCCATACACGGTCGTTTTTGGTCATTCTTCCACGTACGGGGAAGAATGCACACGCCACACGACGGAGATGAATGCGCATTCCAAATTTACGCCATACACACACACTTTTAACTGTACCACGTACAACGCGCATTCAAGTCTTCGCGCTTCCCTCTTAGTGAGTGGGCCCTTTTACACATATCGAACCAGCAAGTTAGGTTAGATTGCACGTGCTCGTCGTTCGTGAAAGAAGAACTGGATTTGGATATATTAGAATGGAGAATTACTTCAAACCCCCAGACTCTCTCAATTTAGATGGAAACATCGCAGACAATTGGCGGAAGTTCCACCAGAAATTCAAGAACTTCATGAATGCATGTGGTCTGAATGGAGAAAGTGAAGAAAGGAAAGTGGCCATGCTGTTAAATATAATAGGGGATGATGGTCTTGATTTGTTCAACACATTCCCACCTTTAACAGCAAATAATAAAACTTTGGAAAATGTGTTAAAACAGTTTAATGAACACTGTGAACCGAAAAAGAATGAAATTTATGAAAGGTTCTTATTTAATAGTATTGTTCAAAGAGAAGGACAAAGCTTCGACAGCTTCCTAACAGATTTGAAAACAGCAGTGAAAACCACTGGATATAGCAAACCAGAGGAAATGATAAGAGATAGAGTTGTGTTTGGAATCTATGATAAATCCATTCAAGAAAAGTTATTGAGAGAACCGGAGTTAGTTCTCAATAAAGCCATCGATATTTGCAAGGCGAGGGAAGTCAGCAAGCAACAGCTAAAGGTCCTGCAAAGTGAAAATAACACAGTCAGTGCAGTGAGAGCAACTAAGAAAAATTGTGATTTTTGCGGTTATAAGCATGAAGTGAAAAAGTGTCCTGCATTCAGGAAAACCTGTGCAAAGTGCAAAGGCAAAAATCATTTTGCGCGAGTGTGCAGAAGTGATGCTGAAGAAAACACGAAGAAGAACAAGAAAAATGTGCATGAAGTAGTAAAAGAAGATGCAGAGTCTGAAGAAAGCGACATTGAATTCTTCATCAATGCTGTAAGGAAGAATGAACTTAAGCAAGAAAGAAGCTGGACAAAGTCGGTAATTGTTAATAACAGTATTATAGATTTTAAATTAGATACAGGTGCTGAAATATCAATAATTCCATACAATATTTTGAAATCCATTGATTCGGTGAAGAAACTAGACAGGTCGAGTATTTCATTAATCTCGTATGGTAGTTCAAAATTTAAATTGAAAACAGTTGGTGAGGTAGAACTTACCTGCAAAGTAGGAAATGTAACGAAAAAAGTTTTATTTGTAATAGTAGATGCAACCGATCAAGTTCCACTTTTGGGCTTGCAAGATTGTATACGATTAAATTTGATTAAAAGAATAGATCAGGTTAGATTTGAAGACTCTCAGAGGATGGTGATCAAAAGTGTAGAAGATGCAGTGAAGGAATTTCCCCAAGTCTTTGAAGGATTGGGTAGGTTTCCTTCTCGACATCACATTTCATTAAAGTCAGACGCTATACCGAAAGTAGTGCCAATTAGAAGAATTCCACAAATCCTTAATCAGAAACTGAAAAATAAGCTTAATGAACTTGAACAAAAAGGCATAATTAAAAAATTAGATAAGCCAACGGATTGGCTAAGTCCATTAGTTATAGTTGAAAAGAGGAACGGTGATATCAGATTATGCTTAGACCCTAAGCATCTTAACGAAGCGATAAGAAGGGAACATTTCTTAATTCCTTCCGTTGAAGAAATATCGGCAAAATTATCAAAAAAAAAATATTTCACAGTTCTGGACATGCGTGACGGATATTGGCAAATTGAGCTAGATGCACCTAGTGCAGAATTATGTAGTTTTGGAACACCCTTCGGGAGATATCAGTTTCTAAGAATGCCATTTGGCATCTCATCAGCTCCTGAGGTATTTCAAAAAAAGAATTATGAACTATTCGGAGATATAGATGGCGTTGGTCTGTATTTTGACGACCTGATAGTCACAGGAGAGACTGAGGAAGAGCATGATCGGAATTTAAGAATTGTTTTGAGAAGAGCGGTTAAATATAACGTTAAATTCAATAAAGCTAAAATTCAATTTAAGCAAACATCTGTCAAGTTCTTAGGTCAGGTGTTTTCACAGAATGGAATAAGTATTAATAAAAATTATATTAAGTCAGTATTGGATATGAAAAATCCTGTAGATAAAAAACAATTAATGAGATTCTTGGGAATGGTGAAATTTGTTGGCAAATTTATTCCAAATTTATCGGCAATCACTGCCCCATTAAGAAATTTGACCCGAGAAGACGTTCAGTGGCACTGGAACGCAGACCATGAGTCAGCTATGAAACAGTTGAAAACTTTGATCACGAATCCTCCTGTTCTTCAATTTTTTAATCCAGAAAAAGAGGTTACATTAGAAGTCGATGCATCAAAAGATGGCCTAGGCGCTTGCCTATCCCAAGAAGGGCATGTTGTTGCTTTCGCTTCTAGAAGTTTAACAATAACAGAACAAAAGTATGCGCAGATTGAAAAGGAAATGCTGGCGATACTGTTCGGAGTTAAAAAGTTCCATTTGTTTTTATACGGCTTAGCTATAAGAGTGTTCAGTGATCATAAACCGCTGGAAAGAATTTTCACTAAAGAACTCCAAGCATTGTCTCCAAGAATTCAACGAATGCGCTTAAAGCTTTTAAATTACAACTTGAATGTACAATATAAGCCAGGTAAAGAAATGTATATTTCAGATACCTTATCTAGAGCTTTTAGTGACAAACAAAATGAAATGACTGGATGTAAATTAGATTATGTGGTTCACTCAATTGAAAGATCTATACCTATGTCAGAAGAACGAAAGGAAGAATTCAGAATTGAAACTTCGAAAGATCCACAACTTAATTTAGTCATTAAATTCATAAATGAGGGTTGGCCAAACAAAAGACACAAAATTCCCGATATTGTAAACACTTATTATAAGCTTCGAGAAAAAATATTATACAGTAATGGATTGTTATTTTTAGAACATAAACTCATTGTACCATTAGTTTTGAGAAACAAGATGTTAAAAATCATTCATGAAGGTCACTTAGGTATGGAAAAAACCAAATCTAGGGCAAGGTTAATTTTTTATTGGCCTGGTCAAGCAGCTGATATTGAATCGTATATTAAATGCTGCAAAATTTGTGAAAAATATTCAAGGAAACAATGTAAGGAAACGCTCCAACAATTACCCTTAACAACTCGACCTTGGGAGACAGTAGGAACAGATATTTTCACTTATGGTGAAAAGTCATATTTAACTATGTACGACTCATATTCTAACTGGTTAGAAATGTTACACATAAAAGATAAGAGTGCCGAATCGGTTATAGAAAAAATGAAAGATTTATTTGCACGCTTTGGCACCCCAGATAAATTAGTTGCTGATAATGTACCGTTTAACAGTAAGAAATGTATTGATTTTTCTAAAGAATGGAATTTTACTCTTGCATTCAGAAGCCCAAATTACCCGAGATCAAATGGACTAGCTGAGAAATCAGTAGGTATTGCAAAAAATATGCTTAAAAAATCCTTAGAGGAAGGAAAGGATGTGTATTCAGCGTTGCTAAATTATAGAAATTCACCCCTTAAACACATGAATTATACTCCATCTCAGTTATTGAATTCTAGAGTATGCAAGACTAAGGTTCCTATTTCAACCAAATTGTTAGAACCGCAGATTTGCCAAAATGTAGTAAATAAATTAGAGACTAAGCGAAATAAAACGAAACAATATTATGACAGGACTGCTAAAGATTTGCAGCCATTAGAAATTGACCAAAATGTTTCTGTGTACAATCATGTCAAGAAATTGTGGGAATCTGCAAGAATATTGAACCAGCATGAAAACCAAAGATCTTATAATGTAGTAGATAGTGCTGGAAATGTAATGAGGAGAAACAGAATTGATCTAAAGCCGTCAGAAAATAAAATGATACAGCAGAATAACGATGATTATGCTTCATGTGAAAATAACTCAGATCATAATAGAAATTATCAAGTACCTGCATTGGATCAAACTGTTTCTGAATCACTTGAAAGTAATACAGGATCTGACCTTGTAAATAAATCCAGATCAGGTAGACTTATTAAAAAACCAGATAAGTTAAATCTTTAAAGGGAAGGATGTTTAATATAGTTATGTAGGCTGAGGCCATTTATACTCTATGTTAGACCATCGAGCGTGGCTCTTGACAGAGAGACAGACAGCACAGTACGACAGTTGATGCTCGTAATGCCTACGCATGTAGTGTCCAAAGTTTGAATAAACTAATTCTAGTAATTTGAGGTATTTTGTATTTTCTATCATATATCCCTGCACATCCAGATAAAACAAACACCTCTTGGAAAACCCTTTACATATATGTAAATTGAACTTTATTATATTTTGGTACTATAAGATATCACCAATTAATAGATCAACCATAGAAATGTCTATTGATACTTCGAGAAGATTCTACTAGAAGCAACGGGCATAAAATTGCAAAAAAGAAGCGCAAATCTAGCCAGAAGACAACTTGATTTGCTTGTTAGTATGTACTGTGATGAAATCTTCATCGTGCAAAACATAAGTATTTGGGGAAGTAAGTTCTTTGTTCCCCTGCCAATGCAATAGTTCTGGTCTTGCATTCGAAAAATTTCGTTGTCTCAACCAATATATAAAATACAGGGTTGAACTTTCCTTCAACCCTTCTTTCGAATCAGTGACCTCGAAGAAGCTGAAACATGTGAATCAATTTTGAATTGAATTATTTTTCAAAGAGTATTTCCTATTAACCACATAAGTAAAATTGAAAAATAATATGTCACAAGTTTTTCAACGAGCCTACAGAAGGCATTTGTTTGCATTTGAAAAAAATTTTGGTGTGATTGTAGCTAAAACGTTAAAGAAATATATTTCATTTTTGCCAAAATACACGTTCAATTCCGAATCAATTTGGGTGTTTCAGTTGTTTTTCAATTCATTGATTTGATAGATATTTATTTCATCAAAGACTTCCCTCCAGCCCTGTATATTATTTGAATTGGTGGAACTCGGAGAGTAGATTTATACTGTGGATGAACATATTTTCATCTTAAAATTTCACGAATTTTAATAGGTACTTATTTCAAATAGTTCCATTTCCGTATAGTGAAAAATATCGTTCGAGTTCAATATGTTCAAGATCAATGACCCAGTTTATAAACTTTTATCAATATCGAGAGAAAGTTGCGACAGCGTTACATCAAAATAAACAATTCGATAAAGTTGCAAAATCAGCTCTTGCAACAACCTTCGATAGCTCAGTTGGTAGAGCGGTGGACTGTAGAGGATTGAAAAAAGAGTAGGCATCCATAGGTCGCTGGTTCAAATCCGGCTCGAAGGAAACTTTTTATCAGGTACCAAGTGTAAAACAAGCAGTACTTTTCTGGTTTAAGATCAATGAAGATAAAATTCTTCAGTTTGTAACCACCTTCGATAGCTCAGTTGGTAGAGCGGTGGACTGTAGAGGAATTGGAAAAAGTAGGCATCCATAGGTCGCTGGTTCAAATCCGGCTCGAAGGAGAACTTTTTTGATAGTTGTATACATATAATATGAGTTTAAATAAACCAATCTCCATAATCTTTTAATCATTGATTGGTGAGTTCAGTGAAAGTTCACCTTTCGTTGCACTGTTGAAACGACCTAGATAATTTGTTTTTCAATACAAAAAATTCATTAATTTGTACAACCTTCGATAGCTCAGTTGGTAGAGCGGTGGACTGTAGAGGATTGAAGAAAGTAGGCATCCATAGGTCGCTGGTTCAAATCCGGCTCGAAGGAAACTTTTTGTCGGGTATTAAGCCAGAAACAACACACAGATAAGAAGCTCTTGGTTTTTTCATTTATAAAAATGATCATTCGCAATTGAATATCCTGAGAATCACTGGCGCAGCCAGGGGGGGGCTTTGGGGCTGCAGCCCCCCCCAAAGATTAATTTCTTCGTTATTTCTTTCATCTTTATTTTTTTGCAACTTTCGTTATTTGTTGTATCATCAAAATTGTTCAGTTCAGCCCCCCCAAAACAAAATCCTGGCTGCGCCACTGCTGAGAATTACAAGCTTCCTTCATATTAATTGAACCTTCCTGTTCGAACCATCAACCTTCCCTTCAAGTCTTGAAGCTTATGGCCGCCCGTAAACACGATAACTTACAGAATTTGATTCGAACTACAGTGAAACTTCCCTATAGCGAATGTCTGTATAACGAATTTCTCTGTATAACGAATGTCGTACAAGACATTGCACCTTGAAACAAAATTCCATGTTAAAAATACAACACAACAATATTCAAAGAACATCACTTTTTGAAGGTATAAGGGTGGGTTTTTCCGAATTTTTTCCGGACGTACGTAATAAATCCCGACCTTGAACTAAATCATTACGGCGGGCAGAGAGATCCTTCAGAAATAGTTTTAAATACACCCCTGGCTGTTTGGTTTCAATCTAACCATTACGCTAGTGTGAAAAGTTGTTCGAAAATGTCTAGAATCAAGTGCTTAAGTTTGAACGATAAACTTATATTAATTATTAGTGAAGTCGACCGCGACGTTGCCGACTATAGAAATAAATTTTCTGTATAACGAAATTTCTTTTTAACGAATTTTTTTGCGGATTTAGCGCTTTCGTTATAGGAAAGTTCTACTGTATATCTATTTATTACATGAAAATGATATTTCGATGCAAGTTCATAAAAAGCAATATTTCTGCTATTATTATTTGAATTAATTCGAAACAAAAGGTGGTTTATCAATGGCAACTCATTCCATGTGGTAGTGATGGTGTTTACCCACAAAATCGGTTTCTTTATTAATTGTTTGAGAGTATTCCGACACTACATACAGCACGTTGTTAAAGCTCGTAAATAGGAATAACGATTTCTTATGATAGACTTTGTAGATTCAGATCTAACATCAACAAAAGTTTTTTATTGATTCACATAGAACATTTGTCTGTCTAGAGTGTTTCTTTTCCCACTGGTATCAAATCGATGATATTAATAATGTTCTGAAAAGAGGTTAATTCTCTGTCTGGCGGATATTAATCAAATGTTACGTCTTTATAGCCACATTGAAGGTAAATAGATTGACGAAGATTAATAACTTAGCTTTCATCCCGTTTTCCTTTGAATATAAATGTGAAATCGAAGTAAAGGCATCGAATGAAAAACTGTCGCAACTCGTATTGAGATATTTTTATGGGTCTATGATTACTACTACGGGAATTCTTGCGTGATTTCTACTCATTCAAAAAATTAATCAATATCTGAATGGAGGTTTTTGTTTGTTTTCTCGGAAATATTAACCTTTCTTGTCGTCACAACATGAGACATACGACTTGTAAGAAAGCATTTTTGTACAAGGGGTGCAAGGGGAGTTTGATATTAGTGAAAATGCAGAAAAATATGAAATGATGAGATGAAGACCCAGAAGGGGTCCAATTCAAGCTACAGGAGACCATTAAAGTCTTCTCAAAATTAAAAAAAAGTTCGAAGTTTATTCATATCCTTTATTTCTGACATTGTGGCTGCTGAGATTTCTTGTTTCAAGCTTTTCTCGCTATTGTTATTCTGGAAAACTTACTCATAGTGTGTGGAGAATTAGAAAAATATTCCAATTGAAATAAAATTTATGAACGAAACCAGCTCAATTAATTATTTCATGACGATTTTTGTTTGTTTTGATCATCAGAGCTGCATATTACAAAATGGATTGAACAAAGTTTGATCTCAGTTATGATCACACAAGTTCGATCATGAATTTTTTCAACTGAGATATTAATTGAGATATCACTGCGAAATAATCATCCTACTTTTAACAGGAGACCGTTATTAACTATCAAATATGAAGAATTTCAAATTGATGTTTACCGATTTTTTTTGAGGCAACACCCTGTATATTTTTTCATGAGAATGGAGACTATTCAATTCATTAGGGTTAGTCTTACATATAATACTGAAAAATTTTAATTAACAAGTATGGAAGAGTTGGAAAAATGAAACCAGTGATGAAAAACCTTCCGATAATATTTCGGGAGCGTTACTTCATCTGTTCATCATGAATATCGCTAATATGTTTACAAGCTGGCTGGATTTGATTGCTGAATCAGTAGTATATATACCAAACGGAGAATTCTTCGAATTCTCATATCATCTTGTAATAATTTACTTGATAGCTGTCCTTAAGCGAAAAATGATTCAATATTATAATAATCGAGTAGAATAATGAAAGAGATAAATATTTGGGGTACCCCGTACAATTAACTGTTTATAAAGGGTTTTCCAATAAGAGGTGTTATTTTGAATAGCCCGCTATTTCGGTAGATATTACGTTTGAAGCTGTCAATTTTTGACATTTGACAAGTAGAAACTACGCCATTAATAAAAATGGAACGATACACGCTTCAAGAATAAATTGAAATTATTAAAATTCCCTATAAAAATGTTGAAAATTTGGCAGAGACGGTTCGTAAAACTCGAACATTTTGGGTCTTCGTGAAGCACCTTGTCGGACCGCAATAAAGAAATTGGTGGAAAAATTCAAGCTGTTGGAACAAGTTAGTGATATGAAGAATAAAACCCGTGCACGTCGCTCAAGAACAGTCGAGAACATTGCTGCTGTCGATTCAAGACCTCAAAGATGGAATTCGTGAGGCTATCGAGGACATAGGGCAGCCACTTTGCGATTTGGTTATGAAAGATTTCATTAAAAGGATATGGTCCTGTAAGCGTGGTCGTGGTGGTCATTTGCCTGATGCTATTTTCCACTATTAACGACATAGCTTCTTATTTATAAGAAAATAGACATCCGATCATTTATAATGAATTTTTCTTTGAAAATCAAAATAACACCTCTTATTGGAGAACCCTTTAGATACAGATTTTATTATTTTGAGGATGTAGTCAGCACAGTCTCCAGGTCTCGCGATTTTTGTGTGGGGATATCATAAACTTCAGATGTAATACTTGATGATGGAATGATAATTGAATCGACACATAAGCATTCGATCGATTGAATCTTTGGTTTCGCAACTTCCTCTGTCCCACCTGTATTTTCAACTTTTCGGTTCAAATCAGATCTATGACCTACCTCAATACCATGAATACCGAAAGGAACTACTTTGGAATTTGAAATTCTTAGAAGAGGTTTGAGATTTAAATAGGAAAACTGATTGCTTGAATCAATAAAAGTGTTATCTTGTTGGGTTATTCAAATTTGATTTATCAATATGGTCAACACGCTTGAATATTTTAGTTTTCTGTGTTCTTGAGCGTGTGGTTATTGCAAAAGTAGTGGATAGAGATGCCAATTGAATACTTTTTCAGTTCTATTTGAAAACGGATGAACAACTTCCTTCTATCAAATTTGCAATGGAATTAGAACAGAATAATCAAATTTCTTTTCTATATGTTGTAATAAGAAAATTCATAGATTTTGGAACAAGTTTCTACTTGATAATCAATACCTACCAAATTGTATAAAAAAACAATTTCAAATTTAGAAAGAAAAATATCTAATCAAAATTCTAATGATGATCAGGTACAAACAGAAAACCGTCAAGAACAACCAAATTTGTTGAACGTCATTCCTTATATTCCTGGCCTTTCAGAAAAAATAAGAAGAATTGGTTCCAAATTCAACTTAAGAACTGTTCTCAAAACACAAAATGATTTGAGATCCATTCTAATCAGAACGAAACTAATAAATAAGGCACAAAAATCAAAAAATTGTGTTAACAATATTATACTCGTATATTGTATAATTATGTATGAATATGTGGAAAATATGATGAACTGGAACAACAAAAAGATCCTAATGACGGAACCTGATGAAATTATAAAAGGAAAATTGAGGAATGCACATGTATTTTGTTAGATGAAGTAGATAATTTGGCCAATTGTTCTGTTGGAATAGATCGTATTTGGATTGATTTTTTGAAGAGAAAAATGACATCAGGAAGTTTCAAAATTAAATAAATTGACATCTCTATGTGCTGATAACTTTCAATTTCAATTAGACTGCAAATGGAAAAACACACAATTCCGAAGATTTTACAAGTTTGTCTGAAGAAGGTGACTGATATAGACACCGAAACGTTGCATTATCCTTTTCATTTGTTGCCTTTTTTAGTTTTACTGTGAGGCATCAATCCAACCAATTTGCTCCTGACAAATGAGTGCAAAATTTTTCGCAGGAGCACATCTTAATGAAAAATTTTTTTTATTATTTCTGTTTCAGAAACTGGGAGTGAAAACCTAAAACGTTTTTTACAAATGCAGAATCCTCCCAGATTATATTTCAATCGATTACTTCCTTCAAGTAATTGAAACCATTCAGCTAACATTTTTCATTATTGATTCAGAAGTTGAATTCCGTGATACGGCCGTTCACATATTACTTCGAAGAATGTCACGAGGAAAGTTGTATTGCAGCCTCGACGGTCCTTCAATAATCCTCCACCCACACAACGACACATAATCTTCCCCTCAAGAACTTTCAGTTGACAGATTTCCAGCTCAGACAGCAGATTTCGAGATTTGAAAGAAATCGACAGCGTGCTCATCGAACTAGCAAAATTATTGCCTACGTTTCATTCCGAACATGGCACTCTGGATTATCGTCCTCTCCTATTTCTGTCATTTCGCGTATTCTTTTAGGCATTCATGCATTATCAGTAATCTAGAGATAGATCATTGTGTCAAGAGTTGTAAGAAACTGTTACGAGAGAATGCAGGCGAAAATATGTCACCTTTGTTCAGGAGACATACGACATACTCGGTTCATTTAAATAGATAATTGAAATTTTATCGAAGAGATCTCTGTCTAAGCGATTTCATAAAAACTGTGTGTTTCACACTTCAAATTCATAGTTTAAAATCTATACCTACATTCATTCAGTAAAGAGAATTGTAAATTCAAAATTTCGAGAGGTCCTTCATCAGATAATCCCAAATGATATAGATGTTGAGTATTCTCTCAATGAGGAGAACAACTGTATACAGGAAAAAAATTTTATTCTACAATAAGATTTTAAATATTTCATATTGAAAATTTCTCTAATTTTGAACACCAAAATGAATAAGCCATAATGCGGCTTCGGTCTCAAATCGTAATCATGATTGCTAAAGATTTTTGTCCAAGTCTATGATTTTCGTATTTTCCGGCACATATGTCTTTTCTTTCTCACAACGGATTTTTCGTCTTTTTCGTTTTTTTTCATCATATCACCAATTGGAATTTATGATCCCATTTATCAGATTTCGATGTCCTTAAATCATCCAAATTTAAGTATACTTGCTGTATTTTTTGATAATTTTGTGAAGCGCTTTCTCTTGTGAATAAATATACCCACATGTACTTTTCGAACTCATTTTGTTTTCGTACGTGAAATACAAAAAAACTTTCGCGACTGGGTGTCAAGGTCCACCAAAAAAACCAAAACAAATAAACTCGATTTTCTCATACTTTTGTCATTGTGCTCTAGTATCATACGTGAAAGTGGGTGGTGCCCTGTTTACCTATTATTTCCTTTAGTTAAAAATTTAGGAGTGCACTTGCTTTATTCTTCGATATTCCATTCGGAAATTTTTGTGGATCTCTTTTTCACGAAAAATCGGTTTTCAAATTGAACGTGCTTCCAAACGTTAACCTAAAAAAACCTGCTCAATGTCGAGGTTCAACAAATAAAAAATCTCGAACTCAGTCATTCACAAAATAACCTTTAAACTCACCATGAGACCAAAATATAGAATACTTTCTCCATCACCCTGACGAAGTTAGAAAAATAATTTACATGAAACATCTGTGGTGCTCGAATGATGAAATTATATGCAGGGTGCAGAATCGTGAAAACTCACCCGATACAAATTATAATTCGATGGGGAGCTGGGGGAGAATATAAATCAGAGCAAATGGGATTCCGCTGGAGGCTGCTTAGGTGAGATACACCTAATTTGGAAACATATCTTTTGCGTTTTTATTCATAAATGATTTCAAGATATTCAGCCAAACAGTATAAAAGACAAAAAAATTGTTTCAATTGAAAAGAAGCTCCTCTGAATGACTTTTATTCTTCTGCCCTAGTATCATACGTAGAAGAAATGGTACTCTGTTTGTATTTTCCTATTATTATTAATGGAGGCATATACTTGCTGTATTCTTTGGTATTTTATTCGAACAATTTTGTGAACCCCACTCAATGGTATCAAAAATCTAATTAAAAAACTCCAACTCAATCAGATACAAAAATAACCTTTAAAACTGCAATAAGACCATACCCAATAGAATTCTTCTTCATCATACCTGAAGTCAGAAGAAATAATTCACATAAATCAGAGCAACTGGGATTCTGCTTGAGGCTGCTTAGGCGAGATACTTCTCATTTGGAAACATTGGAACATATCTTTTGCCTTTTTATTCATAAATGATTTTGAAATATTCAGCCAAACAGTATGAAAAAAAGAAGATATTTATTTTTAATGAAAAAGAGCTCATCTAAATGATCTAAACATGAGTTTTTTCTCATACTTTTATCTTTGTGCTCTAGTGTCATACGTAAAAGTGTATGGTGACCTATTTATGTTTTCCTTTAGTTAAGAATGGAGGAGTACATACACTTGCTTTATTCTTTGATATTCTATTCGGAAAAATTTGTGGATCCCTTTAGCACGAAAAAAATCGATTTTCATATTTAACGTGCTTCCATACGTAAATCCAGTACCCTATTACCGCCAAGGCCAACATAGGCCATAGCCTAGGGGCACTATTTTAGGGGCGGAAAATTTTCGGTGAATAAAAAAAATTTCTTCAACTCCTCTAGCAAAATGTAGATAAAGCCATCTTTGATCATTTCGCACATTTGATTTGAAAAAGTGAGCTAAGCAATACAGATAGTTAACATTGGTATAAATGAAGTAGTTTTATATTATGAGCCATTTGTTGATTATATCGTAGGATTAAGAGATCAATTTGATTGATTTGACAAGATAAAGAAGATCAATTCTGGATTCGAGAAATTTCAAAGTGAAGAAAGAAGACCCACAACAAGAACTGTTCCTGCTGATGAAACTCGATTGGGACAAACTGTTTTGAGTGGGAAGGAAAACTTCATTGTAGGATCTTGTTATAATTGACTATCTAACAAGACAATTGAATGAACGTAAAAATTGCTACAAGGGTTTTGCTGTGAAGTTCCCTTTTTTGTTAAAATTGCAATCGATTTTTTCTGAAGAATTAGGAGTATCGGCTAATCTCATTTCTAGTTTTCCTGACTATTTAGATGAATGTTTGCAATTCAAATCCTACTTAGCTCAGTTAGAAGAACCTCCAAAAACTCTACACGAGATGAGTACCTTCATTAGAACTGATAAAAGCTTAGTGCAAGTGTTTTCCTATATCGATAGTACAATTACACTTTTGCAACTAACTGTTCAGCAGAGAGGTTGCTTTAAGCCTTGAAGCGAATTTCATCATATTTGCTATACCGATTTGGAAATTCACATCTGAAACATACGATATACAATGCATCAGACAGAGAATTCTTCCGTCTAGATGCACAGATGAATAGTCGAGATAATCACGTGCTATAACTGAATGAATTCAGTTGACTTATTGCAATAACCTAGTCTTGTCTCTCTCTTATCGAAGTATGGTAGGGAACCTGAAGCTCACGTATAGAATTATTTAATTGGTCAGACTGCCCAAAATACTCGATTCAAGTATTTAGTGTTGCCTACCATACTAAATGAATTACGCGATTATACGATACGAGAGAGACAAGACTAGAATATAAGAATAAGACAACGGAATTCAGTGTGTTACAGCAAGTGATTGTCTTGACTATTCATCTGTGCAACTGGACTGAAGAATTCTCTGTCTGATGCATTGTATATCGTATGTTTCAGATGTGAATTTCCCAACCTGTATAGCATGTCTCGAGAGCGTTTGAATTCTCTGACCGTTTTGTGCATTGAAGCTGAGTTGTTAAAAAAATTAGACTTCGAAGTAGTGTTCCTACAAATTGCGAAAAAGAACGCAGAAAGAAAACCTTTATTAGTTTGATGATGAAAACTGTAATTCTTTACTATGATCTATACACTCTGAAGCATTAGATTGTTTTATTTCCAGATAGAAAATTATCCCGTATTAAGAAAATTTAAATTTTTCAAATTTTTTCTCCTAAGAGCGGCAAATTGTTTTTGGCCTAGGGGAGGAAAAGAGTTTACTCCTACACTGTGTAATTCTCCCTGCTCACTGTCAAGGTTCAACATAAAAACTAAAACAAATAAACTCGATATAATAGAAACTCCTATAAAAACTCTCGAACTCAGTCATTCACAAAATAACCTTGAAACCCGTCTTGAGTCGAAAATATAGTATACTTCCTCCATCACTCCGACGAAGTCAGAAAAAATAATTCACATGAAACATCTATAGTGCGATCGTGCCTCACTCGAATGATGAAACTATATGCAGGGTGCAGAATCGTGAAAACTCACCCGATACAAATTATAATTCGATAGGGAGCGGATGGAGAATATAAATCAGAGCAACTGGGATTCTGCTGGAGGCTGCTTAGGTGAAATACATACATCTCATTTGGAAACATATATTTTGCCTTTTTATTCCAGAATAATTTCAAGATATTTAGCCAAAGAATATGAAAGGAAAGAAAATAAATTGTTTCAATGAAAAAGTAGCTCCAATAAATGATCTTAACATGAGTTTTTTTTAAACCTTTATCTTTCTGCTTTCGTATCCTACGTTGAAGTGTATGGTGCTCTGTTCATATTCTCCTCTAATTATAAATTGGGGAGTATACGATAATTGATAATTTTGTGAAGCTTTCTTATGTGAATAAATATACATGTTCTTTTCGAACTCATCTTGTTTCCGTGCGTGAACTACAAAAAAACTTTCGCTACTGTGTGTC
This sequence comes from Propylea japonica, assembly GCA_013421045.1. Taxonomy (NCBI): domain Eukaryota; kingdom Metazoa; phylum Arthropoda; class Insecta; order Coleoptera; family Coccinellidae; genus Propylea; species Propylea japonica. Next base: position 27,075,049 of record CM024246.1, on the reverse strand, counting down.
AAAGTCCACCACAAAAACCAAAACAAATAAACTCGATCTTCTCATACTTTTATCTTTGTTCTCTAGTATCATACGTGAAAGTGTGTGTTGCCCTGTTTATCATTTCATTCAGTTAAAAATGGAGGAGTGACCTTGCTCTATTCTTTGATATTTCATTCGGAAAATTTTGTAGATCTCTTTGGCACAAAAAAAATCAGTTTTCAAGTATAACGTGCTTCCATACGTGAATCCAATGCCCTATTACCGCCTAGGCCAACATAGACCATGGCGTAAAGGCACGATTTTAGGGGCGGCAAATTTTCGGTGAATACAAAAATTTTCTTCAACTCCTCTACGAAAATGTAGAAATAGCCATCTTCGAAAATTTCGCACATTTGACTTGAAAAAATAAGCTAAGCAATACAGAAAGTTAACATTGGTATAGATGAAGTAGTTTTGTATTATGAGCCATTGGTTGCTTATATCGTAGGATTCAGTGATCAATTTGATCGATTCGAGGAGAGAGCGAAGATCAATTCTGGATTCGAGAAATATCGAAATGAAGATAGAAGAGCCACTACAAGTACTGTTCCTGCTGATGAAACTCGATTGGGACATACTGTTTTGAGTGGGAGGGAAAACTTCAGAGTAGGGGTTCATCTTGTTATAATTGACTATCTAAGAGAATTGAATGAACGTAAAAATTGCCATGAGGGTTTTGCTGCGAAGTTCTCTCTTTTGTTAAAATTGCAATAGATTAGTTCTGGAGAATTAGGAGTAGCGGTTACTAATCTCATTTCTAGTTTTCCTGACGATTTAGATGAAAAACTTCACGATGAATGTTTGCACTTCAAATCCTACTTAGCTCAGTTACAATTAGAATGTTTTGTACTTTTGCAGCGAACTGTTCAGCAGAGAGGTCGGTTTCAGCATTGAAGTGAATTTTATCATATTTACGATCTAGCATGTCTCAAGAGCGTTTCAATTCTCTGGCCGTTCTGTGCATTGAAGCTGAGTTGTGAAAAAAAAGACTTCGAATTAGTGTTTCAACAATTTACGGAAAAGAAGGCAAGAAGAACCATCATTAGTTTGATCATAAAAACTGTAATTCTTTACTATGAAACATTAGATTATTTTATTTCCAAATGGAAAATTGTCTGTATCAACTTCAGTCAAAATTGCATATTCAGAAAATTTGAATTTTCCAAATTTTCTTTCATCAGAGGGGCGGAAAATTGTTTTTGGTCTAGGAGAGGAAAAGAGTTTCATCCGGTGCTGTGTAAATCTAAAAAAACTCTGCTCAGTGTCAAGGTTCAACATAAAAACTAAAACAAATAAACTCGATATAAAAAACGCAATAAAAAACCCCAATAAAAACTCTCGAACTCAGTCATTCACAAAATAACCTTGATACCCGTCATGAGACCAAAATATAGTATACTTTTTCCATCACTTCGAAGAAGTCAGACAAAATAATTCACATGAAACATCTGTGGTGCGATCGTGCCTTACTCGAATGATGAAGTTATATGCAGGGTGCAGAATCGTGAAAACTCACCCGATACAAATTATAATTCGATAGGGAGCGGGGAGCGAATATAAATCAGAGCAAATGGGATTCCGCTGGAGGCTGCTTAGGCGAGATACATCTCATTTGGGAACATCGCAGGAAGATATCAGGCCGGTTATAAGCTTCGATTCCACGGCGGGCAAACTGAGGGATTACCGCCGACTGATTATGAAAGTCAGAACAGCGCTCGACCGCGCATCAGTTTCCGCTGCTCGACAGGTGGTTCTATTTTATGATAACTTTGATTGGATAACATCCCCAGGAAATATATCGTGGGGACTCGAACTTTGGAACTTTTGGGGTTGCTCTCCTAGGGAAAGACTTGTTCTATGGTTGCTTTCAGTCGAGTACTGATGGATCCGGAGTTAATCCTGGAGGAATAAAAAAGGCGAGCCTTCTTGAGATGATGAGAATGACAAACTATAAAAATTTAATTGTACAGGGTACCCCAAATAGATGATCCCTGAGCTACAACTTTTCAATCCTAACAGATAGAATGTCTCAAAATTCGTGATTTCTGAACTGATCTGGAGAGTCAAAAAGGTTTGTTCAAACTCTTTGGGGTTGTTCTGAGTCTTGGGACTGAAATTAAACCTGGAAAGAGCAAAAGATGTGATGTCTTCTAGACAACGCTGCTTACGCTGCAGTACTAAAGGGTTTTTCAAAAAGAGGTGTTATTTCGATATGCTGAGAAAATCCTATTTTTCAATATAAATGATCGGATGTTTATTTCATCATACAGAAGAAGCTGTGCCGTTAATAGTGGAAAATAACATCAGGCAAATGGCCACCATACGACCACGCTTACAGGACCATATCCTTTTAATGAAATTTTCCATAACTAAATCGCAAAATGGCTGTCCTATGTCCTCGATAGCCTCACGAATTCCATCTTTTAGGTCTTAAATCGAAGCTGTGCTATTGGCGTAGACCTTCTCATTCACGTGGCCCCAAATGAAGAAGTCGCAAGATGTTAAATCTCAAGACCTCGGTGACCAATTGTGATCACCTCTTCGAGAGATAATACGGTCCGGAAACTTTTCCCTCAAATCAATGGTTTCGTTGCTTGTGTGTCAGCCATAAAAAATCATTAATCAATTCTCGATAGCGCGATCCATTTACTGTAACTGTTACTCCAGCCTCATTTTCGAAAAAGGACGGCCCAATGACTCAGCCGGACCATAAACCGCACCGAACAGTCACACGTTGGGAATAGAGAGGCTTTTCAACAATAACTCTTGGGTTTTCCGAACCCCAGATGCGACAATTTTGCTTGTTGACGAAGCCACCGAGGTGGAAATTGGCCTCATCACTCAAGATGATTTTTCGATAGAATTCCGGATCATTTTCATGCATTTCAAAATCAGCAAAGACACAAAGTTGTTGATGATCGGGCAACTTGAGTACTTGTGTTAACTGAACTTTATAAACCTCAAGACCCAAATATTAATGCAAAATACGGTGTAATGACGTTTGTGGAATGCCTAATTCCAAAGAACGACGAGGAATAGACAAACCTGGGTTTTCTTCAACACTTTCGTTTCGTTCTTCACACCACAAACTTGTCTCAACAGCTCGAATTTTTCCACCAATTTCTTTATTGCGGTCCAACAAAGTGCTTCAAGGCGACCCGAAAATGTTCGAGTTTTACGAACCGTCTCTGCCAAATTTTCACTATTTTATAGTGAATTTCAATAATTTCAAGGCGTTCTTGAAGCAAGTATCGTTCCATTTTTATGAATGACATACTTTCTTCTAATCGAATTTGAAAAATGACAGCTTCACAAGTGACATCTACCGAAATAGCGGGCTATTTAAAATATTACCTCTTATTGGAAAACCTTCCAAATTGAGGGAGTCAGTATATCATTGTACAAGGTGCCAAAACTTGTGATCTCTGAGCTACATTTTTTTACGGATAGAAGAATAAAATGAATGGGACATATAACTTTGATTAGATATAGGAAATATATCTTGAGGATTTTATAAACTCTTAAGGAGCTTCAAATATGATTTCTGATAGACGACGCAACACAATGAAACACTGTATAGAGTTTCATCATGTCATATTTCATGATGGAAGAGGAGAGAAGACCCCTTGCTTCAATGAAGAAGAAGCTCTTACAATGACTACATATTTCAGCTTTTTCTTCAAACAAATTGATAGCACTCACTAGACTTATACAAACAGACCAAGCTTTTTGCTCTTATATCATAGGTATGATGTCTTATTTGCATTTATATCCTAGAATATATTGAGAAATACACTTTCTCAAGTCATAAATTAAAATTCGCAAGAAAAGACCATCAAATGGAATGATATTTCGGAAGTACCTACAAAATAATATTCGTCTCTCATAATCAATTCTTTCTTGGAAAATATAATAAATCGCAAGCAATATTCACGAGTTTAGTTTAGCGTTATCATCAATTCAATTCAGCATAACAGTTGCATTTTAATCAACAATAAAACTTAAAATTAAAAAGGTTCCTCTCTACAATGGGGGAAATGCAAGCTTCTTTCAGCTGAATCCATAATCAAGATAAAGATCGATGAAGAAACGAAACATGTCAGTAAGCCATTAATTCTTCAGAAAGTTCCTTCGAAGTCAGTTGGCCTAATTAATGTTTTGTCCTTATCAATTTTAATGGAATTATAGCTGTTACGCACGGCATTCATTTGAAGAAATTCATATGTGTCTGTCAATATAGAACGTATGGAGTTTTTGAATGGTAATTGAATTGTAATTGCCGATGTGATCATAAATTGATTTAAATATTAAATTTCAGTGTGTTCTATTTAGTAAAAGCCTGAAATATAAAATTGCAATAATCGAAGAAAATTGGGTAAAAATCGAGCTTCATGCAAATAATCAATGGAAGAATTTTTACAATTGTTCACGTTTTGCATCGAAAATATTGACTTCGTATTTAATAATAATTTTTTAGGCAAATATTTGGACTGGGTATGGGGAATATAATTTAGCACCAGTAACATCTGACATAGTAATGGTGAAAGTTCAGAATAAAGCCATTGATAAATTGAGTTTGACCTTTGACGATACCATTTCTGAAGAGATAGTTGATGATATTGTCACGTCTATTCCTTCAGATAAAAAGGATGAAATCCTAGAGGCATTCAACAGCATTCATTCCCGCTCAAAATTCACTATTGAATTAGAATCCCAAAGTAAATCACTATCTTTTCTAAATACTTTGTTTATCAGACGAGACAATAAGATAAGAATCGTGGGTCCTCACTTCAATCAGGCTATCCCTCTGGGGAAGGACTGTTCCGTTGTGCAGGCTGAGCTATTTGCGGTTCTTGCATGCGCACTGGAAAACATTCGCAGGGGATACTCTGGCCAGCACATTTATATATGTTGCGACAGCCAGGGAACTCTGAAATCTCTATCTGATGTTAGGGTTGATTCTCTTTTGGTAGAAGAATGCAGGAAAGCTCTACGTGGGCTGGGCTCTGATAACTTTTTGAAAGTGATCTGGTGTCCGGCTCATGCGGATATACCTGGTAACGTCAAGGCAGATGAACTGGCTAGGCGGGGAGCCGGATTAGCATTTGTTGGTCCGGAGCCTTCGCTGCCAATCTGTCGCACATCTGTCAGAAGTTTATTCAGGAACTGGCTGAACAGGGAATTTTTCTCGGAATGGAGCGCAGGGGTGGGCCTGAGGTGGTCGAGGATTCTCATTGAGAGACCGTCCTCGCGATCTGAGGTCAATAGGCTTCTGCTGCTGGAGAGGAAACAACTCAGTCTGGTGACTGGTGCATTGACTGTTCACCTGTTTAACAAGCATTTGAAGAGAATGGGATTGACGAGCTGCTCCCTATGCCGGTGGTGCAAGAGTACTGATGAAACGGTTGAGCATATTTTGTTCAACTGTGGAAACCTTACTGAGTTAAGGTCAACACACCTAGGAAATCCAACACCTTCTATTCCTATGGTGAGAGGGACCACTCCTGGCAGGCTCGCGACATTTCTGTCTTCGTGTCTGAAGAGCTGAGAGTCTATAGAACGATGCGAGTGAACAATGGGCCACTAGGCCTCAGTTCGGCCGGTAAGGCACCGCACAGAGAAGAAGAAGAAGAAGATAAGATAATAACAAATTGATAGCAAAAACCAACATTTTCCGGGAGAATACTCAATTAAACTCAAAACACCTATTATGGCAAATTAACATAATTAATAATTTAAGACATAGAGCTCTCAAGCTTTCTGATAATGCATTTCACGAAAAAAAACATCATTAAAATACAATCAGTTCTAGAAAGAAATAACTATCCGACCAAATTCTTAGAAAAAATCTGAACAAAAGACAACCTGAGCACCACAGACCAGAAGAAGAAAAAGAAATACAAAAATATTACAGAATAACTCACGTTGAAATTCCAAGAGAGCAAATCAAAAATATATTCATCAAACTATACATAACTATTAACTATTGCTTTCAAATCAGATAATACCATAAAACTTTTTCACAAACACTAGAACTGCAACTCCCAAAAAACTACTCAGTAACATAAAATTCATAAAATATCTTGTAACGACTGTTTAGCCACATATATTGGTCAAACTAGACGCTATGTGAAGGACCTGAATTCTGAGCACATTCCTTTGAAAAATAAAAAAGGAAAATAATAAGGGACTAGCGGAACATGTTAAAAGTCTTCTTTATTCCTTTAATTTCGATCCTGCCTCAGTAGGATTATTAAGTAGGCAAACAATTTAAAAAAACGGTTATTGGAGATGATATCCATAAAACAGGACAAATATTCCTTAACAAATGAACTGATATAGTGAAGTTAAATACTGCGTATTTTTATTCGAAGAATAGTTGATAGTTAATAATACAATTCTCATTTAGAAGTTTGATGCGTTTTGTATTTATGGGAGTACATGAATTTCTTCAGGTGAATATTGTCCGTAACATGTATAATTTTCATTGAAAAGCTTGTTAATCGATTTTGTACATGATCGATATGATAAATCAAGACATTCGTGTTCCGTGAATACCTTCAACTTTTCGATACTGTATTAATATATTGTTTGATTCTGGTTTATGGTACAAGAAATCTATTCAGATCATATTCTTATTTCCTATCCCACCCGAGAGGAAATGAGGAATACTTATGTTCAAATCGAAAGTAACTTGGAAATAATTCAAATACTCAAGAAAATGACTGAATAAATGAGCAATCTTCTGGAATATTAACGACGTAAGGCTCAGGTTTGTGGAAAATTCACCTGGGTAATTTTAGCTCATTATCCTGAATACTATCATCATAAACTTTCTGTTAATGCCTCGAACCTAAGGGAACCATAGCCGTTATTCAGAAGACCATATTTCATTTATGCTTTCTATTTCTATACAAGTTATTTTTGAGTTGAAATACGATACGGCTTGAGTAAAAATATCTAAGACAAACTAACTGAAAGTTTTTTTCATATATTTTGTAACACAGGTACTATGTATGCATTGATGGCTTGGAAAATCGATGGAGGAAGGGGAGATATTTTGGTTTGCGATTCAATATTTTTTTCCGAGAGCATTGAAAATAATAATTAAATTATATTAAAATTATGTGGTGATACTACTTTAGTTTTGTATTACTATATCAACACACTCTTCGTCTTCAGGATTTTGAGAAAATAATATGGTTCTTTCGATACGAAAGAATCGAATATGATGATTACACAGAAATCTATTTAAAGATATTAATAAATGATATCATCGCCATAGAAATTCATCTGAGTATATTTTTGAATCATTATAAGTTTAAATATGTGTTCTACAAAAATTATTTTTTTTGATCGTGAAAATATTCCAGTTTCATGAAATTTAGCCATTAACGGTTAAAATTACAGACATTTGAGTAAAACGACTGCACCGCTGCTCCCCTAGAAACAAGCGCGCAGAAAATACTGCCCAATGTTTTCAAACTTTTTTTAGAGAAGTCAAATTCATTCATAATTTATGACATTTTTTTGGAATATGTATTAAAATTCAAGTGAAATTACTACAACTGTTCTGAAACTTTGCCAACTGTTTCCAGAATTTTTCCCGACTGCTTCAAAATTTTGTCAACTTCATCGAAAGTTCACCAACTGCTTCGAAAATTTACTAACTCTTGATTCAAAATTTTACCAATTGTTTTGAAATTTTTCCAACTGCTTCGAAAAACTACCAACTGCTTTGCAAAATTTCTAATATTTATCAATTCCGGTCACTGTATCAACTACATTGAAACTTTTCAAACTGTTTTCAAATTTTTCTAACAATTTTGACATTTTTCGAACTGTTTCGAGAATTTACCAACTTTGATCCATATTGGGTACGCCCCTAGACCAACTCCATTGACATTCGCCAAACTGTTTCCATAATTTTTCCAACTACTTCGAAGTTTTGTCAACTGCTTCGAGAAGCTACAACTGCTTTGAAAAATTGCCAACTCTGATGAACCTGTATCAACTCAAATGAAAATGTTCCAACTCTTTTAAAATGTTTCCAAATGCTTTGACAATTTTTCGAAAACTTACCAATTGCTCTGAAAATTTGCCAACCCTGTTCAATATTATTGGGAGATCGTCCAGTTGTTTTAGTAATCAATCTCTCAATTCAAATAGAAATGTCTGAACACCATACATAGGAAGAAAATGCATAAGGGCCACCTATCTGCGTTCTGTTCCTCCGCTAAAACTGTAAAACAAACAGGCTTTGTCATGAGATTTATAAGAATAGAATGCTTCTACTCGAAATTATTATTCTTTATTGAATTTTCCGATATCTAATATTATGATGATCTCATTAGCTTGTGGTATAAATACTCATGTAATAGCATCTAAATGAATAATAGTATATTATTCAATGAGCGGTAATGCAGGTCAAAACACACGCAGATGAGTTTTGCACCACGAGCCGTCAGGCGAGTGGTGTAATTCATCGAGTGTGTTTTGAGCCTTACCGCGAATTGAATACTATACTTTATCCACGACTTCTTCAGTAAAATTCGAATTAATCTGCATTTAAAAAATTTTGAACAGTTGTCAAAAGCATTGACAACATTTCGTCAAACCTCTGTACTCTGTGGTCGGGAATCAAATCAGAGTCTCTAATCAATCAAGTACTTTGGCAACTTCAAAAATTCACGTATTCCAAAAATAAATCTGGAATGAATCGCTAGAACGTTATCTTGATGGCTGAAATAGAGTTCCGGATCGATCCTACTTTTTATTCATTTTTTTTTGTAAGCAATTTCATTCTTCCTAGGTATTTTTATTAGCGGGAGTTATGAGCGGGTGTTATTATAACACTCGCTTTTCGGTTCATAGACATGTCTACGGTTGTGTTATGACTACCATTACACATAGAAATTAGTTAGTAGGAGTGGATAATAGTATATTATTCAATGAGCGGTAATGCAGGTCAAAACACACGCAGATGAATTTTGCACCACGAGCCGTCAGGCGAGTGGTGTAATTCATCAAGTGTGTTTTGAGCATTACCGCGAATTGAATACTATACTTTATCCACGACTTCTTCAGTAAAATTCGAATTAATCTGCATTTAAAAAAATTTGAACAGTTGTCAAAAGCGTTGACAACATTTCGTCCAACCGTCAAACCTCTGTACTCTGTGGTCGGGAATCAAATCAGAGTCTCTAACTAATCAAACCAAGTAATTTCGCGGGTGTTATGTGCGGGTGTTATTATAACACACGCTTTTCGGTTCATAGACATGTTATGACTACCATTACACATAGAAATTAGTTTAATGGAGTGGATAAATAAATTTACTACATACCATAGTATCCCTTGCTTCACCAAATCCAGTGCAAGTTAACATTCAATAGGATTTCGTTTCAAATATCTATAGTATGGATATGCAATTACAGTAATACGGTGTTTGCTATACAGAATATCATACTAATTGATCCAACGCAGTGGCAAATTTAACTAGCTCATTATAAATGAATTAGCCAGCGGCGCTTACCGTACCCTCTATATATGCAAAGGTTGTTAGGGCTGATACTCCGAAATGTAGAACATCGTGAAATATACAGATATCCCTTCAGCTACATGATCCACTAGAAATTCTGATGGGGTGTCTCATAAAACAGAACATTGGAGTTTCATTTCCGTGTGTGTATACTGGAATTTAAATTCCTCGTGAAATTTTACACAAGGAATGGATTGTGTTGGTTTTATATTCCTCATTTTTGGTTTGGTTGTACTAAAATGCTGTGGCGGCTGTAATAGGAGACGAATATTTGATAATATAAACCAAGAAAAATGTGAACGGGGCATCATATATTTCTGCGTATGATACAAGAGAACAGGGATGAAAACATCCCCATATTAGTGTTGTAATATCGAATTCCCAAAAATAATAAAATTAGCTTTCTTTCTAGTACTCCCAATTTTGAGTTGATATTAAGGTGAAATAAAACTGGCAAAATCGGTAGGGAATGATTGTCTGATACTATATGGGTCGATGAAATTTCTTAAAATTCTAAGATTCTGCAGAATAATACCTTAGAGAACTAGACCTTATTTTATGAGCCCTTCTCTACGGACAAGTCATCAACTTTGACAGTATCCTGAAGGACATATAGGCGCTATTGATATAAATTACATATTCTCTTGATGTTTTCATCTTCGTTTGTTTTTCAGATGCATTTCCAAGGTAATCGGCCGAACCAGATAAAAAAATTGTTTCATCGATATTATTTTGAATTATTCTTTAAAGGAATCCAGTTTTTCAATCCCTGAACTTTAATGGGTGACAAAGATTTTGTGCGTTGTTAGAGCTGATACTCCGAAATGTAGCACATCGTGAAATATACAGATATCCCTTCAGTTACATGATCCACTAGAAATTCTGATGGGGTGTCTCATAAAACAGAACATTGGAGTTTCATTTCCGTGTGTGTATACTGGAATTTAAATTCCTCGTGAAATTTTACACTGGGAATGGATTGTGTTGGTTTTATACTCCAATTTTTTTGGTTCGAATGTAATATAATGCAGTTGTGATAGAAGGCGAATATTTGGTAGTATAAGCCAAAAAAGTGTGAACGGAGCATCATACCTATATTTCTGCGTATGATACAAGAGAACAGGGATGAACACATCCCTGAGAATAATATTAAACGATTTAAAATCAACCAATATTGAACCCTTTTTTCGAAACTAATCCCGTCAACGCACAAAGAACATGCACAGTGGTAATATCAAACAGAGCATCCATAGATAGCCATTTCGCCCTATTTGGGGCTCTTCAGTATGCAGGAGCTCCGTCTGAAAGGCATTCTAGGTTCCCTTATTTGAAGAAATGTCGCCTAGTTCTGAGAATAACAGAACCAAAACCCCATCTCTTGGGATCCTTACAAACACCTACCTCCAATGCCTTTCAGACGAAGCTCCTCCATACTGAAGAGCCCCAAATTGGGCGAAATAGATATCTATGGATGCTCTGTTTGATATTACCACTGTGCATGTTCTTTCTGCGTTGACGGGATTAGTTCCGGAGTTTGGGTTTAATATTGGTTGATTTTAAAACAACTAATATTATTCTCCGCTTTCATTGTTTATAATAATAAGAACTATAAACAATTAGCAATAGAATCATTTCCGCCTTTGGCAGTAATCGTGTTTAATAGTGGCCTGTGTTCGGTGATCGGTTTTCAAACAATTTCCCCTTTGCATGGATAAAAAGGACGTAGGTACAGAAAAAAAACAAATTATTCATTATTGCCCCCATCAAGTGAATGTTTACCCAAGATATTATTTGACCGGTCCTATGTAATATTTTATGAGAATTCTATTCAAGAAAAAACTTTAAATCACATAATATATGTTTTTCTCCATATACGAGTATTATATGGAAAAAAATCAGAGCATAAGCACCGGCCCAACAAAGGTGGATTAATCGAATACCTTGTAGGTTGAGTTTAGATTTCCCCTTGAAATTTGAATTAAAGATGAGGAGAACAGCTGCATGTATAATTCAAATCTGAGAATCCTTCGGTTCGTTTATTGAGTGATGAATTATTCTCTCTTTCAAGCAGGAGAACAAAAGAATAAGTGCTTATTGGGGATGCCAGCTTCTGAAAGATTCGTGATTCTCATATCACCAAATCATCCAATTGATTGATTTTTCTCGCAGAAAACTATTTTTATCCTCATTATTTGGGTCATTTCGAAGATGTCTTTCAGCTATTCTAGAAGTTTCGAATTCATCGTCTTCAGAAGACTTCTTGAAATCTTCTTTCTTTTGAAAATTCTCCTCATTAATTACCGATATTAATTCCAAAAGTTCGTTTTTTTTTCTTTTTCAAGTGATAATCTACAGATGAAAAAACCTACTAACCTAAAATTTTTATATTGTGAGTTAAATAGTGACCCAAAAAAAGCTGAAACACGTGAATTGATTTCAAATTGAACGTATTTTTTGTAATTAAAATAATTTTTTTCAACCACTTAGCTGCAACACCACTTAATTTGTTTTCAAAAAAAGCTTTTGACACGTGAAATCGTACCATACTAATTTTCCCATTTCCCACGTTTTATTCACTCGTAAAAAGGTATTGATACTTTTTTCCGCCGACCTCGAAATAAAAGGTGAATTTAGTGTGTACGAAATTGAACATTAATGACTCATTTTAATGCTTAATATATGCTATTTTAATGTGCACTCGTCATGCCAACCATACACAAAGTATTCAGAAGCACTACGAGAAATGTCAAAACTCTAATGGAACATAGATACATAGAAATTTTATTATGTCAAATGTAAATCATGTGCAAAATGACCATGTATTTCATTCAAGATCTCATACACAATTCATATTGAGATCGCTAGATCGTTGGAAAAATCTTGTAATCAACTCGGTTATTAATAGAGCGACTTATGGTCTCGAACTATTAACGCGTTCGCTCCGCTCTCACGTTAAAATATCTTGACCATTAGGCGCTGTCTTTTCTAACCTAGTTGATTAAATAACTATTCTTGGGTTTCGAACTGACGAGCTTTTCAACGAACCTACACAAGACATAATGCTTGCATTTGAAAAAAAGATGATGATATTGCAGCTATGGGGTTGACAAAATATTCATTATTGCAAAAAAATACTTTAAATTCATATCAATTCACTTGTTTCAGCTTTTTCCTTGAGTCAATGATAAAAAAATATTAATTTTATTGAGACCTTTCGCACAACCTGGTACAAAAAATACTTCATTCGACCAGACTTACTGACTACATCAACCAATACCTACTCTCATAAATCGATTTAAATATAATCTGGGAGGATTTTGCATTTCTAGAAAACATTTTAGTTCCTGAAACATTATGATGAAGCCTTTTTGATTTCATTCACACCTAAAATTATTAATAATGAAATTGCCTTTATTGAAGAGTTTCTACTAAATAATCAGTACCCACCAAATTTTATAGAAAGAACAATTTCAAATTTAGAACGAAAAATATCTAATAAAAATTCTGATGATAATCAGGTACAAACAGAAGACCATCAAGAACAACCAAATTTTTTGAACGTCATTCCTTATTTTCCTGTCCCTTTAGAAAAAAAAGTTCTGTTGGAAGAGATCGTATGTGGATTGATTTATTGGAGAAAGAAATGATATCAGGAAATTTCAAAATTAAATGAATCAACATCTCTATGTGTTGACAACTTTCAATGTCAATTAGACTGCAAATGAAAAAACACACAATTCCGAATATTTTACAAGTTTGTCTGAAGAAGGTGTCTGATAAAACGTCACATTGTCCTCTTCATTTATTTCCTTTTTTAGTTTTACTGTCAGGCAACAATTTTCTCAAAACCAATTTGCTTCTGCCGAATAAGTGCAAAGATTTTCGCAGGAGCACTTCATCTTAATTAAATTTTTTTTAATTATTTCTGTCTGAGAGACTAGGGGTGAAAACCTAAAAAGTTTTTTAGAAATAGTTCCATAAATCTGATTTATTTCAAAATCTGAACTGAGAATAATTCTCGTCTTCTTTCCTTTTTCGTGATATTATAGATCGGCAATAAAAAGAACTCATCCATTAACTGTACCCTTGAACCCTTTCATTTCGGTGATATATTTGACATTCATTTCCCGGACATGGAAATGTATAGGTAATTCGTACAAGACTGGCTCATAAATTTCGGAAATAATGGAACTGCAACGGAAGGCAGCGTTTATCGATTCTCTATAGCGAACTCAGTTTTATGGCACAGTCAGGATTAATTGAATCGTCAAATTGGAAACATAACTCCCTATATTTTCTCTGGAGGAATAGGAAATCAGGGTTTTGAGCCTGGTCGGAATTAAGTGTGATTTAGAATGATTTGCTAATGAATGGAGCTCAATATGTACATTTATTTTTTTCACTTTCAGGTCAAAAATATTCTCAAGAGATTGGCTCTATAGAAAATGGTCCAAGCATCTTTATATTCAATGAATTGAGTTAACCTTCCAAAAACCAATCTTCAAATCCCAAGATTCTGTTTACTTCATATAGATGACAAAAGTTGAAATTTCAATTTAATGTGAATTATTCATCAGTTCTGGTCATTTATATTTTCAACCTATTATTATTTATGGAGGACTCGAGATTGATAAAATAAAAAATATAAATGCAATCTCAGCACAATTGGAATACCTAATATTCTGGATATTATATAAGAACTGAAATAGGTGAAAACTTGACAATTGAAAAATTTAAATCTATTGTTCTGATGATGTGATTCTCTTGAAATTTCTCACGAACATTTAGTATATCAAAATCCATTCACAAAATGAATTTCACCTGAATGGGATATTTTCTTATGGAAATATAAAGATTCTTCTTTTCAATATTCCAATTGAATTTTCTGTGGTTCTGTTAGTTCGATGGCCACAAAATTTTGAATTATTCTGATGATGTGAACCTTTTGAAATTTCGAATGAACATTTAGCATATCAACCTCCATTCAAAAAATGAATTTCACCTGAATCGGATATTTTGTTATGGAAACATAAAGATTCTTCTTTTCAATATTCCAATTGAATTTTCTGTGGTTCTGTTAGTTCGATGGCCACAAAATTTTGAATTATTCTGATGATGTGAACCTTTTGAAATTTCGAATGAACATTTAGCATATCAACCTCCATTCAAAAAATGAATTTCACCTGAATCGGATATTTTGTTATGGAAACATAAAGATTCTTCTTTTCAATATTCCAATTGAATTTTCTGTGGTTCTGTTAGTTCGATGGCCACAAAATTTTGCATGAGGCTTACTATGGTCATCTTACATAGGGCCACAAAATTTCGATTGGTTTCGTTTTGTTTGAAATGTTGAGGAAAAAAATTGAATGGAACACTCTGTACGATATGGCTCGTTGACGAAGTTAACCGCGGAATTTGATAACCGAACTCATCCTGAAAATTTCAAGTCTCTAGGATAATCCCTTGGAAAGTTATTGTGTTCACGGCCGGACGGCCCCATGGACAGAATTGAATTTGACCACGGATTCGTCATTGTTTGAGACCACTTTCGCCTCGACAGGACTAGCGACAGGACTAGCGCTCAAAAGTTGAATTCATTAGAGGGCTATCTCACAAAGTGTTCAATAGTTCTCTAGATAAAACAAAATACATGATATGCGAGACCTGTTCAAGAGAAAAGGCGATTTTTGAAATTTCGGAGGCTAAATATATTTGATTATCAATTTGTTTTGTTTAGTGTATTTTGTCATAATCAGCCAATTTCGATTGGTAGCTCATTGTTCGCAACAGAGTATGTAGTTTAGTTACGTTTTTATGTGCTTTCGATTTTTGAGAAGAAGCTAGGCATCAAAGAATTTGTATTGAATTTTGGAATGAAGTGCTCCACGGCACTTGAAATTTGAAATGATTGCTGGCAAGTCGACTTCTTCTCAAAAAATGGTAAGTTGTTATAAGTGGTGCAACCATGTAATCAGTAAAGAAAATCTTTTTGGAAAATGTCGAATCACTATTGGCATATCAATCGGCTAAGGCCATGCAATTGTCTTGAATATTTTGGCCATGAAACTTGTGGCAGCGAAGTCTGTTCTGAAAATGCTAAATTTTGAGCAAAAGCATTTGAGCGTTGCATTAGAATCGCATTAGAGTTGTTGAATGACGCCAATGACAATCCAGGTTTGATCAAAACTGAAGATGAAACGTGAGTATATGGTTATGAAGACGAAATCATGGCCCAAATATCCCAATGGAAGAGACAGGATGGCCAAGACCAAAAAAAGCAAGCCAGGAAGGATAAAATCTGAAGGTTTTTCTCACTGTTTTTTAGATGACAAAAACGTGGTGAATTCTTGTCAACAAGTTGTGCGTTTTATAAGGATTAGTACAAGAGGCGCATTTTAAAAAAGCTCAGTGGATTGGAATAAGAGCTGGTATAAGTGCATTATTCTATCAGTCTGAAGAACAAAATGCATATTGATGAACAAATGAATGCTCAAATGAATTCATTCTTTTGAGCAGATCTCTTATCTAAACCATTATTTTTATACAAGCTCTTGACTCTTCATTTCGAAAGCTCCTGTCATTACAGTTCTTACCTCTCTCAATTTTTTTATGCATTAACCGAAATTACAAATTCACTCACATATTTCAACTCAAAATTATTACTTAGCACCTAGTCCACACTAATGCATCTCTCCAATTCTTTTCAATTATGACGAAGTGTTGGCAACGTTGTAGATGAACTCCAAATCGACAGATAAAGTATGTAAATTGACAGATTGAATGAGTAAATTGAAAGATTCGATCTTTGAATGAATAGATTGAATGCTTAAATTGACTAATTGGATCTGTCGATGAGTGAATTGACAGATTCGATCGATTGATAGACTGAATACGTGAATTGACAGATTTTATATATCAATTGGCAGACTTTTCAATTTTCGCGGTGGCACCAAGTTGTCGTCGCACACTGAAAAGTCCTAGAAACTAAATCAATTTCCTGTTCGGATTCGTGTCATAAACCACATGACTGATGGTAGAGTTAATTACAAATTCAATGTTCAGGAAAAGTTTTCCCAAACTAGTTTTGAGTTATTCTAAATACACATGATGATATGCCTGTAAATTGAAAATGATGGAAACATCAAATTGCCGTAATATGTGGAGGCATTCCAGACACGCAACCGATCGCGTGAAGAACCAATTCTCTATTGTCTTTATGCTTGTTATATAATTCACCAAACCTTTTTTCTAACTGTCAACTAGATATACTCGAAAAAACTTCTAGGTGGAATCAATCCACGAAAGAAACTGAAGAGCCTTTTCTTCATGTGACATTTTCATAGAATTTATTAAACAATGAAATCCGAGAATAACATCAATTGATTAAACGAGAATAATATCAATATTCAACTTATATTTTGGAACTAATCCTATCAACGCACAAAGAACATGCGCATGGAGTATGGTGGTAATATCAAACAGAGCATCCATAGATAGCTATTTCGCCCTATTTGGGGATCTTCAGTATGAAGGAGCTCTGAAAGGCATTCTAGGTTCCCTTATTTGAAGGAAAGTCACCTATTTCTGAGAATAACAAATACAAGACGCATTTTCCTGGGATCCTTACCAATACCTACCTCCGATCCATTGACCTTGAACGAAGATGAAATAAACATCGGATCATTTATATTGAAAAATGACATCTTTCTTTGAGCGAGATGTTTATGCGTGTTTTTATAGAATTTATTCCTTCTCATTCAAATGGGAAACCTGACTTGATCATCTTCTGTGGAGGAGTAAACAGTTTAACTTCCGTTTCTGGAAAAATAGTTCAAAACAAGCTTGCAAAACGTAGGAAGAGTCTAACATTCTAACAGTAAAGATTCCAGATTCGGAATGTGCTTGAGGTTGACATACTTTTCCCGGGAATTCTTTGAATTTGGCCGATACTGATTGATTTGGAAATAATCACAAAAAATTCAATTCACAAATAAACTTTTTTTGAATTTTCGTATTGATCATCTTACGTATATTCAACCCAACTAATATAGCTTTAAATCTTGCGCATTCGCCATTTTGCGATTTATGATGAAGTACCTATTTTTTGATAATCGATACAGCAAATGAACCAAAATCAACACAAGAGACACCTTGAAACAACTTAACAATTAAAACAATTTACTTGAATTAGGCGTCACAATAACACAAAATGGATATCTCAATTCATAATTATTTTTTTTTAAGTGTTCAATCTACATGAAATAATGATATTTGTTAAGAGAAAAGAAATCAAAAAATATATACTTGTAATTTTTCAGGGATGGTAATCGAAAACTAAATGGATTGTCCTAGAGAATTGGTGAGTTCGGTTTCCAAATGTCTGGGTTGAGTTCGTTAAAGAGAAAACTGAGGCAATTCCAAAACATATGATCATTCTCAATATCTCAAACAAAATAAAACCAATCAAATGAAATTTTGCGGCCACATGCAAGGTGCTCATAATAAGCCTCATGCAAAATTTCGTGGCCATAAGGTACACAAAACCATAGAAAATTCAATTAGAATATTGAAAAGAAGAAACATATTTCCATAAGAAAAAAACCGATTCGAGTGAAATTTTTTTGTGAATGAATACTGATATACTGAATTTTCATGCAAATTTCGTTTCCTTAGTGTTAACAAAATCATGTAAAATTCAATTGTATTATTGAAAAGAAGAATATATATTTTTTCATAACAAAATATCCGATTCGAGTGGAATTTATTTTATGAATGAAAATTGATAAACTGAATGTTCATGCGAAATTAAAAGAGGATTTCGTCATCCGAACCATTGAAATAAATATTCTTAGTGATGGATTTTCTACTCATTTGATTTCTTGAATAATTTCCAGAATATAGTTCCGATCGTACTGAGATTTTGCCATCATATTACTAAGAATGAATTTCAAGTCCTTTACAAGATTTTGAGGTAAAAGCATAATTGCTCCACCAATGAACGAGCGCACAAAAGCATCTGCTCAGGACTTTTCTTAAAATTTTCGGTAAAACTTTAATACTCCGTATTTCGTAATAAGAAGCATTTGCAGACGAAAGTTATATAGAATAATTTTCTTATCTTTTCATGCAGAATCACACCCTGTATTTCCCAAATCAAAGCCAAATTGCTGTATCGAATTGGATGCTTTTACCCGATGTTTGCAATGAAAAATTTCTAGTAGAAATTCCATCGAGTGTGCTTTTATATGAGAACATTTACGATATAATGATTCATTCTGATAGTTAGCACCCCCACAAATGGACAGTCGTTGTTGAAAAGCCGCAAAAGAAATTATAAGTCGATTCGAAACTGATCTCTAAATCAGCCTTTTCTGTAGCAAGTTTAATTTGGGCCTAATAAAACGACGATCTCAGTGCCTAACGTAGTCTCGCGTGCCTAAAGTCTTCACCAAGCACGCGATCCCTCGTAATATCATGTCTTGAACTTCGTTGATATAACGTTGTCTTTTGTATGTAATTCAGATTTTTATTCGGGAAGCTCACAAGGAAAAGCTATAATGGCTTAACGATTCCGGTGATGTAAGCAGACGAGTCGAATCGATAGCAAAATAAATAGAAATGAAGTTGCAGTTTGTTTAGCTAATATACTGAAACTTCATGCATAAAATGTTTCGAGATGCGTTGTGAGAAGTTTTTATTTTTATTTCGAAATTAGCGTTCATATTCTGAGCGAAATACCACTATTCAAATCTATGGGATATACAGGGTTGGGATAAAGTTCGGCACCAAATTAATATCTTTAAAACGAAACGGGCGATATTTTTGAAATTTGGCAGCTGAGTGTAATGGACCACAATGCATCTGATGAGCATATTTTCATTAATGAGATACTTCCGGTTTAACCGGAAATGATTAAAAAAAATTTTATTTAAATGGGACACCCTGTATATTTCTGCAGATTCTGAAAGAGCACTTTGTTTCAGATCTGTCTATATCAGGTTCCATGTAAAAATTATCTGTAAAAAGAAGAATTGAGACAACGGATTCTTGATGAATATGCATTAATACATGGAGAAGTCTTGAGAAAAGTTACTCAAGAATTTGTTAATAGACTGGCATATTGTCAGGAGGTGAATGGCAAGCACTTCGAACATTTAAAATGATTTTTTTAAAATTATTTTTAATAAATTTTTTCTACTAGTAAAGTGAAGTATTTCTTCTTTTTATAGATTTTCATAAAAAATACGTCATGAAAAGCAGAAAGAGTTATCTACTACAAAGTATTTCGTTTTATTTCTCACTATTGATACAAATAACAACGATTTATTTATTTGAATGGATTTTTTCTCAAATGTACAAAAAGACTGAATTTCTTCTTTTTACAGAGAATTTTTACATGGAACCCGATATGGACAGATCCGAAACAAGGTGCACTTTCAGAATCTGCAGAAATATACAGGGTGTCCCATTTAAATAAAAAAATTTTTGGTCATTTCCGGTTAAACCGGAAGTATCTCATTAATGAAAATATGCTCATCAGATGCATTGTGGTCCATTACACTCAGCTGCCAAATTTCAAAAATATCGCCCGTTTCGTTTTAAAGATATTAATTTGGTGCCGAACTTTATCCCAACCCTGTATGTTAATGGATCTTACAGTGCATCCTTCTTTGGCTGGGGAAGCCAGGTTTCTCGCTTGTTATTAAGATAGAGCCTCAAAGTAAGAAATAATTTATTTCTTACTCTGAGGATAGAGCCTTGCGGTTTTCACGTTCCTGTTTCCGTTCAAGAGGCGATTTTGGAAATTGATACTTTTCGAACTACTCCCTCATCTCCGAAGTTCTTGAAAATAATGCTGAGCTAAAAACTACGTCTGAATCAGAATTCTGCGTATAATCCAGTGGCGTACTCGAATGTTTTTTTCGGGGTATGATTTTGAAGATTCAACACAAACCTATATTTTCTTGATTGAACATCCTGTACTTATATTATTACTTCGTTGAATTCGATATTTTTGTCCCTTCAGAATGATGTATGATAATATGTAGGGTGAAGTGGGGTAATTGCGTACCTGTTTTGACGAAATTCAACTTTTTTAGCCTCTGGTGGGGAGGGGATTATTCAGAATTGTATTTTTTTCATTTAATCTTTTAGAGGCATTTCTCTAGATTACAAATCACCTAAAGAATTTTAAAAAACTATTTTTTCATGGTTGTATTGCTATTTTTTTAAAACCACCTCTGAAGTACACATTTGCCCCACAAGTTGGGGCAAATGTGTACGCCGCATGGAAATCCTGTTCAATTCAGTTGTTTTGCTGTTGGGGCAAATGTGTACAAAATAGCAGTTGAGGATAGAACATTTTACAGAGGTAAAAACAAAGCAAAAAGCATAGGAGTAGAATGTTAGGATTTGATATTTAATAATTATGCGCATGTATGTGCATCATATGCTATGATTTATATATATTTCGAGTATCGATTCAGTTCTTAATAAACCAGCACCTTGAACACGTGTTTGATTAACAATCATTGGACCTTATTAAAACCATAACATGGCGCAGTCGGTAGGATGTGAAATTCAGACAAATCAATCAGAAAACTAGTGAAAGTAAAGTTGAAATAAAGACAATAAAAACAAAATTGAAATGCCAGGAGATTCAAGAAATCCAGATAAAACGAAACCATCAGGTACGTCATCAGCATCTATCATTAAAGAGAGCAATTCAGAAGAAATGAATATTACCGCAAAAATTCCATCTGAAATGAACTTCAATGGAAACTTGGCGAACAACTATAGATTTTTCAAACAAAAATTCGAGATATATTTGACTGCATCGAGAAAAACATCGCTTGATACGAAATATAAAGCAGCATTATTTCTTAATTTCATTGGAGATCGTGCACTTGCAATTTATAATAATTTTCCTAAAGAAAGTAAACATGAAGAAACATATGAAGAAATAATAGAGAAATTCAACAAATATTTCTTGCCTCTTATAAACGTGACCTATGAAAGACATATGTTCTTTCTGAGAGACAAAAAATGCGACGAAACAATCGACGAATATGTGAATGCACTGAGAGGATTAAGTTCAACATGTGAATTTGGAGAATTAACAGATAGTCTCATTCGTGATAGAATTGTTCTGGGTATTGGAGATAGAAATTTGAAAGACACATTACTTAGAATGCATCGTCTCGATCTGAAAACAGCTATAAGCACATGTAAAGCAGCAGAACAAACGCAGAATCAACTGGAAAACATACATTCATCTCAGGAACTAAACGAAATATCGAAGAAATTCTATAAGGACTATTCAAAAACAACTAATCAAAACTACAAGGAAAATCCAAACACATCATTTAGAAGACGTGGATCCAATCAAAAGCCGAACCAGAAAACTCAACAATTCAACACCAGTCAACAAAGTCATGGAAAGCAATGCTGTCAAAGATGTGGATTACAACATCAACGTGGGAAGTGCCCAGCATTCAGAGCTAAGTGTAATTTTTGTAATAAGTTTAATCACTTTTCAAAAATGTGCAAATTCAAAAATATCAATTCTTTAGAGAATACTGATACAAATGAAGAATTTTTTTTAGGTTCAATAGAAATCTCAGAAATTGAAACTGAATGGTATGAAAAATTAATTCTTAATGAATCAATTATTGTGAAATTCAAATTAGATACTGGCGCGAAAGGTGTGAATATTTTACCTTTAAACGAATTCAAAAAATTGAAAAATATTAAAATGAACAAATTTTCTGGAAATGTTAAAACTTATGGTAATGAAAACTTAAATATTCTTGGAATATGTAAAATAAAATCAAGATTTAAAGATTTAATTGCAAATATAAACTTTCATGTTGTTGATACAGATAAATGTGCTATTTTAGGTTTACAAGACATAATAAAATTCAAAATGTTGAGAAGAAATAATTCTGATGAACAAATTTCCGAAATAAGAATCGATAATATTAAGAATTATGAAAAAATATTTTCTAATTATAATGATTTATTCACAGGTATTGGATGTTTGACAGAAGAGTATCACATTGAAGTTGACCCAAGAGTTACACCAATAATTCAACCCCCACGAAAAATTCCATTCAATCTTAATAAACAACTTAAAGAAAAGCTGGATCAATTAGAAAAGGATGATATTATTGAAAAGGTCCTGGAACCAACAGATTGGGTCAGCTCCATGGTGATTGTTCGAAAGCCCAACAAGGATATTAGAATCTGCATTGATCCAAAGGATTTGAATAAAGCCGTTAAACGTGAACAATTTCATATACCATCACTAGAAGAATTGACATATCAATTATCAGGCGCAAGATATTTCAGCACATTAGACTGCAAAAACGGATTTTGGCAAGTAAAATTGGACAAAGAGAGTAAGAAACTCACAACTTTTAATTCTCCTTTCGGTAGATATTGTTTTAAACGTTTGCCATATGGATTGCGTAATTCATCGGAAATATTTTTCAAACGTATAAGTAACTTATTTTCTGGTATAGATGGAATAGAAATATATATAGATGATATACTAATTTACGGAAAAACAATTGAAGAACATGATGAAAGATTAAGAAAAGCTTTAAATATTTGTAGAAAAAATAATATAAAATTGAATCAAAGTAAATGCAAGTTTGGACTGACTGAAATTAAATATATGGGTCATATTTTAAGTTATAATGGAATTAAACCAGACACAGAAAAGATAATGGCTATCAAAAATTATAAAAAACCAGATAATAAAAAAGAAATAGAAATTTTCCTAGGTATGATCACGTATTTGCAAAGATTCATTCCGAACGCATCTGAATTGACTGAACCATTGAGAAATTTATTGAAAAAGGATATAGTATTTCAGTGGAATCCTGAACAAGAAAATTCATTTGAAACTTTGAAATCTATCTTATCTAAAGAACCTGTGTTAGGTTTTTATCAACCGAATAACGAGATTATAATTTCTTGTGATGCTTCCTCCAAAGGTTTAGGTTCTTACATTAAACAAAATAACAAAATAATCGCATATGCATCCAGGTCTTTAACAGAAACACAGCAAACGTATGCTCAAATAGAAAAAGAAATGTTAGCTGTAGTATTTAGTTGTGAAAAATTTCATCAATACTTGTTCGCAAATGATAATGTTATTATTGAAACCGATCATAAACCACTAATTTCTATTTTCTCAAAACCTTTGATGAAAGCACCTCCTAGACTACAAAGAATGTTACTAAAAATACAGCCCTACTCATTTAAATTAGTTTTCAGACCAGGCAAAGAATTAAAAATTGCTGATGCTTTATCGAGAGCATATTCGAATGAAAATAAAGAATTCATGAATGATATTGAATTACACATTTGCCATTTGATTGAAAATTTACCTGTTTCGGATAGAAAACTTGAAATGATAAAGCAAAAAATTGAAAATGATGAACATTTGCAAAAACTCATTAAATTGATAAAAAATGGTTTTCCAAATGAAAAACGTGAATTGAATGAAGGAATGAAACTTTATTGGACATATAGAGATGAATTGACTTTCATGAATGGTTTAATATTCAAAGGTGATAAAATATTCATTCCAAAGGAGTTGAGACAAGAAACGTTGAATCAGTTACATGTAGGACATATGGGAAAAGAAAAAATGAAAAATAGAGCTAGAGAATTAATTTTTTGGCCAGGGCTATCTTTAGAAATTGATAACGTGTGTGATAGTTGTGAAACTTGTAATTTATATAAAAAACAAAACCTTAAAGAACCTTTGATTATACATAAAATTCCGGATGAACCCTGGATTAAAGTGGGTGTGGATTTATTCTTTTACAATAACAAAAATTTTTTACTTTTGGTTGATTATTACTCTAAATTTATTGAAATAGCAAATCTTAATTCAAACACAACTACAGCGAACGTAATCACACAGCTCAAAAGTATATTTTCGAGACAAGGAATACCAAAAGAAGTATGTTCAGACTCAGGACCCCAATTTACTTCATTTGAATTTAAACATTTCTCCAATAACTGGAATTTTAAACACACTATGTCAAGCCCCCATTACCATCAATCGAATGGTATGATCGAAAGAACAGTTCAGACTGTCAAAAATATTTTAAAGAAATCGTCTCACAGTGGAACGATCCATATTTAGCATTATTAGAATATCGTAATACGCCATTAAATAATAATATTGGTAGCCCGTCACAACTTTTGAATAGTAGGAGAATGAGAAGTATACTACCGATTCTGGAAAAAACACTAACCCCTCATGTATTTGACAAAAATAAAATAAATAAATTCTATAATAAACGAAATGAAACAATGAGTAAATATTATAATAGAGGTTCAAGGAAATTACGTGAATTGGAAATAAATGAAAGAGTTATAGTAAAAAATATAATAACAAATAAATGGGAAGAAGGAATAGTAACAGATATATGCAATAATAGATCATATATGGTAAAATTATTCAAAAATAATAATATTGTCAGGAGAAACAGAAGATACTTACGTCCAAATAAATCGTATTACAATTGCAACATTGAATATGATACAAAATTAGAAACACCACCAATACATTCAGATAATATTATAAATAGAACAAGTTCATGCACGAAAGCTAAAATGATCAATGCTGATTCTACATCTAGTGGCAGAATTGTTAAAGCTCCTGAATATTTTAATATTAAGGATTTTAAAGCTAAATCTTATGATTAAGTAAAAATGTAAATAATTGTAAATAGGCACTAGATATAAATAGTTAAGTACTAACATACATTAAGGAATAACCTAATAGGTGATTGTGAATTTTCTTAAAATGAAGAAAGGAGATGTTAGGATTTGATATTTAATAATTATGCGCATGTATGTGCATCATATGCTATGATTTATATATATTTCGAGTATCGATTCAGTTCTTAATAAACCAGCACCTTGAACACGTGTTTGATTAACAATCATTGGACCTTATTAAAACCATAACATAGAAGACATCTTTAATAGCAAAATTGAAAGAAACAAATGGCGCCACTAGATAGCAGCTAGCTTCAGTTTTTCCTCCTTTTTTCAAATGAGTACACATTTGCCCCAAGTACGCAATTACCCCACTTCACCCTAGGTAGGATTTTCAAGAAGGTTAAAAAACACTAAAACATCAAATAATGATGATTTTTTGTTAATGGGTGATAGATTTCTCAAGTTTCAGAAAGAAGATTATTATTTTTGATTTTTAAAAGTAGTAGGTCATTGATGATACAAACATCCTTGGTATTATTATGGCTAATATGCATTTGGGAGCATTGTTTTGTCAAGTAGGCATTGAAGAGAAAAAACAATCTGATCTAGCTGTCAAGGTCACCTGATCTGTCTGTATTAGACTTTTTATTTTGGGGCTATTTGAAGAATAAAATATACAGTAACAGCATCAACAGAGGCAGATTTACACGATCTACAAAACTGCCTTTTATAATATTGAGTGCACTCAGGCGTATTGAAAAGTTTTGTCAATTATGTATTAGGAAAAATGGACAGCAATTTGAACAGTTTAATCTGTAAGATATTATGCAATGTTTATGAATTTTTGTATTATTTATTTGTTTGCTATTAGGTAGGTACCTACGTTTTGTTTTTCATGTTAGTGAGGAGAGTATTATCTTTGTTTGCATATTCAACTAAATAAAAACCAGAAATAAAAATTATCCAATTGATTATTTTTTTATGAGGAAAATACATTGCCCATTTACAAAAAATCATCATTATTTTATGTTTTTTGTGTTTTTTTGACATTTCTTAACATAATAAGATACATCATTTTGAATGATCAGTCGGATAGAAGTTCTTTTGACCTATCATACTTCCTCAATTTTCTCTCTAAAAGCTCTGTTCAGCTGATGATGATGATTTTTCAAGTCATTGCTCCTCCTCCAAATAATTTTTCGATCGGCCATCTGATTTCATTCTTCAATGAAAATTTCTGAATTTTTAGAAATAAACAATTTGAACTTCACCTTTTTTTGGAATTACCCCCCTAAGCCAATGGGTTGGAAACTCCACTGACGCGTGCTTCATACCATATTTCAACTTATGGAACACTATTTAAAAAATGGTAGGTTTACAGATAGATACAAAATTTCATTTTTTGTAGTGTTTTTTTCAGTTTCACAACTAAGTAGCTAGGGGAAGCATAAATTCGATAATTCTCATAAATAACTTTTATTATCTTACTGCATAGATGCATACATAAATTAATTACTATAATAATACTGAAAATTCATTATATAATATTAATACTGAAATTCATGAGAAAATACGAAAATATTCTGATTCATATATAAATATTTCTTCTATCTTTTCTTTTTTAATCCTTTTTATCACATCACATTTAGTCTCCGATTTTTTTTCACGACTTTTGGTCTTCAACATATTTACACTGTCAGAGAAGTATTCATTAAAAGAATCTGCGTTGAAACATGAAAACAAGGATTGAACAATTCTTGAAATTGATTTGAACTTTTTCTGTTTATTAATGGCAAATTAGATATATCTTAAATATCTCATTCAAATCTTCTCAACCAAAAGCACTTCATTTCATATCTTAATAAATCTTCATTCTTCAGGTGTTTCACCTAAAGTAATCTTTGCAAAAGTAAGAACACCCATTATCGATTTTTATTTTTTGCGCTCACAAATGAATTGTTCCTGTGGTTCACCCTGAATCGATAATCAGCTTGTCGATGTTGTTTTAATTATTCGTACTTTCGAAAATGATATTTTCATGCTTTGACTGATTTCTTTTCGAAAAAATTCCTTCCACAACAAGGAAAGACTGGGGTACCTTGTTCGATTATGAGTGGATATTCCAAAGCAGTTCTTGTTGTCAATGGGTGCCAATAGGTCCTATGAAAAGTAGTCCAAACAATAACTATCTAACTGAGGGTTCTATGAACAGTAACTTTCGCTTCTGTGCTTTTCTCCAAGTCACCCAAACTCGCAAGACTGTCGATATGGGGCAAACTGTTTCTGCATTTAAATCTGTCATTTTCTGGCTTTGACTTCGAATAGGCCTTACTACCAAACCTAAGCAA
The DNA here is from genome assembly GCA_013421045.1 of Propylea japonica. Lineage (NCBI taxonomy): Eukaryota > Metazoa > Arthropoda > Insecta > Coleoptera > Coccinellidae > Propylea > Propylea japonica. Next base: position 27,047,389 of record CM024246.1, on the reverse strand, counting down.
TTTGTTAGTGTTTGAATCTGGAGGAAGAACCTGTAACACTGTGTCCACTAGTTTTGCCTGTTTAGCTGGTGGTATTGGATTGTCTATAACGATCATTGCGTTGTGTTTCTTTTCCAGAGCTGCGTTTTTCTTCATTAAAAGTTTAGCTTTTTTGTTCAGTAGTTCTTGAGCTTCTGGGTATTGTGCTAAGGCTGCATTGAGATCAGTTTTACTCAGTACGAAGAGATTGGAGTGGCCTTGTGATCTGAAACATATATTTATATATATTCAGGAGGATTTACGTATAAATGTAAATGTTATTTCAAGACATTAATTAATTGAAACAGATCATGATGGGAAGTCAGAAAATTTTACATGTTTGTCCTTGTTGAGAGAATAATAATTCAAATTATGAACACCTGGGGCCTATTGAACCAAAATACTTCGCAACTTTTCACTTTGCACTATGCATTTTGACAAATTTCAAAAGTGAAAATTAACTATATTGCACAACATTTCTCCCAATATTTAACACGTTGAGCGCCACGTGCACACCGGTGGACATTTTGAATTTTCAAAGCAGGACCAAGTGTTCACTGGTGGTCGTTGTTGATTTTCATCGATCGGACAGCATGACCACCAGTGGTCACATATCCAGTAATTAGTACACATTGCTGGACCAAACTACAAAGTCCAAGTGAAATATGCTCACACCCTGGGACCAAACCTTACATTCCTAATGTTATAATGAAAGAAAACGTAGCCTCCGATGAGCACGCGGTCCCCAAATAAAATACATAATGTGACCACGGGTGGTCATGCTGTCCGATCGATGAAAATCAACAATGACCACCGGTGAACACTTGGTCCTGCTTTGAAAATTCAAAATGTCCACCGGTGTGCACGTGGCGCTCAACGTGTTAATTTCTGCGAAGTGATTCCCACTTTGCTCTGCACTTTTCAATTATGAATGCGTTTCGTGCAATGTAATTCATTTGAAAAGTGAAAAGTGCAAAGTGAAAAGTTGCAAAGTATTTGGTGCAATAGGCCCCTGATTTTATTTACGCTCCATGTGTTGGTACCGTGGACATATATCAGCGATATATGTCGAACAGTTACTGAAATATCGAAGTTTGAAAAAAAATTCAACTTCATTTGTGCGGAAATTTTGCATTAGCCCTCGATCAAATTGAATTTCTAGTGACTATAACCCAAAAACCACTTTAGCCCATTCACGAACATAGCAGAAATCATTATTATCTGAACAGGAAATCTGATCGCATGAATAACATATTATGTTGAAGGATAGATGGGGTCAGAATATCTCGGCTGAGAATTTTTCATTCAACAATAGAACGATTCATGTGAAATTTCGTGAAGAACCTTAATAACAGAAAATCATATCGAACGTCAATAAGATGAAATTTCAAGTATATTTCACTGGTAACTTTACTTGTTGAATAGACCCATCAATATATCAAGAAAAATGTGAACGAAGTGTTATATCAAAGGTACGTCAACAGTAATACATGAAATAAGTCGATAACGCATTTCGCAACTTTTGGAGCCTCATTTAGAGAATACTCTCAAGGTAAGCGGAAAGTTATACAGGATGTCGTTAGATATTACATACAACCAATTTCTCGACTCCCAGACAAAGTATGAAGATCAAACAAAAAATATTTTGAATGACAGAAATAAGTTTATCACGAAATATTGAAACAATTTTTCATGGCCTATTTTACTTGTGGCGCATTCGCCATTTTGCAATGCATGGTGAAATATTGTTTGGTGTCTCAACTCCCAAGATACTAATCAACGCAAAAGACACCTCGAAACATTATAAAACAACTAATAATAAGTTGTTTAACGCGTAACATCGCCATGAATATCAAAATAGTGAAAGCAGAAAATAATATTAATCGATTGAAATCAACCAATATTAAACTCATACTTCGGAGCTAATCTCGTCCTTGTTCAAGACAAAAGGAAAGGAAGTGGTATCGAAGAGAGCACCTATGGATGGCCATTTCGTCCTTATTAGGACTCATCAGCACAGGACAGCTCTGAATGATACAGGGTATTTCTTGGAACTGGCATCTACTCTAAGGAATAAATATACCGAACACGCCATATCTAGTTCCATACGAAAATCTTCTTCCACAGCATGAGCTTTGAACGAAGTTGCGAGATGTTTACCATTTGTCACATTGACTGAAGCGTTCCTGCAGTCCACTACGTGCTCAGGGTAACACAAGGTAAAGTCAGTTGACACCGTAGTAAATAAATAAACTACTTCTTATTACGATTATTTACTACGGTGTCAACTGGAAGAAGGTTTTCGTATGAAACTAGAGATGGCGTCTTCAGTATATTTATTTCTTAAAGAAGATGCCATTTTGCAGTAAGTTCCAAGAAATACCTTGTATCATTCAGAGCTATCCTATGCTGATGAGTCCTAATAAGGACGAAATGGCCATCCATAGGTGCTCTGTTTGATATCACTTCCTTGCATTTTGTCTTGAACGAGCACGATATAAGCTCCGAAGTATGAGTTCAATTGATTTCAATCGATTAATATTATTCTCTGATTTTACTATTATAAAACAACTTATTATTAAAACAATCACATAAAAGAAAGTGTCGAAATGAAGCAAGTAAATATGCCATTTATAATTATTATTTAATTCATAAGGGTTGAATCCAAGCGAAATGACAAAAAATTGTTTCCGCATATTTTATATACTGGGGTATATCATTTGAAGCGAAAATGAAAGGATGCGATTCAAAAATATTTTAGGGAAATTTTTTCTGGGGTGGTTATCAGAAACAAAATTTTAAGGACCGATTTTGATAGAGTTTTTTTTCGCATTTGGAATAATTTTTGTCTAAAATTCCTATCATATCTGAGGTTCGAGATATTGGGGACATCTGGTGACACTCTGTATCGTAATTATTCAATATCATTATCGAATGAAGCTTCGAACAATTACGTGAGTATTTTCTGATACCTCTGTAAGAAACTTGAACTGGTTACAGAGGTTACAAAAAAAAGCACTCAAATTGATATTTAACCTTTCATTCGAAACAACCAGCACTGAAATATATGCAAGACTTTCTTATCCTAACATAAAACAACTGAGGAAGTTGGAACTCTATAAGTTAAAGTCAAGAACAACATGATCAAGACAAAGGTATCACTAACAACTAAATATAACATCCATGGAAGAAACAAACGTAATGCTAAGACAAACTCTCACATTAGAGTCAACAGTAAACAAGCGAAAAAATCCCCGATTTATGCAGGTATAACAGAGTTCAACAAGTTGCCAGAAAATATTACGACTACAACAAGCTATGGAAGATTCAATAGATTGGTGAAACAGTGGGTGAATTTATGAGATTAATTGATTGAGGTGATTATATTGTATATTGTTGTATGTATCTATTTTAAATCAGATTGAAATTGTTTGTTTGTAGCTTAATTAATTATCAAATAATGAAAAAATGAATAAATAAATAAACAAATAAGTAAGTAAATTAATAAATTGATAAATAAATAAATGAAGAAACAAACAAATAAATGAATAAATAAATAGATAAATAAATACCTGACATCAGCAGTTCTCCTATTCTTCCCTGGAATCCCCAAAAGACTAATTTCACCAAATACTGATCCTTCTGACAGTGTTGCCAGCACTTCGTTATTCGTTCCAATCACTTGCACTTTTCCCGACTGAATTATGTACATTTCCTTCCCTACATCGCCCTTTCTACAAATGATATCACCAGGTAAATAGATCACTGATTTGAGCTGAAGCACCAATTCTCTCAATAGAGCTTCGTCACAGTCGGCAAATAGTTTCACTTTACTCAAAGTTTGTATGTGAACGTTTATAGCGATATCAGTCTTCATTTTGTGAGGTAGGCAATCCATTATTGTGCTTTCATCTGTAAGGATATTTAATTTTTACATTTAGAATTCTTTTCATAAATTATAAAATTATCCATTCTTTCGGATGATTCAGAATTTGTTTATTCGGGCTGAAAATTTGCAGTTAAATGTTCAACACATCAAATTCAAAGCAGTAAGAAAATTTGTGGGAGTTGCAGTAATACAAACATAGAAAAGTCTATCGTAATATCGAAAAAAATTCTAATATTCCCATGAGAAAACTTTCGAACTTTCAAGATCATGCAGATTTTCAAAAAGGTTGTTGAATCAGGATCATAGAATTTATATATTTTTAGGAGAGTCCTAGTTGCGAATGCGGAGAAGCAGAGGAGACTAAAGAACATCAGATAAATAATTATTCAATATTTAAATTTAGGATGGATTATACATGAAGTTACAGAGTCGTTTCTGAGTTTGGTTGTTAATTTTGAATCGATATAATACAATTTCTATCATTTTTTTTCTCTTCCTTTTTTCTGCTTCGTTTTTTTCGTTTCAGATTCAGAATTTCGAAAGCATCTTGGAGAGGGTTATCGGTTGGACTAAATAAAGAAGAAATCCTTCAATATTCAAATAGTTTTTAAGAGTTACTTTTGTTGAAACGGCGAGACGGGGTTTTTTCCTGAGCTCTGGTATCAAACGAAAAAATAGTATGGTACCCCATATTGCACTAACCTCAGTTGGGGATTTTTGTGTTTGTTTTATTTATTGTATTATGTTAGCTCTTGATTTCAAAAGAATATATCAGGTGTCCCAAGGTGAGTAGCCTATTAGATCAAATTGGCGTATTACGAAAATGACTCTAGTTCGCTTAATATTTGAGATTTGAGTCCAAAATTTAGCAAGTCATTAGATATTGATCTGATCTATGTCACTGCTTTTCAATTATAGTTGTCAGTTATACAGGATGGACAAAAAAATCATCATTTGCCAAGTTACAAAATCTGATAGGCCACTCACCTTGGGACACCCGATATACAGGAATCGATTTTCTACATGCTTTTTTTTCGAATGATTTCGGTAGTGCTGAGATTTTGCATTCGTATATTCAGTATCAATCTCGAATCCTATACAAAGTTTTGAGGTAGGTAATAGCCTCATTACTCCACCTATGAGCGAGCACTCAAAAGCACCTGCTTAAAGCTTTTCCTATTTTTTATGGTAAATTCTGAACACCCACAATTTCAAGTTGAAGTGAAAAAATAAAGTAGGTACGCCGAACCATCCTAATTTGAAAAAAATAGTTTGAAGTGGATCTTATGCATTTTTTATCCATATTAATTTGCAAAATAAACACATACCTTCAAATCACATGATATGAGCACTGTTCTAACAATGTAACATTGTTGAACAATGATATGAGACTTAATATTTTCAACAGGTTCTAGAACCACGAAAAAGACAAAAATATATTTCCAGATCTATTCTCGGTATTTCGTTTGGAAATTATCCAGGCAATGTTGAATGAAAAACTAGATTATCAGAAAATACATCTTTCAATACTACTTACTGATTCACTGATTCAGAAGGTAATCGCTGGCGCGTTTCTTCTGTCATATCGCAATATCAAAGAGAAACATATCTTGGAAATGGTTTCAAATTATAATTCACTAAACACAACAAATAAGTTGTATCATACAAACCTAGTGTTCTTTGCGTTTTCCAAGTATACGTAAACCACTGCTGTGCTCTCCTTTGCATTTCAATTGGTAAATTGAGCCTTCTCATGTATTCCAATGTTTCATTTACCAACTTCTTATACTCAGTTCTATTTCTATTAGCTGTAGAAATTATATCTCTAATTTGACCAATTAATACTGCGAATACGAATACTCCCATCAACCAAGAAACCGTCATGAACATATATTCGATCTAGAAAAAAAAATTGGATTGCGTTGGACAAGAGTGCTTAAATAACTACTTTCCCGAACAATTTTCGTCTCCGAAAGTATAACTTTTTTTCACACTTTTCGGACAAGTAAATATTTGTTGAATTTGTGAATTGTAATAACTTTAACTAAATACTGATAGCATGATTAATTATACCATTTTTCATTTCAAAATGATCGGATTTTCAGAAATTGTAAACATGGCATTCAATCGTTAGCAATAGCACCTATGGACCTGATGCCGTTTTCTCGACAAGTGATCTTTCAAAGCTTATACGAACTTAATTGCGCGGGTCCCACTTTTACTTGCAAAATGCACACCTCGAAATAAAGTTCGTATTCGCTTTGAAAGATCATTTATCGAGAATACGGCCCTGGGGCCTATTGCACCAAATACTTTGCATCTTTTCACTTTTCAAATGAATTAAGTTGCACGAAACGCATTCATAATTGAAAATTGCAATGTGAAAAGTCAAGTGCAAAGTTACAAGCACTTCGCAGAAATTAAATGTTGGGGGAAATGTTGTGCAACATTATTATTTTTCCCTTTTGAAATTCGTCAGAATGCAAAGTGCAAAGTGAAAAGTTGCAAAGTATTTTGGTGCAATAGATTTTCTAATGCAACAGATTTACCAAGTTAACTAATAATAATTGCTTGAATTTTTTTATTTCATATTCATGATACGGTTATGCGAAGAAAATATCAGATTGCGAATAACGGGTATCTGATTCAAAATGGTTTACCCTCAATAACTCAACAACGAATGAGAATTTATGAAAACACACAAACAAGTCGATTTTTTATGACAGGGGGACATGATCTGAGATACAAAAATTATTTCTACTAGCAACCCCCTGGAGATGGTTGCAACCCCATCAGGAATTTGAATAGGGAAAGTGGGTAGCACAGATGTGTGCATGGATTCAAATGAATGTTTCATGTGGTTTTATCGGTACCATAATATCATAAAAAACACCCTGTAACTTTGTGAATATTCACTATATAGAACACAAACTGCAGGTTCATACAAATTTGAGTCCATGCATAAATTTGTGTTACAAAACTATACCCATTTTCCCTAGTCTAATTCGTTGATGAGTTTCTGAGGGTGGACATTTTTGAATGAGACAAGCTGTATAACAAAAACATTTTGTGGACCTCAAAGTGAAAGCTGAGTTCAGCGAATAGGAAATTAATCAATAATGACCGATTTTATCACTTGGTATCGCCTAATTTATTGTGACATTGTCATAGGCAACCAAACATAAAGTTTTGAGAAAAACTCAGAGTAAGGTATACTTCGTTCACATATATTACTGAGCACAACGTAGGCCTTGGTTTCATTTTAGGTTGGCAGTATGTGGAGTAATTTGCAATTTTCCATACAACGTAGCTAGGCCTAGCGTGAACGTAGACTTGCCGTTCGACGAGTTTTCGAGTCAAGAATCCGAGAGAGAGGTTAACTTGTGTACAATTCACAACACTTCACATCTATCGAGTAAAACATGTGTAACTTCAAATCAGAATATTTTTGAACAGATGATTCATCAGAAATATTTATGGAGAAATCGATTTATTCGCACTTCTATTGACTTTTGAAACTGATAGTTCTCGAATAGGTACATTTAAGATAGGTTCAATTAGTTTCCACTGTTCAAACAATGATATTCTTATTCAATTCAAGTAGTAGATCTGTAATGCGAAATTTCAATCTTTTGTCGTTAGGTATTTGGAACAGTCTGAATTGCGTTATCAGTTTGTCGATTTTCAGATTTAAATTGACATTGTAAGAAATCCGTGGTTTATACATCTTTCTTGTAGTATTGACAACATTGCGTATCAATCTGACAAGAAAATAACTAACATAACCTAAAATTTTAATATAGGTACACAGTGGAATATGCCCAATTGTCATGTCCAACTGACGGCTCAAACTTTCGTGAACGGACTATAGCAACTCTACTGAAACATAGAAACATATTATCTTTTATGAAAAATAGTTCATTTCAATCAAGAATTTATACTTCATTCTTAATGCGTTCGGCGAGAAGAATCGTTTATTAATCGAGCGATTAATATATGTACTTGTTGATTAAATTTAACTTCTTCTCACCTCATGTGTAGGTTTTGGATTCTTCCCAATAGACGTAGCAGTTTTCGTGGCGAAATAAAAACATTTGATGTAGGCGTTGCCTTTGCCATTGAAAACGAAACTGTTACTTCCAATGCCTTCCCAAGATGAAAAGGCATAATAGGCACATGCATTGAGATGTATCAGGTACATCATGTACATCAATGTTTTGGATATCCGTACAACATAAGGATTCTTCACCAATTTATCGATGAAGCTGACTAGTTTCCAGAAAGAGTGTACTTTCAACAATCTTGGCAAGCGAAGTACGACAAAGTCAGGCCCTGTGATGAAATAGAACACATCAAGGGGTAGGAGAGATATCACGTCCAACTGAAAATAAAACAAGGCGATTGTTTCAATAAGAAGGAAAATGCAACAGTAATTTTTTGCAATGAACTACTGTCCACTGAATAAATATTTTTTGGGTCAATTCAATTTGTCAGAAGCTTATTACATTTTAGAGCATGATGATGATCCATTACCTACCAACACCAATTAATCAATAATTTCGTCCGGCATTAAATCTCAAGTTCAAGTTTATTTTGCATAGAAATACATAATAGTACATATACACGTCAAATTCATTTATAACACATAACATATGGAATTGTACATACAATCAACAATAACAATAAATTACAAATTAGGAGCGCTGAAATTCAACTCATAAAATTGATCGTATCTATACAGTGCATGATATTTTAAAAATTCAGTGAGCTTAGCTTTGAAAACCTTCAAAGGAAGCAATCTCCAAGATTCGGGCAACTTGTTATAAAACTTCATGGCAAGATAGTTTGGACCACCATGTGACCTGCTCAATCTTAAAAAAGGTGTAACCAGGTTGTCTTTATTTCTGGTAAAATGGGAGTGCACACTGGAATGAGAAACCCAAACATTCACACTCCTATGTACATGCAGGAGACACTCAAGTACGAACATGCTGGGAAGCGTGAGGATTCCCAACCTACGAAATGAACCCCTACAGTATTCTCTGTAACCGAGACCGTCCAAGATTATCACCGCTCTACGCTGCAAACTGAAAATTCTCCCCACACCGGAGCAATTTCCCCAAAGCAAAATGGCGTAGCGAAGGTGCGATTCACACAATGAAAAATATGCAGTTCTATGTACCCCCAGAGATACAAAGGTAGAGAGATTTCTCAAGACAAAAATGTTTCTGGACAATTTAGTGGCCAACTGACATATATGAGAAGCCCATGTGAGCCTAGTGTCTAAACGAATACCCAGCACCTTTACATCACTAACATCAGCGACCCTACGAAGAGTGAAATGGAAACGGTGGTATCGTCCGCGAACAGAACGGTTAAACAATGGCCCAAATAATCGGGAAAGTCATTTTTAAAAATTAAAAATAACACAGGATCCAGTATTGAGCCCTGCGGAACTCCCACCGTTATATGTATATCAATCTACTTCTAAATAGACAGAATTGAAATACCTACTCCTCGAGGTGCCAGAGTCTGATATCTCGGTTAATTTTTTCAATGGTTCAAATAATTCCAATTGTTCATATCCAACATATCTCGTCCATGCATTCAACTTAGGAAATAGGAATCTTGGCTTAAGTCCTGAAGCCAAGATCTCCATTTCCTGGGATTCCAATTATTCTGGACTTCTAGTCATATGAAATTTATAGTTTTCAATTTATGCGCACTTGTTTCTAGATGAACAGCCTTCTATAAATTTTCCCTGATGTCTATAAATTTCGAATTTTAATCCGAGACTGTTAGGGAGGACTCGGTTGGACTAATTGATGAATAAAGGTAGGCAAAAGTAATTTCATCTGGTCGAAAACATTCTAACTTTCTACAGAATGAACTATAATGATTTGAAATTTTTTCCGAAAATTTTCAGTGCTATGAAAAAATTCGGCAGCTACTTGTTACGATACATAACTAACTAATGCAACAAAATGTGAAACAAGAATACTTTCCTGGCTTCGTTGCATATAATAGATTCGGATTTTTTTGATTAGGAAATACTATAGATACTAATTCACTGAATGCAACTGAATGCAAAAGTATAAATCGAAAATAATGTAGAAAAATATGAATATGTTCTTCGTGGAATTATCAGTTAATCAAGAATATAGTCACAACTCCGCAAAAATTCAAATGTTTATGATATTCCGATAAATTCAAATTCTCTGTGATAATTTTCTGGTTCCACGATACATTAACTTGACCTATTTCTTGTTTGAGTCAAAAGCTTTCGTTGCACGCTTTCTCATATTGAGAAAATTCATATTCATTGTTGTCCAAAATTTCTCTTCACGTCAGAAACGATTATTTCCTTCATATTTTCTGGTATAAAATACTCAAATAATTAGTTGATTTCACCAAGCAGAAATTTATCAATGTAGGTATCACGTACTCACTTTGAACTGTTTTCTCTTCAAGTAATTATTCCGGAGCAACGAAACATCAGTCACCCAGAAACCATCCTCTAGATACTTCACTTTGGGCTGTATCAAAAGAATATCTACTAAGTATACACAATCAGTCAAGTAGTCGAAGACCATCCAAATAATTCTATTTTCCGGAGTTTGATATGGAAAGGTACTTCGTAGTGGTATGACCCATGCGTTGTATAAAAACGTTATTGTAACAAAAAACATCCAGCCTGAAAGAATAAAGCGAAATTTGAAATTTGCAAACATTATGACATAAGGGGTTTTGAACTTGAAAATATGAAGTTCGATGAAGTTAAAGGAAGAAATAAAAAAAATACATCATAATCGAAATATTCAGTGTTGTTCATCAATTCAAAATTTCGTTATTCCACAAAATCACTTCTTGCATTGAAACCATTTATACAGGGTGTTTCATTGGGAAAGGGAAATACTTCACAGGTGCATAGGTGGCACCAAGACGGTTCTAGAGATACCCCATTTATTGGCTCTCACTGCCTTCGTAGCCAAGCTACAGGGTGTTTTATCAATTTTGCCCGTTTCTTCCTGACGCCGTACCAGACGAACCACCCGGTATATTTTCTTCATATTTGGCAAATATGTTCCTAATTGAGAGCCCAAACATATCATACAATAACCGCCTCGAAAATCCAGGTCCGGGTTAACAAAAAATTATGAATCGTTTGAATACTCGAAACATCACCCTGTACATCGGAATTTTGAAAATCTGTTTTAATATTCAAAAACACCACTAAAAACCAAACTGAGACTTGTACTTCAAATTTTCGCGCAGAAAGTTTTACTGTACAAATTTTCAGGTTAATAGTGAAGTTTTTAGGAACTTGGATACCCGAAAGTGGTTTGAAGTGACTTTTACAATGAATTCTCAACAATATTGAATCCATAATTATTTCAACATTACTTTGTAATTCATTTCCACATTGGTTTTCCTTTTTATAGCCGTATACTTGAAAATCCAGGTCCGGGTTAACGAAAATTATGAATCATTTGAATCCTCGAAACAACACCCTGTATATAGGAATTTTGAAAATCTGTTTTAAAATTCGAAAATAACACTAAAAACTGAACTGAGACGTACACATACAAATTTTCGCGCAGATAGTTTCAATGCACAAATTTTCAACGTAAAAGTGAAGTTTTTAAGAACTAAGATACCTGAAAGTGGTTTGAAGTAACTTTTGACAATGAATTATCAACAATATTGAATATCCATAATTATTTCAACATTACTTTGTAATTCATTCCCACATTAGTTTTCATTTATTGCGAAGTGAGTTCCATTATAACGTATAATAATTATGGATATTCAATATTGTTGAAAATTCATTGTTAAAAGTTACTTCAAACCACTTTCAGGTATCTTAGTTCTTAAAAACTTCACTTTTACGTTGAAAATTTGTGCATTGAAACTATCTGCGCGAAAATTTGAAATGTACGTCTCACTTCAGTTTTTAGTGGTATTTTCGAAATTTAAAACCGATTTTCAAAATTCCGATGTACAGGGTGTTGTTTCGCGGATTCAAACGATTCATAATTTTCGTTAACCCAGACTTGGATTTTCAAGAATACAGCTATAAAAAAAAACCAATGTGAAAATGAATTACAGAGTACTGTTGAAATAATTATGGATTCAATATTGTTGATAATTCATTGTTAAAGTCACTTCAAACCACTTTCGGGTATCCAAGTTCCTAAAAACTGCACTTTTACCCTGAAAATTTGTACAGTAAAACTTTCTGCGCGAAAATTTGAAGTATACGTCTCAGTTTAGTTTTTAGTGGTGTTTTTGAATATTAAAACAGATTTTCAAAATTCCGATGTACAGGGTGTTGTTTCGAGTATTCAAACGATTCATAATTTTTTGTTAACCTGGACCTGGATTTTCGAGGCGGTTATTGTATGATACGTTTGGGCTCTCAATTAGGAACATATTTGCCAAATATGAAGAAAATATACCGGGTGGTTCGTCTGGTACGGCCTCAGGAAGAAACGGGCAGAATTCATTAAACACCCTGTATCTCGGCTACGAAGACAGTGAGACCAAATAAATGGGGTATTTCTAGAACCGTCTTGGTGCCACCTATGCACCTGTGAAGTATTTCCCTTTCCCAATGAAACACCCTGTATACCCGAGCTTTGACGCATTCGCCATTTTGCGACTTATAGTGAAATATTATTTGTCACAAGATTTTCAATTCACAGAATAAACAAAACATCAACAAAACACCTTGAAACAATGATAAACAAGTTTATTAAATTGAATAACGTATCAAAATGAGACTAATTAGATATTCCACGATTTATTATTATGATTTTTGAATGTTGAAGCTGCGAACAATGATAAAAAATTGTTTCAACATACTTTTTCTTTCACATTGAAATCGTTAAAAGAGAAAGAATATAAGAATGCAATCTAAAAAACAATCCGAGGATAGTTTTTTGAGGGGTGGTAATTACAAACAAAATTTTAACGACATATTCTCATATAGTTTTTACTGCATTCAAAATTTTTTTTTTATTTGAACTTTCTACCATGTCTGAGGGCCGAAATATTGGCTGTATGGGACATCTTGGGACACCCTGTATTTCCAATGGTTACTTATAATAATTAATCAAGTAATCAATGTAGCCTTCTTTTAATGGTTATCACATGACAAAACGAAGAAAAAAGATGAAATGTCGTTACGTCAAAGCTACTTAGAACTCAATACCAAAATAATTCTAAAATTAATTATTTATTTTATAGAATAACAATATTTTCAATGAGCAGAAATTGAATTTGTAAGATTTTTATCTCACCAAATCGAAAGTTTTGAATAAATAAGTTTAGGTACCTACACATCTCTAGAATTGAATTATTAGGAATAACTTTCAATTCAAATCGAGGCAATGATGTTATATTTGATGAATTTCCCCTGGATATCGGACAATTGGTATATCTGGTTTCAAATATATGGCTAATCGACTCATAGGTACTGAAGTAGATATTTCAAGAATAGGGTCAAATAGATTGAATCAATAAAAAAACCTTCGATTTGAACTCACTGCATGAAATAAAAATTTAAGAAATGTCCTGATCAGGAGCTTTTAAGTGCTCGTTCTTTGGTGGAGCAATAAGACTAATACCTCAAATGACCAAATATATAAATGCAGTATCTCAGCACAATCGGAATTATATTCAAGAAATTATTCGAAAAATCAAGTATGTGAAAAATAAATAATTAAAAAAATTTAATTCTATGGTTCTGATGATGCGATTCTCTTGAAATTACGCACGAACATTCAGTATATCAGTCTTGATCAACAAAATAGATTTCACTTGAAACGGATATCCTGTTATGGAAATATGAAGATTCTTTTTTTCAATATTCCAATTGAATATTCTATGGTTCTGTTATTACTATGGTCACAAAATTTTGCATGAGGCTTATTATAAGCATCTTGCATATGGCCGCAACATTTCATTTCAATGGGTTCCGTTCTGTCTTAGAGATATTGAGGAACAAACATTTTTAATGGCCATATTTTATGGAACACCCTCAAGGATATAAGCTTCTCTGATTCTGAATCACTATGAATAAAACAATTTTTAGATCAGTAATTCTTACCTAAGTAGAATTTTCCATTAGGATCTAATGTGCACAATACGAAAGAGTTCGTCAAATTATTGCAAAAACTATTATTTGTTATTTTAGTTTCAGGTCCCGTATTGTTGAGTATATTCTTTTTTTGTGGTGTTTGAATATTGGAAGAAGGTCTTGTGCTGAATGATGTTTCATTAGACGTTTCTCCACTGCTTATAGACGATGGAGTACCAGGCGCCTCAATTCTTTCTTTTGCTGCTTTTGTCCTACTTGAGAAAGCCTCGACTAGATGCCTTATCCTGTCTTCAATGAATTGCCGATTTGGATAACTGAAAATGATGAAACTTTGAATGCAATTGCAAGAAAAAATTACGATTTTGAAAACCCGAAATAAAAAAATTAAGAAAAAACCTGAGCTTTTGAACACTCGATCTTTGGTGGAGCAATAAGACTATTACCACATAATTTTGAATGAGATTGATACCAAATATAGAAATGCAGAATCTGAGCACAATCGGATTTATATTCTGAAAATTATTCAAAACATGAGATATGTAAAATATGAATAATTACAAAGATTGAATTCTATGGTTTTAATGATGCGGTTCTCTTGAAATTTTGCGTGAATAGTATAATAGTTTCCATTCTCAAAATAAATTTCACTTGAATCGGATATTGTGTTATGGAAATATAAAGATTTTCCTTTTCAATATTCCAATTGAATTTTCTATGGTTCTGATAAAACTATGGCAACGAAATTTTGGATGAACATTCAGAGTATCGATCTCCATTCACAAAAAAAACTCACTTGAATCGAATATCTTTTTAGGGAAATATAATGTTTTTTTTCAATATTCCAACTGAATCTTCTGTGGTTCTGTCCACACTATGGCCACAAAATTTTGTATGAGGCTTGCTAACCGCATCTTGAATTTGGCCGTGACATTTCATTTCGATTGGTTCCGTATTTTCTGAGATATTGAGGAACAAAATTTCGAATGTCCGAATTTTATGTAACTCCTTGTACGATTTGTCATTTCTAAATCCGCAAGTTACTCTGTCTCACCCTGTATTATACTTACTCATTCTGGAAGTTGCTGATTGCAGATACATCATCTCTCACAATTTGATTTCCATTGAATTTATTTTCAAGACATGCTACATTTATGTTGCTACTATTCTCTTCCAGTGGTTCACTACACCAAGAACGAGTTGAACAAATTTTTTTCTTGTTTACTTGGTTTAATGTATTTTTTTCTGGATAAACCATACTGCTCTGAAAAGAATTAAATGTGATAAGTACCAGAGCTGTACAGAAAATGTCCAAAAATTAATGTTTTGGGGGAAATGAGATGAATTCAGGAGCTGCTCGGGCTTATTATATCTGTATTAAATGAACTTGCATTTGAAGCGCACTAAATGTCGAGAAAATCTGGGAAAAAAACTAAATTTGATCATAATCATCTACAGGTTGTTCCAAAAACACCTCGTCAAAACGAAAACTGGATGTAATTCGAGTTGTGATATATCTAATAGAAAAAAATCGTTGACACCTAAAGGAGTATCACAGTTTTCCTGATATTTGATGTTTCATATTTTTCCCTTCAAAATACCCTTTCTGCAGTCGTAGGGTAGCATTTGACACTTTTCAAACCAGTGGTTTTCCATGAATATTTTTGGATGATCTATTCAAGTTCTGCGTTGAGAATCACACCCCTTACAGGGGTTCTGAGAAATATCAGTTAAAATATGGAGTGAGGTACTCATTCCAAGTTTCAATTAATAATTTTTTTCATTATTATAATCTGGTAGATAATGAAGTCACTGGTGGATTTGAGTTTGTATTCCAATAGTTCCAATGCCTCAAGATTTGCTGATTTGTCGGCATAAAACTATAACGTGCGAATTTTCACTAAACGCGGCCCTGCCGCTCTCAACAGCTGTGGTGCTCTACAAGGCTCTAGAAAGTTTGCGATGCCGAGACAAATGCTTCACGTCTGGAATTCTCTCGAATAGTCTAGGTAGTTCTAGACGGGTCGGCCCGCATATTAAGACGCGCGCGTTGGACTTACGGACAGTTAGGGACCCCGCAGACTGCAGACTTTTAATCGGTCGATAGTTTAGGTGAGTTGGGCTGAAAGTGCGCACACCGAGCAACTTAACTTAGTTGGCTCGGTGTGCGCACTTTCAGCCCAACTCAACTGAACTATCGGCCGATTAAAAGTCTGCAGTCTGCGGGTCCCTTACAGTACAGTTATGAATCAGTAGATCGCTTTATACCGAACTGTTCGAAGTGAAAATAAATCTGCAAGTGTGTAAATAAGTTAGTGTTAGTTATTGTGAATAATTTAATGTTAGTTATTATTATTATTTAAGTAGTTCTGTGAATAAATTGATTATTCAGCACGGAAAACCTTTCATTTAACCTCGAATACGTTGCAAAATAATAACTCATCGTAGATCCAAAAAAAAGTAAGCGTGTGGTGCACCAACAAGACAAGCAACTTTTGGAAATGGAGTTTCTCCTCAAATTGATTTGCAATAAATAAAAAATAATTTTTTTGATACCTCTGGGACCTTTTATCTTACAGAAAACAGCTTTCGTAGGCATTTTCTGAACGTAATAAGCTATGTTTTGTGCGGATTTTTTTCTCTCAAGTCTTAATTAGTGAAGGTTTTGAATGGTTAGCGGTATTTTTCCCACAAAGAGTATACGCTAATGGAAACATTTCTATTTTTAAGACTCCCATCTGAACCATCAATGTTTTTTAGACAAAAAAGGTTATTCAAGTCATAAGATCAACCGTTTTCGAAAAAAATCAACAGTTATGTTGACATGATAACCTGGGGAATTTTTTCGTGTAGAAAACATTGGCGGTTCAAACCTTCACCAATTAAGACTTGAGAAAAAAATTTCGCACAAAACATAGCTTGTCATGATAAGCAAATGCTCAAGAGAACTGTTTTCTTTGGGATAAAAGGTACCGGAGATATTCACAAAAAACTATTTTTTTTCAATTGCAACACCATGTATCTCGAAAACGGTGCATTTTAGAGGGTTAGTTGAAGGAATCTTTTTTTCATATTTGTGGACGAGCTCTAATATCCTGAAGTCCTGCGCATATGTTAAGGAACATCCTATACTATGTTTGAGTAAAAAACTGAAAATCTAATATCTAATAGCTATAATGAAAAATATTAAGTAGGTACCATTAGATTAGATTAATTAAATTGAAAAATATACATCAAACACTCTGGCCGAAGATCAAAATAAGTTCGGAGAATAATCGAGGTAGATGATGGTTAACCTAACATTTCCCGCCTAAATTTGATACCTTTATTTTGAACACCTCGTGGCTATTTAAACGTAGGTACCGAACATGAAATTTCTTCCGGATGCGAAAATCACTCTTTCAATCACATTTCTAGCCAATCAAAATCTCGTTTAAATCCGGAAAAACCAAATCGCACTGTTTACCCAACTTCGACGGCAACACAGAAAAGAACAATGTGGAAAACTGAACTGCTCAAGACTGCTCGTAATAATATAAAACAGCCCTGGCAGCTCCGCCCGTAACTGATTTGAGTGAATTGCGCCAATACATTAAGAATTCAGAAGAGGTGGAAGCAATTACGTTAAGTAGCTTTACCTTTTTGAAGCGATAAATGGTTTCCATTTCTATATGAGCTGATCACTTAGATTTGCATGTTATGGGAGGATGACCGGCTGGTGCGCCGTAGATTTTCCGGAGGACTGTGCGCACCCCAACTGTTTTCCAGAGGTTACTACGTTTGAATTTGTGTGTATCGATCTGATATTCTGATGGCAATGAAGACATTTGCTATAAAGCTCGATGTCAACGAGGATGACCTCAGATTTATTTTTGGTTCAGGTACATCTGCCGGCACTAGAATTGATTTGCTTGTTCAGGGTGAGCAAAATTGGTGCTACATGAACTAAAACTTTTTAACCCGAAGAGATAGAGAAAAATGAATGGCGTCTTAAAGTCCTCTTTTTTCGAGAAACTGATAATTCCATCAACTGCATTCCTATATCATCTCCCATTTCCGAGTTAAAGGCCAAAATTGAAATTTGGGCGATTTCAACTTTGATTATCACCGTTTCTGTTTATGGTAGGATGTTGAAATAAAAACATCAAACAGGAACTTTTCTGATATCAATACGCGTATTCTGATTTTTTCTGAGAGGTTTATTCATTTAAAGATCAAATTATTTATTTTTAGAAAAATTCAGAGTACGTCACTGGATTGCTATCAGAAAAAATGTTGTATAATGTTTTTATTTCTACATCCTAGCATAAACAGAAACGGTGATAATGACCAAAGTTGAAATCGCCCAAATTTCAAATTTGGCCTTTAACTCGGAAATGAGAGATGATAGAGGAATACAGTAGATGGCACTTTTCTGAGAGCAATCTAGTGGCGTACCTACTTTGATTTTTTTTAAGAGGTCTATTTATTTTTAGAAAAAAATATTTATTTCTGGAAACATTCAGAGAACGCCACTGGAATGCTATCAGAAAACTGCCTGTTTAATGTTTTATTTCAACATCCTAGCATACACAGAACCGGAGATAATGACCAAAGTTGAAATCGCCCCAATTTCAATTTTGGCCTATAACCCGGAAACGAGAGAAGATAGAGTAATGCAGTTGATGACATTATCAGTTACTCGAAAAAAGAAGACTATAAGTTGCCATTCATTTTCTCTATCTCCTCGGATTAAAAAGTTTTAGTTTATGTAGCACCAATTGTGCCCACCCTGTCCAGATATCATTATGAATTTGTGGTCACCCAACGCCTGGGTCTCTGGGTGTTATTTCGGTTTAGGCGTAGATTGTACTTACATAATCAGAATAAACTTTTGAATTTTCTGTCTGTCAGGACAGTACAAATGAGCCATAATTCGCATAGCACCAATTGCCTCTGATAGATGGCACTAAGGCAACTGATATACAGATGATTCCAAAACCTCTACAGGAGCTGGCGCTGGGATATACGGGCCAAGTACCATGTGCGCACTGTCGCTAGGCTCCTGATGTATGAGCGTCTTCCAAGCGGAAATCTTAGCTATTGAAAGATGTCTAGATATAAATCTAAAAAGAAACTATTAGAAGTGCGATATAGCGCCATACACTCAGATAGTCAAGCTGCTATTAAAGCACTGAACTCCTACGTCGCGTCATCGACTCAAAGATGATCTGGGAGTGCCGGAACAAACTCAATAAGGTACAAGCAAGAAAAATAAGGTCTTTTAATCTCAGTTCCAGGTAATTAGGGAATCAAAGGAAACGAAGAGGCTGATACACTTGTCACAGAGAGTGTACGAATGTCACTCATTGGCCCAGAACCATTCTGTATTATAGGTAAATGTACCTATAAGGAGTTTCTGGAGAAGGAGAAAGCCGAGAGGGAAAAACTCTTGCGGAATCTCCCAGAGATGGATTATTCCACTAAGTTCTCTCGAAACAGCAAGATCGAAAAGATATCTGGATCTTGGTAAGAAATAATACACCTCCTCACTGGCTTTCTTACAGGACACTGTCACCTCAGGAAGCACCCGTTGAGGATGGGATTATCGGACACTGATGACGAGTGTAAGTTCTGTCGAGAGGAGGAAGAAACCCCCATTCACCAAGTCACGGAATGCTTTGGCATTGCGAGCCTGAGGAGAAAATACCTTGGGCGAGAAACTTGTGAGAGTGAGGAACTAGTCTCGTTGACGCCTTCACAGATATTAGATCTCTGGACCTTGAGGTCGCAGTGAAGTGTAGCCCCTTTTTAAACTAAACTGAAGGCAACAGATAACATTTCATTGCAAAACGAAGACTATTGGGAGCTGTGAGCAATCCCTCAAATAACCGGCGAAGTACAACAAGCTAGTTCTATGAATATTTCACCAAATTATGAAATGAGTAAAACTTTAGCCCTTCCTTATCCATAGAACATTCGTTAGTTGTTCATATTCGTACGCGACCGCAATGAACTTGAAGGGACTAGTAAGGAGAGATATATAGATGGCTATCCTTCCGCGTTCACGATTAAGAGGTCGTAGCGATAGGAGAGGCTAAGCTAAGAGCTAAGAGGGTTTCCTTCACTTCCTACTCACCCGAAAGAGATTGTTGTTTGCTCCCTCAAAAGGGAAGGCTGAGCAAGCTTACTGGGTTTCTTACAGGATACTGTATCGCATCTGAGGAAGATTCCTAAGGAAGTCTAGTCTATCTGCAGATTAAAGAGTAATCAAACGCAAATAGAGGCCGAACTCGAATAAAGTTTCCTTCATTTGGACATCTGCTCATGCGCATTAAAGACAGATTATAGAATGGCCTTTAATAAAATACATGTGCTAGCTAGACGATATAAGAGCAAAGTTTGGTTTGCGCCAACATATCATTAGCATTTTATGTGCTTGATGTTTTTGTGGTCGATTTACATATCTTCAGATATCAGAGATCTCCTTACCGATCTATCTTGTGTAGGATATATTCATCTCACAGTATTTTGGAATAATCTCAGGAATGATCTTAGACAAAAGGAGGTCGTCCTCATGAAAAGAATGCATATTTATCACTTCGTTTATTCACATACATATAGTTTTATAAATATACAAAACAGAAAAACAGAAATTTAGAACCTTGCAGCAAGGGAATACCGAATTTTGAAGAGGTAATTTACCGGGGTTGTAGAAAAGTGAAAAACAATTTTCAGTCTAGTGGCTTCCTTTGGCTACAGCAAGGAAACTGGACCTGAAAACAAACAAAGGAATTGTTACAAAACATAAAATAAGTTTGTCGCACTCAATTTGCTTTTCATGGTCTTCAGTTGGTAGTGCATGTTAAAGAATAATCATGATTTTCATTGTGTGGTGAAAAAGTTTCATCATTTCGAAGCAGAATCTTACATTGAAAAAAAAACTTGTGAAATGAATGGGATTCAATTACTTGGATTAACAAGATCAACAAATTAAAAATCTTTAGTGGAAAAAAATTGAAGCAGAATTAAATTACCTTTTTGTGTCAGGTGGCTTCCTTTACCTTCAGCAAGGAAACTGGACCTGTAAACAATGAAAAGAATTTTGTTACATGATATAAATTTTAAGTCCTATTCAAATTGATATTTATTGTCTTCAGTTGGTAGTGCATGTTAAAGAATAATCATGATTTTCATTCTACGGTGAAAAAGTTTCATCATTTCGAAGCGAAATTTTGCGATATAACCTACATATATTTAACGTATTCACTTTGAAAGATTCAAGCTCCTGACTTGCGCTAAATGCTTGTTACTATGAAACATGAAGAATAAGAGTGAATAAAGTACAAGTTTGAATAAAACTGGAAGTCGGGAAAGGAAAATCACCACAGTAATTGACTAATTTGGGATTATGTGGTTCGATTCTTCGATGTTTTCATAATATCCACTATTTGAGAGAACATGAAATGTAAACAAAAAACCACAAAAAGGACTCGACTCACTCGAGCTGTTCGAAGCAACTCGCCCAATAAAAAGAAATTATTATTGCTAACAAGAATTAAACCAAACGAACACGTATGCCTACTGATATTCTGAGGTCTCATCGAACAACTAAAAGTGGTTACTGAGTGTCAATAAACCGAGTCGATACTTGCGAAAAATCAGCTAAGCGTGTTTCGGTGAAATTTTATGTCATACAGGGGTAGGTATACGGCAAAAACCTTACAAATTTGTAAAAGTAAACTATTGTTTTGCATTCTTAGACTGCGCCTTACATTGGTGGTGAAGGGCAGGTGGAGTTACAAATTGATTTACCCCATCTGAGAAGTGAATTACATACCAATATGTATGCAATGCTTTTCAACTGGGGATAACAGATGAGAAAACGAAGAATTACTTATGTTAGTTTTTCACAGTGAAATCACACTTATCAGAAGCTTTCCACTTTTATGTGAATCAGGGGTAGGTATACGGCAAAAACCTTACAAATTTGTAAAAGTAAATTTTTGTATTGCATTCTTAGACTGCGCCTTACATTGGTGGTGAAGGCCAGGTGGAGTTACAAATTGATTTACCCCATCTGACAAGTGAATTACATACCAATATGTATGCAATGCTTGTCAATTGGGGATAGCACTCAGAGTAAGATAGAGATGACCTTACGCGTGAATAGTACCATAATCAACCAAGCATTAGAGTGAGATGGAAAGCATTTCACTGCCGCACTGGGGTGAAGTAAACAACAGGTTAGATTTTCATTTCTACAATTCCTGAATATAATACAACATTTTCGTAATTTTGCCATAGCTATAATTACCGGAATAGCCTTAAGCAACAATAAATTGCCACTAAATCAGTAAAATAATTCAGTTTATGAACGTCAAATCGAAATGAAAATGTTAACACATCGCATCCAGAAACTGAACAGTAACAGACGATGTTGACAAACTGACAGAATGGTCCGTAACAGACGCAAACCGTCGGGATAAATATCTAGTTTACTGCCCAGTTACCGATTTTCAAAATGTTGGGCATATTGTTTCGTTACGATGTTGTGATGCCACAGTTTCAATTTGAGCACTGGCAAATCAAAACTTCCCGAGAAATTTGAAAAAGACTTACTATAAATCGTTCATTATCCAAGTGTCACTTTTCTTAATTAGAGCCAGATTTTTTTAGTGAAAAATAAGTGTTTTTTGGCGATTCCCACTCCTATAAATACATGGCACTATTCCTATTTTAACTAACCTAACCTAATCAAGCTAACCTATTACCTTAGGTTAAGTTAGGTTAGCTAAGATAGGAACAGTACCAAGTATTTATAAGAGTGGGTATCACCCGAAAACACTTATTTTTCACTAAAAAAAACAAAGGTTTGGCTCGTATTAAGACAAATGACACCTGAATTATGAACGATTTATAGATTTTTTTTCGATTTTCTCGGGAAATATTGATTCGTCAATGCTAAAATTGAAACTGTGGCATAACATCTTAACGAAACAATATATATTTGAAAATCGGTAACTGGGCGGTAAACTAAATATTTACGCCGTTATATATTATATCAGAATAGGGGAGCAGTGGACCAATTATCCCAATACGGAATGAACATACCATACGGAACGAGTTTGCAACGCTGGAATATTGCATAAACAGAGTCTACTTGGCGGCATAACAATTGCGCGAAGGCATCCCAGGTTTACTTTCTACTCTTACGCCAAGCAACAGAGCTACAAATGATTAGTTTATTGACAAAAATACTACCTGGACGCCACCTGTGCCATTCCGTGCAGGACAGTCCGTAGTTTATTCCCACCATGTTTTAAACACGAAAATGCAATTTTTTTATTTGTTATTAACAAAAAACAACAAAAATACGCGTTCTTTTTAGTTTTTTCGTTGCAAAATGGAAACTATTGATGCAGTGATAACGTTGCAATGGGATGAATTGTAGAGAATTACATTGTGAAGAGAATGGTGGGTCAAACGATCCGATCGAATAATTAAAACTGGAGAAAAGCGGAAAAAACCGGAAAATTGCGTGTTTTTTCTTTTAACTCATAACTCTGCCATTTTGCAATATTAAGAACTGAAACTTCACACGATAGTAGCTATTGACGTGCAATTCATGTGTGCCAAAATTGGATTCGGTCGGATAAATAGTTTTCACATAATTCCCATTTGAATTTTTTTTTGACATATTTTCGCGGAGAGCTGGATGCGTTTGAGGTCGTCCGATTGAAATTAAAAAAATTGATTTGGAGAGAAGACGTGATCAGTAACAAAATGTCTATTCTGATTTTTCGATAAAACGCGTTTAAGTGTGTTGAAAACTAGTGAGAACATGAGGGAAAACGGCCGACCGAGCGAGAGCGGTCGAGTGGAGAGGAAATAAGCGAATCGAGGGGAAACGTATATGTGTACAACATTTGGTGCGCTCTGCGACCGTTGGCTTCCGCGGCGTTTCCCCTCGATTCGCTCATTCCCTCACCACTCGACCACTCTCGCTTGGTCGGTCGTTTTCCCTCATGTTCTCACTAGTTTTTAACACACTTAAACGCGTTTTATCGAAAAATCAGAATACACATTTTGTTACTGATCACGTCTTCTCTCCAAATCAATTTTTTTAATTTCAATCGGACGACCTCAAACGCATCCAGCTCTCCGCGAAAATATGTCCAAAAAAATTCAAATGGGAATTATGTGAAAACTATTTATCCGACCGAATCCAATTTTGGCACACATGAATTGCACGTCAATAGCTACTATCGTGTGAAGTTTCAGTTCTTAATATTGCAAAATGGCAGAGTTATGAGTTAAAAGAAAAAACACGCAATTTTCCGGTTTTTTCCGCTTTTCTCCAGTTTTAATTATTCGATCGGATCGTTTGACCCACCATTCTCTTCACAATATAATTCTCTACAATTCATCCCATTGCAACGTTATCACTGCATCAATAGTTTCCATTTTGCAACGAAATAACTAAAAAGAACGCGTATTTTTGTTGTTTTTTGTTAATAACAAATAAAAAAATGGCATTTTCGTGTTTAAAACATGGTGGGAATAAACTACGGACTGTCCTGATCGGAATGGCACAGGTGGCTTCCAGGTAGTATTTTTGTCAAGGAAATATCTCTATTGCTTGGCCTATCTGAGGGATGGCAAATGAGAAAACGAAGAATTCCGTTAGTTTTTCACAGTGAAATCGCACTTTTCAGAAGCTCTCCACTTTAATGTGAATCATGGAAAGGTATATGGCAACAAATATGAACAAGTAAATAAAATTGTATTGCAATCTTAGACTGCGCCTTACATTGGTGGTGAAGGGCAGGTGGAGTTACAAATTGATTTACCCCATCTGAGAAGTGAATTACATACCAATATGTATGCAATGCTTTTCAATTGGGGATGGCAAATAGTGAATAAAATAATTACTTACAATCCATCTATTTGGACCTTGCACGCATCTTCCTGCGCTTACGCTTCAACCTACGCATACGCTTCTTTCTCCACTGAAAAGAAAAATAAGGTAAGACAAGTTGAATATGAATTGCAACTGAAAATAGAATATATAGAATAGGATATGAAAATGAAAACAAGTAAAGAGAGAAAAATATTATTCAAAAAACATATTCTGACTCTTCTATACTGAATATCTTCAAGTTAGAATTTTCAAGAAGACAGATGATTTGATTATTAATGACTGAATATACTGTTAAGATCAAAACATAAGAGCGTAATAAACACTAGCTAACAAAACAAGAACGATATAGAAATAGTTAAAACATTTTTTAAAAGTGTAGCCAGCAGAAAAGAAGTTAACAAAATTAAAACTATTTGTTTTAAAAGTACCACCAGCAATAATATATTTTTAGTACTTTAAAGGAGCCAAACTATGATATAGATAATATCAAACAAACCAATTACAACGAAGGGAAACGCATTTGCCTCGCTGTAATGAATAAAGGTAAACATGCATTATTATAAATCGTTTGGAATCATTCTGCGGGAATCAAGATTCAAGAAAGCCGTGAAAGATCAGTTTATTCAAAATAAAATCGTTGGGAGGCTTCAAGTTATAGGTAATACAACTTTTACCACGCTTGTGTAACCGCTTCAATAGCAAATAATCAATTCAATAATCGAGCATGGTATATTTCCGAGCCGACAACTAATTCTAACTACAATAGCTTACGAAACACATATTTGATACTTCATTAACAATTATTCTTTGCAAAATCACAAATAAAATATTGGTTAAAACAAATTCAACGTTGCTAAACGGTGGGAAATATTATGTTCGGTAACCTTATTCAGTCTGACGGGGCATAACAAATTATTTATAAAATTATCAATAGTAGTGGGTACACAATAATAAAACTACCAGATTAATTAAATAATAGTAAAAAAATCTTACCTTAGCTCTCATTATACCTTTCAATCAGTCAACTGATGACCTGTATAATTCGAGAATTTTTGTGAATCTGAAAATTTTCCAGAAACAAGCAAAGAATGAAGTTTGTAGTTTGACATTTTAGGAATGAAAAAGAACTGTCATAATGTTCTTCTGAAATTGGTCTTAGTGATCTACTTAATTCTAGTGATATCTATATAACAGAATAAAAAATTCAGCTTGATCAATTACCTGATAACAAAAGCTTTAAATAATAATACAATTCAATTATTTAAATTTTTTCTAGTGATTTATGATGAGATAGCCCTGGCGCCAGGCACAGTAAAAGAAGAAATTCAGATCAGATCCAATTCTATGAGTTAACCTAAATTCCAGTAGATCTACCGTTGTAGTTTTTTGAAACCTTTTTTTAATGATAATCAAAAACAAATTAATAAATGTTGGGTACCCAAAAATTGTTCTAGTGTATTTGTACATATATTCAACATTTTTCACCGAATCTGCAAATTCAGTATGTTCGGAAACACTGCCTGAAATTGGGAAATTTATTCGCAGATATTCTTTTTGTAGCCGGTTTTATGTGCTAATGACCCAAGTGTTGATTACATTATTCTTAGAATAAAACACCATTATGTCGTTTTGTATATCCAAAGGTAGCAATTTTAAAAGAGACACTCTACACTTTTTGTATGATAAATATGTCAATGAGGATTCTACAAGTGAGTTCTAATTCTTTTGTCCGATACAAAATTTGTCTATTTCAAATATTTTTCAGAAGCAGCAGATGTCTTTGGAGGAATCGTATCAAACTTACATTATGCCTGGCTTGTTCGGAAATCAAGAATTGTTGTAGTAAATTGTAAAAATGCTTCGAGAGTGGGTTCGTGGGATTTTGGTAATACACTACAAGATGATACTGTTGAGATCAATAAAGTGGAAGAAATTCAAAGACCAAATGGCAAAGAACCCCACTTGATTATATCCTTAAATTGTGAGACAAGAGGGGGTATGATATGTATATTTGATTTTGTTGGATCAAAAGTAATCAGGGCAATTCAAATTGGTGATAATGTAAGTATGCAGTTATAAAGTTCAACCAATGAAACTGGCATATATTATGAAAACAATAAAAATTAGAGCAATATAATGAGGTAGTTCGATTCAGCAATACGTTTGATTCTTTTAGAATACTTGTAACAAGTGTTCAGAACAAAGGACTGGGACATAAAATACCCTTTTGAATCATTTCTTAGTTACAAATGAAGAAAACCTTTACCAGCTAAATAGACTAATAAAAGCATTTGATTTTCTGTTTACAGAAAGTTTAAAAAGAAGAAACTTAAGAAATTATGTTTACATCTTAAAGATACACTAGAAATTCTTCGATCTACTGCTCGATAATTTTTTTATACTGATAAAATACAACTTTTATAACTACAACATTGAATCTCTTTCTGAGTGTTCATCTTTTATTTTTAGATTACTAGTGTACATGTTATCGACAGAGGACAAGATTTGTTCAGTTTATCAGGACCATTAAGAAATTTTGATGGTGTTCTGGCAGTTGGCACAGTTGGAGGAAATGTTTATATTTTGGATATTTGTAGGCAGTTATGCTATGAAGGTAGCATGTTCAAAATCATCATGATTTTGCTATTTATTTATGCATTACTATTGTAGGTTTCAATTCAGTGGAAACTAGAGATGAAATGAATCCATGCCAGATAAAAATAATAACTGCGGGGAATCTATTGGATTTGGAAAACTGCAAGAAAATAGCTTTATGTAATGAATCACATTTAGCTATTTTTCTCAATGGTAAGTCTGATGCTCAATGATTATTTATTCATGGAGTGAACATGAAGATTTTTGCAAAATAATGAGGTACATTTATACTTCCGTGTTAACTCAAAAGGGTGTATCTGAGTGATACTTGTTTTAGATAAAATGCGATTTTCTGTTACAATATTAGCTATCTTGGTTTCCCAAACTGTCCTGATATTTAATTGGTGGATATATCTGAACAAGTACCTATTAGATTGCAAATATCCATACACCCTGTAGAATACAGAAAGCAATTCAAGTGATTAATATTTCGCTTAACTGTAATATTACTAAAATATCATGATAATAAGTCAATGTCTTTCTGCGTATGTGTACAGAACGGCCTTGAACAACAACTTTTTAACCCTAAGGGTTAGTGAAAACTGAATGGCACATTTTTTTAGAAAAACTTGTTATGGCGTCAACCACATTGCTCTATCTTCTTTTGTTTTCAAATCATAGGCCAAAATTTACATTTGGGCAACTTTGGTCAGTATCTCCGTTCCTGTTTGTGATATGAACTTAAACAATAACATTTCAGAGACATTTTTCTGATAAGAATCCAGTGGCTGAGTCAAATTTTTGTTTTCTGATTTATAACATAAATTTTGTTTTGTCTCATTCACTGCGTTCGGCAATTACATCGGACGTGTCGGATTGCTCGGAATCGTTCGGTAATTGCGTCTGGATGTAGGGGAGGTAAATCTGTTTCGTTCGGTAATTGACATCTGGACCGTCCGGATGAAATCTTTTTGCTCGGCCTCGAGAGACGGAGGAGAAAGATTAATCTGTTAATGTGAGGTTAGGTGTTACTTGTGTTATAAACAATAACAACAAGATAATCTACCTATTAGTACCTAGTTTTGATTTGTTCGCTACGGATTCTAACTATTGGATTGCTGTATGTTCTGTATTTATTTCTGGCCGATTTTGAAATGGATTTGCGAGAAGAAGAGCAGCAAAAAATATACAAAATCTGCGTAAGTGAGGATGAATTTACTCGATTTAGTCGACAAAGGAAATAAGTGTATAGAGAATAGATAATCTTGAAGAAGTGATGTAATTTTTATATTGTTTTGAAATACATATGTATTAAGAAACTTGTAGTTCCTATGTAAGATTATGACGAAATTGCAATAAATAAGTATAACTTATTTTGCTAAAAGTATGTTCTGTTATTAATGCTATCCCTGGATCTTCTTGAAATTCTGACATTTCTATCAAATTCAATTCACAAACTGTGAATTTCTCTCTTTCGAAATAATTTTATTTTCACAACAGATCTGGAATTCGAATTTGATAGCACAATAATTATAGATAAATACATTGAATATCAATAACTAACATCTGCAAAATGATTTTTTCATTTCAAACCGTTCAGGAAAAGCTTGGAAAATGTGGTTTGTAGTTGTAAACCATGGAGGTATCCATGTTGTAAACAAATACCAGAACAATCTTAAGAAGTCGATTTGTCAGTTGTCAATCCTTTAGCTCTAGATCGTTCGATAATTCCAGATTTGTCAGACATATCTGCAGTCACGTGACAAAAAATCTGTCCGATCTGGGATGTAATTGCCGAACGCGTCTATGGGAACTAAATCTATATTAATATAACAGGATCTATGGTTACCGTCAAAATGCAATTATTTCAAACGGCTGCACCAAATTGGATAATTCTTTTTTTGTTGTGTTCATAATTGCTAGGGCAAGGTTTATACAATAAAATATTTCCAAAAAAAATGTTCAGAAAAAAATAAAAGGCTCTATTTTTTCTTACGACCAATCAAGCAGTCATAGAATACATATTTATAGGTTATAATGATTTTGACATTTGGACAAAAAGTGAAGTTACATCGAGTGAATCGAAAATTTAAAATTTTAATCAGAAATAACGTATGAATTAACATACTATACAACAATTTTTTACTTGTGCCATATTTTACAAATTGTAAACCTATGATGTATGAATGTATTTTTTATTGCCTGATGCCCGTATGTTTATGATCACAAATCAGATCAACAGATAGCGCTGTAGTCGTTATCTAGGTTATCCATCTATTCTGCAACTAAACGGTTGGATCGAATTGAATGAATTTTTGCGTATGCAGAACCACGTCTGTTGGGTCCGCTAGTATATTATATTCAAAAACTGAAATATGTAAAAACTTGACAATTAAAAAAATTTAATTTTATGATTCTTATGATGCTATTTTCTTGAAATTCCGCATAAACATTCAGTATATCAATCTTGATTCACAATATGCTTTTCACTTGAATCGGATTTCTTGTTATGGAAATATACAGGGTGTCCTATTACTCGACGTCAACCCGGAACCGGGTGAAAAGGCAAGTAATGCTGGTTGTCAGATAAATATAAAAAAAATCTAAGTTGCATGATTTCAAAATAATGCGCATTTAAAAAACACGCAAAATTCCACACCCTCTGACAGTCTTTTCGCTCCTGTTGCCACAAATATCAACTTTTTCCAACTTTTTTCTTTGCTGTGTAACCTTGAATAATGCTTGTTTTAGATAAAATGCGATTTTCTGTTACAATATTAGCTATCTTGGTTTCTCAAACTGTCCTGATATTTAATTGGTGGATATATCTGAACAAGTACCTATTAGATTGCAAATATCCATACACCCTGTAGAATACAGAAAGCAATTCAAGTGATTAATATTTCGCTTAACTGTAATATTACTAAAATATCATGATAATAAGTCAATGTCTTTCTGCGTATGTGTACAGAACGGCCTTGAACAACAACTTTTTAACCCTAAGGGTTAGTGAAAACTGAATGGCACATTTTTTTAGAAAAACTTGTTATGGCGTCAACCACATTGCTCTATCTTCTTTTGTTTTCAAATCATAGGCCAAAATTTACATTTGGGCAACTTTGGTCAGTATCTCCTTTCCTGTTTGTGATATGAACTTAAAACAATAACATTTCAGAGACATTTTTCTGATAAGAATCCAGTGGCTGAGTCAAATTTTTGTTTTCTGATTTATAACATAAATTTTGTTTTGTCTCATGGGAACTAAATCTATATTAATATAACAGGATCTATGGTTACCGTCAAAATGCAATATCTTTCAAACGGCTGCATCAAATTGAATGATTCTTTTTTTGTTGTGTTCATAATTGCTAGGGCAAGGTTTATACAACAAAATATTTCCAAAAAATTGTTCAGAAAAAATAAAAGGCTTCACTTTTTCTTCCGACCAATCAAGCAGTCATAGAATACATATTTATAGGTTATAATGATTTGTACATTTGGACAAAAAGTGAAGTTACATCGAGTGAATCGAAAATTTTAATCAGAAATAACGTATGAACTAACATATTATACAAAAATTTTTTACTTACATATGTATTTCACAAAATTGCCTGATGCTTGTTTATTATAATATTAAAATAATCACCGTTTTTTTCTCTTTAAAAAAATGTATAGCATGTCATATATTGCCCTATACATCAGTGTGCAAGGCAAGACCCCCCTGGCCAGTCTGAAATATGGCCTATGCAAAAAAAAATGTACCAATTCATTCCTAGCTACCCGACGCATAATTCTGGGCCACCTTACAATCCCGTAGCGTCGCCACTATATGACATCTTATATATTTTTGGAACGGAAAAAAAACGGGATTAATGTTAGATAAACATAAATTATAGTTCCCACAAGAAAAAAACAAACGTTCATGTATAAATCTGGAAGGAAACCCCTCAGCAAAAATTCGATTAAGCCACTGGATTCCTATTAAAAAAGTGTCTGCATAAGGTTTTTGTTTCAAGTTCATAGGACAAAGGGGAACAGAGATTATGACCAAAGTTGGACTTGCCTAAACTAAATGTAAATTTGGCTCATAACTGAAAAACAAAAGAATATAGAGCAAAGCGGTTGACTTCCTAAAGAGTTTTTCTAAAAAAGATTACCGCAATGTGCCATTCATTTTTCTTTATATCATAGCGTTAAAAAGTTGTAGTTCACCTTGTACAGTATTGTTGGCAGGCAAAATCAAAAAATTATTAGGCAGTTGAGATACTTTACAAGCTGCTACTGAGCGAATTTAGTAGCTGATTGTAAATTCTCAGTGTAATCGTGTTCACAAGCCAACAGTCTGATTGTAAAAAAGCTGCAACTAAAGTTGAAATCCGGGCTACACGCTAAATCGCTGGCGTTTTGACTTGTTGGCATGTAAACAAGCCGTGTGTAATCACAGTTGCTACTAAACAATCTGTGAGTTCTGATCTACTTAGTGGTTCCAGGTCCTTTAATTTGAAACCGTATTTGACATTTATCTTAGATCTTTGATAATGATACAAACATAAACCTCACGTGGATCGTTAGATTGTTGGCTACTTAGTGAGTAAACAGTTTCGTGTGTAATCATCACAATCTCACAAGCTAATTCACACGCTTCTAAATTCTCTCAATAGCAGCTTGTAAAGTATCTCAATGTAATCGACACATTACATGTCATGCAATTGAGCTTTTAATTTCTTCATTACAGTGGTGCAGAATAAGAAAACAGAGCATTTTGTCCTGAAAGGACCAGGTGGAACAGATGTACTTTATGTTAATAAAGAAGAAGTTTTGATCAGCTCTCTCCATTATTGTCCACAACTGAGTTCTATTTTGGTTGGATACAATTTTGGTGCATTTCAGTTATGGGATCTCATGAATATGGAATTAGTTTATACTTCACCAATATGTGAGGATCACATACCAATTATCAAGTTTGCAATTCAAGTGAGAACTGTAAATATTGTGAAGTATTGGTTAAAGTCTAAATATTTTTTTTAAGGAACCAGCTGATGATCCTAGAGCATTCTGTTATGTTTGGGCTGTGTATAGCAGTGAGGATTTAGAATCTAAGGTCCTACCAAATTTGGTTATGTATGCTTTATGTTACGAGTCTAAAGAATTCCATGAGAACTATGGTATTCTGTATGAGGTTTGTTTATCATAAATTCTTGTTGATGAAATATCTATGTTGACATAATTTGGGAAATGCATTTTGCCGAGAACAATTAATATTCTGAATCAGAATTACGAATATCTCAAATGCCTATGAAGCCATTTTTTAACAGGAATTAAGATTCACTAGAACAAATTATGAGAAAGAACAAAGATAATATAGAATTATTATATTAGTTAGTATTTTACTACTACGGTCTTATTCAAATACTCTTCATTTCACTTCAGTAGTATAGTTAAAAAAAACCGTTGAATAAGAATTTGAAAATTTGTTTTTTAATCCCATAATACTTTGACCAAATGTTCCAATTGAAACTGAGTTTGTAACATTACCGGAGAAGGCTAGTAACACCTCACCTACCAAATGGTATTTTTTCTCAGAGTAAGAAGTAAACACTGAGGTGCCCCCAAAGGTGAATAGTACCGCATTGTAATCAACAAAGCTCTAGAGTGATATGGAAAGCATTTCACTGCCGCTCTGGGGTGAAGTGAACAACATGTTAAATTTTCATTTTCACAATTTCTGAATACAAAACAACATTTTGGTAATTTTTTCATATTCTTAATTACTGGAATTCCCCTAAGCAACATTAAACTGCCACCAAAACAATAAAATAATTCAGTTTATGAATGTCAATTCGAAACGAAAATGTAACAAGGCATCGTCGTAACTGAACAGTAACTGAATGATGTTGCCAAACTGACAGAATTGTCTTTTGCAGACTCTAGTTGTTAGTACCATAGTAGGGGTTCTGTAGACCAATTACCCCAATACGTAATAAAGATACGGCACAAGTTCGCAACGCCGAATGTTGTTCGCGCCCATAAACAGATTTAGCTGCGTCAACAAATGTTTGAAGGCATCTAGGTTTACTTTTTACTCTGAGTATTTTTTCATCAAATTTGGCATGTTTCATACTAAGTAAGATTGTATGCTGGCTCCTGGGAATTCAGTCACTTTGGGTTGTTTCTCAAGAGCCAAATTCCCAAATTGTGTACCTCGAAAAGAATGATCGTATGAAAATCGGCATATTTCACATTTAAAGTCTGTTTCAGAACTTTCAATACTGCACTGTACGTTTCCAAAGAGAACTTGGGTTTGGCAATAATCAATCCAATATCAAAGTAATAGGTGGTAAATGTCTAAATCTAGATTCATTGGTTTTGAAGAACTCAGCTAGCTTCAATGAAATGTATGGAAACGATGGGACAGAGGATGCCTTGTCTTTATGCGTTGTGGCATGGAAAGCAGTATGTGAAAATGGACTATTTACTTTTATGGCTGTTTTCGATCTGAATCAGTGGTATAAAGCACAAATGCCTAGTGAGTAATATTTATTTTAATATGATATTTCAAGTATTCTGATGAGTAATTTTTGAATAAAAAAAATTGCTTAGACGTACATAGTTTTCGTCAATTTCATTGCATTCATCTTAATATTCAATATGTGCAAAAAGTTTATGTTGGAGTATAAATCACGTGTGGAAATTTACACGGGAATCACACGATATTCGATATATTATATTTTTAATTTCTTGAATATGACACTAACTATAGTCCGTTCACGAAAGGTTGAGCACATAGTAGGCGTTTCTTTATTCATCTGAAGTTGGCAGTATTTGCTGTCATAATGTAAAATAAAGTCAACGTTGCCGAATGTACCGGGCCTCGTCCGACGAGCTTGCGAGTTATCAGACAACTCTATGCGATATTGACAACATTGCGTATCGATCTGACAGGAAAAAAAAGAACATAACCTAAAATTTTAATATACACAGTGGAATATGCCAAATTTCCATGGCCAACCGACGGCTCAACCTTTCGTGAATGGACTATAGTCTTGCAGTCGTACCTTATCTAAATTACAGTGACTATATTAGCACAGTGGCGACAACTCGTGTCTCATTTTCTATTGGTTGACCGCCATGTTTCGTCGGAGTTGCGCAGATTGCAGATTTAGTTTGTTTATGTATGTTTTGTTACCTACAGATTGAGAATAAGGTCGAAAAAGACTTCTATAGAGAGTTTATGACCATTAAGTCCAAGGCTGATCATTCAAGGTAAATTTATTATTATTATCGAAAAATAATAATATTTACATTTGTATGTACTTAATTCTTGAGTTTTTTCTCAATAATAATTGAAGACCTCGGAGCAATAACCGGGTAACTCCGTTTTCATGAAATGTTGAGAAATGAGGAAAAACTTCAGGACTTGCTTTATTTTTGCGCCGAAATATACATTCAAGTTAATCCATTTTGATTGAAACTCCTTACAAAAGCACTGGATTTGCCCCATTGATGCACCGAAAGTTGCGTACGTTGGATATTAGCATATTAAATATGATATATCCGTATCGTTAGAAAATGAAGTTACCCGGTTATTGCTCCGAGCTCTTCAATTTAAGTCAGAAGTTACAAATAACCTATATTTTCGATCTGTATCTTCGGAAAAATAGATAGCACGATTCAGTTCATTTGCAATGTCATACCTTAGATCCATTTCATGAAACATAATGTTACTTTCTAAAGAAATTGAGACCCATAATATGAAATATTGACTTAAATTACCAATATACAATTAAAAAATACCCCCAAAAACGTCTTGACGAAACATGGCGGACTTTTGACAGTTTTATGACTAGTCACTGTAATCTTAATATTTTTTCAGACTCCTCAAACTTTGACGATTGCTCCAGTTACATGATAACACTCTGCATATCTGACTTAACCAATACGGATGGCGAAAATAAAATAGAAATATTTGATGTAAATTTGAACAAAAAATCTGTACAGCAGTTCATTGGTACCCAGAGGCTAGAAGAACATTATTATCCCTCTTCTTTATCTTTCGGTGAGTTTAATTCAGTTCAGCAATGATTTTTGTAGCACTGGTGGAAATAATTCAAAAAAATTTTGTTGTTTTTCAGAAACTTCTTGTTTATTAGAAAATAAGATTGTGAATATTCAGTACCAAGGTGTTCAAACAGCCTTATTAAGTCAATTACAAAAAGCAGGACCATTATGTTTGATAAGACCATCAGAAACCTACCAAGAAATAGTAGCCTTGGGACTTACTCCATTATTTGTGGAATTGAATACAACATCAGCTATAACCAGTCTGGTGAGTCGAGTTTGCATAATCTTGTTTTTTATTTATCTTAATTACGACGCTGGTCACCTGAAATATTAAAAACCGTAACCGCTCTGAAATTCTCGGCGATATACCATACCCTTCGATTGGTTCTTCTGGAGCAACTCAGGAGATTGAAGTACTGGCGTATGTGTGTTCGTTTTGTTTGGAGCACAAAGCTCCGAAGTCTTCTTCTTCGTGCGGTGCCTTTCCGGCCGAACTGAGGCCTAGTGGCCCATTGTTCACCCGCATCGTTCTATAGAGACTCAGCTCCTCAGACACAAAGACAGAAATGTCGCGAGTCTGCCAGGAGTGGTCCCTCTCACCATAGGAATAGTAGGTGTTGGATTTCCTAGGTGTGTTGACCTTAACACAGTTGAACAAAATATGCCCAACCGTTTCATCAGTACTCCTGCACCACCGGCATAGGGAGCAGCTCGTCAATCCCATTCTCTTCAAATGTTTGTTAAACAGGTGACCAGTCAATTCACCAGATACCAGACCGAGTTGTTTCCTCTCCAGCAACAGAAGTCTATTGACCTCAGGTCGCGAGGACGGTCTCTCAATGAGAATCCTCGACCACCTCAGGCCCACCCCCGCTCTCCATTCCGAGGAAAATTCCCTGTTCAGCCAGCTCCTGAAGAAGCTTCTGACAGATGTGCGACAGATTGGCAGCGCAGGCTCCGGACCAACAAATGCTAATCTGGCTCCCCGCCTAGCCAGTTCATCTGCCTTGACGTTACCAGGTATATCCGCATGAGCCCGACACCAGATTACTTTCAAAAAGTTATCAGAGCCCAGCCTACGCAGAGCTTTCCTGCATTCTTCTACCAAAAGAGAGTCAACAGAGTTCCCTGACTGTCGCAACATATGTAAATGTGCTGGCCAGAGTATCCCCTGCGAATATTTTCTAGTGCGCAGGCAAGAACCGCACAATGGAACAGTCCTTCCCCAGAGGGATAGCCTGATTGAAGTGAGGACCCACGATTCCGGCACCAGACCATGTTGTTGTGACAGAGCCATCAGTGAACCACGTGGGACCTTCAGGACTAAGAAGCCTGTTTGATGAAGACCACAGGTCTCTGTCAGGAACATTTACCCTGTAGGGTTCGTCGAAGTAGAACTTAGTGCCCGCGCGGTCACCTCTTTGGAGAAGGGGAACGTGAGCATCCTTAACCATTTTGAGGGCCCTTGCGTGCCCAGTGAAGAGTCCTCCATCGCGCCATTGTCCCTGTTCCCAGATTCTCTGAGCTGTCTTCATAGCTCCAAAGTCACTCAATTATCATATTATTTTCGATTACGTCGGTGCTGTCGTGTTCATATTTGTTAGGATTGTGGATATTTCGATATCACAGGTGTTCATTTAATAAAATCGCAAATGACTACATGTTCCAGTTTTTCGTTTTATTTGTGATTGTTGTTTATTCAACCGCTGTCAAAAATATCCTTTGAATCCAATAGTAACAACCATTTAGCGAAACTCAAGAACTCAAAGCTATAGAACAGCTCAGGAGCCTGAAACTCTCGAAAGAATACAAGTATTAAAGGTTTTTCCAATAAGAGGTGTTATTTTGATATTCAAAGAAAAATGCAATTTTTCAATATAAATGATCGGATGTTTATTTCATTATAAAGAAGAAGCTATGCCGTTAACAGTAGAAAATAACATCAGGCAAATGATTTCGTTGCTTGTGTGGCACGTAACACCGTCCTGTTGAAAGTAAACGTTGTCCAATAATGTAATGACGTTTTTGGAATTCCTAATTCCATTTTTCCATCAATTTCTTTATTGCGGTCCGACAAGGTGCTTTACGACTACCCAAAAATGTTCAAATTTCACGAACCGTCTCTGCCAAATTTTCACCATTTTTATAGTGAATTTTAATGATTTCAATGCGTTCTTGAAGCGTGTATCGTTCCATTTTTATTAGTGGCGTAGTTTCTACTTGTCAAATGTCAAAAAAAGACAGCTTCAAACGTGATATCCAAAGATTATATAGTATAAAGATAGGAAACGACACGAATACAGTATATGAGCGCCATCTCTGGGTCAAATGTGAACTAATGTTACTATAGAATGGTTATAATGATATAAAAAAGTGCCAATCAATTCATTTGCACAAATATTATTTCACTTCAAACGGCTTTTACCGTTAGTGTCGTCTCGAAAAAAGTGGAAAAGAGATGAGTTTGTAGCCTTCAATAATGCAGATTACGAACAAGATAGTGAAACAGGATGATTAACTGGTGTTTTATGGATGTATGCAGGTAAAGCTATATCTTGGCTTGATCAACGTCAAACATCTGTTGCTGTTTCCACGATAGAGGCAGAAATAGTGGCTGATAGTGAAGCTGCACAGAAAATGAAATGGTTAAACTGACTATTCAAGGAAAGTTTTCCGTCAATTCAAATATTGATGGTGGACAACAAAGCTGCAATTGAACTGAGCCGAAACTAGAATTTCACAGACGCACTCAGTATATTCATATTTAATCCATGTATAAATCTTGCAATAATATCCTAATATTCCTGTGATATCTTCTATAAATTTATAATGAAAATATTACACATCATGGATTTAAAATATATAAAATGAAACATCTTAAAGGGAATACGAATTTCGCGGCGATTCTTATTACAGTTTCTTTATATTTTTGATTGAAATTACAGATTTTATATCTATATATCTTTCTATACTCTACATAGACCTAATAAGAATGGACACCGCATGAGAAAGAGAGGTCACTTGGTTGAATGTGATGGAGCTATTGTGGGCACAGCAATGTCTGTGGTCACATAAATATTTGTTTACATCTTCCATATGATTTTGACAAGTTGCCCACAAACTTTCTTCATCTCTTTTCTTTTCGATAAGATCGCATATGTCTTTCTCTCTCTTATGTATCCAAGTCGTCGATCTTTTGTTAGGTCACGTGATTCTGCATCCATTGTAATTATAGATCTATGATACTCTATAATCTTTGGTGATATCTACCGAAATAGCGGATTATTCAAAATACCATCTCTTATTGGATAGTGTGTTGAGGACAGTACATGTTATTTCAATTGTTATCAAGACTGTACCATTATAATCTGGTTTATCATCATTCTGGTTGAGGCAAAAAAAACACTATTCAACACTGTAGCCATGCCAAAAAAATTTGAGAAATACATATCTCCGGTCACCTATACTCCGTTCACGAAAGGTTGAGCACATAGTAGGCGTTTCTTTATTTATCTGAAGTTGGCAGTATTTGCTGTCATGACGTAAAATAAATTCAATGTTGCCGAATGTACCCGGCCTCGTCCGATGAGCTTGCTTGTTATCAGACAACTCTATGCAATATTGACAACATTGCGTATCAATCTGACAAGAAAATAAACATCATAACCTAAAATTTTAATATACACAGTGGAATATGTCAAATTATCATGGCCAACCGACGGCTCAACCTTTCGTGAACGGACTATACATTTCTTTGGGCTATATGTCACAGCCAACAACAAATCAGCCAATTGTTCAATGCAGTGATCATTTTCAGACCTAACAATCAACAAAGAAGTTCCGCTCATTTTTGGGTTTATTTTCAGAATAATCAAAGGGAAGTTATTTTAAGTGTTGCGTTAGAGCAACAGTTAACCAGCTGGCTATGTAAATGTGCAGCCGAATGGGCAAATGGCAGTTTTTCATCGGCTGGCTGTTCCTTAGAGTTACTCACCTCTTGGGCTCATCGAAGAGCTCTTACCTTGAAAGCGAAATGCGATGATTTATGTAAGTGTATTCAATTATACTGGAAATACTTTATTCACTTTTTGACTTTTAGGTATTCCCATGTTTGATTATTCAGCAGTTAAATTAGATGCAAATACCATTAATGTACTCAGTAATTGCATCAGGCAGATCAAAAATATTTCTTTTCTACTTTCCCATATTGTCAGTAAATTTTCATCATATATGACAAATAAGGGTAAGCTGTAAATATTTAATTTATAATACAGTATATTTGTGCTTAAAAGAACCCCTAGCGGGAAAGTTTTGGGGTAGTTTTGATATCTTCCATTTTTTATGTTTTTGGGGTGCTGAATCCGAATCTGAGGTTTGCTAACAAAATTTCGTGACGGAACATAGAAAAAATACAAAAAAAGATGAAAAATCTCATTCTTGGTCAGTTTTTTGCTTATTACTTGGAAACTATCAACTTTTCGTGAAAAACCTTTCCATACAAAATGAAAGTACATAAAATTTTCTACAAATTGTACTACCACAGCTTGTTCTGCGACAACCTGTTCTGGCTCAAATTATAGTTTGAAATGAGGTATTTCCTATTACTAAATAAATACAAAAAAAATTGAATTATTTGGTTCCGATGATGCGATATATATATATATGCCGGTTTAGAACGTCTTACGACGTTGTCCGACGCCTAATCGCCATGTTATTCTATCGTTGCAATCTTCTTGCTTTAAGTCTCTTTCGCTCATGAATTTATGTACAGCACTCTGCCATTCCAGTTTAGGTCTACCTCTCTTCCTTGATCTTGATGGCTGCCATGCTAAAAGTTGTTTGGGCAGTCTCGAATCAGACATACGTTGTACATGTCCATACCATGTTAGCTGTTTTGTCTCTATATCTTGTGTTATACTGCCCTCAAGTCCCATTCGTTGTTTTATAATTTCATTTCTTATGTGATCCTTTCGTGAGATACAGAGAGATCTCCTTATTGCATCCATTTCCACCACTTCAATTTTTCTGAAATTCTCCAGGTTTCTGCCCCGTATAGTAGCGTGCTCTTTACCATAGTTTCGTATATACGATATTTAGTGTTCTTTGTTATTTCATTACTCCAGAACACGCCATTAAGACAGCCAATGATCTTCTTTGCCTGCACGACACGTCTCTCGATCTCCTCCGCATCAGTGCTCGTATCATCGAATGTGACCCCCAAATACACGTATTCATGACAATTAGCGATCTCATGTCCATTCTCCAAATCCAAGTTGGAGGGCTCAACTCCCAAACATAAATACCGCGTTTTATCGATGTTAACCACCAACCCCCAAAGAGCGTACTCCTCTATGAGCTTTCTCATCATGTACTGCATATCATCTTTATCATTTGCTATGACCACCTGATCGTCGGCGAACTGAAGCGTGCACAAGCAACGATTATCAAGCTCAATACCCATCCCGCGGATTTTTCGTTTCCACAGTTTTAAGGCTGCAGCTACGTGTATATTTTAAAGAGGGTTGGTGAAATGCAGCATCCCTGTCTCAATCCTTTAGTAACTTCAAACTCCTCGGTTACGTATTTGCCTATTCTTACTCTTGATTTGGAGTCTTTATACAGCTCTTTCAAAGCTACTATGTAAGTATGATTTATATTGGACTTTTCTAGTACTTCCCATAGTTTGGATATCGGAATGGTATCGTACGCTTTCTGGAGATCTACAAACGTAAGATGAGTCTCCATATTTCTGGCAGTCCTTTTCTCTATAAGCTGTTTCAGACAGAACACGTTATCCGTACACGATCTTCCCGCGCGAAAACCACTTTGTTCTTCTTCTTCGGTTGTTTTGATGTCCTCTTCAATTAAGTCGCGCAAGATCCTGCCATATACCGATGATGCGATCCTTTTGAAATTTTGCATGACCATTCAGGATATCAGTCTCGATTCATAAAAAAATTTCACTCGAATCGGATATCTTGTTAGTTGTTATAGAAATATAAAGATTCTTCTTTTCAATATTCCAATTGAATTTTTTATGGTTCGTTTCACACTATGGTCCCACAATTTTGCATGAAGCTTATTATGACCATCTTGCATATGGCCGCAACATTTCATTCCGATGGGTTTCATTCTGTCTGAGATATTGAGGAACAAACATTTTGAATAGCCATATTTTGTTTCATAAAACATGGCCATTCTGAATTTTTGTTCCTCAATATCTCAAACAAAACGGAACCAATCGAAATGAAATGTTGCGGCCAA
Source organism: Propylea japonica (assembly GCA_013421045.1). Lineage (NCBI taxonomy): Eukaryota > Metazoa > Arthropoda > Insecta > Coleoptera > Coccinellidae > Propylea > Propylea japonica. Next base: position 27,005,560 of record CM024246.1, on the reverse strand, counting down.
ATGCAAGATGCTTATAATAAGCCTTATGCAAAATTGTGTAACAATAGTGTGAAGAGAACCATAGAAAATTCAATTGGAATATTGAAAAGAAGAATTATTATTTTTCCATAACAAGATATCCGATTCAAGTGAAATTTTTTTATGAATCGAGACTGCTATACTGAATGATCATGCAAAATTTCAAGAGGATCGCATCATCGGAACCGTGGATTTTAATTTTTTTTCATTTATTGACTTAAAGAAAATACCTCAATTTCAACTGTAATTTGAGCCAGAACGGGTTGTCGCAGAAAGAACAAGCTGTGGTAGTTTAATTTGTAGAAAATTTTATGTACTTTCATTTTGTATGGAAAGGTTTTTCACGAAAAGTTGATAGTTTTCAAGGAATAAGCAAAAAACTAACCAAGAATGAGATTCTTTTTCTTTTTTGTATGTTCCGTCTCGAAATTTTTTTAGCAAACCTCAAATTCGGATTCAACACCCCAAAAAAACATAAAAAATTAAAGAAATCAAAACTACCCCAAAACTTTCCTGCTAAATGCACAATTCGACTGAATTATAAATAGAGGTTGCATTTCCTTTATTTCAGATAAAATATCTGAGCTGTGCAATCATCTCAAAATGCTCGAGATGTACTTTGATGTTTTGCAATGGTTTTTGAACGTTGGAATATTACCTGAACTTACTCCACTCCATTATAACTTAGCAAATGTAGCAAAGGAAGAGAAAGTCCGAGCTCCGTACCCTTTGAAAGAAATGGAAGAATACTATTCAAAAAGAAGGGCCGAAATGCTTCTTTCTTTGAATAACAGACTTTCCATGAAAAAAAGTGTACTTTTCATCGACTATCTTCTGAATGTAGAATTTGATGGTCGTTTAGAAAAAGATTGGCAGAAAGATGGGGGAACTGGTTTCTATCCTCCTAGGTCAATTCAAGCTCTCTTACGGACTTATCTGATGGAAGGGATGGAAATGTGCAATAAACATTCATTGGTAATTTATCTACTCTCAGACTTGGCAGCCATATTCGATGCACCGTAAGTTATATAGTTTTGAAGTCGACTTCTTAGTTCTCTGCTAGAAGTATTCAAAAGATTTATTATTTTTTCGAATTTGTCCTGCTCAATCGATCTTAATTAAAATATGAATTCAGGTTTTCATAGAATTGCAACTTGTTGTATTCAGCCTCTGAGTAATAAGTAAACCTAGAGGTGCCTTCGCGGATTCGCGCATTTGTTATGCAGCCAAGTAGAATCTGTTTATGAACGCGAACAAGAACCCGGCGTTGTGAACTCGTGCCGTATGTTTATTTCGTATTGGTATATGTAATTGGTTTACCGCTCCACTACTCTGATACTAACAGCTTGCGTCTGTTACTGACAATTCTGTCAGTTTGGCAGCATCGTATGTTAGTGTTTAGTTTCTGGATACGATGTGTTTCATATAATTTCGAATTGACGTTATAAACTGAGTTATTTTGCGGATTTAGTGGCAATTTATTGTTGCTTAAGGCTATTTCGGTAATTATAGCTAAGGCAAAATTACGAAAATGTTGTATTGTATTCAGGAATTGTAGAAATGAAAATCTCACCTATTGTTTACATCACCCCAGTGCGACAGTGAAATGCTTTCCATCTCACTCTAATGCTTGGTTGTTTACAATGCAGCACTATTCACGCGTAGGGGCATCTCTTTGTTTATTTCTTACTCTGAGTATTCAGCTAATATCTGTAATAGGATTTGCAATATTAGCTTATGCAACTGAATTCAGTTCGGTCAAATCAATATAAAGGGTGGTCGAAATTGCGCCGTGTTTTTGGTAATAAATAAAATATAGATGGCGCACTAAATTAGTCTGGGTATTTTGACATTTAAGAAGTGCGAAGTATCACATTTCAAAGAGATCGGTTCAATCAAGTGAAAAATACAGTCGTAGCTGTCTTTCACAAGAAATATTGATTTGGTTCGTGAAAGAGTGTTACTGAAGACCCTGAAATAACCATTAGACGACGTTCACAAATTGGACTTAGTGGGTCCATAACATGGTGCATTTTACACAAGGATTGCGCTCTAAAGCAAAATGCAAATGACACAATTGATTTATTGAGACAAACATGTCAATTGCCCACCAAGATCATGTTGATTTGAAACCATTTGACTAATTTCTTTGGTGTTATGTGAGAAGCCAGATCCATAAGAATAATCCACAATCAATTCCTGAACTAAAGTATGACATTTTTCGTGTCATTATTGAGATAGAGCCTCAATTATGTCAAAATGTCAAGGAAAATTTTTAACAAAAGAATGGACGTCTGTAGAGCTAGAAGACGAGGCATTTAACAGATAATATTTTTCGTACATAAAGGACATAACTGATACTTCAATAAAATTACCAATAAAAAGTTTTTGAAAATGAATGCAAATTATGTATTCCATCAATTCTTGAAAAAACCACGAAATTTCAAACACCGTTTATTTAGCAATATTGAAGAAGAATAACGTCTCTTGGATTCAGCTGAGGATTCTGAAACGGCCTGGTACATCGTCTCAGAGTGCCCAGCACTAGGATCGCATCAGATTCTTTGTCTTTGGACAGGAGAGAGACAGAAAGAAAAAGAATATAACTTTATTGAAAACTCTTCATCATATCATTCTTGGGTTTTCCCATTTTCAGCTGAATAGATATCATGTGAGTGTGAAATTGAATAAAAGATCAATTTTTTTTGTAGATATCGACCCCTCATCACAAACCTGATGAAATTTCCGGCAGTGTTTAAAGTAAGCCCAAGCTATATCAAAATAACTCATGGGTTTTGGCAGTTAGACCATGGTGGACTCAACGTGAGTGGTTCGAAATTATGATAAAAATCGAATTTGTAATCTCATTTCCTTCTAGCATGCAATGGAACAACTTTTAGATCCAATGGTTAATCAGGAGGACTTAAAGAATTGGCATCATAAAGTAGCTCTGAAGTCTTTACTTTTCCAAGGTCAAAATCATCTGGCCCTGCTCTATATGAATGTCAGAAAGCCTCCTATTGTGGATGATGAAGACGTTTTATGTGCTCTAAGCCTTTTCATATCTAATAATATGCTGGATGAAGCATTTTATCTCGAAAAGAATTTTAGCAATTATTCTACCTCGAAAATATTCATCAAACACCTTTTTTCCGGTAAGTTTGAATTATATTCGTTGATTTTAATCAACTGATAATATTCTTCTGCTTTAATTGTTAATATATTCACAATAACTTTCAGAGTGTAGCAATTATGGACGACTAAACAGTATAATACATAGAAATTTAACCAAGGAGGAAGAGACTCAATTTTTGAATTATTTGGACGAAGTGAAACATCCTGATGCTGCTGACTTGAAAATAACCTATTTTATGCAAAGATCACAATATAAAGAAGCTTTCCATACCTACCAAGCGTGTGAAGATGACCCCACCAAAAAAGGATTGCTCAGTCGTTTGAATCTCAAAGCACGTGATCAAATCGTTCATACTTTTAAAAAGTTTTTACCGACAGTGAGTTATGACTTTATTGAAAATTGTACGCGGGATCCCAATCCTACGCTCTGGAAAGAAGGTGAGGAAAATCAATTTCATTAGATTTTTATGAATATTTACTATTATATAGGGTGGCCATGGTATTCAAAGTTCTGGACTTTTACAGAGAACAGGAAGTACGAAGTTATTGAAAATTTAGGTTATTGTATGAGATATACTACTATCAATCAAAAATATTTTCAGAGCTGCGGTGTTGGCGCTTATATCAAAAAGTTCTAAAAACTTTGAAATTTAAAATGAGTATATTATAGCATTTTTAGATTACTTGTAGCTTCCTGAATATTTTTCGTTATATTGTTCATACTTATCTCTAGCAGTTTTTGAACCTTATATTGGTCTTTTCCATGTTCACATAAAAGCTCTGGTCCAGCTGGTGTTAACCTTGATGCACTTTTTACAAGTTCATGGGCATTTTCGTTTCCCTTTACACCATAATACCCTGCCACCCATAGTAGAGTCATTTTATTGTCTCTTGCTCATTTCAATAAAGTCTACTACTAGGAATAGGAGTGCTATAATTTACAGTGTGTCTCATATTAACTTTCAAAGTTGTTTTTTTATTTAACCGGCAACACCATAGTTCTGAAAATATTTAAAATTTAAAAAGTTTTCCGTAAATGTCCGTGGCCACCATGTATACTATCAATTTTACTTTTTAATTGTTGGTATTTTATAGTATCGAGACCAGATCCTATGTCAGTATGTGTACACAAAGCTGATACAATAACTGAATATAAATCGTCAATGATTTTGGCTGCCCTAGCTAAGGCAAGATTAACGTTCAATGAAAGTGTACACAATATTTCCCTATTGAATGCAAGAACAGAAGAAATTCCATTCTTGAGAACGCCAACTGCAGTCCCAGCTCAAAAAAGGTTTGTTTGATGAATTAATAACCTCACTTTTCACCATAATCTTGCTCAATGTTTTTTACACACTTACGTGGATTGAAGTATTTTGCAACTTTAAAGTAGATCTACCCATCAAAACGTTGATTTGGATTTTAGTGGTTAGTTCTATGACAATAATGAAGTATATTCACTAAGATATAGACAATTTCTTTATAAAGATTATTAGAGTTTTGTGAAACCTAACCTTAGATTTTTTTTAATTGTATAGTTATGCATAATCATTATACTAAGACGATAAATACAGTGGAACTTCCCTATAACGAAATCGCTAATTCCGCAAAAAAATTCATTATACAGAATTTATTTAATAGTGTCAATAGTGTCAAGTATCGAAACAAGCAATGGCATTTTATATTGTCAATTCATAATCAAAAAGGTGTGTAAGTGCATTTCTAAGAGCTTATAGGCATTTTATGTCGATACGTATACAATACATAAAGTCCGTTCACGAAAGGTTGAGCACATAGTAGGCGTTTTTTTATTTATCTGAAGTTGCCAGTATTTGCTGTCATAACGTAAAATAAAGTCAACGTTGCCGAATGTAACCGGCCTCGTTCAACGATAATGCGAGTTATCAGACAACTCTATGCAATATTGACAACATTGCGTATCAATCTGACAAGAACATAACCTAAATTTTAATATACACAGTGGAATATGCCAAATTTCCATGGCCAACCGACGGCTCAACCTTTCGTGAACGGACTATAGTTATTCATGATTTTTTGGGCAAATAATTCGTAATTGTTTTCTGAGTGGTACAATTAAAAAGCATTTTATTCTCATAAAAAAACTTCGCATTTTCCCAAAGATTCAAAAATATTTTCCGGAACTCCTTCAATGGACCGGAAAGCGAGACGACACGTTTTAAAGGCTTGTGAAGTACCTCTTCACGATTTGGTTTTTTGGCCGGTTGCCCGTCCAAATCAACGCTGTCGGTATCATCACTGCTATCGTAGTTATTTCGAACACCGCATTTGACACTGTTCAACATGTCCTTTTCAGTTCGAAGTTCATTTTTTACAATTTAACATCGACATCAACGAAATCATTCAAAGAGTGATATTCTTGTTCTTGGAATATTTCGTTATAGAGAGAATTTACTTCGGTTTAAAGGGTGTTTTCAACATGAAATTTGGATTCAAGGTGCATTGTCTTGAATGGAATTCGTTATACAGACGTTCGCTTTAAGGAAGTTCCACTGTAGTAGTTTAATAACCGCAAAACTAAAACCTTCTTGAAAATGAACGTTATATTGGAATGAGGCCGGTTGAATAGGGCCATATTTTAATTATTAATTATCCTCTCAGATCATCAGTACAAGTAATAATTCCAAAAATTGTGGTAGAAGAAGATGAAGAAGAGTATGGACCTTCACCTCCAAAGAGATCAAGATTAAGCTTTTCTTCCTCTCATCATAATGAACATGAAATGAATACGTCCATACTCAGTACTCCAATAATAGCAAGAAAAGTTAGAAGTTATGTTTCCCCAATAGAAAAAGATTCTGAAGAAGTTGTTTCTACTCCAGCAAGCATTTTGAAGGTAATATTCAAGTTCTTTCATATTTCTGATCATGAAATGGGATAACATTTTGAAAAGTGGTGATTACACAAATCCTCAGAAGTCTTGCCCCCTCACCCCCTATCAACTCTAAAATTCTCAAATGTAAATGATAGTTTTTTGTATTTGGAATCTTCACTATTTTATCACTCAAATGAAAACAAAAAACAACAAAAAATGTTTCTTTTTCGGCAGAATACAGATGTATTCGAAGTTAATCAGTTTTAAGCTAATAACTAGAGTTGTGATATTTGGAATTCCGTGGAAAATACCGGGACTTTCAGTTTCTCAGTTTGACCGGACAAGAAAACCACCATATGGTGCAACGTTTGAATATTCCACGAGATTCAGTAAGGCTCATAGTGGCCCTTTTTCTGGAAACCGGCAGCGTTTCCCGGTGAAAGGTGCTTTGACGACTCAGAGTAACATTTGCATGAGAAGACCATTATATCGCAAATTTTACTCGGAGGAATCGAACGGTATCTATCAAAGCCATTCGAAGTCATTTTTTGAGAACCTATAGACGTGTAGTCTCAGCCAGTACCATAAGGAAACGGTTCCAATCTTGTGAATTTAAAGACAAAATTCCCTTTAGTGTAGTTCGGACATCACCTGAACCTAGAGCTACACATCGGCAAAGGCCACCGCATCACCAAAACTGGCTTCTAGCACAATGGCTCAAGGTACTTTTTTCGTTTTTTCGGACGAGTCACGGTTCGGTTTACAAAGTGAGTAGACGAGAGAGGGTTTGGAGATATGCGGGCTAACTACATTTCGCCAAGGTAGTTGAGCCCTTTTAAGGCAGATCACAAATGTACTGGGAGGGTATAATGTTCCGTTGCCGTACTCTTTTTATTATCGTTGATCGAAATCACTAAATATAACACCAATTGAGTACGTATGGGATTACTCAGGGAGAGCAATATTCAATCGTCAAAAGACTTTTTAGCAATTGAAATTAGCCCTCAGGAAGAATGGAACAATATGCATATTCAGATGATTTAATTTAATTATTTCTGATAACAACTAGTGGCCCATATTAATCTCAACTATACTTTTTTCGTAAATTTAGGTTAGGAGCTCATACAAAACCGATGTTAACAATATTTCTACACCAATTGGATCTTCAAATACACCACTGAGAACAACTGAGGTGAATATTCATTCCTTAAAATTCAGTATAATTATTCTTGATAAACTTTAACAGTTTAAGCTGATCCACTACTTGAAGTAGCATGTAAACAGCTGCTTTTGGTATCTGAATTTGTAGTTTGCATATGACATTCAGAATTTAATGTTCAAATTTCTTGTAACTATCAATATCGCTTCTATTATCAGTAATATAATATGTTGGTTTGTAGCATAAATCATTAGTATCGGCAAGGAAGTCTACCCGTACCTCTATGGTGAGATTTGATGTACCAGCTTCGTCACCTGAAGAGCCATCTTCATCTTTGAGATCCATAAGAGAGGTTCAAACACCAGACCGGAATGATTCTGTTTCTTTCGAGAATTCCTCTAAAAGTGTTTCCCAATCCATCACACCTAAAAATTTGTCTGACACTGATGAAACCTTCTATTCCCCCAATTCGTCACTCAATAACATCGAAGAACTTCCTAAAGATACAAGCACCGAAGAGAAACAATGTGCCACTGAGGAACAACCAGAAGAACCTACCATCAAAATATCACCCAAAAAGATAGAAATCAGTAAAGCTGAATTGGTTAAAATCGTGGATTACAATAGTTCATCATCAGAGGCCACTGCATCGACTAGTTCTCCGAAAGGTAGAAGGAGCTATAGAAGTAAGTAATATTTTTACGCTGGTAAATAAATAATTCCCAACCATGATAATTACCAAATACGGCAAAAAACTGATATCAGACAATAATGATATACCTACAAATATTTTTTCTGAGATTGAATTTCCTCCACAGGGGGTAAATTTATTGCCGCTACTGTCGATTTCAAATCAAAGCAGTGATGAAACATTACTCATCTTTTCCAATATGTACTATATTACATTATAATTAATTAATTGTACAGGGTGGGTCAGAGGCTCAGAGTAAAAAGTAAACCTGCCTTCACGCATTTGTTGACGCAACCCAGAAGAATCTGTTTTACACGCGAACAACATTCCGGCGTTGCGGACTCGTGCCGTATGTTTATTCCGTATTGGGATAATTGGTCTACCGCTCTCTTACTCTGATGCTAACGGCTTGCGTCTGTTACAGACAATTCTGTCAGTTTGGCAACATCGTCTGTTAGTGTTTCGTTTCTCGATGCGTTGTGTTTACATTTTCATTTCGATTTAACGTTTATAACCTGAATTATTTTACTGATTTTACAGTTTATTGTTGCTCTGTCCAGCATTTCGTCTGTATTTTGTCGATAGCCCCAAGTGGGCCAGAATTCTAGGACGATCTTAATAAACATTCACCACGATGGCTTCGTCAACAAGCAAAATTATCTCATCTGGGCCAGAGACGGTTCGTAAAACTTGAACGTTTTTGGGTCGTCGTGAAGCATCTTGTCGGACCACATTAAAGTAATTGGTGGAAAACTTCGAGCTGTTGGGACAAGTTAGTGATGTGAAGAATAAAACCCGTGCACGTTACTTAAGAATAGCAGAGAAAATTGCTGCTGTAGCCGAAAGTGTTGAAGAAAACCAAGGTTGTTCATTCCTCGTAGTTCTTTGGAATTAGGCATTCCACAAACGTCATAACACCGTATTTTGCATAAACATTTGGGTCTTAAGGCTTATAAAGTTCAGTAACACAAGAACTAAAGCCAAAAAGCGAAACCATTGATCTTTTGCGGAAAAAAATTTGGCCGAGATCACCGAGATCTTGTGATTTAACACGTCTACGCCAATAGCCCAGCGTCGATTCAAGACCTCAAAGATGGAATTCGTGAGGTTATCGAGGATATAGATCAGCCACTTTGCGATTTGGTTATGGAAAATTTCATTAAAAGGATATGGTCCTGTAAGCTTGGTCGTTGTGGTCATTTGCCTGATGTTATTTTCCACTATTAACGGCATAGCTTCTTCTTTATAATGAAATAAATATCCGATGCTTTATATTGAAAAATGGCATTTTTCTTTGAATATCAAAATAACACCCCTTATTGGAAAATCCTTAACTATTATTATATATATACTATTCATAACACCATTTAAAACAAATATTGATTTGAAATTAAGGTAACATGCCTTTTCTTTGATGACATTCTTTTAACACTTTAACATAACCTCAATTAATTTTTAATTGAGGTTTAATATAATCAAATTTTCAGAAGTCATATTTTTCAGAAAATGTACCAGATGTCACGTCCGTCAGGTCAAGTCCTAGGCTTAGTAGAGGTAGAGATTCAACAGTTACTGAAAAGGAAAAGACAGATAGCGATGAAACAATGGGGACAGAGGAAAATATACCATCCCCGGCTATTTTTTCAACAGGAAGGAGGAAATCTTTGAATCGTCAAGTGTTGGAAGCTAACACTCTTGCTCGAATAGCCTGTAGTTCTAGTAAAGTGGAAACAACAAGAACTGAAGTATTCAAAGAGGAGAGAAAAACAACGAGCATGGTTATCGATAATGAAAATTCGGAAATATCCCATACTAGAATTGAATATGCTGATAGTTATAGGAAAGAGTCGTCAAGTCCAGAGAAAGTTTCGGAAATACACAGTGTTTCAACCAGCCAAACCTATATAACTGAAACTACATTAGAGTCCGATTCTAGTGAAAGCGTTCAGAGTCGAGCAGATTCAGTGGACAAAAAAGGTAATGTTTATCTTTGAATGTTAACTCTTTCATTATATTTCAATTATAATGGTTTTGATTGATGTTCCGTACCTCAATGGTCTGATTACTCATTACTTTTACTGCATTTTTAAATCCATGATTGTGTCAAAATACACTGAATTGGACATGGTGAGTCCAACTAATTGTAATCAGGCAATGAGAATTTCGATTATGTTAAAATGAAGGGTTTTGTTCATGTGAAGGGATTAAAGGTTGACGCCCACTTGGGCGAAGATGCGTGAAGCGAAGCATTTTCCGCCGGAGAGGTTTGCACTGAATCAAATGGGGAGGCGCGAAGCGAAGAGCCGAATCGTTAGACGCGGGACTTATTAAACGCTCACTTGAGTCGAATTTTCACGATGTAACCACAGCTCACCATAGTTACATAGTTACGTGTAGTCATAGACTTATTATTATTCTATGTCTATGCGTGTAGTTGACAGATAATACACTTATGTTCTGTCAGTTCACGTTTATATGTAACTATGGTAAACTGTAACCACAGCTCGCCAAAATTTTTGTCATTTATTTATTATATATTATATTTTATTTTTTTAATCATTTTAAGAGAAAATAATTATCTTGTATCAATGATTTTATATAATTTTTATTTTCTGCATTCCTGGATGGAGGTAGCACGACGAGGATTTTATTGAAAAATTCGCGTCAACAAGATTATGACCAAAAACATGATTCAAACAATAGCTTTACCCTAGTTCATGCGGGTAGGCGGCATGCAACAAGGGTAATAAAAATTCATTGCGGCTTAGAGATAGGAAGAATTTCTTCCGATGCCTGCTCGACGCATCGCTTCGTCCAAGTGCGAACTTACGCTTCGTCTCACTTTTCGTCTCTTCCCACAAGTGAGCGTCAACATTAGGAGTAGTGTTAAATATATACCTATCCATTTATTCACTTAAAATTTCCAGTAATTTTTATTTAGTATTGAACATGATTTTTTACTCGTATTTTCAAACGTCGCGGCATGATGACGTACGAGCAGACATAATTAGTGGGAATGACAATTCACCACAGGGTGGCCAGTTGACATCCTTGTAAACTGTGATCAACATTCAACCAATGAGATTAATGCTTACGCGTATGTCACACTCAACCGTCAACCTGTCGACACTTTTCTTCAAAATTAACATTGAAATGCCGTACAGTTGGTATGATATCCGTTAACAGCATTTGCGAATATTTTTCCCAACTTAGGTTGTCATTCATTATGAAGAGTGCCGTTATATTTTTTTCAAAATGCGACCAAAATATTCGATCTTTGGGGATAGAGCATATACTTATAAGATATATACTGTGAATGTGATAAAAAGTTTGAAGCTACTTGACCCGGAGGAATAGTCCGAAATGCGCAAACTATCAAACCAAATCGGAGATTATGTTGTCGAATTGAACTTGAAAATTTTTACGCATGCGCAGTAGTGCTCATTCCTCGAGCTAATTCTGACTTCAATTTTTAAAGCATTCTGAATGACATTCACAATATAGGTCTAATATATAGTCCGTTCACGAAAGTTTGAGCCGTCGGTTTGCCATGACAATTTGGCATATTCCACTGTGTACATTAAAATTTTAGGTTATGTCGTTTATTCTCTTGTCAGATTGATACGCAATGTTGTCAATATTGCATAAAGTTCTCTGACAACTCGCAAGCTCTTCGTACGAGGTCGGGTACATTCGGCAACGTTGACTTTATTTCACGTTATGATAGTGAATACTGCCAACTTCAGATGAATAAACAAACGCCTACTATGCGCTCAAAAAAATTTTCGTACAACTATAATTGTGGGATAATGGCACACTTGAATGTCAGAATATTCTTTGTGAATTTCTCTTTCAATAATTTTTCTCTGATAGTTTTGCAAAATTCCACTCGCCTTATACAGTCCTCTAGGAAGTTTTCTCAACTTATAGGACTTATTCCATTTTCTAGAGAAAATATAAAGCTATTTAAGAGGCTGTTTCATTCTACTAAGGCAAAACCATTTATGTCTCTCCCTAATACAAACTAGCAGGTGGCACTATAAATTCTGGTTGGTCATGTCGATTGCGCTTGCGTCATCATCTCTCTCGGATTTTCTGTTTTCGCTATGCACCTCTTTTCAATACATGGTATTTCTTTCATAAAATTTGTCTTTGACAAACCTGTATGTACTGAAATGAGGTTCTTCCAATCATTTGAGTTCTTATTTATCCATATTACCCTATATCTGAAGTATTTTCTGTAAAATCTTCAGGTATTGATAGAGAAAGGACACCTGTAAGAAGAACCAGAGCATCATCAAGGTTATATGAAGGCAGTTCTTCTTTCGATAGTTGTGAAAAATCGCAAAATGAATATGGAGAAATATCAATCCAAAACAACGATCACAAAGAGGATATTGAAAAGCAAACAGGCACATTAGGTTCAGTGGAAGGTTCCACAGCATCATTCGGAACTGCAACTTCAAGTATACCATCAAAAATAACAATAACTTCACCAAAAGAAAAATTCGATTTGAATAGATCGAACATCTCCCAGAACAATGATGATTTTGAATTAGGAGAACCTAGTGATCGAAGTCCATTACGAAAAAAATCATTCTTAAGTTCAACGCCTCATCTCAGTAGCTTACAGAAATTGAAGGCAAATCTCACGAAAAGATCTAGGCATCCCTTGAGTAGACAAGTTTTGGAATATAATGCTTTATCAAGATTGAAATCTGAATACGAGACTTCAAGTAATGAAGAAATGGAAATAGATGAAGTGGAAACTGTCCCAGATGCAAGTCACGAAATAACTGTTAGCAGTTGCGGGTTTATTGAGAAACAAAGCGATATTTCAATTTCTGATTCTGTCCTCGAGTTGTTAGCTTATCAAAATGTTCCCAGTGAGAAGGAACTGCGAGAACATGAAAAATCTATAGATTTTCCAGAAGAAAAAGAGGTCTTCGAAACAACGAAAAATGTATTACCTGGAAGAAATGAATTTAGTATAGTACCTGAAGTAAGCACTCTGAAACAAAGCAATATTTCAATTTCTGATTCTGTACTGGAGTTGCTAGCTTATCAGAATTTACCCAATGAGAAGGAAGAACTGAGAAAACAAAAACCTGTAGATTTTCCAGAAGAAAAAGAGGTATTCCAAAGTATGGAAAATGTAGTACCTGGAGAAAATAAATTTAGTATGGTACCTGAATTGAAACAAAGTAATATATCTGTTTTCGATTCTCCTCATAACATTGTCTCTTCTGGGGATTTCCCTGAAGATAAGGAGGTTTTGGAAAATCGTGGCGAGTGTTCAACTCATGTAGATCATTCTGATCTATTTACTCCTTCCAAAATTTCAATATCCAGAGAAAATATATTGAAAGCGTCAACTCAAACAAGTGCTACAAAACAGATGGATATTTCATTATCTGATTCTGTCCTCGAAATTCTTACTTCTGGAAGAATATCCCAAGAGAAACAAACACTTGAACATGCGACACATCCAGCTCCTCAAGTAAAAACTGAAATTTGCGAGTTAACCAAGACAAACGAAAATATTGTGGAATTCACACCTGAATTAGGGACTACGATAGAAACCCATATGTCTCTTGCTGAGGCTTGTTCTGTGATATACGATGATTTAGATGATGGGAGCAAACAAAGCACACCTGAAAATTTAGATTCCGTATTGAATTTTGGTATGCTTGAACCTAGTTTGAACGAAAGTGGATTAATTTGCAAATCAGAAGAGCTGAGACAGGAAGATGTTTCGCCTTCAGGTAATTTTTTCACTTGTTCTACATATTAATAGGTTGGGGAAAAAGAAATCAATTATTTTGTCGATACATGGCTTTACTGACCTATATCTCTGTTTGTGTTTGCCGCATCTGTTCAAGCTTTTTTCTTTGAAAAGAAGAATGACATATTTTGTCATTGTTGTGACTGAACTATTTAGTTGTGTGTTAGAGCGTCAAAGATGGACGTGAACAAAGAAAAAATTCGGTACATTTTACAATTTTGCTTTGATAAAGGGGAGAATGCAAGTAAGGCGGCTGCAAATGTAAATAATGTTTATGGCCCTAATACAGTAACAGCCAATCACTCGCAGTTGTGGTTTCGCCGATTCCGGGTGTGAATTCTCGGAATCACTCGTTTGAGGAACGTGTTCGTGACATTTTGAGAGTAGATTTCTGGAAATTGTAATGATTTTATCCCTTCAAAATGAATGTACATTTTCGTCCGAAAGAGTAGTTGGCGATATGCTCACAAATTGACTTGTTTGGAACTAGTCCTTCGATTTTGCTCACTCAATCACGTATACGTTCGTGAGCGAGTGATCCCGAGAATTGACACCCCGTTCCGGTAATTTTGATGTGAAAGATGCACCACGCACTGGAAGGCCTCTTGTCAAGAATGTTAATAAATATTGGAAATGATCGAAGTAGACCAGCATGAGAGCTGCCGCAGCATCGCTCAGGAGCTAAGGATGGACCATAAAAGAGTTATAAACCATTAGCGTAAGGCCGGCTTCAGAAAGAAGCTTGATCCATTTCTGAAGAGGCTGGTTACTGGTGACGAGAAACGGTGGCCAACCAAGGAAAGTTTTGCTGTGTATTTTGGTGGGATTGGAAAGGGGTCATCTTATTTGAGCTACTGCCCAATGGCCAGACGCTAAATTCGGACCTCTACTGTCAGCAATTAGACCGATTGAAAGCAGCAATTGATCAGAAGAGACCAGAATTAGCAAATAGGAGGCGTGTCGTATTCCATTAGGACAACGCTAGGCCTCACACGTCTTTGATGTCCTTCCAAAGCTTCGGGACCTTGGATCCGCCTTATAGTCCAGATCTGGCACCAAGCGATTATCATTTATTTTTGTCCATGTCTAACGCTCTTGGTGTAAAATTATCCCCAAGAGGAGATTGTGAAAAATGGTTCTCTCATTTTTTTCTAATAGGGACAAGACGTTTTGGGAACTAGGCATAATGAAATTACCTTCGAAATGGCAACAAGTAACTGAAAATATGGATGCATATTTTAGCATTAACAAATAATTGCAACTATGTTAAATAAATCCCCAAATTAAAGTTAAAATAAGGATTTCTTTTTCCCCAGCCCTATATTTCATTAGGATAATGATAAAATATAAGATATACATTGGTTGAATCAAGAAACTTGAATATGCATTTACCATACAGAATCAAATTGAAACTGAGTATGACTAAACAAGCCAGATGAAAGCCAGAAGAATGAAATTTTTTTGTGTAACGTTAATAGAGGGGAGCTTCAAATAACAATATACTCAAATTGAGGTTTGAGTATGATCATGATGATATTGGCTGAATTCAATCAACAGTGGGAATAGCAGAGAATGATTTCTGAGAATTCTTTATCTTGAAGTTGAAATTCCATTTTGAGAAAAAGCCATTTTTCTTTCCATCAAGATAGCTTGTGGAATTTTTGATATAAGGGAATTTATTATCATTTAAAATTATTAATTATTTTCATCATTTTGCACTGGTGTGACCAGGTTTTTGGCATGCTATTGGGAAATTTATATTGCCGAACTTTGTTTTTTATCTATCTGAACTATTCAGTTCAGATTCTTCAGAAATTTTCAGCAAAAGCAAATTGCATCAAACGAATCAGGTGACGAGAAAATACATAAAGGCCACTGATTTATGGGTTATGGAACTTTTGTGCGCTTGTTCATGTTTTTAGTTGATGTTTTGACACAAGAAATATACAGACTGCCACCTACAAATTTAGCACGCATTTCTAAGAACAATTTCGTATCGCAACAGTTATCCAGGATAGTAAACTTGTCTCAGCTCGTAAAATGTTATTTTGGTTTTCCACATGTGTATATTGAATCGTATCTTTCACCTAAGATGTCATATCCAAAGAGGAACATTTTTTTACAAATGCTCAATTTCTCAAAGTTTTCTTGATTCTACTGGTGTGCTTATGAAACATAAATTTATGTGGTCTTTAAATAATGTTATACTAAGTCATTTGCAATATCTGTCATTTTTTTTATTTTCAGAGTTGTTGCGAAGGAATAATTATTGTGTTGAAAATACTCTGCTCATTATAAATATTTGAATGATGTCTATGATATAAGAAAGAAATGTACTCAGTTTGGACGTTAAAAATTCACAGTACAGTGGAACCCCGCTAGTCCGGCCCCTGTCTAATCCGGCGCCCCCTGTAATCCGACATGGTCTATTATTTATACCATACATAATGAAGTATAATTGGTATTTCAGAGTACATATATGTACATATGTATGTATAAAGAATCTTATCATTGGATCTGTAATTCGACGGATTACAAGGTACTCTTTTGTAAAAAAAATCGAATTCGATAGTTCGACACTGCCCTGCAAAATGTTTGTCGGACTACCGGGGTTCCACTGTAGTTGCATGATAATATTCAGGAGGAAATGAACTTGAAACGATTTCTCTTATAATGTCGGACCTCTCATATCAAATTTTAAAGTTGTTATTAGTTTTTCATATAACCGGCAATACTGCAACTTTGAAAATATTTTAGATCAATAGAGCAGTGGTTCTTGTTCAGAAAAATGAACATTTCCTGTTCTTCATAAACGTTTAGGGTACAATAGACCGTGGGTAATGTGTATGTATACCACACTAAAGGTTCATCACATTAATAAATAATAATAAAACTAAAATATTCTTCAGCATAAAAAGCTGTGATATCAATGGGCATTCCAAAGAACATGGCGAAAGTCTTCTAATTCTTCGACCAGTTTTTACTTCAGACTTTGTCTTGAATTGTCACCAAAATCGTGATTTCGATCATTCTTAGTTTATCAATACATGTTATCGTAGTGATTAGAGAATATCAAGATATCTTCTGTTCTCTCAAAACTTTTCTGATGCAACTCCACATTTCTTTTCAGAATTGGAAAGAAATATATCTGACAGAGATTCCACTACTGATAACCTAAATAAGAATTCTGACTCTAACAATGAAATAATAGAGCTTTTGAGTTCCGATGGATCTGAAAGTAAATCGTCCTCTGCATCTTCCAGTAAAACATCAACATCAGAAGATTCCTTAGATAAGAATATTTCAGAAAATCTTACCAAACAGAATGACAACCTGATGCCATCTAGTGAGTATAGCACAAAAAGCTTTCAGCTATTAAACAAAAAAATTTCATTACTATTTCTCTGATAACAAACATTGCATTTTAGAAGATGAAAATAATCCTGAATTGATGTCCGAAGATATGTCTGATGATGATGATCAAGACTCTGAAATGAAAGATGATTTGAATGTGGCAATACTGGCTGAAGAAATTAGTATAGCTACTTCTGATGTCAACACCACTATTCCTTCAGGTAATTTCATTTTGGTCATCTAAATTTTCATTTTTTTTTATAAATATCTCCAAAATCTTCGTATTAGACTTCAGAAGGGGGGTTATTCGGGTATTTTACCTAGAAGAGTCAGACCCCACCAATAGTACGTTACGTTGCGTTGCGTCAACGCAACGGACTAGTAGGGTCTCACTCTAATTCGATTTTACACTTAAAGTTTCTGCATTATGTATTATGAATGATTTGAAGAATGGACTGGGCCCAGGTTATTGAGTATTTATTGCCCCTCAAAATATTAAAAAAAATGCACGCAGATGATATATTATCTTCAGTTTAATTTTTCATTATAAATGAATTTGAATTAATGAAAATATAATTCAATCCACTCTAAAAAGACAAAGACACTGAAAATAGTCAATTATATTCAATTTTGAAACTATTAATTGTATTTCAAATATTCATACTTACAATGAACAATGAATACTTTACAGACTTTCCATTTTGTTTCAGTTATAATTTGTGATTCTCATGGTGAAAATAGTCAAATTAAGCCTAGAAGTGATTCACTCACACAAGAAAGTGGATCAGACGAAAATGCAAAAAGTAAAAAGAATGTTAATAGTAGAAATAAAAAGAGCAGTCCAGCAGAAAATGAAACTAAGACATCTGCAACTAAAGAAGATGTGAAAAGGACCGCTGGAAGAAGGATCACCAGAAGGTCGAGTAAACAACTGGATGATCAAGATGATACAGAGGAAAATAAAATCAATTCACTGGTCAAAAACGATGAGGTACCAAATACTAGCTCTCCACGAAGAGGTGAATATTTGCGATTATTTTTGATGGACAAAATTAGCGCACCACCTAAAATTTCGTTAAATTTTAACAATTGATATCTTCCCAATATTTAGTCGGATTTCAATGTTTTTTTTCAATTGTAGCTCTGTTATTGTCGAATGTCCTCCATCAAACAGAAGTCCAAAAAATAAAATCTTCATGTTGTACAGGGCGTTGAAATAATGTCATGTTTTATATTCAAATTTTAACATCTTATGTGGGCAATGCCAGGTTGCTGAGGCATATAAAAACAATAAAGAATTGTAGCCTAGTATCTATTGAGTATTTTGTTTTTTTAAAAACCAATTTATCTTGAAATCGTCCAGAGATATTCAACATTTTATCAACTCTTGTGTTTTATGCATTAGCCATGAATATCTTCGCAACCATTTGTCCGATTTGAATGAAATGCAAGATGTTATAAAAATGTGAATATCCCTGGAAGTGTACAAGTTAAAATGCTTTTCAAAAATACGAAATACTCAGGAATCATCAGGATACATCACTGTATAGTTTTTAGAAACCTCAGGTACCTGGTATTGCCTACAGAAGGCGTTAAACTGTAATGAAAAAAGCCCGAAATTTTAAACGCCCTGTACAGCATGATGCTTTTCTTTTTTTGAACTTCCCATTGTAGTATGATATTCGCCAATAAAAGAGCTACAACAAAAAAAACATTCAAATCGGACGAATGGTTGCGAAGATATTCATGGCTAATGCATAAAATACAAGAGTTGATAAAATGTTGAATATCTCTGGACGATTCCAAGATAAATTGGTTTTTAAAAAAACAAAATACTCAAGAGATACTAGGCTACAATTCTTTATTGTTTTTATATGCCTCAGCAACCTGGCATTGCCCACAGAAGACGTTGAAATTTGACTATAAAACATGACATTATTTAAACGCCCTGTACAACATGAAGATTTTATTTTTTGGACTTCTGTCTAATGGAGGAAATTTGAAAATAACAGAGCTACAATTGAAAGAAAAAACATTAAAATCTGACAAAAGATTGGGAAGATATTAATTGTTTAAATTTAACGAAATTTTAGGTGGAGCGCTAATTTTGTCCATCAGTATATAATGAAATTATTTGGCACTCATAACAGTTGATATTGTATGAAATAACAGTCTAAATAATTAATTTTCTACAAATCATTAAATGGAGAAGTACAATAAGAGTGGCCATACTGCTTGGAAAACATCGAAAAACTCTTCCCTTTTTTATGTAATAAATTAACTTTTATTCGAAAGCTTAAAACTCAATAGGCCTGAAAATATTAGATGTCCAAAAGGACTGTGAGGATTTCTATTATTCTTTTATTCTTATCTTATCACTTATCATGACTGTTGTTGAACAAAAAATATAGGTTAGAATCTGATAAACATAACTTCTTGGAGTGAGTTTAATGTGAAAACAAAAATGAACAATTAATTGAAATTCTTACAGGCCTTTTGTGAAATCTAATCTAATATTTCTATTGAGTTTCAAGCTTTCGAATTAAAGTAGATTTATTGCATAAAAAGGGGAAGTGATTTTCGGTGTTTTTAAAGCAGTTGACCACTCTTATGGTACTCCTCCATTGATTCATGCAGAAATAGTAATTCGAATATTATTTTTTGCAGTATCTTCAAGAAGATCTTCTCAAACGTCTGAGCTCAATTTGGGTCCTAGTTCAACAGCTCCCATATCAGAAACAGAAAAAGAACAGCCAAAAGAAATTCCAAAATCAGTCATAACGCGCAAACGAACTAGGAGTGTGGATATTCCAATAGATGTTCCGATGGAAGAAAACGAAGCAACTACATCGAAAGGCTCACAAATTCTTAGAGCAAGACGAAAACTGAGAAGTGCAAGTGTCGATATTCCTAACACTATCGATGAGGAATCAAAGAATGAACCACCTGCTGTTGGAAAAAGTAAAAAGAAACCTTCATCTATCAGTGATGTGAATGAGATCAAGGAAGAAATTCAGAGTTCCAAAAAATCATCGAAATCTGCCAAAGAAGACTTGGTGGAGAATTATAGGAAAGGCAGAAGATTAACTAGAAGGCAATCCAATATCTTTGAACAGTCTATGAGTAAAGTTGATTTGTCTTCCATGGACACACAGGATCCTATTGAATTATTGGATAAGACTGAATTCAAAGGTGATGTATTTCGAACAATTGTGAAAAATTAATTCCTCTGAATCAAACATAAAAATTGAGTAAAAATATTTATTTCGAGTCAACATTATCTGGTTTCGTTTTTATTTTTATCTTGTACAAAATTTGGTGAAACAAACCTTTTTATGTAATTTTCTGATTGAAAATATTCAATTTTTCACCTTATTTAAAATCGAGAAAGTACCCTAATTTTGAATTGAAATTTCTTACATTAAAATATCAACGTTTTTGAAAGTCTTTTATATTTTTGTTTGTTGAAATCTCTAATTTCTCACAGTATAGAAATATAAATTACTTTGATAAATGATCTCAAAAAGTGCAAAGGACTGTGAGACTGGGTGTAACTCAGAGTAAAAAGTAAACCTAGAGATGCCTTCATGCATTTGTTATGCAGCTAAGTAGAATCTGTTTATACGCGCGAACAACATTCCGGCGTTGCGAACTCGTGCCGTATGTTTATTCCGTATTGGGGTAATTGGTCTATCTGTCCCCTATTCTGATACTAACGGCTTGACAATTCTGTCAGTTTGGCAACATCGTCTATTAGTGTAAAGTTTCTCGATGCGTTGCATTTACATTTTCATTTTGATTTGACGTTCATTTTACTGATTTGGTGGGATTTTATTGTTGCTTAAGGCTATTCCGGTAATTATAGCTAGGGCAAAAGTACGAAAATGTTGTATTATATTCAGGAATTGGAGATCTCACTCTAGTTGAGTCCAGTTTCACAGCTGCTGCGATGTTTTTTGCATTTTCTGTGAAAACTCACTATATTTATGTAAATTTTTTATACTATTAGAAAAAAAGATTTTAAGGGTTAATAATCTGATAGATCTTTTCAAAAACGCTGATATTATAATATATTTTCGATTGAAGTTGTTGATTGGGATATTTGCAAAATACAAAGTCAAGTAAGTGAAAAAAAATTATTATTATGTAGAAGAGGAAAATAGAAAACGGAAAACTTCTTCCCATGAATTTTGAGTTTATGCGAAAGAGTGTGAATACAAAAGTTGTAGATTTCGTCATTACCTGAAACATTGCCACTTTTTCCTGAAACTTTGCCACTTTTTGTCATAGAACTTTTAGTTTAGCCACTTTACTTATTCCCTTAATGTTTAATGTTATATTCGTTTAAGCCTAATCTCTTTATTTGTAATATTTGGCTTCCCACAGGTACTCCTGATCCTCAAGAAGCAAAAGTGTATGACACATCGCCTTCCTCCAGTGCAAGCACAGCAAGATCAACAGTTGGAAGACCGGCAAGAAGACAGAGTAGGACAAATTCGAATGCTTCAGATGATAGTGTAACCTCTGTTACATCAACACCTGGTAGAAGAAAAAAGGCTGTTGTTCATGTTGATTCGCCAGTAATTAAACGTAAGTTCAATTCACACATACATGCTATCCTGTTATTTTATTGAAGCAATTTGGCAATTTGAGTGGAACACGTGCAATTTCAGAACAAAGATTTAATAGCTGATCCATTGAGTAAAAGTTTCCGGATTCGATTTTCCAAGGAAAATACGGACTGTTCTAAATCATATAAGAATAGGTCACGGGCGTTGTAATAGCATGTTTTTCAAATGAAATTAAGTTGAGAGCACGATACACAAACACCGGTATGCCGACGCGCATCGAGAGTGACGTCACTGGGAACATTTCCATAGCATTTGCGTGATTGAAGAGAGAGAGGAGAGAGAGAATTGATTAGAATTTGTTCTCCTTATGACGTAGATGGGTAGATGCTCGCGCCGGACGAGTTTAGACCACGAATCTGGCATACCGGTGTTTGTGTATCGTGGTTGAGAGTCATAGTTGCGAATGCAGAGAAATGGAGGAGACAATAGAACATCTCAAAAATAATTGTTCCATATTTAAATTTCAGGGTGGCATGAAGTTACAGATCCATTTTTTGATTTGGGTTGTTAATTTCAAATCGCTTTGATAGGAGTTTTAGCCATATTATTTTTCTGCTTCGATTTTTTGTTTTATATTCAGAATTCCGCAGGCGTCTTGGGGGAAGTTGTCAGTTGAATTTAATAAAGAAAAATAATAATTTTCAGAAATCCTTCAATATTCAACGAATTTTTAGTTTTAATTTTGTAAAAGCGCCGAGATATGATTTTTTCCATCGAGGTTTTTCTCTATACTCTGATATCATGCGTAGAATAGTAAGGTACCCCGTTTTGCACTACCCTAAGCTAGGATTTTTTTTGTTTTGTGTATTGTATTATGGAGGCTCTTGATTCAAAAGAATATATATCTCATTCCAATATTTCAGTTACCAGAAGAAAATTGAGATCAGCTTCGACAGAGGAAAACCCAGAAAGTGAATCACCTGAGAAAGCAAAGGTAAGGTCTAATACTAATACAGTTAATACAAAAATATAATTATAATTTTTGTCCTAGGACAAAGCATCAGATATCATGAGTGATGATGGTGTGGAATCTGATACGTCAGTAATATCTACCAGGAGCAGGAAATCCTCTAAGAGTGGTAAGTTGAAGAATTTGAAATGTAGTTCAAAAAGAAATAATAATATATTTTCCTTCAGATACAAATAATTCATCGAAAACCAGAAAAAGAAAGGTTGTTTCAAAATCTGCATTACCAGAAATCAGTGAAGAAAATGTAGAGGTAAATATGAGCCTTATTTATTTTTGTTAATAGTTAAGTAAGGGAAGCCTGTATTTTATTAAAGGTCACCTTAAACTCTTTCTTTGATGCGCATGAGTAGATGTCAAAATAAAGGAAACATTATTCAAGTTGGGCCTCTATTTGCGTTTTGATAACTCTCACTCTCTCTAGTTTGGTACTCTCTACTCTGTTCACTACAGAAAGAGTTTTCTAATTTTAAATGTTTGAATCTGTGTTTTTGAAATAAGACACAATAAGCAATTTATGAAATTTTTTCAGGTTGTTAGTGGTTCTCCAGCACAAAATACAAGAAGAGGAAGAAAAACTGTACAGAAATAACATGTTATTTCATTTAAATTTTTTGATTTTGTCAAGGGTAAATTATGTGAATAAGCTGTTTTACTTTAATTTCTTTTAAGATATGTTCTTATGATATTAATAATAGTATACTTTACCAAATAAAGAACACAATTTTTTTTAATTCCTTGCAATATATAAATTCGTGGTTTTCTGGAATACAGACAGTTCCACGTGGGTAATCTCCTTAGTGTTCACATACCACGAATTTTGCACCTCCAGCGATATTGAAGAAATGATAGACATAAAACCAACCAATATTTTGGCTGAGTGGTTCGAGAACAGCTTCAAAACTCCTTATATGTTGCAATGTACAGAGTGAATCTCAAAAATTTTCAGTCCGAATCTGTTCAGAATCCAAAAATAAACACCAAGAGAAAAAAGCCACTTGGGTTTCAATGAAAATATATACTGAAGAGAAATAATATGCTCAATAATTTGTGGGATATTTCAAATTTGAATAAGACACAAAGTTACATCCCTTTGTACTTTATTATACAAAATTAAATATCTATAATACAAAATTAAGGGATTGTCAAAATGGGTAAAACTTAATACCTAACAAGAATTTCATTAAAAAAATCTGTACATAAGTCTACATAAATATATATAATATGATTCGATCAATCATCGATCAATGTAAAAACACCTACTTGGTGTTCCGATTGCTTAATAAAATTATATTCCAGTCTTTGGATTGAGATTAGGGGTATCTTGAAGCACGGTTTTCTGAACTATTTCAGTAGAAACTTGAATGCTAATAGCTAGAATTTTGAACTCATTTGAGTATTTCAATCATTTACAATAATAACAATACTTCTTAAATTCAACAACAAGTTAAACAATTAGAACATATTTTCAACACTGAGAAAATTTAATATCACTGGATCAAATTCGAATTATTAAAAAATGTACACAAGACATGGTTCCTATTTTACTGAGACTTGATTCAATATCATATTTGGTCTTGTTTATTAATTGAGATTTTGTAAATTTTTGTTGAAGATTGTCCAACTATTAGCTCAGACACCTACTTCTAGGCTACCCTAAATGAGATTGGTTAGATTTGTTACTTAAGTATGTTCATACTCAAAAGTGAGATAATATCATATCTCCAGATTAAGGTCTAAGGAACATGGAGTCATCCTGATCTGAGGGGCCACATTTTCTTATGTCCAAATTCATTCTTGACGCCAAGAGATAATTGTCATCACCAATTGGAGCAGCTCTGGAACATAGGTAGGGAGAATAATTAGTCATAATACACAAAGACAATCAATTCATTACTAATAGTATAAGAACATAACAAACACACATCATCAAAGTCTGGACTCCCTTGGTTTCTCAAGAAATAAACAATCTACATTCTGGAAATAAGATCATTATGTTCTTCTACTCTGCAGTATACGTAATACTTCGAGATAGAATAGAGCTAGGAGACAATATGACATATAATTCAGTAAGGATAAATTGTACCACTGGGCGGGGCTAAGTCGGGGACCAACATGGCGAAAAGTTCAGTATCGAATTAAGTCAACTTCAAATCAGATAATCTGATTTATACAAGAAATACGTGTTGGGTCTTGGGGAAACCTATTGAAATAAAAAATTTGTCTTCAGGCAATAATATACACATATAAAAAGATATCAGATTATCAAGAGATACATGCAAACATTTCGAATGAGGATCTGTTCAGTACTCATCCTTACCTAGGGCTCTTCTCTGCTTAAACAAAGCCTTACAGCCTCAGAGTAAGAAATAAACATAGATATGCCCCTACGCGTGAATAGTACTGCATTGTAATCAACCAAGCATTAGAGTGAGATGAAAAGCACTGGGGTGAAGTAAACAATTGGTTAGATTGTCATTAGTTCAATTACTGAATGAAATACAACATTTTCGTAATTTTGACATAGTTTCAATAACCACAATACTCTTATGCAACAATAAACTGCCACCAAATCAGTAAAATAATTCAGTTTATTAACGTCAAATCGAAATTAAAATGTAAACACATCGCATCAAGAAACTAAACACTAACAGAGGATGTTGCCAAACTGACAGGATTGTCTGTAACCAATTATACCGATAAGAAATAAACATACGGCGCGAGTTCGCAATGCCAGAATATTGTCCGCGTGTATGAACAGATTCTACTTGCCTGCGAAACAAATGCGTGAAGGCAACTCTAGGTTTATTTTGTACTCCGAGCAATTACCCAATACCCCTATGCATTTCAACAACCAAGTCTTCTCTGGTCTGGTCTGCTTGAACTTTCCAAACCTCGTCGACTATCGCTTTGTAAGCCGAATCGTGACTCGTCCAAAAAAAGGACGTTTTGCCATTATGGTTACAAGCCAGTGGTGTTCTGCCCACGGCCGACGGGTAGCTCCATGCCCAAGTGATAGCCAAGCTACTCTTGAAGGTTTTCTTGCTTTGGTTGAGGAACGAAATCGTCTCCTTATGGTACTGGTTGAGACTTCTTCCGAACAAGAACAAGTTTTTTTTGTTTTTGTGTGAATGATGAGATTATACTACATTCAACTAGTTGATAAAGGGGGTAAAGACTTTTGATGATGTGAGTGTTAAGCGAAAAATTTGAAAATTGAAAAACTTACTTGCTTCCATATCTAGTATCCCTAGCTATGGTCCTGTTGTATATCCTGTGCCGTCTTTCAATCTGATAGGCTATTTCCCTTATTTCTCTCAGAATATTATAACAACTCTGCAGATCAACTCCAGAAATAGTCTTCGGAAGCGAACCAGAATATACTTTGTCACCTTCACACCAGTTTATGAACGTTTCTATGAAGTCCAAATGGCCCATAATCAATGAATGTATCCTTTGTAAATCTCGTTCTGGATCTAAACACATGTGGAAGTTGTTGTCTAACGTGGAAACAGCGTTACATCCTGGTGCTAGTTCATTTTGAGAATTACAACTGGAAGAGAAAATAATAACTGTATTTGAAATACTCAAATATAAGTAAGTACAAGTATCGGAATTAGACTGTAATAGTATATTATGCAACGAGCGTATAATGACAGCTATTATTCACGAGGTGAAACTTAGGTTAGAAGCAGTTGGCGAGTGGCCCAAATCGCTGAGCGAATAACAGCCATAACTATACTTTATCCGCGACTACTGAAATATTTCTAGACGATTTCAAAATTTTTCGACCGTGACCAGAGACTTCTATTACAAGTATGGAAAAAAGTAAAGTTGAAACATGAGAAACTTTTGGAGAACTTGTCATTGTATATTTTGTGATAAATATGTAAATTGTAACAAAAAAAGATTTGGTCCTTGACTGACAAGGTCCATTCTTGTAAGTTGGAATACCTACTTTATAATACTGCAGAAATGACAATTCAAAGAGTATGATTTAAGAGCTAAATCTATCAAGCATCTGATAGCTGTGAATAATAACTCATTATTCACTTGTGATTAATGGGTATTAATGGCCAAGTAAACAGAAGCGGATAAAAAACATTATGTGAACTTATTGGAGCATTGAAATCAAGGTTGATTTATTTGAAGAACCGTGAGTTCAAACATCACGCAATGAAGACGTACGAGCAAGCAGTCAGGACAACAGAGCGGCCAGTTGTGACCTTTGATTCAATATTAAACCAATGAAATTAATGCTAACGCGTACGTCACACTTTACTGCCAATTCTGATCGTTTGGATTCGTTAGCTTATTTCAGCGATTTCAATAAATTTTTGTCTCGAAAATTTTCTGTCTACAATTGAAGAAACGGATAATCGCTATGATTTTCTGAAAGTCCATTATTTCTAAAATGATTTTTTCTAGCAATCACTGAAAACGCCCATCAGGCAAATGGTGTACCAATGAAGGTGCTACCCGAAATTTCTCATAATTAATGGTCAAACTTCCTGTTTAATTCTTATATCACCAGATATACCCATTTTTAAACCCACGGTGAATTTCGAATTTCGATGACCAGTAGATATAGACCAGATTTTGGTGTCATTGTATTTATTGAGTCCTCCTGAACAACATTTGTGAAACTAACAGGTGGCGGTCTGTCTTGGTTTAGAAAATATTGGCCCCCAAGGTTCCAAAAATGTTTCATCTATAGTCCGTTCACGAAAGGTTGAGCACATAGTAGGCGTTCCTTTATTTATTAGAAGTTGGCAGTATTTATTGTCATAGAGTAAAATAAAGTCAACGTTGCCGAATGTACTCGGCCTTGTCCGACGAGCTTGCGAGTTATCAGAGAACTCTATGTAATATTGACAACATTGCGTATCAATCTGACAAGAAAATAAAGAACATAACCTAAAATTTTAATATACACAGTGGAATATGCCAAATTTCCATGGCCAACCGACGGCTCAACCTTCCCTGAACAGAGTATACACGTCGCTTTTTTCACTATAAAACCACAAATTCGCTGCTCCAATTTGATCTATAAATCACCTTCGAACTTTCAATAACTATTTGATTAGATTCATTTTAGGTATATTCAATAATAAATGCAGAAACATCGAAATTCTAGAGGTATCACATATCCACAAATTGTAAGAAAATCCCACCATTCTTCATGGTAAGTTTGGCACCACTGCTCCGTCCTTCGGCGAGTGACATATCAAAATGATGGTGGGATTTACGGGAAGGCATCGTATCGAATCTGCGGCAGTGCCAAATCTACCATTAAAAACGGCGAGCTTTCCTTAGAATTTGTGGATATGTGGCGTCTCTAGAATTTGAAACTAATCGAATAGTTATTTGAATGTTCGAAGGTGATTTATGGACTAAATTGGAGCAGTGAATTTGTGTATTAATATTGAAAAAAGCGACGTGAAGTAGGAATATTTTTGGAATTTTGGGGGGTCTATATTTCCTAAACTAAGACAGACCGCCACCTGTTGGTTTCACTAATGTTGTTCACGAAAACGTAATGAATACAATGACACCAAAATCAATATCTGGTCACCAAAATTCAAATATTTACGGAAGGATTAATGAAAATTGTAACAAATGAAAATAATAATTTCTGTACAAAATTTTCCTTTTGTCTTTTTCAACTGGGTTTCCGATAATAGAATAAACGATGATCAAATGACCTACCATTGCCATTGTCCATGGATAAAGGCGCACGGATGGTACTGCTCTAGTCTATTCGAATTAGTTTGACAAATTTTCGTAAGAAGATCTATCCATTCCTTTTCTTCAACACAATTTGGTGCTTGTACATATAACGCTCTTTCCCTTTGAATTATTTGGAACATATTCTTCATTTTGAACGATCTTTCATTCAGCCTCTCCACTGCCAATATATTCGATAGAGGAATTTGACATAGGGCATCCTTATCTGCAAAAGTTGAATGGCATTGTTAGCTTTCAAGGAAATACATTAAGAAGAGAATACTTACGTCTGTTTTTGGAATAACTGAGATCGTGAGTGGTTAATTTAAAATATCTTTGTTTGAAGTTTTTTCTGCCAAATCGTTTCCTACCCTGTGCACGTTTTATCATTAATCTGAAAAATAGAAGAAATGGCTAAAAAATCATTTCATCGAAGTGATATTTCGATTCTAGAGATCTAATTTTGTAAGTTCTAATAGAGAATTATTTGCTTGGAGAGGTAAAAAGGAATGAAAAAGTTTCTGAATATTTATTGCTTCAACACAAAATCTGCGGAGAAAAAATATTTTGACCTAGTAAGATGAAGATTTATATGTATAGGATAATGCAGAGGAACTTGCTGATTTAAAAATAAATGTTGGAGAACTATGTTCAGTATTTCGTTGGGTATGTTAGCGATAACCAAATGAAAGTTGTTCATGAAGTGGTCAGAGTCCTGTGACGATCGTTATAAACATGTGATTAAAGATATCCCCATAGAAAAATCGTTGGGGGCTAAATCAGACTAATGTGCCAACATACCCCACAAAATGCTGGACAAAGTTGTCCGATATTTCCGAAATCGATTAAAGCAGTGGCGTCCATTATACACACCATTTTATACAAGATAAAATATTAAAACTGTTTAAACATAAACTTTAATTTAGTATTCGATGATGGAAAAACAAATATTTGCATAAATTTTTCTTTAAGTGAATTTCGTAATCAGCAAATTGCTCTGTCCCATCCTGTACTATTTCAAGGCACATATGGAGCCATGTGCAGATATGAGAACATAGTATGCCATGGAAAATCTAACAAATTTGTAATTCTCAGAAATTAGAATTGAAAAGTTAAAGTGATAACTAAGTATCACACTGCTCATACTCATTAATAAGACAGTGCATCACGAAAATAAGATTATGCTTACTGCCATACTCACCTTTTAATCTCCCTATGTGAGTAAGCAGAAGAAAGAAAAAATCTTTTGAGATTATTAAGATTATGTACAATGAAGATGTTCTCTACTTACCCTTCTTTAAGAAGTACTGGGGTATCGTTTTGTATCGTTTCAGGATTCGAAATAGCAGATATGATTTCCAGGAACTGCCGCACAGCCATTATATGTTTTTCCGTATATACAATTTTGTACAGTTGTTCCATGTACTCTTCTTTGCAAACCTGCTGCGTTGACCTACTGCTCACGTAGTTACCTAGCGATTGGATGGTCTTCGAAATAAGTGTGAGCGTTCGATTTGTTTGGTTATCCTAGAAAAATGGTGATCATTAAGTCACATCATAGTTGATATGTATTATAATATTGTATAATAAAAAAAATTGAATTTATTGTGAAAAGGAAAGGTAAGAGTGCTTGTTCCTAGGGAAACAGCGTGCTATCATTTTGTCCGAATGTCTGTATTTTTCGAATTGTGGACCGTGAGTTGTCCTGAACGATACGGTTCGACTCACTGATGAAGAATCCGTGGTCAATGAAAAATTCCTACGGCTGTGAACACGATAACTTTAGAATGAATTAATTTTGGAAATTGGTTCAGGTTCCGAATGAACAATTAAATTCGTTAAAGGGCCAAATCGGTGTGATCACTAATTTTGTATTTCAAGAGAACTATGCGTACGTCATTTTAGACAGGGTGAAACAAAATCTGTTTTTTACCCTAACTTTAGAACCACCAGTGGTGAGTTCCAGTTGTTCACATCACATCACATCTTCTCTTGACAATTTAACTATTCATTTATAACAATAGGTCAATTTTTGTTGAAGGTACAGGGTTTTCCGTAAAACATTAAATTACGCTAAGGCTACAACAGTACTTTAATAAATTCAACCTAAACTTCTGACCTAATGAGAACAAACTAAAAACTAAGTCAAAAACATTACGTGTTTTCCGCCCAGACGCAGATAACAGGTGCAATTCGTCTCGGCATGTCCTCATTAAGGTTTTTAATCAATTAGGGCATCACTGAGCAGCTGCAAATTTTCAGGAGTTGGTACGCGAGATAGAATTTTCCTGCCAAGAGCATCCAAACATGCCCGGGTTCAAATCTGGGCTTAGTGCAGCACAGTTGAATTCTTGGATATTAACCTCTGTTAAATACTCCCTGGCAATCCTAGCCACATGCGGTTGATGCGGTAGGGCATTATAAAGCATTGGCACGAAATCGTCTCCAATAAACGGTGCATACCGAACAAGGTGTCGCGCTAAAACTTCTCTTGTTTTATATGTTTTCACTCAGTTTTCAGTTTATTTTCATAACGTTCGGATTTAAGGTTAAATCTATGGCAGTACATACTTTTATAGCCATAGCGAAATTGTGGAGTTTAATGTTGCTCTGAAAACCCTTTATCTTCAACAAAAATTGGGCTATTATTATGAATGAAGAATTTAATTGTCAAGAGAAGATGTGTCTTGAAGATGGAATGAGAAATCACACGGTGGAACAACTGAAACACACCAGAGGTGGTTCTAAAATTAGGGTAAAATAACAGATTTTGTTTCAACCTGTATAAAATGACGTAGGCCGAGTTTTCTTGAAATTCAAAACTGGTGATTGATTAGAAGGATGAACATGGGTACCTACAATTGAAAAAAAATTCAATCGAAACGGACTCGAAATAACATACTTATTTATGAATCAACAAACTTCATTTTTTTTTTTTGAGTGGATCGATCATTTTGCCGGTGAGTGTACCAACTGTCACAAAGAAGCCGCAACTAAAAAACATCCTGTATAACGACGATCATAACCTAATCAACTTACTATTTGTTGTGTGGTCAAGTCGAACAGCCGTGGACCCAAGATGGCAGGAGCAAAAAACCTCAAAAAAATAAACCCCGATATAACAGAATATTTAACCTCTCTGTTGGCAGGAAAATGCAGAAGGGCACACTCCCTCAAGTTATAGAAAATCTGGCACATCAAGGCCGGGCAGTAGACTGCGCTTTGGGTGATGGCATCCAAGATCTTCTGGATGTAGCATTTCAAATTAGCCAGGTTGGTTTGAATGGTGTTAGCGTCTTTCACCCTCGTAGGATCGATCTCGCAAGGCTTCTTCTCGTTGAAGATGAGTTCTAAGGTTGGTCGTAGGGTTTTGTGAAGGTACTGGATGCCGATGAGACGCATGGCCTCGTCCATCATCTTCGATACCAGAGTATTTCCTCGAAATATCGTCGTAGCATCACTGAAACAAACAAACAAGAGTTTATAGCAGTTGAGTGATGGTCTTCATGAATGAACACTATGGTTCTCGGGATATTCAAATTATTATTGGAAGGAATATACAGTGCGCATCAAAGTTATGGAACAAATTCATTTTCACAGAATAAAAATATTTGGCAACAAAATACTGAGAGGTCAATATTTGTTTTGTTTAATTTTTTAAAGGATTTTTGTTGCAACTGTGACCCTCTAAATTTTTTGAATAGGGAAAGTTGGTCATGTGCTAGTTTTTTGGCAAGGTCTTGTATCTCCTCTATAGGCGTACAGAAGTTTTCAAGAAAAAAAATTTATTTTGAAGTTCAAAGAGGTTTTCAGTATGTGCACTTTGTCATGGCATTACAGTTTTGTTCATAAACAACTTTCAACCAACATTTCAATAAAATCTTTCTTTGAATTGAAACATTTTATTGAAAATTTCAAACTTCAGCAGAAGGTACTACATAATTAAGATAATAACTGAGACGTAGTGTTTTACACATTCCAATGTTTCACTTGAGGGGGTTGAAAGTTGTGCATGATCAAAACTATGATGGTCGAGTTTCATTTGGTGACAAATTTCATCAATTACCATCGTCTCAAAGTATTTGAGCCATGACGAAGGGCACATACTGAAAACCGCTCTGGACTAACTAATTTTTCATTAAAAAAATTCTTTCTTGAAATTTTTTGCACGTCTGTAAAGGATATACGAAAATCTTGCCCAAAAAGTACCACATGGACCCACTTTCCCTATTCAATAAATTTAGAGGGTTGATAGGGATGGCACAGGGTGCAACAAAAATACTTCAAAAATGCATACAAATTTGGTAAAAGTGAATTGAACTAAACATGTTTCAGGATTTTGTTGCCAAATACACTGCGCAAAAAAATTAACGCACATTCTGAAAATCTCAATTTCGATGAATGTTAACTCTATATTGACTTTATAACTTATTTTTTATGTTCTCGCGGGAAGGTTTTGAACGAAACAAGATACATTAAATGGAAGAAATATTCAGGATTTCACCAGATATTATGTGAAAGAAGAGAAATAAACAATTTTCAAAATACTGGAATGCTGATAAGTGATTTAATACTTGGTATTTCCACCCCTTGCGTTAATTACACCTCGGCAACGACGGTTCATACTCAAAATGAGTGATCTTAAAATGTTCTGATCTAAATCCTTCCCAGATTTCTCTGAGTTGGATTCCTAAGTCATTAGGAGTAGCTGGATGATTTTCTGAACTTCTCAGCCTTCTACTGAGGTTGTCCCAAACCTGCTCAATCGGATTGAGATCGTTGAAAGTGGATAACATATGCATGCATAATTCTGATAAAAATAATTATCATTGAGAACACCTTCAGTTGTAGAATAAATTTGAGATTTCCATGATGTGCGTTAATTTTTATGCGCAGTGTATTTTTCTTCAGAGATAATGAATTTATTCCATAATTTAGACGAGCACAATAGATTTCTTGCGACCATAAGTAAAATTGCCCAAAACAGGGTGACAGGTGACATAAGGGACAACGGCTAACTGGAGATAGAGGACCTCAAACTGAATGAGGATTGTGGTTTTAAATGTCCCACAAGGCTATTAGTTTCAGAGATACAGGGTGTTTTTTGCAATAGTGCTCAAAATATAAACTCCCATATCTTCGTCAATATGGCAAATTTTAAAAATTGGAGGTCCGTATTAAAAAATTTCCATTTCCGTGTCAGGTGAGAAATATCACTCGGTATATGAGATAAAAAAATTGAAATGGAAAATTGGAATCAGCAAAAAACACTGAGTAAAAATCTGTTTTTAGTTTGAACGGCACAAATTTTTTATAGCTTTTATGATATGTTGAAAGTCGAATATTACAGTTTATTCATATTCACATGAAACATACTATTCCTGATAGACAAAAAAAAGATTTCGAATTCCTTCACATCTTGAAATTAATTAATCTATCAATAAATTAATCTATCAATATTATAAGAAGAATTCAAAATAGAACACAAACACAAAAAAGAACAGTAGCACATATGATTTATAAAAAAAATCAACTAAGCGAATGCTCGAAATGAGAGCAATTTGCTTCAACACATTTATTTTTCTCGATCTGGGGGCCGATTCTTGAATAATGTCGTGTTCGCGAATCGACTAATGTCGACCAACTTAGCAGGGACAATTGTCGAATCGCGAACACGACATTATTCAAGAATCACCCCCCTTATGAAGAATATGTATAGTAACAAGCTTGCCAAATATCAGCGAAAAATTTGCCATATTGACGAAGATATGGGTGTTTATATTTTAGCACTTTTGCAAAAACACCCTGATGTATCTCTGAAACTAATAGCCCTATGGGACATTTAAACCCACAATCCTCATTCAGTTTGAGGTCCTCTATCTCCAGTTAGCCGTTATCTCTTACGTCACCAGTCACCCTGTATAAAATCAGCCCGATTAATCTGCTCCTGTATAAAAAATAAAATGCATCCTATCTTTTTCTCTTTGCCATTCAAATCGTTTTAATTACAATAGGTCCTTATATTGTTATTACCGCGACACGCTCGATTGTTTTTAGTTAGTTTCTGCGACACTTTTATTCGCGTCACATCGATCTATTGTTCTTTGTAATGTAGAAACCACTCCTACGATCTGAGCTTGTTGCTTGTCGGAACAAGTTCCGCTGTTATCGTCAAGAAGAATGGATTTCGTTGAATGACATTAAAATAGGACTGCGGTTTTATGACGTTGCGGCGCGGAATCTTTATCAGCGAATTAGCTGCGTTATTTTTGTATTGATTTCGATGATCGACATCAGATTCGATTTGAAGTGCTGTAGTACAGCATATTTGTGCTTAGTAAAACCCCTAGCGGGATAGTTTTGGGGTAGATTTGATATCTTCCATTTTTTATGTTTTTTAGGGTGCTGAATCCTGGATCTGAGGTTTGCTAACAAAATTTCGTGACGGAACATAGAAAAAAAACACAAGAAAGAATAAAAATCCCGTTTTTGGTCAGTTTTTTTTGCTTATTACTCGGAAACTATCAACTTTTCGTGAAAAAACCTTTCCATAAAAAATGTACTACCACAGATTGTTCTGCGACAACCCGTTCCGGCTAGAATTAAGGTTGGAAATGAGGTATTTTCTATGACTCAATAAATGAAAAAAATTAAATTCTATGGTTTCGGTGATGCGATCCTTTTGAAATTTTGCATGAACATTCAGTAAGATCAGTCTCGGTTCAAAAAAAAATAATCACACGAATCGGATATCTTGTTATGAAAATATGAAGATTTTCCTTTTCAATATTCCAATTGAATTTAACATTTATTCAGAATGAGACAGCGGCGCGCATATTCTTGTTTAATCTCATAAAAATCGTATAATTACATTTCCAAAAAAATAAAATTCTAGCATTGGATCCAAATAGTCATATTCTTCAACCGGAAAGAGCTAAAAACTTGAAATTTCTAGGATAGGTTTGGGACCTGAATATCCCATTTTTTGAGCTCAAACGAGTGCTATATCGTTTTGCCCAAATGTCTGTAATTTTCGAATTTTAAGCCGAAAATGGTCTCAAACTATAAGGGTTTTCGGAAACTTAATCCAACCTACACCCGGGTTCATTTGCCGTCAAAATTCAACCCGAGTTAGTGATCCAGTAAGTTTCCGAAAACCCCTTATAGGGTTCTACTCCCTGATGACGAATTCGTAGTCAAATTCTATTCTGTCCGTGGGACCGTCCGTTCGGGCGTTAACACAATAACTTGAAATTTTCAGGGTTATTTCGGTTCTCAAATGGCTCGGTTGAGTTCGTTAACCAGCCAAATGTACAGGGTATTCCATAAAATATGGCCATTCAAAATTTTCGTTCCTCAATATCTCAGACAAAACGAAACCCATATAGAAATGAAATGTTATGGCCATATGCAAGATGCTCATAAAAAATCTTCATGCAAAATTTGGTGACCGGAACCATTAAACATTGAACTGCAATATTGAAATGAAGAAACTACATATTCCAAAAAAAAATATTCGATTCGGATCAAATTTATTTTATAAATGAAGACTGATTACACTGACTTTTCATGCAAAATTTTGTGGCCATTGTGTCAACAGAACCGTAGTAAATTCAATTAGAATATTGAAAAGAAAAATCTCTATATTTTCATAACAGAATAACCGATTCAAGTGAAATTTATTTTGTGAATCACAACTTACTGATTTACTGAATGTTCATGCAAAATTTGAGAGGATCGCTTCATCAGAACCATAGAATTTAACTCTTGTAATTATTTATTTTTTACATATCTCATTTTTTGAATAATTTCCAGAATATAATTTCGATTGTGCTGAGATTCTGCATTGATATATACGGTATCAATCTCAAGTCCCATATAAAATTTTAAGTTTCATTAAGTCTTATTGCTCTACCAAAGAACGAGCGCTAAAAAGCTCCCGCTCAGCGCTTTTCATAAATTTTTAAGTTCTACAGTTTTCGCAAATTGTTCGTGTTTCCGAAAGAAACTACTTCGAAACTTGAAATTTACATGTTAAGCTGAAGATTACAATAGAAAAGTTAAATTAATAAATCTAGAAATGAATTCCGTACTTGGTACAGAAAAGATAATATGCACTTCGCCCTTCCTATTCTCAGTTGAACTCGGTCGGTAATAGAAGTCGCCTAGCACTAATTAGTAGTCAGTATTGATTCAAGGGACCCGTGGGCGTACGTTGAATTGTGTACAAGACAAATTTGCATCTAAACCGACACACGGCTACGATGCGATCGCGTGGGCGGCCTCTTCATCAGACCGCCCGTACACAAATGTGGGTATAATGCTGCTTTATTTTTATTTGACACTAAAAATGCACGAAGGACGGAGGAGCGAGATTTCCTTCAATCTAGAATACGAAAAAGACGCGTTCGAAGGCTGACAGATTGATGGCGAACACATTTCCCTCTGACGGAAGAATTTTGGAACGTTCGGTGAAAATAACGATGCACTTATTCAAGTTGACTGCAGCAGTCACTTTTTCTCATGAAATGAAATATTTGTCAATCGAACCAAGGTTATGCTGGGGCTTGAAGCAATCGAAATGCATTACAGTGGAACTTCCCTATAACGAATTTCTCTATATAACGAATTTCCTACAAAACATTGCACCTTGAATCCAAACTCCCTGTTAAAAACTATCTCTTAAACGAAATCAATTCTCTCTATAACGAAATTTTCAAAGAACATCACTATTTGAATGGGTATTGATAAGAAGGTATAAGGGGGGGGGGGTTTTTCCCGAAATTTTTCTGGACTTACGTAATAAATCCCGCCCTAAATCATTACGACGAGCAGAAGATCACTCTGAAACAGTTTTAAATACACCCCTGGCTGTTCTATTTCAATCTAGCAATACGCTAGTGTGAAAAGTTGTGCGAAAAAGTGCTTAAGTTTGAATGAAAACTTAAATTCATCAGTGAAGTCGACCGCTACATTGTCGACTATAGATATTTCTGTATAACGAAATTTCTTTATAACGATTTTTTTGCTGCTATTTAAGCACTGAACTCATGAGTCATCGGCTCAAAGCTGATATGGAAGTGCCGAAGCAAACTCAATAAAGATGGCAAGAACAACAGGTCTCTTCAGTCTGGGTTTCTAGTCACTATGATGGTATCGAAGGAAATGAAGAGGCTAACACACAAAGTCAGAAATGGTGAATTAGATGCTACTTATTGGCCTAGAACCCTTTTGTGGTTTAAGCAATAAGAAAGGTATTTTGAAGAAGGAAGAAACTGAGATAGAAGCACTCTGGAAGAATCTCCCGGGAATGGACCATTCAAAAAAATTCCTTCGAAACTTTAAAACTGCAAAGCCCAAAAAGTATTTGTATCTCAATAAGAATAAGTTGTGCCTCCTCATTAGCTTTCTAATAATGATAATTGGCTCAACGAGAACTGACGAGAGTACATAATTATGGGGAGAAGAGGAGGTAACTTCTTCTCAGTTACTGAATGCGAGTCTGCGTAAAGAGTTTACTTGTACAGGAGACTGGAGAACTTCGTACTTCTGCCCTTGTAATAAATAACGGAATGGCCGTAAGCAAGCAACAATGAACTGCCACCAAATAATTCAGTTTATGAACGTCAAATCGAAATGAAAATGTAAACACATCGCATCAAGAAATTAAACACTTACAGACAACGTTACCTGACAGAATTATCTGTAACAGACGCAAGCCGTTAGTATCAGAGTAAGGGAGCGGTAAACCAATCAACCCAATACGGAATGAACATACGGCACGATTTCGCAACGCCGGAAGTTTGTTCGCGCGTTTAATCAGATTCTACTTGGCTGCAAAACAAATGCGTGAAGGGAACTCTAGGTTTACTTTTTACTCTGAGGTTTTAATTCAGTCATTGTTATATTTATTCCTTATCGAGGCATTCTTTTCGATTACAGAATGATTGTACAACAATCATCACTACATAGTATAAAACAAAGTCGCTTTCTCTGTCCCTTTGTATGCTTATATCTTTGAAACAACGCAACGGATTTTGATGCGTTTTTTTAAATAGATAGAGTGATTCAAGAGGAAGGTTTATATGTATAATAACATCCATTAAATAGTGGAGAAGTATGTACTGTTATTTTTGAGGTTTCTAATATGATGTCGTACCGTGCGAAGCCGGGCGGGTCGCTAGTAATAGATAAAATATTCATTCAAGCGCCATACGTTAAGTTAGTTACAATTATTCCGCCAGATCAACGGAAACGTCTGAACTGTTTCAATAAACAATCGGCAGACTGGTCCACCTACTGGATTTTGTAAATTGAAAAGAGTGGGCAGTAGGCCACTGGGCGAGTATGATTTAATAATACATTAACTGAATATTCAATTATATCTGCGAAAAAAGCATATAATCGCACAGATAATGAAAAGATCCGGACATAGTTGTGAATCGAATTAGAAAAGGCGTGAGTATACAGGGTGACTGGTGACGTAAGGGACAACGGCTAACTGGAGATAGAGGACCTCAAACTGAATGAGGATTGGGGGTTTAAATGTCCCATAAGGCTATTAGTTTCAGAGATACAGGGTGTTTTTTGCAAAAGTGCTAAAACTATAAACTCCCATATCTTCGTCAATATGGCAAATTTTTCGCTGATATTTGGCAAGCTTGTTAATATACATATTCTCCATCAGATCGACAAGAAAAAATTCCCAAAAATTGCAGGTCCGTATTCAAAAATTTCAATTTCCGTGTCAGGTGAGAAATATCACTCGGTATATAAAATAAAAAAAATTAAATTGGGAAATTGAAATCTGCAAAAAACACTGAGTAAAAATCTGTTTTTAGTTTTAATGGCACAAACTTTTTAAAGTTTTTATGATATGTTGAAAGTCGAATATTACAAATTTTTCATATTGAATTCAAGAAACACACTATTCCTGAAAAAAAACACTGAATTTGAGATGCTTAAATAATCATGACGCATTTTGAATATTCTTTCACATCTTGAAATACTTTTTCATTAAATTTTCTATCAATATTATAAGAAAAACTCAAAAAACAATACAAACACAAAAAGATTAACAGTAGCACATATGGTTCATAAAAAAATCAAATAAACAAATGCTTGATATGCGAGAGCCATTCCCCTCACACACTTATTGGCTCTTTTGAACAATTGAAGTACGTTTCATATCCACAAGATGAAAAATTACTCTTGATAGAACAGTAACACTAGATTTCAGCTCGAGAAAAGTTGGACTTTCTTCTCAGAACGCCTGAACGATAATCCATCTGATACTTATTCTTTCAACAAAATTTATTCTTCTATTAAATAATGCAATGATTCATGAGAAAACAACTAAGCAAATGCTCGAAATCAGAGCAATTTGCTTCAACGCATTTATTGACTCTCTTGAACTCCAATGATTTCTTTCTCTTTTGAGATGAGGATTATTCTGAGACCAAATATTATATCCGTTCATTTTGCGCAATCCAAAAACAAGTATCACCTACATATTCTTCATTCGTGGATATTGAAGGCATTTTTCAGTAGATAAACAAACGACACAATTCCCAATAATTCACAATCAATGAATGTATGAATATAAACGTCATTTTTTGAAATAAGCCTACTCTGTGTAGTAGGATGTACTTGATTTATAATGAATAATAAACCTCTTATTCTAAAAAATCACTTGTTTCCCTAATATTCTGTTTACACTAAAGAAATTCATATGCTTCTCAAAAGAAGATGAAGTTGCTACACCTAAGTACATATTAGAGGAAAATAAGTCCTCAAAATTCATACATTATTTCATTGAAGAATAAATGTGTGATGGATTATTGTTCAGGGATTCTGAGAAGAAAGTCAAACTTTTTCTCGAGCTGAAATCCAGTGTTTCTGTTCTATCAAGAGTATAATTTTTCATCTTGTGGATATAAAAAGTACTTCAATTGTTCAAAACAGTCATTAAGTGTGTGAGAGGAATGGCTCTCGCATATCGAGCATTTGTTTATTTGATTTTTTATGAATCATATTTGCTACTGTTCCTCTGTTTGTATTTCTATTGTTTT
This sequence comes from Propylea japonica, assembly GCA_013421045.1. Lineage (NCBI taxonomy): Eukaryota > Metazoa > Arthropoda > Insecta > Coleoptera > Coccinellidae > Propylea > Propylea japonica. The sequence continues at coordinate 26,965,168 of CM024246.1, read as the reverse complement.
TTTTTAATTTTTCTTATAATATTGATAAAAATTAATAAAAAAGGAGTTCAAGATGTGAAGGAATATTCAAAATGCATCAGGATTATTTAAGCATCTCAAATTCAGTGTTTTTTCTATCAGGAATAGTATGTTTCTTGAATTCAATATGAATAAATTGTAATATTCGACTTTCAACATATCATAAAAACTATAAAAAATTTGTGCCATTCAAACTAAAAACAGATTTTTACTCAGTGTTTCTTGAAGATTCCAATTTTCCAATTAATTTTTTTTTTATCTCATATACCGAGTGATATTTCTAACCTGACACGGAAATGGAAATTTTTGAATACGGACCTGCAATTTTTGGGAATTTTTCTTCTCGATCTGACGGAGAATATGTATAGTAACAAGCTTGCCAAATATCAGCGAAAAATTTGCCATATTGACGAAGATATGGGAGTTTATATTTTTAGCACTTTCGCAAAAAACACCCTGTATCTCTGAAACTAATAGCCTTATAGGACATTTAAACCCCCAATCCTCATTCAGTTTGAGGTCCTCTATCTCCAGTTAGCCGCTGTCCCTTACGTCACCAGTCACCCTGTAGATTGCGATTCAATGGAATATTCATTTAGTGCAGATAAATGGAAAAACCGTATCTTTTAGACTTGTTCATATATGTAGTCAAAAATAAATACTCCATGGAGCCATATTTTCAGAAAACACAAAAATAGAGGGGTCGAAGGGTATCTTGACTTCAGCGACTGTTCATGATAATCACGAAAAAAATGTTATCATCTCCATATGTGAATTTGCCATTAAAATTCAAAAACTTTTTTTTTCAAATGATAATCGTTCAGGATTCATCCTGACGCAGGATCAAAATCAACAAAGAAGGGTAGAGCAGGAACAAGTTGAGGAACCTATAAGATGAAGAAATGTGAGTTAAACACATTTTGTATCCAGAATAGATTTTGAATAAAGTTGATTTTTTTTTGGTACGATACTTTTTCGATTGTGCCATCATTTGCTATATCCCTTGTCCCTTGACAAAACATAAATAATAATTATTATTCATCATGCTTGATTACATAGATTTCTCTCCTAAATATCACGATTTAATTTTTATTGTATGATTAAAATAAAATATGTACTTCATTTCAGCTTATATATATTTATAAATAACAGTTAGCTCATCAATTACATTTCGACTTCATTGGCTCAGTACGACGTCGTCGTGCTTCATTTTTATCATTCAACAAGAATTATATCGTAATACTTCTGAGTAAAATTTATATGGAATGTTACAATACTAGTGTAAAAATAAGATACATAAGATTCTGTGAATTTAATCATGAAATCTACATGAAAAATCATGTATTTTCAAATGGAAAATTCAGACGTCTGGTGTAATTCTTCAATGGGATTTCTAGCAGCCTCACCATAAAAGAACAACGCAAATAAAGATAATTTCAATCAGCATAAAATGCACGAATGAAAACACGAACGAGTACACCTATTTTCCGTGAAAATAGCGCACGCCTCACCTCTACACCCACGCTATCGTAATCGATCAGCCAGCTGCCGTATAATTGGACACCTTCAATTAGTTTCTTCTCTTTTTATGCCATACAGGGTGAAGCTTTTCATTTAATATTACGCTTTTCCCCCTTTTCCCCACCAAATTGGTTCAAATAAAAAATACAGGTTGCGAAGAGCTTTTGAGAGCTCGTTCGATGTTGGAGCAATAAGACTATTACCTCGAAATTTTATACGAAACTTGCGATTGATACCGAATATATAAATGCAGAATCTCAGCACAATCGGAATTATATTCTGGAAATTATTCGAAAAGTTAAATATGTAAAAAATTGAATTCTAGGGTTCTGAAATTTTGCATGAATATTCAGTATATTAGTTTTCATTCTTAAAATAATAATAACAACAGTAATTTATTGACCACCTGAGTCATAGGCCAGCGACCGAAGTCCTTCAGCCTAGTACAATTTAAAATACATAATGGCAAAAAAAATACATTGCATGTGTATATATCAGAATAATGTGTGTCTCAAAATAAATTTCAATCAAATCGGATGTTCTGTTATGGAATAAATAAGATTCTTCTTTCAATATTCCAATTGAATTTTCCATGGTTCTGTCAACACCATGGCCACAAAATTTTGAATAAAGAACAAGTATATCAATCTTCATTCACAGAGGAAATTTCACTGGAATCGGATATCCCGTTATGAAAATACAAAGATTCTTCCTTTCAATATTCTAATTGAATTTTCTATGGTTTATGTTAATACTATGGCCACGTAGTTTTTGATGAAAATTCAGTATATCGATCTCTTTTCACACAATCAATTTCACTAGAATCGGATATCTTTTTATGGAAATATTAATTTCTTTTTTCAATATTCCAATTGAATTTTCTATGGTTCTGTTCTCAATATGGCCACAAAATTTGTTAGGCTTCACATCAGCATCTCGCATTTAATCGTAACATTTCATTTCGATTGGTTTCGTTTTGTCTGAGTTATTGAGGAAAAGAAATTTTGAATGGGATTGCCGGACGGCCCCACGGACAGAACTGTATTTGACCACCAAGGACAATTCTCGTGTTTATGGACAGACGGACCAAAGGACTGAAATTTGGCATAAATTTCACAATCGAGAGTTGTGACATATCCCAAGTTCGATGGAAAATCTACAGGGTGATATTTTTTTTCTTAAAATTTCCCAAGGAATAATAATAATAATGTTCGACTTGAGCCAGAGATAGGCTCAAGTCGATAAATGTTCTTTATTGTTGTGCATAAATGTTACACAAAATATCTGCCCTCTCTGTTTGCACCTCCAATTCAGGAACATTATTATAAAAGGCAACCTTCGTTATTCGGTCAATTGATAGATTTTGAATTGTCTACAATCGCAAATAAGTCATCGTTATAATGACGGTACAAAAAACTCAATAAATATGCAACAATTTTTCGACGAATACCTTAACGCTGAGTTAGCAAGATAATAATAAGGTCTTTTTAATCTGGGTTCCCGGCCATTCGGGAATCAGTACACTTGCCAAAGAGGGCGCACGAATGTCACCTTCTGTGGTATAGGTACATGAACCTATAAAAAGGAGGTTCTGGAGAAGGAGAATGCCGAGAGGGAAAAATCTCTGGCGGCATCTCCTAGGGATGGATCATTCCACTTAGTTTCTTCGTAACTTTGAAACAGTAAGAATCAAAAGATATCTGGATCTTGGTAAGAAATAATTACTAGCATCGTTGGAGCCTTCAAAGATATTGGATTTCATCAGATCTCTGGAACTGGAAGGAGAGCTGTCAAGGGTGTGACAAGAACAGCTCTTTAAGGGGGTACAATAGACCTAGAGTTCGCAGTGAACTGTAACTCCTTTTTAAACTACAACTAAGAACTAGCAATATCCCTAAATTTCATTCCCCTGTCGAATCCGCTCTGACGTAGAACAATGAGCTTATTTCATTCATGATTTTATATTCAACACGTCTGCTGTTTCGAGCTACAATTCACGCCCATGCACGCCATAAAGAGAACGAAAACAATATCAACGATGTCGCACGTATGAATGATATCCGCTAAACCTACTACTTTTCGGAAGGAAAACGCGTCACAAATTTTAATGTTGACCTACCTACGGATGGATACCCACATATATGGAGTAGTTCTAACGGCCAAGCATTGAATCAATGAGATGTTCAGGGCGTTTGTGCACTTAAAGCAGATTAATTTTACCCGGGTGTGAAATGTCAATGTGGAATCATTCTACCAACTAATAAAGACTCTTCATTTCATTCATTCATAACCTACATATTCCTGTTCGAATCAACGGCTTATGAAAACAAAAATTATTAATTCCCATTGAACTTCTAATTCGGCAAAAAACATCCATCATATACCTCATGTGGAGGAATCCTTCGTTGGTCTTCTGTCGTTGACTTTCGTCATTGCTGTTATTGGAATGGTTCATTTTCAATCATTATTGTTTTTGTTGTAACGTGTATTGTTGATCTCCATTATTCTTAAAAATATTTCGAATGGTTAAAGTATTTATCAAGACTATGATGAACAATGAATTTTCGCATTTTCCTTCGCCATCCACAATTTCAGAAAAAGATTTCCCTTCAATATAAAAAAATTATGCCTTTTATTTTGTGGTTCGCACAGTTCTCGTGGTTATTTTTCTTTACTATATGTTGGTATTGAAAGCGGATTTATCATCTATCTGTCAATTAACAACTAACAATATCCAATCTACACATAACTATATCGAAATAAATGGAACTGGCCTAAATAGAAAAACATCTAGTAGAACCTATTTTAAAAAAAATGAGATTGAAACAAGTGAAATCATAACACCTGCAAAATATTGTTTCTTTTTCGTTAATATTTACACGTGTTTTACAGAATTTGAATTCAGAAGTATTGATGAGCACTGCTGCAGGATACTAAAGTCGAAATATAGGTTGAGAGAAGTGAGTTTTTGTACAATTTTGATAATTTTTTTGTAGTAACAAAAAAATGAATATCAATTTACACCAGTTTTACAGAATTCGATGTCAAAAGTATTGTCAAACTCTACAGGGTCCTCAAGTCTAAATATTGAATGGGGGAAGTAAGTTCCTTCCATATTGAAATTTTTTTGTTATTCTTTACACATGTTTTACAGAATTCGAAGTCAAAAGTATTGTTGATTTGTGCAGGGTCCCAATGTCGAAATATTGATTGAGAGGAGTTCTTCCGTAATATCGATATTTTTATGTAATCCTTTACAAGTGTTTTACAGAATTCGAAGTCAGAAGTATTGTTAAAATCGGCAGAGTCCTAAAGTCGAAATATTGGTTGAGAGAAGTTCTTTCGAAATAATGATATCTTTTGTAATTCTTTACACGTGTTTCACAGAATTCGATGTCAGAAGTATTGTCAAACTTTGCAAGGTCCTGAAGTCGAATTATTGATTGAGAGTTCTTCCGAAATATCGATATTTTCATGTAATTCTTTACACGTGTTTTACAGAATTCGAAGTCAGAAATATTGTTAAAATCGGCAGAGTCCTAAAGTCGAATTATTGGTTGAGAGAAGTTCTTTCGAAATAATGATATCTTTTGTAATTCTTTACACGTGTTTTACAGAATTCGATGTCAGAAGTATTGTCAAACTTTGCAGGGTCCTGATATATGAAGTCTAATTATTGATTGAGAGGAGTTCTTCCGAAGTATCGATATTTTTATGTAATTCTTTACACGTGTTTTACAGAACTCGGAGTGAGAAGTATTGTCAAATTCTGCAGAGTTATAAAGTCGAAATACTGGTTGAGAGAGGTTCTTCCGAAATACTGATATTTTTTGTAATTCTTTACACGTGTTTTACAGAATTCGGAGTGAGAAGTATTGTCAAATTCTGCAGAGTCATTAAGTCGAAATACTGGATGAGAGAGGTTCTTCCGAAATAATGATATTTTTTTTAATTCTTTACACGTGTTTCACAGAATTCGATGTCAGAAGTATTGTCAAACTTTGCAGGATCCTGAAGTCGAAATATTGGTTGAGAGTTCTTCCGAAATATCGATATTTTTGTAATTCTTTACGCATGTTCTACATAATTCGAAGTTCATAAGTTGAAATATTGTTTGAGAGAAGTACTTGCATAATATTGATAATTTCTTTCTCTCATCTAATACTGAAATGGGGCTTTCTACCCCAAAGAGCCCAATTTAGTCATCCCGTAAATTTGGCGTTAATAAAGAAAGATAAACGATATACGAGAAGATTGCCTGTGAAGTCATGACCGACATTTTTTTCTATTTCATGCGTCTGGCGAAATACAATAAATTGAGAACGGGATATCAAACCCGGATATGAATCATGTGATTGAGAGCATTCCTAAATGCATTATATAATTACTCAACACGTAGTTCCTTAGAACTTCTCCGCGATAGAACTGAACGGGGTTATCTAAACCGCATGAATTTTGGAACATTTCCTCTTCAATTTTATGGGAGAACATCAGAAAATGCATTAATATAAGTGGAAGTAACTCTTAACGAATACTCACGTTAAACCTGATACTTCATGGTTAGCCAACATCCTTATTATTGACACTATCTCATTATGGTGCATGAAGATTTTCACTAACGGTTGTGCAATGTCCATTTTACTGGATATCACTTCTCCTAATATGTACACTGCGCTTGAAGTTATGGGCTGAAATGAAAAGTACCAATTAACAAGAATTCCATCATAAATTTTTATACTCGACATTTTCTCGGTGAAATTTTTCGCAAGTAAATAAATTTGCGGATGCTTCTTCCTCTAGAAAATCAATGTAGGATGAAATTCTTCAATAGTTCGAGAACATAATAGATAGACCAGGATCGAGAGTTTTGGAAACAAAGAAAACTTAGTAGATAAAACCCATTTTAAAAGGCAGAACGAGAATGCAAGGAAAAATAATTTACGACCTGAAGACAGAAAGTGGTAGAGTGTCAGAACATTTACCATACCAATGTATATTTATCATACATTGAGTAATAAGAGATTTCAACGAACAAAAATCCCTCAGACTTTTTCGAAAACCCTGATATTTTCACGTGTTAATTTGAGATTAAAAATAATGCTGTGTTTTCGATTTTAAGTCAATATATTATAGGATGAAAAAATGGATATTTTGAGTCAAAAAGATTACTGTATGTGTGGGACATGAAAAGGTAGGTTTTAAACCGACTTAATGAAAAAATTGTGTAAGATTAAAATAGAAAATAAAAAACTTGGAGTCATTTTTCAAATGAAATTGTGTGAATAAAGTTTGAATAGACCGAAGATAAACCGATTGTCACCCTTAAAAGCTCATCACCTACTATTTCCTGACCTTGATAGCCTGTGAATTATTTCCTTTTATTTTCTTGTTTTTTTCCCTTTTCCAATGGGTTTCACTTTGATATATTTTTTTATTTTATTTTTGAAAGCTTCAGCACTCATCTATAATGGCTCGATCACATTAAGATACACACTTTACAAGCTGCTACAGGTGCCGTATTCTCGACAAGTATCTTTCAAAGCGAATACGAACTTCATTGCGCGTTGTGCATTTTTGCAGGTAAAAAAGGGAATCGAGTAATGGAGTTCGTAAGCGCTTTGAAAAATCACTTGTCCAGAATACGGGGCCTGAGCGAATTTAGAAGCGAGTGAATAAGCTTGTGAGATGGTGATGATTACCGAGGATGATTACACACAAAATTGTCTACTAGATTGATGGCTACTCAGCGGGGTAGCCATCAATCTAGCGCTCTAAGTGGGCTTTATGGTTGCATCGTTGTCAAGGATCTAAGATAATTGTCAAATACGTTTTCAAAAGTTCATATTTAAGAACCAGGAACCACCGAGCAGATGAAAACTAACAGATTGTTCAGTAGCAACATGTTTACATGCCAACAAGCCAAAATGCCAGCGATTTAGCGTGTAAAGTAAGCCCAGCTTTCAACTTTAGTCGCAGTTATTTTACAATCAGATTGTTGGCTTGTGAACACGATTACACTGAGCGAATTTACAATCAGCTACTAAATTCATTATCATTTTTGGGAAAAGGGTCTTCCACTTTCGCTGTGAACTCATGCTGTTTTTGACTGTCATGCAAAATTAACAGTTATTTTAATGCACTTGTGCAATTACTATTGAAAACTCATCACGATGCCTTTATTACTCGATTACTCAATCAAACTTACCGTCGTATCAACGCTTTGTAATAGCAACCTCCTGAGAGGTTCGTAGACCTGTGACGGAAAGACCCTATCCTCTGTATACTGGACCTGCAGCCGGAGTGAGCCTAAAGAATTATCACTGGATAGCCTCGTTCCGGGTGGTGTTGAATGTGTGAAAAACGGTCGATTCCGCGTCGACCTCGGCTGAAGAAAGTACCTGAAAGAAAAAGAAATATGAGAAAGTGATTAAGAGAAAATTTCAACATCAAAGGAATAGGCCAAAGTCTTCACCACGGGAGAAGAACTGACTAATTAGTAAGATAGCTTAATCAGCCTCCAAGGAAAGGCTTTTTCTGAGATATTTAAAACTAATGGTGAGTTCACTGTTTCGGTTTTCTTGCAGACAGTATGGTAAAAAGTTTGAGATCCGGAAAACTTCATTTTCCTGCTGTAGGTTGTGCCGTGAAAGAATATCTAACAGCAGGTTTTTTTTGACACACTCATGTGCCATGAAAAAAACATTCATTTTACTTTTTTTCACCGTTAAAAAAAGTAAATTATTATTATTATTATCTTCAATAATTATAATTCGGACGATGTGAATTCATATTCACAGTTGTACAAAAAATGTTGTTTGTATTTCGTGCGTATAAAATTCGTGTTTTCATGGCACATTTGAGTGAATTTTTGGCCTCGACCACTTTTCTTCATCACTATGAATGCATTATTTTACCGTTAAAAAAAGACCACTTTTTTTCACACTCATTTTACTTTTTTCACCGTTAGAAAAAGTAAGTTTTTGTAGCAACGACACAGAAAGATCACTGGATCTGGATGCATTATTTTTAATAACTATGTTTCAGACGATGTAAATTTACATTCACAGTTGTACAAAAAATGTTGTTTGAGTTGTTATCTGAGCTGATTGAACTCGTCAAATTTGATCAAACAAATATAATAATATATGTTTGTTATTATTGAATGCTTCTATTATTATCAACCTTATCACCATTTTCTTGAAAAACCAATTGTTTATTTATACATTTCACCTGTCACCTACTCTGTATAGTCAACAAAATAAATATTGAGTAATTGTATCATGTTTCCGTTTCTTTGTCTGGATAGGGTTGATATCGGGAAATATTTATGTCACGCTATAATAAAAGATTTGAGATTCTAATAGCTAGTCTAATCAAGTTAACGTATCACAAAAGAATATATTGAAGCCATGCATCAATGAAGTAATTTAATTACTCACACGTTTTATCGAGTAATCATAACCCGTAGCAATAATTTTTCACGTTTACCTGAATAGCAGAGTACATTGGTGCGTGATTGAATCCAAATATGTAATTATATTTTGGAAACAGCTGGAGAATATAGAGCTTCATATTCGAATTGGAAAATACTTTTGAAAAGAAAAAAGTCAAAATGTTCAATTTGAGGGAATGGGAATTTGTGCTAGGGTTATTATCTCCAAGAAATATCATGAATTGGTTTTCGAGCATTCCGGATTTTATCCTTATGAAAATTTCTCCATTGAGATTATCTTAAGCAAAAGTTTGCGCAAACTCACCGACTTCCCTGGCGTCACGAAATTTGCTTCTGAATACTTTGTGTTCGGTTGCCCATGACATTTTCACATTAAAATAGCACAAACTGAACATTAATATGGGTCATTATTGTTCCATTTCGTATGCGTTAAACCCACCTCTTACATTCGACGGAAAAATACTTCTATGGATCCGTTGCATAAAGGGTTTGCCAATAGAAGGTGTTATTTTGATATTCAAGGAAAAATGCAATTTTTCAATATAAATGATCGGATGTTTATTCCATTATAAAGAAGAAGATATGCCGTTATTAGTGGAAAATGAAATCAGACAAATGACCACCACGACCACGCTTACAGGACCATATCCTTTTAATGAAATTTTCCATAACCAAATCGCAAAGTGGCTGCCCTATGTCCTCGATAGCCTGACGAATTCCATCTTTGACGTCTTGAATCGACGCGTGACCCCAAAGGAAGAAGCCGCAAGGTGTTAAATCAAAAGATCTCGGTGGCCAATTGTAACCACCTCTTCTTTCTCACAATAGTACAATGTTGATGATCGGCTTAAGTTTTTGTGTTAACCTCGGTGTTAACTGAACTTTATGAGCCTTAAGACACAAATCTTCATTCAAAATAAGGTGTAATGACGTTTGTGGAATGCCTAATTCCAAAGAACGACGAGGAATGGACAAACCTGGGGTTTCTTGAACACTTTCAGTTACAGCAGCAATATTCTCAGCTGTAGAGCGACGTGCACGGGTTTTTTTCTTCACATCACTAACTTGTCTCAACAGCTCGAATTTTTACACCAATTTCTTTTTTGCGGTCCGACAAGGTGATTCACGACGACCCAAAAATGTCGAGTTTTACGAACCGTCTTTGCCAAATTTCCACCATTTTTATAGCGAATTTTAATAATTTCAATGCGTTCTTGAGGTGTGTATCGTTCCATTTTTATTAACGGCGTAGTTTCTACTTGTCAAATGTCAAAAAATGACAGCTTTAAACGTGCTATCTACCGAAATAGCGGGCTATTCAAAATAACACCTTATTAGGAAACTTTTACCTGAATGCAACTCTCTTTCAACGTGAATTGTTGAAGCCAATAAAATAAAATAGCTAAAAATGTCACGTGATTTATGAACAAGCGCGCAAAATTGGCGTAGTCTGGCGTGTAACATGCCTACAACCATTTGAAATTTCTCCACTACATACTTAGCTCGATTCAAGGACTATTTAACGAAGGGACAGGAAGCATAAGGCGTCTCGGTTCTACGGAAATGAGACAATGGAAATTTAAAGAATGCTCTTGCAGGTGTGACAATAATAATTAAGACGATGCGAGGGCGTTCTCGGCACTCATTATTCATTATATAAACAGAACTCTCGGCGCTTGGTAGGCATATTTTAAAAAAAGTTTGAATCTTGAAGCTGAACGTGACTCGTGAGATATGAAGGGCTTGCACGCACGTAAAACAAATCATTGAAGTCATACTAGGGTGCAAAGCATATAAGGCCGTATTCATAGTTCGCCCTTGAGGGTGAGTGACAGTTTGTGCCACCTTTGAGGCTAGTAATCATGAACTATGAATACGAGCCTTAGAGATCGCTTTCGTTGGAAAAACTGCTACAAAATATTATGAAATTGGGTCGATTGAACTCAACTTTTCTGTAAACAAATGCAAGGGACTCTGGGAGATGATTCCTCGATGAAAATAAGCGGGGGTAGTTCATATATTTTTTTTAATCGACCCCCCTCCAATATAAAGCCTTTGGAAGGCGATGACAAGTTATCAGTTTTGAATTTCATGAAACTATACATAATATGAAGCACTAAATATACTCCGTTCACGAAAGGTTGAGTGCATAGTAGGCGTTTCTTTATTTATCTGAAGTTGGCAGTATTTGCTGTCAAACAACTCTATGCAATATTGACAACATTTCGTATCAATCTGACAAGAAAATAAAGAACATAACCTAAAATTTTAATATAAACAGTGGAATATGCCAAATTTCCATGGCCAACCGACGGCTCAACCTTTCGTGAATGGACTATAGGTGTTAATCACATAATTTTTTTAGATCTCATAACTTTATTATTGGGGGTTGAAAATAACAACTCCCTATGGTTTTCATTCAAAAATTGTTCTCGTAGGATAGATTTTTGTAAAATAAAATTATCTTATGGTTTCCCATTCAATTCTGGAGAAAAAAAGGCTCCTGCAAAATTTCGATACAGTCGATACTTTTCTCGGAAAAAATAAAACTTACAAGAAGTTATGATCACTGTTCATTCCATTTCATCGTATAACTGTTCCATAGAGTGAATATTCTAAGATATTGTATATGTATATATTCTAAGATATTGTATATATTGTCTATGAAAGAAAATAATATGTTCTGTAAATCTTTCTGAAGGTTAAATTACTAATTTCCGAAAGAAAATTATTTCCGTAATATTTCAATTTCACAAAAAGAACTTTCTTCCGATTGATAAGCATACTTGACAACAGAAGTTTTTATTTGTGTCCAGATACTATAGAACATACGATGAAATGGAATGAACATTGATCATAACTGCTAGAAGGTTTTCATTTTTCGAGAAAAGTATCGACTGTATCGAATTTTGCAAGAGACTTTTTTCCTCCAGAATTTAATGGGAAACCATAAGAGAATTTTATTTTTCGAAAATCGATCCCACGAAAACAATTCTTGAAGGAAAATCATAGGGGTTGTTATTTTTAACCCCGAATAATAGAGTTATGGGATAAAAAAAGTTGTGTGAGTAACATCTAATTAATAAATCATATTATGTATAGTTTTATGACTCAGTGTTTTTTAGGACTCCTAAAAAAATTAAAAACTGTTAACTCGTCATCGCCTTCCAAAGGCTGTATCTTGGAAGGGGGGTCGATTGAGCAAAAAATTTACATGAACAACATGCTCATCGAGGAGTCATTTCCCTAAGTCCCTCGCATTTGTTCAGACACCCTGTATATCTTATAAATATATGGACCCAATACTAAAAGAAGCGAACGACAATGAATGTAGGAAATTATTTTTCATAACAATACGATTTCTGTTTATCGGCTCGTATTCGAACACTCCGTATCTGTTGGTATTGGTTGGTTCCGAAACTGTGCACTGTCCGCTGACTTAATAATATGACTGTAGCATTCTAATGAACACCAAATACAGCGCTTGCTGGCACAATGCCTTGAATGACACATTATGTTTAATGGCTACGACACACAGATTTCGAAACCGCGAAATTCATGAATCTGTAGAATGATGAAACGGATCATTCAAGGAGAGTTGTTCTCAAGAATTATACACGATAAAGGAGTTGAGAATCGTACATGTGGATAACTTGTGATTCACGAAAAAGCACATAAGTCGACAACTCCTGGATTCGTATTCTGGACAAAGCGTATACGAATTACGAACTTCATTGCGCGAACTGCAAAAATGCACACCGCGCAACGAAGATCGTTTTCGCTTCGAAAGATCACTTGTCGAGAATATGGCGTCAATTGTCGGGATCACTCCTTCGAACGTATACCTTCGTGACTTTTTGAGCGTAGATTTCTGGAAATAGTAATGAATATATGCGTTCAAAATGAACGCATACTTTCATCGAAACGAGTAGTGGACGATTTTCTCGAGAATATCGCATATAATTATTACAATTTCTAAAAATCTAAGCTTAAAATGTAACGAAAGTATACGTTCGTCGAACAAGTGATCCGAGAATTGACATCCCGGTCTATTACATGGAAAGAATCAAACAAAGATGGTGATCAAAAATGATAATTTATAGTTATTCAATCAAATAGTTCACTACTGAGAGCGATAAATGAAAAAATAGCTTTAATCTGTATATTTGAATTGCTAGAGGGTTTTCCAATAAAAGGTACTAATTTGAATAGCCCGCTATTTCGGTAGATGTTACGTTTGAAGCTGTAATTTTTTGACATTTGACAAGCAGAAACTACGCCATTTATAAAAATTGAACGATACGCGCTTAAAGAACGCATTGAAATTATTGAAATTCACTATAAAAATGGTGAAAATTTGGTTCGTAAAACTCGAACATTTGTGGGTCGTCGTGAAGCACCTTGTCGGATCAGAATAAAGAAATTGGTGGAAAAATTCGAGCTGTTGGGACAAGTTAGTGATGTGAAGAATAAAAGCCGTGCACGTCGCTGAATATTACTGCTATAACCGAAAGTGTTGAAGAAAACCCAGGTTTATCCATTCCTTGTCGTTCTTTAGAATTAGGAATTCCTCAAACGTCATTACACCCTATTTTGTATAAAGATTTGGGTCTTAAGGCTTATAAAGTTCAGTTTACACAAGAACTCAAACCGACCGATCATCAACATTGATCTTTTTCGGGAAAAGTTTCCGGACGGTGTCTCGAAGAGATGATCACAATTGGCCACCGAGATCTTGTGATTCAACACCTTGCGACTTCTTCCTTTGGGGCCACATGAAAGAGGAGGTCTACGCCAATAGCCCAGCGTCTATTCAAGACCTCAAGAATGGAATTCGTGAGGCTATCGAGGACATAGGGCAGCCACTTTCCGATTTGGTTATGGAAAATTTCATTAAAAGGACATGGTCCTGTAAGCGTGGTCGTCGTGGTCATTTGCCTGATGTTATTTTCCAATATTAACGGCATAGCTTCTTCTTTAGAATGAAATAAACATCTGATCATTTATATTGAAAAATGGCATTTTTCTTTGAATATCAAAATAACACCTCTTATTGGAAAACCCTTTTTATGAGGAAATTAGAGGAAATCAAAATCATCGACACTTCTTACAATCCTTCCAGTTAGCAATGAACATACAGCAAGTGCAATTCCGTCAATCAATACAAACGTCAATCAAAATCCACAAAATTGAAATTTTCCAGATTTCCGATAAATCTTAATCAAACTCGTCGATTGTTTTGTCGTAAAACCAATTCGTCCGCAACTTTTACGTTCCTCCTCGAAAGGAAACAATGACTCATCGAACTGCTGGAAATAAAATCCGATTTTATAACTTTCATTAACGCATCACTTGGGTTTATAAACATTTTACTGATATTCCGAGAAAATGCATCTATAGAATCGCCACGGTTTCCGGTCGATACAATCTTACGAGTAGAGAGAGAAAGAGAAGCGAGTGGGTAGTTGACACTTGACAGCAGTCCCTCAAATCCTTTTTTATTGCTTGAACGCTCGATGGCTAATGGCTTTGATGAATCTTTCCTGTCTTTCAGACACGATTTCTGGGTCATACCGGTAACGCAAGTCGTACAAACTGGAGTCGTTTTATTTGAAAGAAGACAGTTCATCTGTGGATCGATTGATGGTAAAGAGCGAGGTTCTTTCGAACGCTTCCTTAAGGCGAATTTTGGCGATGTAACCACAGCTTACCATAGTTACGTGTAGTTGACAGTTAATACAACTCGCATAACTATGTAACTATGGTAAGCTGTAACCACACCTCGCCAAAATTCGCCTTTAGTACCTTCTGTAAGTTCTGTACATTCAAGATCTCAGAGTAAGAAATAAACATAGAGATGCCCCTACGCGTAAATAGTACTGCATTGTAATCAAATAAATACTAGAGCGAGATGAAAAGCACTTTACTGCAGCACTAGGGTGAAGTAAACAATAGGTGAGATTTTCATTTCTACAATTCCTGAACATAATACAACAATAAACTGTCACCAAATCATTGAAATAATTCAATTTATGAAAGTTAACACATCGCATCAAGAAAAAAAAACAGACGCAAGCCGTCAGTATCAGATTAGGGGAGCGGTAAACCAATTATCCCCATACGGAATAAACATACGGCACAATTTCGCAACGCCGGAAGTTTGTTCGCGCGTATAAACAGAATCTACTTGGCTGCATAACAAATGCGTGAAGGCAACTCTAGGTTTACTTTTTACTCTGAGTTCAAGATGTATATTGTTTTTGCGAAATACCTTAGTATCTCTCATATCAAATAATATAGAACGGGACAGAGGAATTAGTTAATATAGAAATTCAATTAAACAAAAACTTATGCGAATATCCATTTGATCATTTTTTCATGATCAACATTTTAAGTTCATGTTTAGACATGTTGTCAATACATTTTGTTTGTGTGTTCTTTGAAGAGATTAGCATCATTTCTGCCTTTTCCTACTTTTTGTGCAACAGCTGTGTTGCGTTCATGCTATCCAGGAAAATAAAACAGTTTTTCTATTATCTTATTCTCTTACCTAGTATCACACTACGATTTATAATAATTATATTTCTGTTGAAGAACAACAATATGAAATTTGAGTTGTACTGCCCCAGTCAACCGAATTCAATGGAGTACAACTATAACTGGGGGATCCCATCAGTATAAACCAAGCCCCTTTAACTCTTAATCATGAGATCATCCACGTGAAAACATCTTTTCTAACCTACCTTTAATTCATGAATACCTAGAATAGATAATTTTTTTATCCACATACTATCAAAAGCGATTCTTAAAACATGACCATACTCAAAGACAGGTAATTTGTAATCTATCACCTTCAATGAATCAAGCAACCATGACTAATAGATGACTACTCAATAATTTTCGAATATGCAAGAATTAATCGAAATCAAGTTCTTACGTTTGCATATTTTCACATCTATGACGTCAAAACTTGCATGCGTCACCTCTTGCAATCGTGTGTCGAGCATCGAAACTGGAAAAATGATGCTTGATTAACAAGAAGTCTTGGTACCGTAATCTTTTTCCCGATATAAACAAGCGGTCGAGAGATGCAGGCATCATCCCAATACTTTTCTTCAATTTCTTGCAGTAATACTGGGTGATCAACTAAGGAATTCCGATTTAAAAGAGAAATAAAACAAAACTATCAAGTCAATTTGAATTTTTTTCTACAAATAATGCTCAGATCTTTGGGAATTCATTTCTTAGATATTACGCTGTCCACCGTTTTTCTGCTGCCACTCCTCAAGTCCCAAATTCAGAAAAACACGTCGCAAAGTTTTTGGACCGATGGCTTCAATTTCCTGGAGGATATTTTCCTTCTACGCAATTAGAGTGCAAGGATTGTTTTCCACGCCGAGAAATCAATTTTTCAGGAAAAAGCGCCAGAATAACAGGTTAAGACCGATTCGAAGTGTGACAAGTGGCCCTGTCTTGCTGAAACCAAGTGTCCCGATTGTATTCATCAAAACCTTGAAGGGTTGGTTCAAAAAATTTGTTCAACAATGCCACATAACGATCAGAATCCACTGTTACCGCTCGGCCGCGCCCTTCCTCGAAAAAGTACGGGCCAATAACGCCTTGTGCGTGTATTGCTCATCAAACTGTGACCTTAAGACTATGCAATTGAGTTTCATGTTTTTCTTTAAAATTTTCTGAAGACCAATACCGCAATTATGTTGGTTTACATAGCCGTTGAGATGAAAATGGGCTTCAGCAGAGAAAAAATGTTGATTTTGGTAATAAGCGCGCATACAGATCACCCGTCCAGCGAACCATGGCGACTGAATTTACATGAATCCCTCCTTCGTTTAAGACCAACCCTACTTCACTTCTCCTATTCAAAACAATTCTAGAGCGCTTTTAAATCGGTATTCCTTAGTTGACCACCCAGTAAAAATGGTCATTTATTGACATGAAGTTAAGATGATAGAACATCAATTGATATATTATTTGGACTATTTCCAGCGTCAGAAAAACACTTAACTCTCAGAACTCTCGTCAAATTTTGAAGGAGTGGCGAAAGTTGCTTTTCTGAAAGTTAACAAGTTAATACATAAAAAAATCAATGACTCAAAAAAATATTGAAATATTCATATCGAAAGGCTTTCTCTCATCGAAAAATAACCTTTCATCCTTACGTTCGAATTTTCATCTTTAATTTGCATTTGAAATAAATGTAAGAAGAGCCCTGAGCAGGAGCTTTTGAGCGCTCGTTCTTATCTGGAGCAATAGAGGTTGACGCTCACTTGGACGAGACGAAGCGAAGAGTTGTTTTCCGCAGGCACGATTTGCACTGAATCAAATGGGTAGACGCTCACTTGGGAGGCGCGAAGCGAAGATCAGAATCGTTTGATTCATTGCAAATCGTGCCGGCGGAAAACAACTCTTCGCTTCGTCTCGTCTCGTCCAAGTGAGCGTCAACCTTAAGACAATCACCTCAAAATTTTATATGGGATTTGAGATATATCATGCAGAATCTCAGCGCAATCGAAATAATATTCTGGTAATTATTCAAAAACTGGAATGTGTACACAATAAATAATTACAAAAATTGAATTCTATGGTTCTGATGATACGATACCCTTGAAATTTTGCATGAACATTCAGTATAGCATCATAAACAAACCGAGAGCTAAAATCTAATATTTTCCTCGTGTATAATACACTATTTTTTTCTGCGACAGGAAAAACGACCATTTAATAGTGGAAGAAATATAACTTTCCTCGAAATTACCTTTTTTTCCGGGAAAAAAGTAATCTCGTAAAAAGTTATATTTTGTGACCTGTCAAGAAATATAAAATGTCAGATCTTTTTCCCGTCACAGAAAAAAAAACCAATTTCATAATATAAAGATCATTGTCTTGGCATTGTTCGATTGTAATATAACTTTTCGATTCGGTTCGAGGTCTTAAGAATTTTTATTCCCATAATCTGACGTAGGCAGTTCAGAAAACTTTTGATGTCGATTGAAGAGAACAATTGGCTGGCTTCTTGTAACTATTAGAAATTATGATGCTATCGGGCGGTCGACACCATTCGAAGGTATTCAAATGGTGGAATAACATGTGAAAAAAAACGGATGTGAAAATTGTTTTCTCGTTCATGTTCCCTGAAAACAAAAGACATTGGAGTACTTAAATCCGGTAACACATACTCTTTAGTTGAATGGACTGTGGTAACAATTAAATTTCTAAAAACGAGCTCGATTATTACAAACCTGTCTTTTTCTCATGCCATGAGTTCAACAACTGACAGTTGTTTATGGAATTTTTTAGGTGTTTTTGTTGGAGATATGACATAATTATTATATATTTAAATTGAGCAATCCTTTCAAAAGTTATATAGAATGAAGTTATAACTTTTTTCATGCAGAATCACCTCCTGAAGTTTATCGCACTTGTCTTGAAGAATTTAAAGAAATTAATTATTTCAATTGAGTGTCCTTTTGTACGTTATTTGCATCTAAAACGACTTAGTTCGAATCATTGTTGGCAAATATCAGATAATGGTCTTGGAAATTTAGAATGATTTATTTCAATTTCAAAAATAATAAACTATTATCATACCAAGGAATATTTGATTCCTGATATACGTAAGAAAGAGGCCAAAAACTGACCATTTCTTGATTTTGGCCATAGGCTATCAAGAAGAGAGTTATGAAAAATCCTTCTTAAAATACCAGAACAAAAACTACAGCGAGCGTATTTCACCCTCTCGAGTATCATAACCATTATTCAATCGCTCGTTTCCAGGCATCAATGACTCCATTGAAAACGTTCCCTTAATCGATTTCTGATTCTCCCTCCATGACCGTCTTTCATTCATCGACTCCGGGCTTATGCAGGTGAATGAATCCAACTCGAATGATCGGTTTTTCGACGTGTTGATCGATTCAGCCGTTAATTAATTATGATTGATGATGATGGACTCTGCTTGACACTTACGTAACTGGACTTGGACGTAAAAGGCCCTCGGTTCCGGTTGCGTTCGATTGAACATGATTTTTCGGGTTCTGGGGAGTTTTGATGATATTACAGGTTTTTCGTTTGTAGAATAAGTGCGCTCGTTCTACTTGAACGAGTGCTATATCGTTTTGCACAAATGCCTGTAATTTTCGTCTACTCCCTTGGACACGAATTCGTGGTCAAATTCAATTCTGCACAATAACTTTCGAAGGGATTTTACTAGAGACTTGAAATTTTCAGGATGAGTTTGGGTCCCAAATGGCTCGGTTAAGTTCGTAAACCAGCCGAATCGTACAGGGTGCTCCATAAAATATGGGCATTCAAAATGGCAACATAGCCCGGGGAAAAAAGTAATTTCGTGAAAAGTTATATTTCTTTATTAAATTGTCGTTTTTCCTGTCACAGAAAAAAAATAGTGTATTATACACGGGAAGAGCTAAAAAAAAATATATCACTAAAATTTTAAGTTTGGCAATCATTTCTTCCGAAAGTTACCGTTTTTACGATAAATATGAAATTTCGACCAATATTGCGAATATCTCTGGTGAAACTAAAAATATAGTTCTGTAAATTCATTCCTGTATATACTATTACGCATATGATGCTGTTTTCAACCGAATCGAATCAAAAATATTCCAATATTTTTTCTTGCGAACAAGCTGGAAGGCTGAATTTTGGGAAATCTGATTTCCAAGTATCGAATTTTTCGAGAAAAGTGTTTTTATTTTCATTCTAGCGATTTTCATGTCTACCAAACATTATTAACTAGTATACATACAGTGTGGAACAGCCAAATGGAATAAATTCGATAACGAATAAATGAGGGTGTGTTGGAAAAAACGCTTGGACACGTCGATTTGTATTTTAAGATGTGCATTTTTTTCAAAAATATAAATTATATAGGGCTTGTCATGTGACAGTGGCCGATACCAACTTTCTTATTTTAAATACAACCCCCTGTATATTATTAGTTTTTTGGATTCTGCAGAAAATTCTAGACATAATTCATGTACAATGTTCCATACCCATCTTCAACTGTTTCGGAAATATTAAGTGTTTTCAGATGTGTTACAAAAATTAACATTAAAAAAAGAAAATTATTTCATTTCACAAGACATTCGCGGCGAACATTTTGAACATTTCTTGCATTGAAATTAATATTTTTTTACATTATTTGTGAAATAAAATAATTTTTTCAATGTTAATTTTTGTAATACATCTGAAAACACTTACTATTTCAGAAACACTAGAAGATTGTACTAGAATTATGTCTAGAATTTTCTGAAGAATCCAAAAAACTAATAATATACAGGGGATTGTATTCAAAATGAAAAAGTTGGTATCGGCCACTGTCACATGACACACCCTATATAATTATTTCTTTTGGAAAAAAAGCGTATCTGAAAATACAGATGGACGTGTCCAAGCGTTTTTCCCAACAAGCCCTCATTTATTGGTTATCAAATTCATTCCAGTTGGCTGTTCCACAATGGCAATTTTACAGATTTTTCTTTGTTTAAACTAACGAGCTTAAGGAATAAACTGCAAATTATAAACTAATTGGTAGTCTCAATTGCACAAGCTTGCATGTTCATTTTATTTGTTATTATCATAATCTCTATTTATTCCATAAAAAATGGAAAACCCTATTTCCCCGAAGAAAGGAGATTTGATAATCACGGAGAGTAATGAAATATCAATGTTTGAATATACTGAAAGCATATTTCGGATATTGTTTTACCCAAAATAACCAGTTCGTTGATGTTTGTTTTCCATACGCCCACAATTTAGAACAAGGGGGAAACGCACTCGGAAACTTTGGAAAGCGGAAGTGAAACAAACGGATCCGATGTAGGTAGGTTAATTATATTTCGGTAGGCGAGGTGGAAATGTAAACAAAAATTTCCCGGCGAAATTTGAAATTAACAGCACTCACGGAAAGGAGAACACTCCTTGTTCAACTTATCAACGGGACAGATCCGGGCTTAGAGGGAATATATGGCGGAGTGGAGTTGATGCCGCGAATAGTTTTTGCACTGAAAAGTGTCTTATAGTTTTGCTCAAGTATCTGCTATTTTCAGATTTGGAGCGGAAAGTGATTACAAGCGATTCGAAGGGTATTTCCCCCAGAAAATTTTGTACACTAATATTCCAAATGGGTCAATTATTCCAAAAAACACCAAATAATGATCTGGGAGTGCTGAAATAAACTCAATGAGGTAGGCAAGAAAAATAAGGTTTTTTTAATCTGGGTTCCTGGCCATTCGGGAATCAAAGGAAACGAAGAGGCCAATACACTTGCCAAAGAGAGCGCACGAATGTCACTCATTGGCCCAGAACCCTTCTGTGGTATAGGTAAATATACCTATAAGAAGGAGTTTCTGGAGAAAGAGAAAGCCGAGAAGAAAAAACTCTGGCGGAATCTCCCAGGGTCGGATCACTCCACTAAGTTCCTTCGGAATTTTGAAACAGCAAGATCAACAAGATATCTGCGTCATGGTAAGAAACAATTACACCTCCTAACTGGCTTTCCTACAAGACACTGTCGCCTCAGGAAGCTGTTTAGGATGGTATTATCGGACACTTACGAGTGTAGGTTCTGTGGGGAGGAGGAAGAAACCCCCATTCACCTAGTCACGGAATGCTCTGGCCTGGCGAGCCTAAGAAGAGAATGTCTTGGGCAGAACACTCGTAAGAGTGAGGAACTAGCCTCGTTGAAGCCTTCACAGATATTGGATTTCATCAGACCTCTGAAGCTGGAAGGCAAGCTGTGTAGGGTTTGATCAGAACTGCTCTGTAAGGATGCACATTACTACAATAGACCTTGAGGTCGAGGTGAACTGAAAAAGCTCAACTGAAACCTTAGAGTAATCAGCATAATACAATTTTGATCACTTGGAATCACTCATTTATCCTTCCAATATCACCAATGACGTAACCTCGACCCATTTCAAGAATGGGTCAAGCATTCATCTCGGCATTCATTGTTAGAATTTTAAAAATGCAACAAACATCTTACTTAACTTGACAGTTAGCAGTAACCGAGGCAGTGACGAATATTAAAATGCAATTGCTCAAGACACAAACAGACAGACAGATCTTAATCTCAGGTTGGATATCGATATTGTCGATCACTCCTGCACCCACACGACGAGCCCAGGATGTGTTGCGAAACCCGTAGTGAAACCGTTCCAGTACGAATAAGCGATATCGAATAACGATGTGACTAACCAACAACGGAAGCAAATCAGCCGAGTGTATTTTTCAGACGTACCAATATCTTGTTAATCTAACTAGGAAAGGTGTGCGAGGGCTGACTCATTTACGTTTCGCGTTATCTTTCAGTTAAAATAGTGGTAGGTCATCAGATGAAATGATAGAGTTATCGAAAACCAAATAGAGGCCTGTAATAAAAGATCCCTTAACGTTGGTCTGACATCTGAGTTGTCGGGACGTCTTATTTCCTGTCAACTTATTGAAGCATTTCCTTCATTTTGACACTTGTAACAATGCATGTGTTGCCGAAGGTGTAGTCCGTTCACGAAAGTTTGAGCATATTCCACTGTGTATTTTTTAGGTTATATTCTTTATTTTCTTGTCAGATTGATACGCAATGTTGTCAATATTCCATAGAGTTCTCTGATAACTCGCAAGCTCGTCGGACTTGGCCGGGTACATTCGACATCGTTGACTTTATTTTAGGTTATGACAGCAAATACTGCCAACTTCAGATAAATAAACAAACGCCTACTATGCGCTCAAACTTTCGTGAACGGACTATACTTTATTGGAATATCCGGAAAATAGAATTTTTGAACCAAAAGACAAAGAACCCCGCACATTTCTTATGGGAATTGTCTCCCGGTGGATTTGGCTGAAAATTTTATATGATGTTCTACTAATCCTTCTGATCAAATGTCTCTACAGTCACGAAGCTAAAAAATGCATAATTCTAGGAGTTTTTAGCGATTTTTGTATCCATTATGGCTTACGTATTACCGTTCACACAGAAATGTTTGAAAATATTTCGAATTGACAACATCTGCTTTCAATAATCACGAAATATTTTCAAACATTTCTGTGCGAACGGTAATACGTAAGCCATAATGAATACAAAAAATCGCTAAAAACTCCTAGAAGTATGCATTTTTCAGCTTCGTGACTATGGAGACATTTGATCAAAAGGATTAGTAGAACATCATATCAAATTTTTAGCCAAATCCACCGGGAGCCAATTCCCATAAGAAATGAGCGGGGTCCTTTCTGGAAATCTGCGATTCAAACAAAAACGATTTTCGGGCGTGTTGCGTACAATATGCTAACATTCAATAACTAATTTCATATGAATTGTTAGCCGTTAGTTGATTGCTATGGTAATGATCAACTGTATTTTTCAAAATCATACTTTACGGTATGCAAATTTCTCCAAGAAAAAGGGCGGTTCTCGAAAAATAATTTATTATTGAATGAAAGAGATGAATTTTTTTTTCTGTTAACGGTATTTGGTGAAAGTCGATGTGAATTTGAGATGTGCATAAAAGTCGGAGAAAAGAATTAAGACGCCAGGCATCGCGGCGCTATCAAGATTTTTTCTTCAGGATATACCTCCCTTTTTTAGTTTTTTATTGTGTCATTCGAAAGATAATTCAATACTGATTTAATTCTGAATGTTTCTTCTGACTACCGTTTTTTCTATTTCTTACCGTCAGCGACCTGCAGCGTGTTTCATGTTGATTCTATTTCATTTTTTTTTTTTTCTCTATTGTGACAGTATGCCTTGATTTAGAGACATAGATGTGAATGTGTTTCTTAGAATCAAAGAGAATTGGTAGCCAACTATTTTTTAATGATTATATCATGAAATATGTGTTATATTTTACATATAATAATAAATATTTTTTAATAATAAATGCAACAAGTCAAATCATATGTTCTTTATACCCGACATTATGATCCATACATAAATTATATCTTTTTTTAGTTCATTATAAAATACTTTGTCCGAGCGAATCCTTATATTTTGGGCAAAGTAAGGTATCATGAAATAAGGAAAATATATAATTTATATATAGAACATACGATTTGACATGTTGCATTTAATATTAAAGAAATATTCATTATCATAAAATATAATATTTGATGGATATAATGATTGCGAAATGGTTTGCTACAAAGTCTCTTTCATTTTAACGAGGATTTTAAGGATCACAATCATATCTATATGTCTCTAAAACAAGGCATACTGTCACAATACAGAAAAATAAATGGAATAGAATTGATATAAATCACGCTGCAGGTCGCTGACGGTAAGAAAGAGAAAAAATGGTATTCAGAAGAAAGATTCAAAATTAAATCATCTTTCGAATGAAACGATAAAAAAGAGATGTTCCTGGAGAAAGAAAATTTGATAGCGCCGCGACGCCCTTGATATTTTTCTGCGACTTTTGCGCACCTCTCAAGTCAACATTAACTTGTACCAAATACCGTCAACAGAATAAATAAATCTTCATCCCTTTTCGAGGAAAATTAGGTTACCAAGATAGGTGAATCACCCTGTACACAAATATGAAGCTACCAAGGCAAGTCAGTGCCAGTAAAGCATCAATCAATAATTTTTTATTCAACCTACATTTTTAACAGATGTACTATTAAATTGTTATCCCCAGGCTTTGAGTAAGCCCTCAGTCAAGCTCACAGTCGAGCCCTCAGTAGGTTGTTTTAGATTGAAGAAAAGTTTTGTTTCATGGCACAACTACAATTCGATAAATTTAACTTTTGTTTTGAATTATTGCTCTAGAAGTTTGGTTTATCAAATTTTTACCATTCTATCCGTCTTCAAATGAAGTTTATTTGCATGCTGCATCTGAAAAACTGCCAAGATACTGATAGAAATCTACATGTTGCTACATGTCAATACCTGTGTAAAGAATTTGCAGTGCAGTTCGTTAACAGCGTATAGAACCATTTGTAGCTAACAAACATACTTTGAACTGTTCACTTAAGTATGAATTGTCTTATTGAGAAACATGCAAATTAAAGTACCTATATTCCAAATAATATCTATAAATTATCCACATATAACTGGCATTGAAAATTATTCCTGATGTATAATTAGATAATATATTGCAACTTACGAAGGAAATGAACCTGTATGGAATAATCAGTAATATTATACCTAATCCAAGATTTATAACAGTGAATCGAGCAGTGAATTATGAAACGCATAAATGACTGCTTCCTTCAGTATGTTGACAAATATTCCTTGAAATAGTACGAGGAATGGATAAATTAACTGTATAATAAATGCTTTTTTGTTACAATAATTACTACATTTTTTTAATGATCAATTATAACTTCTTAATGCGAGATGATATTTTGATACTTCACCAAAATGATTGATCACAAACTGTTCATTAATAATAAAACGAGTAATAAAATGATATATTTTGATAACAATCGTTTAACTTCAGAGATGCTCACTCTATATTCAATATCATTGTCATATACCTCAAGAAATTCCAAATGTTGAGTATTTCCCTCGGTATTTCCAAAATGTCAATGGTTATCAAGAATAATTACTATTAGGAAGTTATATCTGATGTTATGAATATTACTTTACTAGGCTTATTATCTTAAAATCTGCGTTACCAAATTGAAATATTTCAGTGTAATCAAAGTTTTTGAAGTAAAATTTTTATGGTTAATACAATTTGTACAAATGAAATACTGCTATTCTTTGAATAACATTCAGTTCGGGATAAATTATTGAAGTTCTATTCGAGGTCCTATTATATTAATCCAGTCGAATTGTGCTTTCAGCAGGAAAGTTCTCGATTAGTTATGATTTCTTTCATTTTTTATGTTTTTTTGGGTGCTGAATCCAAATTTGAGGTTTGCTAACAGAATTTCGTGACGAAACATAGAAAATAATTAAAAATAAATATAAAATCCCATTATTGGTCAGTTTTTTGCTTATTACTCAGAAACTAACAACTTTTCGTGAAAAACCTTTCCATACAAAATGAAAGTACATAAAATTTCCTACAAATTGTACTATCACAGCTTGTTCTGCAACAACCCGTTCTGGCTCAAATTATAGTTGAAAATGAGATTTTTTCTATGACCCAATAAATGAAAAAAAAAAAATTCTATGGTTTTGATGATGCGATCCTCTTGAAATTTTGCATGAACATTCAGTATATCAGTCTCGATTCACAAAAATGTTTGCAAGAATAGTCTGGATATGAATCTCCATTCACCAAATGAATTTCACTTGAATCGGATATATTGTTATGGAAATATAAAGTCTTCTTTTCAATATTCCAATTAAATTTTCTATGGTTCTGTTCACACTATGGTCACACAATTTTGCAAAAGGCATATTCATACTATTATGAGCATCTTGCTATTTGCCGCAAAAATTTCATTTCGATTGGTTTCGTTTTGTCCGAGATATTTAGGAACAAAAATTTTGAATGGCCATGTTTTATAAAACATAAAATATGAGATTTTTCATCTTTTTTGTATTTTTATCTATATTCCGTTACGAAATATTGTTAGCAAACCTCAGATTCGATTTCAGCACCCCAAAAAACTTAAAAAATGGAAGATATCAAACTGAGATCAAAACTACCCCACAACTTTCCTGCTACGGATTCTTTTAAGGACAAATATACTGTACTATATAGAAACAATGAGACATTGTTGAGATTATAACTGAGATATGTACTCTCATAATTACTTAGGTAGATGTATTACGACTCAAATTCTGTTGCTCTCAATTTTACAAAATAATTATCAGAATATTTATTATATTGCTCATATTCTTCATCAAGATTAAAGAAATGAACTTACCATGCATTCCTATGTGCAGCGTTCTGTTGCTGCATTCCTCTGAGTTGCACCCGAACTTCTCCGAGAAAAACATCTCCGCCCATTCCAGGTACATCGTGCCAAATAGCAACTTGAAGTTCACATATTTCCACTTCAGCCTCAGGACACATAGAATAAGAGTCCCTATCCCTCTCCCTTTCCTCCACACTATCAAACGTAAAAACCTCTTCGAACTGCGGACAAGTTGTTTTCTTTTGCACTTTTGTCCGTTTGTTAATTTTCTTTCCGTTAGTATATAAAACTGTCACTACAGCATAAGGGTCACAAGATCCACATTTTAATGTGAGGTCTAAACATTCGATAACACGCACTGACAGCCGCCTATTGTTACTAAAACTATTTGTACTCTTACTGGGTGGAGCGGGTTCAAAATTGATTTCAATGTTCGCTTTTCCTTGCACTTCAGAATCTGCATCGACAGCTTTTATTGGGAACCAGTGGTCCTTGTTATTGTATGATGCAAGGTCTTCGCGTTTTATTGCTACCTTTCCTAGTACTTTGTCCTGTTTCAGGTGCCTATCTCTATCGAACACATATATCGAAACAAAGCGAAAGTTCCTTGGCACTTCAAACTGGAACTCCTCACCAAAAAATGGGCTAAAATAGATAGATATTAGAGGAAATTTAACCAAATAAAATATAAGAAATGTTACCTGAGAGATTTTTCAATGGTAGAAGTCCGAAAGATCTCTTCTTGATCCAGAGATAATGTGCAGTATACATCTCGTTGGGAAGATGAACCGTGAGTCCTGGCTTGCAAATTCTTGGCTTCCCCTTCGATAATAATAAGAATTAGACACAATACATTCAAGTTGTTAATGAGTTTAACTGATAACTTTTACCACCTGCGTTTGTTTTGAAACCTCAAAATGTCAACAACAGGAAGTTCATTTAAATGGATAAACTTCGGATCGAAAATGAGGTTATAATGGATTCGAGGGCAATATGAATAAATAATTCGTGGATAAATGTTTGTACATAATTACTCACCTATTTTTATTTTCAATCGTTCCAAAACACGTACTTTATATCCTTCGTCTGTCATGTTTCTATCACACACATTCATGCTCTGGAAAACGAATCGGGCATTTGACATAAAGTTATACGGTGGCCTCAGATCTGCGGTTAGGATTCGTTGAAATGACTGCCTACGCTGTTAGCGTTGTTCTTGGAGTTGACTTCGAAACCCGAGGCATCTTCTCTTCTTCCCAGCTTGCATTGTATTCCACGATCCACGGCAGGTGAGTGAGGAGAATGTGGAATGTGAGAAAGAATATAGCACACTGTCCGCCACGGTATAAAACTACACGTGTGATAAAATATGAACGAGCACGGCTACGCTGGGTATTCATGAATGGAACATATGCAACCAAACGTAGACCAGTACGGAATGAAATGAACTGAACAAGGAGTGAACTACAAAATCATTACTACAAGTAGCTCACTACGCAGTCGTTGGCGATGAATGAATGGGCGAAAAAATTCCCATTGAGGTCTAACTTCTTAATTGAAACAAAATTCACAACACTAATGAATGGTGGAATCGATGCGGTCATGTTGAAAATGGCCATGAATAATTAAATGGTCAGGTTCTGGAATAAACAAAAAGCACAATAGTGACAATTCTTTCAATCTTATAAGATTTACCTGCATACCTACTTAACAAATATTGTTTTTCATAGTTGTAGACATTACGAAATTATCATAATATGTATATATTACTTATGTAGATGAATAAATGAGGTTTATTTTTATTTATGAATGAATGTTTCAAGTAAACACCTCTACTTATTGGTAATTGGTATACTATTTTTGTACTATTCTGGTAGTGAGGGAACTTGAAATTTATGAATGATTAACTTGTTTTCGTAGCAGGGCTGATAGCAGTTGATAATTAGTTTACAATTACAGTTGTTATTCACATTAAAAATAAGCTGTAGATACTTGATGATGTAAACTTATAATTGAATCATTAACTGAAAAATATAAATATCCATTGATTAGTGACCAAAAATCAATCAATATTGAAAAAATTAACAGTAATGGAACTCGATCCTAGACCCTAAACCTTATTTTGGACGAAAAATGGCTAAGGGGTTGACCCCACCCCCCCTTAATCGCTGAAATCGTGAAAATTCCTTTGGGTCTACAGGCACAGTTATCACTGATAATTGTTAAGTTCGATCTAATAAATCGATTGAGGTTGAAAATTCATCGATCCGAAGAGAACTGCTTTAGTCAGACAGAAAAATTAAAAATCTATAAACTGAACTTATTTGAAAAGTATGGCTAACTCTATTAAACTTGGTATGTTTTTATAGGTTTTTGAAGTAGCTGAATCAGAATAAATTACTTTTGAATCGATATCTACAAGCGTTTAGTATTCGGCTGTTCAAATTGCATGTTTCCAAAACTCAATATTTCAAGCTCCCATAATTTCCGTTTGAACAGCCGGATTGAAAAATGAATTGCATATTTTTTTTCAGTCTATAGTCCCCTTCAATATAAACACATAAAATGATCTTCTGAAGTTTTGAAATTTTGAACGAAAAATGGCTAAGGGGTTGACCCCCCTAAAACGCTATATTTCAGCATTTTGTAAAAATTCTGTAGGACCTACAGAAACGGTTATTACTGATACTTGTTAATCCCGTTCTGCCCGTTCAAATGAATTGATTGACGAAGAAAATTCATCGATCCGAAGCGAAGTGCATTATGCAGACGCTGTCGAACAAAACTCGAAAATGAAGAATGCAAAATATATAAACCAAATTTATTTAAAGTATGGCGAACTTTATTGAATTTGGTATGTTTTTAGAGGTAGCTGAATCAGAAAAAATATTTTCGAATCGATATCTGTGAGCGTTTCGAATTTCACCGTTTAAATTTCATTTTTGTCAAAACTCGGTATTTCAAACTCTCATAGGTAATTTCCGTTTGAACAGCCGGAAAAAAGGATGAGTTGCATATTATCTTCAGTCTATAGTCTCGTTCAATATAAGTACATAAAAAGATCATCTAAAATTTTGAAATTTTGGACGAAAAATGGCTAAGGGGTTGACCCCGCCCCAAAAACGCTGTATTTCAGCATTTTGTGAAAATTCTGTTGGGTCGATAGAAACGGCTATTACTGATAATTGTTGAGTTCGGTCTAATGAATCGATTGACGTTGAAAATTCATCTATCCAAAACGAACCGCATTACGCAGACGCTAACGAACGAAACTCGAAAATGAAAAATGTAAAATCTATAAACTGGATTTATTTGGGAAGTATGGCAAACTTTATTGAATTTGGTATGTTTTTATAGGTAATCGAGGTAGCTGAATCAGAAAAAATACTTTCGAATCGGTATCTGCGATTGTCCAGAATTTCACAATTCAAATGGTATTTTTCCCAAAACTCGATATTTCAAACTCTAATAAGTTTCAGTTGAATAGTCGGAACGAAAAATGAAATACATATTCTTTTACAGTCTGTAGTCTCCTTCAATATAAGCACATAAAATGATCATCTGAAATTTTGGAGGAAAAATGGCTAAGAGGTTGACCCCCTAAAACTCTATATTTCAGCACTTCGCAAAAATTTTTGTAAGATCTACAGAAACGGATATTACCTCGAGGAACCAAGACAATTGACGATTGTCAGATAGAACAGTTCCATTTTTGAGCGCTGCTATATCGTTTCGCCCAAATATCTGTAATTTTTGAATTTTGAGCCGAAAATCGTCTCGAGCGATATGGTTCTATTCCCTGATGACGAATTCGTATAGCCCAGTCAAATTAGGATTTCACCTCGGAATGAAAGATAATAAGCTGAAAATTGGTATGAACCTTTGTTTTGTCATTCTAAATGTTGTCTCAAAAGTCACAAATGCTATCGTGCCGGCGTCTTAAGATATTGAAGGTCAAAGGTCATAAAAATCGGTTTTTTGCGAATATCTGCCTTCCTATTGCTTTAATGAGATTTGCAGTTATTATGAAAGTTGTAGACTATAAAATTGTCTACAACTTTTGTTCGAACTTTTTTTTCATACGACCAACCGTTTTTGAGGTAGAGCGCGAAGAGTGCGCAGCGTACAGTCATATATGACCTAATGCAGGGTCAAGCGTGAGTTACGGTTAGCAGTTCGTTGTATGAAGTCAATTATTCACTTAACAATTATAATTATTAAACAATGCCCATTATTTATGTTCTATTTGTTAAATAATTTATATTAAATTAAAACAAGTAATTGAATTATTCATATATAATTATTATAATTATTATTTTACTATAGTATATTATTAATTCTGGATTATATATTTCAATTATATTATATATTAAAAAGTAGGGGAATATATTTCACACATATCTTTATTTATCATTCAATATGGCATATTGATTTTAATTATAATAAAATTGTAAAAGAAAGCTAATTATCTTCTTTTTCTTCGTCGTCTTCTCCTTGTTGTCGCTCCCAAAAGTTCAGTTCATTGTCATCATCCTCATCATCGGTCATATTCATCTCCAAAGCTTCCAGAATTTCAGGCTCATATGTGCTTTCTTCATCGGGAATCGGGATTACTTGGATTTAGTGAAGCGTTGAGGCAAGCTTGTCCGTTGCACTAGCCACAAGCTGAAGAACATAGTAGCCCTGACTTTCTGCATCCACAGCGGGAACCACAACCATTTTTGCAATTGCAAAATATAACGTTTAGTAGTTCGGCTGGTGCTGGAGGTAGTAACGTTCTTATGGGCTCCAGGATTTCATTTTCGAGCATCCAGCCCCATTTTTGAGGTTCTATGTCCTTCCCTAAACACGTTTGATCTGGTAGTAGACACGATTGAATATTGACGAGCTGCTACACTTGTTGGTGGAAGTGTTGACAATTGTACAGGTCCATTTAGTTTCGTTAATTTGATGAATTGCGTGTAGCGGAAATGGTCAATGTTTTCCTCAGATTTTGGAGCATTATATAATGCCAACAAGATGCGCACTCCATTTTCAAATGTTTTTTCCGGGCAATTTTTTTGTTGAAATACTTCCACCAGTTCATCCAAATTGAAAATTTTCTCCAATGCTCTAGTAACAGTTTTTTTTCCTTTTTTAAATAACTAATTAATAATTAGTACATAATTAGTGGGCATTGTTCAATATTTATAATGGTTAGGTAATAATTGACTTTATACAACGAACTGCTAACCGTAACTCACGCTCACCTTGCATTAGGTCATATATGACTACGCGCTCTACCCCAAAAACGGTTGGTCGTATGAAAAAAAAGTTCAAACAAAAGTTGTAGACAATTTTATAGTCTACAACTTTTATAATAACTGCAAATCTCATTAAAGCAATAGGAAGGCAGATATTTGCAAAAAACGATTTTTATGACCTTTGACCTTCAATATCTTAAGACGCCGGCACGATAGCATTTGTGACTTTTGAGACAACATTTAGAATGACAAAACAAAGGTTCATACCAATTTTCAGCTTATTATCTTTCATTCCGAGGTTGGCCCCCTTTTTCATCTAATTTGACTGGGCTAGTAGTCAAATTCAATTCTGTCCGTGGGGCCGCTGGGCCGTTAGCACAATAACTTTCGAGACTCGAAATTTCAGGCAGAGTTCGGTTCTCAAATGACTAGACTCAATATCTGAGACAAAACGAAACCCATCAAAATGAAATGTTGCGCCCATGTGCAAGATGCTCATAATAAGCCTCATGCAAAATTTTGTGGCCATAGTGTAAACAGAATTATAGAAAATTCGATTGGAATATTAAAAAAAAGAATCTTTGTAATTCGTGGTTAAGTAAGCTGTGGATTCTATTTTTCCCCTCGTAGACTATTAGGAAAATAGAATCCACAGCTTACTCGACCACGAATTTTTTTGAATGCACGATATTTCCATAACAGGATATCCGATGAAATTAATTTTGTGAATCATGTCTGATATACTGAATGTTCATGCAAAATTTCAAGAGGATCGCATCATCAGATCCATAGAATTTAATTTTTTTAATTCTTAATTTTTTACATTTTTCATTTTTCGAATAATTTCCAGAATATGATTCCGATTGTGTTGAAATTCATTTATATATTTAGTATCGATTTCATATCCCATATAAAATTTTAAGGTCATATTATTCTTATTGTCCTACCAAAGAACGAGCCTTCAAAAGCTCCTACTCAGGGCTTTTCTTAAAATTTTCACAACTGAAATAGAAGTGAAGACAGTTTAATAATTTATTTCTCTCAATTCTAGACAGCGAAGTCTGAGTACTTGAATCATATAATGAATATCAATTGCATTGATGATTGTTTACCTATTTCTTGAGAAATCTAGGGGAACCAAAACTTTTAATGATGTGCCGTTCCCCAGTACCAAACTAAAATTGATCTGTTCAGGCGTATTGCTTCAAAATACTAGGTGATTCAAAATTAAATTATGAATTTTGTCTCCCATTCGATCGAAATAATGCTTAGTATTTCACTCGGATGGAAAAAGATCAAAAAGAAAAAGTCTACCTACATACATAAAAACTTCATCCAGTACCTATTATACTCATAGAGTTAATAATCGAAGAGCATATTCAAATAGACCAAAATAAAAACAAAGATTTTTATGAATGGTCGTTCGATAATTCATCGTTGGCCCACACAATTGATAAGAGATTCATTGAGAAATTCTCAGATTGTCAGATAGACGAGTCCCATTTTTCATTACAGAAATAGAAGTGCAGACAGTTATAATAACTTATTTCTCGCAATTCTAGACAGAGAATTCTGAGTACTCGATACACGTAATAAATATCGATCTCATTGATTGGTGTTTATTTCTTAGGAAACCTAAGGAGACTTTTGACGATGTGTCATTCTTTAGGAACAAACTGAAATTGATCTGCGCGGGCGTTTTACTTCAAAATAGATACTAATTATTATTGTAATAATGAATGGTGTCCCTCATTTGATCGCACAATGTTAATAAAGGGTTTTCCAATAAGAAGTGTTATTTTGATATTCAAAGAAAAATGCCATTTTTCTATAAAGATGATCGGATGTTCATTTCATTTTAAAGAAGAAGTTATGCCATTATTAGTGTAAAATAACATCATTCAAATGACCACCACTATCACGATTACAGGACCATATCCTCCTACTGAAATTTTCCATAACCAAATCGAAAAGTGGCTTCCCTATGTCCTCGATAGCCTCATGAATTCCATCTTTGAGGTCTTAAATCGACGCTGGGCTATTGGCGTAGACCTCCTCTTTCACGTGGCCCCAAAGGAAGAAGTCGCGAGGTGTTAAATCCCAAGAACTCGGTGGCCAATTGTGATCACCTCTTCGAGAGATAACACGGTCCAGAAACTTTCCTCAACAAACCTTTCTTCAACTCTTTCGGCTGGAGCACCGATATTCTCGGCTGTTCTTGAGCGAAGTGCACGGGTTTTTTCGTCCCAACAGCTCGATTTTTTCCACCAATTTCTTTATTGCGGTACGAAAAGGTGCTTCACGACGACCAAAAATGTTCGAGTTTTACGAAACGTTTTTGCCAAATTTTCACCATTTTTAAAGTGAATTTTAATCATTTCAATGCGTTCTTGAAGCGTGTATCGTTCTATTTTCATTAATGGCTAAGTTTATTCTAGTCAAATGTCAAAAATGACAGCTTCAAACGTGACATCTACCGAAATAGTGGGCTATCCAAAATAACACCTCTCATTGGAAAACCCTTTACATAAACACTTCATTCAGAGCCTATTAATACTCATAGAGTTAATAATCGAAAAGCATATTCTAACAGACCAAAATAAAAACAAAACAAACAAAAGATTTTTATGAATGGTAGTTCGATAATTCAACGTCGGCCCACACAATTGATAAGAGATTCATTGAGAAATTCTCAGATTGTCAGATAGACTTTTGACGATGTGTCAATCTTTAGGAACGAACTGAAATTGATCTGTGCGGAAGTTTTGCTTCAAAATACTAATTATCAATGTATAATAATGAATGTTGTCCCTCATTCAATGTTGATATTTCAAAATATCAAAGAGAAAATATATTAGGGGCCGTATTTATAGTCATCCCTCAAGGTGAGGTTGATTGTGAGTGTCAGACCGCCCTTGAGAAGCTGTAGCCGTTTCATATGTAATGCATACTCATTTCATGGGTGCTAGCGCCTTCCCTCAAGTTGAGGCTGGCAAAGATCGCACTCCACTCACTGAGTATGCTTTATGAAACGGCTACAGCTACTCAAGGGCGATCTGACACTCACACTCACACTCACCCTCACCTTGAGGGATGACTATGAATACGGCCTATACATATACATAAAAACTTCATTCAGTACCTATTAATAAGTACTCATAGAGTTAATAATCGAAAAGCATATTCGAATAGACAAAAATTACAAAACAAAACAAACAAAAGATTTTTATGAATGGTCAGTCGATAATTCAATTTCAACGTCGGCCCACACAATTGATAAGAGATTCATTGAGAAATGCTCAGATTGTCAGATAGAGCAGTTCCATTTTTCATAACTGAAATAGAAGTGCAGACAGTTATAATAATTTATTTCTCGCAATTCTAGACAGAGAATTCTGAGTACTCGAAACACGTAATAAATATCGATCTCATTGAAATATACATACTTGCGTCTGTCTATTTCTGTGTGGAAAGATGTTGATAAATTCGTTCCAAGTGAATGCACTCACTATCGAAATAACGAGTAGAGAGAATCGGACCAGATCTTTAGATTAATGATGTATTGCAACACTGATAGGGTAAAAATAATTTGTTGAACAGCCAAGAATACGAGGTCTGGCCAGGAGAAAAGATGAATTTCTGAATAGGTGATTTCTGAACAACGACTTTTTAACCCTATCATAGAAGACTTTTCCCCCTTTTTCATAATGTTGTTAACCGCATTGCTCTATCTTCTTTCATTTTCAAGTTATAAGGCAAAATTGATATTTGGGCAATTTAATCTTTGATCATTATCGCCGTTTGTGTTTGTTTGTGGTTTGTGCTATAAACTTGAAACAAAAACATTATGAGCACACTTTTTTATCCTCTGGTTAAATCTAATTATTGCTGTGGATTTTCCTAACTGATTGATCACATAAACTTTGTTTTCTCTCCTGGAAAAAATAATTTGTTTTCATACTTACAAATTATCACTGTTTTTTCCTCATTTCAAAAATATATTACATTTCATATACATATTGCCCTCAGATCAGTGGAGATTCAAATGCGCAAAGGTTAGTATGTACTATGTATACAGTGTGTCCCGGAAAATGTGGGAAATATCTCGGATTCAGATAGAACATAAAAAATGAAAATGACAAGTTCCTATGATTTTTTTCCCAGCAGCCCTCCCTACGAAGATACGACCTCTTAAATGACACCACTGGTAATCAATTTCAGTGGAATAAGTTTCAAACTACTCGATATAATTTGATGAAAATTTGATATGATATAATTAATAGTGTTTAGAACCTCTTAAATCACCGCAATGAAATTTTAATTAGCTTGTTCAGTTCACCAGGGGCGGGCTGGGTTGTACATTTTAATGCTCACATTTTAAACACCCTATATGATAGGGTGCTAAAAAACAAATTTGGATAACTTGAACATTAAGCCAAGGAAAAGGTACTCTTGTTTAGTGTCGATGAAATGAACCGTTCTCGAAAAAAAAATAATGAAAGAAGTAAGTAGGGTGAAGTGGGGTAAATGTGATATAGTATTTGATTAGTTCATAAACAAAGTGTTATAAGTAACAGTTCGAATAAAGCTGAACATTCCAAAAAAATGCAAGCATGATCACAATATAGTTCTCTATTGATTGTATTCTGGTTACTCTTTGAAATCTTTTCTGAGAAATGTTGGGTAAAATAAAAAAAAATGATGCCGGTCAATCACAATTGCCCCAGAATTTGGGGTAAATGTGATAAAGCTTTCAGATTCCTATGACTAAGTTATTTGGAAAGCATTGGGGCAAATGTATAAAAATCTTACATTATTGAATACTTTGTTTTTCACAAAAATAAAATATTTCACTTAATGAAAAATTCATGACCTTATTTCAGTCGACGCCAAAAATTTGAAATTAACTTCAGCTTCTGAACAAAACGGAAGTAAAAACAAATTAGGCAGAAACAACTATATAATAATAAACATTATATTTTAATTAAACTTTATTTTTCCATCATTAAGATAAATTATATCCGTCAAAAGACACTTCAAATATGAAAGAACCACGCCTATTCATATTATCACAATTGCCCCAAATGTATATGTCACATTTACCCCAAAAAGCATTTCGTGCGGGGCAAATGTGATATATACAAAAGAAATCACCAGCGCAATTTATGAGTTAAAAGTATTTAAAAACACATTATAAAACTGTTAATAATAAGTCTGGAAATAATAAAACAGACTTAACTCATCAATTAAAAAAATTACACTAAATAAAGTAGAGACGTACCTACCTGAAATTTAAAGTTACGTTATGAGAAATAATATTCACGTGCCTTACAACCATACTGACAAGTAATTTCGTTCGTTCTAATGTTTTGGTGGTTCGCTTGCAATTTTGAAGACGTGTTAGATAGATGGCAACAGTATTAATGAATTTGATCTGAATATATAGTCCGTTATCACAATTGCCCCATTATCACATTTACCCCACTTCACCTTAATTGAAATTTATTCCACTAAAATTAATTTCCAGTGGTGTCATTTAGGAGGTCGTATCTTTGTAGGGAGTGGCGCTAAGAAAAATATTATGGGAGCTTGCCATCTTATTTTTTATGTTCTATCTGAATCCGATAGATTTCCCACATTTTCCGGGACACCCTGTGTATGTATTAAGTATATTTTTGAAACGAGAAAAAACGGTTACTATTTCAAGTAAAAATAAATTGTCGTTTCTATGAGAAAAAATAAAATTTATAGTCCGTTCACGAAAGGTTGATCACATAGTAGGCGTTCCTTTATTTATCAGAAGTTGGCAGTATTTGCTGTCACAACGTAAAATAAATTCAACGTTGCCGAATGTACCCGGCCTCGTCCGACGAGCTTGCGAGTTGTCAGACAACTCTATGCAATATTGACAACATTGCGTATCAGCCTGACAGTAAAATAAATAACATAACCTAAAATTTTAATATACACAGTGGAATATGCCAAATTTCCATGGCCAACCGACGGCTCAACCTTTCGTGAACGGACTATATGTTATGTTAATTGCCCAAATGTCTATTTTTCGAATCGAAAACAAAATGAGATAGAGCAATGCGGTTAACGGTATAATGAGGAATAGAATGAAACCAATAAGTCTCAGGATGTTCAACTTCGAATTATAATTTTCCCAGTTTTCTTGACGTCAATTAAAAAAAAATTTGAAGGTATAATTCATTTCTGCCGCAGCAAATAAAATTAATCAGGTCATGATCATGAAACAAATGTCTTTCAAACAGTGAATTATGGTGATATTCCATATTGTGGAATATCTTCGATTATGCACCTAATAACCGTAACAGCGTCAACAGTTGCTATGTAAATAAATATCAGATTCGAAGAAACTGAAGAAAGACAATAACAATCATAAAAAAGCTCCTATTATCCCAGGAATAATCCTTGAGCAAAACCGACAAACATGAAAGAACGCTGGATCTTTCGGCCGCTTTATATCCCATTTATTTCTGGAGCATGACAGCCAGAAGATGACAGCTTTCAGAATTTTTATTTTGTTTATCTGCTCCCGTGAAAAGGGGCAAGTCGTTCACAACGTGGTGGAATTTTGAGAGGTTCGACAGAAATAGAATTGGGCATATCGACTGACAGAATGTTGAAGGGAAAACTCCTCGGATGGTTTCCGTTATTTTAGTGCCACTTCGTCATTTCCTGCTCGTGCTGGTCCACAAACGCAGCGTTCTGGAGCTGCAACCACGTCAACGAGCGAAGAAAACATCGAAACAGTGAAAAAAATTGTTTCGGAAAATCGGCGAGTCATTATAAGGAGAATCGATTGA
Source organism: Propylea japonica (assembly GCA_013421045.1). Lineage (NCBI taxonomy): Eukaryota > Metazoa > Arthropoda > Insecta > Coleoptera > Coccinellidae > Propylea > Propylea japonica. The sequence continues at coordinate 26,926,250 of CM024246.1, read as the reverse complement.
ACTATAATCAAGGAGGATTCTACATTTCTAGAAAATTTTTAGGTTTTCGTCCCCAGCCTCAGAAACAGAAATAATTGAAAAAATTTTAATCAAGATGAAATGCTCCCGTTTAAATCGTTGTACTAATTTGTCAGGAGCAAATTGGTTTTGAAAAAATTGTTGCCTAACTGTAAAACTAAAAAAGAGAATAGATGAAAAGGATAATGTAATGTAATGTTTCGGTGTCTATATGAGAATCCTTCTTCGAACAAACTTGTAAAATCTTTGGAATTGTGTATTTTTTCGTTTGCAGTTTAATTGACATTGAAAGTTGTCAATTAGAAAAAAAGAACTATAAGGGAAGTTGCAGATTTGTGTGAAATTGGTCAGCACTTTTGGCTTTTCGAAAAAATTTTGCTGAGTTTTGATAGGTTCTTATTATTTTGTGTCGTTATTTGTTCTTAATTCCACGTTAATGCACATTTCGAAAGTTTGGATTCTGATTATTGAAAAAAATGTGCTTCACATGTACTGAGGTGTGCCGTTCGAATTTTTCCGAATATCCCTCTAGTTTCCTGAAAAGTCGAAATTGAAAAAAAGAGTTAGACATGCACTGGCGTTTTTTTCTGTTCAGAAACGAATGGAAAAGTTTGTGCTATATATGTGCCATTTTGAACCGTGAATATTTCTACTAAAATTCCCCAGATTTTCCGGCAAATCACGAAAATAAAAATAATAGCACAGCATATTTCCCTCCAGTTTCCTGAAAATCGAAATTAAAAAAAAAAGTTCGACATGAATGGAAAAATTTGTGCTATATTGGTGCCGTAGATGTTTCTACTAGAACTCTTCTGATTTTCCGGCAAATCACGAAAATAAGAGAAATCACACAGCACTTTAATTTTTTCGACGAAAATTGTTTTATTAGATTGTGCTGTATAGTTGTGCTAACTTCTTACCTGTTGGAGATAATTTTCCTACAATTTACCTACTGATTTCCATTATTTTCTCCGCATTAGGGAATAGTGTTGAGTTTTTCCGAAAAAATGAATGACACAAGTTGGCACAACTGCAGCACAATCTAACAAAACAATTTCCGAGAAAAAATGAAAGCGATGACTAGCGCTTTCATTTTTTCATCATAAATTAATTATGTCACAAGATAGCACAAACGTAGTACAAATTTTTCCATTCATTACGTAGCACAAAATACGAAAGTCCTGGGATAATTTTTTTCTTATTTCGACGGCTTCAGCTATTTTAGTGGCACAAATCTGAGAAAATCGGCACTATTAGGAAAGTTGTAGAGGATGTTGGCATATCAATCGGCTCACGCGATGCAATTTTCTCGAAAGTTCGGGGCATGAAACATGTGGCAGCGAAAATAACAATCAATCACATCAATGCATTTTCCCGTTTTTTTGCCAAAAAACAACACCGTACTCATGCCTCAACCACCATATTCACCAGATTTAGTTCCTTCTAACTTCTTCCTTCTTCTGAAGAAGTCAAGGAACGGAGAGTGTTTTGTCACAATTGACGAGATGAAAACGAGATCGAAAAAAAAATCTCATGGCAAAAGCGAAAACTGCATTTCAGCATTGCTTCGAGGATAAGAAAATGTTGAATGGAAAACTCCTCGGACGGTTTCCGCTATTTGAGTGGCACTTCGTCATTTCCTGCTCGTGTTGGTCCACACACGCTGCAACAGAAATCGTTGATATCTTCGGTAGCCATTGCTCAATTTTGGCTTTGGTCAGTTCGGGATTTCCTTAGAAATATTTTTATAAACATTGCAAAACTGTTGTGTTGATCCGCAAAGTGTGAGCCAATACGTTTCCGATTCGCAAATTTTGTACAAGTTGGATACGAAATGAGATTATAAAGTCGAAAACGAAGTGTCCTCTTTTTTGAAATGAATGAAGTAAGCTGATTCCATTGAACTTTTTTCATTTCGCGAGAAATGTTCTTTGAATAATCCATTGACAAATATTCAGTCTAGGCAGTTAATAAACTTAGTCTAAAGTCTTTTCCCACCGATTGCCCCACCTATCAACTCTCAATATGAATATAACAAGGCAGTTTTTTGTGGGTGGGATTATCACTATCTTATCACTTACCTATATGAAAATAATAAACCAGAAAAATGTTTATTGTTCGGGGAGAATACAGGGGTATTCGAAGTTAATCAGTTTCGGTGAATGACGAGAGTTGTAATACCGAGAATATTCTTTTGGAAAATGTCCGGACGTCCAACTTTTTACTTTGACTATGCGAGAATAGTAGCCCTACATCAAATAAAAAGGCATCGTCGAACTACCAGATTGTGCTTTGAATATTCCATTGACGAACCCCCCCAATGTTGAACAGAGTTGGCAAATTTTCAGAGCAATTGGTAAATTTTCGAAACAGTTAAAATAATTGTCAAAGCTGTTGAAAAAATTTTAAAAGAGTTGAAAAATTGTCAATGGAGTTGATACAGGTTGATCAGAGTTTGCATGTTTTTCAAAGTACCTAGTTGGTAGCTTTTCGAAGCAATTGACAAAATTTCTAAGCAGTTGACAAAACTTCGAAGCAGTTGGAAAAATTATGGAAACAGTTGGGCAAATATCAATGGTGTTGGTCTAGGGCATGCCCAATATTGATCTGAGTTGACAGATTCTCGAAACAGTTGGAAAGATTGTCAAGATTAGATTAGAGGAGGGGCGACAGATCAAATCGACCTTGCGAGCACCTTGACCTTAAGATCTATTGTGCATCCCCGCGCTGTTTACCAGTCAGGCAGCAAAGTCTCAATGAACTTCACCACTTTTCTGGGGGCCACATCCATTACTTGTTCAGGCTTTAGGAACCAGGAACCAAGATGCCGTAGCCGTTTCTGGTGAACAGCTTCACACTCGCATAGCAGGTGTCTGGCTGTCTCGGTGGCTTCCTGACAGAAGCGACATGTATTATCGGGCGTTTTTCCCATGTTTTTAAGTGATACCTCACGGGACAGTGCCCAGTGAGAGCGCCCGTCAGTTTCCTCAGATTGTCAAAGTAGTTGATAAAATTTGAAAACAGAAAAATTTCAATGGAGTTGACACAGGGACCGGCCTAATGTTGATCAAAGTTGGCAAGCAGTTGGTAGTTTTTCGAAGAAGTCGGAAAAATTTCTGACCAGTTGGAAAAATTTCAAAACAATCGTAACATTTTGAAGTACTTGAACAAATATCAATATAGTTGGTCTAGGGGCTTGCCAACTATTGACCAAAGGTGGTAAATTCTCGAAGCAGTTGGTTAATTTCGAAGGAGTTGACAAAATTTCGAAGTGGTCGGAAAAAAATTCTGAAAACAGTTGGCAAAATTTAAGAACGGTTGTATGAATCTCAATTAAATTGGAATACATATTCCCAAAAAATGTCATGAATTATGAATGAAAGTCCCTCTAGTTTTCTGAAAAACCAAAATTGAAAAAAAAAAAGATTGACATGCACTTTCGTTTTTTTTCTGCTCAGTAATGAATGGAAAAGTTTGTGCTACATTTGTGCCGTAGGACAGTTATGATGGTGACACTTTTTCCTAATAGCAATATAATCATGAGCATGAGAACTCTTATTCATAGTTGTTTAATCAAGATTCATTCAATGTACTACATAAATACTTTTTGAAAAAAAAGGTCGAAAACCTGGATTTCAAATTCAAATTCAAATTCAAAACAATTTTATTTGCTAAGTACATAAGGGGATTTACAATTTTTTTAATTACCAAAACAAGCAAAAGCGGACTGTGCAGCGACTACATAAGCCGATCACAGCAGATGCCATGGCACACACTGTGTAGCACAAACGCATGAAAATACCACATATGAGAGTTTGAATTGTGGAATTCATGGAACAAAAAAAAAGAAACCTTCCCCGAAGGACAAAAACTAACTAGGGAGCCCCAAGGATGCAGAACGGAGTAAGTCGCCACTTTGGCAATACGCACTTTTGAAAATTGAGCAGTATCTAGTTTATTCTGGACGCGTACACAGGAAATTTCAATTGCTTTTTTGTAATTCCAAAAGTTTACCAGTTATAAACTTTTTAAACTTTGAGAGAGAAAGCTCTAACACGTCTGGCGGCAGTTCATTCCAGTAGCTAGTTGCGAAATAAGAGAATGATTTTTCAAATTGGGTAGTCTTGTGTTTGGCAATTTTAAATTTTGAAATATTTCTCGTATCATGAACATGGTGATGTGGCTGCATCAAGTTTTTCAGGTAGGATGGTTGACCTACCTTTAAAATCTTATAGATAAAAATATAAGCATGACATTTTCTTCTATGTTTCATGTTTAAAATAGAACGCTCGTTTAAATGTGGTGTTATATGGTTTCTGAAGGGTATGTTGAACGAAAAACGCATGCATGCATTCTGAACCTTTTGAATATTATGTGACAGTTCCGCTGTGAGAGATTCGCCGTAAACTACATCACCATAATTGAACAACGACAAAATCAAAGTATTGAAGAGATAATATTTAGTCTTCTCTGGAATGACGCTTTTGTACCTGTACAAGCCCCTAAGACGCATATAAGCTAATTGAATTTTTTTACTTATGTGTGATTTAAAGCTCAGAACATTATCGAAAATGACACCCAAATTTCTTGCCTCTCTGACCACTTTTGAAATCAATCTAATTCGTTGTGAATCCCATCAGATGATTCCTCCAAGGGTGGTACTTGGAGGAATTATCAATTTCACCAAACACTCTGTATTTGAAGACACAAGTTGCTCAACGAATATATTATCCAATTAAAGAATAAATAATGATAGAGACCCTCAATGAAAATTCAACAAACGATTAAAAAAAGTTAGAGAAAAATTCTTCCTCATAAAGTTGTATTCATACTTTCCAAGCCTTTTCTCACCACCTCACTCCTTTCATTCTGAAAGAGTAAAAACTTATCCATTGTAGATGTGACATCAATTAAAGGGTAATTTCTTTTGTCGCAAAAGTATGCTAAAGACATTTAAACACGCTATTCGTCAAAACATTTCATCATTTCTCAGTACTATCGCTTTCTATCAGACTGCTTGGGAAACAAGAAACTATTCATTCGATTTTTTCGTTGCGTTTTCCGCCGAACAGTTATTATTATTCATGAGACCTTAGCCCCATGATGACACTTTTTCCAAATAGCAATATAATCATGAGAACTCTTATTCATAGTTGTTGTGTTTTGTGTTTCTACAGAATCGCATTACGCGTAATAAAAGGGTCAAAGTAAAGATTCTCCGAGGGAAAAAGAAATCTCATTGTTTTCTCCGGAATTTCGCACTCGTCAGTCAGGCCGACATCCGTCGATACGGAGGTCACTGGCGTGCGTAGAAATCCCAATTACACAGTTTCAAGAACAATAAATCGTTATGTGTTTTGTTATTATCACGAAAGCATCTGATAATAATACAGGGAATTGGAGGATATGGCATAGATCAAGAGTTCCCAACTAAATTTTTCCTAGAGCCAAAATATCTGAAAATAGTTATTTAATCAACTAGACAGCGACTAATGGTCAAGAGATTTTAACGCGTGAGCGAAGCGATATAGTTCGAGACCATTAGTCACTGGATTAATAACCTAGTTGATTACAAGTTATTTCCGACGATCTCAATATGAATTGTGAATGAATTCTTGATTGAAATACATTGTCAGTTTGCACAAGACTTGCATTTGACAAAATTTTTATGTTCTATGAATTTTGACATTTCTCATAATGCTTCTGAATATTTTGTGAACGGTTGCCATGAATTTTGAGTTTATTTCTTAAAAATCTTATAATAATTCGATTTTCATTCTGCACTTCACCTACAAATGATGCCGTGTAGTTCTGTAGAGTGTGTTTATCTGGTAATGCAGAAATAAAAAAGCTCAGGGAAAAATATTGAATCGCAAACCAAAATACCACCCCTTTTTACCATCGGTTTTTAAACATCCAATGCAATGAAAATTTTGGAAACTTTCACCTCCCCCAAAATTTGGTTTCGACCCGTCCCTGTCCGAGCCCCTCTGCCATACCTCTCGGACCCCCAGTTGGGAACCACTGGCATAGATTATAGTGCGATTTTTATAATTTCGTTTCAAAATACGCGTTCTCCTTCAAATAATCTGCTGAGTAATTGTTTGATCTTTTTGAGAGCTTGTTCTACTTAAACGAGTGTTATATCGTTTTGCCCAAATGTCTGTAATTTTCGAATTCCGAGTCGAAAATGGTCTCAAACGATAGGGTACGACTCCCTGATGATGAATTCGTGGTCAAATTCAATTCTGTCCGTAGGGCCGTCCGTCCGTCCGTATTATCCGTAAGCACAATAACTCTCGAAGGAATTGTAATAGAGACTTGAAATTTTCAGGGAGAGTTCGGTTTCCAAATGGCTCGGTTGAGTTCGTTAACCAGCCAAATCGTACAGGGTGTTACATAAAATATGGCCATTCAAAATTTTTGTTCCTCAATATCTCAGACAAAACGAAACCAATCGAAATGAAATGTTACGGCCAAATGCAAGATGCTGATAACAAGCCTCATGCAAAATTTTGTGGACATAGTGTGAACAGAACCATAGAAAATTCAATTGGAATATTGAAAAGAAGAAACTTCATATTTCCATAAAAAAAATAACCGATTCGTGTGAAATTTATTTTGTGAATAGAAACTAACCAGATGACGTGAACTATCTAATCTATAGTCAACTGTTTTGGGAAAGTATTCAAATAATTTAATCATTGTGAAACTTTTTCATAATTTTAAATTCCATCACTACGCCACTGAAACAATTTATAGAAAAAATTAAGGATCGACTCTCACACTGACGTCAAAGTACAATGAAGAATTGCAGAGAATTTGTCGACAAAGAAGGTAAAGTATACTGTGGGAAACATTGAACAATGCCAAACAGTCAATTTAAATATTGTATGTAATTTTGTTGTTATTTTCTACAAATGCGTAGAGATCAAGAGATAGTGTTCTAGATTTATGACCTATTTTCGGGGAAAACATTAGGGAGGTGGAGGAACTATTTTCACAATTTCTTTTGTGTAATTTGCTGAGAATATTGATGGATAAGTAAAGTAGTGATGTGCAACATTATATTGAAAGCCATAATTTAATTTATGCTGTGGGAATATAGTACAAATTTTCAAGTTGTTTGAGAAATAGATATTATTTTCGGATTATCATTGCAACACTTTTCAAAAAATTCTTGGATCCCCTGCAGTCTCAAGCTTTTTCGCGTTTGAAAAAGCTATTGCTTTTATTTCATTTATTTTTGAATCATGCTTCCCATTCAAAACTTACCCTGAGAACCTGAAAACTTTAAGTGAGTTTTCAGATTTGAAAAGTCAAGTTCAATTCATTAATCAATAGAATGAAGCATTATCGAAGTAAACAGTTTTTCTGAGAACATTAAAAATAAAAATTTAAAATTCTGTGGTGATACTATTTTAGTTTTGTATTATCAGATCAACACACTCTTGGTCTTCAGGACTTTGAAAAAATATTATTGTTTTTTCGAAACGAAAGAAAAACATGGAAAGACTTTTGACTCGTAAATGATGATTACAACAGAACTCTATTTAAAGATATTAACTAATAATATCATCGCCATAGAAATTAACCATAGTGAGTTTTTAAATTATTAGAAGTTTAGATATGTGTTTTGCAAAAAAAAATTTTTAAATCATGAAATTTAGCAGACATGAGCACCTCATGAATTCGCATTACAATAATGAATTTCATACCGATAGGATAAGCAGTAATTGAGATAAGGAAAATATTTCAGTGACAATAACTTCGAAACTACTGAACTGGCGATCTGGGCCTCTGAAGAACTCGAATGAGATACTCAGGTCCCACACTTATCCTGACAATTTGAACTGTCAAACTCTTTCCTTCCGAAGGTTATGTGTGTTTATTTCTAGACTAGCAATACTGGCCACAATTTTTATATTTTTCGAAATCTTTTGATGTTTCGATTCTGACGAAATGTAGAACGAATATGCTCGTCGCTGACCTAGTCTATACTAATATTATAAAGAGGAAAGATTTGTATGTTTGTGTGTTTGTGTGTTTGTGTGTTTGTGGCGTTGATATGACATCACTCATAAGCTACTGGACCGATTTCAATAATTCTTTCACCCTTAGAAAGCTACATTATTCTTGAGTAACATAGGCTATACTTTTCATCCGAGAAAATTCGGGAAACCTACTATAACTTCAATGATAATAAATATGAGTACCAAAATCAGCTATTTTCAGGTGCGCTGCGAAAACCGTAAGACGTACGTGGAAATAATGTATGACGGAAATGTACCTCTTCAATAGTTCTACAAAAAAGTCCGCGATAGCATATATCTATCTTTCAAGGTTTACTCGGTATCACCTTTTAAAGTTTTCCGAAAGTTTCTCAAAATTATGCATTATTTGGGAGTATTTTTTTATGAATACGCTATTGATCTTTATCCAATTAAATACGTCCTTCATACCCAGTATTTAATATAGAACGAAATTGCCTTTTACATCATTCAATTATGATGAATACATCAAAAGATATGGCAGGTTGAAGATGAAATCGCACCATTATCGAATTGCGTCTCCGAGCACGATACACACCGGTATGCCGAGGAGCATCGAGATGTGATGTCACTGCGGAGAATTTCCATTGCATTTGCGGAATGGAAGTGTTAGAACTCGAGGGAATGATTGGAAATTGGAATAATGCAATTAATCGCAAGTTTCATTGAAAATGCAATCAACTTACTATTTCAAATGAAATATCTTCGATGTTTTTTTTTGTTGATCCTGGAATATATCAATGAAGTTGTATAAATATGGATGTTAGTGCTAAGTATTTACGAGTATTTGTTAATAGAGAATAAATTATTCAAGTTTCATTTAAAAACTTCGAATAAATGAAAATATGTTTATCATGTTTAGGAAATTTCTATGAATGTCATTTATAATTCGTGAATTTGGAAAGTTTTTTATCCATTTTTTTCTTCATATTCTGAAAACTGATCTTCTTATTCAGATCCCGGTGTCTTAAGTTGGTATGGATTCTGCTCAAAACGGTAGGTTTTAGAAAAAAGTGGTCACTAGGGCGTTTGTAGAGAATTAATTAACCCGTTAAATGAGGTATCAATCGTCCTGATCGAATGAGCACAGACCGATTTATTTTCATTAGAAGATGAAAAAATGTTATTTTCCATCTCCTCCAAAGTTTATTCGAGATATTTTCAAAACGATAGGTTATAGAAAAAAGTGGTCAATAGGGCGTTTGTAGAGAATTGATCTATATCTACTAATATTACTTATACTTATATTATAAAGAGGAAAGATTTGTATGTTTGTGGGTTGGATGGTTTGATACGAGTTAACTCATAAGCTAATAGAGATTTCAATAATTATTTCACCCTTAGAATGCTACACTATCCCTGTGTAACATAGGCTATACTTTTCACCCGAGAAAATTGAGGAAACCTACTATAACTTCAATGATAATAAATATGAGTACCAAAATCAGCCATAATCAGCTATTTTCAGGTGCGCTGCAAAAACCGTAAGACGTACATGGAAACAATGTATGACGAAAATGTACCTCTTCAATAGTTCTACAAAAAAGTCCGCGATAGCATATATCTATCTTTCAAGGTTTACTCGGTATTACCTTTGAAAGGTTTCTCAAAATTATGCATTATTTGGGAGTATTTTTATGGATACGCTATTGATCCTTATCCAATTAAATACGTCGTTCATACCCAGTATTTAATTCAGAACGAAATTGCCTCTTACATCATTCAATTATGATCAATACATCAAAAGATTTGGCAGGTTGAAGATGAAATCGCACCAAAATATCTCCGAGGTAGGCACTAGGCGGGTAGGAGAAGGTACCGAAGTGTGAGGGATGTTTTGTATATGAATGTATTTTGGATTACCTATGCCCGTATGTTTATGACCACAAATCAGATCAACAGATGGCGCTGAAGTCGTTATTCAGGTTATTCATCTACTCTGCAACTAAACGGCTCGATCGAATTGAATGAATTTTTGTGTATACAGAACAACGTCTGTTGGGTCTGCTAGTTCATAATAAGTTTCACATTGGTTGAATTCCATTATAGGTTAAAATTACAGACATTCGGATAGAACGACCCCTATAAACAAGCGCCCAAAAAATACTGTTCGATATTTTCTTAAAGAGGTCAAATTCATTCATAATCTATGACATTTTTTTGGAATATGTATTCCAATTTAATTGAAATTTCCACTGCTGTTCTGAAATTTTGCCAATTGTTCCAACTGCTTCGTAAATGGACAAATTGCTTTGAAAATTTACCAACTATGATCAATATTTGACATGCCCCTAGACCAACTACAGTGACATTTGTTTAATTGCTTCAAAATTTCACCAATTGTTTTGAAATTTTTTCAACTGATTAGAAATTTTTCCAACTGCTTCGAAGAACTACCAACTGCTTTGCAAAATTGCCAACTTTGATCAACATTAGGCCGGTCCCTGTATCAACTCCATTGAAATTTTTCAAACTGTTTTCGAATGTTATCAACTATTTTGACCATTTTCCCAACTGTTTCGAGAATTTGTCAACTCTGATCAATATAAGGCATGCCCCTAGACCAACTCCATTAACATTTACCCAACTGTTTTCATAATTTATCCAACTGCTTCGAGAAGCTACCAACTGCTTTGAAAAATTGCCAACTCTTTTGAAAATTTTCCAACTGCTTTGACAATTTTTTTAACTGTTTCGAAAATTTATCAATTGCTCTGAAAATTTGCCAACCATGTTCAACATTGGTGGAGGAACGTCCATCCAAGACTTATTGAAAACGAAGTAATCCCTGAGGCCTGAAAATCTAGGAGCAGATGAATTTATGGTATAGCTCGAATTTTCTGTGAATTATATCATGAATTTAAAATATAACCTTGAAATAAATTGGTAAATCCTTGGTAGGCAATGCTTGGCAAAATTCTAACCGTGTAACACTGAGCTGATTTTTTATCACATAATTCAATGATGAAATCAATTATGGCAGCTAAAGTGGCGAAAATGAATGAAAATATTTGTAGTCTGTAGCAGATTGAAGGGTTCGAAATAACCCTAATGAGGAGACAGGAAAAGAAGGATCCATTTAATAAAATAAAAATTTTGACTTTATAATTGAATTGTAATTTAATGAATCAACCATGAAAGAGAAAAATACTATAAGCAGTCACTATTTATTTGTATTTATCGAAAATGTCCATGCTATGAACTATTCTTTCACTCAAGATTCCAATTTGTTCACTGTTACGGAAGAATATCTTTTAAACTTCAGTAACCTTGTAGTTCACAGAAACGACCAATGATTCAATTCCTCATTGCATTCACATAGGTATTGTTAATAGCTCAAGACAATAAATATATCGATAAGTGTTTAAAATTGATCAGAATTATTATGTTCAAAATCAAACACAACCGAACGAATCAAGTTGTCAAAACTCGAATATATTTTACTGATAGTGGAAAGTCATTCATTCTTGGAGGCACTGAACATGAATGGATAGATACCTAGGTGGAAAATCCATATAAGTACGTTGGCATCAATGAAATTCCCATGCACCGATAACCGCAGGAATCATATCTTGATAAACATGTACGTAGTAGACTGACCAGCAGGATGGAACTTTTTCTGTTCATTCACTTTCCTGCTTCACCCAATCAACTGCAGAAGATGTCATCCCATGTAAGCTAGATCGTTTACCGTACGTATGGATTTTTTGTCGGAAGCGTTAATGGTTGATTGCGGTATTTCTGGGATATGGAATGATGCATTCCTGCAATTTCAATGTAAACCGCATCCTCTTGATTTGCATTCGTATTCATCAGACAGGCGGACGCTGATTAGAATTTTAATTTTTCTCCTTTTTTCACGCACCACACTGGTTAAGACCTGTTTTGTCCTTGACATAGAAGACTTTGAAGAGAAGTTGATTGTGGTTATGAATTATTAGGGAATCCACTCGTGTGTTATCCCCCTATTACACCAAGCCTTTTTCGTGTCCTTTTTTGTTGGCCTGACCGATTCCGCTCATGCACCTAGGACTATTTTGGTGCCTATTTCAGGTTTGCAAATAATGAAACATACAGGGTGTTCCTAAATTGAACGTACAAACGAAAAGGAGAGATTCCTAAGGTGAGTTTAAGAAAAAAAAGTCCCATAAACATGTGGTCGCAAACGTTTCGTTTTCGAGATACAGGGTGTTAAAGTTTTAATCAAAAACATGTGTTGATTATACGAGTTTATCGAATCTTTATGAATCATGGCTACACATCAGGAAAATTTCCATAAAAACAGACACTGAATTCATTCACCACAGCTTACAAAGTGGCCTTCCCATCATAATTTGGATGTTCATGAGGATTTCGAGAGAATCGTTCAAAATTTTTTTCTCGAAATCGTTTGTACATACGACAAAACTACAAGAGACCGAAAAGTTTGGTATAAGAACAAAGCTTCTTTTTACATTTTTTTTAAATTAACAGTTGCTCACCAAAAAAAAGTTCTGCAGAAGAACAGGTGGCAGTGCTCCAGAAAAAATATCACCCTGTAGATCTTCTATCGAAATTGCCATGTCACGTGGTGAGAACTCTCAAATGTAATATATATGCCAAATTTCAGTTGAATATCTTGTGAAGTGTAGATACTATGAAAAAAAAAACTTGAAAAAAATCAAACTTCAACACTCTGTATCTCTAAAACGAAACGTTTGCGACCCCATGTTTATGGGACTTTTTTTTCTTAAACTTACTTAGGAATCTCCTCTTTTCGTTTGTACGTTCAATTTAGGAACACCCTGTATAATAATGAAATAGAACCGGATCTTTCACCCCTGAAACGTCGCGTTTTCTAGCCTTTTCGTAGAAATGTAGATTCGGGTCTAATAACACCCAATTTTTCTGTTTAATTTGACATCTTGGCTAATATGTTTTTTCTTTTGAATTGCTCAATAATAAGTATGTTCAATACTCTTTTTCTTCATTCAAAGATTTAAATAATATGATCGTTATTTTTTGCCGTCGCGGGTGTATTCAGCTATTCTATTCATTTTGCGGAATCCATAAACAAGTATCATCTACAACTACATAGATATTCTTCATTTGTGAATACTGAAGGCATTTTTCAGTAGATAAACAAACGACACAATTTCCAACAATTTTTCCAACTGTGTAGTTGGATGTATTTTATTTATCATGAATAATAAACCGCTGATTCTGCAAAATCACTTGTTTCTCTAATATTCTGTTTGCATTGAAGAAATTCATATGCCTCTCCAAAGAAGGTGAACTTGCTACACCTAAGTACATCTTAGAGCTAGGAGAAGAAGTCCTCAAATTTTCTACATTATTTCACTGAATAATGAAATTTGTTGAAAATAAAAGTACCAGATGGATTATTGTTCAGGGGTGCTAAGAGTGATAAAAAGTCAAACTTTTCTCGAGCTGAAATCCAGCGTTTCTGTTCTATTAAGAGTATAATTTTTCATCTTGTGGACAGGAAAAGTACTTCAGTTGTTCAAAAGAGCCAATAAATTTGTGAGGGGAATGGCTCTCATATCGAGCATTTGTTCATTTGATTTTTTTATGGATCATATGTGCTACCTTTCCTCTTTTTTGTGTTTGTACTGTATTTTGAATTTTTCTAATAAAATGAATTAATAAAAAAGAATTTCAAGATATGGAGGAATATTTAAAATGCGTCAGGATTATTTAATCATCTCGAATTCAGTGTTTTTTTCTGTCAGGAATAGTATGTTTCTTCAGAATGTCTTTCAGAATGAAAAAATTGTAAAATTCGACTCTCACCATATCATAAAAACAATGAAAAATTTGTGCCATTCAAACTAAAAACAGATTTTCTGCAGATTGTTTTGTGCAGATTCCAATTTTCTATTTCAATTTTTTTTATCTCATATACCGAGTGATATTTTTACCTGACCGGTAAATTGAAAATTTTGAATACGGACCTGAAATTTTTGAAATTTTTTTCTTCTCGATCTGATGGAGAATATGTTTAGTAACAAGCTTGCTAAAAATCAGCGAAAAATTTGCCATATTGACAAAGATATGGGAGTTTATAGTTTTAACACTCATTCAAACCCACAATCCTTATTCAGTTCGAGGTTTTCTATCTCCAGTTAGCCCTTGTCCCTTACGTCACCAGTCACCCTGTGTATTTTTTTTAAATAAAATAACACTTCTGAAGTAACAGAAAAGCACTATGCTATATCTGATATCATATGGAAGGTTCTAGTTAGCTTTAATTGGAAATATTGTGAGGAAAGAAAGAGGATGGAATTAATTGACTTGGCCCACGCTCATTTCCAGAAAACGTCTTTCTGACATAATATCTCAAATTTAACGTTGAGGAAACGGAATTGTCGGTACATCTCTGACGCAACACTTAATTACAAGATTAGCAACATCATAATCATGTTATTATAGCCGAGTCATACATCATAATAATTCTTTCAGTCATGACATCAACTTCCAAACAATTCAATAGATTTCAGTTGAAGAATTTAAATCCCAAATAGGTATTGTATACCCAGAGATGGTTACAGCGAATAACGATGAATTAATTCAATGGTTTGGATTTCGTCATTATACAGGGTATCTGTAAACAAATGCGAGGGATTTTGGGAGATGATTCTTCGATGAAAATTAGCATGGGTAGTTCATATAATTTTTTTCGAAATCGACCCCTGTTCCAAGATACACCGTGGGTTTCACAAAGCTCGATTGGGCAATCAAATCTGAAAATTGCATAGAAATGATGACATTTCAATAATCAAGCTGATTGGAGTTTTTGTGGAACCAGGCCTGCCGCTAGCTGTCTGAGCGCCCGCGTGCAAAAAACTATTAGCCGCCCCCATCAAGGGCGTAGCAAGTTTAGCGAGGGACCTGAACTGATCTTGAGTGAAAAGCGGGGAAAATGGGGGGGAACGATACGGCGACACTGAAAACTACTACTACTACCTGGTTGTAATATTGGGAAAAAGAACATCTGCAAATTTTTCTCGTAGAATATTCAACAAAATCAGAGATGCCGTAGGAACTTTCTGAATCGATGTTTCTTTCAGAAAAATTTTCCCGAGGACGCAATTCGAAGTTCCTACTTCCGGGAGGACTATTTATCGGATTGTGTGAATTTTTCGATCTTGAAGTTTTACGCCATAACTGGATCTAGGCGCTCTCAGTATTTCTGCGGAACTTCGGGGGACGGCAGTGCCCCTCCCGGAAATATACCTGAAAGAAACACTGCAGTGAATTCACTGAATTCCGTGGATATACGGATATTATCGATGTTGGCCGCCTGTCCATCTGATCCTTCAGAGAAAAAGTCTCTCTAAAGGCGATGGGGAGATCTTGCCGCCCTCAATGTTGAACGGAGTTGGAGAAATTCAAAGCAGTTCAATTTCACTGGATTTGCCGCCCCCCTGGACGTGCCGCCCTTGTGCCGGGCACGCCTTGCACGCCCGCTTACGGCGGGCCTGTGTGGAACCTAGCTCAAGCCTTTGGAAAGCGATGACGAGTTGACAAATTATAATTTTCTTAGGAATCTTAAAAAAACACTGAGTCATAAAACTAAACATAATATGGAGCACAAGGTAGATATTACCACAGAAATTTTTTAGATCTCATAACTTCATTATTAGGGGTTGAAATAAACAACACCCTATGATTTTCGTTCAAAAATTGTTTTCATGGGATTGATTTTTGATGAATAAAATTGTCTAATGATTTCCCATTCAATTCTGGAGAAGAAAGTCTGTTGCAAAATTTTGATGCAGTCGATACTTTTCTCGGAAAAAATGAATACCTACTTACAAGCAGTTGTGATCACTGTTCATTCCATTTCATCGTATGTTCCATAGAATGAGTAATCTAAGATATTGTTTATGTTTGAAATTGGTTTCGTCAATTATGCTTATCAATCGAAAGAAAGTTCTATTTCTGAATATAAAGTATTACGGATATCATTTTCTTTCCGAAGTTAGTAATTTTAACCTCCAGATTTATAGACCATCTTCATCTTCTGTCATAGACATACAATATCTTAGAATATTCATTCTATGGAACACTAATACGATGAAATGAAATGAACAGTGATCATAACTGCTTCTAGGTTTTTTATTTTTTCCGAGAATATCGACTGTATCGAAATTTTGCAAGAGACTTTTTTTCTACAGAATTAAATTGAATGGAAGTAACTACTTCTTCCAAAAATGAAGAAAAAATTAATCGCCATTTAATTGGGGCAAATTTGAGATCTTCACTTTTCTTACCGACGCGCGATTAAGCGAAAAATGAACAACAACAAAGTTCTGGGACTAAAATATCAAAGCATATAGCGATGAAAACTAAATTATGCATAAAAACGATTTTTTTCGCAAAAACGTCGGACGAAATAAGTCAGCAAATCAATCTTCAACAATTCAATTTTTTTAATGAAACAGCCGTGAATTTCCATATCCTGTACAGGCGCCACTCGTTGGGTGATAAAAAACCTGCAACATAAAAAGATGATGCTCAGAAAGTACCAACTAAATTTGAAGAACAATATATATTGATCAAAATTTTTTTTTCTTGAAAATTCCAACCTTTTAAATCGAAAGTCAAAAAGTTTAGGATATTATGTTGATATGAACTTTAATAATAACATCCCCCAAGGATTCTCTAGTAGGCAAAGCAATTTGTCCAAGAATCCACCACACCCCATTAGAATCAGAATCCAATTATGAAACACCCTGTAAAAAAAAGGCGTTCAGCGAATACTTGATCTATCATCTATTGAAATAGACTTTTATTACTCGAAAGTGCAATCACACAAAACGGAAACCATTTCTTGGAGGAAATCAATTCAAACATTAGTCAGTTCTCAGAAACGATTAAAGTACTCGTACATCCATGAGCCTTTTGATAGACCGACTGGTGTTCGTAATCTCGGATTTATGGCTCGGCATTAAAATATTGACCCTTGGCAACCCATACATGTCAATAATATAAACATTAAATAATTTCGAAAACATATTCCGTATGAAGGATTCAGTTGTGCCTCTTCGATAAATATTGACTTAAGATAATGTTAAACTTCCGTTTAATGCATCGAGATCTGAATTATGTTGGAGATATATTGATCTTCAAACTGATACTTGCAATGACATATCCATTATCCAGTACCAAAATATATACACACTTTTTTCACTGCACTGGGTCTGAAGTAGTTCAATCATCCTTACTATTATATTTATGAATATTTACTTTCGAGTATTCCGCATTGATTCATTCTGAAAATAATTGAAACAAATTTTTCACTACTCTGTGTTAACACCAACAATTTGCAGAAGTTCTACAATATTTCAGGTTTTTACATTTTTTCGACCACTTAAAGGGTTTTCCAATAAGAGGTTATTTTGAATAGCCCACTATTTCGGTAGATGTTACGTTTGAAGCTGTCATTTTTGACATTTGACAGGTAGAAACTACGCCATTAATAAGAATGGAACGATATACGCTTCAAGAACGCATGTAAATTTTTAAAATTTACTATAAAAATGGTGAAAATTTGGCAGAAACGGTTCGTAAAACTCGAACATTATTGGGTCGTCGTGAAGCACCTTGTCGGACCGCAAAAAAGAAATTGGTGGAAAAATTCGAGCTGTTGGGATAAGTTAGTGATGTAAAAAATAAAACCCGTGCACGTCGCTTAAGAACGGCAGAGAATATTGCTGCTGTAGCCGAAAGTGTTGAAGAGAACCCAGGTTTGTCCATTCCTTCGTCGAGAGATTAATGATTTTTCATGGCCAAAATTGGATAGTATTGATCTAGACAACATTTACTTTCAACAAGACGTCGCTACGTGCCACATAAAAAACTAAACCTTTTGCGAGAAAAGGTTCCAGACCGTGTTATCTCTCGAAGAGGTGATCACAATTGGCCACCGAGATCTTGTGATTTAACACCTTGCGACTTCTTCCTTTGGGGCCACGTGAAAGAGAAGGTCTACGCCAATAGATCAGCGTCGATTCAAGACCTCAAAGATGGAATTCGTGAGGCTATCGAGGACATAGGGCAGCCACTTTGCGATTTGGTTATGGAAAATTTCATTAAAAGGATATGGTCCTGTGAGCGTGGTCGTGGTGGTCATTTGCCTGATGTTATTTTCCACTATTAACAGCATAGCTTATTCTTTATAATGAAATAAACATTATGTATATTGAAAAGTGACATTTTTCTTTGAATATCAAAATAAC
Source organism: Propylea japonica (assembly GCA_013421045.1). Taxonomy (NCBI): domain Eukaryota; kingdom Metazoa; phylum Arthropoda; class Insecta; order Coleoptera; family Coccinellidae; genus Propylea; species Propylea japonica. The sequence continues at coordinate 26,907,937 of CM024246.1, read as the reverse complement.
ACCTCTTATTGGAAAACCATTTAATTTCGAACATACGTTGAAGATTGAATTATTATTTAATTGAAAGTGTTTTTCATTGTACACTGGTTTTCATCGATTTCTGGTGTAGTTCATTCCCTATGGAACATGAAAATATTTGACAGATTCCTCAGCCATCTCTTCCACAGATTTAGAGCCATAATGTTTATAATATATTCACTGAAATTTCAACCAATTCATCGACTGCAGACTTTACTGAACTGGTGCAAAAATGGATCCACTCGGTGCAAATTAAGATGCACCAGATTTCAAAAGCAACACAAAATATTCTTACAGTACTCAACAGATCGGATAAATATCTGTAATTCTTTTTTATGCAGACAAAGAAAATGACTTTTTCAGGCAGTTTTCTCTTGAGCTTCAAGTCCCCACTAATACAATTTTGGGTTATATTACAATTAAAATTTTTATAGACATGGTCGTATGTATTACAAATCCAAAGTACCTGAATTGTATATGAAAATAAACTCTGATTCAATAATGTTTGAGGGAAATGTTCAAAATTAATGACTCTCCCTGTATAGGTGACCCAGAGAAAATAAATGATATAGTATTAGGTACTAGATACTTTCAAGATAATTGCTCTGATACATTCGATTGGATACTATGTGAGAAAATATTCCAATTTATCATCATATTAATTGGGACTACAACAAGAGAACAAAATAACTTCTGAGAAAACCAATAATTGAACATAATGTTCAGTTTTTCTGCTCCTTTGTTTAATGCACCCACACTCCACAGCCACCCACAAATTGAAAATCAGCAAAGGTATTATTATATAGGAATATATCAGGCATTTCTTGAGAAATGCAATGTCAAGTTTTCCCATTTTCGAGCGTGTGCCTATAATTTTATATTTTCCTAGATATTGTTAGTGATTTTCTATCAACTCATTGTCTAATGGAATAACCGTTATTAATGGTACCAAGAAAGCTCTACACGTAGAATGTGTTACACCCCAATATTTCATATTCATATAGTTGATGTTAATGTGAATGGTGAGGACTTTGCGCATTGAGAAATCCAATAAAACAAAAACCTATGCAGATATCGATTTAAGTATTTTCCATAGTCTTTCCATAGATTAATTATTATGTTCAGTTTTTGAAGATGATCTCTGGCAAATGGCGTCCCTTGTTGTCATACACTTCGTTAATCGATTTGGAAAATGTGAGACATCTCTATCGATTGAAATATAATCTGGGAGGATTCTGCATTTCTAAAAAACTTTTTAGGTTTTCACTCTGTCTCTGAGACAGAAATTAAAATTTAAATTGAAAACAATCTAATTAAGGTGAAATGCTCCTGCGAAAATCTTCGCACTAATTTGTCAGGAGCAATTATTTGGCTTTGAAAAAATTGTTGCCTAACAGTAAAACTAAAAGAAGGAAATAAATGGAAAGGATAATGTAACGTTTCGGTGTCCATATCTGACACCTTCTTCAGAAAACCTTGTAAAATCTTCGCCATTGTGTGTATTTTCGTTTGTCAATTAGACTGCAAATGAAAAAATTCCCGAAACGTTACATTATATTTTTCATTTCTTTCCTTTTTTAGTTTAACTGTTAGGCAACAATTTTTTCAAAACTAATTTGCTCCTGACAAATTAGTGCAAATATTTTCGCAAGAGCATTTCATCTCAATTAATTTTTTCAAATTATTTTTGTTTCAGAGACTGGGAGTGAAAAACTAAAAAGACTTTTAAAAAAGTAAGACTTCTCTGTCCAGCATTTCGTTGGATATGTTGGCGTTAGCCAAACGAATTTTTTTCCTCAAGTAGGCCGGAATACTAGGACAATCGTTATAAAAATGTGCTTCTAATTATTTCATTTTACGTTTAGAACCAGAACGAAAAACCGAGTCTGCATAGGACTCACTAAGGACATTTCGAAATGATGTGATTGAAATAACATTTTCAAAAATGAACTGTAGCTGATTTTCTCGAAATTCCAAGTCTTGATTGTGCTTCCTGAAGACCAATGTTAGACAAAACGTTGAATTTAATAAGCGAAAATTATGTAAATGGCCCTAATGATATTTCAATAATCTCATTATGTCACGCGAGCTATTGGATTCGTAGCTATTAATTCAGAGATACAAATAATACTCCAACAAATGTTTCCATGTCAGCGTATACAAAGAAAGCTATTTATTCATTATCGTTCGGCAAATATAATAGAAAGGAAATAGGTTGACATAGCCAGAGATATCTTGAACAAATAGGAATTTACCGTATCGGAGAGAACCCTTCCCTAAAAAAAATCATCATATCCGTTGATAACCTGTTAAAATATAAAAAATATAGGAGAGGTCAGATGTTTTTGGAAGTCCATTCAGAGTCATGTGAACCATTGAAGAAAATTATTATTTCCTTCGATCTCAAAATGAAAGGTGATATCAATGTGTACGAAATTGATCATAAATTTCATTGCTCAATTTATTCTATTTTTGAGTGCAATCCTCATGGCAACCGTACACAAAGTATTCAGAAGCACTACGAGAAATGTCGAAACTCTACTGGAACATAGGGACATAGAAATTTTATTATGTCAAATGTAAGTCTTGTGCAAAATGGAAACGTATTTCAATCAAGAATTCGAACACAATTCATATTGAGATCGTCGAAAAAATTTTGTAATCAACTCGGTTCGAGCGACTAATGGTCTCGAACTATTAACGCGGGAGCGGAATGAATATGTTGACCATAAGTCGCTGTCTTCAATAACCTAGTTGATTAATAGTTATTTAATAAACTAGGTTATTAAAGACAGCGACTAATGGTCAAGATATTTTAATGCGTGAGCGGAGCGAACGCGTTAATAGTTCGAGACCATTAGTCGCTGGATTAATAACCGAGTTTATTACAAGATTTTTCCGACGATCTCAACATGTATAAATTCTTGATCAAAATACATTCTCAATTCGCACAAGACATACATTTGACGTAAAGGAAATTCTATGTTCCAGTAGAGTTTTGACATTTCTCGTAATGCTTCTGAATACTTTGTTTACGGTTGCCATAAGGATTACACATTAAAATGGCTAAAAAAATGAGCATTAAAATGGGTCATTAATGCTCAATTTCGTACACATTAAAAGCACCTTTTATTTCGAGGTCGGCGGAAAATAACTATTAATCAAATGAATGCAAACGTGTACGACCCACTCAACCGCCAATTCTTCTCGTTTGAATTCGATAGCTTATTTTTGATATTTCTCTTCTCGAAAACTTGACAAAGAAACAACAAACAGATAATTGCTATGATTTTCTGAGGATCAATTAATTTGTAAATGATTTTTTCCGGAAATCAATGGAAATGCCACCAAAGCAAAATAATTAAATCGGAATTTCCTAAAGGTACTTAACAACTTGAAAATTAATTTGTTAAAACACCCTCATAAATGTTTTGATCGTTCTTATTGAAAAATCTTTTATTCAGGACCGATTTAGGCATTATATGTATGCTTTTATGTACTGAAGTCGATGTCTCAATGAAAAAGAGTGACCATATAATAAATAGCGAAATTCACATGACAGGTACAGAAAAAACATCATTATATTTTATAATTTATTTAACTCATGCTCAGTTGCAGGAACGTCCGTTAAATTCAAAGGTCCATTAAATCCTTAATCCTCCATTAGTTCCTTGTAATAATGGAGGATTAAGAGTTTAATGGACCTTTAAATTTTAATGGACGTTCCTGCAACTGACACTCAATCATATAAATCTTTAGTAAGTACAGAGGGTTTCAAAATATATTGGCAAAACTTCAAGATGTTGAAATACATGGTCAATTTTTTGAAAATTGTTGTTGACTAACACAAAAGTTGATATGTCATTCTAAAGTACACTGAATGAGGTATTTTTTACTGAAATGAAAAAGTGCGCATACATTATACATTATGGAAAATATTCCTCCTTTTTTTCGTCGATCTCAAAATAAAAGGTGATTTTAATGTTTACTAAATTGATCATTAATGATCAATTTTAATGCTCACTTTATGCTATTTTAATGTGCAAACTCATGCCAACCGTTCACAAAGTATTCAGAAGCACTACTAGAAATATCAAAACTCAACTGGAACCTAGATACATAGAAATTTTATTATTTCCTATGTCAAATGTAAGTCTTGTGCAAAATGAGTTTGTATTTCAATCAAGAATTCATACACAATTCAAATTGAGATCGTCGGAAAAATCTTGTGATCAACTCGGTTATTAATCGGGCGACTAATGATCTCGAACTATTAACGCGTTAAAATTTCTTGACCATTAGTCGCTGTCTTTAATAACCTAGTTGATTAAATAACTATTTCATAAGGATATGAAACTGTAAGAATGGAATATAACCTATATTTAACAATTGAATTCGAAAGTATTTTTTTTTATCCCGTTGATGTGTAATTTTTATTAGTGTTATAATATAAATATGATTCCAAAGATTATTACGGCAGATTCACTGAACGGATAATTCCACCTGTAATAGACTATGAAGACCGACGATGACCTTTAATGTTTCTTAATTAGCAAAGTCGTAACACCTAATTAATTATTCTGATCCGACCGAAATGCTCACACGTAGACGATTTGATGGCAATTTAAGTATAGGCGGCTTATTTAATAAGGAATCATAAACGTTGTTAGTGGAAAAGGAAACGGATATGACTATATTATTTAATATGAATAATCCGTCTAGAGGCGCACTCTTGTCAGAGATCTCAAATAGAGATTTGTTCCTTATAGGACTCACTTGGTGTTAGAAATATACAGGGTGTCTGTAAACTAATGCGAGGGACTTTGGGAGATGATTCCTCGATGAAAATAAGCAGGGGTTGTTCATATAAATTCGTTTCGAAATTTATTTTTTCCGAGAAAAGTATCGACTGTATGAAATTTTGCGAGTGACTTTTCATCTCCAGAATTGAATGGGAAACCAAAGGAGAATTTTATTTTTCAAAAATCTATCCCACGAAAAAAATTTTGGAGGAAAATCCTAAGGGGTTGTTATTATCCAACCCTTATAAAAAGTTATCGGATCAAAAAAAATTATGTGAGTAACATTTACTTAGTGCTTCATATTATGTATAGTTGTATGTGTTTTAAGAAGCCGTAAAAAAATTAAAAACTGTCAACTCGTCATCGCCTACCAAAGGCTGTATCTTGAAAGGGAGGACGATTTTGAAAAAAATTCATATTAACTACCCCTGCTTATTTTCATCGAGGAATCATCTCTCTAAGTCCTTCGCATTTGTTTACAGACGGCCTGTATACAGGGCGATATTATTGTATTATCGCCGTTTTCATCGAATTATTTTTATTTGTGCTGTTTTTAACGCTGAAGTAGTGACTTTAAAGGCTATGTCAGATAGTTTATTACTGCGGTAGATCTTTTGATCGAATCATGTTAAAATTTTGTCCGTTTTTGTAATCTGAATATAAAATTAATGTTGTAAACTTACGACGATCGACATGCCGATAAAAGGTTCAGAATTGCGGAGAATTATAAAAAACCCTGAACTGAACTCAGAATTGGGCCTTTTGCGCGCTTGTTCATATTTGAAAAACCATTAAAAACACAATCTTTATAATACTTTTTTCATTTACAATATTTTGCATTTTATCAGTAAGGGACCCCTTAAAATAAGTATGGTTACCAGACATAAATGATATCATTCATTCGTCCGAATCGTATGTAAATCACCCTAGCAGAATTCCTCGAATTAATTTTGCATGGGTACGTTCAAGTTGTCACGAACTCTTTTCCGTATGAACAGCTCTTCAAAGGTAGTGAATGGAAGACCCAACCTGGTTTTATGGTATGCAAATTTATTCTTCGTCTGAGCTAAGGGAGACGAATTAAAGTCTTAGAAAAGCTCGAATGAAAAAATGTATTTAGGTCAAGTATTTAAAGAATGCAATATGCTTTTTTGAGCGCTCGTTCTACTTGAACCAAAGCTATATCGTTTTGCCCAAAAGTCTGTAATTTTCGGATTTTGAACCGAAAATGGTCTCAAACGATAGAGTTCGATTCCCTGATGCAGAATTCGTGATCAAATTCAATTCTGTCCGTGGGACCGTCCGTCTGGGCGGCCGTTAGCACGATAACTTTCGAAGGGATTGTCCTAGAGACTTGACATTTTCAGGGAGAGTTCGGTTCCCAAATGCCTCGGTTAGGCTATTTTGTACATTCAATTGGAATACTGAAAAGGATAATCTGTATATTTCCACAACAAGATATCAGATTCGAGCGAAATTCATTTCGTATATGAAGAATGAAATAAAGAATGTTTATGTGCAAAATTTCAAGAAGATCGCCATCATCACAACCATAGAATTAAATTTTGTTAATTGTCAAGTTCCTACAAATATTAGTTTTCGAATAATTTCCAGAATATTATTCCGATCGTGCTGAGATTTTGCAACTATAATTTTAGTATCAATTTCAAGTTCTATACAAAATGTTGTACAATGAATGAGCAAACGATGTAAGCAAACTATTTCTCAATCATCATTTTCATCAAATATTATATTTTATAAGGATAAAAATTTTTTTTAATAACAAACGAAACATTTCAAATCATATGTTCTATATACCGGCCATTATGATCAATACATAAATTGAATATTTTCCTTATTTGATTACACCTTACTTCGGTCAAAATATTAGATTTCACTTGGACAAAGTGACTTATAATGTACCAAGGAAAAGATATAATTTATTTATGGATCATAGTGGACGGTATATAGAATATATGTTTTGACCGAGTGAATAACGCGAGTAGCATACAATACTTTATTCACGACTACTAAATATTTTTCTTGCAGATTTTAACATTTGGCGTCCGCGACAAGACCCTTCTATGACAGGCGTGAAAAAAGTCAATTTGACACATAAGAAATTTTTCGAGAATTGGTCATTGTATAATTTGTAATAAAAAAAAATTTAATTGATATAATGAAAGCCGATTTGGCCCTCGATTGACAAGGTATACCCATATTTGTTAGTTGGAGTATTTTAGAATACTGAAGAGATACCAATTTGAAGAATATTATATCAAAGCTGAATCTATGCAGCATCTGACAGCAGTGCACCATAATCTCATTATTCACTCGTGATTAATGGGTTTTATTGAGGTCGAGCACATAGACGTAGAATTTACGTATTTTACAATAGTCGTGGATAAAATTTTTATACCTCTCATTGGAGAACCTTGTACGTAGAAGAAGATTCGCATAATCTTTCGCATCAACTTCGCCTCAAAGGGGCCATCCATAAAGTACGTCACACTAATTTCATGAGTTTTTGAGCCCCCCCCCCCCGTCCTTGTCACAGGTGGTCACATTTCTGAGACCCCCTCCTCCCTAGTGTGACGTCACATGTTTTGCAATTCAACATCGAAAAATTATTGAATTGAAACAGCAGTTCCGAAATTAGTTTTATTTCCATTCAAATTAAGTACTTTTTTATGAAATTAACAAAATATCAAATATTTGAAACAATAACAAAAAATAAACTAATGAATAATGAATTAACTTCTTCCTGTATATGCTGTTTTTTTATCAGTCGCACTGTATGTTTCGTATAATCTACGGTAAAGATTACCTAAATCTATCTTTTTGTTCATTTCGAACTTGATTTATTAAACTACACTACTGAAAAAAATTAAAGGATCAAGAAAAAATTCCAAATTTTCGTCAATTTTCAACATGCCGTAACTTTGAGAGGAATGGTCGTATAAGGAATTTAAAAAGAGGACTTTTGGTGGTTTCTTGGAAAATCTACCGCTGGATCAAAAATGTTGAGGAAACCAATACTATTAAGACAAGTGTGAGTTTCACAGTGGTATGTTGATAAAAACCTTACGAAGAGCCAACTCAATCCAAGAGCCGACAGGATTGAATTTTTGAAAAAAAATAAGGATCACGTTTTTTGCTCTGAGAAGCTCATAATCTTTAAAAAAGGCAAAAAATAATTATCTTCAGCTTTTTCTACATTTTATTTGCAGATACTACGGACAGTAATGGGTGTGGACTGTGGAGAAGAGCTGGGAGCAGGCACGAAAATTCAATAATCGTGGGTAAAAAAGTAGGCCCCGTAACGGCGACCATTCATAAAACCACTTCCGTTGGCAACTTCCCCTTGCTGAATTGGAGTTGGATCGACGAGCTAACAGACTAAAATATGCCGACGTCCATCCGGTTTGTGGATATCTTACAATGAAAAATTATTCCTCTCTCCCAGAACTTCATCATGGAATTATTCAGGTGAAAAATAATTTGAGAATTCACCGGATAATCTCATTGTTTTGAATTTTTCGGCTATAAAATTATACAACCGATATTATATACGCACACATGATTGTTCTACGTTATGCTTTGTCGAATGAGGTCTTTCAGTTGAATTTTGTTGTATTAGAAATAATGAAAATTATTTTTATTTCATTTCAGGTATGGTATGGCACCCACCAGATATTGTATATTGTTTACCGGGTAGGAAAAGCCTGATATGGCTGTGAGGTAAACATACTATTTTTCTGCAAACTGACTGATATCAATTATTTCAGAAAAAAATCCGAAGAATTCAATTAACAAATATATGGTACTTTGGAATCCACTATAAAATTATCAGCTTATAAATTCAATTGCTGGTGATCGCGAAAGTAAAATGACAAGAAATTAAGAAATTTACATTTCTGGGACCGGGACTCGTCCAGAGATGGTTGGGGCAATGAATACTGCAACATTGAAATTATTGCCAGAGAAATCAAAGAAAGAGTATGGAAGTGTATATCGTCGGTTGAATTCTGAACTATCCCATGTTCATTTTTCCAGAAAATCGGTTTATGACCTAAAGAGATGCTTGATACTATGATCCATCTGATGCAGAAGTATTGCAAGTCCATCTCATATCCTTACCTTCCTTTTTCAATTTCATATCAAGTCACATGATAGTACAATCTAGCGATAAGTGAACATAGCATAGTTCTGACCCATACCATAAGGACATAGTTTAGTTGAAAGTGGACATAAAAATAGTTAATATGCAGAATTAGTATATGGCCATACAAAGCTATAGTATGTCCAAATTTTTCGTAAATTTCTTTTTGGGCAAATTTTGACCATCAAAAAGCAATCAGGATCTTCAGGTTGAAGTTCAGAATGAAAGCATTTTTATATAGGTTTCGACCTATTTAAAAAACGTTTCTCCAGAAAAGTATGAATTTCGGACTCAGTATAGTTCTGCATTCAACCGACGATATATTCCTTACAGTAAGGAAATGCATTTCTTACTTCTTTACTTCTTATTGGTATCTATTCATTCAATTCAAGTTCGTTTTATTGTTATATGAACAGCCATTTCATTCTTAACAAAATTCGAAATTTTCTTCCATTATCTTTCATTTCCCTTATTTACTATACATCAAATTTTTCTGTCAACACAATACAGATATAAATTTTTGAAGTAGAAGACTCTCCTTCCTTTCATTTCCAGTAGAAAAATTAAGCAGGGGCTTATTGCACCAAAATACTTTTCACTTTGCACTTTGCATTCTAACAAATTTGCAAAGTGAAAATTAATCATGTTGCATAATATTTCTCCCAAGATTTAATTTTTGTAAAGTGTTTTTCACATTGCACTTGCGTTTCCACAATGCACTTTTCAATTATGAATGCGTTTCGTGCAAAATTATTCATTTGAAAAATGAAAAGTGCAAAGTGAAAAGTTGCAAAGTATTTGGTACAATAGGCCCCTGCTTCAAGATTATTACAGGTTTTGTTTTGATAATCATTAAACATCCGAATCTTCTTACATTGTATTTGAATGCGTTCAACGTGAAGTGATATTTTCGGTATTTTACTCATAATACTAACATGTTCTTAACTTCTTAACTTCATATATCAATAATTCATTTCGATGACATGAATAACTATTGAAAAAAATACCTTGACTCTTGAGATCTTGACTTCTGTTGGGTACCCAGTTCAAAAAAAAATATAGCAAAATAATATTTATTGAATATTTACAAATGTACAACTTATGAAAATACATAACAACATATATCGAATCATTCGATGGAACTATTGGTTCCAATTATGGAATGTTCGGATAAAATAGTATAAGAAGAAACAAGTTTATATAACTACACAGAATTCATAAATTGTAATATTGGCTATTGTATACAGCCCGATAACCGATTCGAGATCCTAGCATAGAAATGAAAAATCCATTTCACATACGAAATGTGAAATGTCACCAACCAAGCCATCTAAATGTAACCCTTGAGCAAGATTGTTTATAAGTCTTAAAACAACAATAATATCAATCAAAATAACATTCCATGCCGAATAGACTTTCTCAATAATATCGTCAGTGTATGTAATTCCCTAACTGCATAATATCTTCTAAGTAATCTATGAGTACATAGTACATCTATTAAGCAGATTCTACTTTTGGCAACTGAAAAATTCAATTGAGTATGAAATACTATTAATTAGATTAAATTAATTTTAAGAGCTGTGGGTTAACTTTCATAATTGAAGTTTCACAAAAAACAGTGTTTCGTATTCTGCAAAATACTCTGACGATCCAGCAAATAACATTTTATAAGAGTAAGTCTCTGGAATTAGAATGACAAATCAGTCAAAATTACTTAATACTAAAAATATTTTTCTCAGTAAGCATGTTCAAATTTCATTATACTACAAAATCCTCTACAATAAAAATTATTATTTTGAGAACAATGTTGTGTTTTTTATTTGTAATATGAATACAGAAGTGGTCAATTTTTATTGAATTGTTGAAAAATTTTTTATTTATGCAGTGAATGTTCATTTATTTCATTTCTTTATTTTATATCAGTAAGTAATTCGTGAATGAATTTTTCTTGTGAACTACATAATTGTTAGAATGATTCTATTATTTCTATTTATAATTATCTTTATCTACTCTTATTGATGAGTCCTTTTTTCCCTTTCCGTAGTTTTCTAAAAAATCGTTTCATTTTCGTTTTCATATCTTTATGGTCAGTTTATTTATATTTATAATAGTAGCTTGAATGTTATTCAAAATTATTTCCTATTCAATTAAAAAACGCAAGATATTATTCTGTCAGCTATCGAATCTTCTACTTACTCTCTTTCCAAATATCTCAGAACTTATTTGTAGTTTATCCCATTCACAAAATACCACAGGAATTATGACAAATCAAAAGCATTTTTACCTTTCCATCCGATGGCACTGATGTATTCCTATACCTACCCAAACATTAAAACGCTTATTCTTCAAGTGACTAGTAGCTTTTTCTCAATAAGGAAATATTTGCTCTAATGGGAAATTTAGGAAATTGTCGTTCATTATTTTCGTAAATGCAGTGCTCACCAAATCGTTGATGAGAGGACTCAAAACAACGAATCCAGGCTGCCAGGCACTGTTGATAATCCAATCCAACATGTTTTCTAAAATTAAATGAATATTATTATTTTCAGGTTCAGTCAGAGACGGACTAGAATATTTCGTAGAGACATCGGAGGATAATTCGTGAATACTCAAACGAAAGTTCTTCTATGGTGTGGAACAAAAATAGGAGTGTTACACCAATGAGTTAGGGTACTAAATGACATACATTTCAAAAAACTTTGAATTTTCTAGGAAAAAATCGTATTTTTCAAAGAACTGTGGAACAGAAACATAACCCCTATTTTCAGCAATAATATAAAGAAGACAGTTGCGATAGAAAATAAAATATGGTTTCCTAGAGGATGAAAATAAAAAGGAAGAGCATAAGGTCATTTTACCCCACCTGGAGGGTAAAATTACACACTTTACCTTTTTTCTACATAAACTATATAAACAACATTGTAGCCACATCTTGCCTTTTTTGGATGATTTGTACAGTTTTGTAAAACATATACACGTACAATCTTCTTCTGAAGATAAGAGATGTTTTTTTCATCTGATTCCAATTCTGTGGGAATCTTCCCCGTACTACTCTTTTTTCTCTACTGAAATATTTATTTTTGAATAATTTTTCACTCGGACTCTTCCAAATTTAGAGTTTAGTTCAGAGCTGAAGTGCTTTGAACAGGACATATGGTATGTTTTTGCCCTCTCATCAGATCTATGTCGTTTTACCCCATATTATTACTCGCGAAGCAAAACGAAATAAAAAGAAACAGCAACTCAATTATTAAATCTGAAAAGTACAATTTCAAAATCACTAGTAATGTAAATAATTACAAAAATTTTAACTCACTCTTTCAAAACAGTTAAAAACAATTTTATTTGGTCATTTCGAAAAACTTTTTGATATCTTAAAGACAATTATTTGTGGTGTATAATAATGCAATGAACCAATCAGTATTGAATGTTGACTAAAATATCTTACACACTTTTCACAACAGTATATTTGTTTTTCATCCCCACCGCACCTCGATTTTAGGAAAAACAAGGGCTGTGTCATTTTACCCACTGTGTAATTTTGTACACCCTTCCTCTACATCATGATTGAAGTGAAACCATTGTTTAGGGATTAAACAATGGAAGAACACTTAGTTTTTGCTAAATTTATTGGTTTTACGTAACAATTCTTCAATCAAATTATTTTTGAGTTCATCAGGTGAGTACTATCATTAGGTGAGTGTACTAACTTATCATTTTCGATTACCTCAGATAAAAAATGAACCGAAAAAGGTTGGTGAGAACATTTTTTGGGGAATTCCAGGATTTTATTCGAAAAGGTTCAATAAATGAGATTTTTTTAGGTGGTGATTTTTGGAATTCCCCAAAGAATGTTCTCACCGGGCTTTTTTGGTTCATTTTGTATTCGAGTTGAGGTGCATCTTTCCACTCCATAGAAAAATAACTTTTTTTCCAGACCTCTTCGAATTGGAACTCAAGAATATTTTGAAACTGTGAAAAGCTCATACTACTGGCGAAGAAGAAAAATTTAATTCTAGTCAAGGTTATTATTGCATTCCAAAAGATCGAGAAAATAAAGAAAGTACCAAGAAGCTGTCGCAAACAGAGGTGCAAACTTTCTTCTCGTTAGATAGTTACTACAGAGTTGGATGAAACCCAAAAAAATGGAACAGCACCGATTATATAGAAAATGATGGCATATTTCGGTGGCAGAAAATCCCTGTATAATTGTCAAAGTAACATCTGCTAGACCTGAGTCCGTACAAGGCAGCGGTCCAGCAATGGGAGTTGAATAACAAAATAACCCTCTGGAGAAACAGTCCTGGAAGTCAGCTCAAAAAATTCGTGATGACTTCACCTACCTATATCAGAAAGCTGAGCTTCGGGTGGCGGTGGGACTACTGACTGGGCACTAGGACAAACGATATTTGTACCGGTATCGGCATTATAATAATAATAAAAACACCACACAGACGGATAGTGGTAAAATTCAAAGATGGAGAAAAGCCCCTACATGGAAGACACCTGAACGAAGTCACCCAGAAACATGTCGACATTCCTGCGTCGAACTATTGGCTGACTTCTAGAAAATTGATTCCTGAAACAGAAGGTTTCCTCCTTGCCATTGAAGATCAAGTAGTGCAAACTAAAAACTATCAGAAATATATCATGAAGGATAGGAGTCTCACCGACGATAGATGCCGCTACGAATGCTAAACATGAGAAACAATCCAACATATTACAGTAGGTTGCCTTAGTTTGCTGGAAACGAATATAAGAATCGACATGATGCAGTTTGTAAGATAATTCATCAGGAAATCGCCATCCAACTGAACTGAAATCCGAAACGATTCCAAGTATCAGCCTGAAGTAATACTAGGGAACCACCATCACAGGCTATACTGGGATCGCACTGTACTTACAAATTTAACAGTTGCTATAAACAGGCCAGATATAATTATTCTAGTGAAGAAAAAAGAGAAGAGAGCAATACTTATAGACGTAACCATCCGAATAACAACAATCTACGTCAAAAATACCCTGAAATTTTTTCGAAATATCGAGAGCTTGAACTTCAGATCAAAAGGCAGAAGGGAATGTCTAGTACCAGAACCATTCCCATTCTCATATCAACCACACGAATTATTCCTAAGAGCCTCGATTCAAACCGCAAGGACCTAGATTTAGATGAAAACTTTTACAAAGTTAAAGTACTTCTCAGTACTGCTAGAACAGTAAGGAAGTTTGTAGGCCACGATGGACACCAGGAACAACCATGCAGGGAAACATTGCAAGACCGACTACCAGGACATCAACCGAGAAATCCAGAATCAAGCAACGAAGGACGAACAACCCAGGACCCAGGAGAAGAACATAGAACACCTCAGATCTCAATCCCCCTGATAATTGCTATCCGGGATGAGTGAATGTTCCCCTTAGTAGGGGGTGTGAGAAAACACACCCTTTCTACGCTTATAGTCTCAAGTCGATAATAATAATAGCCTCAGCAGAACCAGATCTGATATGAGGAAACCGCGAAAACAGATTACAAACTAAAATCTAAATAATGGATCTTTGTTCTTTTTCCAGGGAGATTCCTTAGGATCCGTCTCTGTATTCCTCCGACCATGTGTTGTTCCCAAAATATCCCGAAAATCAAACATTATGTTCGACATCAAAACTGAGATGAGAATGCGTTAGCACGAACAGATTTATAAACAGCTTGTAATAAATTCTGGTCATTAAAGAGTGCTTTGAATCTTTCAAAACACTCATAATCTGTATTCATTTGACGGAAAAGTGATTGACATTTTTAATAAATCCTCACTATTGCTGAAACAATAGCTTCTTTGAATTGATGAGATACCATTGCAATTTCTATTGTTACTAATTGTTGTATTTTTTTATCACTAATTGTCTTGTTTATGATATTTCCTTCCGTTTGTCATATCAATTCAAAAATTTGTTTATAGTATAAAATTCATTCATGATTCCATAAATAAGTTTTTCCCCAACCATCCAAAAATGTTGACATTTTTGTACTATTTTCAGGTGAAAAAGTCATAAATTCCCTTACCGTACAAAAATTCACTCGTTACTTAGCAACACTTTTAATCCTAGGATTAAAAACGCTACTTTTAATCCTTGGATTAAAAGTAATTGCATTTGACGTCTACTTGACAATCACTGTCATTAGTATGTGTTCAAATTTATAACCAAATTATTAACGATTTTTGACTGAAACCAATTTTATTGTAATTTTGACTTGGTTTTGCCTACTTACTGGCTTCACGCGTATTGAAAAAACTTTGATGATTCATATTGACATGTTTGAGTACCTATATATTTTCGTGTATTTTGATAACTAGTAGAGGAAAGGTGTACAAAATGACACAGTGGGGTGAAATGACATAGCGCTTGTTTTTCCTCCAATCGACGTGTAATTGCGATCTTCTGCAACAGTATATTCGTTTTTGAAGAATATACTGTTGCAGAAGGTGTTTAAGATTTTGTAATTAACATTCAGTATTGATTGGTCCACTGCATGATAAACACGACAGATAATTGTGTTGTAGATATCAAAAAGTTTTCGAAATTATGCAATGAAATCTGCTATAACTTTCGATTGATTTGAGAAGATGAATTGAAGTTTTTGTGATTATTTACGTTACTAATGGTTTTGAAATTAAACCCTTCAGATCTTATAAATAAGTTGTCGTTTTTTTTTCGAATTTCGTTTTGCTTCGCGTGTGACATAGTGGGGTAAAATGGCATGGGTCTGACATCATATGTCGAATTCAAACACTCAACTCCAAATTTCGAAGAGGCTTAGGAAAAAAATAAATGAAAAATGAACTAGAGAAAAAAGAAAAGTTGCAAAAAAGATTCCCACAAAATTGGAGTCAGATGAAGAAACAGAACTCTTATATTCAGACGAGAGGGAAAAATTTTGCGTTCATATATTGTACAAAACTAAACAAATTATCCTAATAAAGTGATTTTCGGCCAGAATACTGTTTATATGGGTAGTTAGCAAATGACTTGGAAGCCGGTATAGATGAAAATGTGTAATGTGTCATTTTACTCTCCGGGTGTGGTAAAAATGAACTTATGCTCTCCATTTTCGTTATCACATAGAAAACAATATTTTGTTTTATGTCGAAAATGTTTTTCAAAATGTATATCATTTTGTACACCCTTCCCCTATTTGGGGTCTTCTTTACGACAAAAATGTATTTCATTTTTTCTATGTGGAATTATCCGCATATAAATAAGTTTTTTTCCATTTAGATACTCATATACATATGTTTCTGTTCGGTTGAAGGAATGTTCTCTACAACGAGAATATTGTAAAATAGTTATATTTTTGTTGTTGTTTTGTTGTTGGACATTTCTTCAACCTGAGTAATGATTATTTTCCTTCAGTCCCAGAATTATCCAATATTTTCGAAGAATTATTGATTATTTTCGTAGTAGCTTTCTGAATTTAAAATTTTTTTCCATAATCTGAGATTATAAAAAAGAAAGATGCATGAGTGCATTTCTTGTTGATTTGGTTGATGTCAGGTTTGATGAAATTTAATTGTCCATATAATTGTCTACCTGTCTATCTAGAGTTATCTGATCCGAACCATTGTTGATAAACGACCTAAGTTTTATCTTTAAAGAATATAATTTCATGAGAGTAACACAACAATTGTCTGTATTATTGAAATTCTTCCAACAGAGTTATATAGAAATACTATGAATTCGAAACATTAGGTATATTAACTGATCTCTCTAAAATTTCATTCAGACATATTATGTACAATATAACTCAATTTGATAATATCATTGAGTTCAAAAATATTTTTAAACTCAATGATAATAGATATCCAATTTCAAATTGAGAGACGAATCATGCGCCACATTGATATAAAGCAGGCAACAAACAATACAGGTATGATTTAAAGAGTACTGCGGAAGATATTTCTACTTCGGATTGCAATATTATTGACTCCAAATTTTCAAGGGCTGTTCGGTAGCTTCGGCCTGTTTTTTCCTGCAGCATCCAGTTAGGTTTTACTGGATTCTACATGTATCTACATTAGTGTAAAAACGAATTAAGGGTCTAATGAGTACCCTTTATATTCCATGGGTGATTTAACAGAGATGAAATCGAATATCTCTGAAGGCTTCAACGAGGCTAGTTCCTCACTATCACAAGTTTCTCGCCTAAGGCATTATCTCCTCAAGCTTGCAATGCCAAAGCAATCCGTGACTAGGTTCTTCATCCTCCTCACAGAACCTACACTGGTCAGTGTTCGATAAACCCATACTCAACAAGTGCTTTCTGAGGCGACAGTGTCCCTTCAAGAGAGCCAGTGAGGAGGTGTAATAGTTTCTTACTAAGATCCAGATACCTTATGGATCTTGCTGTTTTATGGAGTGGAGTGATCCATCCCGTAGAGGTTCCACCAGAGTGTTTCCTTCTCGGCTTTCTCTTTCTCCAGAAACTTCCTCTCATAGGTACATCCACCTATACCACAGAGGGGATCTGGGCTGAATATCAAGAAGAGGTTGAACGCGTAACATCGCCATGAATATAAAAATGGTTAAAGCAGAGAATTATATTAATTGATAGAAATCAACCAATATTTAACTCATACTTGGCAGCTAATCTCGTCCTCGTTCAAGACAAAATGCAAGGAAGTGGTATCAAACAGACCACCTATGGATGGCTATTTCGTCCTTATCAGGACTCATCAGCACAGGATAATACTGAATTAACAAGGTATTTCTTGGAACTTACAGCGAAATGGCATCTTCTTTAAGGTAGACTCCATGTCTAGTTCCATACGAAAACCTTCTTCCATAGCATGAAACTTGAACGTCGTGGAGTGGAAACGTAAAATTTGCGAAATTCAAGAACGCTTCGGTCAATGCGAATGTAAAACATCTCGCTACTTCGTTCAAGGTTCATGCTATGGAAGAACTATAACGACAGTCGATTCAACCCAGAGCAAAAAATCCGAAAGATGTTAAATAAAAAATATTTTTTTTCTCCAATCATTATTTTTCAACTTACCCACTATTCTCCTTCCTCCAGCCAGATGTCCAATGTGCAGTTCAAGTTTCTTGGAATTCTGTATATTAACTTTTACTTTCAGTGGCGGATGTGGTATATATTTTCCTCTGTTATCCTTCTGTGGTTTTCTGGTTATAGTGGTTGTTTGAACGAAATCGTACAATCCTAAACTCCATGATCCTTGGTTGGTCATTCGAGTCCCCATAAATGTTCCGTCAAATTCGTACCATCCACTCAACTTTTTGTCAGGAAAAGTTTGTGTGTACTGAATGAGATCATTCTTGAAATCGCACCTGTAAAAGAGTTTATATAAAAGGTTTTCCAATGAGATCTGTTATTTTGATATACAAAAGGAAATGACATTTTTCAATATAAATGATCGGATTATTTCATTACAAAGAAGAAGCTATGCCGTTAATAGTGGAAAATAACATCAGGCAAATGACCACCACGACCACGCTTACAGAACCATATCCAAAAGGACATGTGATAGTGAAATTTTTCATGGCTGCCCCATATCCTCGATAGCCTCACGAATTCCATCTTTGAGGTCTTGAATCGACACTGGGCTATTGGCTTAGACCTTGATGATATTTCTATGGAATTCCGGATCATGTTCCTGCATTTCAACTACCCAATCAGCAAAGACACGACGTTGTTGAAGATCAGCCGGCTTGAGTTCTTGTGTTAACTGAACTTTATAAGCCTTAAGACCCAAATCTTTATGCAAAATACGGTGTAATGACGTTTGTGGAATGCCTAATTCCAAAGAACGACGAGGAATTGACAAACCTGGGTTTTTTCAACACTTTCGGCTACAGCAGCAATATTCTCGGCTGTTCTTGAGCGACGTGCACGGGTTTTATTCTTCACATCACTAACTTGTCGCATCAGCTCGAATTTTTCACCAATTTCTTTATTGCGTTCCGACAAGGTGCTTCACGACGACCCAAAAATTTTCGAGCTTCACGAACCGGCTCTGCCAAATTTTCACCCATTTTATAGTGAATTTTAATAATTTCATTGCATTCTTGAAGCGTGTACGTTCCATTTTTATTATTTTTTTTTATTAATGGCGTAGTTTCTACTTCTACCGAAATAGCGGGCTATTCAAAATAAAACCATTTATTGGATAACTTTATGAATAAGAAATCAATTTGAAACGATGAAATCTGGAACCTTTGAAATCATTGGACCATTAAACTTCTGGGTCATTTTGTTTGAGTACGCTCTTCGCGTAGGACAGGCATAATATTCGATTGTTTCAGAAATTTTGATGACAAACATAATATACAAAAGTTGAAAGTCAAAAAAAAGTTCAATAATCGAAAATCGCTTTATTGTTTTTCAGGATATTCCTATTGAAGATCTATTCACTTCTACGTGCTGATTGATGTATCTCCAGATGAGTTCTGAGCACAGAAACCGCTTTTTCAGGTGTCGAAAAACTAAATCTAAGTTTACTTTTTACGTACGGGAACAAAACGAAGTCATTCGTAGAAAGTCAGGACTATTATATACAGCAGGTGATTCATCAAATCGACGTTCTGAGTTCTCAAAAATGCTGTTGTTTGAGCTGATATGTGATAGTTCGCATTTTCGTTGTTAAGCGATTCGTCTTCGACGGTTTTTCCCATTTCCTGAAAGACAACTGGTGTACAAATGATTGTATACCATTCAGAAATGAATTGACAGTTATCAAGTTGTTTGCAACATGTCCAATTTTTCTGGAGAATGGGAGACCTTCTACTTAGAAGTGCTTTGTGAGTGACCAAATTCTGCTGCATTTGGCATTTCTTTCAACCATTCGATACCAGCCATCTTTGAAAGATTGCCAAATTCTGTGGGATCACGAAAGGAGTTTTTGATGTCTGATGTTTATTCAATGTCGAATGTATGCTGGTCCTACTAATACCTCAATTAATTAATCTCACAATAGGTAACATCTTTTTAAATCAGTTCGCGTACAGCATCGATATCTTTCCGGAACAATAACTTATTATGGAGAATCTACACCAAATTCATCTGTGACTTCTAGGAGCGAACTATGATCTTCATAAAATCTAACAATACACCGATGTACAGTGGTTCTGATGGAGATTCATCGTCAGAAGTTGAATAGAAATTGTCGATGCACTGTTGCTGAAAGTCATAGAAAATAAGCGCACGAAAGGTTCACTATTTTTGAATTTGAGCGAGATGAATAGGCATAGGGTACTGAGTACGTAGGTACCTCACCTACACGATATGATTTCACTTGCTACTTGCATTACTATGGTTGTTAAATCCAAAACACTTTTTGTTCACCCAGTCAATAAAAATCACATCTGAAAATGCAAACTTCCAAAGGATATAATTACGCAATTTAATGTAAAATTAATATGCAGTTCAATTTTAGGTTTTTAATTCGTCCTCATTTACTTGATCGAAAAAAATCAAGGATCTCAAGCAAAAACACGTTTTCTGGAAAATCAAGTGGAAATTGAACATGTATGTTGAAATTTTCCACGATAATGGTGTATACGATTTCTTGCGGAAATGTCTTAATAAAAACAATTCTTCAAGAATAATGGCTAAGGTAAACTTGTTGGTATATAATCCATATTTATCGATAATAAACGGACAAGAGAAACTCATTTGGAACTCCCAAACGAATTGTTTTATCCACAATTAGAAGATCACATTGAACATTGCTATAGTTACAATCAACACCAATTTATATTTCGAAAGGAAACCTTTAGGTACATTATGCCCATCCTAGGGGTTTTTGATTAGAATATTTCCTGGAAATTGGATTGGACAAAGACAGAATAGATGAAAAAAAAAATTGGTTGGACAGCAGGATATCTTTGTGAAAAGTAATGAAGAAGCTGAAGATATCGTTCGGGCAAGCTATATCGTTAGTAAGAAAAAAGCAAGATACTCGAAGA
Organism: Propylea japonica; assembly: GCA_013421045.1. NCBI lineage: Eukaryota > Metazoa > Arthropoda > Insecta > Coleoptera > Coccinellidae > Propylea > Propylea japonica. The sequence continues at coordinate 26,886,976 of CM024246.1, read as the reverse complement.
CATTTTCAGAGGGTGAAATAAAAAAAGAGTGCTTGATAGAACTCGCAGATAACGGGTTATCCATTTCGCGGTTTCAAAAGTATACGGCTGGAATTCGATATCTGTCAAACGAAGTTTTTAAAAAAAATTTTTTTTGTTTAGTTGAAAGTCTGACATTTATGAAAATCGATCGCTTGACTATCGCACAACGCATGAAAATTGTAAAAACCTAATACAAAAATGACGATTCTGCCACAGCCACATATCGTGCTTTAAGAGCAGATTTTGGTTTACATAATCGTCCAACTACGCAAGCAATTGGTAAAATTGTGAAGAAATTTGAAGAGACTGGATTGGTTACAGATATTGTAAGCCCTGGGTATCACCGTTTTGCTCGTACCACTGAAAATATCGCTACTGTAAGTGAAAGTGTTGCCGAAGACCCGAATCTGTCGATTCCTCGTCATTCTCAGGAATTAGGACTGTCTTACGGCACATTATGGCGTATTTTGCATTAAGATCTACACCTACACCCAAATAAAATCCAGCTCACACAACAACTGAAGCCAGCCGACCATTCACATCAACATCGTGGATACGTCGAATGGGTGCTTGAACAACAGGCGGTGGACGGCGATATCAACTGGCCACCAAGATCATGCGATTTGACACTGCTTGACTTTTTTTGTGGGGCTGCTCGAAAGACCGTGTTTATGCAGATAAACCTTCAACTCTTGAGTAGTTAAAAACCAATATTCGTCAAGTTATGGCTGAGATACCGCCCAATATGTGTCGAAAGGTGGTCGAAAATTACCTCAAAAGAATCGATGCTTGCAACAATTCGGGTGGTTGTCATTTAAATGATGTAGTGTTTCACACAAATGTCAACGTTCAAACTTCATAATAAAAAAGAAATATCATGATAAAAAATATTTTTTATGTGTTTTATTTACGTTCACTTTTGAAACCGCAAAATGGATAACCCTATACTTTGTATCCAGATGAAAGAAAACGTTTGCAGAAGTGAGTCTATTAAGAATAACAGTCGGAAGATAAATAGATGCAATAGCTGTAATTATAAATGTCGTTTTTGGAAGTGGTGGAAACCTATGTGGCTATTTCCATAGCGTTGGATGAAAGCACTGACATTATTGATACAGCACAGTTGGCAATCTTCATTCGCGCAGTGGTTCAAAATTACAGGAGACTTGCTTGCGCTAAAGCCAACCTAATATTGATGTTCTTGAGAAAAAAACGCAATCTTGGGTGCCTCACTAGTAAAAAACTCCTGACTGATGAGTCACAGAGTTTTTTTGTTGAATAAATCAGTTTGAGTTTATTCATCTCTTCCATGGAAAAAGTCAAGTTGACACATATTATATCAAAGCTAAATCTATGAAGCATCTGACAGCAGTGATTAATATCTCATTATTCCCTTGTGTTTAATGGGTATTATTATGACCGAGCACAGAGTCGTACAATGGACGGATTTTACAATCGTCGTGGATAAAAAGAGATTAATCAAACGCTTTAGATATGGGATTTCAGAATACTTCACCTGAAATTATAAAATCTGCTTTTCGAATAACTGAAGAATTAGTGCCTTGAAAATCAAAGGATTTTTTGAAGAACATAATATCCATTATCTATATGCCAATTCACCATAGCTGAAGAAACTATAGTTTATTACTCGGATAGACTGAAAATCCCATTCTCGTGACTCCTTAAGCTCGCTTTCGAAATGATCCTTTTGCATCGGATTTTCATTTTACTATCGACTCGGAATATTATAATATTCCACTCTACATAGAAAAGTAACAGATTTCGTTTGTTGGCTTATTATTAAAGGTTGTATGGATAGATCACATCAGTAACTGAGAAGCATGTCTTTTCCTTACATAATTTACTCTTGCAACGAAAATTGCACAAACCTGAATTTAGTCATTTCTGAAATCGACCAGCCGGCTTCTGTCACATTTCGCAAGACTAGCTTATAGTTGAATAATAAGTTGCTCCTCTTCTGGGTCACCTCTTCTGCGTAAAAGGGGTCCAGCGATGCAATGCCATAGTCTGGTAAACCTGCACAAGAAAACGATTGAAATCTGGAAAATTTGGGAGAATGATGAATATTTGAAAGATTATTTGGGCTGTTTCTATTATCTTGGACTGTTCTATTCAACGTTTGGCAAGCATTCGTCAGCCGTCCTGAGTGTAAAAGCAAAAATCGAACGAAAATTCAGCAGAATTAAAGTGACTAGCTCCTGACATTAGCTGTCGGAAAAATGGAAACAGCTCTAATCTTTCAATTAATGAGCCATTATAAAGAATTTCCCGTTCACAATGATAAATATTATCTCGAAATGATTTTTTCGTAGATATGTGAAATTCAATTAAATTCGTTTGGTATCGACTGTATCGATATTAGTATAGGAGATCTACATAATGGGCATTTTCAGAAAAAAATCATTTTAGAATTAATGGACCCTTGACAAATTATAGCTATTTTCCTTTTTTTTCTTGGTCGAGTTTTCGATAAAAAAGTATTGAAATCAATAAGGAAATTATTTTTGAAAATGTTTACTGTTACAAAATATAATATTTGATAAATATAATGATATGATTTTTGAATATTGATTTGGTAAGAAAACTCCAAGTGTTGCTCTGTAAATAGAGTTTTTATTTAAAACTCAAATTCAATCAACATTAAAGCATATTTACCTGTAAATAGAGAAACGACAATTTAAGTTTATCCACCAATATTTACTATTTACAGGCCAAATTCAATAATTCAACCAAAATCTATTTGAAATTTCAATAATTTTCATTTTGACATCAATCACTAAAAGTAACTAAGGTAATTCTCATAGCTTATTAGATCCAAATATGTTTTATATCCCCCCCGGTTGGGGAGAAAATTGATCATCAAATTTTCCCTTCATTTATGAATATTTTTTTCATTTTCTCCTCTCACTTTATCTGTAGTTACTGGAATAAGTTTAGTTATATGGAACAAATTGGACTCTGATTTTTTATGGCCTGTATCCACTCTATATATGGAATTCGAAATTTTTTCTGTAATTTGGTATGGTCCAATTCTCAACTCTTCCAATTTCTTTCTATTGAGTTTGTTGCTATTTTCAACATACACCCAGTTTCCTACTTCAAGTTCGATATGTTTTCTATTTCTGTCAAATATTCTTTTATTGTAGTTATGCGACTTGATTGTATTCTTCAAAGCCGTCTCTTTATCTTTAATCCAATTATCTTCAGATATCTCATTTTTCAATTCCCTTGGTACAATTGTAGTATCTACACCATACAATAAGTATTTTGGTGTGAAACCAGTGACTGAGTGTATAGTCTCATTGTATTTATTTACACACTCCTGAGCAACGGTTGTCCAAGCTCTTCTCTCATTTTTTTCGTTTATTTTGCATCTTATTTTATTAACTAATGTTTGATTCAACCTTTCGTTCAATCCATTAGAGAATGGTGCATTTACTGCAGTAAATATCATTGTGATTCTTTTTTCATTCAAATATTCCTTGACTTCTGTTGAGTTTATTCCTGCATATTGGTCAGTAAGCAATAATCCAACATCTTCTGTTTCTGATACTTGGCTTACTAGCTTAATAAAGTCTTTAGCATTTTGTGTTTTTGATGTTATAATAAATGCATATCTTGTGAAGTGGTCTACTAAAAGATGTAGATATTTCTTTGTTGATCGTGAACCTCCAAAACCTCCAATCGTATCTATCGATATTATTTCGAAAGGCTTTGTGGCTGGACCTAAGTGCGACATAAGACCAAATTTTTCATGGCCTCTTGATTTATTTTTAATACAAATTTCACAGTTTCTGCAGACTTCCTTTATGTTTCGCGTCAAATTTTTTGCGGTATATATTGTACTGATTGTTCTTTGCATTTGTTCGATACCAATATGACATAAATCTTCATGTATCTTTTTTATTAATTTTATACTGAACTTTTCGCTAAGAATAATTTTGTCCTTCCTTCTATTTTTTTTGTAATATATTTCATGTTTTTTAGTTATGTTCTTCATTTTCTTTTGTATTTCTCCATTGCCATTTTGGTCTTTAAGAATGTCTTCTAGTTTTACAATATTTACAATTTTCAATTGTTCCTCTTCATTATCATTTATTTCTAAAACTGGGTTTCTACTTAAGCAATCCGCTTCTACATTGTCTTTTCCAGGAGCATATTTAATTTTGAAATCATATTGAGATAAGTAGAATGTTAAGTCGCCTAATTCTTCGTCAGTTCTTGATTTTAAATTTAAATTTTCAAGTGGTTTATGATCACTATAAACTGTGAATGATCTGCCTAATAACCAGTATTGCCAGTATTTTATTGCCTCTTTTATTGCAAGACATTCTAAATATATCGCCTTTTTTCTCTTTTGCGACTCATTCAGTTTTTTTGAGAAATAGGCCACTGGTTTTTCTTTTCCATTGAGTTGAATTTGTTTTAATATAGCTCCGATTCCTTTTATTGATGCATCCGTGTATATATTGATTGGTAAATCCTTATCAAATATTTCTAATACTGGTTGTGAGCATAAAATGGTTTTTATTTTTTCGAATGAATTTTGGCAATCTTCAGACCAGACAAATTTTTGGTTCTTTCTCAAAAGGTTATGCAAGGGTTTCAGTATCATTGCAATTCCCGGAATGTATTCATGATAAAAGTTCACTTTTCCCAAGAACTGTCTGATATTTTTTTGTGTTTTTGGAGTAGCAAAATTCTTTATTGAGATGAGATTATCATTCAGTGGTCGAATTGAATTATTTTCAATTATATGGCCCAGATATTTAACCCTATTCGATGCGAATGAACATTTCGTAAATTTCAATCTGAAACCTTCTCTCTTTATGGCCTCCAATAATTGTGATAGATGGTCAATATGTTCACCAAACGATTTTGAAAATATTAAAATATCATCTATATAATTTACTGCGAATTCCGTAAGTTCATTTTTTCTCAATATATTACTCAATATCCTCTGGAATATTGCTGGCGATGTTTTTAATCCGAAAGGTAAGCATGTCCATTGGTAATGTCCTTCTTGTGTCACAAATCCGGTTTTTTTTCTATCTTCTTCAACAGAATAAAAAAAATATTCATCCCTTTTCGAGAAAAATCAGGTTACCAAAATAAATGAATCACCCTGTACATGTGATAGGTGGAAATAGAGAAATTACGTTATATTGTTCGAGCTCATTTTAATAATCCATGCTATTGACCTGTACATACACAAAGAATGTAGTCCATTGCCATTTGAAGCAAATTTTAACTCAGCTCCTTTTACTTGTGAGCCCACGTTATAATAGTGCCAACTAGTTATAAAAAACTAATTCCAAAAATTATCAGGGTTTGCAAGACACTATGATCTTGAGAACCATTCGAAATTGCTGTGGTATAATTTCAGCTTTCATATGCAAAAAATATAGGATGTTTTCAAATAATACACTGATATTTAAGGGAGCATACTTATAGCCATTTCAAAAAGTAAATTTTAAATGAAAGAGATGGTAATGTTTTCAGAAATAATCTTTTTTTCATAACCATAAAGATTCATTTGCTAATATTTCTTTAAAATTTAGTACACTTCTTCACTGCATCAATATTTTTGATGTGTAACAATTTCATTTTGCCGTGTGCCGCCAATATAGGTTTTGGATTGATTTTTTTCGAAGTTATTTTTGTATTAAGTGCGTAAAATGAGTGTTTTTTTCATGGCATACGAGAGTGTCAATTAATTATTTCTATGCATCCAGTGATTTTGCTGTGTCGTTAACGACGAAAAAAAGTAACCATTTATGAATCCATAGTGATGAACAAAAGTCAAGTTTTTCAGACAGTTATACAAAATAGTTATTTATGTTTTAGGTGTGTAAACTGAGTGTTTTTTTCATGGCACATGAGAGTGTCAATTTTGGCCGAGACCGCAGGTCGAGGACAAAAATTCACTCGAATGTGCCATGAAAACACGAATTTTACACGCACGAAATACAAACAACATTTTTTGTACAACTGTGAATGTGAATTTACATCGTCTGATATACGTATAATTATTGAAGATAATGCTTCCAGTACAATATTTAAATGAATCCAGTGATCTTTCTGTGTCGCAACTATAGAAACAGTTTGTTGAAACTGTTTGAATCTTTGACAGTATTTGCTCGTAGTTGCTTCAACTTCGAATTATTTTAAAGAAGATGGATGTTGAACATGATAGTGGTGGTGATACCCCCGCAGATATGGCTGAAGAAGCAAATACAATTGTATCTAATACGTTACCAGCCAAATAGAAGCTAATATATGAGAAAACATATAACCAATTTCGAGAATGGTGCAACAAGAACAACGTGAAAAAGGATTCTGAAAATGTGCTCACATGCTATTTCGAAGAAAAATAAAAAATTTTGAAACCTTCCACGTTATGGAGCTCAATGTCCCGCTTATTAAGAACAAAAGCGTTAAATACCGAGGAAAGAAATCTAAAGTGTTATCGAGGGATGATATCAATAAATTTCTTAGAGATGCTGATGACGAAACTAATTCACTTTTAAGGTACAGATACAATCATAATTTTGTGAAATTAGTTGGAATTAAAATATTCATTATTTGTGGGTTGTCCTAATTTTGGGTATCAGCAGTGAAAAAAAGACTTTTTTTCACGGTGAAAAAAAGACTTTTTTTAACGGTGAAAAAAAGTAATATTTACGCATCCATAGTGATAAAGAAAAGTCAAGTTTTTTTGACAGTTGTACAAAAAAGTTATTTTTGTATTAAGCGTAAAAAAAGTCAAAGTGATGAAAAAAAGTCAGGTTTTTTGGCAGTTGTACCAAAAAATGCTTTTTGTTCTAAATACAAACAATTTTTGAGATTTTTATTAATTTGTGAACATATTTGATATCGATCGAAAAAAGTTGCTGAATAAACGTAGGTATTTTATCAATATATTTTTTCTTGTCAAGTTTCTATGAATTGGAAAAGTTTTCAACATTTTTGTGGGCTCCAATAAGAAACCGCATCCAAAAAGCTTTGATATTGGCAGAACGCGTTCGCGTATATTTTTTTCTTGATTTTGATCGAGGAAAGTATGGAACACAACTTCATATTTGCGATGAATATCAAGGTAGGGATCAGCCCTTTTTTTTTCATTTGAATTTTTCGATCCCGAGAAACTGCTAACGAAGAAAGGCGATTCAAATTTTGATTTCAACATAGTTTTGAATGAGAATAAAATGAAATGGTACTATGAATATTCGGTTGTTTTGAAATTTCATTTTCTTTATATAGGGTGTCCCGTAATTAGACCGACAAACTTCTAGTGGACATTATACCTAGATCGTATTTTAGACAGATTTGACCCAAATCATATAATGCAAAATTGCTTCGTTAAGGAGCTGGTGCCCTTTGAAGATGACGTCCTGTCCACACTTTCTGCCACATTCGCAAAACGTAGTCACATAAAGTGCTGAAAGTTTACACATTGGCTAATATGAAAAATACGAATCGATTAGATTGAGTGCATTTTTTTTATGTCAAGCACAATTGTATCATTGAAGGGTATTTTTAGTTGAAACTTTTTTACTTTCATTATTTCGCGAGATTTACATCAAATTCATAAACTCTGATGTTTTTTCTTGAAAAAAGATGCTTTTGTATAATAACGCCTTGATGCACCATTTCTGAAAAAAATAGATTTGAAGTTTTCTCTCTTTTCACTAAGTACTCAATGTTCACTTTGTTTTGAATTTATTTTCACTTGATAATGGTTGATAATGGTTAGGTTGAAGATTTAATTTAATTTTATCAAACAAAGATCATCTATTCTCGCCAAAAATTTCGATATCAATTATTTGCATTTTGCATTTGCGAATATGGTCAAAAAGTGTGGACAGGACGTCATCTTCAAAGGGCACTAGCTCCTTAACGAAGCAATTTTGCATTACTTATATGATTTGAGTCGAATCTGTCTTAAATATGATCTATAATGTCCATTAGAAGTTTGTCGGTCTAATTAAGGGACACCCTATCTATAGGCTTTTATTTCATGAATATGTTCGGCATTTTGATAAACATTGATAGGTAAATCAAAATTGTATAAGAAATAATCTTAAATAAACTATTTTCATCACAGATCAGTAGTCAATTTTCAGAAATTTCATTAGATATTACGATTAAAATTATTCGTGTGAAAGGAATTTTTAATATTGTGAACAAACACGTAGAAGATCTTGAGTTTTCTTCAATGCGTTTCCCGAAGGATTTTGGTCATTCCGAAATTTTGCTATAAGTATCTTGTAGAAATAAATCATTTATACTGTTGACTTGAAGGTTCTATAACTTTCATTATATTTTTATTGATTGATATTGAAATGAAAATCTCACCTGATTTATAGTAGGGTCTCAGGTTATTGATTCCTTCCATGATGCAGTTGTCAAAGTTGGTATTGTTCTTTCGACAATAGCCAAAATATCTTCCTGAAATGTTCAAGAAATTATTGATACTTGTTTTCGATCAAACGGAATTGTAATTCTCAAAAAATGACTTTTAATTTTTACGCAATTCCTGAATCATAAGCATGCTGATATGGAAGATTATAAGAGTTTTTCAGGGTGGGAATGTTGAAGTCAAAAATGGGATACATTTGGGGAAATCACTTTATTTCAATCTCTAACAAAATCTATTGTATCCTGAAGTGATAGCCATATCGAATCAGTATTTTTTCTATGCATTTTATAGTATTATCATTGAGTATATTTAAACTCAATGGTATTATTATATTATCTGCAGTCTTCAGATAAAATTCAAATCAAGGATGAACAAACTTACTTAAATCAACTTGACATTTCACCACCACAAAGGCGCAACAAAAAACTATAATGTTCCTCATCATTTCACAAGTATTCGTAAATTTAAGTCAAGAACTATTTCGAAACAACTCAACACATTTTCAGTGCACCTTTGTTAGTTAAACGTTGAGATTGCAGACTGATCGTTCTGTATGTTTTGTGAAATATTCCTTTGCTCAACCCCACTTGAGAGTTGAATCTGTTGAATGATCAAATATATCGGGTGGGCTAGTATCTATAGATCGCCACAGATACCTCACTTTCGCTCGATTTTTCAAGAATAATACTTCCAGATTCTTAAATAAATGTGTTATTATGCCACATGCGGTTATGAATTCCGAATAGTTACATCATAGGTGAAGGCAGGTAGATAATCGTAGATCAAACACTTCCGATTTGTTTCCGATGCAGTACGCTTAGCGTAAACGCGTACAGCGGGAAGTTTATTTTTCCTGGGGGGATTGAATAATATTGTACGAGTACTTTAATGGATATTGATAATTGATATAATTTTGCCAAAGGCGTTTTGTGGCTATTTTGTTGTCATTCATGGAATAGAGCTATGTTAATATGCTTGAATTGATTTATTTTAACAAGGAAGGAAGTAAGTTTATACGATAAGTTTTGTTTTTTTAACATAAAATCAATGCAAATGGAAAATTATACGTTCTGTAATATTTATATAACTGTTATTGAGATTTTTTCCAAATAATTGTAATACCAATATTGACTTTTCGAACATTATTACACCATGACTTTTTTCATGTCTATACTCGATCCCTTTTTCATGGCTATTTGTTGGGTAAATTTCCCCCAAATGAGTCGCACTATTACACCATGACTTTTCCAGGGTTCTTTCAAGGGGTTTCAGGTAGTAATTCCAAAATTGCAAACGTTGAAGAAATTTATATTTTTCCCTCAAGCTTGTATTTTGTTGGAATATTTCCGAAAGAATACCAAGAATACATTCTCGAAGTGAAACAATATGAGCAGCTCATACATCAAAAACACTGAAACTAAGAAGTATATTATATCAAATATTTGGAGTGTACCTACAAGATGTACCGAAACTTCAGTTTTTAACCCTTAGAAGTAGATGTTTCTATAAATCGTCTGAAATAACTCATTTTCACGCGATTATTCAGGAATAATACCTCCAGATTCTAAAATGTGTTATTATGCCACATGCGGTTATGAATTCCGAATTGTTACATCATAGGTGAAGGCAGGTAGATAATCGTAGATCAAACACTTCCGATTTGTTTCCGATGCAGTACGCTTAGCGTAAACGCGTACAGCGGGAAGTTTATTTCTTCTGGGGGGATTGAATAATATTGTACGAGTACTTTAATGGATATTGATAATTGATACAATTTTGCCAAAGGCGTTTTGTGGCTATTTTGTTGTCATTCATGGAATAGAGCTATGTTAATATGCTTGAATTGATTTATTTTAACAAGGAAGGAAGTGAGTTCATACATACGCCAAGTTTTGTTCTTTTAATCCAGAATTAACGCAAATGGAAAATTATACGTTCTATAATATTTATATAACTGTTATTGAGATTATTTCCAAATATGTAATTGCAAAACAAATATTAAATTTTCGAATATTTTACAACCTTAAAACTGATATGATTGTAATAAATCTTCTACAATTTGCTCCCTTGAGGTTGATTCTCATTATACGCTTATTACACCATTCCATATTTCCTGTCTATATTCGATCCTTTTTTCAGGGCTATTTGTTGGTTAAGTTTCTCCCAAATGAATCGCACTATTACACGATGCCTTTTCCAGGGTAGTTTCGAGGGTTTCTGGTAGTAATTCCAAAAATGCAAACATTGAGGAAATTGATATTTTACCTTAAGCTTGTATTTTGTTGGAATATCTTCGAAAGAATACCATGTTATCTGTTTTGTTATAAAAAAAATGATACAAACAATAGAAGATGAAATTGAAAAAAAAATCACTTATAACTGTAACTGTTATCCTGAAAAATAACAAAAAAGCGTTTCACAGGAGATAGGAGGTGAAGCCTTGGATGCACCTAAAATCGGGCAATAAAAGCCATGAGTCTAAATCATTCATATACAAGGTAAAAAAAGGGCTTCATTTATTTGTTATTATAATCTGCCCATTCATTAAATCTTCAAATGAAGATAAAGAGTAATATAATAAACATATTTATCCACGACTACTATATAATCTAGCCATTTTACGTCTGTGTGCTCGGTAAAAATAATATCCATTAATCTCAAGTGATTGATGTGATATTACTCACTGCTGTCAGATGCTTCATAGATTTGACTTTGATATAATATTCATTAAATTTGTAGGTATTTCTTCATTTTTCTAAAGAACTCCAACTAACAAATATGGAACAAATATGGGTATACCTTGTCAATCGAGGGCAAAATCTACTTTTATTATATCAATTAAAGCAATTTCATCACAAAATATACAATGGACAGTTCTCCAAAAATTTCTCATGTGTCAACTCAACTTTTTCCACGCTTTGTCGCGGTCGCCAAATGTTGATATCTTCAAGAAATATATTCAGTAGTCGTGGATAAAGTATAATGGCTACTATTCATTCCTACGGCTCCTAGCCTAAACTTCACCTCGTGAATATTAGCTCTCATTATCCGCTCGTTGCATAATATACTATTATTTTTGAGATTCAAAAGAAAAAAAAGGTTACTCCAAGATATCAAATTAGACGGAAAAATGTTGTGTTATTGGACCGGACTCGACATTTCTACAAAAAGGCACGAAATTCCCACGTTTCAGGGGTGATAAATTGACGCGGTTCTATTTATTTGCAAACCTGAAATAGATTCAAAAAAATATCCCAGGCGCATGAGCATTTTGTTGAAATTTAAGACTAAATCGGTCAGGCCGACAAAAAAGCATGGTATATAGTATAGATAGGGGTTTATCGGCAACGCGGCAAGGCAGATGCTAGGCGCGATCAAATCACACAAATCGATGGATAATCGTATAATCGCCCTGTTTATACTCGAATTGTAGATTTGTGGGTTTACCTTCCATACACCAGTATAGCTTGTCGTCAATTATGATGTATTTCTTGAGATCGCTTATGATACGCTTTTTCAGAGCTTTTCAGTTAGTTTTGACAATTTGGATATTAAAGATATAGGTCTATAGTAATTTATTACTGAAGGATCGTCGCTTTTGTAGACTTAAGTTTAATTATTCCTAGGTTGAAGGTTTCGGGAAAGCAACCTCTTTCGAAACAACTGTTCATCAGATGAGCCAAGGGTGTTGATATTTCTGCTTTAATTTCCTTAAGAGATTCAGATTTTGTTGAATCATGACCTGTAGCTTCACCTGATTTAAGCTGCCCTGTAATATCTAATATTTCTGTGAGGTCAACAGGAGCCAAGAAGAAAGAGCCGCACCGACCAATAACCGATGCGTTGTATTTTTCGGGACACTATATTTTATCTGCTAACACCTTCCCTATGTTGGAATAATGTTGATTTGACATATTGATTATTACCTTTCTATCATGAATTTCAATACCGTTGTTATCGATATGATTCACAGTGGAACTTCCCTATAACGAAAGCGCTAAATCCGCAAAAAAATCGTTATAAAGAAATTTCGTTAAACAGAAATTTTTTTCTATAATCGGCATTGTCGAGGTCGACTTCACTGATAAATTTAAGTTTATTATTCAAACTTAAGCACTTCCTTTTAGACATTTTCGCATAACTTTTCACACTATCGTAATGGTTAGATTGAAACTAAACAGCCAGGGGTGTATTTAAAACTCTGCCCACCGTAATGATTTAGTTAAAAGTCGGAATTTTTTACGTACGCCTGGAAAAATTTCGGAAAAAACCCACCCTTACACCTTCTTACCAATACCCATTCAAAGAGTGATGTTCTTTGAATATTTCGTTATTGAGAGAATTTACTTCGTTTTTGAGGGTGTTTTTATTTTTAACATGGAATTTCTATTCAAGGTGCAATGTCTTGTAGGAAATTCGTTATACAGACGTTCGTTAGAGGGATGTTCCACTGTATTTCTGCATTCGATGTTTTGGTATTTCCGCTTATTTACCTCATACATGCACATAATTGGTGATCTGTTCGAAATGTACTGTACTTATAACTTCTTGAATCATAATAGAATTTAATTTCATTTGATTAACGATGCCATAGAGTCATTAACTTATTTCGCCTTATTTTTCTTGCACAATAACAAACCATTAGGAATTTCACGAATTTTACCGATGTGATATGATTTCGTCGTTTGCAATCAAAACACTTGTTTGTCTAATTAGATAATTACACTTAATGTAGAAATATTGAGATAGTCCGTATTTCATTACGGACAATCATTATGAAATCCATTTCTTAATGCTGCAATTAACAGAAATTGACAATCATCAATCGCATGTCGCGAGGTAACACCAATAAACTGTCGTGGTAAACCATCGTAGAAGCTATTAACCCTTCTTCAGCTCTTAATATCGTATGTTTAGAAAATCAAGTGCATTAAACTTTATAAAACATGAGTTATCATGAACACAGAGGATATTAATTTGAGAGAAAGTATTTGCGGTTACAAATTCAATCTGAAAACATATAGTGAATGATCAGCACACACCGAAGTCAGTGTATTTATTTCCTCAGTTATAATAGTTCAAAATGACACCTTCTTCGGCAGTTATGAAAATTATTGCTCTGGTTTTCTTCATATTTGTAGGATTGGCCGTTTCTGAGACTCTGAACGAAGATAATATTCGTAAGTACCTGTGATATCATTTATTCATAATTTTATGTAAGAGCCGTTGTCTTCCTGATCTTGGTTCTATGAATTATAATTTCTTGATGTTACATAAATTCTCACTACTCATGTTATCGTATAATAATTTATTTTAATCAATTCGGGTAATTTTAAATGGAAAGTTTTTTGTTGAAAGCGAATATTAAAACCAGTTGATTGATTTAAATGACTTATGGAAGATGTGGTCCTGTACGTTTTAACGCAATTTTTCAGCCAAAAAATAAAGTGATGATATAGGTACCAGTAATTTTTTTAGTAGAATGGAAGCAATAGGTATTGCATATCAAAAGATATTTTAACGCGTGAGCGGAGCTAACGCGTAAATAATTCGAGACCATTAGTAGCTCGATTAATAACCGAGTTGATTACAAGATTTTTCCGATGATCTCAATATGAATTGTGTATGAATTCTTGATTGAAATACATTCTCATTTTGCTCAAGACTTACATTTGACATAATAAAATTTTTAAGTATTTATGTTCCAGTAGAGTTTTGACATTTCTCGTAGTGCTTCTGAATACTTTGTGAACGGTTGCCATGAGGATTGCACATTGAAATAACAGAAATTGAGCATTGAAAGGGGGAATTAATGATCCATTTCGTACACATTAAAATCACCTTTGATTGTGAGATCGACGGAAAATTCAATTTATTTCACGCATACTCGTGAAGATCAGTACAAAAATGAAATACATAAAAAATTAAAACATAATTTGCAAGAAACATTATCGATTCTTATTTTCTTGGGAAGCAATCCGAGATGTTCATACATCAAAATCACTGAAATTAAGTGGTTTTTTCAAAACAGCATAGTGGACCAAATTGACGATGCTTGAACTATAATTTTAAACTTAAGAAGTAGAGGAAAATGAATTGTTCAACTAGAAATGCTGCGAACATAGATTCAAGAAATATTTTTTTCATCATTAGTCGCTGCATAATTATAATGCACTTTTCAACTATTCACTACTTTTCACCTGCTGAAGCCGACGCGCCCGACGCTAGTTTAATAGTTGACATAACAGTTCTTGTACCAGGTTGGTGTCATCTACAGAAAAAATCCTTGCTTCTATAAAGTGACGAAGGTCCATTTTTAGCGAAATCTTCCATTATTACGACGAAGAAAGCTTCTCTGACTCAGAAAGCCTTCATGTACGAGGTCTATTCGTAAGAAAAAATGAAAGAAATTTTCTGTTATGTTTATGCTTATCATATGCTGGCATTATCAGCCAATTCGGATATTCGTTAAAATCTTAAAAGATTATTCACCTTTTTGTTTGTTTGTTTTGTTGCTTATCGATTTTGTACTTTTGATGAAAATACTTTCACAGTTTAAGTCCAAACGTTTTGAAAATAGAGTAGAAACTGAGTGAAAACATAAAAAAAAAGAAAGGACCCCGCACATTTTGTATGAGAATTGGCTCCCGGTGGATTTGGCTGAAAATTTGATATGATGTTCTACTAATCCTTCTGATCAAATGTCTAAACAGTCACGAAGCTGAAAAATGCATACTTCTAGGAGTTTTTAGCGATTTTTTGTATCCATTATGGCTTACGTATTACCGTTCACACAGAAATGTTTGAGAATATTTCGTGATTATTGAAAGCAGATTCTGTCAATTCGAAATATTTTCGAACATTTCTGTGTGAACGGTAATACGTAAGCCATAATGGATACAAAAAATCGCTAAAAACTCCTAGAAGTATGCATTTTTCAGCTTCGTGACTATAGAGACATTTGATCAGAAGGATTAGTAGAACATCATATTGAATTTCCAGCCAAATCCACCGGGACCCAATTTCCATAATACGTAAGCCATAATGGATAGAAAAAATCACTAAAAACTCCTGGAAGTATGCATTTTTCAGCTTCGTGACTGTTTAGACATTTGATCAGAAGGATTAGTAGAACATCATATCAAATTTTCAGCCAAATCCACCGGGAGCCAATTCCCATACAAAATGTGCGGGGTCCTTTCATCGCGAAATGTTGTTCGGAGACGAATTCGTGCTACTGCTTTATAATGCCCGACCGCATCAACCGCATTAGGCTGGGATTGCCATGGAATAGTCAACTGGCCTGCTCTAAGACCTGATTTGAACCCAGCTGGGCATGTTTGGATGCTCTTGGGAGGAAAATTCGATCTCGCCTACCAACTCCTGAAAATTTGCAGCAGCTCAGTGATGCTCTTACTGATTCAAAACCTTAATAAGGACATGCCGAGACGAATTGCACCTGTTATCTGCTTCTGGGCGGGTAACACGTTATGTTTTTGACTTCGCTTTCAGTTTGTTCACATAAGGTCAGAATTTTAGATTGAACTTGTTGAAGTACTGTTGTAGCCTTAGCAAAATTTTCACTTAAAACCTTGTATCTTTAACAAAATTGAGCTATTGTTATAAATAAAGAATTGAATTGTCAAAAAAATGTGTCTTGATGGTGAAATAAAAATTCACACGGTCGAACTACTCGAACACACCAGGAGTGGTTGTAAAGTTAAAAAACAGATTTTGTTTCACCCTGTATAAGATGACGTACGCCGAGTCTTCTTGAAATTCAAAACCGGTGATTGATTGTTAATGAACCTCCCTACAATTATTTGAATCGGACTTGAAATAACATATTTATGATTTAACAAACTTCATGGATTTTTTGAGTGGATCGATTATTTTGCCGGTCAGTGTAGATATCAATAAAGAAATAAATACTTTTCAAAAAACTCTAAATTTACCTTTTCTTCCGGACAGACATTGTACTTGGTTACCAGTTCATAGAGATCTACCAAAAAAAAAAGTTATTGAGAAAATTATTATCAGGAACAAAATCATAAGAGCACTTTTCATTCGTATAAATCAGAATTCTACTTATAGAAAATGTTATCCGGAAGTAGTTGATCACTCCCTTTATTATTCTGTAAGATCGAAGTCAACGTCCTTCGATTTCCTTTCCAATTAAACATTTTTATGAAGTTGCAACAATAAATGTTGAGAGTGAAAGCACTCGCTAATCTTTCCTCAACATGAAATTGCAATTTAAAACGTTAGTGAGTGAAAGAGATGAGGATACCTGTATATGTAGATATGTACCGGAACAAATGCGAGGTGAATTAGAATTCTGATTAATATTTATTTATAACGCTGTTCATTTCTATCGGACATTTGATTTTTTCTCTCTTGCAAACTGTTCATGTCAGCTATGGAAAGAAGGATTGGCTAATAAATTTGAATTCACAGCTTTAGATTTAATTGCAGGGACGGAATGTTAATTTTTTTTTCCGCCGACCTCGAAATAAAAGGTGATTTCAATGTGTACGAAATTGATCATTAATGACTCATTTTAATGTTCAATTTTTTGGCTATTTTAATGTGCAATCTTCATGGCAATCACTACTACTGTAATAGTATATTATGCAACGAGGCTATAATGACAGCTTTATTCATGAGGTGAAGTTATGGCTATGAGCCAGAGGCGAGCGGCCTAAACAATCAAGTGAATAATTGCCATTATACGCTAGTAGCATACAATACTTTATTCACGACTACTGAATATATTTCTTCAAGATTTCAACATTTGATGCCGTATTCTCGAGAAGTGATATTCGGAAACGTATACGAACTTCATTGCGCGAGTCCCTGTTTTACCTGCAAAAATGCACACCGCGCAATGAAGTTCGTAGGTATACGTTTTCGAATATCACTTCTCGAGAATACGGCACTTGGCGATCTTGACAAGACTCTTCTATTACAAAGTGTTGAAAGAGTCAAGTTGACAAATGATATATTTTTTGAAAGCTAGTCATTGTATATTTTCAATAAAAATTGCTTTAATTGATGTAATAAAAGTAGATTTGGCCCTTGATTGCCAAGTTAAACCCATATTTGTTAGTTGTAGTACTTTAGAATACAGAAGAAATATCAATTTGAAAAATATTATTTTAGAGCTAAATCTATGAAGCATCCGACAGTAGTGAATAATAACCCATTATTTACTTGTGATTAATAGGTATTATTATGGCTGAGCAAACAGACGTATAATGGGTGTATTATACGATAGTCGTGGATAAATTACAATATTCAACAGATGCAAACTTATCTATCTCAATTGTCAAAAATAATAATATTGGAAAATCCTAATATTTACCAATTCTGGAAAAGTAATGGTGGTAATATAAACTGCAAAGATATTCCCATATTTGGCTAATATTGGCGGTAGTGGTAACTACTGATATTGGGCCAATATTAAAATAATATGGGGGTAGCCAAGATTCTGCGCTACTGGGATGTCATATTTGATGAGACCACAAGAATAACTGAGGTATAATTGATTTGTGGAAAAACTTGTGATGTTTCGTGAAATCCAAAAAATGTAAAAAATTTAAGAAAGCCCTGAGCAGGTGCTTTTGAGAGCTCGTTCATAGGTGGAGCCATGAGGCTATTACCTCATTTTGTATAGGACTTAAGAATGATACTAAATAAATGAATGCAAAATCTCAGGACGATCTGAATGATATTCTGGAAATTATTCGAAAACTGGAATATGTTGAAACTTGACATTTAAAAATTTAAATTTTACGGTTCTTGATGCAATCCCCTTGAAATTTCACAGGAGTATTAAGTATATGAATCTGGATTCCCATAATAAATTTAACTCGAATCGGATATCTTGTTATGGAAATATAAATATTCTTCTTTTCAAAATTCAAATTGAATTTTCGATGGTTCTGTTAACACTTTGGCCATAAAATTTTGCAAAAAGCTTATTATGGGCAATTTGCATGTGGCAGCAAAATTTTATTTCGATTGGCTTCATTTCATAGGAGATATTGAGGAAGAAAAGTTTTGAATGGCCATTTTTCATGGAACACCTTGTAAGACTTGGCTGGTTAACGAACTTAAACGCGGCTTTAGAACATTTTCGGCTCAAAATTGAAAAATTACAGATATTTGGGCAAAACGATATAGCACTCGTTTATGTAGAACGAGGTCTCAAAAGTTAAAAAGTGTACACCCTGTTTATGTATAATAAATAATCGGTATATTTCAGCGCCGTATGTCAAGCAATGTTATGAAGGAGATCCTGAAGTGATAAAATGTTTCAAGTCTGCTATCCACCATCTCACCCCATATCTTGCGAATGGAATACCTGAAATAGAGTTACCATCAGTGGAGCCCTTCAGAATGGATGAGCTTTCGTTATCTCTAACAACTGGACCTAATGGGTACAAGGTGTCTCTTTTGGATATAGACCTTTTTGGAGCCAGTAATTTCAGTGTGAAAAGATTGAAGTAGGTACTCCATGTGCAACTGAAATGAGACATCAAAAGAAAAAAACGAATCCCTCTGTTTTTGTCATGATAAAGTAGTATTTATGTGAAAACAATTACAGTGAAACTTCCCTACAACCTACGTCTGTATAACAAATTTATCTGTATAACGAATTTCGTTGAATCCAAATTCTATGTCGAAAACACCATCTAAAACGGAGTAAATTCTCTCTATAACGAAATATTCAAAGAACATCAACAACAAATCCCGTCTTTAAACTAAATCATTACGGCGGACAGAGAGATCCTTCTGAAACAATTTTAAATACACCCCTAGCTCTTTGGTCTCTAACCATCACGCTAGTGAAAAGTTGTGCGAAAATATCTGGAAGGAAGTGCTTTAGTTTGAATGATAAACTTGAATGTATCGCTGAAGTCTACCCCGACTTTGCAACTATAGTAAAAAATGTTCTGTACAACGAAATTTCTTTATAACGATTTTTTTTTGCGGATTTAGCGCTTTCGTAATAGGGAAGTTCCATTGTATTTACCTTTCATCCATAACTTCTCATCAAAAATCGAATGGATGTCAATCTCAGAGTAAGAAATTTACTTTTTGTTCTGAGATGTTTCTTCACTTTCTCCATCAAATGTTTTCCTGATGAAGACAGCACTGTCACTGGTCAGCCAGTTTCAGATTATGTTCACGTAAAGGGTTTTCCAATAAGTGGTGTTATTTTGAAAAGCCCGCTATTTCGGTAGATGTCACGTTTGGAACAGTCATTTTTTGACATTTGACAAGTAGAAACTACGCCATTAACAAAAATGGAACGATATACACTTCAAGAACGCATTGAACTTATTAAAAATCATTATAAAAATTTTGAAAATTTGTCAGAGACGGTTCGTAAAACTCGAACATTTTTGGGTCGTCGTAAAGCACCTTGTCGGACCACAAAAAAGGAATTGGTGGAAAAATTCGAGCGTTGGGATAAGAAAGTGATGTGAAGAATAAAACCCGTGAATGTCGTTCAAGAACACCCAAGAATATTGCTGCTGTAGCCGGAAGTGTTGAAGAAAACCCAGGTTCGTCCATCCCTCGTCGTTCTTTCGAATAAGGTATTCCAAAAACGTCATTAAACCGTATTTTGCATAAATATTTGGGTCTTAAGGCTCATAAAGTTCGGTTTGTACAAGAACTCAAGCCTGCCGATCATCAATAACGTCGTGTCTTTGCTGATTGGGTCGTTGAAATGCATGAAAATGCGGAATACGGAATTCCATCGAAAAATCATTTTGAGTGATGAGGCCCATTTCCACCTCGGTGGCTTCGTCAACAAGCAAAATTGTCGCATCTGGGGCTCGGAAAACCCAAGAGTTATTGTGGAAAAGTCGCTCTATCCTCCACGTGTGACTGTTTGGTGCGGTTTATGGTCCGGCGAAGTCATTGGATCTTACTTTTTGGAAAATTGCGCCATCGAGGGATGATTAATGATTTTTATGGCCGAAATTGGATAGTATTGATCTGGACAACGTTTACTTTCAACAAGACGGTGCTACGTGCCATTGATCTTTTGAGGAAAAAGTTTCCGGACCGTGTTATCTCTCGAAGAGGTGATCTTGTGATTTAAAACCTTGCTACTTCTTCCTTTGGGGCCACGTGAAAGAGGAGGTCTACGCAAATAGCCCAGCGTCAATTCAAGATGGAATTCGTGAGGACATAGGGCAGCCACTTTGCCATTTGGTTATGGAAAATTTCATTAAAAGGATATGGCCCTGTAAGCGTGGTCGCGCTGGACATTTGCCTGATTATTTTTCACTATTAACGGCATAGCTTCTTCTTTATAATGAAATAAACATCCTATCATTTATATTGAAGAATGGCATTTTTCTTTGAATATCAAAATAAAACCTCTTATTGGAAAACCCTTTTTGAATGCCCAGATTGAATTAATCAGAGCTTTAGAAAATTTATCATCAGAATTTCAAGTCGCGATAAGGTTGAAATTAAAATTTTGGATGAAGAATAACCATATAGTGTATTAAGGAAAAACAAACCCAATTTTGAGAAATATTTTTATTCATAAAAGGAAAATAGACGATTTGGACGAAACATGAATCTCAGATATCTAGATTGAAAATTGACGGTTTTACGTTGAAGCGAATAAATGCCATGTTGATGGAGTATTTAAAAAACTGCAAACATTGAATAAATAAACACGTGCCGAACGAGTAGAACCTTTGAACCATACTAAAACTAGATGCGAAATAGAGTATGTTATTTCGATTTTCAAATTCGATAAATTCTATAGATGGGTTTATCATTGGATTTTCATCATTTTGAAATGATCAGCAATAAAACAAATTTCACTCAAAGGTATGAATTCACACCATTCAGTTTATAGTACCTAGTACCATTGTATAAGGATTACCCAGTACCTACTACATCATCCTTCGCACACTCAGATTAATAGCGAATTTAACGCAACCTTCATTACCACTATATAAATTTGAAATATAATTTGTTTTTCTGTTTGACCATTTCCAATTAACTTTTATTGCATTTCATAATGATTGACAGGCACAATGGTATCTGAGTGCATTGAAGGCCAAAATGTCTTATGGAGAAAACACATATCGCATTGATTTTCATGTAGATGGGAATAATTCATTCGAATAAACAATTGATACTCAAATTCCATGTCTACATATAAAATATGTATAATTATCCATTATTACTTATTATGAGCAGGTGACAAATTGCCTCATCATGAAATCCTTGCTGAACATAGTGATAATCTCTTTGCAGCTTAATCCATATTTCCAGAACAGATCAATTTTCTAGAATCTAAATAAGGCAGATTTTTTTATTCGGTAATAAGTTTTTCATTAATCTCTAGGCTTTGTTAGCTGGTCCAAAAACTAAAATATATCAGCCTGAAAATAGGAAGCATATTGACCAGATGCCAAACTCTTATTTCTTCCTCAGAGTAGAAAGCAACTTCTTTCTCGAAGGTTTCTTCTATTCAACAAACATGATGATGCTCAGAAATCTGAAAAATCTAAAACTATATGAATTATATAAATTCCAATCGTATAGTATAAATGATGGTTCGTAATCTAAAACTCTAAAGAGAGACGAGCCTCAGTCCAACTAGCTCTGAAATTGAGCTTCGATCTATCAGTATATTATTTGGCAGTAAAATACGGTCTAAGCTAGTCTGGGAATGCTAACTGTCATACAATGTACTAGGGATAAACAATCAAGTCAACCTTGTATGGCTACCTGGTCATACTAGGGCAAATGTCACTCATTGGCCCAGAACCCTTCTGTGGTATGAGAAAACGTACCTATAAGAAGGAATTTCTGGAAACGGAGAAAGCCGAGAGGGAAAAACTCTGTCGGAATCTCTCAGGGATGGATTATTCCACTAAGTTTCTTCGGAACTTTGAAACAGCAAGACCCAAAAGATATCTAGATCTTGGTAAGAAACTATTACACGTCCTCACTGGCTTTCTTGGAGGACACTGTCGCCTCAGGAAGCACCTGTTGAGAATAGGAATATCGGACACTGATGAGTGTAGGTTCTGTGGGGAGGAGGAAGAAACGCCCAATCACCTAGTCACGGAATGCTTTGGCATTGCGAGCCTAAGGAGAGAATTCCTTGGACGAGAAACTTGTGAAAGTGAGTAACTAGCCTCGTTGAAGCCTCACAGGTATTGAATTTCATCAGATCTTTAGAACTCTGGAAGGTGAACTGCGAAGGGTGTGATCAGAACAGCTCTGTAAGGGGGCACAATTGACCTTGAAGTCGCAGTGAACTGTAACCACTTTTTAAACTATAACTATAAACTCTACTGGGGCGCACGGTAAGGAAATGGTAGACCAACTGGCAAGAGAGGAAGAGATGACCCTTCTCCTTGGGCCAGAGCCATTCTGCGGTTTCCCAGCCAGTCATCCAACGAAGCCAGAGGAAGAAAAACAAAAGAGGGAGATTTCTCAGGTTCTGACAAAAAACAGGCTAATTCATTCCTCTCTTGCTCAATGAGCTGGATCAGAAAAGTCCTCTATCTGCTTTGCAATTGTTTACTTGTCTGTAAAAAAAGGCTGAGACACCTTGGTAGCGTAGTAGCAGACAGAGTAGTACCATGGTTTTTCAAGTTCTAGCTGCCGGAATGGTAAGCGACGCCGGGTTACACAAAAGATCTTAAGTTCAAGGTCTACTTGGCCTTATCACTTCACATATAATGTAATCTAATCTAAAAAGTAGGTTTCAAAAAGGTTAAGTTTTATAAATTGGAACAAATTATACTCATTCATTATTGATTCGAACTTTCGAAAAACTATAGCCCTGGCCTTCTTATGGGTTAATGGGTTAACTAACCTACATTTTTGAAGTAGAATAGTTCAAAATATATTTTCTAAACAATTTGTAGGTTTCTTTACATTTTTGAATTCAGAATATATATGAAATAACACTGGTAGTGAAGGAAAACACATGAGCTTCCGAATTTTCAACAATAATTGCTATGCGTATTTTTGCCTTATTTTATTATCATTATTTTTACTTATTTATAATACTGTCTATGCACCTATGTAGTTTAATATCTATTCGAATTTTTCATGAAACAGGATCAGTGATGACGACAAACCGTTTGAAAT
Source organism: Propylea japonica (assembly GCA_013421045.1). Classification (NCBI taxonomy): domain Eukaryota; kingdom Metazoa; phylum Arthropoda; class Insecta; order Coleoptera; family Coccinellidae; genus Propylea; species Propylea japonica. Next base: position 26,863,362 of record CM024246.1, on the reverse strand, counting down.
GAGAATAAATATACCGAAATTGAGAATAAATTCAAGATATCAGAGCAGTGGCGTCCTCATCATTTTACCGGCTAGTGGAAATGGAACATTCAATGGATTATTCGGTAGAGATGATTATTTGAATTGCTCATTCTGGTAAACCACGAAAATTTGTTTTTCAGAGGATGTTAACGCTATATTCAAAGGAAGAGGCAGTATTTCTGAAAAAGAAGGAGTTAAATACCTCCATATTGATACTCTCAATGTGGATATCGCAATCAAGAATGTGATAATGAACGTCAAGGATATTTACAGAAACAACAGAATATTGAGTAAGTCTCTCTTTTCGGTAAGGAAAAATATAGAATAGTTGAAAAAAGTAATTAGTAGCAACTGGAAACAGTTGCTTGATAAAATAATAATCGCATAACTCTCATTAGTGAGTTTACTGTAATTTTGCACAACCATAGCGGTAAAGTGCTACTGCCAATTTCTCTATATTATCTGGTGAATACTTTCTGGATTTTTTTTAAATATGCTAAGCTAAGAATGGCTTAGTCAGTTCAATTAATCGAATTCTCAATTATTTCATTCAATAAATCAGACTGATAACCGCCTCTCGATTATACAGGGTGTCAAGGAAAAAAGTATCATGCATAGTGCCACGCGATAGAGACCCATTAAATATAAAAAAGAGGTCCCATGAGTATTTGTCTTGAACTGCTTCCTTCAAGAAATACGGGGTGTTAAATTTTATTTTTTTATTTGTTTGTTTTTCAATAACTTTGGACCAATAGGAAAGAATTGAACAAAATGTGATATGCGGGGGGTTTGTATGATGCAGAATCTAAATATCTTATCAGTTTACAGATTACAAATAGAGGGTGCCACAAACAGGATTCCTCTACATTTAAATCAACCCTAACTTTTTTCCCTTATACTATATATCATTCTGGATTAGAGAAAGCGATTTTTTTTATCTTTTTTCATTCAAAAAGGTATACTTCGCTGAAGTTGCTAGTACCAACGGTTTCCGGTAAAAACGCATCGAAAAGTTATGATGCAAGCAAACTTAGCAAACTATCTAGAAGTGCCAAAGTAACTTACTTCCAATAAGAACTATTGTTGTGGACTCCTCTATTAGTAATCTCAAAACTAATAGGATATTCGGATTCTGCATCAACCAAAACCCTCACATATCACTTTTCGTTCAATTCTTACCTCTTTTTCCACAGTTAAAAAACAAAAAAAAACTTCAATTTCTTAAAGGATGCACTTTCGGACATATATCCATGGAAACTTTTTTTACATATTTTATGGCCCTCTACCTCGTCGCACTATGGATGGTACTTTTCTCCTTGACACCCTGTATAATGAAGAAATCACTTTTGCAATTCCTGCGGCATAATTTCAATGATCGACTTGTCAAATTACCTATGTTTTAATTTCGAGACCAGTTTTGAGGGTTGAATTTTATTTACCGATTCCGAACTCAACTGTTAAATCAATTTTTCGAATATTCCGAAACTCAAAACTGGTCATGTTGCAATAATTGTGAAACAAGTCATAGCAATTTGTTAATTATTTTCCAAATAACGCTACTGAAAACTATTCAAATAATATGATTCATATTGAAAGACGACAATTAGAAAGCAAAGCGGGTTGGTCAAGATCATCAACAAAATCGGTGATTCTGAGTAATAATAAAGTTTATTGTGACATAGCTAACTTGATAAAAGAGCAAGTTTTCTGATGAAAGTAGGTATTTTTCTCCAATTTTTATGGTCCACTTGTGGATGTGCAATAGTCTGAAATTGAACTTTAAAATTCGGATTTTATATACCTATGTAATCAAAGCAAACTTGATTTTCATACAATATCCATACTGTACAAGGGGGGTCCCAAAATTCATGGAATAGAGAAGGTTTAAAATGAAAAAAAATATTTTTTTCAATACTTTCACTAATAAGTTGAATTCATTTATCAGATTCATGAATTGATTTCTCTGAACCATCGTGAAAATATTTTCATCATCTGCCTCAGAATGAGCTCAACTGGACTCCTTCGTCTCGTTGTCGTCGAAAATTTTTTTTCATTTAAGTTTTTTCTTGAATTGGAAACAAGAAAATATCACTCGCGCCTCTATCCCCACTTCATCCATCATTTCATCAACATTTTGGTCTCCCTCCTTATCAATTGGAACGGTTTTTGAAAAAAAATTATCGAAGGGATCTTGTCAAACTTCAGAATCGCCCAATTTTTATCAGTGGGGTGATTCTTGAATAATGTCATGTTCGCGATTCGACAATTTTCGACCAACTTTCCTGCTAATTTGGTCGACATTTGTCGATTAGCGAACACGACATAATTCAAGAATCGACCCCCTGGACTCATCATGACTGAGATGAACAAAACTCACTATTTTCTTTTTTTTTCTTGAAAATTTTATAGGTTTTCACTCCCAGTCTCTGAAACAGAAATAATCAAAAAAATTTTAATTAAGATGCACTTATTTGTCGGAAGCATATTGGTCTTGAAGAAATTGTTGCCTAACCGTAAAACTGAAAAAGGAATTAAATGAAAAGGATAACTTAACGTTTTGGTGTCTATATCAGACACCTTCTTCAGACTTGTAAAATCTTCAGAATTGTGTGTTTTTTCATTTGCAATCTGATTGAAACCCTATAAAATTTTTAAGAAATGCAGAATCCTCCCAAAATATATTTCAATCGATAACTATTTTCTTTGTTTGATACTCCAATCTGATATAAAGAAGGAATGGTGAAGGTGTTGGAGCTCTCTATCGGTTGTACGAATTGGATCGCGATAGCACTAAGATTTGGTGGAATCGCATCGGAGATAAATTTGTTGAAAACACTTTTATCTCAGATGAGATTGAGGATACTAGGTTTTCACGTCGTAATATAATATGTATATCTAGTTTGCAACTTATAACAACAATTGGTTTCATCTTATCTAGTATGTTTGGTATACACAATAAATGTCTGCGTATGATACGAAATCACAAAGGAAAAACCTGAGTGCAAATCCCTGTCTCCCTTTATACCAGAATCTGTTTAAAGAATAAGAAGTAATATTTATATCGCAGGCATCTTTTTATTGAAAAAATCTTCTCTTCTTCCATTTGATTTGTAATCTTGAAATTGCAACTGAAGAAAAAAAAACAAAATAAGAAAACCATGAGAAAGTAATATAAATATCACACCAGTGCCACAAATTACAGTCCTATTCAATTTTTTTTTTGGATTACTAGACATTTAAAAAAAGCTGTTCTGCAGCCAATAGAGGAATCATCAAACCATCAGATCCAGGTTCTTCAAGTGATGATCTTTCAGAACCTCAGATCTGGTAGCTGATTTCTGGTATTAATTTTCTACATATGAATTTCGGGATATACAGGATGTTTCCTAATTGAATGTCAATATTTATGGGGGTGATTTTTGGTCCCACTTTAAGAAAAAAACTTCATATGAAATTAGGTCCTAAACGTCTTGACTTTTGAGTTATATGGTTTTCATTAATATCTACAATACCACTTCAGATATTTTAATGAAATTTGTCATACATGTACTATGAATCAAGAGCCATTTTTTAATGGAACAATTTTTTTATTTCCACCGGTGGCATTCGTACATAATTTGACCTGCCTATTTTGATGGTACGCCACAGATTTTTCCTGAAATAAATATTATTTTTGAAATTCTCAATCATTTCTCACCAAAGTTGATTTCTTGACTTTAATCAATCCGATGCACGGTTTTCGCTTAAAAAAATAAAAACTGTTTCTCCGCATTGAAATAAATTACATTATGTACCTATGTAAGGAGGGACTTATTTTAGTACGCTGTGGCCAAGAGTTGATACTTCTGTTATCAATGCGGTTGTCATCATTTCGTGTAATGGTTCATCAGGCTTTTGTCTTTAAATTCAGTTGTTCGAGTCTTATTAATTATTATTTATTTTTGAAAACTTTACCACCTTGTAACTCAAAAAGTAAGACGTTTAGGACATATGTTTATATGAAGTTTTTTTTTTAAAATCACCCCATAAATATTGACATTCAATTAGGAAACACCCTGTATGTCCAAAGTGGCAGCTGGTGACATAATCCATGTTTTTCACTACTTTTCTGAATAAATTTGGTCGTATTGTCTTATGGAGTTAATGTCAATGACATGAATATTGACTTACTCTCCCAATGCTATGAGAGTTGCAGGCTTAGACAAAGAGGTCTAAGGTTGTCTAAGTTTGCAGGCTTTAACTCTGGCACGAGCTGTGTTTTGTGGGACCGTGGGTCAAGATCTTCACGTAAAATTTCCACATAGTCAAAATACAAATTAGCCTTAATCAACAGTTTGTGCTATAGCAGCAATTTTCTCTTTGGTACGCACATTTCATTGTCTTGTTTATGATTTTGAATCCAGAAGAGTAAACAGTTTAGACCACTTATGTTTACCGTAAAGTAGACGAAATGGTCTATTTTCAAAGTGAAATTTCACAATTTGGAATCCTTGGATTTAGCGTTAAGCGATTGCCTAATCTTAATGAACAGAAATTCCAACACATTTTGTGCTCGAATGACAAAACATAGACATCAATCATCAAAACTTTGTCTTGCAACTAAAGAAGAAACACCTATTATAACTTCTTGTATCCATGTCATCTTCTTGACTTCATACATTACAAATTGCTAGTCCATGTAATCACAAGAAATATTTTTCAGCTCAAGCAATAAACCTCTTCCTACGTGACAATGGTCAAGAAATCCTCAGGATAATGTTACCGCAACTTAGGAAGAAACTAGCCGCATTATTCATGAGCATTGGAAATAAACTGTTGAGTCATCTACCACTGGATGTTTTTTATGTTCCATTGTCGAAACAGAAGAAGCTCAGTTAGAAGAAATACCAAAAATATATAGTGATATAAATTTAACTGAAGATTTAGATTTAGAATGTGATTGATGTGCAATCGCTTGGTTGTGAATATGAAGAACTGAAATTATTTAATATATTGGATATAAATAGTTTGAAAATATCGCAGAATATATTAGTAGATCATGTTGCAATTAATTATAAAACCTACCTACGTTAAATTAAAATGCTCTGTTGGCAGAATTGATATAAATATTGGGGGGCGGGGCGGTTGTAGAAAGTTCAGAAAATTTATAACATATTCACATAATTTTTCATCCTCAATATCTCCGACACAACAAAACCAATCAAAATGAAATCTTCCGGCCACATGCGAGATGCTCATAATGAGTCTCGTTCAAAATTTTGTTGCCATATTTTATACAGAACCATAGAAAATAAAATTGAAATATTGAAAAAACAATCTCTTTAATTCCATAACAAGATATCCGATTCGAGTGAAATTCATTTTGTGAATGAAGACCGATATACTGAATATTCATGCAAGATTTGAAGAGGATCGCATAATCAGAACAATAGAAGTAGATTTTTTTCATTATTTATTTTTTACATATTTCATTTTTTTAATAATTTCCAGAATATGATTCCGATTGTGCTGAGAATCTGTATTTATTTATTTGGTATCATTCTCAAGTCGCATATAAAATTTTGAGGTAAGAGTCTTATTGCACCACCAATGAACGAGCGCTCAAAAGCTCCTGATCAGGGCCTTTCTCAAATTTTTTTAATATTGAATAAAATTGAGTTAGTGATAACAAGTTGTTCTCTTGGTGTTTCAGAAAAGGATCAAGGTATTCTACCATTCTTTTGTCCCCATATCTTCAGTTGAAAAGTTGTAATTCATGGATCACCAATTTGTGGCCCACCCGCTGTTTGCATTTTGATGAAAATGAAACAAGAAAAAGGAGTTCATATTATTATATTTGTTGATAAGTAGGTAACTTGCTTCCCTTGTAAGAGTGCACAAACAAACCCTATCGTTTATCTGAAAGAAATGCATGTTTAATGTTTGTTATTAATAATTTTATAGCAGCATTTGAAGTTTTCATGTATTCGTTAACGAGTTCCTTTATGTTCGTTTTGTCTATGAATATATTCTTCTATTTGTAATTTCTCATTCACATTCACTATAACGACGAAATGCCGTGATGAAGAAAGAGAATAATTATTTATGTGATGAGAATAGAAAGGTTAAGTTGTTGAAATTGAAAAAAGTTAAAGCAATATTCAGATTGTGCTGTGTTAGACTGTTATCAATATGGAAAGGAAACATAACGGACCATGTAAATATCTTAGATTTTCTTATACATATATACAATTAAAATTTTAGGTTTGTTTTGGTTTCGAATTCAAAACTGAAAAATGAAGAGAAAATAGTTATGCCAGTGGAAAAAAACCCATGCTGAATTCTGATCTACATTTCGTATATCGTTATAGCAGAAAGAGAAGAATGAATACATGATAAAGATTTCTCTGAAATTTCTAATTTTAGTGTAGATATACAGTGTGTCCAGCCGATTGAAGTCAATAAATTATTTTAGATTCCTCAGACCTGTGGATATCCAAAAATACGACTTTTTGTAGTTCTTGAGTTATGATTTTTTGAGTATTTTTTCAATGTACAGGGTGGGCATATTTCGATGTTTTAGCACTACAACTTTTAAACCAGAGGAGATAGACAAAATCTGATACCCACTTCTCGATCTATTTTCCTGAGAAACTAACAAGAGTGTTATTCATTTAGGCTACCTTCATTTGTTTTCGAGTTAGAAGCGAAAATTTTTAAAAGTCTCGATATCGAAAAAAATAATATCTCCGCAAATACTCATGATAGAGCTCAGAAATTAAAACATTATACAGGCACTTTTTACGTAGAATTCAGTGGCGTGCTCGTCTTTTTTGTACCATTTCTAATTACGAAGCTTTGACCCAAAGTTATGTTTTTTAAATGGGAATACTAGATTTTAGTGCCATTTTCTGACAGCTTATTTTTTTCTGATTTAAAAAATATATAACATTGTATGGTTTGTATCAATATGAATATAGAAAATCGTCAAAAACCTATTTTCTTCTGAGTCTCAATATTTTCTATGGTTTAAACTGTTGATGAGCACAAGAAAATGGAGCTTCCTATAACTTCCGTCAATCTCATTATTTCTATGCTTTCAACTAATTTCTACAAAATTCGAACATTGATATATTTCATAAACTCTTATATCTTAAAATCGATTACGAAATAACGAAAAGATCCACATGATCCTCCATTTCAATACAATTATATACTTAGTAACTTAGTTATAATGAGATGGATGCAGGATAATATTTTTATTGCTCTCCAGAATAAATACGCACAAGTGCCAGTCTATTTCAAATCGCATATGAAATAACGCATATTGAAGTTATTAATCCAATTAGAAAAATATCAAAGGAAAAATATTTTTCAATATGTAATAGTGATTACAATAATAGGTCAGTAGGTAATAACTCAGAATGAGGATCAAATTTCAGAGCAGTCCATTATTCTTCAATCTTGGAGAAATTGAGTAAAAAGCATAGAAATGAAAAGACTACAGAAAAGAGATTGTGGTAATTATACGATTAGTAGGAGAGCTGGCACGAATTTTAGGGTAGGTATTTGAGGCAAGCTGAAAACTTGTCAGATACCTCTCCTATTATATCCCAACTCGGGATTGCAGACCTGGCTGGTGAGTAGCGGGGCTAAATCAACCCCTACATTTTTAAAAAATATTTATTTTTTTTCAGATAGAAAGCCCTACCGAAATGATCTGTCTTTTTGGGAATCTTATTTTTAAGTTATAAATAACACTCCATCAAAATTTCAAGCTGCCTCAAAAACATTTTTTATAATTTTTTGCAAAATATTTTTGCACGCGTCTGGCAATGTTAAAACCCCGATTAAATTATCTGGCTTATTTTTTTTTCAGTATTTATAAAGCATTACACTGCAACATATATAAATTGCGTATTGCCTCAAATATATTTTTGGGAAAAAAAATAAATATTTTTAAAATGTAGGGGTTGATTTAGCCCCGCTACTCATCAGCCAGGTCTGCAATCCCGAGTTGGGATATAATAGGAGAGGTATCTGACAAGTTTTCAGCTTGCCTCAAATACCTACCCTAAAATTCGTGCCAGCTCTCGGACTAGATGCTAAATTTTTCTGTGCTCATCAACAGTTAAAACCATAGAGAATATTGAGACTCAGGTGAAAATAGGTTTTTGAAAATTTAATTGATGTTTTTTTTTCAGGTGATTTATTCCATGAAAGATTTCCCTTTATAGCCCACGTATATGAGGTGCCACTGCTGCAGAAGATTACAAGATTTTTTATGGCAATTGCAAGTTGCAATGTTTTACTTTCTATAGTGTATTTCTGTTTGTACTGGAATCTTGATCGATTCGTTCAAGCTGCTTTAATGATTATAGCATTAACTCTTGTGAGTCAGTTCATATTTTAAAGTATATAAAAGCACTTCACAATTTAGCTTTCCTTTCATATTTTATTCGAGTTACCTGGAATGTCAGAACACTCAGAACGGCTAGTTAAAATTCATTTTTGAATAGTCAGTGGAAATAGATTAAGTTTCAATATTATCTGAAGAAGATTGAATAAGAGGATCCAAATATTGTTGCCCTCTATTTTTGGAGAAAAACGCAAACGAGTCTTTTTTCATCTCTAATATGAAACACTTTTATATGTATACAGGATCATGATACAAACACCTGCATGATTAGATCATAATTTTTCTGCCTATCTATGACAGACCACGTCATTCTGTGACTAAGATCGTCTGATATCCGAAACATTACAGTTGATTGTAATTCAAGCATTTTTTGTTAGTTATTATTTATTTATTTATTTATTTATTAATTTTAATTCAATCAGGAACTCGAAAAGTCAACATACTTGGGCTTCCCCTGTATGAAGGGTGCATCATTGGTGAATGGGCAGAAGCTAAGGGTAGATAGAGAACAAGGAGGTGAGTCAGAATAACCTATATTTGAATTCTCTCCTTATACCTACTATCAAGATTGTATCAATTTTTTAAATTTCTTCCAATACCCATTGTTTTGAACCACATTATATATTCTTATATTTGGTACGTTTCGGGGTACAGTGGCGAAAACAGAAAAGTGAATGACTACAGAGCCTATTCGGCTATCTTTAGTTTGAAAAGATCAAAAAACAGATATGACACTCGCTAGGGCGAGACAAAACAATTTTTTTTCGAAAATGTATGCATATGTGAGCAAAATGAACAGACTGATGAGCAAAACGAGAGCTTTCGTCTAATGGTGTTACATTACAGCAGCAGGGCACTTTGAATTGCCGATAGCTCAATGTACATAGGTGAGCAAAATAAACTGAATGATGAGCAGAACGAAGCAACACGAGAGCAAAACGAGGGCATAAAATTTTTAAAAATGCTTGAAGGTGCTCTGCTGGTGTAACTTTTTCGAATTCATTGAAGGTTCAGCTTTCCATTAGACTCTTATATTTTCCTTCGAAAATTTGAATTACAATGAATAAACATATTTCTTTTTCTCATTTCCTTTAAATTATAACTGAGACTGTTTTGACATCGAACACATTATTACTGTTTACACTTTTTTCCATACTCATCATACCACTCAAAGCAATTTTTATTAAGAACAACTAAAACATACACAAACATCCAAACCCGCATCAGGATTCGAACCCAGACAAACAGCATCATAGAAGACTGCTCAACCCCTGCAGTCAAGCTGTTGATGATCATAATATTTGTTTTTGGATGATTCAGTGACAATTTCAAGGAATTTTATCACTGAAAACGATACCTAAAACGTATTCAATACACTGAGAAAAAAATACAAGGTAAAGGTTTTGTTTTTACTTGACTACTTTTTACTTGAGCTAAGTGAATTTTCATATTGAATAGATCAAAATTTATTGGCTACAAATAATCATATATCTATGGTGAACAGAGACGTTCATCTGAGAATTTGTGATTGCTGGAGGTGACTATTTTTTCTAGTTCAATTTAAAAAGTTATTCAATCCAAATAGCACTATTATTTAAATTTTGTCCATTTATGATAAATACACAATATTCAGAAGCCAAGCGGTTATCTCATAACAAGCTACTTTTTCACTAACGTATTTTGTTAGCTGTGAATAACGAAGTTATTAGCTACAATTAAACATAGACTTCGGGTACATACTTGTGTTATATGTAATAAGTGTAAAAAATTTTCTTGAAATAACCGACTCGAGCCGATACGAACCCGATCCAGTTGGTTCCATGAAAATCCACCCAGCTAGTGCTGGTGGTGCATCATTATTATTCAGGGGTCAGAACTGAAAACGTCGGCTCTTTTGGCGCTATGGGTAGGGTGAGCGAAATCGCAAAATAGTACTGATTATGCTGGGTTCAGATGGGTGTAACGTGTAATGTAATATTACGCACAATTTAAAGTGCAACGTGTGGACGCTCACGAAGGGTATTTTTAGTTGAAACTTTTTTAACTTTCATTATTTCGCGAGATTTACATCATATTATATTATAAACTCTGATGTTTTTTCTTGAAAAAAGATGCTCTTGTATAATAACGCCTAGATGCACCATTTCTGGAAAAAATAGATTTGAAAATTTCTCTCTTTTCACTAAGTACTTAATGTTCACTTTTGTTTTGAATTTATTTTCACTTGATAATGGCTAGGCATCTTTTTTCAAGAAAAAACATCAGAGTTGATGAATAGGATGTAAATCTTGCGAAATAATGAAAGTTAAAAAAGTTTCAACTAAAAATACCCTTCGCACCGCCCCCCCCCCCCAATGATACGATGGTGCTTGACATGAAAGAAATGTACTCAATCTAATCGATGCGTATTTTTCATATTAGCCAATGTGTACACTTTCAGCACTTTATGTGACTCTGTTTGCGAATATGTGGCAAAAAGTGTGGACAAGACGTCATCTTCAAAGGGCACTAGCTCTTTAACGAAGTAATTTTGCTTTATATGATTTGGGTCGAATCTGTCTAAAACATGATCTTTAATGCCCATTAGAAGTTTGTCGGTCTAATTACGGGACACCCTGTATATTATACAGCTTTGAATTACTTCTGTTTGTGCTTTTTTTTTTGGTGCTCTTTCAGAATGAATTACGAGGAAATCCTTAAACAATTGGGATTTAAATAATATTTGGACAAATGAATTATGAAAATTGATACTCATCATAAATTAATTGATAACTTGCGCCGAATAACTTTTTGAGTAGCGTAGAATAAATTTTTCAATTTATGCCGAATAACTTTTTAGGCTGCACAGACTGAATTTTCAATCTGCGATGAATATCTTTTTTTAACAGCGCCGAATAACTTTTCAAGATGCAATAAATCGCTCAATATCATATCGAGTAACAAATGTTTCTTGGAACAAGTGAGAGAAGTAACGTCGCAAATGAAAAAAGTTCTTTGTGCCTATAGCAAGTCGAAATTTCTATTTGATGTACTCAATTTTTTTCTCGGTGTAGGCAGATATCTGGATTTGCGATGAACAATCAAATCAGCACATTCACGGCTTGAAAAACAAACACCACTTCGAAATCAGTAAAGCTATACCTACTTCTGAAAACCCACAAAATATATAACCAACAGTTTCACTACCATTGGTCGAATTGTTAAGCTCAATGCATTTTTGTGTTCGTTCAGACAAAGAACATAAAAGTTTGATTGATTAATTTTCTGAATGAAAATTATCCGAATCGGTGGATTGGAAGGGGTTGGCGGCATTATTGGACAGAAAGGAGCCCTGACTCTGATCCTATCGATTATTTCAAATAAAAAGTTTACTCAACACAAATGAACAATAAAATATAAATATTCTTTTGAATTGAGAGCTAACAAAATACAATACATGAAACAAAAAAGTCCCTAGCTGAGGTTGGTGCAAAACGGGGTTCCATACTATTCTGTCGTATGATACCAGAGCACGGGGAAAAACCTCAGTAGAAAAAACCCTGCCTTTCCGTTTTTACGAAATTGAAACTTAAAACTATTCGAATAAATACCTTTAATATTCAGATACAAAATACGTAATTCTTGCTCTTGGGCCAGGAGGGTGTTTTAAACCAGGTCTGGCGTTCCAAGTGATAATTTTCGAATCTTCTGTTCTTCTAAAGGTTGAGGCTCACTTGGACGAGACGAGACGAGACGAAGCGACGCGTTAGTTCGCCTGGGACCGCGAACTAACGATTCTGATCTTCGCTTTGCGCCTCCTAAGTGAGCGTCTACCCATTTGGTTCAGTGCAAATCGTGCCTGCGAAAAACAACTCTTCGCTTCGTCTCGTCTCGTCTCGTCCGAGTGAGCGTCAACCTTAAGACCGCTACAGGACCCCACTGAAGGGTAATCATCTCCCATAGATTTAAATAGTGGTATTTCATCCTAAATATAGAATTCAATTTCGGAATAATGATAAAAAACGTGTGACAAATTAGGGAATTGAGAAACGCATTGAGCAGAATTTTAGTTTTTTCGAGCAATTCTCGCGAAATTTTTTCTTTCATTCGAATGTTTTCTTAGAGCGTTTCGGTATTCCATAAATATGTTATGTATCTCACTTTATTGTTTATTTATAATGAAGATACCTAGGTATACTAATGAATTCTTTTCATACTCGATGTTATCGTTTCTAGTGGTTATCAATATTCAATAATTATAATAAAAATAATAATAATCGCCTCATCGACGATAGATGCCGCTACGGTTGCCAAACATCAGAAACAATCCAACATATTACAGGAGGCTGCCAAATGTTTGCTGGAAATGAATATAAGAGTCGACATGATGCAGTTTGTAAAATACTTCATCAGGAACTCGCCACCCAATTGAATATTCTGCAGTCCGAAACAATTCCATATTATAACAGCCTGAAGTAATACTGGAGAACAACCAGGGCCGTATCTAGGGTGTGGCCAAGTGGCCCCCGCCACGGGCGCAAGGTCCGCAGGGGCGCCAAAAAATATCAAATGAAAAAAAATTTTGAGCGCCAAAAAAATTCAAAGAATAAAATATAGAAGCGCCAACCAAATATTGGACAAACATGTCACATTTCACGGTTTTCATGTATACGCCAAAAATATTTTTTTGCTTAAGGAGTGATGTCGCGACTCCGCCAGGTTGAATGTGAAAACCGACCGCGTGTACATATAGATGTGTCCGCTGACAAGCCGAAAAGGGCTTTCTAAGACTAAGACTGGAACAGTGGATGGGCGCCTCTGAGGTAAACAAAGAATAGAGTGAAGAGAACAAGTGTAACTGCAGAGTTAAACGAAATCGAAGCATTTATCAAAACTTATTTATTGCTATATTGAAGTATTAAGCTTAGGTTTCTGTGGAAGTGAGGAGGAGTGATAGCATAGTCGATATTTCAAAATTTTTTCGGAAAAATTGATTTTAGTTTTTTGTTTTATAAGTCTTTCTGAGGAGTAGTTAGAAATCTGAAACCAATTTAATTGAAACAAAAAGTTGATATAAAGTGTTGGTTGTTAGTAGTTAGGGCTATGTTCGTTCTGGCTCAAAATTGACCTTTGACCTCCCTTAATGGTGCCGGGGTCAGATTAAATGCTGATGACGTCATTGGTGGTGGTGCCACCTAGCGGATGACGCCATGACAGTTTTGTAGTGATCTGTATGAAAAAGTTTTTGGATGGACGCGGGATATGAACCCGGGAAGTTTGCGTGAGAGTTGGGTCGTTTACCCCCCAGGGCTACAGAGGCAATGATAATTTAGGGTGTTTGGTGTTATAAAGCCAGAGTGGCGCATGATTGTTCGAGAAGGAATATGTGTTTAGAAGGACTCGCTCCATGTTTTTCTCGATTTTTGTTCTCAAAATATCAAGTTCCTTATAAAAAAAATATTCTTTGAGTGGTTTAACTAAAATAATTTCAGGATGAGATTTTTTATTACATAATGTTAATTATCTACATCGTTCAATACTTTATCCTATAAAAGTACATACATTCTAAAATTGCATAACTCTGAACACAAGGATTAATTCTACAGAAAGCATTTATGAAATCTTCAACAGAATTGTTGTTATTTTTGTTCAATTCTTTGATGGTGTCTACGAATTTAAAGTAATACAAAGTCATTCGGAGATTTTTCAACATTTCAAGACGACTGATAATTATCAGTCTATTCAATTGAGATATCTTATTCAAGTCAACTTCACTGAAATATATGCAGTTTCCCCATTTTGTGACGCTAGTAATCATACATTCACCAGTACATCGTACAACTGTAGCTCCACATTCTTGTTGATAACCATTTTCGATTATTGCAATAAATGACTCCCATTCCCAATCATCAAAGGATATCACGCAGTCATTACAGCTCAGCTTGACGGCAGGTGTGAATTGTCTCGCTGGACTTATACCACAATCGATGTATAGAGAAGCAGACCCTAATCCGCATTCAATTTCTAGGTGGAACTGGCCGTTCAACAGGTAGTGCTTTTCGTTTGTAACTTCAAAATTTTCCTCATTTTCACTTAGCGCTGACTCATATATTGACGATAGCACGGTTGTTCAAATTCTTTGATGGTGTCTACGAATTTAAAGTAATATTTTTCAAGGTGACTGATTAATTTAATTGGTGATTGTTGTTCCGTATCAATTATTTGATGGTGTTCAGGGATGTCATTCGGAGATTTTTCAGACGATTAAATTGACATATCTTATTCAAGTCAGTTTCTACAAATTTCTTGATGAGTAGAATGGATTTACAGAGAGCATTCATTCACCCTTATTTCTTTGGAACGATCTCTCAGATAAATCCATATTCGGAAATAATGTTCTTCTTTCAATCCATAGAAATTAGATGAATCGAACACCATATGGTACAGACCTGTAGACCACCCAACACACACATGTAACAAACGGACTCTTTTACATAAACAAAAACAACTGAAATTTTAGTCTTTTTTTCCCGGATGTTTCTGAATAATATAAATACGTTTTTTCTTCAATGTTTGGTATTGTATTGTATGAATATGAGTAGAATGGATTTACATAGAGCATTCATTCACCCTTATTTCTTTGGAACGATCTCTCAGATAAATCCATATTCGGAAACAATGTTCTTCTTTCAATCAACGTTATAGAAATTAGATGAATCGAACGCGGTACAGGCCTGTAGACCACCCACACACACATGTAACAAACGGACTCTTTTACATAAACAAAAACAACTGAAATTTTGTGTTTCGAGATTTCCCTTAAAACATAAAATAGATAATCCCAATATTGTGGTAGATTCTTTTGTGTACGATTGCCCAAAAAATGTAAACACTCACGATCTCAGGCTGGGGTGGGGTGGTTTGATTATATAAACAGCCGTTTTGCTTAGCGTAAGTCAGTTTTCTATTATTTCCATATAGAAACACATCATTCGTGTGCCGATTGAAATTTTCATTTGTACCGAAGCATCTGAATTTGTGATAGTGTGATCCTTGGGTAAGCATCAATTAGAAAATTATGTATCCATTTATTAGAATATTTTTTCTTTCCAAACAGCAGTAGCAGAAAACATTCATCATAACAGCACTAGCAGTAGTTTATTAGAGAAATTTTGATCCCTACAGAACAAAGTAAGTTTCTGTTCATCTTACACCTCATACATATTTTTCTTATTCATTTTCATTATAGCTATGGATTTAAACAAAATTAATAGAAAATCTCTTCTTCTTGAAGATAAGCCAACAAGGCGTTTGGTTGAGTTGGAGAAGGACAAGAAATACCCAATTTCAAAGTGTATTTTGGTGAAGACAAGGTTTGGTCCAGCTGTGGTCTTTGAATTTGAGGAATTCAAAGCGTTCCTACCAAAAAGGCTGACGGAGGACTACAGCCCCCATACGACCGAGCTCTCTTCAGGGAAATATTCCTTGATATTCCGAGGAACCAAAGATACAGGAAAAACGCACCCAGCCATTTCCTTAGAGATTGTGGAAAAATAAGGTAATTCATCAATATCACTGCATCTCCACTTTTTTCTTTTTTTTTTTTTTTTTTTTTTGTGTTATTGTACTATACGCAGAAATGAATCGTTTTGAAGGTACATTGACGAAAATAGAACAAACATTAAAATCAATGGAAGAAAATCATTCTCCTGCGAATGCACAAATATGGTTACATATGATAAGCAAGCATATTTATAAGTGTAATGTGGCATTGAAAAAATTCAACTTTAGTATTGGTCAGAAACGAATGATATATTCAAAAATTGCACAATTAAAAAGAATGCGTTGTTTCATAAAATGTTTTCCAAATAGATACATAGGTTCTGGATTAGGGCAAAGGCGAAGCTCTCGAGTAATATGGCGCACTTTAAATGTTTTATATAATTGTAGAGTAAGAACAGGTATTGTTATAAATTTAACCCATCTTGATGTTAAGCCATTTTTGACAGATGCTTTCCATTTGTTTAAAACAAAAATTTCGAGTGTTTTGAGAGATATGCCGATTTTGAAAGTTAACACAACCTTTTGTGCTGATTTTATTAAAAATAATGGTGATGTTGAAATTGTAGATCGGAAATTTTTCACCACCCCTAATGCTACAATTGATTCATCCACTGAATTGAAAATTTGGTTTGATATTAACATAACTGATCGTATCATGGCTGACATAGAGGATATGAGCAACAAGGGTAGCGGGTGGGCTTTGAGTAAAATAATTCACTTGGAAGTTGCAATTAATAAATTTGAAATAGGAAATAACTGTGGTGGATCATCTTACATTAAACTACCTGATCAAATTTTGAGAAAAAAAGCATGTGTTAACGTTCAGAATGATGATGAGGCATGCTTTTTCTGGAGTGTTATTAGTGCACTTTATCCGGCAGCAAAAATAGTCATCGTACCAGAAGTTACCCCAATTACCATAACATACTAAAAACTGATGGTTTAGAACTGCCCATGAAACTATCGCAAATCGCAAAATTTGAGAAAATGAATAATTATCTATAAATGTGTATGGTTTACAATTGATAGAGAAAGAAAATCAATCATTTTATACAGTGTCACCTTTAAGACTTACCCAACAACATTTGGCGCAAAAACATGTAAATTTACTAATAGTTCAAGATAAATATTTTCCAAATTTGAGCGACTATGATGTTACACCTTTAGAAGATATACGCGACTTTGAAATTAAATATCACTATTGTTGGATTAAAGATCTTTCCAGACTTATTTCAAGCCAGCTCTCGAAAAATCATAGGAAAAAAATGATATGTGATAGGTGTTTGAATTATTTTCCGTCTCAGATAAAATTAAATGAACATTATGAGTTGTGTAAAGATTTAAATAATGGAAAAGTATCTTTTCCGGATTACGATCATGTTGAATTCCGAAATTTTGTTTACAAACAAAAATGTCCCTTTATTGTGTACGCAGACTTCGAATCAATACTTAGGCAATGCAATAAGAAAATCAGTGAAAATTCATTCAAGTATCAGGAGCATGTACCATATAGTGTAGGATATTATTTAAAATGTACATATAATGATAATTTTTCACGTTACGCTAGTTTTCGTGGTGAGAATTGCGTGGATTGGTTTTCTGATGAAATAGATCAAATTGCTTCCTTTGTTCATTCTCATATGAAACATATTGAACCAATGTCGGGCGCACCCAGAGAAGTTGGTAAAAGTTGTCATATATGTGGAAAAAGTTTTAACAAGAAAGATGTAATAGTTAGAGATCATGACCATTTTTCTTCCGAATTTAGGGGATGGGCACATCAGCAGTGCAATTTAAATTTTCGTAAACTCTTTATTGTGCCCATAGTTTTTCATAATTTGTCCAATTACGATAGTCATTTCATTGTAAAATCTCTTTTGCATCGGGGTAGGATCACTACTCTACCTATTAATAAAGAAAAATATATTTCTTTCACATATTTTCATCCGGAAACCAATCTTAGATTTAGATTTATCGACTCTTTCAAATTTATGGGGGCAAGTTTGGATGAATTGGCCTCTACTTTAATCTTAGATAATTTTTATAATCTCAAGAAGGAATTTTCTGGCCTACTAGATATTGAATTTGAGTTGCTAACAAGAAAGGGAACTTTTTGTTATGACTACATGACGGACATGGACAAACTGAACGATACAAAACTTCCACAGATCATGAATTTTATAATAAATTAAATGACGCGCACATAGATGATGAAACTTACCAGCATGCTCAAACCGTTTGGAAAACATTCAAAATTAAAACGTTAGGTGAATATAGTGATCTCTATATGAAAACCGATATACTCCTACTCACAGACGTAATGGAAAATTTTCGGAAGACAGCTTTGGAGACGTACAAACTTGATCCTGCATGGTATTACACAATGCCAGGTTACACCTGGGACTGTATGCT
Organism: Propylea japonica; assembly: GCA_013421045.1. Taxonomy (NCBI): domain Eukaryota; kingdom Metazoa; phylum Arthropoda; class Insecta; order Coleoptera; family Coccinellidae; genus Propylea; species Propylea japonica. Next base: position 26,844,989 of record CM024246.1, on the reverse strand, counting down.
CTTATACACCAAATGTCGGCTTCAGGTGCTCAAAAATGTTGATATGGTTATGTTTGTGGAACAGGGTATACGTGGAGGGATCAGTTGCTGCATGCATAGACTATCCGAAGCTAACAATCCCCAGATGACAAATTTTGATCCATCAAAGCCAGAATCTTATTTACTGTATCTTGATGTAAATAATTTATATGGTTGGGCCATGAGTCAATATTTGCCAATTGGGGGTTTTGAATGGTGTGATACGTCTATTGATGTGAGCACTGTTCCTGATGATAGCCCAGAAGGATATATTCTTCAGGTAGATCTGGAATATCCACAACATCTGCATGATCTACATAAAGATCTACCGGTGTGTCCGGAGCACAGCGTCCCTCCAGGTTCAAAGCTACCCAAATTACTATGCACACTCTCAGATAAAAAAGATTACATCATTCATTATCGGAATTTGAAAGCTGTTTTAGAATTGGGTTTGAGATTAACAAAAATTAAAAAAGTTTTGAAATTCAAACAATCCCCCTGGTTGAAGCCCTATATCGACCTTAATACTGAACTTCGTGCAAAGGCGACCACCAAATTTGGTAAAAACCAGTTCAAGTTTGCGAACAATGCTATTTTTGGTAAGACCATGGAGAATATTCGATTACATCGGGTAGTTCGTCTGGTTAATCAATATGAAGGTCGTTATGGGGCGAAAAACATGATCTCATCTCCAAGATTCCATAGTCGTACCGTGTTCGGAGAAGATTTGATGGCGATCGAACTCAAAAAGAATGAGCTCTTATTCAATAAACCTTTATACATAGGTATGGCGATTCTCGATATCTCAAAAGTCTGCATGCTTAACTTCCACTACAAATATATGTTGCCTAATAATCCCGATGGTTGTAAAATCATGTATATTGATACGGACTCATTCTTTTATGAGATTAAAGGTTCTAACCCATATGAATTAATAAAAAAAGATTGTTATACTCATTTTGACACTAGCGATTATCCTAAAGACAATGCTTTCAACATTCCGTTAGTGAATAAAAAGGTACCAGGTTTAATGAAAGATGAGGTGAATGGTAAAATTATCACTCATTTTGTCGGTTTGCGTGCTAAAATGTACTCTTTTAAGGTTCAAGGGGGGCAAACCGTCAAGAAATCAAAAGGTGCCAAAAATTGTGTTGTTAAAAACTGCTTAACTTTTGACGATTATGTGAGATGTCTCAAAGGAAATGAACAGCATGTTTTATCACAGAATACAATAAGATCCTTTGCACACGACATTTATTCGATTCAACAATCAAAAATAGTATTGAGCGCACAAGATGACAAACGCTACTTGATTTCTTCATCGTTTGACACCCTACCTTGGGGACATTATTCACTGCAAACAAACCCATCGCCACCACCACCACCACCACAAACTTAGAGAAGTGCAAATTTTTTTTTTTTTTTTTTCAGAATGGCCAATATCAATCAATTTAAACATCACCAGTTAGAACAAAAAGATAAACATCAACTTAGTAACTCGAATCTAACATCAGCCATAAAGGTTTTTTCTCTTCAAAAGTCTGCAATCAAAACAATAATTCAAAATACTGATTCAATATTCAAAGTGATGCGTCTGAATTTGCCTGAAATAATTACAATTGAAATATTGAAGAAATTTAGCGCATACAAGTGGAATCAAATCATCGCGGATGCCAGAACCTATGCAAAGAAAACAACTTCATTTGAGTATCCTCTCTTTTCTTCAAGATTTATCACGAGTCGTAAAGCTCAAAGCCATATTCTATGTAAACGAGACTGGAGTGATGAATATGATTCGGATGAATTATGTATATGGCGAAATTATTATCATATTAAAGAGTTTAATTTATTTTTGTGTAAGATTTGCTTTAAAATTTTTCTTAAAGAATTGAAAAGGAGAAGGTTTGATTCAAAACTGTTCAGCATTCGCGATCACTCCCATTTATACATTAGCAGCCACAATCTATATAACTTGTATAGAAATAGAAAATATTGGTGTAACGCAGATTTTGATGCTGTTCTTTTTGATATATACGATAAGAATACATGTTGTGATAGATTACATGATTCAGTGTCTAATACTGATGTAACTAATTTCAAAGCACATTCCAAAAGATTCATAGACTCTGCAGATGAAGATAGTGACATAGATTGTTAAAAATTGTTATTAATTTGAAAGATATGTAGAATCTGGAGATGCGTGATATAGGTGAATTTAATTGTAAAAAAAAATAAAATTTTGATGTAATGAAATTGTGAATAAACATGTTACGTTGAATTGTTTTTCATTTTTTATTTCTCATGTACTGATACAATATACAAGCACATCTACAAGAACCAAAAGATTCACAAATTCGACAAGCCAATCCATCCACTTGATCTTCACTTAGGTCTGCACCAATGCACTTGAGAGGGCAACAATATCTTGATCCTTCTATGATGTTGAAACTTCTTTCCTCGGTCATTTTGCTGCACATGTAAGTATCACTTTCCATGCAGATTATGGTTAGCCCACAACTGAGACATTTCACATGTTCTTTATCAAATAAAAATTTACCACTAGAGCACAAAGCATTTTTCAGATTTCCCAGACTATATAAAGTTGTCAAAAGTAAAAGTGTAGTAGATAAGTGAACTCCAATGAAAATGTATCTCACAATTAATTCATAGAGTGAACCTTCCATGGTGACCGACACTTGATAAATAAGCTATAAAAGTGTGTATGCACTTTATTCTGAACTCATTAATATGCTAACGTTTAGAGAGGGAGGAGGTCTTGTTGATACACTCATTAATAAGTTACCTATTGAACTGCATATTCCCGGTGGCTACAAATTCTGCGGACCTGGTACAAAGTTGGAAAAACGTCTAGAGGAGGGCGATAGAGGTATCAACCCGCTCGATGAGAGTTGTAGGGAACACGATATATTTTATTCACAGCAAAAAGATTTGGCGGAAAGACATAAAGCAGATAAAATTCTAGAGCATAAGGCTTGGCAACGTGTAAAATCAAGAAACGCTTCAGTTGGTGAAAAAACTGCAGCACTCATAGTTGCAGGTGTAATGAAAGCTAAACGCAAGCTAGGAATGGGTTTCAAAGAGAAAAAGACGTTCAAGAGAAGCTTAATAGTTCCCTTAACAAAGGCGTTGCGCACGTCACCTAAAAGTGATGATGATATAAAAAAGTCATCATTGATAGCATTAAAAGCAGCCCGAGCTGCTATCAAAAAAGCCGGGGGGGGAAGAACATCATAGTGCCTCGAATTATTCCATTCAAGTCAGGTGGCATATTGCCGTTGATGCCAATTCTTGCTGGTTTGAGCACTTTGGGCAGCTTACTTGGCGGCGGAAGTGCTGTTGTCAAGACCTTTATCGATGCCAAAAACGCAACAAAAAAGTTGGCTGAACATCAACGTCACAACAAGGCGATGGAAGCGATAGGACATGGTCTTTATGTGAAAAAATATAGGAAGGGTTATGGGCTCTTTGTTAAAAAACAAAAAAACTAATTGCGAAGCTACCCAATAGAGCATTATTTGACCATGAGTTGGTTGATTATGCGAAAAAATTTAAAATTCCAAACTTTCGAGGTGTATTCATGCGTGATGATTTATTAAGAAGACGTTCTAGGTTGAAGGAATGTGGTATCATCAACTTGGATTGTTCAGATGGACCTGGAACACATTGGGTAGCATACAGCAAAGAAGGAAACGATGCAGAGTATTTTGATTCTTTTGGAGATCTGAAACCTCCGAAAGAATTGGTTAAATATTTAGTTGGTTGTGATATAATCTACAACAGAAATGTATATCAGACATATAATACATCCAATTGTGGTAAATTATGTCTGCAATTTTTGTTGAGTAAAATTAATAAAGCATAAATAGTGTTATTTTGATAATAAATCATCAGTCATGTCGACAGTATTCACATTGAAAGGACGTAGTTCGACACTATCAGCAGATTTTGTGCCCCCAATCGAACTAGATCCCAATCATCAGTATGGTATTGCTTTAATTGGTTTTTATTCATACAATACAATACCAAACATTGAAGAAAAAACGTATTTATATTATTCAGAAACATCAGGGGAAAAAAAGCTCCAGATCCCTAGTGGAACATATGAAATTTCAGATATTGAAAATTATCTTGGAAAATACCTGATTGCAGAGAACGAGAGGAGCGAGAGAGATAAAATCTTTTACCTGAGACCAAACAATACAACGTTGAAGTGTGAAATTTTCCATCGGTCGATATCTTTCGATTTTACCAAAAGCATTGCACTAGGTAAGCTTTTAGGCTTTTCTCAAAAACATTTGGTAGCAGGAGTCGAACATCAGTCTGATTTGCCTGTGAATATAGTTCCAGTACGCTGTATTCATATAGATTGCAGTCTTGCTCACGGATCATTTTACAACAATAAAATTTGTCACACTATCTACGAGTTTTCAGTTGGTGTTGATCCAGGATACGCTATTGATATAACACCGCAACACTTGATTTATCTACCTGTGAATAGCAGCGGAACAATTGACAATATCACTTTGACAATACTAGATCAGGATTTCAACTTTGTGAATTTTCGAGGTGAAGAGATTATTGTTCGACTAGAACTGAGGAAATGGTCTTGATTTTCCCCCAATATCAACATAATAAATATGTAGTCCAGTCTAGGGAAAACGCATTAGTACAACAACACCGTTTGAAGAAGCAGCAGCAGCAGCAGCAGCAGCAGCAGCAGCAGCAGCAGCAGCAGCAGCAGCTTACGAGATTATCCCAGAGAAATAAAAGAATACTACAATCGCTCGGCTATGTTGTCAAACCACACGTTTGACATTTATCGATCGGTAGATAAAGATGATTCAATCGTTCGTGTAGAAAATCGAACATACCTTCCATTCATAAAATCATTCAACAATAATGATACGATTGAAATTGTTATTAACCGACCAGATGTATGGTTTCTAATGTATGAATCTGCACTTTTCATAAGGGGACAATTGAAAAAAACCTCAGGCGAAGGAACTCTGAAATTGGTGAATAATTATGGTGCTTTTCTGTTTGACTCGATAACCTACGAATTATGTGGCACTGAAGTTGAAACTGTTAAAGACCCTGGACTTGTATCACTAATAAGAGGATTTTTGTGCTATGAGAAAGGTGATAATAGTGAATTAAATGAAGCCGGATGGAATTTCCCTGATGAGCCATTGCAAAATGATGATGGTTCATTTGCAATACGTATACCCCTCAAACATTTGCTCAACATGTTTAATGATTATCCGAAAGCAATATGTGGTAAACAGCTCATTAGGTTAATCAGGGCTCGCAACGATAGCAATTCCATGATTATCACAGCCGGTACAGGAGAGCAGCCTGGAGTGACAAAAGGCGAAATAACGATAAGTGATATAGAGCTTAGAGTTAAACATGTGTATCCTAATGATGAGATCAAACTCAATCTACTCGCCATGATAAAAAGTGATAAACCCATTTTACTTCCCTTTCGGAAATGGGAAGTCCATCAGCTTCCAGCTCTTACTGTTGGAGCTACTCAAGAATTGTGGAGCATTAAAACGGGTACAGTTGTGGAATGTCCTCGTTATGTTATATGCTGCTTTCACTCAGATCGAAAAGACAACCCAACTAAAGATCCAAATTACTTTGAAAATATTGACATTTCAGATATACGTGTATTACTCAATGGTGAATATTATCCTCAAGAAAGGTTGCGACTGAATTTCAATCAAAATGACTATAGCGAAGCTCATTATAATTATTGTGAATTTACAAACACTTATACAGGTAGAACAGGCAATACTGCGGTCCTCGATTATGGTGAATACAAGACAAGATTTCTTTTTACAATTGATTGTTCCAAACGAGATGATAGTTATAAATTTTCCACCGTTGACGTTAAATTGGAGATTGAAGCGAGAAAAGGTTTTCCCGCCAACACCAGGGTGTACTGCATCATTGTTCACGACAACGTCATCGAGTACCACCCACTAAGCGAAATTATAAGAAAATTAACAAACTTTTGAGGATTCAGTTCAGCTGGAGCAGTCACCGTAACAAGATGAAATTGGCAGTAGTAGATTTTCAAGGTTTCACAATTAATGGTAGCTTTCAACCAAAAGAGCTATGTGTGAATAATGGGCATCAAATTGCGCATTTTTTAGTGAAACCTGAAGTAAAATTCTCATCTTTATCGATGCAAGATCGGAAGGTAGTAAGATGGTTGGAGAATAATTTACATGGAATAAAATATAATCTTGGTTGTGGCGTGGAACTCAGTGATGTTGGTGATATTCTTAGAAGATTACTCTCAGATGTTGATATAGTTTATGTAAAGGGTAGCCAAAAAAAGGAATATTTATTGAGGATTGGACTGTCGGTCAATGTTATCGATCTGAATCAGCTTAAACATTACAATTCACCACCTCCAAATCTAACGATGCAACGACCTTTGTGTATGTATCATGATGGAAATGTATCACGCATGTGCAGCATGACAAACTGCAGAGACATATTTAATTGGCTTTGGGATGCTATCCCTCATTAAATAACACAAACACACAAACACACACACACACACTTACGAAGAACAATGTTGAAAGAAGAATATGCAGAACTGCCCCTAAGCAAAGATGGAAACAACCACGATCAAAATATAATTATTCAATTTGAGAAGCTTTCCCTTCAACAATCTGAGGATCGACGAAATAACAATTCATCATCATCACCATGTATCTGGCAATCGTCAGTTTTTCATAATAAATCTAGATTTTCACATCTTTCAACATGTAAAAAGAAAAGAGCTATTTTGAATAGAATTTGAAATCAGTTTTTCTTTATATTTACCCACCACCTCCTAAAAATTATCAGTTCCATTCAAGATGCGAATTAAGCAACATAAAAAATCTTTACCTGTAGAAAATTTAGATATTTTTGAAGATCAACCAAAATTTAATAAAAATGGTGATTTATTTCCAGCCAATTGTAGATTTTTGATTGTAGGTCCAAGTGGTTGTGGAAAATCCAACGCACTTTTATCCTTACTTTTTCATCCTAATGGTCTTAAATTCGAAAATGTTTACATATTCTCGAAAAGTTTATATCAACCCAAATATCAGCTACTCGAAAAAGTGTTGAATGGCGTTCATGGTATAGGTTATCACAGTTTCAGAGAAAATGATGAAATCATAGATACTGTAGACGCTAAAGAAAATTCCATTTTCATATTTGACGATATATGTAACAGCAAGCAAGACAAAATCAGGTCCTACTACTCTATGGGCAGACATAAAAAAATTGATGTTGCTTTTCTATGTCAGACATATGTGTCAATAAATAAACATCTGATTCGAGACAATGCAAATATTATTGTTGTATTCAGAAGTGATGATGTGAATTTGCACCACATTTTCAACGAACACATATCCCCCGATATGAGTTATGAAAAATTTAAAGAAATTTGTTCCGTATGCTGGGGCGTCGATAATTATGGTTTTTTAATGATTGTTAAAGACTTCAACTTGAACAATGGTCGTTATCGACATGGTTTCGATAAATTCATAAGCATAAAGGAAAATTAATCAGTTTATAAGCATCATGTCGAGTGGCAAGTCAACACAACATCGCAAACTCAAACTTAGACGGCTCATCAATGATGTTAGAAGAAAATATTTAGCATTTAAATTGGGTCGTTCTGAAGCAGATGAATCGATTAATCGGATTATTTCACCCATTACAAATCGTCTAGATAAGATGACACAGCATTTGAAGCAGGAACCATTGTTAGCAATCAAACAACCAAAATCGTCCACAGTTATGAAAACTGTTGGAGTAATTGAAGAAAAAAATCCTTTGCGAATCCATAGTAAAGCATTCAAAAAAGAGCCAGACTCCTCGAATGCAACACCACCACCATCATTTGTGGAGGAAAATTATAATGAAAAATTTGACGATTCACATCATTCCAACAATCTCGAAGAATCTTTGAATGCATATCCCGAAAATGTGCAGCACTTTATTCGACAATCGTTAAATAAAGAGACGCAAATTGATTTCACATATGGTCCTAGATATGAACATCGAACATCAAGTTGGAGCTTGGGAGGTAGCTCACTAAATTTTGATTTACAAAGCGGCGATATTATTGTTGATGATAAATTTCATTTTCCCAATAGTGATGGTCTCATGAAATTGTTATTCATCAAGGAACCGAAAGGATTCACACGAGAAGACGAGGAAAATTATAAGCAGATATTAAATATCACCAACGTACATAGAAGGGAGTTCAATCCATCAAAACAGATCAAGTCAAATATTGGTTACAAATATAAATATATTATAAAGAAACTTGGTGGTGGAATGATGCGATACAACGATAAAGCGATAGAGTATAGATATTGGAACAACATTAATGAATTAGTTGATCGTTTGTGTTTATTGCATGCGTCAAAAGAAGCTGGTAATAACTCAAACGATAACGAAATCGAAGCAATCGTTGAGGAGTTGCGCGAAGCAGGAATTATATATTAAGTGCTGCTTATTGCACTGAAAATCATTTCACCTACAACAATGGACAAATTTGGTAGGGTATCGTTATCTCGTAGGATCCCCTCAGCGAAGCGGTCTGGTTTTCCCATGACCAGTGATGGTGATTATGACTTTACCGGACATAAATTGTGTAATGTTGATGAGCCTATAAGAAAATCTGACGCTGCCAACATGAATTATGTTGATTTAACGGCAAAAAGGATAATGGAAGACCTAGGTAAATTGGGTATTGTATTTTTTCAGTTTAAGGGTGTTATTGAAACGAAATGTACAAAACTTGGAGGTGAATTGGAAAACACTAATAATAACAATGTTGAAATGTACAAGAAACTTAATGAACAACTTGATTACGTCTCAAAGCAGATACACATAATTGAACAAAAACTGCTGCTGCTGCTGAAAGATCGATAGAAAAATAAACGAAATAAAAGCTTCAATCGAAACCCAGAATCGTAAGTTGAGTACTGAAAGTCACAAAGATGCTACCATCCAGAGAAATAGCGCAAGTAGTTAAGGAACTTCATCGACCTGCACGCAAAAATTTTCCTAGACGAAGAACTATCATCAAGGGGTTGGATGACATCTGGCAAATGGATTTAGGACAGCTTGATCGGCTCGCCACAAGCAATGATGGTTATAAATATTTTCTGGTCGTAATTGATTGCTTTTCGAAATTTGTATGGGTTAGACCGGTGAAAAGAAAAACAGGCGAAGAGGTGACTTTGGCTTTTCTCGATATCCTTGAACATAATGACGGTCGAAAGCCCATAAATTTACAGTCTGATCAAGGAAAGGAATTTTTCAACAGACAATTTCAAGAACTAGTTAGAAAACATAACATTAATCATTATAATACCTACAGTGATAAGAAAGCAGCAATAGTGGAACGAGTGATAAGAACATTGAAAGAGGCGCTTTTCAAGAAATTCAGTTTGAGAGGAACTTATCGGTGGATTGACATACTTCAAGACGTTGTGAATGTATATAATAATAAAATACATCGAACGATTGGAATGAAACCAAGTGATGTAAACAAGAAAAATGAGTGTGACATATATAAATTCGCATACAGTCACATAAAAATAGCGGCACCTCATAAATTTCAAACGGGTGATATTGTACGTATAAGTAAATTTAGACATGTTTTTACAAAAGGATATCTCCCACAATGGACTACCGAACTATTTAAAATCATAAAAGTTCAATTGACTAACCCCGTAAGTTACCTAATTGAAGATTTAACAGGCAGACCTATAAGTGGAGCTTTCTACCAAGAAGAATTGCAAAAGACAAAGCAGCCTGATGTTTATTTGGTTGAAAAAGTATTGCGCAGGCGTGCAGACAAGGTTTTGGTGCGATGGTTGGGAATGAGTAAAGAACATGATTCCTGGATTCAGTCAGAAAACAAACTTTGAACAACCATGCTATCGCCAATATATGAGTCAGCGCTAAGTGAAAATGAGTCAGCGCTAAGTGAAAATGAGGAAAATTTTGAAGTTACAAACGAAAAGCACTACCTGTTGAACGGCCAGTTCCACCTAGAAATTGAATGCGGATTAGGGTCTGCTTCTCTATACATCGATTGTGGTATAAGTCCAGCGAGACAATTCACACCTGCCGTCAAGCTGAGCTGTAATGACTGCGTGATATCCTTTGATGATTGGGAATGGGAGTCATTTATTGCAATAATCGAAAATGGTTATCAACAAGAATGTGGAGCTACAGTTGTACGATGTACTGGTGAATGTATGATTACTAGCGTCACAAAATGGGGAAACTGCATATATTTCAGTGAAGTTGACTTGAATAAGATATCTCAATTGAATAGACTGATAATTATCAGTCGTCTTGAAATGTTGAAAAATCTCCGAATGACTTTGTATTACTTTAAATTCGTAGACACCATCAAAGAATTGAACAAAAATAACAACGTTGAAGATTTCATAAATGCTTTCTGTAGAATTAATCCTTGTGTTCAGAGTTATGCAATTTTAGAATGTATGTACTTTTATAGGAATAAAGTATTGAACGATGTAGATAATTAACATTATGTAATAAAAAATCTCATCCTGAAATTATTTTAGTTAAACCACTCAAAGAATTGGAATATTTTTTTATAAGGAACTTGATATTTTGAGAACAAAAATCGAGAAAAACATGGAGCGAGTCCTTCTAAACACATATTCCTTCTCGAACAATCATGCGCCACTCTGGCTTTATAACACCAAACACCCTAAATTATCATTGCCTCTGTAGCCCTGGGGGGTAAACGACCCAACTCTCACGCAAACTTCCCGGGTTCATATCCCGCGTCCATCCAAAAACTTTTTCATACAGATCACTACAAAACTGTCATGGCGTCATCCGCTAGGTGGCACCACCACCAATGACGTCATCAGCATTTAATCTGACCCCGGCACCATTAAGGGAGGTCAAAGGTCAATTTTGAGCCAGAACGAACATAGCCCTAACTACTGTTGTTGATTGAGTATTGAATTAGTAATTTAATAATGAATAATTATTTAATTGAACAAAGAATTAGGTCGAAGACTTCGTTTTATTTATTGTAGTTTCACCAACAAATTTCTCAAAAAAAAACAATTTTACCAGATATCATCCCTCCAATGTTTGCAGAATCCTAGGTTTACCTTTGAAGCATTGTGGTCTCCGACAGAAACCATGTACTTTTTTAATTTTTCGCGCGGGTTGGTTTCATAAAGAAGATAAAAAATAGAAGATGCTTCAAAGGGTTAAAAAAACAATTAGTATTTGTATGCTCAGTTTACGATTGTTCCTTTGCAGACATGCCACCAAAAAAGTTATCAGGGACACAGAATAAAGCACTGCGTGCTCAAAAGACTGCTGCCTTAAAAGCCAATACTAGTGACATATCAAAGTTTTGCTACCACAAAAACCGTGTAGGTACTACCAAAGTATCCACAACTGGCAGTCCTTCTCATTCTGTATCTAGTTCTCCAGATAGTGAAGACGAGCGAAGAAAAAATATAGAATTTACATCTAGTCAAAACCTAGATAATGAAAAAAATGTTCAACAAAATCATGAACTGCAAACAATTTTTAAGATTGTTTTTAACAATCCAACAACGTGGACAGTAAATGAAAATACGATTGAGATGTATGCCGAGCATGGTCCAATTTGTTGCGATGACATTGACTATTACCCTTTGATGAACAACAGGCGATTTGAAAAACATTGATTCACAAACGCAAAAAAAATGGAGAAAAATTTTTCAGAAATTGGCTCATCTACTGCAAAGATTTAGACTCGCTTTTATGTTTTTCATGTAAACTTTTCAATGATGCGAATAAACATTTGGACTACTGGTTTCAATGATTGGAAACATTTGAATCCTTTGTTACCTCGTCACGAAAATTCCACCAGTCATAGAGAGAATTATATAAAGTTGAAAGCCTTTGAAAAAAATGAAAATTGGTGCTTTTATTGATGATGAGCTGACGAAAAAAATAGATGGAGACATATATTGAAAGTGATCATTGATGCTATTTTACACTGTATAAAAAATAATGATGCTCTGAGGGGAACATCTGAAATAATCGGGCATCCAAATTGTGGTAAATTTTTCAACACAATTAATTTAAAAAAATCTACGCCAATTTTGGGGCGCTGAAGAGAATCTTGCCACAGGCGCAGTAGTACCTAGATACGGCCCTGAGAACAACCTTTACAGGTTATACAAATTTATATTACAAATTTAACAGTTGCTAATAACAGGCCAGACATAATCCTAGTGAAGAAAAAAGAGAAGAGAGCAATACTTATAGACGTAGCCATCCCGAACAACAACAATCTACGTCAAAAATATGCTGAAAAAATATCGAAATATCGAGAGCTTGAACTTCAGATTAAAAGGCAGTGGGGAATGTCTAGTACCAGAAACATTCCCATTTTCATATCAACCAGAGGAATTATTCATAAGAGCCTCAAGTCCAACCTCAAGGAGCTAGATTTGGATGAAAACCTCTACAAAATAATGCAAAAAGCAGTACTACTCGGTACTGCTAGAACGGTAAGGAAGTTTGTAGGTCACGATGGACACCAGGAACAACCATGGAGGGAAATATCGCAAGACCGACTAGCAGGACATCAAGCGAGAAATCCTGGACCAAGCAACGAAGGACGACCAACCCAGGGCCCAGGAGAAGAAGAACACCGAAGACCTCAGAGCTCAATCCCCCTGATACTTGCTATCCGGGATGAGTGAATGTTCCTCTTAGTAGGGAGTGTGATAGCCGATCGCTAGGGGGTGTGAAAAATCACACCCTTTCTACGCTAATAGGCTCAAGTCGATAATAATAATAATAAATCGCCTTTATTGAGCATTTCCCAATTACAAATAAAAGTCACATCAGAGAATCAATGTGGATTACAAAAAGTAAGTTTGTTCCACAGAAAATTCAATTGAATAGCACAAGTAGTTTTTTCTCCCTTTTCCGAATATCTTATCAGATTCATGGAATTTTGAAATACAGTATGTTTTTTGGTTGAATCTCATTTATTAATTTTTTCTAGGTCAGACCTGACAACAATCAGTAACTATATCTGTATGGACTTTTTTGTTTTAGAGAACAAACGTACCAAATGTCATCAAAATATATAAAGCGTTTCGAAAGTTTTGGGCAATGAAAGAAATTGACACTGTTATTTTGCTAATGGAAAGAGTTTTAAATATAAGTATTTCCGACTAAACTCGGTATCTATCCTTAGCTTCCGCCTACTTTTCAATGATTAACCCTGTATAAATCGAAAACATTCTGATGATTGGTATTAACTGTGTTTTATTAAGTGTTGATCTTCTAGACGTGCCTATATGTATTTAAAAAGCTGTACCGAGGACTGTCCAAATCAATCTCATCAGAGATTGTGCAAACATGGATGTCTCCTTCAGCCTGATCTTCTCACTCTACACTTTCAATAACAGTGAAAATTATTTATATCCGTTGTTTTTCCTTATATATCTGAAGAGCTGAAGCTTTCATTGTTTAAAGTGAAGTACTTTGGTTCAAAAATTTTTCGATACAAAAGGACTGGAAATTCAGTTCAGTAGGTCATTTTTTTAAAGAAACGTGACTCCATTAAATCATTAAACCGGAATGGAAAAAATGAGACTGATTTTGGTACCACTCCTTCGTCCAATTTTTCCTCTTCTTAGTTTATAATTACATATCTATTTCTCGTTTATAATGACATATAAGAAAAGATCATTCCCCATTTTTCGATAATTCTTTTTAATCAGCCGATTAGTTTACTCGACGAAAACCACCGCTGAATTGATGTTTTCAACTTGGTTGACAACCGCTATTTTCACTTTCATTTGGTTTACAACCTAGTTGACAACATAGTCTTCAACTAAGTTGATCGTCTGTAGGCCGCTTTAACTCTCTCTAATAAGAAGTCGCAATGCGAATATCTACGTTGTAAGAAATAAAGTTGTCATCAGTAGCGTACTGTGACATGCTCAAGGATAAGTGGGGTCGAATTAATGATTTCCAGCTTTTCAATCACAAAGTATTTTCCACTTCTGGTTCAGTTTGTTGAGCTCAATCAATCTGCTTCTGGAAGCTGGGTACTGCTGCAAGATCCATTACTTTAAGTCGACCCACTTTTAAGTTTTAGGTAAGAATATTTTATTACTTTGATTTTACTTGTCCTTTTCAAACTATGTTGGGATAAAGTTCAGCTTTCAAAATACAGTCCACTCAAATTTTCTTTATAAATCCCCAACATATTTGTTCCTTGGGCCGGATTGCATCCAATTTCAATATCTTAATCTAAATCAAAATTTTCCATTTAAAATTTCCTTTTTTGCGGTCATCAAAACAGTTTTTTAAACTCATCCATGGCAACATTCACCATAGCTGAAAAGTAATCTTCCTCAGACTTCACATCTGTTTCAATTTAATCAATCAACTTTTAGGCCTCTTTTTTCTTTCGATTATTTACAATAATACCATCTAAAAGTGATACAGGCAATTCCTCATTTAATAAATTGGTCGATAAAAAGGCCAGTGTATTTTTTATTGTACCCGGGATATGGAAAAAAATAAAAGGTTACTATTCCTCACATATTTGTGAATAACAAACGTACCAGGTAATATTCGCCTTTTCTCAGGCGAAAGTTCAGAATGGCCAGAATTCTTTTAACTTTTTAATTCTCTGGTCCATGAAAATAAAAGTTTTGCGTCAATACAAAAATATCAGTTATTGAAATCTTATTTGAAGAATGAGTCCCTCGCAGTTATATCAGCACTGCTGTTATCCAATGAAAATTGGCATAATAAAAGCTTGAAGTCACGATATCAGAATCCAAGAATGTTAGCTACTATGTACTTTAATGAAATATTAAATTTCAAGGCTTATACAAAATAATTCGGAAACACATCTCAAAGAATTCTCAAAATGTCATCAAATTTCAGTTAACGCAGATTTATCAGATTTTCTTTTATTTTCACTAGCGTTACTTAACGTTGATAATTATACTAGAAAAGCGTTTGAAAGCCAATTGGGCTCTTCTGTTACTAAACAACTTGAAGCTCAGGATTTTTGCGAACAGAACTCTTCAAAAATCATGTGGTTCAAGTTCATATTATTCGGCTAAAAATAAAACAAAAAATGTTTTGCTTAATGGTTCTGCTGTTTCTTCTAGGGATCATTCTCACAGTGTCCATCTCGTTCAGTGAAGTCAACAAAATGTATTTATACACACTGTTTGTTTGTACATCTTATATTATATCTTATATCGGGCGACTCAAGGTGAGTGCAGGCCTATGTGATTATTATGGAAACTATTGATGGTAAAGATATCAAATTTAGTGGATCGAAATTTGCTCATGTGAGGTACATTTTTAAAATGATTACGCATTTGCAGTGTCGCCGGATGTACGACAATTCGACAACAACTTTGATATTTTAAATGGGACATCCGGTATTTCTATTTTTTCATCATACTCCGTAAAATATTAAATCTATTCACTCTTACTTTTTCATACCTATCTTTAACGGTTTTTGAGTTATTCATTATTTTTCGAAATTTTAGATGAAATTGGCGTGTTACGAAAATGACTCTAGTTCGCTCAATATTTGAGATTTAAGTCAGAAATTAAGTAACTCATTAGATATTTATCTGATCTATGTCACTGTATTTGAATTATATTTATCAGTGACACAGGATGGACCAAAAAAATTATTAGTTGACAAGTTGCAGAATCGTAAAAAATTCTGGTTTTTCAAATTAGAAACCTATTATATTTTTCAATTTTTGGAATCAATACAACACACTTTACAATTTTTCTATTAACATCCCTATACCTATCTCAACTATTCTGTTATTTGGCATACGATGATTTTATTGGTACATCCTGTAAAACTATAATTCGAAAGCAGTGACATAGATGAGATCAATATCTAATGTCTTGCTGAATTTCTGATTTAAATCTAAAATATTGAGCGAATAAGAGTCATTTTCGTTACACGCCAATTTGTTCTGAAATTTCAAAAAATAATTAATAATTCAAAAACCGTTAGGATTGGGTATGGAAAAGTAGGAGTGAATAGATTAAATAATTTATGAAGTATCATAAAAAATAGAAATACCGGATGTCATATTTAAAATAACAGAGTTGTTGCCAAATTGTCGTACATCCGGCAACACTAGAAATGTGAAATTATTTAAAAATGTACCTTACATGGCCAAATATCGATCCACAAAATTTGAAATCTTTACCATCATTAGTTTCCATAAAAATCTAAGCCACTCACCTTGCAACACCCGATATAAAAATGCATCAGAAAATGTATCACTTGCACTAGATTTCGTGGTGCTACTTATCAGCCTTCAATGGCTCCTCTACCTCTACAGATAGTGAATATTGCCCGTCCTTTCAGTAAGTTAGGTGTGGCTGTTGCTGGGCCATTTTCCTATCGGTCAAATATCTCACGTAAGCCAACTTTGTTGAAAGCATATCTTGCCTTAGTTGTATGCTTTTCAACTGAAGCAGTTTATGTAGAACTCGTTTCATCTCTCAATGTAGAGCCTGTTTCATCAACCTTGGATAGATTCATGGCAAGGAGAGCTTTACCTCAAGAGATTTGGTCCGAAAACGGTAAAAATTTCTCGCTATATTTCTGAAGATATTTTCGAAAAATAATGAATGTCGATTCAAGTAATGCTCCCATATGCACACGATAGCGCTAACAAAATTTGTGCCACTCAACCTTTTAGATAATTAGGTATACATATATTCAATTTCACTGTTTACATTGTTTCTTCTTTTAATGTGGTTGGTCTGTAAAATTAGGTAAATTTTCTGTGAGCGGTCATGTTCAAGCCAAGTAAAAGTTTTTTTTCAGTTTAAATTTCTGAATATTTTACAATTTTTCATTCTTCAGATTTCAAATGCATTTGAACTCAATAATTAAACCGTTTGTTTACAATAGGTAAAATTTTCAATACTTATTGATTTATCGCCATGTTAAAACAGCTGTGATCTCTGCCACTTCTGTTCTAATTTCCATAATTAGTATCATTCTTTACGTTTCACACGTTTCCACTCTGATTCCTTATAATTATTCTCGTAAATTTCTTACACAAATTTCGGAAAATATCGCATTTTCAACGCGGTGTTCGCTAAGAACGAGTATGTGTGTATCAGAATTACAGTGTTTACGTTCAATAGACATTATTCAAAAGACTCCGTTGTGAGAAATAAAGTTGTCACCAGTGGCGTACTCGTTGACATTCTCAAGGATAAGTGGGTCGAATTAATAATTTCCAGCTTTTCAATCTCAAAGTATTTTCCACTTCTGGTTCAGTTTGTTGAGCTCAGTCAATCTGCCTCTGGAAGCTGAGGACTGCTTCAAAATCCATTACTTTAAGTCGACCCACTTTTAGGTAAGAACATTTTATTACTTTGATTTCACTTGTCCTTTTCATACTGTGTTGGGGTAAGACTTTCAAAATACAGTCAACTTAAATTTTCTTCATAAATCCCCAGCAGAAGCAATATGTCAGATCATAAAATATAGCTTCATAGAGTGCCTCATTTCATTCAGCTTTCTGTGGATGCTCTGGATTACTTCATTGTAGGTTGTACGTTAAAGAGACGTGCTCCGAACTATGAGTTTGATCATTTTTTATTTTATTTAGGTGTATTTATTAACATTTTCTTCTTTCATATTTCACTTGCGTATTCCGCATTTAACCTATTCGTATTAATTATTCTTTTTTAGGAACAGGTGTTGACCTACCAAGTATTGAACTTTCTTTATCTGCACTTTGAATTTATGGATTTGAAGGCAACGATGTGGCCATTAACTGAAGCTGGACCTAAAGTTTTTCAAGAAATTCAGGATGACATACGTTTCCTTCGCCTTTCGAGAATTTTATCAATACCTTTGATGTTGTTAGTGAATTTCGCTATTCCATTATCTGGAGATATAAGGGAATTATTCTGCATATTTTACCTTATCGACGATTTTCAGCAAAAGTTTTATTATCCGTTCGTCAGATTAAGCATTTTCATCCTCAAATGTTATTATGGTTTCACTATCTCCAACCCATGTTTCATGCTATTTACGACAGTTGGTGATTCTTCTTACAGTTTGATGATTGTTACGGAGAAAATAAGGTCCATTGAAAAAATATTTGGTGTTGGCGATGAATTGTACGATGATGAATCATATCAAGAATTCGTGAAAAGACTATTGATAAGAGCTATTCAAGAACATCTCACAATTAAACGGTAAATGAATATTTTTATTTATTCTCGAAAGAATATATTTATGGAAAAATTATTCTATTTTATTTCTTTATAGTAATTCAATTAACTAGTTAATCCCAACATTTTTTCATCGACCACATAATGAATTGAGTTTGAATTCTTGATTGAAATACATTCTTATTTTGCATAAGAATAAATTTGACATAATATGTATTTTCTGTTTCTATGTTCCAGTAGAGTTGTACATTACTCGTATTGCTTCTGAACACTTTCTGTTATTATTATTAAAATAGCACAAATTGGACATTAAAATGGGTCATTATGGTTCCATTTCGTACAGGTTAAACCGACCTTTTATTTTGAGGTCTACGGAAAAAAATTAAGTATCTGAATATGATGCCCACTCGATGTTTCAGCACATACTGAAGTGCTCAATAGCAATATGAACATATAAGGTCATCTGAAATTCGAATTTCGATTTTTTGCAACATATATCTTTGTTTCTAATTTTATTTATCAGATGAAGAAAAAGTTTAACTGTTCAGGATTTTCTCAAGAAAAAAATTTTTTTTACTCTAAAAAGTTTCAATTTGTAGAAAAGAGCAATATTTTATGACGCTAAAATCATAAAGAGGGGTAAATGCTGGTATTTCTCATATATTTATTATCAGAACGAATAGCGAACTTTTCTCAGTTCGAATGGAAACAAATATTACTGTCATAGTGGATGCCTGAATACATAAACTAAAGGGACCTGAGAATTTGGTAGAGGAGAGAGATCAATTAAGTTGAAATTTCGGTTGAAGAAAGCGGTGATGATGGCGAAAAAAAGAAATATCTGTTTCATATTTTTTGAGCGCTCATTCTACTTAAACGAGTGTTATATCGTTTTGCCCAAATGTCTGCAATTTTCAATTTTTTAGTCGAAAATAGTCTCAAACGATAGGGTTAGACCACCTGATGACGAATTCGTGGTCGAATTAATTTCTTTGCGTGGGACCGCCCGTCCGGTTAGCACAATAACAATCGAAGGGATTGTCCTAGTGACTCGAAATTTTCAGGATGAGTTCGGGTCCCAAATGCCTCGGTGCAGTTCATGTTCCAGCCAAATCGTACAGGGTGTTCCGTAAATTATGGCCATTCAAAATTTTTGTTTCCCGATATCTCAGACAAAACGAAACCAATCGAAATGAAAAGTACGGCCAAATGCAAAACTTTGGGGCCCTAGTATGAACAGAAAATCCAATTAAAATATAAGAAAAAAATCATATTTCCATGAAAGACATCCCATTCGAGCGAAATTTATTTCGTGAGTGGAGATTTATATGCTGAATATTCATCCAAAATTTCGTGGCCATAGTATTAACAAAACTACAGAAAATTCAATTGGAATATTGAAAAGATGAATCTTTATACATATTTCCATAACAGGGTATCCGATTCCCATGAAATTTCTTCTGAGAATAAAAATTGATATACTAATATACTGTATCTTTTTGCGAAATTTCAAGAGGAACGCATCATCACCATATAATAATATTTTTTCAATTTACGTTTTTCACATACATATTTCTTTTCCAGAATATAATTCCGATTGCGCTGAGATTCTGCATTTATACATTTGGTATCCATCGCAATTCTCATACAAAATTTCGATGTAATAGTCTTATTGCTCCACCAATGAAAGCGCTCAAGAGCTCCTGCTCAGGGCTTTTCTTAATCTTTTTATTTCTTCAGTATACGTATGAGGACATTCATCCAAATTGAGTGCTTTCCTCATCTATATAATAATACAAACTCGCTATATTCGAACATGTCACATAAATTCTGAAACACCAAATTTGTTAAACATCTGGTCGAAAGTGCACCTACTACGACCGCAGGTTTCAATTGCTTTTCCTGTTTTATTGTATGGAATTCATGTAGCATTTAATTGAATTAATGCAACTAGAGAACATACATTTCGTATATAGGTTAAACCGCAGCTTTGAAAATATCGACTATGCCATTCCTACAAAGAAGATTTGAAGCCCTCAAACATAAGGTATCATTCGAAATCCGTCTCCATTTAAAATTACTGGTGTCATAGCTCCCTGTGCTGGAATTGAACTTTCCTGCCGTAAGGTAGAGTACATAAGCACGATAACTTCCGTAAGGAACGACTTTGTTTTTTTGGTACTGATCTACGTCAAGGCTTTGGTCAATTTTTTAACCTTCAAACGAATTTCATTCAACTCATATAATTTTATAATGAAATTATAGCATTGAAAAAATGGTTCGATATTTTCTTCAGTTACAGTGCAATGAATATCCAACTTATAGAGACGAACATGGTGGGAGTTTTTGGTGCAGGAGTGTTACTATGTGGACTCATGTGTTACAATATTGATTCTGTGAGTGTAAAAATATAACTTTCAATCAACTCATTTTCAAAAACTTTTTAATGAAATATTATGCTCACTCCTTCTTAAATCGTAACTCCCATATTTGCCCCCCCTTGGATTCTCAAGAAATAATGAAAAGTTGATAGGTTCTCTTTGTTTTTTGTAGGATAAAACAAAATAGGAAAAACGAGGAGAAATTCGAATTTATAGTTTATTCATTTTTGATCAAATATAGTCTTTTTACAACTAAGTCCGAATTCAATAGTCCATATTATCACCTCTTCTTTCAATCAACTGCCAAAAACATCAAGGCATCCCACAAATCAAGTTAATGAAATATTCACACAAGAACAGAACAAAATTTCTATTTTTCAGGAAGGGCTTAAGTCAATACTTGAAAAGTTGAAACTGGGTTTTGGCGATTAAATATTGTCCTTCCTGAGAAATTCCGTACGTGCTCAATCGGATCCGTGTCTGGTGAGTTTGATTCATTCATTCATTCATTTTCTTTTATCCATGTCCTTGGCATCTAAGGCCATCTAGACAGTGAACATATAACATATCAATACTTAGCACTCATTCCCATACTAATCATACTTTATCAGGACAATTTTCATAGAAAGACAAACTAGTTCTATGTCCAGATGCTTGTCGAGCTACACTCAAAGATTTGTTTGCTTCAAATTCGAGGAGTGCAGCACTATTTTTGTGGTACTGATTGGAACAACCCGTCTCTAGGCATTTAGAAAATAACTTCGAAGTGCTGTTACAGATACCGTTCGATTCCTTAGTATAAAATTTGCAATACAATGGTCTTTCCTTGCAGATCTTACTCTGGATCAAACAGACACCGGTATCCAGAGAACACTGCCGGTTCCCAGGAAAAAAGCGACTATGCTCCCTACTGAAGTACGTGAAATGTGGAATCTATACATACTCGTTCGACAATATTTCTTGACGTAGGTCTACTATTCTAGGGATATATAGGTATTCTCCCGAACAAGAAACATTTTTGGCTGGTTTATTGTTTTCATTTGAGTGAAGATTTCTCACAAAAAATGTCTCATGATTCATTTAACAAGTTGAGAATTCATAAGGGGGGCTAGACTAATGACTATATGTGTATACAGTATTTATTATTATATTATTTTAACACATAATTGAACATACAATTTTTCATATATTCCAGAGTAGCCTGGACTTCGTTGCCAAGATGAGATATGGAATTATTACATTAGCAATCGTAACATTCACGTACTTATTCGCACGTGTGGGCCAACGTTTGAAGGACGAGGTGAGCTAACTATTCACATGTTGAAAAAAGGGGTTCTTTCTTGCTACTGCGAACTTTACATTATTCTTTTCGGAATTATGTTCGAATTTGATATGTCTAGAACTTGGCAACTTCAAATAAATTGATGATTTCGACAATTATTGATTCCGAAAATATGTATCATTTTACTTTCTCCTCTTCATAGCCTAGGTAAATTAGTGCGCTAGCCCCTAAAAATTGCTCAACAGCTGAAAATGATTTTAATCCTTTTTGGGGGTCTTGAATAATCAAACGAAGATGATCTAGATACAGAGAAAGGATCAGCCAAAGGAGACAGCAGGATAGAGAAGAAGAGTTCGGTGGACAAGCCGGACATCATATTGTGAATTAATGCAACTAAATATCCATCATTGGAAGTAATATCCATTCCTGATAATGGGGATCTACTGAGACGAGGTACTGGCGCAAAAGAAGAAGACGGAAGCAGCCATATCAACTCCCCTTATTGTTAGTCAATAAAATTCAAATTATTTATAATTAATACATACCTTGATATTATGAACAAATCTCTCAATTTGTTCTCCCTGTTTTTTTTCTGTGATCATTAGTGATTGATGGTAATATTGTAATCAGAGCTCGATATAATAATTTGTTGATTTTAAACTGTTATACAAGTTAACTAAATCAATATTACTGGAAAAAAAGATGAATTTTGGGTCCAGAGGACGTTTCGTGCGTCGGCGTTGCGATGCCTTAGCGGAAATTGGTCGCTTTTTACTTGTGTTGGAAATTCATATCTCAACACCGGAGTGAGCAAACTTCAAGAAGGGTCCAATTCACAATTAAATTTTCTAATCGATTAGTGTTCTGACATTTTTCAATAAGTACAGTTCTGTTAACTTTTGAGTTAAGTTTGTGAAAATTGACCATTTTTGATGAGCAATTGTGGCTTCAAACGCAATTCTTCGTAAAATTTAATGCTCTTGAATGAAGAAGAGAACAAAATTTTTCGAAAGATGCGTACTTTTTGGGATATAAGCAAAATAATGAAAAAAGTGCGAAAATTTCGCAGTTTTTAGGCTCTCATGAAGCATAACCTAGAAACCGTCGCAAATTCTTCTATTCTCAGTATCCCATACATTCTCTGACATTGACAGAAAAAAGTACCATGTTGTGAATTTGAATTTTTCATAATAGTCTATCCAAAACCATCCAAGACATTACTAGTTTGAGTGAATTGAAATGAATGCTTACTGGATTCTAAAGTCTAGATAGTTATTTCAATATTGGTTTTTTATGACTATTCTTCATTTCTTTTTTGTAATTGTGTAATTATGAAAGTGAAAGTTCAATAAGATCTCTCGGTCGAAGGATTAGTGATATACCTATATATTATCCAAGCTATCGGTAATGTTTATTACCTTTCTCAAGGATCTACAAATAAATATTCATGTTATAAAGGACCGAAGAGACAAAATTTTCATACGTACATATAATGTGATTTTTATCCTAGCAGTAACAAAATTTTTCGTAATCTCACTCTCACTGAGATAGAAGTTGCCTCTAATACATAATATACATGTATGTAACTTTCACTTCACTAAAAATTACGGTCGATAACTAATTTTTATATTTGTATGATCATGTTTAAGTTATATATAATTATGAAATATATATTATAATGAGTCTATGTATAATATTAATATTGTTTTTTTCAGAGTATATACCTATATATTATCCAAGCTATCTATTTATTCATTTATTTATTTATTTATTTTTATTTATTCATTTATTCACTATGAAATACACACGAATGATTTTCACATCCAAAAAGGTATTCACTAAATATCAAACAAAAGTGCATACATGAAAATACATTACAAATTCCCCATGGACACAAAGAATAACAATCAAAAAACAATAACTAGTTACTGATGAGGAAAAAAAATTGTATGTGCAAGTTATTTATGAAAATACAAAAAAAATACAAAAAATAAAAGTGGAAGTTAAAGATCTTCGAAATATTTTTCCAACATTTTTTGCTTAAGAGTTCTCGAACTGTCGAAGAATATGTCACAGACTTCACCAAACAATAAAGTTCCTTCTGCATTCGATGTAAGGGTGAGTTTTAGCCAGCAACAGTATTTCTCCTATTGAGGAAAAAGATGTTGTATATTCTCAGTGATACAGTTGGCGCATAAAAAGAAATACTGTCAAGGAGGAATGCCGACTCCAAAGAGCCATTCAACAGCTTTTGGAGCATCAAGACATCATTCAAAGCCCTGCGATACTCCAAACTGACGACGTTAAAATGCCTGAGCCTAATTGAATTATTCTCGGGTTCACCTTTTTGAGTCACGAGACCAAACCTGTAGCCAAGAAACCGTAAGAACTTTTTCTGAACGTTTTCTAGTCTCAACTTATGAACACCATAATGTGGACTCCATACAGAAGTGGCAAAATTGAGTCTATTGAATATAAATGCGTAATAGTCCTTGCATTGTCTGGTAATGTATACGAGCATTTTATTACTATTGTTGACTACAGATTCATATTATCCAAAAGTTCCAATTTGATTTTAATCGAAAATAATAAATTATTGAATGAGAAAGTTCAAAGTCTTGAATTTCGTTTGAAAAACGATAAACAAGAACTGAAAAAACCTCTGACATTGGGAAATCAAGATAAGGACCGGGTCTCGTATATTGCGCCTGGAGAAGTTTCTTTCAGTACTGTAGTTAATAGGAATTCCCAGAATGCGCAAGATCAACAACCGCAAATGTCTTCTGCTGCGTCATCATCTAGAACTGACAAGGTAAATATAAACAATACGGAACAGCATGTAAACAATAGTAATGAGGATGGTTGGACAACTATCAGAAGAGGAAGGGAGAAAAAATCTAACAATATGAAAGATCGCAATAAAATCTATGGGACTAAGAATATGAATGAAGATAATCCAATCCAGGGTGCCCTTCGAAGAAAATGGATTTATGTTGGAAAAATTGCCGGTAATCATGTTTCTGAAGAAGAAATAAAAATGTTCCTTAAAGATATTACTGAAAGTAAACAAATTATAGTGAAGAAATTGAATACTGTGGGTCAAAATTCGGCCTTCAGTATAGGAGTTTCGTGTGAAAAAGCATATGAAGAAATTTTTGATGATTCTTTGTGGCCTAAGGGTATAATTGTGAGGGACTTTGCTTTTGATAGACAATTTTTTCGTAAAAACAGGGATAACCTCAAATAACGACAAACATCGCAGCCGTACCATTGATATAATTCACCAGAATGTGCGATCTTTAGGAAATAGTGTCGATAGAATTGAATACTTAACAACAAGTCACCAGAATTGTGCTATATTGTGCATAACAGAACACTGGAAATCGGTAGAGGAGTTGATTCAGTTGGGATTGAGGGATTTCAAATTGAGTGCTTGTTTTTGTCGGGAGTCTAAAAAACATGGGGGTTCGGCGATTTACATTCGTGATGGTGTTGCAAGAGAAATCAACTTCATTAGTGATATATCGGTGCCGGGGGAGTTTGAAGGTTGTGCAGTGGAATATGTTGTGGAAAAGTCGAAGATGATTGTTATATCTATCTACAGACCACCCAGCGGAAATATTGAGGTATTTTTTGATAAACTTGAATATATTTTGTGTCACAAGATTGTTGAAAACAATAACATTTTTGTAGCTGGTGATTTTAACATTGAAATGAAAGATGAAAATAATGTTAGAACAAGGTTGTTCGCATTGATGAATCATTTTTCCTTAAGAGCTCAAATTAATGATTATACAAGAATTACAGCACATTCAAAAAGTTGTCTAGATAATATATTCACAAATATGAGTGATATTTTGTCGTCTGAGATACTTGAATATCATATATCTGACCATAAAGCTCAGAAAGTCTGTTTTCAACTAGATCATAGTGTCAAGGTTGAGCTTGTCAGGAGGAGATTCTTCAGTGTGGATAATGAAAAACTTTTTATTGAAAAGCTTGAACAACAAAATTGGGAAGAAGTTTTGACAGTTGAAAAATCTGATGTTAATTTACAATGGCAAGTTTTCATTAACAATTTTATAAATATTTTCAATGAATGTTTTCCAATAACTCCAGTGCACAAAAATAGAAAACAGAGCGGTTTATTGAGGAATGTTGAAATTGATAAAACTAAACAAAAATTAGATTCCATGCTTGTGTTGTCGGATTTCAATCCTGCTTGTAAATCAGAGTACGATAGATTGAAAATAGTATATAATACTTTATTAAAAAAAGAGAAAACTAGACATTATGAAGATAAGATTAATAAATCAGATTGTAAAATGAAAGCTATGTGGTCAATTTGCAAAGATATTACTGGAAGAAATACAAGTCATAATAATGTATTCCATGAGAATCCATTAAAATTTGTGAATGAATTCAATCAATACCTTGTTGATGTTGTGCAATGTTTAACAAAAACTCAGAACAAAAAGACCTTTCAATGCATTACTCCAGAATGTGACAAATCTTTATTTCTCAAGCCAGTGAGTTCAACTGAGTTAATTGAATTGTCTAAACATTTGAAGAATAAATATTGTTATGGTTACGATGGAATACCCTTAAAATTGATGAAGACCTCTATAGGGACAATATCAGATGTGCTTTGTTACATAATTAATAATTCCATGAAGTACTCTATTTATCCAGATCAGTTGAAATTTGCTTTGATAAAACCATTGCTCAAGAAAGGTGATCCACTTGACCTGAGTAATTATAGACCAATTAGTTTATTACCTGTATTCTCCAAGATTTTTGAATTAGTTATGATCACCAGACTAATAAGTTTCATGAATGAGAATAATTTATTCTCGAAATTTCAACATGGATATTTAAAGGGCAGATCTACCAACACTGCTATTTTTCAGTTTGTAAATGCTGTTTTGCATTGCTTGGAGAATAAGAATTTTGCATTGGGTATTTTTCTTGACTTAAGCAAAGCTTTTGATTGCGTTGTTCATGAGCTTCTTCTTCGGAAGTTGGATAAATGTGGAATAAGGGGAAAAGCAAATGATTGGATACGATCCTTTTTATCAAATAGGAAGCAGCAGGTTATTCTTGATGGTGATGTAGAATCGGATATTCTAGATGTGGTATTTGGAGTGGGTCAGGGTACTATAGCTGGTCCAATTTTGTTTTTATTTTATATTAATGATCTACCAGAGGCAATAGAGGAATACCTAGAGGCAAATTATGTTGATGACATAAATGTTTTAATTGAAGGGAGTGATTTAGAGGAGATTGTCTACAAAACAAAGGATGCATTCTGTAAGGTGAAAGATTGGTGTGATATGAACAAATTAGTGATTAATGACGAAAAAACCAATCTGGTACTCTTTCGTCCTAAACAAGTTCTGAATACATCGCTAGATTGTATTATTCTGGATAGCAACAGTGTTACACTTTCATCAGACACCAAATTCTTGGGTGTTCATATTGATGAATTCCTTAATTGGGAAGTTCATATTGATAAGGTCTGTCTCAAATTATCCAGTGTTGGCTATGGAATCAAGATTCTAGCTAGTCAACTGGATGTGAGTATTGTGAAAATAATATATCATGCTAATTTTGAATCAGTCATGAGGTATGGAATTGTTTTTTGGGGTCGTAATTATAATGTTAATTCTGTATTTGTCATTCAAAAAAGAACTTTAAGATGTATGTATAGATTAAATTTTAGGGAATCTTGTAGAGGAAAGTTTCGTCAAAACAATTTATTTACCATTTATGGTTTATATATTTATGAATGTTTGATTTTTGTTTTCAATAATAAAGAAATTTTTAAATTCAATAGAGAACGTAGTTATAACACAAGAAATCTAGATCTTCTTTTTCCTCAACATAGATTAACCATGACGGAGAGGGGTCCATACTATATGTGCACAAAACTATTCAATAAGCTTCCTGACTGTATAAAGAGATGTAATTATGTAGGCACTTTTAAGAACTCAATAAGGAAAATGCTGGTTCGATTGGAACCGTATAACCTCGATGAATATTTTGATTGCAATTGTCTGTCGTAGGATATATATTTTTTTTTCTGTATTTTGACGTCATTTCATTTCTTATGTAACAACTTTGTAAGATCTGAAATAAAGAAGATTTATCTATCTATCTATCTATCTATCTATCTATCTATCATATTGTTGATGAAAGGAAAGTTTAGAGTCTAAAACTATTCCTAAATCTCTTATTTCGTTAGTCCTATAGAGAGTTGTATTATCTATGGAATAATCAAAAAGGATAGGGTGTCTATTTCTTGTGAAAGAAACCACTGACCATTTAGAGATGTTGAGAACTAGGCCTTTTTTCTGCAGTATTCACATAGTTTATTCAGTTCATTTTGCATAACTAGACAATCATATAGAGTGCGGATAACCAGGAATATCTTCAGATCACCTGCTAATAAAAGAATCTTGCATTTATGGAAACATTTCTTGATCCTATTGATAAAAATCAAAAAGAGCAAGGGACCCAAATGAGAGCCCTGAGGCACTCCAGATGTGGCATTGAAGCGACGAGAACGGAAACCGTGAACCATCACATACTGAGTTCTATCTTCCAAGTATGATCTGAACCATCGCAACATGACACCGTGAACACTGACCCCAGCAAGCTCAGACAAAAGACCAGACAAGTCAACCTTGTCGAAAGTCTTGCTGAAATCGGTATACACGGCATCAACCTGCCGCCGCTCATCGAGTCTTTTGGTTAGATACTCAACATAACTTAACAGGTTAGTCTCAACTGATCTACCCCTAAAAAAACCGCATTGTTCAGGAATAATCTGTCTCTTTACTAAGTGAAAAAGGTGGGGGTAAACCTAGGATTCGAAAATCTTCTCGAATACACACAACTTACTTATTGGTCTATAGTTTCGAATTGAACCCCTGTCACCACCCTTGTAAATGGGAATTATAGAGGGTATTTTCCAATAGTTTGAAAAAACACCAGAGGCAAGATATTTATTGAAAATTATAGTGAGAGGCAGTTTAAGAGATGCGCAGCATTCCTTAATGAAAAATGGCGGAATCGTATCAGGGCCAGGGCCCTTATCAACCTTGAGAGCAAGGGCGTAGCCAGGAATTAATTTCGGGGGGGGTTTTGACATTTTGGCAATTGACTTTGTAGGTGCCGGGAATTGTGAAGGTCGCTTTCTGTAGCAAGTATTTGTTGTTTCCTACTTCGGAAACAATATTCAACATAGATATTCCTGGTTAGGTTAGGTAAACCTATTTTTCAAATATCCTTCAGAATTTAATTTTTATTCACTCAAACAAAAACTTAAAAAACAATATTTATTTCCCAAACAATACTTACAGGATGAATTAATATGAAATTAGTGTGGATGTGTGCTTTCATTGAAACTAAATAGAGTTTTTTAATGTTTTACTCCAAAATAGTGACAACAACATATGAATAGGTATTAAAAATGAAACAGTGAGAAAACACAAACAAAATTTTTTATGGTGAATTCCTTCAGTTAAAGTCTATCCCTCTGTTTTTTTAGCGAATTGGTCAACCACTTTATTTTCATCAATTTTCACACTATAATGAATATTCATAAGCGCCAACCCATTCAATCTAGTTTCGCTAGAAGAATTTCGCAGGTAATTTTTAATTCTCCTCAAGCTGGAAAAACTTCTTTCTGGAGTAGCAGTAGATACTGGAATCGTAGCTAAAATTTGTAGTAGGATGTAGATGTTCAGATACATATTCGAATTGCACTCATCTAAGCATTCTAATGCCGATTTTGAAATGGAGTTCATTGAAATTTTCCATATTTCAAATTCTGCTTTAATTACGTTTTTATTTTTTCTGGGAGTAGTAAAGAATACATCGATAATACGTCTTCCAATTCATATTCTATGTTAGAATTCTGGGGTAGCAGACCAGATGAGGCTGATATTAATTTTCGGTGTTTAGAAAATCTATCCGTTAATTGTTGGATAGTATGTTCTAGAAATGGAATGAAACTTTAATATCATCCATATTGCTGATATAAATTGATAATTTTAACTAGATTTTCGGAGATAAGTTGGTTTAAGTGCATAATGAAAGATTAGTTTTGCAACAAAATATAACTCTGAAACATTTCGGGGGGGGGTTTGAACCCCCAAAACCCCCCCCCCCTGGCTACGCCCTTGCTTGAGAGATTGAAGAGCACATTCCACTTCTTGTTCTGTGAACTGAATGCTATTCAGAAGGTATTGACTGTTCTCACCAACTCCATTATCACTGCTCAATAGATCCTGCTTCTTGTTATAAACACTTTTAAAAAGTTGGCGAAAAGCTCACCGATACCCTCACCATTATCCGCAGTAACGTCATCAAGAAACATCCTTTTCGGAAGTTCACGATTATTGTTTTTGGTGGATAAAAAGCTGAACAGTTTTTTAGGGTTCTTTTTTATTTCATCCTGCATTGTGCGGGAATAACGATAGTAATCGGCCTTTATGAGTTTTTTCAACTCAAAACGTAATCTTTTGAATTCAAGAAAATCGCCCATATTTCAGTATTGTTTCCACCTGGAATGGTACTTATTTTTTCGTTTAATGAGTTGTACTGTAATATTAGAGAAATAGTTAGGAAAATTCTTATTTTTAATTTTGAAAGGAACACATTGGTCTATAACCTCATTCAAAACTTTATAAAAAACATCCAAGTTTTTATTAACATCCTCATCATTCAATAATTCTGTTCACGGAATACTACCGAATGTATCATTAAATCATCATATGAAGTCACTCTGAAGTCATAATAACCTCGTTTAACAACCTTCAAAAATCTAGAGCACTTGATGCCAAAAAAATTCCAGTGCCGGATGATGGAGGTCCTCAGGGACAAGAGGATCGGTACAGTGACTCAAGTTATCTATTCTTCGACAGTTCGACAAAACTAAATCAAGAATTCTTTCATTTCTGTTGCTTATAAAATTAAACTGTATTAATTCAGAGAATGACAAAGAGTCAACCAGGTCTATGAAACGATTTTCAACATTATATGGACATAAAAAAATATTCGAGTCATCCCACGACCAACATATGCCGGGGCAATTAAAATCACCGAGCATAAGTACACTATGGTTATCTAATTTTTGTTTCAAATTATTTACCAAGTTGTCGGAAAACATTCTTACAGAATTAACATCACCTGGCGGAATATAAATGCAACACATGAAGATTTATCTCTAGTTGAATCCACACATCTTCAGCGTCACTTTGAAACTCGCTAAGCAGGGTCGGGTTGAGATCACTCCTCGCCGCAATTAATACACCTCCACTCTTTTCAGAACTTACCGATGATGATATGTCACGACGAAACACTCTATACACGTTAGTGTCCACCAACTCGGAATCCAAAACACATTCATTCAACCATGATTCAGTGATGAAAATCACGTCATAGTTTGAAGCCAAAACACTTGTCTTAAAGTCATGCAATTTGGTCCGCAGACCTCTGACGTTCTGATAGTAAACTGAGAGAGCCATGACATGAGCACAAAATTACTAAAATTAGCCGACTAAAAAGCGTACGGGATAGGAGTGAGCAAAGAATTTATAACTTTTTCAGGTCTTCCGGCCCGTTAATCTGGATTATCTTGGTATTATCGTCTTTACGGACCAGAATGTTACCGTTCTGGATCCACACAAATTCGTACTGTTTTTCCTTAGCACAATTACGTACTTCCTTATGTAGTAACTTTTTTGCAGATATTAGATGTTCATTCACGAATAAATAAGGTTTAACCTCATTATTAGATAAGCGTTTCGATTTATATGCTGTCAGAAAATTGTTTCTGACAGTTTTCGATATGAATCTTACCACGATATTTTTGGGTTTCTCTGCATTCTTGGTAGGGACCCTGGTAACATAATCCACAGCAGATGATTCAATCGGCATGCCAACGGCAACCCCAATCTGAGACACAAACAACCTCCAGCAGATTTTCACGCTGTTTCTCAGGAACATTTTGTATTTCTATATTATTAGACCTAGAAAACTGCTCCATGTTCTCGATCTTTGAATTGAGGGTCCCAACCTCCTTCTTCAGAGCTGCATTCTCGGCCTCGAGCTTAGAGACCATGGCCACAACCTCGTTGAATTTCTTAAGCTTCCTATCAAAATCGGTAACCATATCGGAACAGAAATTCACTGATTCACGCAGTGCTTTGATTTCCTTAGTTAATACGGCCAAAGATGAAGAGCCATCATCCAACTTAGAAACCACCGCCAAATCACCAACCAGGTCATCCTCAGAGTCACCATCCGCACCAGTAACAACCAGCGGGCTGCATTTATTCAGAGACTTGCGAACAAAGGAAGAACGATCACCCATGGACGATATTCCTGTTTGACCAGGGGACCCCGAACGACAATTCGTGCATTTCCAACCCGTCCCTGGTAGACCCTTAATCAATGCGAGCTGTGATCTAGATATGTCGCTGCATGTCCCATTAGCATGATAAGAATCTCCACAAAAACCACCACATATGAGTCCGGGTGATATCCTTGTAATTTTACCGCTGCACCTCCTACTCTGAGACATAATTCATAAAGTTATTCAAAGAAAGAAACAGTAGGGACTTCGAAACCAAAAATTTCTCACACTGCAATGGGTTGCACAATCGGTGATATAAAAATTATTATCTGAAAACAGATATATGTAGCACTTTTTATTGATTAAATGAGAGCGATCCGTAAACACATCTGATATTCACGGCGATCTACATCTATACAGCTATCGGTAATGGGACTTTTCTATTTGACTGATTAACTGAAGAAATCACTTCACTTTGACCGAATCGACCAATAGGAACGCTGCGTTACTGATTTTGCATCAGTTTGGAAGTGATGCAGCGTCAAATAGAAAAGTCGGAATGTTTATTACCTTTCTCAAGGATCTACAAATAAATATTCATGTTATAAAGAACCGAAGAGACAAAATTTTCATACGTACCGGGTTTTTCACTATAATTTGACCCCCCCTTTAACTTTGTTACTGAAGGAGATACAAAAAAATGTTTCGTATAAAAGTTTCTCGAAATCAACTGAGGTTTTTTGATATGAGTCCAGAAACTGAAATATATACAGGGTGGCCAACATATTGATGGCAACTTCATTTTTTCAAATGGAACACCCTGTATATTTTAACATATTTGGTTAGCTCTTTCTCCCCTGATTTCGAATATGTATTATATGTTGGTCTATCTTTCTTATTCTGAGCCCCACAGAGTTTCAAATTTCAATAACCGTCTGGCATAGCGTTTTGGAAGTTCGTGAATATTTAAGTGGCCAATTTGATCTTTGGATTGGTAATGGCGCACCCATTTTAAGGCCACCAAATAGTCCCGATTTAACACCGTTGGACACGTTTTTATAGCCGTTCCTGAAGGAAAAAATTTACTTCAGCAATAATAACAATCAATGAAAGCGGAGAATAATATCAATGATATAAAATCAACCAATATGAAACCCATAATTCGGAACTAATCCCGTCAACGCACAAAGAATAATGATAATATTGTAATGATTAGAAACAAATTTTGAAGATTCAATTTCTGATTTGAATCAGAGCCATAATAATGCTATCAATAATAGTCTAAACAACTTGAGACAACTATATGAACTGTGTGTATTGAATGAAGGTGGTCATTTTGAGCAATTTCTTTAGTTGATGTTATTCTCACCATACTACCATATTTTATCATTTTTCATTGGTTATGTAATTGTTAAGTATTCATTCTAAAATAATACTTTTGATTGTTTGGATATAAAGAATTTCGTAGGTATTTCACATATTTTTTATTCGGTGTCATCATTTCAAAACTTTGAAACTCTGAAAATTGAAGAAACATATCCACATACGCATTTATATTCGAGATCAGGAGGAAATAGCCTATCAAAAAAAGGAAGAATATACAGGACAGGGTGTCCCATTTGAAGAAATATAGTTGCATTCAATGTTGTTCACCC
The DNA here is from genome assembly GCA_013421045.1 of Propylea japonica. Taxonomy (NCBI): domain Eukaryota; kingdom Metazoa; phylum Arthropoda; class Insecta; order Coleoptera; family Coccinellidae; genus Propylea; species Propylea japonica. The sequence goes on along the minus strand of CM024246.1, from coordinate 26,810,969 downwards.
TGTATATCTTCCCATTGACGTTATTATAACTCCAAAAATGAGCATTTTCAGTAAACGCACTCTGCCACTTGTAAAATGATTACAGATCTTGGCAGGTGGTTCTTAAAATTTGAAACTCTGTGGTTGTTAGAGTGAAAGAGATAGACCAACATATGTTACATATTCGAAATCAGGAGAAAAAGAGCTAGCCAAACATGGAAAAATATACAGGGTGATCCATTTGAAAAAATGAAGTTTCCATCAATATGTTGGCCATCCTGTATATATTTCAGTTTCTGGACTCATATCAAAAAACCTCAGTTGATTTCGTGAAACTTTCATACGAAACATTTTTTTGTATCTCCTTCAGTAAAAAAGTTAAAGGGGGGGTCAAATTATAGTGAAAAACCCGGTACATATAATGTGATTTTTATCCTATCAGTAACAAAATTTTTCGTAATCTCACTCTCACTGAGATACAAAATTTTTAAATTGCCTCTAATACATAATATATGTTGCTTTGACTTCACTAAAAATTACGGTCGATAACTAATTTTTATATTTGTATAATTATGTAAACACATCTGATATTCACGGCGATCTACATCTATACAGCTATCGGTAATGTTTATTACCTTTCTCAAGGATCTACAAATAAATATTCATGTTATAAAGGACCGAAGAGACAAAATTTTCATACGTACATATAATGTGATTTTTATCCTAGTAGTAACAAAATTTTTCGTAATCTCACTGAGATACAAAATTTTAAGTTGCCTCTAATACATAATATAATGTAACTTTCACTTCACTAAAAATTACGGTCGATTACTAATTTTCATATTTGTATAATCATGTTTGAGTTATATATAATTATGAAATATATATTATAATGAGTCCATGTATAATATTCCTATTGTTTTTTTTTCAGAGCGAAGAGCTATATCGCGCTTTATGCGACTGCCCTTGGTATTTATGGAACACATCGAATAAAATTTTATATTCTATGTTCTTGGTGAATGCTATGAAACCAGTGACAATGAGCTCCTACGGAGTGTTTTTAGATTACACTCTTTTATTACGAGTAAGTAAACCTATAAATCCTAAAATCAATATACAGATTGAAACCTGGAAATACCTGCAAGGAGATATTCATTAACATTCGCATCCTCAATTGCCTTTCGTGCGTGCTATTGAATACAGGGTGACTGGTGACGTAAGGAACAACGGCTAAGTGGGGATGATGGTTTCAGAGATACAGGGTGTTTTTTGCAAAAGTGGTAGAACTATAAACTTCCATATCTTCGTCGTTATGGCAAATTTTTCGCTGATATTTGGTATGCTTTTAACTGTACATATTCTCCATCAGATCGAGAAGAAAAAAATTCAAAACATTGCAGGTCCGTATTCAAAAATTTCAATTTCCGTGTCAGGTGAGAAATATCACTCAGTATATGAGATAAAAAATAGTTGAAATGGAAAATTTGACTCTGCAAAACACATTGAGTAAAAATCTGTTTTTAGTTTTGATGACACAAATTTTTATAGTTTTTATGATATGTTGAAAGTCGAATATTACAATTTATTCATTATCACTTGAAGAAACATACTATTCCTGAAAAAAGAACTGTTTTCGAGATGCTTAAAAAATCCTGACGCATTTTAAATATTCCTCAACATCTTAAAATTGTCTTTTATTAATTAATCTATCAATATTATAAAACAAATTCAAAAAATAATACAAACACATAACGAGGACCAGTAGCACATATGATTAAAAAAGAAGTCAAATAAACAAATGTTCTAAATGAGAGCCATTCCCCTCACACACTTTTTGGCCCTTTTGAACAATTGAAGAACTCTTCATATCCACAAGATCAAAAATTATACTCTTGATAGAACAGAAACACTGGATTTCAGCTCGAGAAAAGTTTGACTTAAATTGTTCACTCTCAGAACCCCTGAACAATAATCCATCTGGTACTTATGTTTTCAACAAAATTAATTCTTCAATGAATTATGTAGAAATTTTGAGGTCTTAGTCTCCTCGAATATGTACTTAGGTGTAGCAATTTCATCTTCTTTTGAGAGGCATATTGATTCCTTCAACGCAAACAGAATATAAGAGAAACAAGTGATTTTTCAGAATAAGGGGTTTATTCATTATAAATAAAATACATTCAACTACACAGAGTAGGCATAATTCGAAAAATGACGTTCATATTCATACAATCATTGGTTGTGAATTGTTGGAAATTGTGTCATTTGTCTATCTACTGAAAAATGCTTTCAGTATTCCTAAATGAAGAATATGTAGATGATACTTGTTTATGGATTCCGCATAATAAATGGAATAAATAGCTGCTGAAAGAGTATCGCAGGCTATATATACCTGCGGCGGCATAAATAACGATTATATTTGGTCTCAGAATAATCCTGATCTCAAAAGGGAAAAAAATCATCAAAGTTCAAGAAAGCCAATAGTAGATAGGCAACACGGGTTCTGGCGCAATTTTGGTCATTTTTATATGTAAATTCTCATAAGGAATTCTAAGATCCAAATTAGCGAAATGGTACCTCTTTAAATTGTTCCAAATCGACGTAGACGTGTAGGCCGGTTTTTCAAGGTCAGAGTGGGTTGGAGGTTGTGAGGGTTGGAGGCTGAAAGGGTAGGAGGGTGAGGAGTGGGAAGGTAAGGAGTGAAGGGTAGGAGCCTGTAGGAGGGTTAGGAGTAGGAGGGTGAGAGGGTGAAGGGTACTGGGGTGGTGAGCGGTAATGACATAACGAACTTTGAGTTTCCAATGGGATTCGAACCCAGGATTCCCACGCTACATTGCGAGGCAGAAACGTTAACGATGCGTCTATTCGGATCTTGTGTGTGAGTGTAGAATTGTTGTATAGAAGCGATGTCATGATGTGATTGAACGTATGAATTCCAAGTTTCATTCAAGTTTATTTGTTTTCTTTTGAACGTGAAAAATAGTACCAATCCATAAGTCGTCACGTCCTTGAGGTGTTTACTTAGACACCGGTAAGACTCTGAGTTGACCCTGAGGTTCCGAACTAGCGGTACCTATATCTGAATTATGAAAATTATCCAAGTTTCATTCAGGGTCATTTGATTTTTGTTGAACATGAAAAAAAGTACCAACCCATAAGTCGTCACACCCTTGAGGTGTTTACTCAGACAACAGTGAGGCTCTGAATTAACCTTGAGGATCCGAACTAGCGGTATATCTGAATTATTGAAATCATTCCAAGTTGAGAGGAAGGCCCTGTAGATAAGGAAAATGACTAAACGCGGAGATACATACATTATCAAAATATCCTGACGAAGGAACAGAACGTATATTTCATCTGATTTACCTGAAATAATAGCTTCGAGTAATGATCCTGATCTAACTTCATGATAGGACCTACAGATTATCATTAAACGAATTACGATTGAAAGGGCGAACTTGTTTCAGCTGTATAAGCTCCATTGATTTTCACAATGAATGAAAATAAGATTTATCGACCGCATTCAACCTACTGAATCAAAAACTGCACATACCAATTAATTAATTATCCTTTTTTTCAGGAAGCAAGGTTAACAATGACAATTATTACAGCACTGAATCAATTGACTTCTTGAAGCTCCCACGAAGAAGTGATGTATATGAATGCTTAAAATCAAACACATGTTATTAGTAGATCACGAGAGCATAATATAAAGTATAATTGATGGAAATAAATCATAAAAATGCTTGTATTTTTTTGCGCTATGCCGAATATCATGATTTCATGTTGATGAACTTAGTTATCAAAGTAGGTAATACGACGCGGCTCGCTCAACCAAAAGATCATTTCTTTGAAACACTTTTGCCAGGAAAACTTACTGCCAAGAAAATTCATTGTGTCGAAAATCACGTCTACTCTCACCTGGTTTGCTCGACGCTTCCCCTCAATTATCTTTCTTCTCTATCTTATCATTTGAAGGGGCAATTCTGTATAAGGCAATTGTTAATAAGCCAATTTGTTATTTTGATTATATAAGCCAGGAACAATGTGGAGTTTCATTCGCAGATAGAGGAAGATATCTGTAATTTCAATAAATATCATAGAAGAAAACAGCTAGTACGTAAACAAAACCCTCAAAACGTTTCAAAATTTGTTACGTCGACGTGCGAGTCTGACAGCTAGCAGTGCAAACAGACTAACAGAGTAAAAGCATTGTTTAAACAATGTTTAAACCAGGTGAGATTTTTCCATCATCATTAAATGGGACCCATAAAATTATTTATTAAGTTCGAATATCTATGAAAACGATATATGTAGAGTAAATATCAGTTTTGGGTATTGATTTGTATCAACTGAAGACAAAAGATAATTTTTTTCTCCAACCATCAAAAAATGTTGACATTTTTGTACTATTTTCAGGTGCAAAAGTCATGAATTCCCTTACCGTACAAAAATTCACTCGTTACTTAGCAACACTTTTAATCCTAGGATTAAAAACGCTACTTTTAATCCTTGGATTAAAAGTAATTGCATTTGACGTCTAGTTGACAATCAGTGTTATTAGTATGTGTTCAAATTTATAACCAAATTATTGAAGATTTTTGACTAAAACCAATTTTATTGTAATTTTGACTTGGTTGGAGAAAAAATAGTATATATTATTCGGACTAAAAAGGGCCTATTTTAACTCGCAATTTTGCATTCGCTCGGCTGCGCCTCGCAATTGCAAATATTGCTCGTTAAAAAAGATGCACTTTTAATCCTTATAATATAATATACTATTTTTTCTAACCATCAAAAAATGTTGACATTTTTGTACTGTTTTCAGGTGCAAAAGTCATAAATTCCCTTACCGTACAAAAATTTGGTCGTTGCTTAGCAACACTTTTATTCCTAGGATTAAAAACTCTACCAACAATACCAGATATCCCTGACCACCGACTTGCTATCGCCAAATTTATTTTAATTTTGGCTTGGTTGGGGAAAAAATAGTATATATTATACCTACCAAAAGTGCCTTTTTTTACTCGCAATTTGCATTTGATCGGCTCCGCCTCGCAACTGCAAATATTGCTCGTAAAAAAATATGCACTTTTAATCCTTATAATATAATATACTATTTTCCTCGTTGTCAATTATTTAGTGGAAACGAATAGTGATTCTACAATTAATAAAATGAAAGCAAGTTTGAAAGCCCACAATCTAGTTAGTTATGGATACGGATAGGTCAGAAGGATATATGTGAAGCATGTTAATTTGCATATACTCATTTGTGAATGGAAGGCTAAGCTATAAAAGGTAATTTTTTTATTTAAATAGTTATTTATAATATATACTCATGAAATACTACAATATGATCCAGGGGCCTAGCTAAAAATTTACTGATTAAGCGTCCTCGGTATATTTGTATCACAATAAAATCATATAACAACATTTCATTGAATATTATTTATATATTTGTCTGATAACTAAATCAGTCAAATCAGACAGTGGACACTAGAAAATAATCCTAAAGGCATACCAAGTGTATTCAAAGGAGAAGGCAGAAGGTACACTGTTCTGAATGCTGGAACAAAAGATGAATTTTTACCTGGTTGTGACCTAATTCTCGATAGTGGTATTAATGATAGGGATTATCATAAAACTTTGAATGGGGAATTATTTTATAAATAGGTGAATGAAAAATTAATACCAACTCTACAACTGTTTGATGAAAAATGTGTTATTATCATGGATAATGCACCATACCATTCTATTAAAATTGATAAATTGCCTACAACTGCATCTCGTAAAGAAGCAATTCAGCAATGGTTACGAGAGCACAATATTCCTTTTGAAGCCAGTTTAACTAAAATTCAGCTCCTGTTTCTGATCAAACCATTTTCTGACAACCCAAACTTCACTAAGTATCATATTAATCAAGTTTTAAAAAATGCTGGTCATGAAGTCCTTAGACTGCCACCATACAATTGTCAATATAATCCTATTGAATTGGCTTGGGCTTTCTGTAAAACATATTATAATCAAAGAATTCAGCTGTTTGCATTTTGATGTAAATGAAACAGGAAGAAGGAGTTCATATTATTATATTCCTTGATTTTTAAGTAACTTGCTTCCCTTGTAAGAGTGCACAAACAAACCCTATCGTTTATCTGAAAGTAATGCATGTTTAATGTTTGTTATTAATAATTTTATAGCAGCATTTGAAGTTTTCATGTATTCGTTAACGAGTTCCTTTATGTTCGTTTTGTCTATGAATATATTCTTCCATTTGTAATCTCTCATTCACATTCACTATAACGACGAAATGCCGTGATGATGAAAGAGAATAATTATTTATGTGACGAGAAAAGAGAAGTTAAGTTGTTGAAATTGAAAGTTAAAGCAATATTCAGATTGTGCTGTGTTAGACTGTTATCAATATGGAAAGGAAACATAACGGACCATGTAAATATCTTAGATTTTTTTTATACATACAATTAAAATTTTAGGTTTGTTTTGGTTTCGAGTTCAAAACTGAAAAATGAAAAGAAAATAGTTATGCCAGTGGAAAAAAACCCATGCTGAATTCTGATCTACAATTCGTATATCGTTATAGCGGAAAGAGAAGAATGAATACATAAAGAAACATAATAAAGATTTCTCTGAAATTTCTAATTTTAGTGTAGATATACAGTGTGTCCAGCCGATTGAAGTCAATAAATTATTTTAGATTCCTCAGACCTGTGGATATCCAAAAATAACCCGTGTAAGTAATGCGACTTTTTGTGGTTCTTGAGTTATGATTTTTTGAGTATTTTTTCAATGTACTTTGCCAGCTAGGTTTGAAAAATTCATATCTTTCTATGCAATTAGTATTTTGCAGTATATATTTTGTTTACATGGTCGTTCTGGATGTTGCTCCAATAAAAAAATATTCAGCTTCCTGAGATTACTGCAAGGTTCCCAAAAAAGTCTTGAAAGCTTCAGTTTTCAGTAAGATATACTGAAACATTCTATTTCGATACAGAAAACTTGTTTTTTAGCTTTCGGCTGAGTTTAAAAACTTTGCAGAGTTCCGAAAGTCAAAGGAAAAAAAAGGTACTTGATCAGACTTTTTTCGTTGTAATCAGCCTTGGAAGGCGGATAGGCTAAAAATCATTGAAGCTCCAAAAAATTTGTTTTTCTTCCGTTTTTCATTTTTATGGTGAATAAAAAAAACTCAAAAATTGGATTTTGAATTGATTTTAATGGAAATTCCCGTGAAACAAATGTAGCTCGTGTAATTTATACAGTAATTTTGGTCTCACCATTGACGGAAAATGTTCACATTCGTCAGAATTGCTAGTTGTGAAATCAACTGTTGTGAGAATGAAATTAAAAGGCCATAATACTGAGAATAAATATTCACTTCGATAAATTTTCAAAATCTGTGCCTCCAATTTGAACACATTATCGAAAACGTTCTAAAAAGTGACGTGTCAAATGCCTTAAGCTTCTGGAAGTCTTTGACTCAATTCTGTTTCGTTTTTGATTTCCTTCGCATACACCAGCTCTTTGTGAAATACCCAAATAAAAAAAAACGATGGGGTTGTGGTCTGGCGAATGTACAGGCCATTCGATGAGCCTTGCACGCCCAATCCATCTTTCTCGAATCGATTTTTTTTAGATACTTAACAGAGAGCTGGTGTACGCGAATATTTTTTTTATTGAAGCAACATTTAGGACGACCATGTTCAAAAAATAAGAACTGCAAAATACTGACTGCGTAGAAAGATATGAGTTTTTCAAACCTAGCTGGCAAAAACCATTGAAAAAACACTAAAAAAATCATAGCTCGAGAAGTACAAAAATCGCTTTGCATACATGGGATATTTCTGGATAGCCACAGGTCTGAGGAATCTAAAAATAATAATTTATTGATGTCAATCGGCTTGACACCCTAAATAATAACAAATCGGCCAAATTTTCATTATTCTTGACCAATTTCGGATCTACTCACCCATTTCAGAGTGGAGTAAGTTAGATTATTATGAATAAATATAGGTATCTGCCTTTGTTTTGCCGCCATTCTGGTACCTAATCAGTCTTCTTGACAGTTTATATAGGTATTGCAGTCGTAAGTTAGAGACCTGGAAAATTTATTATGAAAAAATATTAGGTGAAGCAATGAGTTTAAATCCCTGAAACATTTTATCAAAATCAATCACCGAATACTGTGACGAAGGAAATGTCAAAGATACCAGAAATGGATATTGATTGGCCTTCGTGGTCGCCTGATTTGACATCTCCGGACTTCTTCTTGTGGAAATATCTGAAAAGCAATGTTTACGCAAACAAACCAGAAAAGTTTGAGCAACCCAAACAAAATATTCGTGATGAAATTAATGAATACCGAGTGAATGTATGAGAATATATTGAAAAATTCAAGCAGGTGTGTTTTGTCATATTCGCAATTTGAGAATTGAATATTATAAATGCAGTTTGAGCGATCGTTGAATGTCGTAGAAGTAAACCATATCAACATTGGTGGCTTCTTCTCACCACGTATAATCATATTTTATCACTTACTCGAGTTCATATGATATTAGCAGTTTGTTGTGAAAATTATTATTCTTTCACTGTTTTTCCTAATTTTGGAAATCAACGTGGTTTGACGGCCCTCAACAATTGTCTATACCATTAAATTTTCCGCTTTTGAATGTCGAAGCTGATTCTACCGCCTATTTAGAAACTGAGGTTTTTTGATTGAATCTTTTGAATGAATCTAATCAAAGTCCAGTCAGTATGGCTGGTACTAGAAAAATTTTCGTTGTTATCGAAAATACAAAGGGTTATTAGATATGTTCTTCGCTTCATTAATAACGCAAAAAAGAAAAATATTGCGGGCTATGAAAACCTATCACTAGTTGAGTTAGATGAAGCTCTGGTTCACCTTATCAAGGCCACCCAACATCAGGTCTTTCTTGCCGAATTTAAGACGAAATGTTTTCCTAAACATTTCGAATATTTGAATGTCTTTCAACATGATAAGGGTTAATTGAGGGTTGGTGGTAGAATTTATTCGTCTCCCCTTTCATTTGAATCCAAAAACCATGACGTTTGCCTAAGAAAAGCCGTTTGACATCGCTCATTATCGAACTATACCTAAAAAGTATATACCTACTGGTCTACGTACTGTTCGCTTCCTGATAGCACAGATATTTTGGATTTTAAGTGCTAAAAGCGCAATGCTTTCGGTGTTGAATAGATTTTCCGTGTGCTTTAGAAACATAGAGACCGACCCAAATCCTTTCAAGCGCATGGGCTCTCTGTCTGCATCCCAGGTTTCTCAGGTGAAACCGTTTAGTAATAGTGGATTGGATTTCGTAAGGCCCCGTGGACCTAATTGAATTTGACCCCGAATTCGTCATCGTTTGAAACAATTTTCGGCTCAAAATTCGAAAATTATGGACATTTGGTTCAAACGATATAGCACTCGTTTGTAGAACGAGCGTTAAAAAATGTGCCCAATGAGGCTTACAGAGGCGGATATTTATCTGACTCTTTTTCCATACATAATTATTGTCGACATTTGAATAAAACATTTATCAATTTATGATCCATTATTTCTATTTATAAGAAATTTATACTAACGAATCCATAGCTTAATGAATACTAATTTTTTCAACAAATTGAATGGATGAAACAAGTTAATACTTATTTTTATAATACGTATTGATCCTCAATTTCGATGATTTGAATGGTATATTGGCATATCTTATGCTCAGAAAAACTTCACTGTTCCGGTTCACAGGTGTGGTTTCCAGTTCCAAACGATCCCAATAAGGGCGTTAACGAGATGAATCAGACAATTATTTCACGAGTTTTTTCATTTTCCTGATATACCCGGAACTGCATATCCGATCAACTCAAAATTTGGCATTTTGAAAAAGAGTGATGGCGCGCAAACTATTGCATTTCGCGAGATTGTGAGCAGTGTGAACCGCAAGTGACTGGGTCTGGTCACTATAGTTCTCGAACGGAACGAGTTACGGACGGATTTTATTTAAGACTAGCGGACCCAACAGACGTTGTTCTGCATACATGAAAATTCATTCAATTCGATCCAGCCGTTTAGTTGCAGAATAGATGAATAACCTAAATAACGATACAGCGCCATCTGTAACGGGCATCAGGCAATCCAAAATACATTCATACATCATAGGTTTAAAATTTGTGAAATATGGCTGAAGTAAAATTGTTGTATGATAATATGTTAGTTCATACGTTATTAATGATTAAAATTTTAAATTTTCGTTTCACTCGATGTAACTTCACTTTTTGTACAAATGTCAAAATCATTATAACCTATAAATATATATTCTATGACTGCTTGATTGGTCGTAAGAAAAAGGAAAGCCTTTTTTTCTGAACATTTTTTGAAAATATTTCGTTGTATAAACCTTGCTCTAGCAATTATGAACACAACAAAAAAAAATTATCCAAGTTAGTGCAGCCGTTTGAAAGATATTGCATTTTGACGGTAACCATTGATCCTGTTTTATTAATATAGATTTAAGGCATCCACATGTCCATATACTTCCGTGAGAAGTCAAAATCGGTTGATTAGTTTCGGAGTTACTCTCACTTGAAATCTGTCTTAATGATTTTTCAATATTTACAAAATAACAGATGGGATAGATGTCAAACTGGATATTTACTACTGAGATAGCAACGCGCATATTAGTCTTAATTTTGTCAACATCATACGATTAGAACAATTATTTATGAACAGAAAAATATTCTCATATTTTCGAAACTCATTAAAGTTTTCAATTATTCTGTGACAATGTTCTATGAGATTTATATATTATGTAGTTAACATATCAGAATATTATACAAAGAAACAGGTTTTGGAAATTCTCACCTAATACGCGTCCCTAATATTCGAATGGACTACTAGAAGATACAGCCTTTGAAAGGCTACGACCAGTTGACAGTTTTCAAGTTTTTACTTCAAAAACTGTTTTCGTGGGAAAGATTTTCGAAAAATAAAATTCACTTATGGTTTCTCATTCAATTCTAGAGAAAAAAATTTCCTGCAAAATGTCGATATAGTCAATACTTTTCTCAAAAAAAAATAAAAACTTACAAGCAGTCATGATCACTGTTAATTTCATTTCATAGTATGTTCCAGAGATGGAATATTCTGAAATATTGTTAATGCTTGAAATTGGTTTTGTCAATTATGCTTATTAATTGAAAGAAAGTCCTATTTGTGAAATTAAAATATTATGGATATAATTGTCTCAGAAAGATTTATAGAACATCTTTATCTCCTGTCATAGATATACAATATCTTAGAATATTCATTCTAGGGAACATACGATGAAATGGAATGAATAGTGATCATAACTGCTTGTAAGTTTTTATTTTTTCCTAGAAAAGTATCGACTGTATCGAACTTTTGCAGGAGACTTTTTTCTCCAGAATGGAGTGGAAAACCATGAGAGAATTTTATTTTCCGAAAATATATTCCACGAAAACAATATTTGAACGAAAATCATAGAGGGTTGTAATTTTCAACCCCTAATAATAAAGTATTAGATCTAAAAAAATTGTGTGAGTTATATCTCCTCAGCAGGGCCGTATCTAGGTACTACTGCGCCTGTGGCAAGATTCTCTTCAGCGTCCCCAAATTGGCGTAGATTTTTTTCATCCCTTGGTTGGCGCTCCTATATTTTATTTTTTGAATTTTTTGGCTCTCAAATTTTTTTCATTTGATATATTTTGGCGCCCCTGTGGACCTTGCGCCTGTGGCGGGGGCCACTTGGCCACACCCTAGATACGGCCCTGCAGTCCTTAGTCTTATATTATGTATAGTTTTATGACTCAGTGCTTTTAAGAAGCCGTAAAAAAAATTAAAAACTGTCACCTCGTCATCGCCTTCCAAAGGCTGTATCTTGGAAGGGAGGTAGACTTCGAAAAAAATTCATATGAACTACCCCTCCTTATTTTCATCGGGGAATCATCTCCCAAAATCCCTCGCATTTGTTAACAGACACCCTGTATATACAAGTCAAAAGCCAAACATCCAAATGAGAAGCATTCACCGCATGTTCATATTAAGAAAACTATCATTTAAATATGGATATCTTGAGAGCTAGAAGCAAGGCCTTAGAGAGGGGGGTGCGATGAGATCCGGACTCCTTCCCCAAGTTTTTAGGAAGTACAGGGTGGGCATATTTCGATGTTTTAGCACTACAACTTTTAAACCAGAGGAGATAGACAAAATCTGATACCCACTTCTCGATCTCTTTTTCTTAGAAACTAACAACAGTAGTCTTCATTTTTGGCTACCTTCTTTTGTTTTCGAATTATTAGCGAAAATTGGAAAAGTGGCAATATCGAAAAAATTCATATCTTCGCTAATACTGATGATAGAGCTCTGAAATTAAAACATTATACAGGCACTTTTTTACGTAGAATCCAGTAGCGTACTCGCCTTTTTGCACCATTTCTAATTACGGAGCTATGACCCAAAGTTATGTTTTTTTAAATGGAAATACTAGATTTTTGTGGCATTTTATTAAAGCTTAATTTTTTCTGATTTCAAAAATATATAACATTGTATGGTTTGTATCAATATGAGTATGGAAGTGCTTAGTAATCTATTTCAAATCGCATATGAAATAACGCATATATAGATATGATTGAAGTTATCAATTCAATCAGAAAAGTAATAAAGGAAAAATATTTTTCAATACCTAATAGTGATTACAATAAAAGGTCAGTAGATTATAACTAAGATGTCTTAGATATCTTAGTTATAACTTAAATGAGGGATCAAGTTTCACATCAGTTCATCTTGGAGAAATTGAGTAAAGAGCATGGAAATGAAAAGATTACTGGAAAGATATTGTGGTAATTATACGATGCTAAATTTTTCTGTGCTCATCAACAGTTGAAACCATAGAAAATATTGAGACTCTGATGAAAAAAGGTTTTTGATCATTTTCTATACTCATATTGATACAAACCATACAATGTTATATATTTTTGAAATCAGAAAAAATTGAGCTTTCATAAAATGCCACAAAAATCTAGTATTTCCATTTAAAAAACATAACTTTGGGTCATAGCTCCGTAATTAGAAATGGTGCAAAAAAGGCGAGTACGCCACTGGATTCTACGAAAAAAAGTGCCTGTAAAATGTTTTAATTTCAGAGCTCTATCATCAGTATTAGCGGAGATATGAATTTTTTTCGATATTGCCACTTTTCAAATTTTCGCTTATTCCTCGAAAACAAAAGAAGGTAGCTAAAAATGAATACTACTCTCGTTAGTTTCTCAGAAAAAGAGATCGAGAAGTGGGTATCAGATTTTGTCTTTCTCCTCTGGTTTAAAAGTTGTAGTGCTAAAACATCGAAATATGCCCACCCTGTACAGCAATTCGGCGTTTTAGCATTCGGTGAGACAAAAAATAGGTCGTCAGCTTCCAAGGTTGTTAACCCCACCCCCGATTTTTTTTTCTGGCTACGGCCTTGGCTATAGATTTTATTTTATTTTCATTTATGAATTAAAGTTTCCCGGTCCACCTAGCCTAAAAATTTCAAGTTTGCAATTATTTCTGTCTATGGCTGACCGCAAGCGACTTCAAAAGTTGAAATTTTCAGAAAAGTTGAACTCTAAAATGAATTGAATGGAATCTGTAGCTAGGGATATTTTTTCGTATTATCGTTTCTTCAATATAAACAAACAATTTTTTCAGAGCTCTCTTATGTTAGGATGATATTTTTCCGCCCATTTTCACTAGGTTGATGAATGCAGAATTGATTGTTTTCTGAACAAAGCCGAACATCATATTTTTGGTCTGAAATGCTAATAATGAAAATTTAATTGATGTTTTTTTTCAGGTGATTCCATGAAAGATTTCCCTTTATAGCCCACGTATATGAGGTGCCACTGCTGCAGAAGATTACAAAATTTTTTATGGCAATTGCAAGTGGCAATGTTTTACTTTCTATAGTGTATTTCTGTTTGTACTGGAATCTTGATCGATTCGTTCAAGCTGCTGTTATGCTTATAACATTAATTCTTGTGAGTCAGTTCATATTTTAAAGTAAAAGCACTTCACAATTTAGCTTTCCTTTCATATTTTATCCGAGTTACCTGGAATGTCAGAACACTCAGAACGGCTTGTTGAAATTCATTTTTGAATAGTCAGTGGAAATAGATTAATTTTCAATATAATCTGAAGAAGATTGAATAAGAGGATCCAAATATTGTTGCCCTCTATTTTTGGACAGAAACGCAAATGAGTCTTTTTTCATCTCAAATATGAAACACTTTTATATACAGGATCATGATACAAAAACCTGCATGATTAGATCATAATTTTTCTGCCTATCTATGACAGACCACGCCATTCTGTGACTAAGATCGTCTGATATCCGAAACATTACAGTTGTTTGCAATTCAAGCATTTTTTGCTTGTTATTATTTATTTATTTATTAATTTTAATTCAATCAGGAACTCGAAAAGTCAACATACTTGGGCTTCCCCTGTATGAAGGGTGAATCATTGGTGAATGGGCAGAAGCTAAGGGTAGATAGAGAACAAGGAGGTGAGTCAGAATAACCTATAATTAAATTCTCTCCTTATACTATCAAGATTGTCACAATTTTTTAAATTTCTTCCAATACCCATTGTTTTGAACCACACTATCTATTCTTATATTTGTTACGTTACGTTTCGAGGTACAGTGGCGAAAACAGAAAAGTGAATGACTCTACAGAGCCTATTCGGCTATCTTTAGTTTGAAAAGATCAAAAACAGATATGACACTCGCTAGGGGCGACAAAACAAATTTTTTTCGAACATGTATGCATATGTGAGCAAAATGAACAGACTGGTGAGCAAAACGAGAGCTTTCGTCTAATGGTGTAACATTACAGCAGCAGGGCACTTTGAATTGTCGATAGCTCAATGTACATAGGTGAGCAAAATAAACTGAATGATGAGCAGAACGAAGCAACACGAGAGCAAAACGAGGGCATAAAATTTTTAAAAATGCTTGAAGGTGCTCTGCTGGTGTAACTTTTTCGAATTCATTGAAGGTTCAGCTTTCCATTAGACTCTTATATTTTCCTTCGAAAATTTGAATTACAATGAATAAACATATTTCTTTTTCTCATTTCCTTTAAATTATAACTGAGACTGTTTTGACATCGAACACATTATTACTGTTTACACTTTTTTCCATACTCATCATACCACTCAAAGCAATTTTTATTAAGAACAACTAAAACATACACAAACATCCAAACCCGCATCAGGATTCGAACCCAGACAAACAGCATCATAGAAGACTGCTCAACCCCTGCAGTCAAGCTGTTGATGATCATAATATTTGTTTTTGGATGATTCAGTGACAATTTCAAGGAATTTTATCACTGAAAACGATACCTAAAACGTATTCAATACACTGAGAAAAAAAATACAAGGTAAAGGTTTTGTTTTTACTTGACTACTTTTTACTTGAGCTAAATGAATTTTTATATTGAATAGATCAAAATTCATTGGCTACAAATAATCATATATCTATGATGAACAGAGACGTTCATCTGAGAATTTGTGATTGCTGGAGGTGACTATTTTTTCTAGTTCAATTTAAAAAGTTATTCAATTCAAATAGCACTATTATTTAAATTTTGTCCATTTATGATAAATACACAATATTCAGAAGCCAAGCGGTTATCTCATCACAAGCTACTTTCTCACTAACGTATATTTGTTAGCTGTGAATAACAAAGTTATTAGCTACAATTAAACATAGACTTCGGGTACATACTTGTGTTATATGTAATAAGAAGTGTGAAAAATTTTCTTGAAATAACCGACTCGAGCCGATACGAACCCGATCCAGTTGGTTCCATGAAAATCCACCCAGCTAGTGCTGGTGGTGCATCATTATTATTCAGGGGTCAGAACTGAAAACGTAGGCTCTTTTGGTTTTGGCGCTATGGGTAGGGTGAGCGAAATCGCGAAACAGTGCTGATTATGCCGGGTTCAGATGGGTGTAACGTGTAACGTGTAACGTATAACGTGCTCAATTTAGAGTGCAACGTGTGGACGCTCACGAGTTAACGGCGAATCTTCAATCCGAATCCTTGTTCGTTAGCTGTTCCACTCACTACGAATATGCTGAATAGGAGATGGTTTGTCTGTTGTCATTCCCCATCTTGATAACCAATTGTGAATAGCCGTACAAGAGATAACTGCGAACGTTGAGAGGAGCGTTACGCAAAATGCTCGTAGTGCCGTCGAAACGAAGAATTCGCATTACATTACATTACACGTTACATTACACCAGTGTGGACCCGGAATTAGATTCGGGCTGGCTGTCGCCACGGTCAATAGGTTATGTTATATTATTTCACGGTACTTTCTAAAGGATTTCGTTATACCTATACAGGGTGTCCCGTAATTAGACCGACAAACTTCTAGTGGACATTATAGATCGTATTTTAGACAGATTCGACCCAAATCATATAATGCAAAATTGCTTCG
The DNA here is from genome assembly GCA_013421045.1 of Propylea japonica. Taxonomy (NCBI): domain Eukaryota; kingdom Metazoa; phylum Arthropoda; class Insecta; order Coleoptera; family Coccinellidae; genus Propylea; species Propylea japonica. Next base: position 26,794,456 of record CM024246.1, on the reverse strand, counting down.
TTAAGGAGCTAGTGCCCTTTGAAGATGACGTACACTTTTTGCCACATTTTCGCAAAACGGAGTTACATAAAGTGCTGAAAGTTTACATATTGGCTAATTTTTTTAACCTTCATTATTTCGCGAGATTTACATCATATTTATAAACTCTGATGTTTTTTCTTGAAAAAAGATGCTCTTGTATAATAACGCCTAGATGCACCATTTCTGAAAAAAATAGATTTGAAATTTTCTCTCTTTTCACAAAGTACTTAATGTTCACTTTTGTTTTGAATTTATTTTCACTTGATAATAGTTAGGCATCTTTTTTCAAGAAAAAACATCAGAGTTAATGAATATGATGTAAATCTTGCGAAATAATGAAAGTTAAAAAAGTTTCAACTAAAAATACCCTTCGCCGAATAACTTTTTGAGTAGCGTAGAATAATTTTTTCAATTTATGCCGAATAACTTTTAGGCTGCACAGACTGAATTTTTAATCTGCGATGAATATCTTTTTTAAAAGCGCCGAATAACTTTTCAAGATGCATTAAATCGCTCAATATCATATCGAGTAACAAATGTTTCTTGGAACAAGTGACAGAAGTAAGTTATTCTGATTAAAAATAAAAACGATCAGCAAGTAACTTGTTGTCAGGAAACACCTTTACTTGTCGCAAATGAAAAAAGTTCTTTGTGCCTATATCAAGTCGAAATTTCTACATATTTGATGTACTCAAATTTTTCTCGGTGTAGGCAGATATCTGGATTTGCGATGAACAATCACATCAGCACATTCACGGCTTGAAAAACCAACACCACTTCGAAATCAGTAAAGCTATAGTCCAGAGCTGTGCCGAAGTCTTGTGCTTAGTGCTCGTGAAAGCACTCGAAGCACTTTAGTGCTCGTAAGCACAGTGCTCGCGAGCACAAGAGTGAACCAGTGCTTAGTGCTTGGTGCTTCGCGAATTTTTTGAAAGGGCTTAGTGCTTAGTAATTCTACAAAGTGCTCTTAAGCATCGCAGTGCTCCCGAGCACTTTCAGAAATTACCCAGAACTAAGCCCTTTATGGACTTGTCGGAACATGAAAATGACGGACTTAAGTCTGATTGGAATAAACAAAGAACTAAAATATTGTATGGCAAAAATTTTTTGGGAAATTCTATGGAGCAATGCGCCCTTTTTTTGATATACGATGCAAGTTTCTATAATCAAGTTACAGTCTGTTCACTCAATAAATGACATAAAGAGCTCAGAAAACGTTTTTTCATTGTAGCATCTTTTTTTAGCTTCGCCACAAGAAAAATTTCCATCTTATTTGTTGCCAAGACGTCATTGTCTTTCTATAACTTTTCGAATTTTGTTTTCTGTTACGAGACCACATGCTATTGTTCCAATTTTTTTTATATGACGTCATGGTAACTTTATGTTTGTCTGTGAACGACAATATTGGACTTGCTGAGAAAAAACTGTTGTCAATTTCAATTAGGTCAGTTCAAAACACGATAACACTCGAAAGAAAACATCAGGACATTAAAATCAAATTTTCAAACTAAGAAACATTTGGATGGAAAATAGAAAGGTTCATTTTGAAAAGTGCTTAGTGCTCGGTGCTCGTGTAAACGAATTAATTTCCAAGAGTGCTTAGTAATCGCGAGCATTCCTTAAAAAATAAGGGCTTAGTGCTCGAGATTCCGGAGCACTTTTCATTAGGGCTTAGTGCTTTGTGCTCGAAGCACTTCTCTTCAGTGCTCTGCACAGCTCTGAGCTATACCTACTTCTGAAAACCCACAAAATATAGAACCAACAGTTTCACTACCATTGGTCGAATTGTTATTTAGCTCAATGCATTTTTGTGTTCGTTCAGACAAAGAACATATAAGTTTGATTGATTAATTTTCTGAATGAAAATTATCCGAATCGGTGGATTGGAAGGGGTTGGCGGCATTATTGGACAGAAAGGAGCCCTGACTCTGATCCTATCGATTATTTCAAATAAAAAGTTTACTCAACACAAATGAACAATAAAATATATATATTCTTTTGAATTGAGAGCTAACAAAATACAATACATGAAACAAAAAAGTCTCTAGCTGAGGTTGGTGCAAAACGGGGTTCCATACTATTCTGTCGTATGATAACAGAGCACAGGAAAAAACCTCAGTAGAAAAAACCCTGCCTCGCCGTTTTTACAAAATTGAAACTTAAAACTATTCGAATAAATACCTTATTCAGATACAAAATACGTAATTCTTGCTCTTGGGCCAGGAGGGTGTTTTAAACCAGGTCTGGCGTTCCAAGTGATGATTTTCGAATCTTCTGTTCTTCTAAAGGTTGAGGTTCACTTGGACGAGACGAGACGAGATGAGACGAAGCGACGCGTTAGTTCGCCTGGGACCGCGCACTAACGATTCTGATCTTCGCTTCGCGCCTCCTAAGTGATTCAGTGCAAATCGTGCCTGCGAAAAACAACTCTTCGTCTCGTCTCGTCTCGTCCAAGTGAGCGTCAACCTTAAGACCGCTACAGGACCCTGCTGAAGGGTATTCATCTTCCATAGATTTAAATAGTGGTATTTCATCCTTAATAGAATTCAATTTCGGAATAATGATAAAAAACGTGTCACAAATTAGGAAATTGAGAAACGCATTGAGCAGAATTTTAGTTTTTTCGAGCAATTCTCGTGAATTTTTTTCTTTAATTCGAATGCTTTTTTAGAGCGTTTCGGTATTCCATAAATATGTTATGTATCTCACTTTATTGTTTATTTATAATGAAGATACCTAGGTATACTAATGAATTCTTTTCATACTCGATGTTATCGTTTCTAGTGGTTATCAATAATTCGTGAGTTTGTTCCACAGAAAATTCAATTGAATAGCACAAGTAGTTTTTTACCGCCTCCGGTGGCTGTAGGGACATGGCGTGTGCCTACAAGTTCATACGAAGCTGGAGGTCCGGGTTCGAATCCTGGTGCGGGTATGGATGTTTGTGTATGTCCTGGTATGTCATAAATAAAAATTGTATAGAGTGGTATGTAAGATGTGAATGAAAGTCCATGTTGAACGACTAAGATAAAAATATTGAGATTGGGTACATAGCCGTTAGTTGAGCTTAGCCATTAAAAGAGAATATGAATGAATGAATGAAGTAGTTTTTTCTCCCTTTTCCGAATATCTTATCAGATTCATGGAATTTTGAAATACAGTAGGTATGTTTTTTGGTCGAATCTCATTTATTAATTTTTTCTAGGTCAGACCTGACAACAATCAGTAACTATATCTGTATGGACTTTTTTGTTTTAGAGAACAAACGTACCAAATGTCATCAAAATATATAAAGCGTTTCGAAAGTTTTGGGTAATGAAAGAAAGAAAGAGTTTTAAATATAAGTATTTCCGACTAAACTCGGTATCTATCCTTAGCTTCCGCCTACTTTTCATTGATTAAACCTATATAAATCGAAAACATTCTGATGATTGGTATTAACAGTGTTTTATTAAGTGTTGATCTTCTAGACGTGCCTATATTTAAAAAGCTGTACCGAGGACTGTCCAAATCAATCTCATCAGAGATTGTGCAACAAGGGCGGATATAGCTTTTTTCATGGGGGGGGGTAGTAATGATTCAAGATCGATAAATCAGGTTCAAAACTTGAAAAAAATGTCATCAAAATATTCAGGAGGAATAAAATAATAAGAAAATAGCAGTAAAGTAATATTAGTATAAAAAAACAAACAAATGAAATTATGTGCACCACGTTGCGTAACTTTTCTTTAGGTTTTCGATATTCATGGGGGGGTAATTACCCCCATTACCCCCCCCGTAAATCCGCCTTGTTGTGCAAACATGGATGTCTCCTTCAGCCTGATCTTCTCACTCTACCCTTCCAATAACAGTGACAATTATTTATATCCGTTGTTTTTCCTTATATATCTGAAGAGCTGAATCTTTCATTGTTTAAAGTGAAGTACTCTGGTTCAAAAATTTTTCGATACAAAAGGACTGGAAATTCAGTTCAGTAGGTCATTTTTTTAAAGAAACGTGACACCACGTTTTCTGATCATCCGAAACTGAACACTACATCACATTTTCGGAAAATTAAAAATATCAAGAGCTAGAAAATGAGATAGATCGCAAAGGAATATTGCTAATCGATTGGAAGTTGGGTTATACGTGCGGATTCTCAGAGATGGCATTCTTTCTGTTACATCCCAGTCAACACAAAAACGTCGGTCGCAGAGATATCTCAGCGATATTTTTCCGGGAGATTGTAGTGATGTCCCTGTAAGTTTGCTGGAAGCTCTATATCCCCCCCAAATTTTCGCCTCAGGGATATTCCCAGCGAGCTCTAGAAAATATTCCATGTGGAAATTCCCCAACTGCTCACATGCGAATATCCCATTGTGACAAGCTGGGAACTTCCCAACAACCTCCGAATTGTGAGCTTTTTGAGAATATCCCATCATCCTCCCATTGTCATGGCCACAACGAGGGAAGGGGGGTCCGATGGTGTCGAAACACTCACGGAGGTCTGTCTAATCACGGATTTTTTAATTTGGTTGAGCCTACAATTATTACAAGTGAAGAGCAAGCGATGGGATATCTTTGCGACCTCTATAAGAAGTCGTAATGCGAATATCTTATTTTGGATTTATTTGGGACATATACCTATACCTATATATAGGATGTCGCAATAGGTTTTTGCATGGATGTTGTATTGTAACCTCTCGGCGATATCGCCGGGAAGTCTGTGTTTACTGGCATGTACCGGAAGCTGTTCGCCCAAGTGACCGTTCTCTTTTCAATTTAAATTTCTGAATATGAATTATCCAATTTTTCATTCGTTAGATTTCAAATGAACTTGAACTCCATAATGATTCTGTTTATTTACAATAGTTAAAATTTTCAATAGTTATTCATTTACCTCAACGTTAAAACAGCTTTGATTTCTGCCACTTCGAGCACACAATCTAATTTCCATCTTAGTATCATTCTTTACGTTTCATATGAATGATCGATTGTTTCCACTCTGATTCCTCATAATTATTCTCGTAATTTACTTACACAAATTTCGGAAAATATCGCATTTTCAACGCGGTTTTCGCTAAAGGTAAGGTCGGATGCACCGTTTGTCCGACGGTACGATGATACGACAGCTCTCCTATTGGTCAACATTTTTGGCGCCAATGATCATCCGATAACGTCTGTCACATGCTTCCGTGTACGAAATGACATGATAAAAGGCGGAAAATTTTCAGTTTAGACGAACTAGGTTTACTTTCCTGGTATCTGTGTGTGTATTTTTCGTGATCGGTCAGTTTCATTTCTTGTAGTAAATTATAATAAACACTGTGATCTTTTCGATGTTTAAATATTTCGCGCACCCAGGTCTTATTGTTTATTGCGTTTTTCTTCCTTCTTCTAATTAATAATAACGATAAAAGCAAAATTGTAGAACTTTTCTTTTTCGCAACAGAATGAAAACTGAACGTTTGAGGTCGTGAGTTAAGTTATGTTCCATCCGATATCGGACAAAAGTTAAAATATTTTAACTTTATACGACGTCGTACGAACGGGTCCATCCAATAGGAGAGCCGTCGTATCATCGTGCCGTCGGACAAACGGATGCATCTGACCTTACCTTAAGAACGAGTATGTGTGTATCAGAATTACAGTGTTTACGTTCAATAGACATTATTCAAAAGACTCCGTTGTGAGAAATAAAGTTGTCACCAGTGGCGTACTCGTTGACATTCTCAAGGATAAGTGGGTCGAATTAATAATTTCCAGCTTTTCAATCTCAAAGTATTTTCCACTTCTGGTTCAGTTTGTTGAGCTCAATCAATCTGCTTCTGGAAGCTAAGGATTGCTTCAAAATCCATTACTTTAAAATTTTATAACTTTGATTTCACTTGTCCTTTTCATACTGTGTTGGGGTAAGACTTTCAAAATACATTCAACTTAAATTTTCTTCATAAATCCCCAGCAGAAGCAATATGTCAGATCATAAAATATAGCTTCATAGAGTGCCTCATTTCATTCAGCTTTCTGTGGATGCTCTGGATTACTTCATTGTAGGTTGTACGTTAAAGAGACGTGCTCCGAACTATGAATTTGATAATTTTTGATTTTATTTATTGATTCGTATTAATTATTCTTTTTTAGGAACAGGTGTTGACCTACGCAGTATTGAACTCTCTTTATCTGCACTTTGAATTTATGGATTTGAAGGCAACGATGTGGCCATTTACTGAAGCTGGACCTAAAGTTTTTCAAGAAATTCAGGATGACATACGTTTCCTTCGCCTTTCGAGAATTTTATCAATACCTTTGATGTTGTTAGTGAATTTCGCTATGCCATTATCTGGAGATATAAGGGAATCATTCTGCATGTTCTACCTTATCGACGATTTTCAGCAAAAGTTTTATTATCCGTTCGTCAGATTAGCCATTTTCATCCTCAACTATTATTATATATTCACTATCACCAACCCATTGTTCATGCTATTTACGACAGTTAGTGATTCTTCATACAGTTTGATGATTGTCAGGGAGAAAATAAGGTCCATTGAAGAAATATTTGGTGTTGGCGATGAATTGTACGATGATGAATCATATCAAGAATTCGTGAAAAGACTATTGATAAGAGCTATTCAAGAACATCTCACAATTAAACGGTAAATGAATATTTTTATTTATTCTCGAAAGAGTATAGTTATGGAAATATTATTCTATTTTATTTCTTTATAGTTATTCAATTAACTAGTTAATCCCAACAATTTTTTATCTACCATATAATGAATTGAGTTTGAATTCTTGATTGAAATACATTTTTATTTTGCATAAGAATAAATTTGACATAATATGTATTTTCTGTTTCTATGTTCCAGTAGAGTTGTACATTACTCGTATCGCTTCTGAACACTTTGTGTTAGGTTTCCCATGGCAATTGCACATTAAAATAGCACAAATTGAACATTAAAATGGATCACTATGGTCCCATTTCGTACAGGTTAAACCGACCTTTTATTTTGAGGTCTACGGAAAAAAATTAAGTATCTGAATATGATGCCCACTCGATGTTTCAGCACATACTGAGAACTGAGGTGCTCAATAGCAATATGAACCTATAAGGTCATCTGAAATTCAAACGTTGGGACGAAATAACTCAGAGATAAAATATACAAAAATCAGATGCAGAAAAAGTTTAACTGTTCAGGATTTTTTCAAGAAAAAAATTTGTTTTGACTGTAAAAAGTTTCAATCTGTAGAAAAGAGCAATACTTTATGACGCTAAAGTCATAAAGAGGGGTAAATGCTGGTATTTATTATCAAAATGAATAGCGAAATTTTCTCAGTTCGCATGGAAACAAATATTACTGTCATAGTGGATTCCTGAATACATAAACTAAAGGGACCTGAGAATTTGGTAGAGGAAATAGGTCGCAATTAAGTTGAAATTTCGGTTGAAAAAAGCGGTGATGATGGCGAAAAAAAGAAATATCTGTTTCATATTTTTTGAGCGCTCATTCTACTTAAACGAGTGTTATATCGTTTTGCCCAAATGTCTGCAATTTTCAATTTTTTAGTCGAAAATAGTCTCAAACGATAGGGTTAGACTACCTGATGACGAATTCGAGGTCGAATTCATTTCTTTGCGTGGGACCGCCCGTCCGGTTAGCACAATAACAATCGAAGGGATTGTCCTAGTGACTCGAAATTTTCAGGATGAGTTCGGGTCCCAAATGCCTCGGTGAAGTTCATGTTCCAGCCAAATCGTACAGGGTGTTCCGTAAATTATGGCCATTCAAAATTTTTGTTTCCCGATATCTCAGACAAAACGAAACCAATCGAAATGAAAAGTACGGCCAAATGCAAAACTTTGTGGCCCAATGAAAATATCGAAAAAAAATCATATTTCCATGAAAGACATCCGATTCGAGCGAAATTTATTTCGTGAATGGAGATTTATGCTGAATATTCATCCAAAATTTCGTGGCCATAGTATTAACAGAACTACAGAAAATTCAATTGGAATATTGAAAAGATGAATCTTTATACATATTTCCATAACAGGGTATCCGATTCGCATGAAATTTCTTCTGAGAATAAAAAAATAATATACTGTACCTTTTTGCGAAATTTCAAGAGGAACGCATCATCAGAACCATATAATAATATTTTTTCAATTTATATATTTCACATACATATTTACTTTCCAGAATATAATTCCGATTGCGCTGATATTCTGCATTTATACATTTGGTATCCATCGCAATTCTCATACAAAATTTCCACGTAATAGTCTTATTGCTCCACCAATGAAAGCGCTCAAGATCTCCTGCTCAGGGCTTTTCTTAATCTTTTTATTTCTTCAGTATACGTATGTGGGCATTCATCCAAATTGAGTGCTTTCCTCATCTATATGATAATACAAACTCGCTTTATGCGAACATGTCACATAAAGTCTGAAACACCAAATTTGTTAAACATCTGGTCGAAAGTGCACCTACTACGACCGCAGGTCTTCCAGAATATTCGTAAAAAGTTTCAATTGCTTTTCTTGTTTTATTGTATGGATCCATGTAGCATTTAATTGAATTAATGCAACTAGAGAAAGAGAACATACATTTCGTATACAGGGTGGCCGGACGATTGACGTCCAAAAGAGAAAAACAGGTCCCTCGTCTCATGGGGTATTTCAGGGTTTCCGAGTTATGAATTTTTTTATGAACTTTTGAGAATTTGAACCATATTAAAAAATATATTAAAAAAAAGAACAAGAGTTTTCTGATATATTTTTTCTGTAAATAAATCGCCATGAAATGTACTTTTATACATAAAATAAGAGATGCTAGTGAAGAATTGAAACATCTTCACTGGCTCCAAATCAATTGCAAAACCAGTCAGTCCCAGAAAGTGTATAAAGACGCCAAGCATTCTTTTAACCATTTGATAAAATCAACAAAGCTTCCAGCTTCTTTGATAACATGATTAAAACGTCAGATAATAAGAATAAAATTGCTTGGAAAATAGTGAATGTGGAAATTGCTAGAAAACCCAAAATTTTAAACAATTCTTGCTCTAAATTCAAGTTGAGTATTGATGGAGAGATGATTTCTGAAGATGTCGATGTAGCCAATTCGTTTGCGAAATATTTTTCTGAAGTTGCTAAATTGACTTTAGAACGGAATTACGGTAATGTACATTGGTGCAATAAATCAATTAAAGAATAAAAAGTCCATCGGACATGATTTAGTTTCTGTCAAAATATTGAAATTAATAGCCGATGATATTTCTGTACATTTCGCTTACCTCGTTAATGAATCGGTTGCTTGTGGTATTTTTCCTAGTTGCCTCAAACTTGCAACGGTAATTCCAATACACAAAAAAGATGAGACTCATGATCTGGCGAACTATCGCCCAATTTCCATATTGAGTGTGTTCTCCAAAGTTATAGAAAGATTAATACTCAACCGAATGATGTCGTTTTCAGTCAAATTTAATATAATTGCCGACAGCCAACATGGCTTCAGATCAGGACGTTCCTCCAATACGTCCAGTCATCTCTAGACGAGGGTTATGTTGTTGCTGGTATTTTCTTTGACCTCTCACGTGCCTTTGATACCATCGATCCTAGTTTCCTCGAAAGTAAACTCTATAATATCGGATTTCGGGGTACTTTCCTGAGATGGATTATTAGCTTCATAACAAGTAAGGGTGGGTAAATCATGCTCTTCTGAATTCGAAACTGAACTTGGTGTCCCACAAGGTTCAGTACTGGGACCAATACTTTTTATTTTATTCATAAACGACTTACCGGGCCATATAAAGGCTAAAATAATAATTTTTGTTGATGATACCTCTTTTATTCTGAGAGCAAAAAGTTTAAAGGATCTTATTGAGTTGTGTGAATTACTGTTAAAGAACTTTAGATCATGGTGCCAGACAAATAGGCTTATACTAAATGTAAAAAAAACTGAGGTGATTAAGTTTGAACTGAGAAAATCTTTCCCGTTAACTCCGAACACTGAAAATGATGTTATCTGTAGCAAAGGCTTCACCAAGTTTTTGGGTGTAATTATCGACAGCAATTTGAGATGGTCCGAACACATCACTTACATCAGTAAAAAACTATCATCATCCTTTTACGCCTTAAGCAGACTGAAGAGCTCGCTTCCACCCGATGCACTATTGAATGTCTATTATGGACTAGTATATTTTCATCTGTCATATAACATCGAGGTCTGGGGCAGGTCAATTGACTTCAGTAGAGTGTTCATTGCACAAAAACGTATTTTACGTATGATATTTGGACTCAGCTCACGAATGTCTTGTAAACCAATTTTTCACGATCATAAAATACTGACTGCTCCATGTATTTATATTTATAAATGTCTTCTCTACACCAAGGATAATGAAAGACAGTACGTTAAGCTCTCTAGCTTCTACAACTATGATACAAGAAATGACAATTTCTTGTCCATACCGAAGCATAACACTAGCAAATTTGAAATATCTCCAATGTATATATGTGTTAAGTTATTCAATAAATTACCAGATAATATTAAAATTCTGGACAAAAATCGTTTTCGTACAGCCGTGAAGGCATTGTTGTACGAGAAATGTTATTATAGTGTAGATGAATATCTCTGTGATAGTCTCTAAAGTTTCTGTACAATCTTAATTTTTTTCTGTATTTTTTTTGACCTATCCTATACATTGTAACATGTCTCACAGGATGAATAAAGATTTATTATTATTATTATTATCATCATGTAGATAAAAAGAAATTTATTTATAAAAATTACAATAGGTTTTCAAAAAGGCCACCTCCAGCCTCAATACACATTATACACATTCGCAAAATTTATTTATTCATTTATTTTTTTATTGTAATTTTTATAAATGAATTTTGTTTATCTACTTGATATGTGATTTATTGCCATACCTTTTTCTTTTTCTCATCTAAAACTTTTCTCCTAAAGCAAATTTCAGCATTTTCTATCATAACTTGATCAGACAAATCTTAAAATGGCAAAAAATAATTTTTGAGTAAACGTCTAGTTCTTTGATTTTTTCCACCCCGCTGACTTTGAAGGCTAACTCTAGCAAAAGTAGACTGTTCAGTACCATTTTTTATTAATGATTCTGAAAGCTGAGTGTTGAGAACAGTTTTTAAGCCTACTGAGAAACCATGAAGTAGCCTGTTTACATTTTTAATTGAAATTTGAAAATTTAGATCATGATCCGAAATACGTAACTTCTTCACTTGAGACCAACATTTCTATAATTTTTCATCAAATTTACGATGCTGGTTATTTTATGTATAACAGTACATTTCATGGCGAATAATTTACGAAAAAAATATATCAGAAAACTCTCGTACTTTTTTTTAATATCTTTTTTTATATGGTCAAGTTGAAAATTCTCAAAAGTTCATAAAAAAATTCATAACTCGGAAACCGTGAAAAATCTCATAACATACATGGGGGTGATTCGAATACCCCATGAGACGAGGGACCTGTTTTTTTCTTTTGGACGTCAATCGTCCGGGCACCCTGTATAGGTTAAACCGCAGCTTTGAAAATATCGACTATGCCATTCCTACAAAGAAGATTTGAAGCCCTCCAACATAAGGTATCATTCGAAATCCGTCTCCATTTAAAATTACTGGTGTCATAGCTCCCTGTGCTGGAATTGAACTTTCCTGCCGTAAGGTAGAGTACATAAGCACGATAACTTCCGTAAGGAACGACTTTGTTTTTTTGGTACTGATCTACGTCAAGGCTTTGGTCAATTTTTTAACCTTCAAACGAATTTCATTCAACTCATATAATTTTATAATGAAATTATAGCATTGAAAAAATGGTTCGATATTTTCTTTAGTTACAGTGCAATGAATATCCAACTTATAGAGGAGAACATGGTGGGAGTTTGTGGTGCAGGAGTGTTACTAATTGGACTTTTGTGTTACAATATTGATTCTGTGAGTGTACAAATATAACTTTCAATCAGCTCATTTTCAAAAACTTTTTAATGAAATATTATGCTCACTCCTTCTTAATTCGTAACTCCCATACTTCCCCCCCCTCTTGGATTCTCAAGAAATAATGAAAAGTTGATAGGTTCTCTTTGTTTTTTGTAGAATAAAACAAAATAGGAAAAATGAGGAGAAATTCGAATTAATAGTTTATTCATTTTTGATCAACTATAGTCTTTTTACAACTAAGTCCGAATTCAATAGTCCATATTATCACCTCTTCTTTCAATCAACTGCCAAATACATCAAGGCATCCCACGAATCAAGTCATTAATGAAATATTCACGCAAGAACAGAAAAAAAGTCCTATTTTTCAGGAAGGGCTTAAGTCAATACTTGAAAAGTTGAAAATGGGTTTTGGCGATTAAATATTGCCCTTCCTGAGAAATTCCGTACGTGCTCAATTGGATCCGTGTCTGGTGAGTTTGATTCATTCATTCATTCATTTTCTTTTACCCATGTCCTTGGCATCTAAGGCCATCTAGACAGTGAACATATCAACACTTAGCACTCATTCCCATACTTATCATACTTTATCAGGACAATTTTCATTGAAAGACAAATTAGTTCTACGTCCAGATGCTTGTCGAACTACACTCAAAGATCTGTTTGCCTCAAATTCGAAGAGTGCAGCCCTATTTTTCTGGTGCTAAGTGGAACAACCCGTCTCTAGGCATTATAACTTCGAAGTTCTGTTACAGATACCGTTCGATTCCTTCGTACAAAATTTGCGATACAATGGTCTTTTCTTGCAGATCTTACTCTGGATCAAACAGACACCGGTATCCAGAGAACACTGCCGGTTCCCAGGTAAAAAGCGACTATGCTCCCTACTGAAGTACGTGAAATGTGAAATTTACATACTCGTTCGACAATATTTCTTGACGTAGGTCTACTATTTTAGGGATAGGTATTCTCCCGAACAAGAAACATTTTTGGCTGCTTTATTGTTTTCATTTTAGTGAAGATTTCTCACAAAAAATGTCTCATGATTCATTTTACAAGTTGAGAATTCATAAGGGGGGCTAGACTAATGACTAGATATGGTGTGTATTTATTATTATATTATTTTAACACATAAGTGAACATACAATTTTTCATATATTCCAGAGTAGTCTGGACTCCGTTGCCAAGATGAGATATGGAATTATTACATTAGGAATCGTAACATTCATGTACTTAACTGCACGTGTGTGCCAACGTTTAAGGGACGAGGTGAGCTAACTATTCACATGTTGAAAAAAGGGGTTCTTTCTTGCTACTACGAATTTTACATTATTTTTTTCGGAATAATGTTCGAATTTGATATGTCTAGAAGTATCATTTTACTTTCTCCTCTTCATAGCCTAGGTAAATTAGTGCGCTAACCCCTAAAAATTGCTCAACAGCTGAAAATGATTTTAATTCTTTCTGGGGATCTTGAATAATCAAACGAAGATGATCTAGAAACAGAGAAAGGATCAGCCGTAGGAGACAGCAGGATAGAGAAGAAGAGTTCGGTGGACAAGCCGGACATCATATTGTGAATTAATGCAACTAAATATCCACCATTGGAAGTAATATCCATTCCTGATAATGGGGATCTACTGAGACGAGGTACTGGAGCAAAAGAAGAAGACGGAAGCAGACATATCAACTCCCCTTATTGTTAGTCAATAAAATTCAAATTATTTATAATTAATACATACCTTGATATTATGAACAAATCACTCAATTTGTTCTCCCTGTTTTTTTTCTGTGATCGTTGATGATTGATGGTAACATTGTAATCAGAGCTCGATATAATAATTTGTTGATTTTAAACTGTTATACAAGTTAACTAAATTCAATATTACTGAAAAAAAAGGTGAATTTTGGGTCCAGAAGACGTTTCGTGCTTCGGCGTTGCGATGCCTTAGCGGAAATTTGTCGCTTTTTACTTCTGTTGGAAATTCATATCTCAACACCGGAGCAAGCAAACTTCAAGAAGGGCTCAATTCACAATTAAATTTTCTAATCGATTAGTGTTTTTCAATAAGTACAGTTCTGTTAACTTTTGAGTTAAGTTTGTAAAAATTGACCATTTTTGACGAGCAATTGTGGCTTCAAACGCCATTCTTCATAAAATTTAATGCTCTTGAATAAAGAAGCGAACAAAATTTTTCGAAAGATGCGTACTTTTTGGGATATAAGCAAAATAATGAAAAAAGTGCGAAAATTTCGCAGTTTTTAGGCTCTCATGAAGCATAACCTAGAAACCGTCGCAAATCCTTCTATTCTCAGTATCCCATACATTCTCTGACATTGACAGAAAAAAGTACCATGTTGTGAATTTGAATTATTCATAATGGTCTATCCAAAACTATCCAAGACATTACTAGTTTGAGTGAATTGAAATGAATGCTTACTGGATTCTAAAGTCTAGATTGTTATTTCAATATTGGTTTTTTTATGACTATTCTTCATTTCTTTTTTGTAACTGTGTAATTATGAAAGTGAAAGTTTATTAAGATCTCTCGGTCGAAGGATCAAGGATCAGTGATATATACCTTTATATTATCCAAGCTATCGGTAATGTTTATTACCTTTCTCAAGGATCTACAAATAAATATTCATGTTATAAAGGACAAAATTTTCATACGTACATATGGTGTGATTTTTATCCTAGCAGTAACAAAATTTTTCGTAATCTCACTCTCACTGAGATACAAAATTTTTAAATTGCCTCTAATACATAATATATGTTGCTTTGACTTCACTAAAAATTACGGTCGATAACTAATTTTTATATTTGTATAATTATGTAAACACATCTGATATTCACGGCGATCTACATCTATACAGCTATCGGTAATGTTTATTAATAATAATAATAATATTTATTTATCCAACAAGATACATCGGTATATAGGACATGTCAAGAGAAAAACAAAAAGAAGAAAAACATATCATTCAACAATATCCAGAGTATCATCCTCCATAAATTCTTTAATAGAATAATATGCCTTTCTCAGAAGAAAAGACTTAAGAATCGATTTAAACACTTTTGTAGGCTTAACTCTCAGATGGTTGTACAAAATTTCATCTATTTCGAGTGAAATTTTTTTATTGCTGTAGACATGTAAAAAAAATTTGTGTTCGATTTTTGAAAAATTTTTTTCACCGTAATTCTCAGAAAATTGTGTTAATTCAGAAAATAAAAGTTAATTTGACAATTTGCTGGTCTTCCGCCATTTTGTAAAATTTTTTTCGGAGTTCGTCAACTTTTCTGAATAGAGGACCCAAAAATACTGAGATTTGACCAAAAACCGTTCCTTTGACTATTAAACATAACTGACCACACTCATAAGAATCTTACTCAAAAATGACGTTTGACACTCTGTATCTCGCTTATGCTTCGAAAACGGGATATATTGTATAAGGCAAAAATGATTCTCCCGATGTCCTCTACATGAAAATATATGTTTGTCCAGTTTATGATGAAACACCCTGTATAATTATGAAATATATATTATAATGAGTCTATGTATAATATTCCTATTGATTTTTTTCAGAGTGAAGAGCTATTTCGCGCTTTATGCGACTGCCCTTGGTATTTATGGAACACATCGAATAAAATTTTATATTCTGTGTTTTTGGTAAATGCTATGAAACCAGTGACAATGAGCTCCTTCGGATTTTTTTTAGATTACACTCTTTTGTTACGAGTAAGTAAACCTATAAATTCATAAAATCAATATACAGATTGAAACCTGGAAATACCTGCAAGGCGATATTTATTATTTATTTATTTATTATTTATTACAGACAAGGAATACAACAGACTATTTGAAGTCCACTACTGCATTCACAAATACATAATTCGAGGTACCTATATTAGATCATATAAGAATCAACTGAAGAAAAACAATTCCTTTGAACCCAATTCAAAAATGAATATTATAACAACAATATAATAATAATATTTAATAATAATAGATATTATAAAAAGTTTTTAAACATACAAAAAAAAATATCGAAACGTTATAATGAGAAGTGATTTCTCAAGGATTTCTTAAATGCACTCGAATTAACAGAAAATAGATCAAAATGGTCATTTACATCATTACAAAGATGAGCCATTCTCTGAAGTGGCGAATTCTGGGCGCATCTGGTATTAGGCCAAGCAATAGAGATATTTCCTTGACAAAAATACTACCTGGAAGCCACCTGTGCCATTCCGAGCAGGACAGTCCGTAGTTTAGTCCCACCATGTTTTAAACACGAAAATGCCATTTTTTTATTTGTTATTAACAAAAAACAACAAAAATACGCGTTCTTTTTAGTTTTTTTCTTTGCAAAATGGAAACTATTGATGCAGTGATAACGTTGCAATGGTATGAATTGTAGAGAATTACATTGTGAAGAGAATGATGGGTCAAACGATCCGATCGAATAATTAAAACTGGAGAAAAGCGGAAAAAACCGGAAAATTGCGTGTTTTTTCTTTTAACTCATAACTCTGTCATTTTGCAATATTAAGAACTGAAACTTCACACGATAGTAGCTATTGACGTGCAATTCATGTGTGCCAAAATTGGATTCGGTCGGATAAATAGTTTTCACATAATTCCCATTTGAATTTTTTTTGGACATATTTTCGCGGAGAGCTGGATGCGTTTGAGGTCGTCCGATTGAAATTAAAAAAATTGATTTGGAAAGGAGACGTGATCAGTAACAAAACGTCTATTCTGATTTTTCAATAAAACGCGTTTAAGTGTGTTAAAAACTAGTGAGAACATGAGGGAAAACGACCGACCAAGCGAGAGTGGTCGAGTGGTGAGGGAATGAGCGAATCGAGGGGAAACGCTACGGAAGCCAACGGTCGCCGAGTTTAAGAATTGTTGCGCGGACAGCGCACAAAATTTTGTACACATATACGTTTCCCCTCGATTCGCTCATTTCCTCTCCACTCGACCGCTCTCGCTCGGTCGGCCGTTTTCCCTTATGTTCTCACTAGTTTTTAACACTCTTAAACGCGTTTTATTGAAAAATCAGAGTAGTCGTTTTGTTACTGATCACGTCTTCTTTCCAAATCAATTTTTTAATTTCAATCGGACGACTTCAAACGCATCCAGCTCTCTCGCTTTTCTCCAGTTTTAATTATTCGATCGGATCGTTTGACCCATCATTCTCTTCACAATGTAATTCTCTACAATTCATCCCATTGCAACGTTATCACTGCATCAATAGTTTCCATTTTGCAACGAAAAAACTAAAAAGAAAGCGTATTTTTGTTGTTTTCTGTTAATAACAAATAAAAAATGGCATTTTCGTGTTTAAAACATGGTGGGAATAAACTACGGACTGTCCTGCACGGAATGGCACAGGTGGCGTCCAGGTAGTATTTTTGTCAAAAAACTAATCATTTGTAGCTCTGTTGCTTGGCGTATATTTCGAAACTTGATACGAAAGACATTTTAGAACGTCTCAGTCTCCTATCAGGTATATTAAAATCGATTTGCCGCAAAAGGTAACTGTCATGAATCTCGAAGTTAATTAGTTTGACAAAGAATAAAATATCATTAACCTTTCTTCGATCATCAAGACTGATCATGTTAAAAAATTTAAGCCTAACTCTCATAAACAACTTCAAGTCGTCAGCAAAGAGTAAAAATCTACAACTCTTGAAGCATTTTGATATATTATTTATATATATTAAAAAGAGGAGTGGTCCAAGGTGGGAACCCTGGGGGACCCCGGAAGTGGTTACATAAACCTTAGAAGAGTGACCTATAACAGACACAAACTGTAGTCTCTTCGTCAGATAGAATTCAAACCATCGCAACATAACACCACCCACACCAACACCAGCAAGAGCGGACACGAGACGTTCAATATTAATTTTATCAAATGCCTTACTGAAGTCAGTATAAATGGCATCGACTTGAATGCGAAGGTCCAAATAATCATGGAGGAACTCAGCAAAATCAATGAGATTGGTCTCAACCGATCTCCCCCTCTGGAACCCATGCTGTTCCTGGATTATTTGATCACCAACCAAATAGGAAAGTAAAATGTGAATAAGTTGCTCAAAGACTTTTTCGAAGATACATAATTTACTTATCGGTTTATAATTCTTAACGTTAGTCCTGTCTCCAGTCTTAAATATGGGAACAATGCATGCTTCCTTCCATCTGTCAGGAAACACACCACTTCGTAGAGACTGATTAAAAATTGAAGTAAGTGGATACTTCAACGAAGAAGCACAAAGAACAACGAAGCATGAGGGAATGTTATCGGGTCCAGCCCCCTTATTTTTATTTAGTTTGTTCAGAGCCTGTTCAACCTCGTCTACAGAAAACTGGACACCACAAAAATTACGAGAACAATGTAGAGTCTCAGTTAATTTTGAAGCTACCTGGGAGCTAGAAGGTGCCTCAACGTAAACACTCCTGAAATATTTCGCAAAAAGCTCACATGATTCCTGACCTGTTTTAGAGATTTCACCGTCAAAAGTTATGGAGCTGGGAAAACTAACATGTTTTTCTTTAGTGGTAACAAATGAAAAGAGTTTTTTTGGATTAACAAAAATTTCAGATTGTATTTTGTTAATATATTCCTTGAAATCTTCTTTAATGTGAATCTTACAGAGCTTTCTTAACTTCTTAAATTCAATGTAATGCCTTTGATCGTTATACACCTTCCACTTATAATGAAGCTTCAGTTTACGTTTTAACAATTTAATTGTCCTGTGACTGAAATAACTGGGATATTTTTTGCGGATTTTCACTCTAGGTACACACTGGTTAATCACATCTTGTAGATGTTTATAAAAAATATCGACATTAGTATTAACGTCATCACTAATCAGTAACTGATTCCAGTTAATGTTATCAATTTTAGAATTAATCAAATCATAATCTGCTCTCTTGAAATTAAGGCACTCTCTCACATTACCTCTCAAATCTCTCCAGTGATAACCAGTGTGAACAAAAAACTCAAGCGACGGGTGAAAAGTGTCCTCTGGGGTCAATGGACTGCAACATTGCGAAACAATGAGTATCAGACTCTTATTACAAAGCACTAAATCCAGAGTATTATCTTTAAAATTTCTAATAGTATTGAATTGCTGTAATTCTGAGAACATACATTCATTAACATTCGCATCCTTAATTGCCTTTAAATATTCCTCAATATCTTAAAATTGTCTTTTATTAATTAATCTATCAATATTATAAAACAAATTCAAAAAATAATACAAACACATAACGAGGACCAGTAGCACATATGATTAAAAAAAGAAGTCAAATAAACAAATGTTCTAAATGAGAGTCATTCCCCTCACACACTTTTTGGCCCTTTTGAACAATTGAACAACTCTTCATATCCACAAGATCAAAAATTATACTCTTGATAGAACAGAAACACTGGATTTCAGCTCGAGAAAAGTTTGACTTAAATTGTTCACTCTCAGAACCCCTGAACAATAATCCATCTGGTACTTATGTTTTCAACAAAATTAATTCTTCAATGAAATAATGTAGAAATTTTGAGGTCTTAGTCTCCTCTAATATGTACTTAGGTGTAGCAATTTCATCCTCTTTTGAGAGGCATATTGATTCCTTCAACGCAAACAGAATATAAGAGAAACAAGTGATTTTTTAGAATAAGGGGTTTATTCATTATAAATAAAATACATTCAACTACACAGAGTAGGCATAATTCGAAAAATGACGTTCATATTCATACAATCATTGGTTGTGAATTGTTGGAAATTGTGTCATTTGTCTATCTACTGAAAAATGCTTTCAGTATTCCTAAATGAAGAATATGTAGATGATACTTGTTTATGGATTCCGCATAATAAATGGAATAAATAGCTGCTGAAAGAGTATCGCAGGCTATATATACCTGCGGCGGCATAAATAACGATCATATTTGGTCTCAGAATAATCCTGATCTCAAAAGGGAAAAAAATCATCAAAGTTCAAGAAAGCCAATAGTAGATAGGCAACACGGGTTCTGGCGCAATTTTGGTCATTTTTATATGTAAATTCTCATAAGGAATTCTAAGATCCAAATTAGCGAAATGGTACCTCTTTAAATTTTTCCAAATCGACGTAGACGTGTAGGCCGGTTTTTCAAGGTCAGAGGGGGTTGGAGGTTGTGAGGGTTGGAGGCTGAAAGGGTAGGAGGGTGAGGAGTGGGAAGGTGAGGAGTGAAGGGTAGGAGCCTGTAGGAGGGTTAGGAGTAGGAGGGTGAGAGGGTGAAGGGTACTGGGGTGGTGAGCGGTAATGACATAACGAACTTTGAGTTTCCAATGGGATTCGAACCCAGGATTCCCACGCTACATTGCGAGGCAGAAACGTTAACGATGCGTCTATTCGGATCTTGTGTGTGAGTGTAGAATTGTTGTATAGAAGCGATGTCATGATGTGATTGAACGTATGAATCATATTAAACGCGAAAATTATTCCAAATTTCATTCGAGGTTATTTGTTTTCTGTTGAACGTGAAAAATAGTACCAATCCATAAGTCGTCATGTCCTTGAGGTGTTTACTTAGACACCGGTAAGGCTCTGAATTATGAAAATTATCCAAGTTTCATTCAGGGTCATTACATTTCTGTTGAACATGAAAAATAGTACCAACCCATAAGTCGTCACACCCTTGAGGTGTTTACTCAGCCTTGAGGATCCGAACTAGCGGTATATCTGAATTATTGAAATCATTCCAAGTTGAGAGGAAGGCCCTATAGATAAGGAAAATGACTGAACGCGGAGATACAATCATTATCAAAATATCCTGACAAAGGAACAGAACGTATATTTCATCTGATTTACCTGAAATAATAGCTACGAGTAATGATCCTGATCTAACTTCATGATAGGACCTACAGATTATCATAAAACGAATTACGATTGAAAGGGCGAACTTGTTTCAGCTGCAAGCTCCATTGATTTTCACAATGAATGGAAATAAGATTTATCGACCGCATTCAACCTACTGAATTAAAAACTGCACATACCTTGTTTTTAATTATCCTTTTTTTTTCAGGAAGCAAAGTTAATAATGACAATTATTACAGCACTGAATCAATTGACTTCTTGAAGCTCCCCCGAAGAAGTGATGTATATGAATGCTTAATGTCAAACACATGTTATTAGTAGATCACGAGAGCATAATATAAAGTAAAATTGATGGAAATAAATTATAAAAATCCTTGTATTTTTTTGAGCTATGCCGAATATCATGGTTTTATATGATGAACTTAGTTATCAAAGTAATACGGCTCACTCAACCAAAAGATCATTCCTTTGAAACACTTTTGCCAGGAAAACTTACTGCCAAGAAAATTCATTGTGTCGAAAATCACGTCTACTCTCTCCTGGTTTGCTCGACGCTTTTCCTCAATTATCTGTCTTCTCTATCTTATCATTTGAAGGGGCAATTCTGTGTAAGGCAATTGTTAATAAGCCAATTTGTTATTATGATTACATAAGCCACGAACAATGTGGAGTTTCATTCGCAGATAGACGAAGATATCTGCAATTTCAATAAATATCATAGAAGAAAACAGCTAGTACGTAAACAAAACCCACAAAACGTTTCAAAATTTGTTACGGCTACGTGCGAGTCTGACAGCTAGCTGTGCAAACCGACTTGTTAGTCTGTTATAGAGTAAAACCATTGTTTGAACAATGGTTAAACCAGGTGAGATTTTTTCGAATGATTGAGTTAATGGCTTTCTTGTTAAGGATGAGAAATCATTAAATGGGACCCATAAAATTATTTATTAAGTTCGAATATCTACTTTTCATTGAAAACGATATGTAAAGTAAATATCAGTTTTGGGTATTGATTTGTATCAACTGAAGACAAAAGATTCCCTCTTTGTCAATTAAGTATTTAGTGGAAACGAATAGTGATTCTACAATTAATAAAATGAAAGCAAGTTTGGAAGCCCACAATCTAGTTAGTTATGGATAGGTCAGAATGATATATGTGAAGCATGTAAATTTGCATATAACATTTGTGAATGGAAGGCTAAGCTATAAAAGGTAATTTTTTTATTTAAATAGTTAATAATATACTAATGAAATATTACAATATGATCCAGGGGCCTACCTAAAAATTTACTGATTAGTGAATTTTTAGCTAAGCAGCTGGATCATATTGCGGCTGCGCGATACGTGGTTATTATTCTGAATACTTTTTTTTCTGTTATATTCGACCAGACTGCTTATAGCTGGGTTGGAGTTAGATTTATTCAGTGACGAGTCCACCTGAAAATGAAAGATTATGGCATCAGATTTTCTAGTCGAGTAAAAACAATATTTTTCATCTCTCATTTTTAGATATAGAATGTTGAACACCTCACGTTATAAACGATTTATCGCAAGCTTGAAAAACGCATTGAATTCTTTCTAAAAATGAGGTTAAGTATCACCGTCGTCTATGTAGTACGTCAGGAGTATCTTATATTATTATTGATTCAGATCAAAGTTTTCTCATGATCGTGTTATTAATTTCTTTCATAGGATTTTCGTTGCACGAGGCGAGGGCAGTGATAGAAGAAGATGATTTTCTCCATCCTTTTGCTGTTTGCAGATATCATCATGCTTCTACCAAGAAGACGTGTTGTCACCTGATAACTTACCTCCTTCACAATTACGAACTTCAGCTGAGGTGCAGGTACCTTTTCGAATAGATGATTCAGATTCAGATGAAGGTAATATTCCCTTAACGAGGTTAGTTACTAAGCCTAAATATTGGAATTTGAAAACTTCTAAAGTGTTCAATTCTTATTTGCCTGCTTCTCATCAATCTGATCCATGAGGAATTAGAATCAGAAAGGAATTAGAATCAGAAAATAATGCGCCCTTGGCTTTAATGTTGATATTTATTATTCAAAGATTTTATATCTAGATAGTTATCTTTTATTCCTCCTTTTTCATAATTTTCAGGCTACATTCGATATGTGAAATCAAAAACACCCCACCGAATCATTCTGACAATGTTGGAGTAGGATAAACGAGAAACAATTAATTCAAAACTAGGTACTGATATGGTTTTTACGATACCATACCAAGAACTCTGCTTTCTTCTCCTTCTGAGAAGCAACCAAGATCACTTTCAGCATTCAAAAACAACTTTCAAACGCGGATCATGAAAATCCCACATTTTCATATTCCATATCATCGGATTAATTTATAGCTTTTATGTCAGGATTACGGAGTAAATGCAGAGCCCCCGCTACCATGTGTGCAAAGTGTGCAATGAACAAGGGCGCCATCCTTTTAGGGGCGCCAAAATCCTGGGTCAAAAATCGCAAAAATATTAAATATATATCGGCCTCACGGATAGAATTGACTTTGACTACGAATTCATCATCAGAGTGTCGAACTTTATCGTTTAAGACCATTTTCGGCTAAATGTTCGAAAATTACAAACATTTGGGCAAAACTATAAGCACTCGTTTAAGTAAAACGAGCGCTCAAAAAGAGGATCCCGGATATTATGAGGTTTGCCTTATGTAAGTATTCAAATATTGCATGAATGATTCCGAAAATACTAAAAATTTTTCATCCAGATGTCACGTAAATTGATCTTTCATTCAGGAATATCTAAAATTCGAAGGTTTAATAGATTTTATAAAGAAAACATCTGATACATAATTCTTAATTGAATACGCTAGAACGAGCTTCGCATGGATGCAAAATAAAATTAAGATCAGCCTGTACATCTGTGAAACATTTCACACCTGATAAAAATGTATTCTCCTTTTTCAAAAACTTCCAGGCTCTATTCGATATGTGAAATCGGAAACACCCTGACGAATCATTCTGACAATGTTGGAGTAACAAAAACCAGAAAAAATGAATTCAAAACTAGGTACTGATATATGGTTTTTACGATTACATACCAAGAACTCTGCTTTCTTCTCCTTCTGAGAAGCAACCAAGATCGCTTTCAGCATTCAAAAACAACTTTCAAACGCGGATCATGAAAATCCCACATTTTCATATTCGATATCACCGGATCAATTTATCAATTGATTGCTTTTACGTCAGGATTACGAAGTAAATGGACAGAATAACCGATAGGGGAAGTCTCTGGGTATTCCGATGAAGATATAATAATAATATAAGGATGTATCCATCGGCAGTACCCCTTCTTGCTCGAGGAGTTCAAACTTCAAAGTCACGGTCAACATACAGGAGGTCAGTCGGTGCAAGAACTTCTTCGAACCTAGTGGCCGTTTTGAATAGGCGTCAGAAATGTACAGGTTCATACAACACGTCACTTTCTTGTTTGTGTTCCAGTTTTATTTTTGTGGCATTGAATGTGAGTATTTGGTTTCAATTTTGCTTGACAGTTTTTCAATAAATCGATGATAAATATTTTAAAATTCAGGTTGAATCGAACCGTGGATGTGTTCTTTTATGAGTAAAAGTTTAGCAAAAATACAGTAGGTTGTCTCCGTGTCCCGTCCGTCTCTTTTTTATTATACAGAATGAACCTTGTCTTTCTTCACAAGTGCTTGTACTTCCTTCCGATTTTTTTTACAGTTTGTACATTTTTTAAATCAGAATATTTCATTTGACAGAAACTTATTATAGTTGGATGAAATTTCATTAGCATTGTTCTAAAACACTAATTTTAATTGATCTATAACAGTACATTAGATAGTACTCAGCTTATTCAATTCCTAATATTCAATACTAGGTCTTCTAAAAATTTGCCGAATTCCATAATACCTGAACTTCTAAGTAAATATTGACCTTTATTTTTATTCCGAAACCTTAAAAGTTGAATTGCTCATTAAGGAAAAAAAATTATTTCATTCTACTAAGTTACTATTATCATTATATCATCAGAATTAAATAATCACCAAAAACATCCAAGAAAGCCCTAAGCCCTGAGTAGGTGCTTTTGAGCGCTCGTTCCTTTGTCGAACTATGAGGCTATTAACTTAAAATTTCGTATAGAACTTGATATTAATACTGAATATGTAAAACTGCAAAATTGCAGGCAAATCGAAATAATATTCTGGGAATTTTTCAAGAACTGAAATATGTAAACACTTGACAATTGAAAAAATTTAATTCTATGATCCTGTATGATTTGGCTGGTTAACGCCCAATAAACACAGTAACGATTAAAACACGTTGGATTTCTTAGGTAACGTCACTATATTTCATCGTTGAAAAGCTGTAAAATGTCGTAGAGAAATACGTTTCACCGTAACGTTTTTATCGCACGTTGATTCAAGGTTGATTTAACGTTGCAAGCCTCCTCCTTGTCATGAGTAAAATACCGTGAAGTAACGTTATTATTTAGTTTCAATGTAACGAAGAATTTTGGTTTCGGAAATAACGTTGATGGTAAACGAATTCTCAACGTTTGTTTTCGAACCAAAATACCACAAATATGAAACGTTCATATTGAGTTTCAAAGTAACCTACATCTCAAGGACTGAATCAACCCTGAGTAAAAATATTTTTAAATTTTTATTTGAATTAAACACAGATTTGTAAATATTTTATATTAACAAAAATATAAATCTCGAACATAGAAAACATAGGAACAAAATCACAAATTTCTAAATGCATTGAATCAACACTTATAATAATTAAACTTTTTTTTCTCCACTCTTTGCAGTATCCTCGAGCCTTCTCTTGGCAAATTTTAGGGAAGCCTTCGTTGTATCCGCTATTTGTAAATCGGTCGCTGTCCTAAATTCTTTCTTGGCAGCCACTGAAACAACACAAATATTGCTCATTAGATATCGATAATAGGTCTACAAAATGAAACCTTACCATAAATGAGTTGCATTGCCTTGGAAATGCTTTTTTTCTCTGCATTTTCAATTGTAGAGGCAGCCTAAATCGTTTGTCATAACTCATAATGAATCTCAAAATTCTTCTGGCATGGTCTTCAAGACAATTATTCTTCGACAGGCCTTAATCGGGTAACCTACAAAAAAAAAGAATCATTATTTTCGTTTTATTTACTTGAACAGATTGAATTTCGAACTAATTAATCATATGTAGTTTTAAATTGAATATTTTTGAACACAAAACAACGCGATCATATCTGTAACCAAAGGAGTTATATGTTCGGCAGTTGGGATTTTTTTTCTATCTAGTTTTCATGAACTTACTTGCTACCATTCGTATACTTGTGGACAATTTCAAAAATCATTTAGTATGGAAAACACAAAAAATTTTTTTGGAAAAGCAGATGAGTGGCTTGGTGGTTTCAGATATGTGATTTATAACTGACAATCCTTTTAAGAAAAGCAAATAGGTACTCCTTATGAATATCATAAATCAATAATAAAAATGAAACTTCAAGTTAGTGATAGGTACTTACCAAAATCTCTGTAAGCCCTATCGCACTTATAAAATAGCTAAAGCAAACGGTCGGGTGGCTCACTACTCAATTTGTAGACTGCAGAATGCAACAAGATCGCGCTAGCATCATTATCCAGATCAACGTCATCACAACACCTGCTGACTCTTGTACACCGTTGCCAGGGACAATAATTCATTATCTTTCAAGAATCTTCATAATTTTCTTAGTGAATGACTTTAGTAAAGACGATTTATGTTATGGATGTAAGGTCATTTTTTATAATGGATTTAATATTTTGAACGAATGAAGAATTCAAAATAAGGAATGTAGGAAATAAGTTCGGTACAGATGAGTTGCGCTCACGAAACACAATTTGGCAATTAGGTTTCTAAAACGTTCTATCGCTACCAGTTATTTAACGTTGAATATTTGCTGACAATATACGTTGAAATATGGTATTTCATAGGTAATTGACAACAAAAGGACCTTCTTCTTTGCGTACGTTTCCATTGACATGATCCGATGGGAAGTTCCCTGCAAAATTATCGATCATCGAATGGATTCAAACACTGGACGAATCTTGAGTAAAAAAAATGTTGGAGTAAATCATTCAACGTTTTTTCATTGTTACTGAGCTCACTTCGTAAAAACGTTGAAAAAAATGTAAGATATATACGTTCTCTAAGGGTGGATGAATCAACCAGTTGAATCGTAAACGTATATTATATGTAGAGTCAACGTTTGGTTGAATTTTGGGTGCATTATGGTAAATTGATAAGATTCAAAAATTGGTTGAATTTTGAGTAGAATAAAAGTTGGTTAACGTCTTAGTTGAAGAAAAGTGGATCATTCAACGTTAGTTCAATGTTTCTGAGCATACATTGAAAAAACGTTTGAGAAAATGTAATGAATCATCAACCAGTTGAATCGTAAACGTATATTATATGTAGAGTCAACGTTTGGTTGAATTTGTGTGTCGGATGTAACGTAGCAAATTCAACGTACAACGTTGAATCTACTTCATCCACCATAAATAAACGTTTTTTATACGTTTGTGTGTTTATTGGGCGAACTTAACCGTGACATGTGAGGACCGAACTGACCCTGGAAATCTCAAGCCTCTAAGACGATCCCTTCGAAAGTTATCGCAGTAACGAGGGCCTAACGGACAGAATGAAGTTTGACCACGAATTCGTCATCAGTGTTTCGAACACTATCGTTTGAGACCATTTTCGGCTCAAAGTTCCAAAATGATAGAGTTGAGTCACATTATTCAATTTCTTTCGGAACGACAAGCCTAAACTCGCAGTATCAGTTGTTTAAACCATGTATTACTATTACTTCAGAATATAAATATTTAAAATAGTCCAACGACAACTGCCCTATTATAATCATTTATAGAGACCCTGTATAATTGAACAGAATGTTGCCGATTGAAAAGAAATGTTTGCCTGTACATCTGTGAAACATTTCATACATGATAAATTGTACCCATAGCAATGTTTCATTATTTTTCCACGTTGTTAAATAGTTTTTTATGGAATCATTGAATCTTAGGATAGTGGATGATTGAATACATCTCTGATTTTCTTTTAAAAATACTCTAGTATTTCGAGAAGAATGCTTTCCTGATAATCTTACAAAATGAGATTTTTTCAACCTTGATTATTTCCAAATTTCTTGAGATTCCTTGAATCAATTCCGATACTTTTAATGATTCAAAAATAGTAATTCAAACTGGCATGTAGGTACTTACCTAGGTAATATTTTTGAGAACTTAAAATGACTCGATGTATTGATGACTTTGTCATTGATTTGTATGAGCATGTCCTATCAATTCAAGCTTTTCGATTTCATAAAAAAATATTTTATCTCTTTTTCTTTTCTACACAGAAATGGAAATAACGAAAAAATTCTCGAACTTTCGATATTAAATGAGACTTTAAATCTGCAATGAACATTTGAAAAAGGGATAATTTTATATTTAACCAAATTGAAAATGATAAAGTAAAAAAAGAATAATTGTAAACAAATTTTTAGATTGTTATATCTAGTTCTTGGGATACCTGATATGTAGATATAATTGACGAAAATTATTTAGTATATCTATTTTTTCCCTCCCTTGAAATGTCTTTATCTTTCTATTATCTCAAAAAAACGCTGTAAACGAATTCGTCCACAAATGTACCAATTTCTTGTACCAGCGTTTCATTTTTAATACATGCATGCAAAATTATTCGAAATTACGCGTGAAGAAAGTTTATGATTAATGCTTAAAATAATTGCATGTATTTCTTCTTGTCATGAATTTCTCTTTTGTTATCATCGTCTCCCTGTTTACGTCACTTGAAATATCTGTAATAATCAATCTACTTTCTTTTAGAGATTGGTACTAACTAGCTCTGATGGCACCGATGATTTTTAATATACATAATTGGCACTCTAATATGAAAAGAAAATTGATTATTGCAATTGCATAATTTTCAGTTCGTCCAGCCAATTTACTTAAGTTTAATATACTTAGATCAGATTATACAGTCAAGTGAAATTGCCACCCCATGAAAATGTGAGATTGTTGAAAAAAAATCAAATAAAATTTCAGATTTGTTGACTCCTCGTCTTCATATTTTTTCGACAACACAAATCTCCTAACCTGGTAGAACCATCGAACTAATACTAGTATTGTGAAAATGATGTTTTTTTATAGTGTATTCAATCCAAAAGATCAAACATGAGTTATACAAAATAGATCTCATTAACATAGGTTTGTCATGAAATGCCGGAGAATATAGTATTTGCTTTAGACTAAAAATTTATGAATTAGTTTGTATCAGACATTTGACTAAAACAATACCAAGCAAACGAAAATTAATTAATTACTCAATCGGCTCAGAAATATAATTTCACCGATATCAGTGAGCTTTCCTCAAAAGTAACTGTTTTTATAAATCTGAAACATTATAAAAAATATATAAAGAATACTGGCGCCGATAGAATAAGACCGTTATTTACGATACCATATACTTAAAATGAATGAACGATAATTTCACCGTTAAACTTGATATGACGTCATCTCCAATCAATAACATACTAATCCAATAGATTTGAAATTTGAATATCAGGTTTATTCCTTGTGTTTTCAATCGAGAATTTTATATTTGACAATTCGTGTAATTTAGAAATAACAGGTTTTTTTGGATTTCGCATAAGCAGCTTTAGATATATTTTTTCTGGTATTCTTAATTCTGAGATATGGTAACAGTCCATTAATGATAGTTATCTACTTGAGCCTATTAGCGTAAAAAGGGTGTGATTTCTCTTACCCTCTAGCGATCAGCTATCACACTCCCGACTGAGGGAAACAGTCATTCCTGATAGCAAGTATCAGGGGGATTGAGCACTGAGGTTTTCGGTATTCTTCTTTTCCTGGGTCCTGGGTTGTTCGTCCTTCGTTTAATCCTGGATTTCTCGTCTGTTGTCCTGGTAGTCGGTTTTGCAAGGTTTCCCTCCACGTTTGTTCCTGGTGTCTGTCGTGACCTAAAAACTTCCTGACCGTTCTAGCAGTACTGAGAAAGCTTTTTGCATTACTTTGTAAAAGTTTTCATCCAAATTTAGCATCTTGAGGTTGGACTTGATGCTCAGGAATAATTCCTGTGGTTGATATGAGAATGGAAATGGATCTGGTTCTAGTTTTAATTATTATTTATTATTATTTATATTATATTTACTTTTTCTTTTCGAATCTTCGGTCAGCATTCGCCAGTCGTCGTTAAGAAAACACTCTAGACTCTGAACTCTCAAAAAACCAATCTTTTAAAATATTTATTATTTTGACAAT
Source organism: Propylea japonica (assembly GCA_013421045.1). Taxonomy (NCBI): domain Eukaryota; kingdom Metazoa; phylum Arthropoda; class Insecta; order Coleoptera; family Coccinellidae; genus Propylea; species Propylea japonica. Next base: position 26,764,277 of record CM024246.1, on the reverse strand, counting down.
TATCTAAAAACAATAGATGACTTTTATCTATTTTTGATTTATTCAGTTGTCAAAAACTCATTTCTTCATTCTCTCTCAGGCTGGATCTCATTATTGTCGCCCAATAATGATGATACACACAAAATGGTTAGCGTCATTCCAAACTTGGAATGATCGCGACTACCTTTACCAGCCTTAGAAAAAGTGGTACAAAAAAGATCGACATAATATTCTCATACAATTTCTATTAAAACCAATTCTTATTATGTGTCCATGACATCAGAAATGGAAATGGAAAAAATTCGACATCGGTATCAATATCACACATCGATGTATACAGGCTGTCTGTAAACAAAAGCGATGGACTTAAAAAGATGATTCCTCGATGTAAAAAGCACGGGTAGTTCATATAAATGTTTTTAAAATCGACCTCCCTTCCAAGATGAGGCGAAGACGAGTTGACAGTTTTCAATTTTTTTTTTGAGTTCTTAAAAATACTGAATCATAAAACTATACATAAAAAGATTTATTAAGTAGATGTTTCTCACACAATTTTTTCTAATCCCATAACTTTATCATTAGAGGTTGAAAATAACAACCCCTCATGATTTTCCTTCAAAAATTGCTTTCTTGGGATAGATTTTCGAAAAATAAAATTCGGTCATGGATTGCCACTCAATTCTGGAGTAAAAAAATCTCTTGCAACATTCCGATAGAGTCGATAATTTTCTCGGAAAAAAGAAGAACTTACAAGCAGTTATGATCACTGTTCATTCCATTTTATAGAATGAATATGAAGATATTGGTTATGCTCAAAATTGGTTTTGTCTATTATGCTTATTACTCGGAAAAAGTTCTATCTGGAAAATTAAAATATTGCGGATATAATTTTCTTCCGGAAATTAGTAATTAAACCTTCAGAAAGATTCATAGAACATCTTTATCTCCTGTCATAGACATACAATATTCCATAGAAAGAATATTCTATGAAACACATATACGATGAAATGGAATGAAAAGTGATCATAACTGCCTGAAACTTTTTATTTTTTCCGAGAAAAGTATCGACTGTAACGGAATTTAACTTTTTACTTTTTTTCAGAATTGAAAGGGAAACCATAAGTGAATTTTATTTTTCGAAAATCTATCCCACGAAAACAATTTTGAAACAAAAATCATAGGGGGTTGTTATTTTCAACCTCTAACAATAAATTCATGAGATCTAAAAAAAATTGTGTGAGTAACATCAACTTAGTGCTTCATATTATGAATAGTTTTATTACTCAGTGTTTTAAGAAACAGTAAAAGAATTAAAAACTGCCATTGCCTTTCAAAGGCTGTTTCTTGGAAGGGAGGTCGATTTCGAAAAAAATTAACCTGCTCATTTTCATCGAGGAATCATGTCCCAAAGTCCCTCGCATTTGTTTACAGACACCCTCTGTATATAATATTAGCACTTTGAAGTCAATATTACTCGTATTGTTTCCATCTGCGTCAAGAGTTTTATTATCCAGAATAAGAAGATACTATTTTCTCATGAGATCCAGGCATAAGATCTCTAGCGCCAGCATTAAAAGACAGACTTATGAGCAAAATGGTATTCAGCCTTACTTCAAGCACTGTATAAAGAAGAGTTCATACAATCCTCGAGTTGAATTGACATCCAATTATTAGAAGACCTTTTGGTGACCAAGTTGTCAATAAACCAGAAAATCTACAGTTTTTTCCAGAATAAACTATAATTTCATTTCGAAATGAAGATTAGGTTAACTCTTTCCCCATTTCTTCTAGATTGATGTAACTTCTTGACATAACACAAACAAATAAAATTCCCAAAAGCAAGACAACGTTGCATATTCATGATTTAGTTTAGACTGTCACAGTGGAACATGGAAGTTGATTTTAGGTGTAGATTTCTCATGAAATCGAAAGTGAAGACGACTTCCTTGACACCAGAACAGTGGTTTTGAGTTAGTTTGTTGACTTTTTCCATCCTTATACAATACAGTGACACTGGCATGTACAGTTCATTAATTTTTTATTTGGCAAGTGAGTTTTTCGTTTATTGTGGGACATATGTTCATATTTTTCACATATTATTTATTGTTTTTATATTATTTGGACTATTTACATCATATCCTGCTTCAGACGTGGTCAGGAGAATTCTTTAGACTATCAGAAAAGCAACTCTCCTCACTCGTTGAAAAAGTTTTTGACAAATCTTTGAAAACAACTGCGACTTTGATCTATTATCAATTTTTGCAGTTGTCAATAAATTCATTCAATCTTTTTTTGGTTGGATTTTAATATTAGAGCCCAGATGTTTTTGATATCGAGAGCCGGTTGCTCATGAGGTTTTTGGTTATTGGCATGAAAGCTGGTCCTTCTACGTCTCAGTCATTTTCTTTTCATATAATGGAAGCCTCTCCCCATCATGGACAAGCTTTAAATGAAAACCATAGGATTCTAAGGGAGGAAGCTTCTATAATATCAAAAGAAGACATTCTGAATGTATAAAACTGGAAGAAGCAGCTTTCATGCCAAATGAAAACTGAAAACTCCACCAGTTAACTTTTTGTTGATATCAAAAACATCTTGGCCCCAAAAATAAGATCTAGGCTAAGAAATTGTGATTGTGTTTTCTGAGATCTGACTAAAACGATAATAATTTTCAAGGTGTGACGAAAGTTGCTTGTCTATGTATGAGAGACCAAAGTGTTTTTTTGACAATGGCTTGTGAATGCTGGCCAAAACGTTTAACAGAAGAAGTAAAAATGATGGAAATATACCGAATTATATATCTTCATATATTTCTACTTCATACTGTATACCACCTAAATAAGGAATTTTGTTTTACAGCTGCATATTTCTTGAAGAGATGCTCCAGAAGCGATCCCAACGTCAACGTTTGTCTTCAGGACTCAGCCAACTACCTTATAGCCAACATGAGGAGAGGAATCCCAGAATTGGGATTGTACGAGCCAGAACCCATTGTGATTGATGAAATCGGAATTGCTTTGGGAGGTGGGCCCGACGGATACCGAGCGACATTCAAAAATATCGAGGCTTACGGGGTCAGTAACACAACGGTTACTGCTGTAAGGTATGTGACCTACTTCGAAAAGAAAACGAGTTTTTCGAGGAAGACGATTCGATTTTCGTGCGTTGATCAGTCGTAAATTTCGAAAACAAGTTTTGTTGAACTGGAATCGTCTGTCGGAGTCATATGTGGAACGATATGACTTTGATATTAGTTATGGGTCGATTATATTGAGATACTTTACAAGCTACTTGCAAGCTACTGAGCTAATTTAGTAGCTGATTGTAAATTTGCTCAGTGTAATTGTGTTCACAAACCAACAATCTGATTGTAAAAAACTGCGACTAAAGTTGAAAGCTGGGATACTTTACACGCTAAATCGCTGGCGTTTTGGCTTGCTGGCATGTGAACAAGCCGTGTGTAATCACAGTTGCTACTAAACAATCTGTGAGTGCTCATCTACTTGGTGGTTCCTGGTTCTCAAATTTGAAAAATTTGACATTTATCTTAGATCCTTGACAACGATATAAACATAAACCTCACGTGGATCGCTAGATTGTTGGCTAATTAGCGAGTAGACAGTTTTGTGTGTAATCATCACAACCTCACAAGCTAATTTACTCGCTTCTGAATTTGCTCGGAAATATCCGATATTCAATGCATCAGAGAGAGAACTTTGCCGTCCAGTGGAACAGTGATGTATCCGAAGACTTCACGTGCTTCTTTTATGACAAAGTGAATAGTTATTTCTCGAATCGAGTAACCTGATGCATTGAATATTCAATTATTAAACTTTAGGTTGGCTATCAATGATAGGCTATCATACTGCTTGAATCAGGCTATTCGGAAAATATGACAGAAGGAGATCAACGTTATTCGCATTATTTCCATTAATTTCGTCAAAAAATAAAAAAAGTTTCACTGATGCATTGAATATCAGATATTTCCGATGTGAATTACCATATCGGTACGTATGTAATAGACAAAAAATATTCAATTGTTAACATTATTAGAAAAAAACACCCAATCATCTTCCTTTCGATAGTAGGGCTCTCAATAGTTTAAACGCTGTTTCTGAAAGGTTTGAGATACAATTTATTGAAAACAAAATAAATTTTTAACTCTATTAATGGAAAGCACGCAAAATTCTGACAGAGACCAGCTGATAAAATCAATTCAGTTTTATCAGAATAATTTGCACGAATCGATTGGAAGAAAATCAGACAATCGAAAATTCGCTTCATAGCTGAAAATGATATTTTGAATATTGCTACTGTGACAAGCCGCGCTGGACCTTTGAATCTTTTATATCATATACGAAGTAGCTATCTACGGAAAAATAATGTAAATTATTCATTCCATTCGAATGCTAAGTTTTTAAGGGAGTAATTTTGTTTTTCAGATCGGATATAGAAACTTACCAGTTTCAATACACCATGTATATACCAAAGATTTCCGCTAAGGCACAATATGAATCTAGCGGTATTCTCATTCTAGTCCAAGCTTCAGGTGGTGGAAATTATTGGGGAGAGTATGGTGAGTAATTCATTTCAACTTGAGAAATATCTTCAAGAATTTTCGTATATCAAACAATATAACATGTACCGGGTGTCCTAAATTCGTTGTCTAGTGGGGGAATCTCAGAAACCCGCTGAGCTAGAAGAAAATGTAATAAAGAAAAATTGATTACTTGAACTCTACTGAAAGAAGTGCCTGTATAATGTTTTAGATTCATGTTTATAACTTCAGTAATGAAGAACTAATGAGATTATTTAGACGTCAATTATATACTCATCATTCTTCGTACCTTTCAGTAACACTTAATATATCCTAGAATTTATTTTCAATTCTGTTATTACTTATGAACATTTATCATTGGAAAATCTTCTTTTTCAGATGGAATAAAATGTAAGGTATATCTGAAGGCCGCTCCAATATCCGTAAATGGACGAAGCTATTTAAAACTGCAACAGATGAAAATGGATTTCAGTGTCAAACAGATTCAAATGGGCGTCGATAACGTTCATAATGGAAATTCAGTTATACGTAAGTTTTCTTCACAATAGAAAACCATTCTCGATTAGGTATATGTTATATGCATTTAGAATTGTGTACTTCCATTTCCAATATCTCAATCTGGGAACTCAAGTCGAATAACGTAAATTAAATTTTTTATCGATTGAAATACATTCTGGGAGGATTCTGCATTTCTAAAAAACTTTATTGGTTTTCACTGCCAGTCTCTGAAACAGAAATAATCAAAACATAATGACGGAACCTGATAATTATTAAAGAAAAAATAAGGAATGCACCAATTGTTTTTTTGGAATAGATGATATTTGGATTGATTTATTGAAGAAAGAAATGACATCAGGAAATTTCAAAATTAAATAAACCAACAACTCTATGTGTTGACAACTTTCAATGTCAATTGGACTGCAAATGAAAAACACACAATCCTAGAGATTTTACAAGTTTGTCTGAAGAAGGTGTCGAATATAGACAGCGAAACGTTACATTGTCGTTTTCTTTTATTTCCTTTTTCAGTTTTACTGTTCGACAACAATTTTTCAAAACCAATTTGCTCCGGACAAATAAGTGCAAAGATTTTCGGAGGAGAACTACATCTTAGTTAAAATTTTTTTTAATTATTTCTGTTTCAGAGACTGGAATGAAAACCTATAAAGTTTTTTAGGAAAAAAATTTTTTTTTCATTAATATATCGTGCAATTCGATTAATACATTCGAATGTCTGTCTTCAATTGAGATTTTATTTCGCAAATAATTAAATTCTCAATTATAAGTAGTTATTTAATCAACTAGGTTATTGAAGACACCGACTAATGGTCAAGATATTTTAATAGTTCGAGACCATTAGTCGCTCGATTAATAACGACTATCTGAACATGAATTGTGAATAAATTCTTCATTGCAATACATTCTCATTTTGTACGAGACATTCATTTGACATAATAAAATTCCTATGTTTCTATGTTCCAGTAAAATTTTGACATTTCTCGTAGTGCTTCTGGATACTTTGTGTGCGGTTGCCATGAGGATTGCATATTGAAATAGCAGAAAAATTAAGCATTAAAATGGGTCATTAATGTTCAATTCAATACACATTAAAATCACTTCGAGGTCGGCAGAAAATGCAATTATTGATTTATCACCAATAACAAGTACACAATATTCATATTCCCAATTGAAATCCATGAATACCCTACGAGTGCATTAATTCTGATACTTTTAAAAAGAATTCCGACGAAAACAACAATCAGATTAATAATTAATAATGAATCCTCTTTTAAATTCACAGAGGCAGCACTGAATCTCTTCATCAACTCCAACTCCCAGGAACTCCTAAAAGAAATGAAACCAGATCTAAAGAAAAAGCTGATGGAGCTAATGACAAACTTTGTTGAAAATCTATTCAGGAACATACCATTGGATGCATGGCTGTCAGATTGATCAAATAGACAAATTAGTCACATTTTTCAATTTGCAACATAGCATTTGTTGATAATTATGTTAGTTGTTAATGTTAAGTAATTTATTGTTATTTTCTATTGTTACATGTGAGTCAAAATATGTATAAGATAAATCGTAGAATACTATGAAAACTAACTCGATAATTATGTGAATATAGATGTTAAATTTAGTATATTTTATAATTTATTGAATTATATAGGATAAGATCAGTAATACAGAAGTGATAATATATTATTGAAATCAAATTATATATTTATAATTCAGCATTTATCTCATGGTACATTTTCAGATACAGTAAGCAATTTCAAAGTATGGATAAAATCTATATTAGTTTTTATTTGAACTCTACTTCAAAGTCCTATTGTATCAAATCTCAGAGTAAAAAGTAAGTTATTTCTTACTCTGAGCATCAAATACTCCCAAACTTTTCACTTTTCAAATAAATTACGTTGCACGAAACGCATCCATAATTAAAAATGTGATAAGTCAAGTGCAAAGTGAAAAGCAGAAATTAAATGTTGGGAGGAATTTTGTGCAACATAATTAATTTTCAGAAAGCAAAGTACAAAGTGAAAAGTTGCTAACTATTTTGGTGCAATAGGTCCCTTGAGTATTGTCTTATAAGTTGTAATAAATTAGTTGGAAAAACTCTAGATACAAGATTCATTCTGATGGGTGTTAGATCTAGAAGATGAAGGAATGATTCACAGAGTAAGTTTGAAGAACAACTTAAAACTTAGGATTAATGAAAAAAATTTCAGTTCATATGAATTATTTCATGAATTTCATTATTTAGAAATAATAAATATACCTAAATTCAAAATTCATCAGTTTAGAGAAAAAATATAAAATAAAATAAATTTCGAATGGAAAGAATCATCAGCAAAATTCTAAAATAAAAATATAAGCAACAAAACATGATAAATCAAAAAAAAATTATTTTCTTTCAATTTTAAGTACGGGAACTCGAATGAAAACCTGAATTATTTTAATCTGTTACCATCAAGCAATATTCCTGTTGGGCATTGAACTTGAAAAATAAATGATATGGTCGATATCCTATCATTAGGTCAATAAAAGACTGAGTATACACACCTCGGCGTATCTAACTTTCGAAAGTTTCGTAAGATATTTCTGAAAATACGGACTTCTCACTACCTCTATTTTATGATTAGCATGCCATACCAAGGAGAGGAAAAATTCTCAGATTTAATTTCATATTATTTCTACTGATTTACTTCAGTAATATTGGTCATGGCGTCAATAATCAAAGTTAGAATTGTAGGTTCTTCCTCTTTATATTCTGAAAGCGTGACTGCACTAATGAGAAAAATTTCTTATTTTTCAAGATAATAAACTACTGCAGTATAACAAGACTGCTTATTATATGAGGAAATACAAAAGTTTTCCACATTATTTATAGAGTTCAGTTGTGTGTGACTATGTTGAAAACCATTATGAGAGAATTTCCATTTTTCGCGATTTTACTTGTATCTTGTGTATGCAAAGAACTACGTGAGTCATAATTAATCAAAAAATTTATCAATGAAGTGTTATAAAATTCAATCCAAAATCTTGAAGGCTTTCAGTGAATAATGAGTAACAGTATATCTAGTTAATTTCGGAATTTTATTAATTCTTGAATACCATTCATTTCAAAGTGCGATTAAGATGATTGTCGAGACAATCTCATAAAATATTAAAATTTTCAGTTATGCGATATAAATCAACATTTCTGATGTTATTGAATGCTATTTGGCCTATTTATTTTCATTTTATCGACTGTTATTTAATGTTTGGCCACCATCGTCATAATTAGGTACTCTTCAAACTACCAAAAAAGCTGTACTGTCGTTACCTTTGAAATTATTTGTCACTTTGAACAGTTATATATTATAAAATATATAATATTATATATTATAATATATGTTTGGAGTTGGATCACAGTCGATTTCCTTTAAACTTTCCTCAATATTATAATATATATTTTTTTTCATTGAATTGCCAAAATTTAGTTAATTAGTTTCGAATTTGATCTTTTTTTGCAGAGCTAATAAATTTTTTAGAACTATATATGATCGACTTATGAGGTGTGGAGCGATTGACATAATTTACTTTTCTAAATTTTCTACATTCTTATTTTTCTTCTTTTGATGAAATTAAAACCATTTAGTCTCATATTTTTTATTCAAAGCATGTTGGAACTGCTTTGACTTATTTGTCTTTCTCTATTAAGCTAATTTTTTATGTTCTTCAATGAGAACTTATGAAGGGCGTTTGGTTTCTTCAATATAGGCTCATTCTTATTTTTCTTCTTTTGATGAAATTAAAACCATTCAGTCTCATATTCTTTATTCAAAGCATGTTGGACCAGCTTTGACTTATTTGTCTTTCTCTATTTCTCTATTGAGCTAATTTTGCATGTTCTTCAATGAGAACATGTGAAGGGCGTTTGGTTTCTTCAATATAGGCTCCACTATACAATTTAGGTACAAGACACTACATACCGGGTGGCCCACCACTGACGCGATGGTCATTTTGAGGGTGTAAATGATGATATTTTGAAATTATTTTTTGTGGTGAGTGTAGGGTAACCAAAAGCACAATTTAAAATTATTTTCATATATACAGGGTGTTCCAATACAAAGTTACAGACCAAAGTTACACTTTTTTAAATGTGACACCCTATATATGACCTCAAAAAAGGAAAGGCAAGCTCAAATAATGATGAGTTTCTTCAGATCACTCTGTACATTTAATGCACCATTCACGAGAAAATCGCGAAAAATTTAAAATATGGAGTCATTTTGAATAGTAATTTATGAAGGAACCAGTTACGCAAGCGATACAGACAATGTTTTTTTGAGTAGACATATTAGCTTGTCCCATAAAGAGAAAAAAAATTGAATTCTTGAATGTTCAGAGTGATCATGATTAATTCTCAAACTACGAATAATGTTCATAAACTTTCTTATTTCAAATGGCAGGACCGGCATTTCTTCATCTCGTTGAACGCAAAAATATATATTATACTTACCTGAATCCCATAGTTTCTCAGCAATTCTCGATTTTCAATTCAGTACACATTAATTATGATCAGTCTGTACATTCCAGAGTTAAATTTTTTTTAACTTTATGAGACTAGCTGTTATGTATACTCAAAAAAAACATTGTTGGTATCGCTTGCGTAACTGGTTTCTTCATAAATTACTATTCAAAATGACTCCATATTTTGAATTTTTTGCGATTTTCCCGTAAGTGGTGCATTAAATGTACATAGTGATCTGAAGAAACACATCATAATTTCAGCTTGCCTTTCCTATTTTGGGGTCATATATAGGGTGCTATATTCAAAAAAGTACCTTTGGTCTATAACTTTGTATTGGAACACCCTGTAGGTATATGGAAATAATTTTAGATAGCTTTGGGTTACCCTACACTCACCACAAGAAAAGATTTTCAAAATATCATCATAAACACCCTCAAAATGACCATCGCGTCAGTGGTGGGCCATGTCATGCAATTTTTGGTCTTTGATTCCCATAAAAATAAAGCCTTGACAGTATCTGAAGCCATGAATGCTGTTCCACATCGTACTGACTTCCAATTCTGATCATCCATTCTTTTAACCCATATAGAGTCTGGTCAAAAAATCTGTGGCTAGAAGTTGACTTGTAGGATGTTGTAGTTTAATATTTTTCTCCAGATAGTTTAGATGTTTTTTACATGTCCCTATTGACCATTATTTTTTTTATGTTGTACAATAAGTAAAAAAATGTGTGATTTGTCTTTATCTGATCAGTTTCAAGGATGCTCTCATACATCACCTGTACAATTTTGCCAATGTTTTTGAATGAATAAAACTACATTTCAATTACAGCCTCATTTCTGCACGTTTGCAATGAACACGATCCAAATGTGAATACATGTCTGATTGAATCAATCGAATATTTACGTACATATTTGAAAGAAGGTAATTATAATGATTTTCATGCAAATTTAAATCAACCATAATCGTTATAAAATAATTACTTAATCAAATGAGGTAATACTTCCTTTTGTAGGAGTTTCAGATTACAATATACCATGCTTGGAACCTTTGATTCTAGAAGATCTGATAACAGAAGATATTTCTGGACTGAAGGTACGAGTAGCAAACGTGAGTGTTTATGGATGCAGTGATTACCTGGTCAAAAATGTACAGTAAGTTTCTAGAATGTTTGAAATGGATGAAAGAAATAACGAAGAAATTAATCTTTGGGGGGCTGCAGCCCTAAAGCCCCCCTGTGGCTGCGCCAGTGATGCTGGAGGCATATACACGAATAATAATGTTTGAAAATTCGAATATCTATAGGTTAGCCAATACTCAGTATTTAGTATTCAAATAAAAGGGTTCTCCAATAAGAGGTGTTATTTTGATATTCAAAGAAAAATGCCATTTTTCAATATAAATGATCGGATGTTTATTTCATTATAAAGAAGAAGTTATGTTGTTAATATTGGAAAATTACATCAGACAAATGACCACCACGACCACACTTACAGTGCGATATCCTTTTAATTCCAAAACCAAACCGCAAAATGGCTGCCCTATATCCTCGATAGCGTCACGAATTCCATCTTTGAGGTCTTGAATCGACACGTGGCCCCAAAGGAAGAAGTCGCAAGATGTTAAATCACAAGATCTCGGTGGGCAATTGTGATAGACTCTTCGAAAGATCAATGGTTTCATAGCTTGTGTGGCACGAAGCGCCGTCTTGTTGAAAGTACACGTTTTCCAGATCAATACTATCTAATTTCGGCCATAAAAAATCATTAGTCTTCTCTCGAAAGCGCAATCCATTCCCCGTTACTGTTGCTCCAGCCTCATTTTTGAAAAAGTGAGGTCCGGCTGTTCTTGAACGACGTTCATTGGATTTTTGCAGACGCAAATATGCAATATCACACGAAATAAGTTGAATAGTTGAAGAGGAGTACATAGAGAAAAAAATGAAATTTATAGATTAATTTCAGATTTTTTCAGCGTCAACTGGGATAATAGCTCTGTGGAATTGACAATTTATATACCAAAATTGAAAATTAATGCCCATTATATCGTTAACGGAAAATTTCTTATGGTGCCCATAAAAGGAAAAGGTGATATCGAAGCAAACATCAGTAAGTTGCTGCTAAATATGTTGAATCGTTCACAAATTTGATCTATCTGCTAAGGAAGATAATAGCAGACAGTGAAAACAATTATGCCTGTTTCCCAAATGAATGTTTTCGTTCCAAAATTTAAGTCCTGACCCTGATATTAGAAACATACGTAGTATGTTTTCAAAGCTGTATATCTATTCGACTATAATTAGGACACATAAATCCTTAAATGTCAGAAACCTGCAGATGTTTGGTTCATTGGATATGTTGAAAATTAAAACCGGAAACATATATTAACAAGTGAATTACAGTCATATGGTCAACCACTTGACAACTATACTAATGATTGAACATTTAAAAATGGCTTTTTGGAAAACTTTGTTTGACATTTTTTTTTCTGGTAAAATTTATCTGTATTGAATGAATTGATATCTGTGACTTCTCTTTCATGATAAAAAAATGAATAAAAAAGTTGCGTTTCAATTCAGACCAAAAATTCTTATCAATAATAGAATAATTTCATCGGTTTTTGTCAATATTCACTGAAAGTAAATCTGACAGAACAGAACAAAGATGAAAATACGAAAAGAAAGATATCACCCTTGCGCTACTAATTGCAGTTGAAAAGTCCTCTTTCGATATTCAAATAATGTTTCTCTATAACCAGCGGGGTCAAAACCCTTGTTCTTCAAGTGATATTTCTCCCAGATTTGTCATAAATTATAAATTTAGTCCGCATTCCAAAAATTATCAGCTGAATATCAATTTTTGTAGCTGATTGTTCGTCAGAGACTCTTCTCCAAATGGAAAAATATGAAATTGATGGAGAACGGCATGTGAGATTCAATAAAGTACATCTCAAAATTAGAGTTGGTGGTGGCGAAATCCGATTAGAAAACCTATTTAATGGAGATGAGAATTTGCGTGAGTAAAAAATAGTATGATTCATTCATATTTATCATATAGTATAGGTGCAGATTATTCCTATTAATGCAGAAATTGCCACTACTACATAATGCCTTAAAAAAATTGCATCCTCTTTCAAACAAGTTTATTCATAACCGGGTAAATATCTAGTTTACCGCCCAGTTGCCGATTTTCAAAATGTTTCGCATATTGTTTCTTTATGATTGTTGTGATGCCACAGTTTCAATTTGAGCACCAGCAAATCAATATTTCCCGAGAAAATCGAAAAAGAAATAATTCTATAAATCGTTCATAATTCAGCTGCCATTTGTCTTAATACGAGCCAGACCTTTGTTTTTTCAGTGAAAAATGAGTGTTTTTTGGTGATTCCATAATCTTATAAATACTTGGCACTGTTCCCATCTTAGCTAAGCTAACCTAACCTTAGCTTAGTGTCAAGTATTTATAAACATATTTATATTACTCATTTTAAATAAAAAAGATCTGGCTCTAATTAAGAGAATTGGCGCTTGAATAATGAACGATTTATAGAAAGTCTTTTTCGATTTTCCCTGGAAATATTGATTTGCCGGTGCTCAAATTAAACTGTGCAAACATCACAGCATCACAACGAAAGAATATGCCAAATATTTTGAAAATCGGTAACTGGGCGGTAAACTAGATATTTACCCATAACCGTTCTTATATTTCAGTTTCCGTCATCAATGACATTGCAAACAAAAACTTACACATGTTTCTCAAAGATATCATGCCAACTTTGGAAAAAGCTTTATCAAGGAAATTTATGGAAGTAGGAAACAGTGTTGTTGAACCATTTACTTGCAGGCAGTTGTTTCCGCAATGAGACAAGACACGATGGTACACATATTTAATTGATTTTGGTTTATATATTCAATAATTCAATAATAATTAGTAAACAAGAACATATTCATTAGTAGTGAAAATAGAGTTTCATTGTGTTCGATGATGAATTTTCAGATTAAATTTTTATGTCTGATTTATCGCAATTTGACTCAAGACTTTCGTGAAGTCATTTGTTTCACATGAACAACAGATATGCTAAAAAATTTACGGAAGGTTTTCTGGTATACACCCAAAATTTAGTGCCTCAATTTTTCCGACAATCGTATGATACAGGAGCACAGTAAAAACATCTGTCTCCCCGTATAAGTGCAGTTCAAAAGCTTCGGTAATCTTGCAAAAGTTGACAAGCTAATGAACTTTCGAGAGCTGGATGCTTGAAACTGGCGGACCAGATTTGGCCCGCCGGCGCCGGCCGTAGTTTGGAAACCCTTGCTCTGATTGATTCGAATCCTCATTGAGGGCATGCCATACGAATTGCGCCTGTTATCCATTATGTTTTTCACTTAGTTTTCAGTTTATTTTCATCAGGTCGGAATTTTAGGTTGAATTCGTTGAAGTACTATTAAAGCCCTAGCAAAATTTAATGTTTTACTGAAAACCCTGTATAATAGACAACAATTAAGCTATTGTCGAAACTAAAGAACGAAATTAATGAAAAAAGATATATCTTGATGAAAAAATGAGAAATCATATAGTGGAATAACTAGAGAGTAAGAAAACAGATTTTGTTTCGCCCAGTATAAATGAGATAAGCCAAGATTTCTTGAAATTCGAAACTGTTGATTGATTTGAACTTATCTAGAAATTGAAAAGAGAAATTAATCAAATCAGACTTGAAATAGCATTTTTATAAATCAACAAACTCCATCGTTTTTTTGAGTGGATCGATTATTTTGCCGGTGAGTGTATGATTGGATGCGTTCAGAGAATAATCTAACTATTGATATAGAAAAATCTTTTTTTTCTGTGACGGGAAAAAAATATGACATTTTATATCTCTTGAAAGGTCACAAAGTATGACTTTTTACGAAATTACTTTTTTCTCTCTTAAAAAAATGATAAAAAATGATAGCCGGGAAAAAAGTACTCACTTTTTTTCCGGGGAAAAAAGTAATTTAGTGGACAGTTATATTTCTTTCACTTTTAAATGGTCGTTTTTCCTGTCGCAGAAAAAAATAGTGTATTATACACGGGAAAAATATTAGATTTTAGCTCTCGGCTTTTTGACCTCGAGCTAAAATCTTCTACTTTTTTCCCTTGTGTAATAAATAACTATTCATTGAAAAAAATTTTCATTTTTCCTTTCATCTGATTTGTCGTCTTAAAATTGTATCTGAAAAACTAAACAACGAGCTCACGAGACATAAATGAGTAATAGATTTTATCATCTCTGTGAATCAAATCACAGTTACATTCATATTTTGCCCTATCTTCAGAAATGAACGAATTCCAAATTCATTTAGTTTAGATCCTCCTCCAATACCTATACCTATATTCAATTCACTATATCGATTTTTTCTAAATTCAGTTCATGTTTAATCAATTATCGTTTGAGAATCTCAGCTGAGAAAGTATTTTTTCAACAACTACTTTGACGATTACATCAGTAATTATCTACAGAAAAAGGTTATTTTCAATTAATAATACAACAAAAATAACAGTATCAAAATATTTATCAAAACCAAGGAGTGAAACAAAATTTAAAAAAATACAATATCACAATATCAGTAGCATCTTATTTGGGGAAAATTTCATCGTAGTCTACAGTGCTCGTAATTGAATTGGCAATTTCCAGAAGTATTTCAGAAGCTTTGGCATTGATGAAAGGAAGTGCTGCGGTGATGAATTCTTGCTTATTTTGATGCAGAACGTCGATAGCTGCTTGGCCTAATGAAAAAATCAAACAATAAGCATAAGAGAGTAATTGAAAAAATTGTTGAATAGATAATAAATTGAAAGACAAAGTAAATGAAGAAAATACCATGGCATTACCATATAATAGCAGAACAATTTAAAATTAGATCAGATACACACTTTTTCGTGCAAACCGTTTTATGAGTAGTTGGTAAAATTTTTCTCCTATTTTATTGAGCGTTTCATTTTTTTCCTTTACAGAGAGGAATAAATGCGAGTTGTTCATATATTATTTCCCATTCCGCAATTATTTATGAGCTCTGACACGAAAATTGATTACAAGATTCTTCTATCTACAGAATGCCATAGTATTTATTCAATGTCTTCGTCAATGGAAGGCTAATAATAATATGTAAAAGAGCACAGTGATTGAGTATATTCATAAAAGTGTATAAAGGTGCTTCAAACACGTGTAGCCCAAGTACATGTCTAATCAGGTTTGTAATGTAATGGATTGTTCAGCAATTGAGAACTGCTGTATACCTTCAAATTCTACTTAGGTACCTAGCTACCTTCAAAACACACGCACGCATCTTAGTTCATAGTATGAGTATGTATTATGATACAGGTATGATAAAAAAATATTTTCGTATGATTCTTCATTCCGAACTTACCTAATGTTGGATCTCCATTGAAGAGATTGTCGAGTTCAATATTGTAATCTCCGATGTTGATGGAAAATAGGAAAGAACTGAATTTGAAGCGTTTAATTCCATTTTCATCTGTATTAACTTCTCCTTTCAGGATAGCCTGACCTTCACAGTTCGCTTGAATAATTAAAATATAATTGAAATTGAATCATTTAAAAATATTTCTCTGTAAGTATCAGGTGAATTTAAGAAACATTGTAGAATGTCTCAAAATACGAAAATATCGTTTGACAGTTGTTAAGTTCTAAAAAGACATACTGAGCATATTAATTCAAAAGTGCACTTTAACAATGCTTCAATGCGGCAATAGTTGACTTACTTGCATTAGCCTTGAATCTTCCGTTTCCTTTGATAGGCACCACTAAGATCTTTGCATCAATATCATAATCGCCTTCCATAGTTAAAGATGGAATTTTCACACCAACACGGTATGTGTATTTTTCAACGTTCAATCTAGAACAAAAAAAATATATGATTGCAATTTTTTTTTCGATCCCCCCTAATGTTGAATAGCGTTGGCAAATTTCCAAAGCAGTTGGTAAACTTTCGAAACAGTTGAGGAAATTGTCAGAGCAGTTGGAAAAATTTTAAAATCGTTCGAAAATTTTCAATGGAGTTGATACAGAGTTGGCAATTTCCCAAAGCAGTAGGTAGTTTTTCGAAGCAGTTGGAATAGTTTTGGACTGCTTGTAAACAAAATTTTGAAGCAGTTGGACAAATGTCATTTGAGTTGGTCTAGAGGGGCATGCCCAATATTGATCAGAGTTGGCAAATTCTCGAAACAATTGGAAAAATTGTCAAAGCAGTTAGAAAAATTTAAAACAGTTCGATAATTTTCAATGGAGTTGATAGAGGCCTAATGTTGATCAGAGTTGGAAAGTTTTCAAAGCAGTTGGTAGTTTTTCGAAACAGTTGACAAAATTTCGAAGCAGTTGGAAAAATTTCAGAGCAGTTGGAAAAATTTTAAAACAGTTGGTATCATTTTAAAGCAGTTAGACAAATGTCAATGAGATGGCATAGTTGATGGGATGGCATAGTTGATGAGATGGCATAGAGCATGTTCCTCAGCGGACGTTCAGATTTTAGCGCCATTCGAATGTGCATACTCAAGAATAGAACACCAATCATGGTCTGCCTAGGTTACAGTTCATTCCGCTATAGTTTCTTGTCACTGCATGCAAAAGTAATTTACCGAGTTGGTTGAATATTTATCAAAGCGCAAGTTTTTTGTGTATTACTGGCAATAAACAAGACCATTAGTTAGTATTAATGTTTCTTGTTTTATTCATACCACTTAGTATTGAAGTCCTATTCTATTTTTTGTATTTGCTTTCATCATTTCTGTTTTAAATAGAAAAAACTCCAGATGTATGCTTCTGGGTGAGTTGGCATACATGTTATGCTGCTGAGATGGCATAGATATGCCATCTCACCCAGACATTTCCATTTTGGGGAAGGCACTGAATGATGTTTTTCTCAAAGAATAGGGCGTTATAACAGAGTTTCATAAAGACATTCCTGAAGCGAAGACAATATGAAGGAAGCGATAAAGGCAGTTCAAGACGGAAAAATGGGCTGGTTTTTAGTTGCGAAGACGTTCAAGGTGAACTGAAAAGTGGACAAATTAGATGGCGGGCAATAAAGTAACATTTGACGCAAGCCTAGAAAATGAAATTGTAGATCATCTAAAAAATTTAGAGCTCAGATTTTTCGGATTCACAACCACAGACTTAAGAAAACTGGCTACGGAGTAGCAGAAGCCCAAAAAAATCCCCACCGATTTCTCATGAAAAGAAAATGGCGAGGTGGGATTGGCTGAAAGGTTTCTGGAATCGTAATCCGAGTATTAGTCTCCGAACCCCAGAATCCACATCATTTGCAAGAGCCACTGTCTTCAACAAGGTCCAAATTGAAAATTAGTTTTCGCTTCTTTTTGGTGTATTGCAAATAAATAATTTTGAACCTAATGATATATGGAATGTTGACGAGTCAGGATTTTCAACAGTTCCTTCGAAAAATTTATGCTACACTTTATTTGCGATACATGCAAATTGTAATTTGATATGTATGCCGTCTCAACCAGACTGTTGCGGCTGAGATGGCATCTGCAGGATCTTTTTCATTTTAATATTCTGCTTTCAAATCAATCAAATATTCTATTTTGAATGAATTTATTTATAAACAATTCATGGCATTACCTTCTCGCCTTGTCCTCACCATCTGAAAACACTCACTTGAAAAAATATAACCCCACTCTAAAAAGTATGCCGTCTCAGACACTCTTCCCCTATACCTGATCTAGGGGCGTGTCCAATATTGATCAGAGTTCCCAAAATCTCAAAAGAGTTGGTGAATTTCCGAAGCGGTTGACAAAATTTCGAAGCACTCGAAAAAATTTTGGAAACAGTTGAAAAACTTTCAGAGCAGTTGGAAAAATTTTCATTGAATTGGAATACATGTTTTCAGAAAACTGTCATAAAATTTGAATGAAGAATGTTTGAAATTTAGGGCAATATTTTTTGTGCACTTGTTTCTGGGGGAACAGCGGTGCGGTCTTTTAGCCCAAATGTCTGTAATTTTCCGCGATAATGGATTCCGATCAATGTCAAATTTATTTTGAACTAGGTCTGCAACAAGCATATTCGTCCTACATTTCGTCAGGATCGTATCATCAAACGATTTTGAAAAAAACTAAAAATTTTGGCTAGTATTGCTGTTTTGGAAATTAACACGAATTACCTTCGCAAGAAAAGAGTTTGAAAGTACAAATTTTCAAGACGAGTGTGGAAGCTGAATATCTCATTTGAGTTCTTCGGCGGGCCAGATCGCCGATACAAGTTATTGTCACTGGAAAATTTTCTGTATTTCAATAACTGCTTATCCTGTCGATATTAAATTCTAAAATTAAATGCTAAGTCATGACTTCACTGGGCACGCGAGGGCCCTCAAAATGGTTAAGGATGCTCACGCTCCCCTTCTCCAGAGAGGTTACCGCGCGGGCACTAGGTTCTGCTTCGACGAACCCTACAGGGTAATTGTTCCCGACAGAGACCTATGGTCTTCATCAAACAGGCTTCTTAGTCCAGAAGGTCCCACCTGGTTCACTGATGGCTCTGTCACAGCAACAGGGTCTGGGGCCGGAATCGTGGGTCCTCACTTCAATCAGGCTATCCCTCTGGGGAAGGACTGTTCCATTGTGCAGGCTGAGCTATTTGCGGTTCTAGCATGCGCATTGGAAAACACTCGCAGGGGATACTCTGGCCAGCACATTTATATATGTTGCGACAGCCAGGGAACTCTGAAATCTCTATCTGATGTTAGAGTTGATTCTCTTCTGGTAGAAGAATGCAGGAAAGCTCTGCGTGGGCTGGGCTCTGATAACTGGCTAGGCGGGGAGCCGGATTAGCATTTGTTGGTCCGGAGCCTTCGCTGCCAATCTGTCGCACATCTGTCAGAAGTTTCTTCAGGAACTGGCTGAACAAGGAATTTTCCTCGGAATGGAGCGCAGGGGTGGGCCTGAGGTGGTCGAGGATTCTCATTGAGAGACCGTCCTCGCGATCTGAGGTCACTAGGCTTCTGCTGCTGGAGAGGAAACAACTCAGTCTGGTGACTGGTGCATTGACTGGTCACCTGTTTAACAAGCATTTGAAGAGAATGGGATTGACGAGCTGCTCCCTATGCCGGTGGTGCAGGAGTACTGATGAAACGGTTGAGCATATTTTGTTCAACTGTGGAAACCTTACTGAGTTAAGGTCAACACACCTAGGAAATCCAACACCTTCTATTCCTATGGTGAGAGGGACCACTCCTGGCAGGCTCGCGACATTTCTGTCTTCGTGTCTGAGGAGCTGAGTCTCTATAGAACGATGCGGGTGAACAATGGGCCACTAGGCCTCAGTTCGGCCGATAAGGCACCGCACAGAGAAGAAGAAGTCATGAGGTGCTCATGTCTGCTATTTTTCATGAAACTGGAATCATTTTACAATTTCCAAAAAAAAATTTTAGAAGAAATATTGTTTGAGGAAACAATGGCAACACATGTCCAAACCAAAATGTCACCCCTTTTCACCGATTTTCTGGGCCTTCAATACACAGTTCGCAAATTTTCGAAACTTTGTCGCCCCCGAAAATTTTTCTTTGGCCCGTCCCTGCATGCTATAATGTACCTACTCAACCTAGGAATGTTATTTTTCGAAAACAATTATGTTTTTCTTATGTCCCGTAAATAATATAGTTTTTCGGCCTTTTCTGAAGTATATGATCCCCAATATCACTGCAAGGCACATTGAAATATGGAATCACGAAAACTTGCGCAAATATCTTGAAACTAATAGGAATACCCAAAGTGAGATCTCTTGAACAGTAGGAGGGAATATAAACATTGAGATTTTTTCCTCATTTTTGCCTGTGTTTTCATCTGACAGAGCCTATATATGTTCTTTTATTGATTCGAGGCTCCCAGCGATCATTCATGGAAGAACTAATAATTAAAAAAATTAATTCAACAATACGAACATGACCATGAACTCCAAATCCAATTAGTATTTGTTATTGACCGAGTTAATAATGCTCAACAAAAATTGATGCTAGCGCAAAGTGAACAAAAGATTGATCACATATAATTTGTTATTTAATTCAGAGTTTGAATAAATACTCACTTTAGCTTGGTGATTTCGAAATTACTGGCTCCATATACATTAATATTTCTCAGGAAGGCTTTGAAGTTATTATTCTGTCCTCTTAAAATTGCCACTTCCTTAATGAATAAAGGTTCGATTCCAGGAACATTCAGCTCGGGTATGCCTTGTTTTAGTTGTGGTCTCAGGAACTCGATGGATTCCCTAATGCATTTGCAACTTCTGGATCTGATCTCCTGCAGACGTGAATGTAGTCGGCTAGAAAAAAAATATTTATTGAGAACATTTTCTCATGGAAAAAGTCCAAATTTGTTTGGATACTGCAATCATAGCGACGAAAAAGAATCATTTGTTGTATCCTGATATAACCCTAGAGCAATGGTATTAGGTATAATATTTATTTGCAATATAAAATACATTAGTATTTCAAAACAAGCCACTGTGACAAGCTAACATAGCATGTCAAAAATTCTAAAATCTATAGAGAATTTCATTTTTAGTAGCAACATAAACTAAGCTAAACTAAACTGAAGTGGTCTTTTCTCATTCGAAGTTTAATTCACGAAGAAATTGAAATGCACTTTGTTAACGCGGTTTATATGCAATTTTATGAATTGCATAACATGAAGGATAAATATTTGAAAGAATCAAATGATAAATTGATCAGTGTGGGTGTCTCAAGGAAAAAAAAATATTCAAATAATATCACAAATGTATGCGAAAGGAAAAATTGACAGAATTGTTGGTATTTCAAAGAGAATTCTTTATAGTGATACTAGACATGAGAACATCCAAACTGAACTAAAAACCTTAAAAGATATAAGATAATACAAAACTAAAGTTACATCCCTCTTGCTCTCCAATTCTCATAATAAAAATCTAATATCAAATTGTTAATTGTGGAAAATGTGTAAATTTGATTTTTCGCGTTGCTTTATATGAAATCTACGGAATGAGGCCTTCATATTAACAAAATGACTGAAAAAATTTAAGAAAGCTCTGAGCAGGTACTTTCGAGCGCTCCTTTAGAGGTGGAGCAATGAAGCTATTACTCAAAATTTTATATAGAACATGAGATTGGTACTAGATATATAAATGCAAAATCTCAGGCGATCGGAATAATATTCTAGAAATTATTCAAAAACTGAAATATGTGGAGACTTAACAATCAAAAAATTTAATTTTATAGTTATAAGGATGCAATCCTCTTGAAATTCTGTATGAACATTCATTATCTCAATTTCCATACACAGAATGAATTTCACTTGAATCGGATATCTTGTTATGGAAATATGTAAATTCTTCTCTTCACTATTCAAATTAAATTTTCTATGGTTCAGATGATGCGATCTTCTAGAAATTTCGCATGAACATTTTATCAATCTTCATTCACAAAATTTTTTCAATATTCCAATTGCATTTTCTATGGTTCTGTTTACACTATGGCCACAACCATTGGCACAGCTAAGGGGGGGAGGGCCGCCCCAAAGATTAAATTTGTTCGTTATTCCTTTCTTTTAAATTTTTTGAAACTTTCGTATTCGTTGTATCATCAAGAATTGTTTAGTTCAGCCCCCCTCAAAAATCCTGGCTGCGCCGCTGGCCACAACACTTGCATGTGACCCCATAATTTCATTTCGATTGGTTTCGTTTTGTCTGAGATATTGTGGAATGAAAATTTTGAATGGCCATATTTTATGGAACACCCTATACGATATGACTGGTTAACAAACTTAACTGAGGCGTTTGGGAACTCAACTCACCGTGGAAATTTCAAGTCTCTAGAAGAATTCCGTACGGCTCCACGGACAGAATTGAATTTGACCACGAATTCGTCATCAGCGAGTCGGACCCATCGTTTGAGACAATGTTCGGCTCAAAATTCGAAAATTACAGACAAAACAAAATAGCTCTCTTTCAAGTAGAACGAGCGCTCGTTGAAAGACTAAATTGTTGGTACCTATTTCAAAGACCCTTGTTCAGTAATGTAATGACATCATCCAAATTAAACTATAATACAAAACTAATGTTATATCCATTATGCTGACTTATTCCCACATAGTAAAAATTCAACTGTCAATTCATATTGACTGAAGGTTGTTAACTGTATGAAATTGGTAAATTTTATTTTTTCGAATTGTTTTATATAAAACCTTCGAAATGAGACCTCATATTGACATAATGACTGAAAAAAGCATGATATACGCATTAAGAATTAATCACCTTTTTCTATCTTTTTATATCCTTGATGAGAAATATTAATCATATCAAGTTTTGAGTCATTTGGAACATTTATTACATTTCACTTTTAAGTGTGAATCTTAATCCAAATGCAAAATCAAGCAGAACACTAAATTCTATTGCAATGACCATTATTGAACGAATTTAACTTGAAAAGTCCACTCTTAGATCCACAAAACAGTTTCAAGAATTCATATTGAATTAAATATCCAATTTTCTGGCTATTCGTGAAAATTACCAACTCTCGTTACCTAGGTACATCAAAATGCTCCATCATTCGAACTCATGTGAATATGATAACTTGTTAGTTCAGCTTGTCTCCTTGAGATCACATTTATTAAACACTTTTGATTGTAATTGAGAATAATAACTTCTGTAATTGAGTTAAGAGAACACGGAAGCGATAATTCTCTGTAATTGTGATAAATATGAGTATATTGAGGTATATGCATATTCATATGTGGTATATGAGCATGAAATTGCTTGAAACTCAAAGTTGTTATTTACTAATTGCTCTCGAACTTGATTTAAGGTCATCTGAATGAAATATTTAATTTTGTTTTATATTCTACATATTCACTTTGAAATAATTTTCAATCTAGTGTTATTCAGTTTGGAAATCGTATAAAATATTTTTGTATGATTATACAAGAATATCATATATCAATTGGATCCACTACAGCAGTAGGTACTGGGTGTCCTAAATTCGTTGTACATAGACAACTCACTATAGTGAGGGGATATAAGAAACCCAAAGAGCTAGAGCTAAATGTAGTAAAGAAAAATTGATTTCTTCAATGAATTCTACTGAAAAAAGTGCCTGTAAAATGTTTTAGTTTCATGTTTATAACTTCAGTAATAAAAAAGTTTTGGAACTTTTCAATTGACGCCATTTTCCAAATTCCTCTGATAGCTCGAAAACGGTTTGATTTAGAAGGTTGCGGTTTTCACCAAATGAATTCCCTCAAAAATCGAATCCAAAAGTGTGCCACTTATTTTGTTCGAGCACATCGGGTTTCTGAGATCCCCTCAGTAGACAACGAATTTAGGACACCCGGTACAATATCATGAAAATTGTTTTATCGTATTCTTTCAATAGTTCAACAAAAATCTTCATCTCCAATAAAGATGAATGCACCTAAACCTGAAAAATGTCTCTTCCTCAAAAGAAAGAAGAGCTTTATCATGATGATTATATGTACATATATATATACCTACTCTACAGTTTTCATTGAAATGGTTTAGTTGCATTTGATTAAAAACGCTACGGTAAAAAGTTTTATAATGAGAAAAGCAATCTATTTTCACCTCTGAAACCAATTTTGTGCAATGTGGTATTCGTTGCCCTGAAATATATCGCAGAATGGAAAGCGAAAAATTGCCAAGTAATCTGTTGAAGTAGACTTCCTGGTACAGGCGGTGGGATCTACACTCAAATATTTGGAATTTTTTATTTTGAAATAGGTACAACTAAAAATGTATGAATGTATAAATATGCAAAAAAAACAAAATCACAATTTCTGCCTTTATGATTTTGATAGAGATTTCCCTTGCAATATAGCTGTTTAGGTTGAAAAACATTTCTTACATTTCATAAACATACATAAATAAGTATAAAAAGTTGAATTTACTGACAAAAGACCTGACGTCGGAAATAAATCGGTTCATAAACTACCTTTGGGTCGATTTTTCATTATAATACTAATAAAACTGAAAATTCTACAAAAAACGTGAAATATTTTCTAATCAAGAATTATTGGAATAATTCTTTTACGATATTTCAAAAGAAGAAACTAATTTCTAATGAACCATCCAAGGGGTTGAAAGTATGAGCACATGATTTTATACACTCCATATTTACTCCCAATCTCACCAATTTATTATGTCAAATAGTTTCGGGAAAAAAATTCACTGTATTTTCTGTTCTCAGGACCTTTACGAACAAAATGTGAAACTTCTACTCAATCAGATTTCCATTTTTCAGGGGGGACGCAAATTTCGAACAGAAGAGTTCAATTCAAAACAATATATCAAATTAGCTCAGTAGTTCTTAGTATATTCAATTCAGAATTGCAGTATTTTTTATATCAACAAGTGAGCAAATGCTCTCAAATATACGTCAAATAGTCGTTTTCGATTATATTGACCACGAAAAAGTCTGAATCATTCATAAATGCTTAAGAAAGTAGTGAGTATACGCACTACTTTTTCTTCCCTTAAATTCTGTGGATCATTATTTTAGCAAGCTACAGTGTTTGCTACAAAACTGGACTAAACAAACCTATTGCCCTCAATTTTTTCAATAGTGAATCCAAAACACTAGTCCGTGTGTAATTATTCAACCAGCTAAACCGAAATATTCGAAGAGAAAAATCAATTGTGTATCTAATATTGGAGAAACACTTTATCGATATATTTTGACCAGACAACTGCCCTAAAATTGGTATATTTGTCACTTCGTGACAAAGTTGAAGCTTTTTGTTTTTTTATTCGGAAAATACGCGCAAATTCTGAGACAAGTCTTCACATCACTATTGATAGACTAAACATAAGGTTGTTTTCCTACCGAATAAATATTATTTGGAACCTGTTTTGGCTCATCAGCAAACTTGTTTCTATTCTAAACTTTCAGAGAGAAAAATTGCTTAGGGCCGAAAATAATTGTGTTCAACCTAATTATTCATCAATGAGTAGTGAGTAGAACCTAGTCGCGAAAAAACATTTTGAAAAACTTTTAGAATTTCAATGAAAAAATTGTATTTTTCTGAGAACTGTCGAACAAAAACTTAGCCCATATTTTCAGCTATAATATAAAGAAGATATTTTCGACATAAACCAAAATATTATTTTCCAGTTGATGATAACGAAAATGGAGACCATAAATTCATTTTACCCCACCCGGAGAGCAAAATGACACCTTACACATCTATACCGGCTTCCAAGTCATGTGCTAACTACCCATATAAAAAGCATTCTAGCCGAATATTTGGATAATTTGTATAGTTTTGTACAATATATGCTTACAAAATTTTCTTCCCTCTCGTCCGAAGATAAGAGTTCTTTTTTTTATCTGACTCCAATTTTGTGGGGATTTGTTTTGTTTCTTTTCTCAGACCCATGACATTTTACCCCACTATATCACTAGCGAAGCAAAACGCAATTTGAAAAAAAACCACAAATTATTTATAAGATCTCTGGAGGGTATAATTTCAAAGGAATTAGTAACGTAAATAATTACAAACATTTCAATTCACATTCTCAAAACACTCGTTTATAGTTATATCAGATTTTATTGCGTCATTTCAAAAACTTTCCGATATCCAAAAGACAATTGTCTGTCGTGTATATTATGACAAAGGACCAATCAATACTAAATGTTAATTGAAAAATCTTAGACACCTTTTGCAACAGTATATTCGTTTTTGATCGCAATTGTACTTCGATTTGAGGAAAAACAAGCGCTGTCATTTTACCCCACTGTGTCATTTTGTACACCCTTTCCTTAGGAGTAATCGAAATGGCATGATCGAACTTATTGCAGCCTGTGGAAGGAGATAAATCGAATATAAGTGTAAATTGTCACGAGTTAATCATTATCATTGTAAATCTTTTCATACAAATTTCAGACCTTTGTGCCTAATTTTAGAAAAAAATATTCCAAATTACAGGGGTACTTCTCAACATACATTTCAACAACTCTAATAACATGAAATCTGACGAATAAAGTTGTTGAAAAAAGGTACATTAAAACACCAATATAATAAAACATAATTAAAGTGTCGACAAAACAAACCTTACTATTATTTATCCATTTGATATTCTTAATAATTACAAGCTACTTACGTATGTTACCCGAACTCACAAAAACCACCAAGGAAACAAAAACAAATATCAGTTTAGCCACCATGATATGCTCAAATGCACCACGCTCACTGATCGGCTGCTCTATATGAAGAATAGAAGTAATCAGATAATGCACACGTTTCTTTTATAAAGTTCGTTTGTTATTTCCATTTACGTCACCTTTATAACTATAATTAAGCAGCGCTTCGACTAGGAACTTCTCCAAACTCCTTTCAATCAACGTATTTGCATTTGACAACAGTGCAGGTGACCTTAGATCGAGATGATTAAAGGAATCACCAGGTGTATCAAAGGTGAATCTCTCTCAATAAAGGGTATGAGGAAGGTATTAATTTTTACCAGGATTTCTTCATCGATTCGTACTGAAATCACTGATTACTGATAGAAAATTGAAAAATCTACTATTATGCATTATTGCTACATATGCTTTCGAAAAACCTATTATTGGCTATGCAGAATTGCTACATATGCTCAGAATCATACACATCTTTAGTTACCACTTAAATAAATAAGTATTCTCCTTTTTAATTCGATGGTTGATAGATGTACATATCCCATTTTGGGTAAGATAGCCAGGTTTCTGTTCTACTTTTTCGGGAAACTCAAATTGGTCTAATCAGATTTTGCCTAACTGTTTCCGTTGAAGAGATACATTGCGATTTTGGAAATTGATACTTTTCTAACCCCTCCTTTATCTCCGATGTTATTGGAAAGAATGCTGAGCTGAATGAAAACTACGTCTGAATCAGAATTCTGAGTAGAATCCAGTGGTGTACTCAATTTTTTTTCGGGGTATGGTTTTGAAGATTCAACACAAACATATTTTTTTGATGGAACACCCTGTATATTATTACTTCTTTGTATTCGTTATTTTTCCCTTCAAAATGATGTATGATACTATGAAGGTAGGATGTTCAGAAATGTTAAAAAAAACACAAAACATCAAATAATGATGATTTTTGTTAATGAGCAATGGATTTCCCAAGTTTCAAAAAGGGATTATTAATTTTGATTTTTAAAAGTAGTAGGTCTTTGATGATACAAACATCCCTGGTGTTATTACTATACTTTTGGGAGCATTTTTTATCAAATAGGCATTGGAGAGAAAAAACCATACTAATCTAGCTGTCCAGGTCACCTGATCTGTCTATATTAGACTTTTTTTGGGGCTATTTGAAAAATAAAATATACACAACAGTCCCGAAGAACTTCGTGCATCAACAGAGGTAGTTTTCCAGGATTTACAAAACCGCCTTTTCATAATATTAAATGCACCCAGGCGTATTGAAAAGGTTTGTCAATTATGTATTCAGGAAAAAGGAGAGCAGTTTGAACAGTTAAATCTGTAAGATGTGCAATGTTTATGAATTTTTGTATTATTTATTTATTGCTATTAGGAAGGTACCTACGTTTTGTTTCTCATGTTAGTGATGAGTGAATTATCTTTGTTTGCTTACTCAACTATAAATAAAAATCACAAATGAAAATTATCCAATTGATAATTTTTTTAAATGGGAAATTCATTGTCCTTTAACAAAAAAAACATTATTTTTTTATGTTTCTGTGTTTTTAACAAATTTCTGGACATTCTACCTACATAGTATCCTACATCATTTTGAAGAAAAAAAATAACAAATTCAACGAAGTAATAATATACAGGGTGTTTCATTAAAAAATACAGGTTGGTGTTGAATCTTCAAAATCATAGCCCGAAAAGAAATTCAATACGCCACTAGATTCTACTCAGAATTCTGATTCAGACGTGGTTTTCATTCAGCTCAGCATTATTTCTGATAACTTCGGAGATAAAGGAGGGGTTCGAAAAGTATCAATTTCCAAAATCGCAATGTATCTCTTGAACGCAAACAGTTATGCAAAATCTGATTAGACCAATTTGAGTTTCACAAAAAAGTTGGAGGGGAACGTGAAAACCGCAAGGCTCTATCTTGAATAACAGGCGAGAAATCTGGCTGTCTCACCCAAAATTGGATTCACTGTACAAACAGATGATTTATTTCTGAAATGTTCGATTAAACTTTATTCAATTTAATTCATTTTACATGATGAATAAGACAAAAGAAAATACAAATCTGATTCAATTTTTTTGTTATACGATTAAATCTTAAAGGATATTTTTTACTAGAAATGAGGAAGGTTTGCGTTTATGAAATGCTGGAATCAATGCTGCTCCTAGGAACTTCTCCAAACTCGTATCAATCAAGGTTTTTTGTATTCGACAACAGATCAATATGATTAAAGGAATTACTGAGTGTAGCAAAGGTGAATCCCTCTCAACAAAGGTGACGAGGAAGGTATTAATTTTCTAACAGAATTTCTTCATCTATTCGTATTGAAATTACTGATTACTGATAAAAAACTAAAAAACTGAAAAGTCTACTAATGTACACTATTGCTACATATGCTACTAAATCACATTTATCTTTTATTGCCAATGAAATAAGTAAGTATTCAATTTGATGGTCTATTGAAGTGCAAACAGATTATGGAGGTTAATTTTGAACTGTACGAATCAATTTTATTCATTCTACATGATGGACAAGTGAACTACTCGAAAATACAAAATCAATTACGGAAATAACAAACTTGATGAATTATTCGTTAGTTGGTAGTAATTACAACAATTGCCATTTATATTTATTACTAAAAATGAAGAAGGTTGGAATTTGTTATTTTTTTATTATTAGACATATCCTTTGAACCATTATTGATAGGAAAAATTCGTTAAAGTGTAAGCTATCCAAAAGTAATTTCTATCAAGTTTTGGCATACTTATTCAAAAAACATTTTCTGAAAAAAAGGATTAATAACATTTTTACTTATTCTTCCACAGAATAACTGTAGAACTAATTTCAAGTAACCACCTAGATACTTGATTTTATGTATAGGTACATAAAGCAGCGTCTACACTATGCCGGAGTATGCCGGGCGAGGCCGGGCGGGCTGACCCGGGCGGCCCAAGCCGGGCGGGTTCGTTCGGGCCGGCACGACGTCCACACCGAAAACGAGGCCGCCCGGGTTATATCTACCTATATTAACTAAACTAAAGCCGCCCGGTGCCGCTCGGCACGTCCCCACTACATATTTTCGTTCGGCTCGGGCCGGCATCCTTTGATCTGTACCTACTTTCTGCGGGTTGGGATCGGCTCGGCTCGGGCCGGCTTTTTAAGCCGCCACACCAACCCGGCTTAGGCCGCCCGGGTCAGCCCGCTCGGCCTCGCCCGGCATAGTGTGGACGCTGCTTAATATGAAACGGCAGTAGTACAATTTCACAAAAAAAAATTTTCCAACACTTAATGCCTGATTTTCATGAAATGAGAAGGGCAGTTTCTGCTTATTACTCGGAAACTATCAACTTTTCGTGAAAAACCTTTCCATGCAAAATGAAAGTACATAACATTTTCTATGAGTTGTACCACAGCTTGTTCTGCGACAACCCGTTCTGGCTCAGATTATAGTTTAAAATGAGGTATTTTCTATGACTCAGTAAATGAAAAAAAATTATGGTTACAATGATGCGATCCTATCGAAATTTTGCACGAACATTCAGTATATCAGTCTCGATTCACAAAATAAAAGTTCACTCGAATCGGATGTCTTATTATGGAAATATAGATTCTTCTTTTCAATATTTCAATTGAATTTTATATGGTTATGTTCACACTATTGCCACACAATTCTGCATGAAGCTTATTATTACCATCTTGTATATGGCCGCAACATTCCATGAAACATAAAATACGGCCATTCAAAATTTTTGTTACTCAATATCTCAGACAAAACAAAACCAATCGAAATGAAATGTTGCGGCCAAATGCAAGATGCTCATCATAAACCTTATGAAAAATTGTGTGACCATAGTGTGAACAGAATCATAGAAAATTCAAATGGAATATTGAAAAGAAGAATTTTTATATTACCATAACAAGACATCCAATTCGAGTGAATTTTTTTTGTGAATCGAGACTGATATACTGAATATTCATGCAAAATTTCAAGAGAATCGGAACCATAGAATTAAATTTTTGTAATTATTTATTTTTTACATATTTCATTTTTTGAATAATTCCCAGAATATAATTCAGATTGTGCTCAGATTCTGCATAGATATATTTGGTATCAATCTCAAGTCCCATATAAAATTTTAATATACCTAATAGTCTTATTGATTTATTGAGTCATAGAAAATACCTCAATTTCAACTATAATTTGAGCCAGAACGGGTTTTCGCAGAACGAGCTGTGGTAGTACATTTGTAGGAAATTTTATGTACTTTCATTTTGTATGAAAAGGTTTTTCAATGTTTTCCTAATAATCGGCGAAAATCTTACCAAGAATGAGATTTTTATTTTTTTTTCTATGTTCCGTTTCGAAATTTTGTGAGCAAACCTCAAATTCGGATTCAGCACCCCAAAAAACATCATAAAAATGAAAGAAATCAAAACTACTCCTAAACTTTCCTACTAAAAGCCCAATTCGACTGGATTAGGTATAAGGTATCACATCAACAATTAACTGTGTGTATCATTGAATTTGGAAGATTTTCCAGATATTCCCAAAATGAACGCTTTCTCTGGAATATGAGCCCAAATATGAATAAATAAACTTAATCAGAAATAGCGAGTAGGTTAAATTCCATATCGTTCAATTTTGTACCACCTTTATATATCTTCCATCCGAAGATACTTCCGATTAATCATATGTATTTCTTGTGGTTTTTTCGATAATTACATGTTATCACCTTTTTCTGACTCATAGAGACCAAGCTTAATGATATTTACCACTTTTTATGTTGACCAATATTTTTTTCGCACCATGGAATAAACCAGTTCGTGTTCTAACGTCATATTGAAATCCCCAGTATTCTTTATTCAAAAACTATGTAGATCCACAGCATCTTGATCTCTAAGAATTGATAACTACACGGTGACGTAGTGAAAACCAATATTACCTATGCAGGCTTGTGCTGAATGTTGAATTTTGTTCGATTTGAATATTTATAAACAACCGATGATGTCTAACAACACAGGACTTGTCGTGGAAAGTTTTTCTTTCGTGTTGTAAACAGAGAATCATAACTGAATATGTGTATTTCAAGGGCAATTATTCACTTTATTTCATTGAGGATTATTGTTTTGGGGAGTATGTTGAATGAAACGTGACGGAGATCGAATACAATTATTCAACATTGTTTCACTCATTCTACAGATTTTGTTTTCCTCAGGGTCGGTTGTTTTCAAAGAATAATTTGTTGTTTAATCTTTAGTTGGGCATACACATTTTTCAACTTTTAAAAATTCCAGAAAAATATTGGATATATGCTCTCAGAATTCATCTTCAGAAGGTGTATGTACAGTGCCGGAAACCAAAAAGTGAATGACTTTACAGACCATATTTGGCTATTTTTTAGTTGATTGAATGAGACTTCGTCAAGGAATAGCTTTAATCTGTAGATTTGAATTGCTAGTTCATAAATGTCTGAAACCGAAAAGCTTCGCATGTTCATTTGAACAAGGGGTTGGTATTTTGATTTTTTTGTGTCTGAATAATTTTCTACACTGTCTTACAATTTCGTGGTAAGCATTTCAAAGTTCTGTTCATTTGAAATTATCTCACTAAATACTGATGCTTAGCAAAATTGGACCGATTCATTTAGCCCTACCCCCACTGAAAATTCTGCGCAGTTCTGAGAGCGATATAGGACATGTTATATATTTTTGAATCAACAAATTAATGGTGATTATTTTAAAGTGGAATAAATTATTGTTTCCATAATAAAAAAACAATAAAAGCCCTGAGCAGGAGCTTTTGAGCGCTCGTTCATTGAGATTGATACTTTAAATACATGCAGAATCTGAAATGAAATATGTGAAAAATATAAATTAAAAAAAAATTAAAATCTATGGTTCTGATGATGCGACCCTCTTGAAATTTTGCATTCCCCAAAATAAATTTCACTCGAATCGGATATTCTGTTATGGAAATATAAAGATTTTTCTTTTCAATATTCCATTTGAATTTTCTATGGTTCTGTCAATACTATGGCCACGAAATTTTGGATGAACATCCACTATATCGATCTCCATTCACAAAACTAATTTCACTCGAATCAGATAACCTGCTATGATAATATTAAGATGGTTCTTTCAATATTCCAATTGAATATTTTATGGTTCTTTTAACACTATGGTCACAAAATTTTGCATGAAAATTCAGTTTATCAGTTCACATGCACAAAAAAATTTTCATTCGAATCGGATATCTTGTTACGGAAATATGAAGATTCATCTTTTGAATATTCCAATTGAATTTTCTATGGTTTTGTTTACACTATGGCACAAAATTTTGCATGAGGCTTATTATGAGCATCTGCATGTGGCCGCATCATTTCATTCCGATTGATTTCGTTTTTTCTGAGATATAGAGGAACACAAATTTCGAATGATCATATTTTATGAAACACCCTGTACGATTTGACTGGTTAACGAACTCAACTGAGCCATTTGGGGCCCGAACACATCCTGAAAGTCTCTAGTCTGTAGGACAATCCCTTCGAAAGTTATTGTGCTAACGGACGCTCCGACGGCCAAACGCCGGATAGAATTGAATTTGACCACGAATTCGTCATCAAGGAGTTTAACCCTATCGTTTGAGGCCATTTGCAGCTGAAAATTCGAAAATTACAGACATTTTGGCAGAACGATATAGCACTCGTTTAAGTAGAACAAGCGCTGAAAAAAAATTCACGTAATAAATCCGGTAGGACACCCGTCAGCCAAAACTAGATCAAGCCACTGGAATCCTATCAAAAAAGTTTGTCAATAATGATTTAGTGTTCATAGTTCATAGCACAAACAGGAACGAAGATAATGACCAAATGGAAATGGACCAAATGACAATTTTGGCTTATAACTCGAAATCAAAAAGCGAGTAATGCCATTGATGGCATAATGAGTATCTCGAAAAAAGACGACTGCCATGTGCCATTCAATTTTCACTTTGTCCTGCCACTCCGTACACATAAATATGTGTCGATAAAATCAAGTGAACAAAAATTCATCAGTGTTTTCTGTGTGCAGGAGAAAAATTATTTCGTTCGGGAATGCTTACCTTGGTCAATAAGTAATTTTCAACAGCTGATGCAGTTCATATAAAAAAAACAATGAATTAATCCGTAATCATAATTTCCGTAACTAGTATATTTACTACTAAATTATGAAAAAAACAGTTACAAATCGACGAAAGAAGGTATTTGGTGTGTGTTTTATGATTCAAAACTACCTGTGATAATATTCTGAGACCTAGTGACATCAACCAAATCAAACCTATTTCAATTGCAACCATCAAGAGAAAGATTCTGAACGTTTTTTGTTCTATGGAAATTTGAACATCTTGAGAACTATATGGGTCTCATAATATTCGTTGGATGAGTCAACTGAATATTTCACATTTCAAACTTACCTTGAATATTTCATGTTTGAAGTTATTTGCTACGGAAATTTTGATTATTTCAATAGGCAGGTTGTTTTCATAAAAGAATAGTTCTCAGGATTTTCAAATTTGAGCTGCCAATTTTGAATATGCGATAGTACGCAAAAGCTTCTGACCTTACTTTTGTTCATTATTATTGGAATCCTCATCGATTTTTCAGGAAACTTCGATGAACTCAAGAGATTCAAATTCCTCAAAACTAGAATCTGATATGTTTTATTCTATATTATATTGTCACCAATTGTAAAACAAATGACGAGACTCAGAATATATTTTTTTTGAAAAATTGTTTTATCTCGCTGAATTTTGAAGCTTGAATTTAATACCATTTTATCGTTCGTACAATTGCAATCAAGCATTTTAACTTGAGGGAATGAATAAGCAATTTGTATGAGTAAATTACTGAAAGTTGAAAAGAAAAATCCAAATATTTTGAATTTTTTTATACGTGAAGGAAATAGTTAATATTATGAGTTCACGTGCGTCCTAATAAAAAAATTTTCAAGGAAATGGGATGCATTTACGCGATATTATTCTCTTCCAGAATCTCACATTCCAGATGAATCCTATTTATCGTTTCAAACTCGAAGCAAAAGTGCGAAGAAAACTCTCGGAAACGAGAAACAAGAGACATTAAAAAAAATTCGGATCGGTTGTTTTTTTATTTATTCTATCCGAAGAGCATTCATAATGTGTATTTTTCTGCATGTTACAATGAATAATTATGGAAATAGTTAAAATGATTATAATGTATGCACATGACAATATGATTACCAAAGTAATTTGTGAAAAATTGAATACAAACTTGCAGGTTTTTTGCTCACAAACATAGGTACTCGAGTACACAGCCATAATTTAAATTATTATTTTTCCCTATAACATTCGCAAAAATTACTTGATATACGCAAAACGACTCAGATTCGATGATTCTGAATAAATATTGGTTTTCTCATCAAAAGTAATTATATGCAAGCAACTTATCACCTTTTGTACTTATATATGCACTTAATTGAGTCAACATTTAATATTAACCACAAACGATCGTAAATTGCAAATATTTTCGAATCGAGTTTTCCTTATGATGACAGACTATCAATTTATGTTTTTTATGAAAGGTCGAAAGGAATAAAGATCAAGGAGCAATATTACATTGTTCTATACCATAAAATCTGAGAGTCGTATGAATTGAATATACTTTAGATCCTTGCAGAATTTATTCAAATGCATAGTTAGGTACCTATGTATAGAGATGTATGTATGTATAGAGATGTAGTGGAAAAGAGCACTAAAATAATTCATTTATATTGTGAATTAACCATTCGACTATAAAAGATTGGCAACTTTTGTCAAACAAGTACAAGTGATGATAGATCAGGCAAATTAGTTAACCAATTTTCAATAATACTTAATTTAATACTTGAATCTTTTTCGACATCTTCTGTTATTTTTCAGATGCGGTTTTTTCATTCATTCATCAGTATCATTCAATTTATTTGCATCTTCTTGAGCGCTCGTTCTACTTGAACGAGTGCCATATCGTTTTGTCCAAAAGTCTGTATTTTTCGAATTTTGAGACGAAAATGGTCTCAAACGGTAGGCTTCGACTTCCTGACGACGAATCCGTGGTCAAATTCAATTTTGTCCATGGGGCCGACGATAACTTTCGAAGGGATTGTCCTAGAGATTTGAGATTTTCAGGGTGAGTTCGGTTCCCTAATGGGTCGGTTAAGTTCGTTAACCAGCCAAATCGTACAGGGCGTTCCATAAAATATGGCCATTCAAAATTTTTGTTCCCCAATATCTCAGACAAAAAAAAAACCAATCGGAATGAAATGATGCGGCCACATACAAGATGCTCATTTTAAACCTCATGCAAAATTTTGTGGCCATAGTCTACACAGAACCATAGAAAATTCAATAGGAATATTGAAAAGAAGAAACCTCACATTTTCAAAGAAAGATATCCAATTCGAGTGAAATTCATTTTGTGAATGAAGGTAGATATACTGAATGTTCATGCAAACTTTTGTGGCCATAGTGTTAACAAACTATGAAATATTGTAAATAAGGATCTTTATATTTTCATAACAAGATATCCGATTAGCAGTGTAATTTCTTTTATTTCATTTTCCGATTAATTTCCAGAGTAAGATGAAAAGTTCAGCTCAGATATTAGATGATTCTAGTTTCTACGTCCAGTTGCAAAATCTTTTAATTCCTGATTAGATAAATTAATTGTTTATTCAATGATAATTTTTTAAACTGAAAATATCTTATGTATACATATCTCGTTTTATTTTTTATTCGTAA
This sequence comes from Propylea japonica, assembly GCA_013421045.1. Classification (NCBI taxonomy): domain Eukaryota; kingdom Metazoa; phylum Arthropoda; class Insecta; order Coleoptera; family Coccinellidae; genus Propylea; species Propylea japonica. Next base: position 26,727,711 of record CM024246.1, on the reverse strand, counting down.
AGAAGAAAAAATGTTGATGATACCTTCGTCGAATGACATATCCAAGGAATTTTTTCATTGTACCATTCTTTAATTATAATCACCACATTCAATTATAATATTTGTTTACAAGAGTACCGAATGTAAGACATATTTTTTCATTCATTTAGTGTTGCTCCCATCTTTACAAAAAACAAAGTAACGCATTAAAGATTCTGAAAATAATGAATACAAACGATTTTTAAGCCAATTATTTTTGACCTCGACAATAATTTTACCGGCATTCAATTAAATCGCCAATTAATTTTTGTGAAGTGTGTAATTGAGCGAACATTCAGTGTGTTTCATTGAATATTGTTATCAAAAAATACCATAATTTCTGTATTTAGAGTACTGATATTGAGGAAATGAAAATATTCTTTCTATTAAGTATTTCATGATGAATGAATGACAATTCCATGAAGAAATATGTTAATATCAAATTATGATCCATTCACTAGTGTGATTTTCTCGAACAAAACATCTATACATATATTCGTATTATGTCATTTGATTTATTTCGACACGGGAAGCAATCAATCCTGGGAGCAGGAAACGTATTATTTTATTTTATTATTTTTTAATTGTCATTCAACCATATTGTGAAAATGTTCTTATTCTTTCTAGTGTTTCACTACCACTTTAGAAAAATAGACCATTTCTGTGCCTTCGGCAATTGCAGTTATACGCGCTTGTTCCTATAGAAACAGCGTGTCATAGTTTTGCCCAAGTGTGCGTAAGTTTTTATTTTTGAATTTGGAATGGTACTGACGAAAATTCGAGGTCAAAAACAATACTGTCCTCTCAGAGGTAATAAACTAGGGAATTGAATTTTTAGGGTAGATGTAGATGCAAGTTTCGAATATTTCGGTTGATGTAACAAATCGGTCGAATAGTTTTCGGGTGATGATGTTTTTTATTTTCTTTATGTAATGTACTTGGGTGCCAAGTAACGATATAGAGATTTGACAAAAACTTCTTGAGGATCTCCAGTAAAGGAAAATCTGAATGGCCTATAGGTATAGACATAAAATTTTCCGGGTATACATAATGTGTAGTTGGAATATCCTAGTTTGTGAGGTAAAGAGATTTGATTTTTTATTATTCTTCAAAACTAGAAATTCGATCATGTTGCAATTTCATTGGATTCGAAGTCTTGTTTAGAATTTTCAATTTCCTGAAGATCCTCACAATGAGAAGTGAAAAAACTCGAAAAATTGGATACCTCAGGAACTGCTGGATATACAGTGTTTTCCTGGAAGTTGCACGGTAAATGAAACGGGAACTTTTGATTTTTTTGATTGATATCTTCAAAAAAAAATTGGAAAAGTTCTATCACATTTTCATTCGATATTCAAAATATTCATACTTACCTTTCTGTAATTTAAAAATCATCCTTTTTTCTAGTTATTTGAATTTTTCGTTTTATTGGCGTCACGAAAAACTCATATTTCATATTTTATTCGTATTATTTATTTTCTACATTTCTTTGGAAGCAAACATCTCTGGGCTGTAGAAAAGGGTCGATGCGCCTAGCTGTATCTAGATATTTCCTCATCTAGCCAAACGAGCGCATCTATATAAAAAAACAGGATCTATGGTTACCGTCAAAATGCCATATCTTTCAAACAAATGCACCAAATTGGATAATTTGCTGTATTCATAACTGCCAGGGCCCGGTTTATACAATGAAATATTTCGAAAACAATTTTCAGAAAAAAAAATGAAAGGTTTTTTCCTACGACCACTCAATCAATCATAAAGTACTTATAAGTTATAATGATTTTGACATTTGGACAACAAGTGAAGTTACATCGAGTCAGCTAGTTATAATATAAAATGGAATGAAGTGAATTCTCAAGTAAATTGAATGAATATGGTTAGTATATTGGTTAAATCTTTCAGATATCATACCAAAGCATGACACATCACTATACTTGCTTTTATCCTTATTCATTTTGGTTTAACATTGATTAATTATAGTACTTCGTAGCATCCTATCTAATTTTCAGTTTGCTGCTATTTGAAGAGTTCAAACTTTGCAGTATTATACAGGGTGTTCTGATTTGTTCCCGACAAACTGAAATGGGTGATAGATCACATCATTTTAAGCAAAAAAGTTCCTATAAACATGAGTCCGAAAATGCTTCGTTTCCGAGATACAGGGTGTTAAAGTTGAAAAAATAATTGGCGTTTTCTTTAATATGCTTTGACTGCTTCGAAATCCCTTCATGAAATTTCTTATACAGGGGTTTTTTGGGACGATAAATTCGAATTTGTGGTCTATTTAATTGTATTTTCTAGAGGGCGCCACCGGCAACAATTTCAACCCATGTAAACTGTTGCAACTTCTTTGTGCTACCCTGTAAACCATTTTTAAATTAAAAAATCGATTCTTTCATCCTTTTCACTTAAAAAAGGTATACTTCATCCGAAGTCGCTTAGAGCAATCGTTTCAGAGAAAAATGCATTTAAAACCAAAGGGTACCAAAACTTCTCCGAAAATTATTCCCATTCAAATATTTAATATAAATTTGTTTTGAAAATTTCTAAGGTGAAATGCATGCGAATTTTCTATTGCTCACTAATAAGTAGAAGTTATATGCTATGTTATTGTTGTTTTTAAGTGTTCTGAATATTCTGTTTCCTGAAATATTGAGTTGTTGGGGTGCTTTACGAATACTGAGTTTTTTTATTTTCTTCGAAGGTACCAAATTTCATGCAATTATTTGCAATCAGTCGAAAGATATTGAAGAAAACCCTGTATCTCGGAAACGAAGCATTTTCGGATCCATGTTCATAGGAACTTTTTTGCTTAAAATGATGTGATCTATCACCCATTTCAGCTTGTCGGAAACAAATCAGAACACCCTGTATGTGAAGATAGCTGTAAGAACTTTTCATTGCATTGCATATCTGAAATATCGTGATACAGCTCTCGAACAGAACAACTTCGAGAGGATTAAACTAATAAGAAAACTTGACCACTGACTGATTTGTCCTTCTGTATTTGTTGATGAGGTGATGAGGTAGTAGGCCTTGTTCCAGAAAGCTCTTTTCGAATATCCTACCATTATATTTTTAGGCTGAACAAAACCTGTATAATGGTCGGTAAACCCAAAAACAACTATTTTATCTGGGTAACTTGAGTATGTCGAAGTTTCTTCACCTGATGCCCTCTGGTTGTTCCATGTGAAATAATCAAGTTTCTTTCGATAAAATCCCCGAGATTATGTCGCTAAATATCCGTCTCAGAAAGACCCAAGTAACCATACAAGCACACTTGTCTTCTATCAACACTTGCAGGTATTCTAAAGATGACTAAGGGACAAAAATCGCGTCCAGGTGACATTCAAGTCGAAAATTGGAAGCTTCCCTCTAGTTTAGACTATAAATTCGATCCTAGTCAGAAGTCAGAAACGCTTGAGAGCATTCTCCAAGGCAATTTTTGTGTGCATGCACTGATTAATTTGATAATGGGTGTCCGACAATTAAAAGATGAAGAAATTTATCAATTAATCCATCTTTATGAAAAAAAAAAATTTTTGAAATGTTGTACAGAAACCGGAACAAGAAAATGAGTAACTTCCTATGTAGAATTAGCCACAAAATTTATTTACGATGCTGACGGTATATAAAGGAAATTACATAATTTGAGAAATAATCTATCATGAGAAGGAATCACATTGAGAATTTTGGTATTTGCTTGACAATCTCATGTGTATTCTCCAACCGTAACTCATTAACTGACTCCCAAATCAATTCGACGATCTACCGATTTCCTTAGCCAATCCTTTTTTTTACCCTTCGTTTTTGGATCATTTTAAGCCTAACTGAAAGAGCAAAACAAAACCTTAATTTCCACAGGCCTCAAAACTCAAGTTGACACGGAACTATCTGAGTCTCGAGAGAAAGTTAGATACTACCGAGTCTGCAGCGCAAGTCTCGAGAGCCCAGGAAATCTAAAGAGGAAAATACCTTGAAATTTATCTCCAGACTTCATCTCAGGTGGATCTCGGAATCATCCGCAGGTCTTTGGCAAATAGTAGGCTACTGATTAAATTTTCCTCATCAAATTTTATTTGTATCTACCTACATTACCTGGTTTGTCTGGTTTCACTATAACAAAGTGATAACAAGTCGTTGATTAAATGTTGAATAACTGCAATAACCACTTAAACTCGATGCTATGGGAGAGAAAAACACTTCCCAAAATTTCAAAGTAAATACATACCTTTAAATGGTATAATAGTGGTTCTTAAACACTGATAGAAGCCGACGCTGGAGGGTCACTAACAAAGTGTAGACAAATATTCGAGTGTTTTTCAGAAGGAAATATTTACAATCGAAAAATGCATAGATATAAACTGACCTCAGATGTCATCGAGGCAAAGCTTATTTGGAAGAAGAAAACTCAATAAAGTAGGTAAAAACAAGGGCTCTTGAGTCTGTGTTCCTGGTTACTCAGCAGTGAAAGGAAACGGAGAGGCTCATACCACGGCCTTCTAAACCCACCCTATCTTTAGGAGGCCGTGCCGTGCTTATACACTAGCCAGAAAAGAATCGAAAATGCCACCTACTGGCTCAGAATCTTTCTATGGTGTAGGCAAATACTCCTATGAGAAAGAGATATTGAACTAGGAAGAAACTCAAAGAGAAGCACTCCGGAGGAATCTTTCAAGAATAGACAACCATAAAAAAAACCTTCTGAGCTTTAAAACTGCAAAGTGTTTACATTGGTAAACACTGTTTTAGTCACATGAACTTTGTAATGAATTTTGTTCTTATTGATGTACCCTTGTCAACAGAAAAATGTTACAAATGATCCTTTATTAAATCCTGCTAACATTCTTTTAACCGTTGCACATAAAGCTCGGCTATATAGAAAATGTTGTGAAGGCAATGCCTAAGGATGGCAGTGAATTTGCATATCTGAAAGAGAAAATCCCTAATCTCATCGAGGCGAAAATTAACGAGGGGATATTTGTAAGTCCACAAATACGACAACTGATGACATAGGACGAGAGCTTTGAGGAAAAATTGAATGATCAGGAACACTCGCCTGGATATCTTTTGTGAACGTTGTCCAATTTTTTTAGGGAACCTTAAATCTGAGAACTACAAAGATTAAAAAAATTAATTTTTAATGTCATATAAAGCTTTGGGGTGTAATATGTCCTCAAAAATACATATGCTGGACTCTCATCTGGAATTATTTCCCGCAAATTTGGGTACTGTGAGTGACGAACAAGGCGATAGGTTCCATCAGGACATTTTCTCAATGGAAAAGCTCTATCAGAGGATATTGAGTCCAGGATTGCTAGCAGATAATTGATGGAGACTTAAGTATGACTTTGCAGAAGCCAAATATTCACGAAAATCATAAGCATTAATTATAAATAAGGACATAATTTAATTTATGGTTTGATAGCCCTAGTATAATCGAAATTTGGTATAATAAGTTTTCATGTGACAAAAAAAGTTTTATTTTGTTGACCAGTCATATCAGTAAATATAAGATACACCTCCTCACTGGCTTTCTAACTGGTCTTTTTCGTCTAAGAACGCATATCATGAAAATTGGGTTCAAAGAAACTAACAAGTGTTGATTCTGTGAGGATTCTTACGGAGTTATTTATTTCCGCTCAATACCAAATCGATACTCGAAAAGTTAGATATATATATTTTCCTTATAATATTGACATGAAAACAAGAGGGTTTTTCGCAACCGGCGCCTCACCTTCATATCAGTATGTTCCAGTGGCGGCTTGTCCTATGAGGCGGGTCAGGCGGGTGAGGCAGTGGCTCACCAAATAAATCACAAATATCAAGCGAATTGATCCAATATTTTAGTAATCAATTTCATCATCCCATTATTTCTTCAGTCTCTATTTTATATACGATGTTGCCCTGGGTCTCGTCTTCTATAATATCCTAGCTCAATCTCAACGTTAACGTAACGTTACACATCACAGACGTTACGATGAATGCACAAAAATCGGACCGTAAAGTTACACGTTACAGACGTTAAGGTCCGATTTTTGTACATTCATCTCACTTACTATTCAAGACGTAAACGTATAGAGGCAAGCCTCACGCGCTTCCTTGTCTAGTGCTCTATTTACATAGACGTAAGGAGATCACAAACCTACCCTACGTTGTTAATCTATTGGCGCTCCTAAGATGAATTTTAGGCAAGCCTCTTAGGAACAACTTTTGAATCGTTTTATCTCAGAAACGGTGCCTTGTAGGAAAGAAAGTATTGTTACATTTCTTATAGATAATTTTAAAATCTACATTTTTTGTTTGAGTTACTTCTTTGATGAAACTTACCGTTTTGCCGAAAATTGCGATAAACTCATTTTTCTACCCTTGATCTTGAATACATTTTTTTCCATCTACGGGTATCATGGGGAACTTTTGAATATTATTCATAAATATGTTGTGAACAATTTTACCGCTTTTTAGCTTGTTGGGACTTTATGTAACTTCACCCTCATTTTTTGGTCTAAATTGAGCAACTATCTACACTTCATTCATTTCACTTTGTTATGGGTTTATTGGGCTTATGCCATTTGCTGGTGGGTTTATTTTCGTGATAGTGTCTTGTGAATTTTTCCACAAGAATTTTCATTTAGTTCATTGTCTTTGGTTAAGACTACCAGAAGGCGAAATGGTTTTAGCAGAACAAGTGAGTCGTCTCAAATTCCCGAACCAAACGATAATACCGCAGTACTCGTGTTATTGCAGAGTTTTCAATAAATCAGAAACAGTTTTAGAGTCATTCCCATGAGTATATAAATTATGTATAATTTAAGAAGTGAAACGACCTGTTTCAAATCTTATGACTATCGGTGAGGTAGGAAAATCGAATCGGAGGTTTCAAAACGCTAGAATCATTGCATTGAAGCATTATTATAGAAGAATTTTTTGAGTTAAGATCAAAATAACATTGTCAGTATAGCCATAATAAGATGAAGATTTGTATTGGATTCGAAAATTCAAATTATCAGTAATGATTTTTTCATAATGATAAGTATGCAGCTGACAAAGTAGAGTTGATTAGATTAATTTTTTCCTTGTTGAAATAATTTTTTCTGATGTGTCTCATCATCTCATTCTGTCATAAGCCGCCACTGGTATGTTCACGAATAACTTCATAAGCATTAAGAACACGACGTATCAATTTCACCAATGTTTTCACATTTATACCACTTAACATAAGCACTTAACAGATTCTTCGAAATCGAACAAATCACAATATTTCAGTAGTTCTACTCACCTCCTGATTCACTATATTGTCACGGATGAGAAGCTTCATTCAAGTGTTTTTCTACTTAGTATAATCGTATTAATGGCTTTGCAATCTTCTGTCAGAATACTTCAAAAAAAATTGCGAATGAGTTCTATGATTAAGACAATTAGTACACATTGTACACTTTAATGGACACAAGATTTAGGAAGCTACTTAGATAGATTACATCTACATCTTTAATACTGGATTCGCATGCTAAAACGCAATTAATAATCATCAATTTTTTTCACAGTTCCGCGAAATCTTTCGGGATAAAGACTTAGAGGCTACTTTTTTGGATGAGCAGAAATGAAGAAAAATAACAATGTTAACAATATGACACCTAATCGATGCCCATATCATGATGTGGGACCAAGGTCTTGAGATCACATTATAAGTAGGTCCCAACTTCGACCAATGGCAAATTCCAGGTAACTTCGTGCAGTGGACTGGTAAAATGTTGATCAAGTGTTTGTTTTTTATTTATAGTGTTGTGCTAGTTTCGGCCAAATTACGTGAGTTTGAAGATATATAAGGGCTTCAATTTTCTGCCACTGATAATATTTTTTTGTATCTTTTATAACTCGATGATACGCTTCAACATCGACAAGACAACTTTTATTTGAACTTTATGGTTATGATAATCTAAATAATAATCGTTCGAATTTTACACTATATTTTAAATTTTATTGATAGAGTCGCTGAGCAAAGAACTAAAAAATAATTTAAATTTTTGCCACACTCTTATTATTCTTTCACGTCAGTTTTACTTTTCTTGTTTGTATATGCTATTGACATACATTCTTGATGATAGAAAATTTATTGAAATATTATTTCGTCGTCAAAAAAACACTTAAGACTTGTAACTTTCAGAAAAGCAACTTTAGTCACTGCTTGAAAATGTTTGTCATTTTTCAAAGTTCTCAGAAAACAATCATGGAAGACTTCGATTTACTTTTGATTGAATCAATTGTCAAACAATTCATTTGTTTTTTGAGCTGGATCTTATTATTGGAGCCCTGTTTTTTTTACGATCAACAGATGGTAAGTCTGCCTCCTTTGATTATCTACGTTTAAAGTTTTTTCTTTTGATATCATGGAAACTTTACCACAGAAAATCTCATGGTCTTCATTAAAAGCATGTTGAAAAAGCTTCGAATTATCAAAGAACATAAAAAATTGCTCGACAAAAAGATAGTGATAAGTAAAAGACTGTTCAACATGCTTTTTATGAAAGCCATACGATTTTATGAGGTGAAACTTCCATTTCATAGGAAAAAACTGAAATGTAGAAAATTAAAGGAATCAGCTTCCATATCATTTCAAGGGTAATTACTTTCGAAAAAAAAAGAGACGAAGAAGTTTTTAGATTTTCATTGCTGTGGTTCTTTGAGAATCTTACAACGCACAGAAAATTACATCAATAACTAAATTATCCTCAGAAATTTGTTGTTTACTCATTTCACAAAAGTTTAGGATTCCCATTTAAAATTATTATAATCTTCCTTCTTCTGTAGAGAAAGCTTGCATTTGTTCAATTGAAAAAGTTCATGTTGAGAATATGATTTCTGTTACATTTTTAAAGCTCTGTAAAATCTAAACTTATCGTATATCGTTAAGTATATGAGAGTGTCAAACGAAAGCAAGATGTTGATCAGAATTACCTGATGCATTAAACAAGAAAGAATTATCTCTATTAGCACTAGCGTTAGAAATAAACAGTATAATTAGCGCTTGAATGACCTACGAAGTCATCTATTTTCTAGAGAGATGGTTTTTCTGCAATTGAGTTTCATCGCGCAACTCATCTCAAGTATTGATTAATATCAAATTAGATAATGAAATAGTATTTTAAAAGAAATTATTGAGGAACCAATCTAGTTATACAATCAAGTAGGTTATTGAAGACAGCGACTAATGGTCAAGATATTTTAACACGTGAGCGGATCGAACGCGTTAATAGTTTGAAAACCATAAATCGCTTGATTAATAACCGAGTTGATTACAAAATTTTTTCGACGATCTCAATATGAATTGTGTATGAATTCTGCATTGAAATACATTCTCATTTTGCACAAGACTTACATTTAACATAATAAAATTTGTTTGTATCTCTGTTTCACTACAGTTTCGACATTTTTCGTAGTGCTTCTGAATACTTTGTGAACGGTTGCCATGAGGACAGCACATTGAAATAACGTGCTCTCAAAAAAAATCGTGGTCAAGTAGGCTGTGGATTCTATTTTTCCTAAGAGTCTATGAGGGGAAAAATAGAATCCACAGCCTACTTGACCACGAATTTTTTTGAGCGCACGTTATAATATATTGAGCATTAAAACGTATTACTAATGATCAATTTCGTAAGCATTAAAATCGCCTTTTATTTTGAGATCGACGGAATAAAAAATTGTGCATAATATGCGCAATAAAAGGTTTCGTGGGATAAAGAACAAAATCACAACTGTAAACAATTGAAAAGAGTTATCACTTGTATTTTACCATTTTTAATCCCTGGAAATCCTCGCAGAATAGAATACTTTTCACGTAATATACGTGAAATGAAGCATGTCTTGTGGAATCTCAACACACATGATGTGTGATTTGTCCATGCCAAAATTTGAGCAATCATACAAATATTTTCAAGAAAAATCAATAATCTCTGAGATACTTTTTTCATATTAGATAGAAGCACATTCAAATTTAAATTTAGTTCTCGTTCGAAGTGGCCATTTCGGCAAACCCTTCATACAACATTTCAGGTGCTTTTCCGATAACCAAATTTGAATTCAGCAACTTTTTTTTTGCCCTTTTCCATTCGATTTTTCTATTTTATATGAATGCATTCCTCACACTATCTAGAATCATCCTTCATTGTTGATTATCCATAGAATATTAATTAGATGATCATGAGTGTTGATATAACGATTCAAACATTTAACTAGTAGGTATTAAAAATTCATAGAGCATAGACTTGACGATACCGCTTTGTTTGCATATACTTTTGGATGGAATCATCTGTGGCATCCATGATAATTCACTTCCTAGGAAATTCAATGGAAAAAAGGTCTACATAAGGTTGTACATAATTTGTATGGACTGTACCCATTTTGATTCACTTCCATAACTTCTAGATCAAATAGATTCTAAATTCCTGACTGCACAAAAATGTCTGGTAGGTACACACTGATCATTGAACATTGAATACAGCAATCAAATTCTGATTACTTTTTTTGTACAAAGTATACCATGAAGGATTTTACAAACCCTCAGCTCATAGGGAATTCATTGTCCGTCTTATGAGGAATAACCAAGGGCATTTCAAGAAGAAGAACATTATTCATCCAAATTTACTGTAGTTTATACTTCAGCTGTGATTTCTTTATCACTTAATTATTGCTTCCTAACTTCGCTTGCTTATTCCTGGGGTTATGTCTTGTTATTGTTTTTCCCCAATGACTGCCAGATTCAAATTTAGAGCCGAGAATGATCTCAAACTACTTTATTGAACCTAATGATGAAGAATTCATGGTTTGAAACAATTTGTCCTGCTGTACTCACTCCAAGTTTCAAATAGAATGAGTTAAAGACTAGAAATTTCCAGCAGTTTGGAGTAACTCGCTTGAATTTTTTTGCGATGATTTCAATTTTATTTTAGAATCTAGTTTTGTATTCAAGTACACAATCATGATATAAAAACTTGTGCCAAATTTCATGAAGTTCTCAATAATATAAAATCTGTGTCTTGAACAGTGGCGGATCCAGCTCTAAAGAGTCATGGTCATGGTTAGGTGGATTACATACTTGACAATTGATTCTTTGGATACCAATCAGCCACCCCAAAATAAAATTCTGATGAGGTCTCACACAAACAAGAAATTTATTTGATTTATTACAAAAACAATAACTTAATGAGAATAATTACAAAGTAATAACTAAGTAGCAAAGGGATTTTTTCTGTTTTTCCTTCTTGCAAAACGAGTGATGACTTCCTCTACATCAACAGATATGTCATTATGAATATGAAGCAGTGCTAGTTCAATAAGTCGTTCTTCTGCCATCGAAGCTTTCAACCATGGTTTGAGCCTTCTCAGAGTGGAAAATGACCTCTCTGTCGTTGCCACACTAACTGGTAGTGTAGTGAAAAATTTTCTCAAATTTGGATACATGTCAGAATCACAGTTTTCTATGAGATTATATATCGTCTGTGGAACCCTCTTCTCTCGTTGCCATTTCATCTTCCATAAGCGATATTCATTCATACCGATTGAAACAGGAGGATTGTCTTATAGAAGTTTGTACTGATTCACCCACTCATTTGCTATTTTATTTTTTTCATTTTTATTTTTTGAAAAAACGACTTTAGGTGTAGAAACTGAGGAATAGTTCTTCAAACACCTAAATAAGTCAATACTAATAAGTAAATTGGAACTTAACATGAAATGGCCAAAATAATCTTCAAAAATTCATATTTCCATTATTTTAAGTAATTGCCCTCCAATAGGCACTTAAATATGATGAGCAACTAAAAGAAACGAAAACAGAATAAATGTTCAATGTTCACTCAAATTCAATTTAATTTTTTCAATCGAAACATTTTTTTTATCAAACACAAGTTCGTCCAGTCCAGGGGGGTTGGGTCATGACCCCCATGGCCCTCCCTGGATCCGCGCTTGCTCCTGAAGTTTTCGGGGTACATGTGTGGTCAGAATATCTCGGCTTAGTTCGTTAATGAGTCTAATGATTTTCGAGTTATTGTAATTTAAAAGTTCATTTTCTGATTTTCCAAAACTAATTTTGAGTCGATGAAAGATAGGATTGGTTCCTTCACCATTTAACTGCCTTGTTATCTACCTTCTTGATTTCAATTCAGAACTCCGACTTGAGCCAATACTGCACCTTTGATTTGCAATATGAATTATGAAAGTTCAGATCTTACTCCTAGGAAATTGATGTCATTTAATGCTCGTTCTATGATAAAGAAGGAGTATAGGGTTGGCAAAATTCGTTGTCGTCAGCCTATCTTTTCAGAAATGTAATAAGATTGCTTCTAGTTGGTTTAGTTCTCGAGATCCTTTCAGAAGACAACGAATTTTGAGAGAAAGAAAGAAAGAGAGCGAGAGTTTATTGGCGTTTTTTACAATTTCATGAATTGCTTTCACAGGTCATAAATAAAAGAAAAACGTGTGCCTCTGCAGTCTGAAGGCTGATTCACGTTGGGCACAGTTTTCCCATAATATTATCCCATACCTCAGTCTGGACTCCACCATTGTTTAATGACTCCGCCAAGGCAAAGTACCGACCTCAGGGTTATATCAGATAACGAGCATGCCCACCCTGTACCTACACGATACACATTTACAAATGCCTGCAACTTGCACACTGAACTGTCGATTTCTAGAATATGCCATCCACTTAAATGTGTTGAACAACATTTCTACAGATAGTAATGATAGTATGCAACATGTGTATTGGCTCTCAAAGATTGACGAAACATGAAATCACTTCGAATATCGGAAAAAGCACATTTTATCAAAGCATTTTTTTTCAGCCGACTACATCAAAGTCTGCAAATCTACCGAGCCAAACTTGCCACAATGCATCACAGATTCAGTAAATGCCCTGAGACCATATCTGAAAGTTGGAATTCCTGAAATAGATGTTCCCCCAATTGATCCTCTCTTCCTTGATGAAGTTAAGTTGAGAAGTGGACCTAGAGCGGCGAAACTTGATGCCAACATTACAAACGTGAAGGTTTGGGGTGCATCTGAATTCATCGTACTAGATGTCAAGTAAGATAATATTCCTTATTTAAAAAATTAAGAAATGAAAAAATAGAATAAAACACACTATTTATTGCTTATTAAAATCTTCGGCTATCGATTTCGGAATTATTCCATCATCAGGCCAGCTGAAAGTATACAAATGTAGAACATGTATTTATTCAGGCGAGAGTATGCAACCTACTGTCTTGAATTAAAACGAACACAAACAGTTTAAAAACATTAAAAGTGGTCCTTCTCTGTCAGAATTGTTAAAATTTCTAAAAATCTAGTCAACCTTTATTACGAATATATCTATCTTGTGGGAATGTCAACTGAATATGAAACTAGGATATATGCGAAATGTGATATCTAATATGTTAACATATGTGGTCTATTGGTAGCGGGAATTTTTGAATTTTATATTTATTGTTGTTTTTTAGGAATCTATGAGTTTGAAAATGCTTCTTCTGTCGAATTCTATATTATCATTAAGTAAAAATTGGTTGTCTTTATTTTTCAAAATTTCTAGTTGTTCGAGTAAAATAATTTTATGGTAGTTATTTTCTTTATGAAGTATTTTCAGATTATCTAATGTGATATGATGTCCGGTATCGTTTAAATGTGTGCCTAAAGCGGAATGGGGTTGATTTCTTTTGTGTTCTTTGAATCTTTTTTCTACATTACGAGTTGTCATTCCTATGTAAAATGAAGGGCAGTTTGTGCATGTTATTTCATAGACTCCGCTGGATTGTTCAAGTTTAGATTTCATTTTATTATTGATCAGTATATCCGCTATTGTTTTGTGTCGTTTATTTGTTAGTGTATAATTATATTTCTCTAAGGTATGTTTTAGTTTTTCATGTAGATCTTTGTAGTACGGTGTCGATATGAAATATTTCCTGACGGGTGTGTGGGGGTAGATTTTATCCAGAATTATTTTTCTTTTCATTGATTTTAGAATTTCGTCGATATATGATTCAGAATATTCATTTTCCCTGCCTACTTGGTATATTATACCTAGTTCTTTCCTATAATTTTCTGGTGTTAAAGGGGTGTTAAAAAGTATATATAATATACCAAGTAGGCAGGGAAAATGAATATTCTGAATCATATATCGACGAAATTCTAAAATCAATGAAAAGAAAAATAATTCTGGATAAAATCTACCCCCACACACCCGTCAGGAAATATTTCATATCGACACCGTACTACAAAGATCTACATGAAAAACTAAAACATACCTTAGAGAAATATAATTATACACTAACAAATAAACGACACAAAACAATAGCGGATATACTGATCAATAATAAAATGAAATCTAAACTTGAACAATCCAGCGGAGTCTATGAAATAACATGCACAAACTGCCCTTCATTTTACATAGGAATGACAACTCGTAATGTAGAAAAAAGATTCAAAGAACACAAAAGAAATCAACCCCATTCCGCTTTAGGCACACATTTAAACGATACCGGACATCATATCACATTAGATAATCTGAAAATACTTCATAAAGAAAATAACTACCATAAAATTATTTTACTCGAACAACTAGAAATTTTGAAAAATAAAGACAACCAATTTTTACTTAATGATAATATAGAATTCGACAGAAGAAGCATTTTCAAACTCATAGATTCCTAAAAAACAACAATAAATATAAAATTCAAAAATTCCCGCTACCAATAGACCACATATGTTAACATATTAGATATCACATTTCGCATATATCCTAGTTTCATATTCAGTTGACATTCCCACAAGATAGATATATTCGTAATAAAGGTTGACTAGATTTTTAGAAATTTTAACAATTCTGACAGAGAAGGACCACTTTAATGTTTTTAAACTGTTTGTGTTCGTTTTAATTCAAGACAGTAGGTTGCATACTCTCGCCTGAATAAATACATGTTCTACATTTGTATACTTTCAGCTGGCCTGATGATGGAATAATTCCGAAATCGATAGCCGAAGATTTTAATAAGCAATAAATAGTGTGTTTTATTCTATTTTTTCATTTCTTAATCTCAGAAGAACATACTATGGAAGAATTCATTTGTAAAATCCTTTTTTAAACATTTAGGAAAACAACTGGGAAGGTGCTTTTGAGCGCTCATTCATAGATAGAGCAATAATAATAGTACCTCAAAATTTTGTATAGGACTTGAGATTTATGCTAAGTGTATGAATGCCAAATCTCAGCACGATCGGAGTTATGTTCGTGAAATTATTCAAAAAATGAAATTAGTATGTAAAAAAATCAATAATCGAAAAAAAATTTATTGTTCAGATTATGCGGTCCTCTTGAAATGTTGCATGAACATTCAGTATATCAATCTTCATAGACAAAATAATATCTTGTTAAGGAAATAGAAAGATTTTTTTCCATGTTCCAATATAATTTTCTATAGAGATAATATAATTCCGATCGTGCTGAGATTATGCATTCATATGATGGTTGAATCTCAAGTCTCAATTTTTAGATAACAGCATTATTACTTCACCAACGAACGAGAGCTTGAAAGCACCTACTCAGGGGTTTTCTTAATTTTTTGAAAAGCATATCTTCCTCTTATTCTCAAATATTATTTTTTCTCAAAACAATACAGGGTGTCCCAGGAAGAATGCGACAAACAGAAACAATGAATCAAGGACATCAAGGAGGACTCACAACAAGAGGTTTTAATCGTTTGAGGGCCTTCATTTGGGATATGCAGGATGATATTTTTATGGCTGGAATTTCAAATTTCAATAACTCTTGAAATATTCGACCCAATGATTTCAAATTTGAAAGTTTTGCCACTCTTTACGATTGCCATCTCTCAATATTTCAGAAATTGAATATCAGATCCGGATTATCAATATTCATGAAAATATAAAAGCCAGAAATTTCTCTTATCCGAATCTGATTTATTCATTTTCTGAAATACTTAGAGAAGGCAATCGTTAAGAGTGACAAAACTTCCAAATTTGAAATAATTCGGTCGAATAGTTTAAGAGTTATCGAACTTTGAAATTTCAGGCATAAGATGAATATTACCCTATATATCCCAAAGGAAGGTCCTCAAACGATTAAAACCTCTTATTGCGAGTCTCCTTGATGTCCTTGATTCATGGTATTCGTTTGTCGCATTCTTCTCGGGACACCCTGTATAACGCCTCTGATTGCAAAATACCTAGTTGCAAAAAAATATGAAAATATACTTATTTTGAAAGCATCTTTGTTCCATTATCATATAGAAGAACGAATTTTTCAGGCCCAATATTGCTAAGAAGAAATTCGCTTTCAAGGCTACAGTACCTCATATCTATTTCGAAGGAGACTACGACATCGACATGAATATTCTTCTTCTGAAGTATAAGGGAGTAGGACCAATCACCGGAAATTTCAGTAAGTGCAGAGTTTGGCGACTGTCTATTGAAAAAGTTATTTTATTAATGGTTCCGGTCACTTAATTGAAGTCTATACGATTGTTATACAGGGGTGTTTGGTTAGTCGACTACATTCTCCGAAAGGGATATATCATCATTTGCAGCGAACTGCGCAAGGAAGTATGCTCCAAAAATCTATGGTTTATTTTACTTTGAAAAGGGGTTATAGTTCACTGCGACCTCAAGATCTATTTTGCCCCTTACCGAGCTATTCAGGCCACACCCTTCACAGCTTGCTTTCCAGTTTCAGAGATCTAATATCAGTGAAGGCTTCAACGAAGATAGTTCCTTACTCTTATAAGTTTCTCACTCAAAGCATTATCCCCTTAGGCTCTCAATGCCAAAGCATTCCGTGAATAGGTGAATGAGGGTTTCTTCCTCCTCCCCACACAACCTACACTCGTCAGTGTCCGATAATTCCATTCTCAATAGGTACTCCCTGAAGCGACAGTGCCCTGTAGGAAAGCCAGTGAGAAGGTGTGATTGCTTCTTACCACAATCCAGATATATTTAGGATCCCGCTGTCTCAAAATTCCGAAGGAACTTAGTGGGAGATTCCGCCAGAGTTATTTCCTCTCGGCATTCTGCTTCTCCAGAAATTCCTTCTTATAGGAATATTCACCTATACCACAGAAGAGTTCTGGCCCAATGAGTGACATTCGTGCGAACTCTTTGGCAAGTGTATTGGCGTCTTCTTTTCCCGAGTGGCTGGGAACCCAGATTAAAAGACCTTATTTTTCTTGCCTAACTCTTCGAGTGAAAAATCTATGGTTACAAAAATATAGCAATTTTTCCACTCTTCTTGAAATTTCCTGCATCGTTATCGAAAATAATCAATTTCCTGGAAACCACTTGATTCTAAATATATAATGAATACTTTTTTCAAAGATGAGGAGATGATCCCTATTTCTTACGAAAAAGTATTCACATATAATTCAGATAACACTTGATATATAGGGTCATAAATGGCCTCAACTGTTTTTCTCAAAAAAATCCTTATGATAGAATTGAGAAATACTTGAAAAAAGTATCACGAAAGCCAACGAAATAGGGATGTTTTTCTCAAATTTATACACCAAGTTCATAATTATTTTTTCGAGTTATCCTCAATTACTCATCAATCTTTTATAAGGAAAACAGGTGCAGCCATTCATGACCTTTTATATCTAGAATTATCCGAGTTTTCAATGCATACTTTTTTGCAAGAGGTGAAAACCATCTCCTCAGCTTTGCAAAAAAAATTTCATTGAATTTTTATAGTCAACAAGTTTTCACAAAATTAATTATTTTCGATAACGAACCAGAAAATTTCAAAAAGTCGGAAAATCGCCATGCTCAGCACTATGCTTCATCAGACGCATTTTGCTGCAAATGACGTCTAGTATATCCCCTCCGAAGGATCACGTCAAATTACCAAACACCCTGTATACAAACTTCCGGTTTCAGCTTACATTCTGACCACACCTGCATCATAATTCTTGTTCTATGAAATGAAAAGCGTGCGAAAAAGCTACTTTTGAACACTTGGTATTTAAAAGATTACCAATCAACATACCGATGTAATTTGAATTCCAGGATCCTGTTTGGGAATTGTGTGGGGCAAAATTCGAACATTTGTTACTTGAATTCGATTTGAAATAGTTATTGATCTGTTTAATTATTTTTAAGATATTGTTTGTGTTAATCAAACAAAATAAGGAGTTGTTTGTTTTTACGCATAATAAAATTTTGGAGTGAAACCAAGTTGTGTTTGCGTTAATGTTATGTTGATTGTTTATATTAAATATCTTGAGACACCAAATATATTTCACCATAAATTGCAAAATGGTGGATGTGCCACAGTTTATAGCAATCCTACCTTAAAGTTGAATTTTCGTTTCAAGATGAAAAATTGTTTCAACCTATTTTTTATTGTAGAAAGGTTGATGCCTTTTGACCATTCAAACTGTTTGCCTATGGTTCAGAGTCTTCTCTATACACTATAAATAAATAAAATCCTACAGACTTTCATGAAGTGCAAAATAAATAAGAAATTCAAGAAACTCGAACAGAATTTCGAAAAGTTACCTAATTTCTCGATGAGGTTACCTTTATACATATTACATGCATCTATACTCTTTCAACTAAAAAACATTTTAGAAATTATGGACCTTCAATCAGGATTTCCTAAAATTGGCATTTCCATTATTTTATATTTATAGTCAATTTAAATGAATATTGAAAATACGATTTCTATACTTGTGAGATCACACGCCATATTGAGGGTCACATTTCAGAAAGTGTGGACCCTCAATCAGGTTTTTCTAAAATTGGCATTTTCAGTATGCTAATATTTATAGTTATCAATTTAATCAAGTTAATAAATTCAATTGAATATTGAAAATTCGATTTCTATACAGGTAAGATCAAACGTCATATTGAGGGACGAAAATTTACAACAGAACACTTGGCATCGTTTGAAATCGCTTATTGCGGTGATTCTATATCGTTTTTTTTCCTCAAAAATCTGACTATGAAACGAAAAATCGCTTTGAGCAACGAAGAATAAGTCCTATTGTCCCACAATATTCATTGAAATAGTTAAAAATTGACTACTAGTTTCGGGAGGCTCAACATATTTCAATTTCAACTTGATTGTGCTGTTCCTTGGCGGTTGTAATATGAAAACATATCTATCGGTATTTTTTGAAAAATAATAAATCTCCTATGATTATAGTTGTATATTTGACGTTTTATAGAAGTTTTTGACATTCAGTAGTTTTTAACGTGTATGTTAGTAGCGGATGTATGTTCTAGGTTGTTTTAATTATTTATGAAATTACTTTTGTATCCCATTATCATGTCTATCAAAACTTTCTGTAGTCCTACATAAATCCCGAAACTAGTAGTTAATTTTTAACGATTTCAATAAAGATTGTGGGAAAATAGAACTTATTTTTCGTTGTTCAATATAGTGACCCCACATTTATCAATCTTCCAATTTATAAAAATCGCTTTTATTTTATGAGGGTTCCTCATTTCTGAAATGTTTTTTCTAGAAATCATTGAAATAGCCCATACTTGGTTCTGCTTGTGCATTTTTTCATTCAATCGAAAAATAGAATTGCATGTGATTGAGTCGGGAATTCATCTCATTCCACTATATTAATTCTGTATACATTTTATGATTAACTAAATTTATCTGTTTTCAGCTGATTATACCTTTGACTGCATCATGAAAGGACATACAAAGGCGATAGATGGGGAGGATTACCTGGAATTCGAAAAAATGCGTTGTAAAATAAATTTTGGAAGTAAACCGTCCATCAAACTGGGAAACCTTTTCAAAGATGATCCCGTGATTGCCAAAGCAACAGATGAGGTTATCCAAGATAATACTGAATTGTTTTTGAAGGAAATCAAACCTATATTAGAAGACGCCATAGGTGAAAAGTTCACTGCCATCTCCAACAAATTGACTTTGAAGTTTACATATAAAGAACTATTTCCTTAGATCTTTATACGAGTTAATTTTATTCTATACGATAACAAAAATATCAAGTTGGTTTTATATCAATTAACCTAAGAAACCACGAGAATATTTCTCGATCGATGCCAAAATCCTGTTATTTTTCTTGTTACAAAAATTTGACTAATTTGATCTTGCTCTTTGGGGTGCAGAGACTGAAAGTTATGTTTCTTCACTCCAAAATGTAATATATTTTATGTGTTTTGTACCTAATGAAAGTATTCGAAAATTTTTTCTGTGAAAGTTGTACTATTTTGCTGAAAAATAAATCAATTTCAAAAACTATCATTATTTTTTTATTCTCAATCTGTAATCTTCCTGCGTAAAAAAATATTTTGATTATAAGTCTGTTTCAGTATATTTATATTTTGATATGTTTATTTTTTGACAAATATTAAGAATAATGAAAATGTTCTCAATATTCAGAATGTCAGACGAGGTAGAAAGTTCAAGCAAAAAGTTTTTTGAATGACAGCAAAATCTCTGAAAGTTTCCTGTGTTAAAATAATTCTGCTTTTGATTACCACCCCTGGAAATTATTTTTTTTAACAAATTGTCATCAAAGTTGAAACAATTTTTAATCATTTTACGTAGATTCAATCCTTAAAAATAAATATTTTAAACTGTGCCATATACACCCTGTTTTATTCGGCACTTTACTCAATTCAGTTGCTTCAATCGTTGAGTTGTTTTATTATGTTTCGAAGTGTCTTTCGTGTTGATGTTTTGTTTATTGTCTGTATCGAATATTTTGGGAATCGCAAAATGACGAATGCGTCACAATTTATAGCTATAATATTATTTTTTGAGGTTGAATTTACGTTAACTATCACAAAGTGTTCCAACAACTTTTCGCCATTTGAAATACTTTCTGTTTGAAATTTTTATCATTTTTGGGGGTCGAGATATTGGCTGTTCATCTTGGGACACCCAGTATAGACGATATCGGTTATCTGAAATGAAGAAAATTGCAATATCAATGATTCTATTAAATATTATGCGGAATTCCGATTTGCATTATGATTTCAATTTCATTAATAATTAAATGACACTGTACCTATTTCATGTGAGTAATAACAATGTTTTTTGTATTCGATCAATATACAAACAATACAATCCACTAAAGTTCATTTTTTCATACAATTTTAGGTATAGAAGAATGCCGGTCCCGAATTCAAATAAGAATCCCGAATAAAATCCAGGTTACCTATTATTTGCTGCTTCATCGTCTGATCAAAATCGAGATATTCTTCTGAAAAGACTTGCTCCAACCTATTAGGAGTAAAAAATTACGATAAAAGCTGATTTCTGAACTTATTAACGTAAATCTTTCGAAATTGAATTTCAGATTATTCTTGACATAATAATCGAGTACATTACACTTAACCAAAACGGTATTTTGTTTGTTATTTTTTCTATAATTGATTGTTTTCAAATGGCTTTCACAGAACCGAATTTAATTTTATTTTCATTTTTGAAGGTAGCAGAGTTCATCGTACTTTTACTATTGTCGGTAATGAATATCTTAAAAGAACAAAAATATGTCTCCTCGGATCGCAAAATGGTGAATGCGCCAAAATTTATAGCAATAATTTTTAAATGAAATGATGAAGAAAGTTTTCAACATATTTTTCTATTACTAGAAATCTCTCAAATGGAGAAAATTAAAGGTGCAATCAATAAAATATATCCGGGGTATTTTTTAAAGGGTGATAATCAGGAACAAAATCACAATTACAGATTCTGATGAAATTCTTGCTGCATTCAACATACTTTTCACTTGTACTTTCTACCCTAGATGTGAGAGTCGAGATTTTGCCTCTATAGAACATCTTGGGATAATCTGTGTAGTTTACGGTTGCCTTCTCCAAGTGATAGAAGGTAATTTCTTAACCTATCATTTTTGTTCGAACTCTTGTGTTCTGAGCTGCTTGGCATGATCGATTTCAATACTATAAGAAGGTAGTTTTGTCAGCTCCTCAACTATCAGAAACATTTTATGTGAATAGGACATTAACTGCGTGAAAGAAACTTTCACTCACTTTGGAATTTTTTGTTCTAACATTGTTTCCATTTGAGAGATTTTTATATTTTATGCATTTAATTTGATTTTTCTTTTCATTAGGTATAAGTTGAAAGGTATGTTTCGTTAATAAATATTATGCGTTGGATAATTTTGAATGAATAAATAATCTTCTTTTTTTCAATAACCTAGATCATGAGAGAATATACAGATATCAGATGAATGGGAGATTTTCAGATACCCCTTTTTCATCTAGCCCTAGCGTTTCCTGAATTACATAGTTATATTATAGTTTATAATGATCAGAGATAGGCATATATAATCCGTTCACGAAAGTTTGAGCACATAGTAGGCGTTTGTTTATTTATCTGAAGTTGGCAGAATTTGCTGTCATCACGTAAAATAAAGTCAACTTTGCCGAATGTACGCGGCCTCGTCCGACGAGCTTGTGAGTTATCAGAGAACTCTATACAATATTGACAACATCGCGTATATCAATCTGACAAGAAAATAAATAACATAACCTTTAATTTCAATATGCACAGAAGAATAGGCCAAATTGACATGGCCAACCGACGGCTCAAACTTTCGTGAACGGACTATATGTAATTCATTGGGACTGATATGATTTTTTTCTGAAATGCGAATGCGGTTTAATATTAAAAAGCACTCATGTAATTGAAAATATTTCTGATGCTTGCCTTCACCTATTGATATTCATTTTGTCAAATCAGTATTCTCCATTAACGAACCACATGGAAGATTCAAGCATTTGCATTAAGGTTCACCTTGGTAAGTGAATAATACCAATGCTCACATATTTTTAGAGGTAGATCACCTTCTCACTGTACAGGTTTTTGATCTATTATGTTAAAGCTGCTGACCTACCTGATTCTGTTGGATAATTGCATGTCTACTTACTCACGATAATGTGATAAGTGTCAATAAATATGTTTGTTTTGCTAAATATTTCCGTCAACTATTTGTTGAATCTTGTTTTTGTTCGTTTATCCTTGGTAACTAGAGTGTCACCTAGTGAAACGCACATTGTGAAAATTATCTAACGATTATAAGATTCTTTCAATCAATGCAGTGATGCCAGTTTTTCAAAATTATCATGAGATGTTCGAAAATGTATAGTTGCAGATTGAAGAGTATCTGTGCAAACAAGCGTCATTCAGGAAAATCATAGTAGAGAATCCCAGCCTTCATGTGGTACATTTGGTAGTTCGATACATTGTAAGGTTTTCCGAAAATGTGGAATTCGACATTTAAATATTTCAAGATTTTTGAATAGCATATATGTTTTACATCATTCGATCAGAAATCAAAAATGAATGAATAGATTTTATGTTAAAAATTCAAGAAAAGCCCTGAGCAGCAGCTTTTGAGCGATCGTTCTGTGATGAAGCGATATTACTGTTTGAGATTGATACCAAATATGTAAATGCAGAATCTCAGTGCAATGGGAAATATATTCTAGAAAAATAAGTATTTACAAAAAATAAATTCTATGGTTCTGATGATGCGATTCTCTTAAAGTTATGCATGAACATTCAGTATATCAGTTTTGATCCACGAAATAAATTTTACTTGAATCGGTTATCCTGTGATGAAATTATAGAGATTCTTCTTTTCAATATTCCAATTGAATTTTCTGAGGTTCTGTTGACATTATGGCCACAATATTTTGCATGAATATTCAGTATAACAATCTTCATTAAAAAAAAATTTTCACTCGAATCCTTTCATGGAAATATAAAGATTCTTCTTTTCAATATTCCAATTGAATTTTCTATTGTTTTATTGACACTATGGTTACAATTTGGTATATCAATCTCTATTTATAAATTAAATTTCATCCGAATAAGATATCTTGTTATGGAAATATTCTGATTGAATTTTCTATGGTTCAGATAATGCGAACTTTTTGAAATTCTGCATGAACATTCAGGATATCAATATCACTTCATAAAATAAATTTCTCTTGAATCGAATTTCTTCTTATGGAAATATGAAGTTTCTCCTTTTCAAGACTCCAGTTGAATTGTCTATGGTTCTGTTCACACTATGGCCACTAAATTTTGCTGAGGTTAGTTATGACCATTTTGCATTTGGCCGTAATATTTCATTTCGATTGGTTTCGTTTTTTTTTTGAGATATTGAGGAACGAAAATTTCGAATGGCCATATCTTATGGAACACCCTGTACGATTTGGCTGGTTAACGAACGTAACCGAGCCATTTGGGAACCGAAATCATCCTGAAAATTTCAAGTCTCTAGGACAATCCAGAATGTTATTGTGCTAACGAACGGAAGGCCCCATGGACAGAAATGAATTCGACCACGAATTCGTCATCAGGGAGTCTAACCCTATCGTTTGAGACCAATAAGAATCAGTAGGAATGTTGAATTCATAAAAAGATGGAAATAAACCAGAAGGCACTCAGAAAATTTCAAATTTGAACTATAAATATAAAATAATTGATACGTTATTTTCAGCCTGGATTTTATTATTGGAGCTCAACTGTTTTTGATATCAACAGACGGTTGACTGATGGGGTTTTCGGTTTTGATATCAAAGCTGCTTCCCAGTTTTCAACCTCTCAGTTTTTCTATTTTTATATTATGGAATCTCCATAAAATTATTTGGTCTTCATTAAATGCATGTTGGACAAGCTCTGACCTATAAGTATCTTCAAGTCGGTTTAGTTTTTTTTTATCTTTTTTGATTCAAACATTTGAGGAACGTTCAGTTTCTTCAATATAGGCTCCACCCCATTTACAAGGTACTTCGTCCAAAGCAGTGTTTAGTCTGTTGATTTCAATATCAATCCATGTTTCCTATTCAAATCTTAAACCCACCTCGAAAAGTCAAACAGATTGGTAAAAACAGAAATCCTGTTTACGTTCGACTTAGAACCGAACATAAACATCATAACTTCCGGAAAGAACTACCTCAAAACGTTCATGTTGGTTTAAAACATTAATTGGAAAGTTGTTTTTATGAATGAATAGAATGACACCAATAGTACTCAGGGTATTCAAGTTTGAGTGTTCATTTTCAATATACAGGGTGTCCCAAAAATACCACGCGAAAGTGACACTGGAGATAGATTGGCATTAGGTCTATCAGATAGCATCAATATGACCTCAGTAAAAGTCCGCTGGTTTTCGAGATATCACAACTTTTGCAAACAAAAAATGAAAGAGAAAGCGAGATAAAGAGAAAGAAGAGCAAAAATAATGGTTGTTTGAAACGGTAGCGATTAAAGAATATCAAGCAACATGTAATTTGGCAACAGGTGATACTTGTGCATTTTTCCTAATTTTTAATTATTTCGGCATAAACACATCTCTCGCGACAAAATTATAATTTCTAAGGTTTTGACATAAAAAATTGGTAGTGTTGTATCATTTTGAAAAGTGCTTGAAAGGGACCAGTTTTAACGATTATTTGTCAATTCAGTCTGATTTTTTTTCACATCAGTCAGTCAAACTTAATTTAACGTTTTAACTTCGTCATAAAATACAACAAGTTAGACATTTTTTTAAGGATTTCGTTCTAGTTCTCGGTGAAGTTATTACTTCATTGTTTAAAGCAACTATTCAGGATAGTCTAGGTAAAAAAAAACATGAGTTTGAAGACCGAAAATTGGAGATTTTTAAAAATACACAAAAGTGGTTATATCTCGAAAACCTGCGGACTTTTACTGAGGTCATGTTGATGCTATCTGTAAGACCTAATGCCAATCTATCTCCAGTGTCACTTTCGCGTGGTATTTTTGGGACACCCTGTATAAACAAGTACGAGAAAGCCCATTTATTGGGTGTTAACCCAATAACTTCAGAAATGAATGATCACAAAATATTCAAGTTGTGTTTAAGATTTCAACAGGAAAGTTTAGTTTATGAATGAATGTAATGGAACCTATGGTACTTAAGATGCTTAATTTTGAATGATTGTCTTCACAATATAAACACCACAACGCAGAAACTCTTGACTGACGCCAGTGATTTTTTATATAATACTAATTATGGCAAGGATGAGTTGTTAATAGCTTTGAATACCTGTTTCATACCATGAATATGATAATTCCTCGAACAAAAGCAAACCTAAATCTGCCAAGCAATAAATAAATTAACTCGGAACACAACAGAAAAAATGAGCAGCACTCTAAATTTATTCCCGCAATAAAATGATTCTCAACTCCTGCTTCTTCTTACCTTGTACTATGTTCCAAGAAAGGTAGTGGTAAACACATTCGGGTGGTGGTAGAAACCGCGCGTATTACCAAATTCATATAAATAAAATACTTAACTTTCTTAGCCTGAAGTGTTGTGTGTCTGCGAATATGAGGAACTTGGTTGTTGTAGCTATTTTGGCACATGTTGCTCTGTCGGCAAAACTGCGTATGTACATTTTTCTATACCTGTTTATTATTCATTTTTAGCTAAGTGTAGAAGGTTTATGATGTTTATTTCTTTAAAATTTCATTTACTGAAAGAAGAAGTATTGCCAATAATAATGATATGACTGAATAGTCATTTATGGTTTTCAATGTTCAAGTGTGTTTTTTATGAAAACTGTTAGAAATTCTCCTTCGTGCTATAATCACAAAAAGGGTACTCTGTTAAGAAAACAGGGCGAAAATTCATTGAGACACCCCAAATTCAACAGCTCTGACTTGAAATTATAAATCTTTTTCTCATGTTCTCCAGAGCCACAGTTAATTTTGAAATATGAAAGGAAAAAATTTCTTGAAACTGGGCATTCTGTATCTCGGCAACGAAGCCGTTTTGTAACCATGTTAATATGTACTTTTCTTCATAAAATAAGCTGGAATATCTCCTTCTGGCGTTTGATGATGTCCTTCTAAAATACTGTGTATATGTTCCACTCATTCGATCCACAAAAATTGATTTCCTTCAACATAAACCCTAGTTTTTCTATGATGATCAGTAGAAAGATACCTTGAAAACATACTCAAATCTTTATTAGCTTCTGAATTTGGTGACTACTTTCATAATTCGATCCAATTATTTCACTTTTTTGATGACAGACTTTCCATTTGCGCATTAATTAATATTGAAACGACTTCGAGGTGATAATTAGACTGGACTATAACAGTCCGAATTATTTTTATTCGAAAGATCGTTCTATATTAAATCTTATTTTCAAGGTATTATGTATGTACAGAGTGTCTTCATAATTTCAAGGAAAATAGGAAAACATAACGAATCATACGAGTATGTCAGATTCTTCGGAGTACGTTTGGAGATGCATAAGTAGTAAAGTGTTAATCTCGTTATCGTTTTCCAAAATTATCTGTGATATTTTTGTTCATACTGAATGTGAAATCATTTCCATGGACATCATTCGATTTGTGAAGTTTTTCTTGTTTTCCAACTACTTATACAACAAAATTTCCATCAATTAGCCGGTTTTAGTAGCTGATTTTTGAGCTATTGTGGAGCACAATTTTTTTGTTCCAAATGAACCATGTTTATATTATTATATTCGCAATATCAATCATAAAATGAAATTCACTGAAACTAGTCAAACAAACTAGGTTTATTTTACTTCGTAACAAATTTAAATTGTCCTAAAATCATAGCCATATATATGTATTGGACTATTTGTTGCAATTTCAAAAAATCATTTCATACTCACATGCTGTTCTAGATTAGAGATTATATGTAGGTATGTTTTTCATGCAATAAAGTTTATTACTATTATTATTAAATTTATAGTTTTTCTGAACAAGTTGTAATAAATTCTGTCACTGTTACTGTAAGGGCTATTACCAACTCGATTTCGGTTTCTCACATCCGCCCAAGATGTAAATTATTCTTGGATGGACTGTATTCTTCTTTTTTTTCATTTCCGTAAGAACACTTTTCAGTATGCATATCTCGAAGGAATCAAAAGATTTTAAAAATTGATTTCGTATAAAACAATAAAGACTATTATGCCACAGTGTACATTGCACAGAAATTCAATAGTTTAAGATTGAATACAACAAAATCTTTGAATGAATAGCCAAGCAGAAGGACCATCACATTAACTTTCAAATGAAGAAAGGGGATAACGAATCATACTCAATGAACAGAAGTTGATAAATTTTTACCAAGATTATTGATAATATATCTATAATTTATGATATATCTTTTATGCACGTTTTTGGAACTTGGTAAACGTATTGAGTTCCTCGACCTGAATGTAGTAAGTTGATCTTGAGTTGCGGAGGCTTTCCAGTATTTAACTCAAATTGTTTTATCATTGGTATATCGAAATATCGTTTCTTTATATGGAAGAATCCTTCAAATATTGCAATGCAATCAGTAAAAGCATGAAATTGTCTTATGCTTAATTTCAATGATAGTGATTAGGTATTATGTAAACCGTTATTACTGTTTCCATTTTCAGAATTTAAATAGTGCACTAATAAATATTATGCAATCTAACATGCATTTTTGAGAAACATAATTTTCTCATTTAGTTCGATGATTTCGAAATACCAATTTCATTGCATAAGGGTTTGAATGAGACTGATTAAAGTTTTCCAGATATAAAATCCATAGAAATATTACATGGAAAAATTACGAAAGCTCTGAACAGGTGCCTTTGAGCGGTTGTTCTTTGATGAAGCAATGAGGCTATTACCTCAAAATTTTGTATATGACTTGAGCTTGATACTACATTGTAAATGCTCAGCACGATCAGAATAATATTCTAGAAATTACTCCATAACTGAAATATGTAAAAACTAATTAATTTCTATGGATCTGATAATCTCAAACCGGATATATTGTAATGGAAATTGAGACATTCTTCTTTTCAATATTCCAATTGAATTTTCTATGGGTCAGTTAATGTGATCCTCCTTCAATATCAAGATTCTTATTTTCAATATAATAACTGAATTTTCTATGGTTTTGTTAACACAATGACCACAAATTGTTGCATGAGGTTTAATATAAGACTATCTTACACGTGGCCGCAAAATTTCATCTCGATTGGTTTCGTTTTGTCTGAGATATTGAGGAACAAAAATTTTGAATGGCTTTATTTTATGGATATTACAATTTTGTAGTAGTCGAAATAATATTCAAAAAATTAACATGGCGAAGGCATCCAATGCATAAATCTAAATAGAAAGAATTCTCTCTATTAACTTTTTCAATATGCATTTCAATCTTCTATCAGGAGTAACCTTCCAGATACTATGTGCTATGGATATAAAACCAATAATTTTGAAAGGATATAATAAAACGAGCAAGATTGCCTAATTATGTAAGACTGATTTCATTCTCTTTAGCTCAATGTTTCTATAATGGACAGTCACACTGTTGTATTCATAATTATAGTAGAAAAATAATATTGCGAATGAAAACTCAATATTCGATTCATCTTTATAAATTTAAACATATTACCGATTTGAATACAATATATAATAGCAATATTAATAATAAAAATGAGCATCGTGATTAAAATGTGCGTGCTTCATAAACCTAACAAGTATAATTACATCTAATTGTACCATAATCAGGAGAAATTAAACACAAAAAAAGTTCACACTTACAATATGATTGAGGCCTTTGCAGAATATATTGCTCGAAATTAAAATGCATAATGCTAAATGAAGATGAACTAGAGTACAGAATACATCAAAAATATTTGAAAGATAAATTCTGTGATTGATGTATTATACAAGGTGCTAGTGAAGTACGAAAAACTTCAGAAGGTTATTTAAGAAAAGCCCTGAGCAAGTGCATTTGAGCGCACATTCATTTGTGGAGCAATAATGCTATTATCTTAAAATTTTGTTGACTTGCTAAGTATATGAATGCAAAATCTCAGCACGATCGGAATTATATTCGGGAAATAATTTGAAAAATCATATATATAAATAATCAAAAATTGAAAAAAAATAAAACTATGGTACAGATGATGTGACCTATTGAAATTTTGCGTGAACATTCAGTATATCAATCTGCATTTAATAAATACATTTCACTCGTATCGATTATCTTGTTATGGAAATATAAAGATTCTTCTCTTCAATATGCCAATTGAATTTTCTATGGTCCGGTTAACACTATGGCCTCAAAATTTTGCATGATGCTTATTATGAGCATCTTGCATGTGGGCGTAAATTTTCATTCCGATAAGTTCAGTTTTGTCTGAGATATTGAGGAATAAAAATTTTTAATAGTTATGAAACACCCTGTACGATTTGGTTGGTTAACGAACTCTACCGCGGCATTTGAGAACCGAACTCACCCCGCAAATCTCAAGTTTTTAGGACAATTCCTTAGGAAGTTATCGTGCTAACGTCCGGCATAACGGACGTCCCCACAGACAGAATTGAATTTGAGGATTTTTATAATTGGTCATGAGGAAATCGAACCCTATCGTTTGAAACCATTTTCGGCTCAAAATTCTAAAATAACAGACATTTGGGCAAAGCGATATAGCACTAGTTCAAATAGAACGAACGCTTAAAAATAAAAACATTATGCTATATTATTCTGTCCGCTTATGCTTCGTTTTTCGAAATACAGGGTGTAAAAGTTTCACTTTAAAATTGACTATGAAAATGATAAAAATGGAGCTCCACTGGGATATTTCAATTCCCCAAATTCAATTTTTTTTGTAAGGGGCTCCGTTTTGAAACAAAAAAATAAAACATGCGAAACAATGTCGAAAACAAGAAAGAGAGGTTTGCAAAATCATTATCCTGTTTCTGGAAATATATGGATATTCAATTGTACTCATCAGTAATCCTGATATTTCAACAAGGTGACATCTATTATACTTTCGCAAGAGAAGTATTTTATAGAAGTACGGCACACTTTTATCGAGAGCACATGGTCATTACACACGAAATTAATTTCAGTCGACAACAATTATAATTATTTCAGGTATTACTCAATAACATGATTGAAAAATTAACTTTCCCTGTAGGTAAGTTCCGCTGATGCAATCTCTGTATCGCTTTCATCACAACCAAGCAAAAACAAATTGTGGATATAAATGCTAGTTGAATACTGAACAGTACAGTGAATTTGTTCGGTATAAAATATTATTTATGTACTTTTATCGATGTATGTATGGCCTGATTTTTCGTGTAGGCTGTCTAGAGAACATGAAATCATCGACAATGGCTTTTTTCACTGAAACAAATAATCGTAGAAAATTTTAAAGAATACCTAAGCAACTGCTTTCTAGCGATTGTTCATAAGTATAGCACTAAATATATGAATTCAAAATCTCAGCACGATCGAAATCATAATCTTGATATTATTAAAAAATGGAATATGTAAAAAATCGATATCTACAAATATCAATTAATATGGTTCTGATTCCACATTCCTTTCAAAAATCTGGCACTAAGCCTATTTACGTCTTCAACCTCGATATAATTTCATTCAAAATTTTTTTTATGGAAATATTTGAATGTTTTTTCGATACTACTAAAGGATTTTCGATGGTTGTATTAACGCAGCTTCCACAAATTTGCCCAATCGCTTTAACTTGATATTGAATATTATTAATTATTTTAATGCAAAATAACCACTCGATCGAATTGACGTTTTCTGAATCTCGAAAATGTGGATAATTCAATTCTATCCTTACGAATATTCTATGGTTCTGATTATGCGATCCTCTTCGAATTTCGCATCAACATTGAGTATAAAAATCTTCAAAATGAATTTCTCTCGAATCGGATATTTTTTGTGAAAATTAAAGTATTTCTATTCTCAATATTCCGATTGAATTTCCCACAGTTCTGTTTACAATTAGGCCACAAAATCTCGTATGAGTCTTCTTAAAATAAGTAACTTTTATATGGCCGCAAAATTTCATTTCGATTGGTTTTGTTCTATCTAAGATATTGAGGAACAATTGTGTTGAATGGTCATATTTTATGAAATGCCCAGTACGATTTGGGTGGTTGAATTCAGGACCCGAACACACCCTGAAAATCTCAATTCTTTAGGACAATCCCTCCAGGAGTTATCGTGTTCACGGACAGTCCTACGGACAGAATTGAATTTGACCACAGGTTCATCAACTCAGAGTCGAAAATTATTGATAATTTCGATTGGTGGAGTTCTGAGGGAGAGGAACTCTGATTTCCAAATTTTCAGACATGCTTCAGTCCGTCTGTTGACGGAGTTGAAATTTCTTCCTCTGAGTTCTTCACCAAAGGAAGAAGTAAACTTTACTTCTTCCTCTGAGCTGAAGAATGTTGAATGTAGTAGGTCCTTTGATTTAGGTATCGCATATTATATGTAAAATTTTTTTTAAGTTATCTAATATTTGCCATCGACCCCTCTTTCAAAAAGAGTCGAATTTAAGTGCTCGTTCTACTTGAACGAGTGCTCTATCGTTTTGCCCAAATATCTGTAATTTTTGAATTTTGACGAATTCGTGGTCAAATTCAAATATGTCCGTGGAGCCGTCCGGTCGTCCATTAGCAGAATAACTTCTGGAGGGATTGTTCTAGAGACTTGACATCTTCAGGATGAGTTCGGGTCCCAAACGGCTCGGTTAGGTTCGTTAACCAGCCAAATCGTACAGTGTGTTCCATGAAATATGGCTATTCAAAATTTTTTTTTCCCAATATCTCAGAAAAAACGAAAGCGCTAGAAATGTTAAGGCCAAATGCAAGATGCTCATAACAAGCCTCATGCAAAATTTTTTTTTGTGAATGTAAACTGATATACTCAATTTTCATAGAAAATTTTGTGGCCATACTGTTAACATAAAAATCCGATTGGAATATTGAAAGAAGAATCTTTATATTTCCATAACAGAATATCCGGTTCAGGTGAAACTCATTTTGTGAATGAAAACTGATATACTGAATGTTCTTGCAAAAATTTAAGAGGATCGCATCATCAGAACCATATAATTTTTTTTTAAATATTTCATTTTCTGAATAATTTCCATAATATAATTCCGATTGTGTTGAGATTCCGCATGTATATATAAGTTATCAATCTCAAGTCCCATATTAAATTTTGAGGTAATAGTCTTATTGTCCCACCAATTAACGAGCTCTCAAACGCTCAGGGCATTTCTAAATTTTTTAATGATAAGTCAATTAGAGATTGATTATTATGGAAGTAAAGAGTTCTCGGTATTTTTTAGTTGTTATTTCCTCACTGTAAGCAACATGTTTGATAGGAAGTTTTTATGATTATTGAATCTTGAGTAGGTAGCTGATTCACTGCAAAAGTTTCCTGGGAGACAGAGAACCGTTTAAAACATTTTCAATGTAGAATATTCACAGACGATTTTTCTGATTGTTTAATATAGATCAACTTAAAAAAAATAGTTCTATAAAAAACCCCTTTTTTGCAGCTTTTAGACTAGAAGACTTCAAATGTGACAGAGACGACTCAAATCTCAACGCTTGTCTTCTGAACTCACTAGAAAAAGTTCGACCATACCTGCAAGAAGGAATCAGAGAGCTGAATATTCCACCAATCGATCCATTTGTCCTTCCCTATGCATCAGTAAACAGGACCCTCAGCGAACTAGTCAGCCTCAATTCCGTTTTAAGGAATGCGCGCACCTTAGGTTTAAGCAACTATGTCGTCGATAACTTGAAGTGAGTATTCATCAATTTAGGGGGGAATTTATGACTATTTCTTCCTTGAACTGAACGATTAATAATGGCAACATAACTGTTTTGATCTATTATATATAAATATTATATCCCAAAGAATCTATAAGCCAAAATAATTATTAGGAATATGAGAAATTATTTTTGGTGAAATAAGTCAATACCTGGATGATGAAGAATCTATAAAAAAGGTACTCAGTATAGAATACACACTTCTCCTGTATATGTACCGATATGTATTTTGAATATACCTGATAAGTTTCATTTCGATTCATAATAACGCAATATTTTCACGCGCTATACCACTATAAGTTAAATTATTTTCGGAAATTTTTGCGAGCTAATAAATATTCCTCAAATTTTCTTCTGCAAGAGATTTCATTTTGACCCCGTGTGGTATTCGGTGGGAAAATTCCACACCAAATTGTGTTATTATATTTCGTTAGACACAGATATTTTATTCATTTCATTTCGAGGCATTATAAACGCCAAAAAATTTCCAGTATAATTCGCTGTAGGGTACCCACGAGGAAAAAGTTTCCACTGAAATACATCCGTTTAGACGTTCTGTCAGAAATACACACTCAGATTTGATTGAAAATTACAGATGTGAAATTTTTACTAGAACCATTATAATAATTTATATTATTCTGCTGTAAATCGAAGTACCATTGGAAATTGCCTTTTCACTCGAGTCCAATCGATGTATTTTGTGAATAAAGGATAGTACAAAAAACATAATAACTTCAACAGTGAACTGTTCTTTCAAGAAGGTATAATTTTAATTCTTTCAAGGAGGCAAAAATATGGGTATATTTTCATAAGTCGCATTTCATTTCTGATTTTTCTCATTATCATCACACCAGTGGTTAATTATATTCAAATATAGAAAAAAAATTGTTTTGCGGTTGTCTCCACTTTTACACTCCACAGTTCATGCTTTGATGATAATGAAACCTTGATCTCGATGTTGAATTCTATTATATTTATTGTTTGAAGGTTGAAATTGACTAGGTATCAGCAAATATACTCACATTCGTTTATCAGAAGTATTTCCATTAAGGGGGTATTCACCAGTAATCTAGAGAAAAAAGTGTTTCAGGGTCTGCGTCATCAAAAAGATTTTTCAAAATCTTTCGGTGTGTGCTAACCCAAGCCCTATTTTCACATGTTTTTGCCCTTGTATGAAGTGCGGCTTCTTTGATACATTTTTACAATAATCGATTTTTATATCTTCAGGAGAAGTTTTTAATATCCCAGAAATTGTTTTCATTTTCAATTCATCAATCTGAAATTGAAACCCCAAGATCCAGAAAAGCATTCACTATAAATTCTGATAACCCGAGATTCGTTGGCTTTTTAAAAGGTACATTCAATAAATCCTTTATGCAATCAAAAATTATGGCCAAAAAACCAAAGATGTAACATTTCGAGTCGGAAAAAGAAGTGACATGTAATTCACATTACTTTGAATTAGTGGATATAAGTATTTGCTGAAGTTAAATCAAGAAAAAAAAATCTGAACATTTCACGTGCCTACATAATTATTGTGATTAGGATCGATTATTATTTGCTAATCAATTTAGCGAAAAAATTCTTACTTGAAAAATAAATAATATTTTTTTAATGTACGTACTTTTTTTTTGTTTTTTCGTTAAATAAAAATAAGTAAATATCTATAATATCTTGTATCTTTAAAAATATATAACCTAAATTATTAACAAAAAATACTATAAGAAAATATTTCCGAAAATGGGGGGCTCTTTATAATATATTGCCACTGTCGCAATAGTACCTAGATACGGCCCTGTATAAATCTCTTAGGATCTTTCCTACACGTATTATTCATTACATACATGACTTAAAAATTAACTTTTATTCTCTTATTTTCAGTATTGATATCCCATCACACACAATAGAACTCAGATACACCCTACCATGGGCATACCTTGAGATGGAATATGATGTCAGCGGACAACTGCTCCAAATACCCCTGCAGAGCAAAGGGTTCTTCAAGGGAAATTTCAGTGAGTTTCTGAATTTTATTAGAATCAACTGATTACAATCGTTCTAGTTATCAAAAATTCTCTATCACTTACCTAACCTAAGTATCCAAGCTGAACATAGAAATCCAAAAATTGCTCAGAATGTTGCTGAATGCTTAGGTGATGGCCTGAAGATCTGCTGCGTAGGGTTAGTAATAACCTTAGGCAGGTAACGAAAAAATGATACGATTCACTGTTTAGAGAATCAGTTTTTTCGTCCACAACCTTTTTGGGTTTTCATTCTTTGATATTCAAAATTAATCATTTATCTAACATATTTACAGCTGATACTCAAATGGTCGTGAAAAGTAATATTGAAAGTTATCAACGAGATGGAGAAACCTACTTTAGAATACACAAAATGACTGTGAAAGGACAAGTTGGCGATGGCTGGGTAAAGATGACTGCTAAAAATCCAGATTTGCAATTTGGAGGTAAGCTGAAACAATTCGTGTTATAAGCGTTTACCTGCATTCAAGAACATTTTTTACAGAATTAGAAAACTTAATCAAAATACACCAATTTCATGAACTTTCTCACCATAAATAACTAAAAATTCCCCAATCGTTTTCGGGGATTATATAACATTCGTTCCATACACCTGAGGATATTTATTAAATGGTCTTTCTTATATAGAAACTATTCCTGAAAATTTCATGACACACAAATACAAAACTTTTATCGCACTTTCAGCTCCTTCTCAAATCAGAAAATTTCATTGTTTTTCGTTCAATTTGAATTATGTGAATTGATGGTAGTGCTGACTCTAATTGAATTTTTTCTATCTGGTATCTAATATTGGAAATCTTAACATCCTCAAGCATATCATCCAAAATTAGAAGTGAAGATGTAATTTTTTCTAAAACTATTTTCAAAACGATTTCGTCAATTCTATATTTTAAATTACTAGAAATGCTCATTCATTAACTAGGTTTATGCAACATACGTAAAATTAAAGATTCATCACCAAAAATATGTATTTTTTGTTTCTCATTTGAAAACGTCAGTTTCCAAAAACACAATATTATTCATGAAAGTTTATTTTATCAAGTCACTACCTTGTAAAACTGACAGTTATCTTGCAAAATTTTTACAAGTTAGTAGTATTATTTACATTGACAGTTGTCAAGTTCTTGCTTCTAATTTCAGAGTTCCTGAAACAAATGTATTCCTCAATAAACGTTCTCAAACTATTCAAAACCGATATTCGTGCCTTGTTTTATTCGTATCTATTTGTTTTCCTTCTCAAAATTGCAAATATCCTAAAGGTTTTTCGACCTGTAAACTCACTGACAGTTGTCACGTACTTGCCTCTAATTTCATTCATCCTTCTAATTTCAT
Source organism: Propylea japonica (assembly GCA_013421045.1). NCBI lineage: Eukaryota > Metazoa > Arthropoda > Insecta > Coleoptera > Coccinellidae > Propylea > Propylea japonica. Next base: position 26,690,643 of record CM024246.1, on the reverse strand, counting down.
CGTTCCTGGAACAATATTTTTTGTGATAAACGTTATAAAAGTAATAAAAAACGATATTCTTACCTTGTTTCATTTGGATCTGGCCTTTTTCGCCAGAAGTGAGCAAATACTCTCGAAGGACTTCCCTCTCGTAAATCCACTGATAGTTGTCATAATTAATCATAAATAATCCAATTTTTAGAAATGTCAAAAAATTTTACAATTTCTCACGGTTCTTTAAGTAGGACCTTGCGACGTTATTCGAAATTGCGTCCGCAGCGGCGGCGGACCTCGAACGACCCTCTCTTGGGAGCCTATCGCCGGAAGCGGGGACGCTTTTTCGCAAAATCGACGAAATTTACCATAGCTTACGATATTTGCGACAAATTATTGAGATTTTTTTAAATTTATCTAACCTTTTTACAAATGAGAAACAAATAAAATATAAAACAATACACGCAAGGTAACGGGTTTTACTGGCTCAATGAGGTAACTGAATCGCCTATATCTATATCCTCCATTATCCAGTAAAAACCCTCTTTCCTTGCTAGTAATGTTATATACTATAACAATGTTTTCATTTCAGCTGATTTGATTGCAAATGCCTTCAATGCAGATCCAAGAGCAATCCTAGATGCAGTTAACCCCATCTTCGTCGAATTTGCCTCAGATCTTTTCAAAGCTGTTGGAAATCAAGTTTTAGCTACAGTACCTGCCAGGAAACTACTTAGTTAGGGATTAAATTATTACTTATTCTAGATTTTAGATCAAAATATATGAAACTGTAAAATTAATAATAGAATTATTATTCAGTTGTATGAAATTAATTCATTATTCTTGTCTATAAACAGTTGTAATCCATATACCATATTCATATGAAGTCGAAAAAAAAACGATACTGCTCTAGATACAGTAAGTTATTATCAAAATTCAACCTTCAGATTCTGCAAAGTTGAATGAAACAAAAAACCATTTGGAAAAAAAAATCAGTAACTAAATATGTGTAACACACTGTTATATCTGAGATAAAGAAAATCATATTCAATTTTTGTTCTGTACAATTCGAAGCAATTTCCAAGTGCTTGATACCTACTGATGAAAAAATTCGTAGGATTTCGAAGCTTATTCATCAGAGAAAGAAATTGAGACGCCAGGCGTCGCAGAAAAAAAAGAAATAGAATTGAATTAAAATACGCTGAAGGTCACTGACGGTAAGAAAGAGAAAAACTGGTATTCAGAAAAAACATTCAGAAGTGAATTATCTTTCGAATGGCCCAAGAAAAAGGTATGTTCCAAAAGAAAAAAAAATATAGCGCTGGGACGCCTGGCGTCTTAATTTTTTCCCAGACTTTTACTTACATCTCAAGTCAACATTGACTTGTACCAAATACCGTCAACAGAATAAGAAAATATTCATAATTTTCGAGAAAAATTAGGTTAACAAGATAAGCTTCACCAGGATAGCTCCAACTTCTGGTTCTTTGTATAGGTAAAAACTTTCATTACATTTTCTTCGAAAAGTTACCGATGAGCAAATATTTTGCAGTGTCATGCACATCTGAGGGAATCCTTATGGATTGAGAAACATTGTCTGTTGTCACTTTTCAAGTTCCTTCATTATGAATGAAGCATATCATTTGGCCACAATAATTTATTTATTCTTATCGATTACGATGAATTGCCCTAGCTAAGAAAAAATCACTTTATTACTCGTATGATTATGATTGAAGTAGAAAATAATTGTTTACCGCAATATTATTATATAAATAGTTTGGAGTGGAAAGATTTTGATCAGGAAGCAATCCGTTATTGACTAGTTTTTTTGTAAGGTTACCCTTACAAAAAAAGCCATTTTTAAAATTATGAAATACGTAAATGTTCATTTTATTTATTTTCAGGATATTATGTTGTAGGACTTCATCGGTTAGGCCATACATATCAGTAAATTCACTACTATCTCTTTATGTAGCAAATCATGAAATCAATTATATCATTGAAAACCCTTTCAATAGTCCTATTGAATATGGAATGCATAACACAGAAATTACAGAAAATGTAAATCAATTGAAATAGCGACCGTAAACTAATGCAGTTGATAATAAAGTAAATTTTTGCTTATCACTTATTTAATGAAATGCAATATCGTTCACCTCTTCATGATATTGTATGAAATATACTCATCATTCAGTAAAACTTTTAATTATCGCATATTAGTTATACCTACTAATAATAATCTTTCACAGATGGAGTGATTCTCAATATTATTACAGAAGAAGTATATGAAAATTGAGTGTTATACTGAAATTATTATAAGAGTTATTTTTATACACTTTTGTTACTTACCAATATATTTGGTATCAATCTCAAATCCCATGATATAAAATTTTGAGGTAATTAATACTCTTATTGCTCCACCAGAGAACGAGCGCTCAAAAGCTCCTGTTGGAGCAATAAGACTATTAATTACCTCAAAATTTTATATGGGATTTGAGATTGATACCAAATATATAAATGCAGAATCTCAGCACAGTCAGAATTATATTCTGAAAATTATTCCCAAAATGAAATATCTAAAAAATAAATATTCAAAAAAATTAATTCTATGATTCTGATGATGCGATCCTCTTGAAATTTTGCATAAACATTCAGAAGATATATCGGTCATGATTCACAAAATAAATTTCACTCGAATCTGTTATTCTGTTATGGAAATATAGAGATTCTTCTTTTCAACATTTCAATTGAATTTTCTATGGTTCTGTTGGCACTATGGCTACATTTGCGTGAACATTTAGTGTATCAATCTTTATTTATGAAACAAATTTTATTCGAATCGGAAATTTTTTTATGGAAATATGAATTTTTTTCTTTTCAATATTCCAATTCAATTTTCTATGGTTCTGTTTACACTATGGCCCAAAAATTTTGCATGAGGTTTATTATGAGCATCTTGCATATGGCCGCAACATTTCATTTGGATGGGTTTCGTTTTGTCTGAGATATTGAGGAACAAAAATTCTGAATGGCCATATTATATGGAACACCCTGTACGATTAGGCTGGTTACCGAACTTAACCGGGTCATTTGGGAACCGAACTCATCCTGAAAATTTCAAATCTATAGAACAATACCTTCGAAAGTTCTTGTGCTAATGGCCGGACGGCCGGACAGCCAGACGGCCCCACGGACAGAATTGAATATGTCCAGGAATTCCTCATCAGGGAGTAGAACCCTATCGTTTGAGACCATTTTCGGCTCAAAATTCGAAAATAACAGACGTTTGGGCAAAACGATATAGCACTCGAAAGGAAGGAAAACGAGCGCTGAAAAAATTGTGCCTATGTAGCGGAAATTTCTATTTACAACAACGTGAGTTATAAAAACTCACCAATATAACTCACTACTATAAATCACTCTAATACTAAGGAAACGAATTCGAAAGAACGGGTTCAAAAAGATAAGAATTGGAGGAGAATTGGGAAAGATCGAAATGACCAATAGGGTACAAAAGTTCCAACTACGTATGTACGAGATATCTCTAAGAAAATCGAAAAAAACATAGTCCATTTTTTCAGTTCGGTGAGCAATATTTCTTGAATAATTTTGACGTTCTCAAAATAAGTTGTTTTTCTGAAAAAGATTAATTCAGGTGGTAATCGAATATTATTCACACCACCAGAAATTAGATAAACAGCTCAATTTTATTAAACAAAAAAACTCACAAAAATTGTGAATGGAGAATGTTATATAATATGGCACTGGAATGTGTCTTTTCAGTTACGAGAGAGTTATCCAAACGAAAATAGAAGCCCAACTTAAATAAAGTTTCCTTTACTTGGACATCTGCTAATACGCATCAAAGAAAGATTTTAATATGGCCCTTAATGAAAAACAGGCCTCCCTTACTCAACTCAAATAAAGGACCATCGTATTCAAATAAAAAATTCCTTATTTTGACAGTTCTCTCATCCTTTTGGGTTATTTTAAGTCAGATACCAGGTATGAACCCTGGTCAGGTACTGCTTTCTTTTTTTGGTGCATTGATCAATTTGAAATTCGTTAGTAGTGAAGGGTCTCAGTAGAGCATTTGATATCGTACATTGTCAAAATTCAGTGAATAAAAATGAATTGAAAATAAATAATGTCTCAAATTCACTTATGAGAACGTAGTGATATTATTGGAGGAAGTGTTGACGAAGAATTCCTTCATGAATGCTGAAATGTGGGAAAAAGTGAGAAATGGACAATTTTATTCAATAAAAAATTATTTTTCGGCAACTGCCCTTCTCTTCGAGAAATTTGCATTACCTGGTCTAGTCCGGAAAGTACGTACTGACATTCGACCGGGAAGTACCTAAGACTTTGATAAATACATATCACTAAATCAACGAACTAACTAACTAATGAAATTAGTTATCAAAAGTTTGCATATTGTTCGCAACACGTTCGCAAAAAGTTTTTTAGGACTTGAAGGCTTTCAGAAATTTGTCTTTTGGTCCTAAAAATTCTTTTTTCCGGATATTTCAATAGTGTATCTTCGACAATGTTCTGTGTTGGCAACACATGAATTATCAAAAGTATCAAAATAAAAAAAATACCTTAATAAAGTTGACAAAGAATAAGTCGTTCCGATTGCTCAAATGTTAGACTAACTTTGAGGGATCTTTATTACAGGCCTCTATTTGTATAACTCTCTATTATGGCTCGTCCAATTTTAACATAGATAGGTTGATGGATGGAATGTTGCTGGAAAAGTTATTTCAATTTTATGTTCCAAAATTTCTGACGTCAATTTTGCCAACACAAACTTGTTTTCAGATCCAATTCTTCGAAGTCCCATGAAATCCTAGGGGTAACATAAGAATAAATTTCAGTCGGACGTCAAAAACCGGTACCCAAATCCAAGGAACTGTATAGAAAAAATAACTAATAAAAACAATTTGAACCATTGATTAACACATATAATCTCACAACCTTGGCAATACGAAATCTTCAGAACTGAATAGATTCAAAAGATTAAATCGCTTCAAAAATAAGAAGCATATGTATTGGTGATGACCTTCAAGAGATAGTACTGGTTGGCCGAAAATATACCGATCCTAATAACTTCAGGTAATGGGTATATACATATATTTGCTTATAAAATGAAAAACATAAGGAATTTTATTATCCTTTATGTTGTGTTCGAGTAATCGATTCAATATTCATGAACATGGTGCGATATACAGGGTATCCTGTAAGTGACTGTACAGAATTGGTTATCCGTGAACTACAACTTTTCAACCCTAACAAATAGCCAAAAATGAATTTCGTTTGTCTTTTTTCAAGAAGCTCATAATGCCTTCAACAAATTTGGCATTTTGAATTGGTCCCTATGTCTCTTTCTTTTTCATAACAACCCAGTGGCCTTCTTTTATTCTTTCAGAGGAGTTTCCTTCTTGATCTACTACATAAACATATGTTTTGTGTTATGTAAACAATAATTTTATACTTTAAAAGATTCTTTGTTTTTCACGTTTAAAAATATATAGCAGTCATACGATCGCTCCTAGATCAAGCCACATACAGATCTCTCTGCATATAGTTTGTACGTGTAATTTAAATTTTTCAATATTTTTCAAACCAAATCACAGAATGATATATCTCTACGTATACTCATTAAAATCCTATTCAGAATACTCTTCAACAATGGTTTGATTTCGAAGAACTAAAATACATAGGTATATTTGAATATTTATGCCGAAGGTAATAAACTGACTGATATGAGTTTCAAAAGTATATCTATCCCCATATAATGGTGCCCAAAGTTTGAACGAATTCTAATAACTGACAGTTTTTCGAAATCAAACCATAAACAGTATTATGAATTATTCGAACAAAAAATAACAATGACTCGTTCCTCAACTTTATTATTATTCTATACTTCGATTTACAAACCAATTTTTGATCTCATCTCGTCTGGTCTGACAAGTTATATATTTTTGAAGAGGGAAAAATACAGTGATTAAAAAATCAATTACAGTTTCCATAAAAAAATTTTATATTGGACTTGACACCAGATATAAATGCAGAATCTCAGCACAATCGGAATTATATTCTGGAAATTATTCAGAAAATGGAATATGTAATAATAAAATTAAATTATGTGGTTCTGATGATGCGATCTTCTTGATCTTTAGCACGATCATTCAGTATATCAGTCTTCACTCACAAAATAAATTTCATTCGAATCGGATATCCTGTTATGGAAATATAAGGATTCTTTTTTTCAATATTCCAATTGCATTTTCTATGGTTCTGTTAACACTATGACCTCAAAGTTTTGCATGAATATTCAGTATTTCAATCTCCATTTACAAAATAAATTTCACACAAATCGGACATCTTTCAATGGAAATATGAATTTTCTTCATTTCAATATTACAATCGAATTTCCTACGATTTTGTGTACAATATGGTCACAAAATTCTGCATGAGGCTCATTTGGAGCATCTTGAATGTGGCCGCCATATTTGATTTCGATTGGTTTCGTTTTGTCTGAAAATTTGAGGAACGAAAATTATGAATGGCTATTTTTAATAGAACACCCTGTACGATTTGGCTGATAAACTAATACAACCGAGGCATTTGGGAATCGAACGCACCCTGAAATTTTCAAGTCTCTAGGACAATTGCTCCGAAAGTTATCGTGCTAACGGACAGACTGTCGGCCCCACGAACAAAATTGAATTATACCACGGATTCGTCATAAGGGAGTCGAACCCTATCATTTGATACCATTTTCGGCTCAAACTTCGAAAAATACAGGTATTTGGGCGATATAGCACTAGTTTCAATGGAACGACCGCTCAATAAAAATTATCGAAAAATAATTTGTATTGAGAAAATTATATTGAGAGTTTTGTGCTGAGAAACGATAAGTTGATCAAAATCCCTAGACCCATTGTTCATTGAGGAATTCAATATTCCTGGCCAAATCTTAAACATAGCTTAATAGTTTACCACAACTAGTTTATGGAAAGAACGACTTCAAAACCATAAATTTTCAGGGTAGAATCAAAATTTGACTTGGAAAATTTATTTCATGATTCAATAGAATGAAACAAATATCTCTCGGGGTATTAAAATCTAACTATCGTCTTTTCAAATGAACAAGCACACAGAAATCCCTGAGTTAACAACAAGACTTTCTTCAATTCTTTCATATTAGATCATTCTTATCTACGCCACATTCTCGTATAAAGTAGTTTTTTTTGAGGAACCTGTATAAGTTGTGTTCAAATAATATGTCCTTCGAAAAATCTCAAAAATTGCGTGGAAAGAGATGAAGATCATACAACTGTTGAATTTTTTTAAATTTTCAATTGGGAGCTAACAATATACAATACATGAAACAAAAAAGTTCCTTGCTGAGGTTGGTGCAAAACGGGGTACCATACTATTTTGTCTCACCGTTTTTACAAAATCGAAACTTTAGAGGTATTCAAATAAATACCTTCAATATTCAGATACAAAATACTTAATTCATGCTCCTGGCCCAGGAGGGTGTTTTAAACAAGGTCTGGCTTACCAAGTGATGATTTTTTGACTCTCCTGTCTTTCTAAGGCCGCTACATGACCCTATTGGAGGGTAACCATCTCCCATAGATTCAAAAAGTGGTATTTCATCCTAAATATCGAATTTAATTTCGAAATAATGAGAAAAACCGTGTGACAAACTTATGTCATAATGACAAATTGATGATTTCCAAACCATGACCGAATGCAACAAATTTTGATTCACCTGAAGTCGACTGGTCAATGTTAGTCGAAACATTAATAACAACAATATGAAATTATTGAAATAGCAAATTAAAGGTGATATATCAATCACATCGTGTCGAATTTCATGAGATAGGTACTTGTTTTATATTGCAAACTCAAGGGTTTTCTAATAAAAGGTGTTATTTTGATATTCAAAGAAAAATGCAATTTTTTAATACAAATGATCGGATGCTTATTTCATTATAAAGAAGAAGCTATGCCTTTAATAGTGGAAAATAACATCAAGCAAATGACCACCACGACCACGCTTACAGACCATATCCTATTAATGAAATTTTCCATAACCAAATCACAAAGTGGCTGCCCTATGTCCTCGATAGCCTCACGAATTCTATTTTTGAGGTCTTGAATCGACGATGGGCCATTGGCGTAGACCCTCTCTTTCAAGTGGCCCCAAAGGAAGAAGTCGCAAAGTGTTAAATCACAAGATCTCGGTGGCCAATTATGATCACCTCTTCGAGAGATAACACAGTCCGGAAACTATTCCCGCAAAAGATCAATGGTTTCGTTGCTTGTATGACACGTAGCGCCGTCTCCTTGAAATTAAACGTTGTCCAGATAAATACTATACAGTTTCGGCAAGAAGAAATCATTAATCATCTCTCGATAGCGAGGAATGGACAAACCTGGGTTTTCTTTGAAACTTTCGGCTACAGCAGCAATATTCTCGCTGTTCTTGAGTGACGTGCACGGGTTTTATTCTTTACATCACTAACTTGTCCCAACAGCTCGAAATTTTCCACCAATTTCTTCATTGCTATCCGACAAGGTGCTTCACGACTACCCAAAAATGTTCGAGTTTTCCGAACCGTCTCTGCCAAATTTTCACCATTTTTATAGTGAATTTTAATCATTTCAATGGGTTTTTAAAGCGTGTGTCGTTCCATTTTTATTAATGGCGTAGTTTCTACTTGTCAAATATCAAAATATGACAGCTTCAAACTTGACATCTACCGAAATAGCGGGCTATTTAAAATAACACATCTCAGTGGAAAACCCTATATAATCTGCTATCAATTCGAATCATCACCTCTTCAATGAGCATGATATTTAGATGCTTGTAGTATGTACGCAATTTCTTTCTTTAGATATAGAAAGAGAGACAATTTAATCAATTACATTCTTATTGGGAACGATTCGAGTCGATTTCCAAAGAAAAAGTAATACCAAACCAATCATCTTCATTTATATTGAAGAACTCAAATACCAAGCAGATTACCTTGATATATTTTTCCATCACAATATTTCATTTATTCAAAGAAAAAATATGCATGCTGCAATTAAGCTATCAGTTCAAACATTCCCTCATGTTAATCGATGGCCTATTTCAATTAAATCACATTATTTAATAGGTGAAGATTTCTCCGCACCACTGGAGTGCAACGTCTTACGAACTGTCAAGGAAAAATCAACCACCGGTCCTGATTGGCTAGCTGACGTATGAATAGTTACATTCTTATAAATATAGTTTATCGAATTTCTTTTTGGTAGTTCGGTGCAAGCTCACGCTTAAGATGTTCAGCTCAATTTTTAACGTTTGTGCAGTTTTGCTGGTGTTATTCAGTGTAGAAGCGGCGAAAGATTTACGTATGTATAAATAATATTCCGCAATATAAACAAAACTTCAATGCGTTCAACTTCGATTGATGACATTGATCCTTTCAATTTCAAAACAGATGACAACATTGATTTTATGTTAGTTTCAAGAACTTCATAGGAATTGAGTTGGTGTGATATTTAAATGTTTCAGGCATAACATGAGGAAGAAAAAAATTGAACTTATTCCGCTTTTAATCTCTCTTGTTTATTCATATTAAAAAAATCTTGAATTCAATCTAGTAATTCAAAAATTGGATGACTTTTATAATTTTTCTTCGATCGTTTCAACTAGTAGATGGTCTGGTCAACTCATGAATAAAATACGAATATTTTTGGAGTTTTTCAAAGAAATATTGAAAGTTCTCAAAAAAGTGGGGTGTATCCAATTGAATTGTCGATTACGGTAATTCAATAAACAATAGGGAATGGGGTTTAAATGTCCCATAAGACTTTTGATGTACAGATATAGGGTCGTTTATTGTAAAAGACACTGATTGTGGACTGCCTCATCATTTTTACATGGCGAATTTTGCGTTTTATTTCAGAAACATTTTCAATCGTCTCAAAAAATACGAATTAATTTTAGGCTCCCATAGAAAAATTTAAATCGGGGGAATTTTACCACTTGTTCAATATAAGATACAAGCAATGAAAGAAAATGTCAATACAATGAGCATTTACCACGAAATGTTTGGTTTCGAAAAGATGGGAACCACGGATTAGTGATTTTCTAAGTGAATTTTTCAAATCGATGGATTGGGCGTAGAGATTCATAGAGTGGCCTGCTCGTTCTCCGGATCTTACTCCTTCAGATTTTTTCTTTGAATTGAGACAGAGAATTTATGAAACATTGTCAGCAGCTGAACGGCATTTTTGAACTTTGGATTTAGTTATTTTTCTCATTAATCTGCAGTGAATAAATGGAGCTATTCTAGGAGTAACAGTAAGTTATTCCTCGTTTTTATATATTTTTTACTCCCATTCGAAATTTTGCCACATTTGCATATATACAGGAAGTTCCATATAAATTTAAAAATTTAAAGTTATATTCGGTTCAACCGGAAGTATATTAGCAACAAAAATTGTAGGTAGGTACCTATATCAGATGCATTTCGTGATATCGCAAAATTTCATAAATATTGTTCGTTTCGTTCAAAAGATATTCACTTGGTTCCAGAATTTATCCTTACCCTGTATAGATATATATCATTTCGGTAATCTCTTGAATTTGATTTTTACCTAAATGATTTTATTCTTCGGTGTTCATCGTTATTTTATGCTTTTACATTACACAAATTTCATAAAAGTTCTTAAATGATAGGACGATGTCAGTTCCAGTTATTTGTTTTAAATAAATCCAGGAATTAAGAGGAAACTTGCTTCTAGTTTCTTGATGAAATTTTTTTGACACACAATTCACTAAAAAATACTTGACTTAAATTTGAAGAAATCGACATGATTTCATGAAGGAAATCTTATGATGATGTTGTTTTTAAGGAATTGATTACTATATTTTGGAACAGTTGAATTTTTGAAAAACTGGAGTTGTCATCTTCTCTGATAATTATTCATTCCATCCAAATGATTACGAATTCAAAATTTTTCCGATCAGAAGTTAATCTTGTATATTCTTCAAATAACACTGATACATCTTGTCGAATTATAAGAAAACATTTTTTTTATTTTGACGAAAATAATAGTTTGATAGTTGGATAGTTTGATAGTTTACAGAGGGGTTACAGCTCACTGCGACCTTAAGGTCTATTGTGCCCCCTTACAGAGCTGTTCTGGCCAAAAAACCTTCACAGCTTGCCTTCCAGTTCCAGAGATCTAATGAAATCTAGTAACTGTGAAGGCTTCAACGAGGCTAGTTCCTCACTCTTGCAAGTTTCTTGTCCAAGGCATTTCCTCCTCAGGCTCGTAATGCCAAGGCATTCCGTGACTAGGTGAATGGGGGTTTCTTCCTCCTCCCCACAGAACCAACACTCGTCAGTGTCCGACAATCCCATCCTCAACAGGTGCTTCCTGAGGCGACAATGTCCTGTAAGAAAGCCAGTGAGGAGGTGCAATTGCTTCTTACCAAGATCCAGATATCTTTTGGATCCCGCTGTCTCGAAGTTCCGAAGGAACTCAGTGGAATGATCCATCCCTGGGAGATTCCGCCAGAGCTTTTCCCTCTCGGCTTTCTCCTTCTCCAGAAACTCCTTCTTATAGGTACATTTAGATATGGACGAAAATAATAACGAATGTACTCATTATTTATTCATTTCAGTAATTTTATTCCATAATTCGTTAAAAAATTACAAATACTACTCTGGATTCACACAAAATGATTCAATTCAAAGACCAGCAGTTGATCTCGAGGATTCAGGGTCATGGATTACTCGGTTTCATTCGGTCATGGTTGTTCGGTTCAGTCTTATTCGTTTTGTAATTAATTTTATAATTAATGTATAATCCGACATCGAGTTTTTTGGTAGGAAAAAAACCGTGTGTAGTCATAAAATCAAGGGTGTTTTTTTATTACTTCTCTGTGTGTGAACCAGTTAATTATATCAAGCAGCATTATTGAGGGGGTTGAACTAGAAATATTTTTCAGTTGATTTTTATAATTTCAAATAGTAGATATTTCTGAATGTTGAGGTACGCATTCACCAGCTATCTGTGAAAGTCTTTTGTTCAACAGGAAAAAAATATTTTTGACATTTATTTCGAAAATGTCACTTTAACAGTTCTTTAAAAGTATTGCTTTGTTAGAATAAACTATAACTCCACATAACAAATATTACAAAAACTGTAGTCGTCTTTGGAATGAAATGAAACAAGTTGTATGGCGTTAAGCATATTTGAGGGCACGTTTTACTTAAACGAGTGCTATATCGTTTTGCCCGAATGTCTGTAATTTTCACATTTTGAGTCGAGAATGGTCTCGAACGATAGGTTTCGACTCCCCGATGACGAATTCGTGGTCAAAATCAATTCTGGTCGTGGGGCCAGCCGTTAGCACGATAACTTTTGAAGGAATTGTCCTAGAAACTTGAGATTTGCAAGGTGAGTTCGGTTCCCAAATATCTTGGCTAAGTTTGTTAACCGGCCAAATCGCACATGGTTTTTCCATAAAATATGACAATTTAAAATTTTTGTTCCTCAATATCTCAGACAAAATAGAACCAATCGAAATGAAATTAGGTATCCGGCCACATGCAAGATCCTCATAATATGCCTCTTGCAGAATTTCGTAGCCATAGTATGAGCAGAACCATAGAAAATTCAATTGGAATATTGAAAAAAAGAATCTCTATATTTTGATTTCAAGATATCCGATTCGAGTGAGATTTATTTCGTGCTTGAAGATTGATAAATTTAATGTTTATGCGAAACTTTAAGAGAATCGCATCATCAGAACCATAGATTTTTTTTTAATTGCCAAGTTTTCACATATTTCAGTTTTGGAATAATTTCCAGAATATTATTCTGATTGTCCTGAGATTTTGCAATCATTTATATATTTAGAATCAATCTCAAGTGCGATAAAAATTTTGGGGTAAAATAGCCTCATTGCTTCACTAACGAACAAGAGCCCAAAATCACCTGAAAAGACTCTCTAAATTTTTTTATTTGAAAGGTCTATGTATGCTATTTAACACCGTTTAAATGTCCATATTCGCTCCTTTAAAATGCACTCTTTTTGGATAATTTTATTGTTGTTCAATGGGAGTTTTGAATGATTTGGAAATTGCCATTACAACACATAAAAACTATGGAAACGTTTCAATGGAATATTTTCGGATCAATATAAAATTTCAAAATGGGAAGGTCATTAGGTACTAGTTCCGGTTCAGGATGAGATAAACTTATGTTTTGGAAACCTATTGAGTTGAAATAACATACAGAAAACTATTAAAATAACATAATGTTATTTTATTTTTAATATTTAGGGTATATACAATATAGGTACATACACATATGTGTATTTCAATTATATTCAGATACAAAACAGTTAATTCGATATTCATTTCATTCAAAGTAAAAAACATGAGCATAAAGTTCACTACAGGATTTTTCTTGCTTCAATAACTAGCCAATTCAAAAAACACAACAGGTAAATTATAAGCATAAAATGTCGCCATATTATATACCATAATAATCATATCCATGGTGAACATCTATAAATATAATAACCCGAAGTATTAAAATAATGACATAAATTCACAAATTTATGTCTTCGAAAAACTCAGTGATTACCATCCAATCTTTGGTAGGTAATTATTGGTGAATAATAATTTGTAAGCGATAATATTTTCAGTTGTTTTTCTACTAGCGATCAATACTGCTAGATGAACACTATTCTGTGGCGAAGTAACATTAGAATTGATGATTGCGTCCACTTTTTTGCTGCTATTATTGAAACAAAAAACGGACCCGATTTGGTTGAATATTGATGGATATTCTGAAGCCCAAATTGTGCCCCGACCCAGCTACACATCTAGATTGAGATTGAGTTGAGAATGGGCATTTCCAATATGTTGAAAATATTTTCTTGTTATTTCATTGAATCATATTGAAAATACGATAAATCATAGGTTCAAACATCTTGCAATGATGACATACGAACAAACATAAGTAGTAGGGATATCTCAGAGAAGAGAAAACCCATCAAAATTAAATGTTCCAGCCATATGCAAGATGGTCACAATAAGCCTCATGCAAAATTTTGTGGCGAAAGAGTAAACAGAACCAAAGAAAATTCAATTGGAATATTGAAAAGAAAAACTCTATATTTCCATAAAAAAATATCCGATTCGGATGAATTTTATTTATAGATAAAATTGATACAATGATTTTTTATGCGGAATTTTGTGACCATAATGTTGACACAAACATAGAAAATACAATTGGAATATAAAAAAATCTTTATATTTCCATAACAGGATATCCGATTCAAGTGATTTCTTGTGAATGAAGTTATACTTAATCTTCATGCAAAATTTGGTGACCATAGTGCCAACAGAATCATAGAAAATCCAATTGGAATATAGGAAGGAAGAATCTCTTTATTTCCATAACAGGATAACCGATTCAAGTGAAATTTATTTTGTCAATCAAAACTTATATAATGAATCTTCATGAAAAATTTCAAGAGGATCACATCATCAGAACTATAGAAATTGATTTTTGTAATTATTCATTTTTTATATATTTCATTTTTGAATAATTTCCAGAATATAAATCCGATTGTGCCTAGATTCTGCATTTATATATACAGGGTGTTTCCTAAACATGCGGAAAAAATTCAGGGGATTGTTCCTTGGACTATTCTAAGAATATTTTGTCCTTTGATGATTTTTTAAAAACCTCTTTGTGTCGAAGATACAGGGGAAACAAAATTTTAGATAATAACATTTTATTATGAAAAATTACATGAAAATTTAACTTAACCTACAAAAACTGTTGAAAATGACCACCTCTAGGCATAAAACGAATTCAAATGAAAACCGTGTTTAATCTGTATTCCTTTACCATCTGAACTTATCAATTTTAAATAAAAAAACTGGCCGTTTTCAGTAATTGGAATGTTGTTAAACAAATTTAAAAATAAATGGTACCTACTTAGTAAACACAGTGCGGTACGCATTTTTATTTAAACTATTATTAATTTTAAAAATATGAAAATGTTGTTCGCTCTGTATCTTCGAAACAAAGAGGTTTTTGAAAAATGATCGAAGGACAAAACATGCTTAAAATAGTCCAAGTACAACCCCCTGAATTTTTGCCGCATGTTTAGGAAACACCCTGTATATTTGGTATCAATCTCAAATCCCATATACAATTCTGAGGTACCTAATGGTCTTATTGTTCCACCAAAGAACCAGCGCTCAAAAGCTACTGCTCAGGGCTTTTCTTTAATTTTATTTTAATTATCACTGTGTATTAGGTTAACTTGAGCATTCAATAACTTTTCTCCATCTGGTAGCCTGACAATTGACATAAAACTAATTTCATATCTTTTTTGCAGCTTCATATTTTCCAAGATGCTACAGAAATGACCCGAAACTCAACGAATGTTTGTTGAAAGCTACAGAAACTGTGAAACCTTTTCTCGTTAAGGGAGTACCTGAACTCAACATCCCCACAATCGAACCTCTGATTATACCAGAAGTTGGATTGGAGCAAGGATCTCAAGCCCTCAACTTCAAAGCCAAATTGACAAATGTAACCGCATATGGACTCTCAAGTTATAAATTGGATAGATTCGAGTAAGTTGAGAAAAAAAGTTGGTACTTATCTATTATGAAACAATAAACAACTAGGTTTGAAAAGATTTTTGCATTTGTTGTGGACAAGGCCGTAGCGAGGGGGGGTCGGATTGATTCCGGACCCCCCCAAAATTTTTCAGAAGTACAGGATTTGAACATTTTCCTTTAAAATTGTCATTTTGTCATTCGGTGGACCCTCCGAAATTTTTTTACGGTCCTGGTTGTGGGCAGAGTCAGATCTACAAATATAGGAAGGTATGCAATACGATTTTCGAGGAAGTTTTCATAATACTTTTCATGGACTGGAAATTTAATTAAACATCATCAGATTCTAATATGTATAAAATGGCACCTTATATATTTTTGCACATTTCAATAGCCCTTAAAATAACAATTCTTGAATCTAAATACAAAGCATACTTGATATATATATATCTCTTGAAATCAAGAGCTAACATAATACAATACATAAAACAAAAATAAAAATCCCTTACTGAGGTTGGTGCAAAACGGGGTACCATACTATTTTTTCGTATGATACCAGAGCTCAGGAAAAAACCCCAGTAGAAAAAACCCTGTCTCACCGTTTCAACAAAAATAACACTTAAAAACTATTAGAATATTGAAGGTTTTCTTCTTTATTTAGTCCAAATGAACGATAACCCTCTCCAGGATGTCTTCGGAATTCTGAATCTGAAACGAAAAAATCAAAGCAGAAAAAAGAAACAGAAAAATTAAATGATTAAAACTCTATTAAATCGATTTAAAATTAACAACCCAATTCAAAAACGACTCGGTAATTTCATGTATAGCTCTCAAGCCATCCTGAAATTTATATATGGAACAATTATTTATCAGGTGTTCAATTGTCTCCTCTGCTTCTCCGCATTCGCAACTAGGACTCTCAACTGAATTCCATTTGAAAAGCATACTATTGCAACGTCCATGACCTGTTCTTATACGATTAAGAACAGTCCATATTTTCCTTGGAAGATCAAATCTTTATTCGAGGGATCAGTTATTAAATGTTTGTTCTGTATATTACATGAGTTCCACTCAGATTGCCAAATTGCTTTATCACTTTCATTTGAGTTCAGAAAATGATTTGACCAAAAAGGTTTTCGTGATTTCAATCGAGGAATTTTATTGTCTGGAATATAGGAGAGTATATATAGCATACTTGATAATTTTCTTGGACAATGCCTCGTGTTTAGCTTCACAATAAAGGGGCTTCCAATAAGAGGTGTTATTTTGAATATCCCGCTATTTCGGTAGATGTCACTTTTGAAGCTGTCATTTTTGGACATTCGACAAGTAGAAACTACGCCATTAATAAAAATGGAACGATACACGCTTCAAGAATGCATTGAAATTATTAAAATTTACTATAATATGGGTGAAAATTTGGCAGAGAAGGTTCGTAAAACTCGAACATTTTTGGTCGTCGTGAAGCACCTTGTCAAACCGCAATAAAGTAATTGGTGGAAAAATTCGAGCTAATGGGACAAGTTAGTGATGTGAAGAATAAAACCCGTGCACGCCGCTCAAGAACAGCCGTGATTGTTGCTGTAGCCGAAAGTGTTTAAGAAAACCCAGGTTTGTCCATTCCTCGTCGTTCATTACACCGTATTTTGCATAAAGATTTGGGTTTTAAATATATGGTCCTATTTTGTAAGCTTTTTCTTCATAATGAAATAAACATCCGATCATTTATATTGAAAAATGGCATTTTTCTTTGAATATCAAAACACCTCGTATTGGAAAACCCTTTATTATTACTTCGATGAGAAGGCTTCAGTTGTGAATATTTTGATTCTTCAAACTAACAATTAAATACAAAAGAGCAGTAATAACCCCTGCAAGAAAGGAAGATTATTTCGATCACCTCATAAAAAGATTTTTCTTCATTAGAGGTTTCATTCATGTTTTTTGATTTCATTATTTCAATTTTTATTTCTTGTGGGTGTTATTGCTGTTCTTTTTATGTTGTTGATAATTAGTTTCAAAATAGAAATGTTAGATGTCCATACAAACATCTGATGAAATGTCGATTTGCAGAAAACAGGATTACTGTTATTGGATTATATGGGATTAGATCTCGAGAGAATGCTTTCACAGAAATAGAAAATTTTCTTCAAAAAAAAATACAGCAGCAGCACATTTTCGAGAAAAACCCGGTAACTATGAAACTGTCATAGATACCCACGTGCGGTTTTTACCATAAAAAGTGCGTCCCAGACTCCTACATCAATTTTTGTCTATATTTGTGAGAAATTAGAATTTCCATTCAAAACTGTCTGATTTCGACCACCTTGTTGTCGGCCGATTATTTCAACATAATCAAAAAACACCGAAGTAATAAGATTCTTTTTGATTCATCTAGATCTATTCCCAACCCTGATTTTATTGAAATTACCGAACAGTGATTAAATCGCACCAAATGTTATTTTTATCCTACACTATATTTGGAAATATTTAAATGCATACTTAACTGAATAAACTCAAGTTCATCTACTTTTCCTCACAATATTATCTCAATGCTATCCAATATCCATACCAGATTATGATGTCAATTGATTCATGTATGTTAATGAACTTTCTTCAACAGCTTCGATGTTCCCAACTTACAATTCTTCTGTGGTGGATTTGTGGAGAAACTAGATCTGTCGGGAAATTACAAAGTCAGTGGAAAAATTTTGATTGCCCCAATTGAAGGAGAAGGAACATTCACTGCTACCGTAGGTATGTATGTATATAAAATTTATGTACGGGTTAAAGTTCTGAAATTTGATAACATTGAAGAGTGAGTCCTGAGCCATGTTTGTCCTGAGCCATGATTGTCCTGAGTCGATTTGTTTTTGGCATCATTTGCTTTTCATGCAAATGTATACGTAACATCCATATTTTTGACGTAAACAATAGAACCAACACATTTTTCCGGAAAGAAATTATTTCAAATTTTTCCTTCGTGATTCTTGATATGAATTTTCTAGAATAATGTTCGGTATATCCAGTGCCCCAAGATGAGTGGCCTATTAGATTATTATGAAAACTATTGATGGTAAAGATTTCAAATTTTGTGGATCGACATTTGGCCATGTGAGGCACATTTCCATTGTTGCCGGATGAACGACAATTTGGCAATGACTTTGTTATTTTGAATGGGACATCCATATATACTGATCTATTCTATTCACTCTTACTTTTTCCTACCTATCTTTAACGGTTCTTGAGTTTTAAATTATTTTTCGGAATTTTAGATCAAATTGGCGTGTTACGAAAATAACTCTAGTTCGCTCAATATTTGAGATTTAAGTCAGTAATTTAGCAGGTCATTAGATTTTGATCTCATCTATGTCACTGCTTTTGAATTATAGTTGTCAGTTATTCAGGATGGACCAAAAAAATCATAATTTGCCAAGTTACAAAATTTAAAAAAGTCATATTTCTATTCAGGCCCCTATACCAATCTCAACGGTTTTCTATTTTGGCAAATGATGATTTTTTTGGTTCAGTCAGTACAATACACTCAGTACAATTTTTTTATTCAAGTCCCTATAACTATCCCAACTGGATTCCGAGTTATATGCGTTTTTTTGGTCCATCCTTTATAACTGACAACTATAATTCGAAAGCAGTGACATAGATCAGATCAATTTCTAATAACTTGCTGAATTTCTTACTTAAATCTCAAATATTGAGCGAACTAGAGTCATTTTCGAAACATGCCACTTCGATCTGAAATTTTGAAAAACAATCGATAATAACTCATAATCCGTTAAAGATAGGTATAGGAAAAATAAGGAGTGAATAGATTCAATAGATATATTATTGGAATATTGAAAAGAAGAAACTTCATATTTGCATAAAAAAATATCCTATTCGACTAAAATTTATTTTATGAATGCAGATTGATACGCTAAATGTTCATGAAGAATTTTGTGGCCATAATGTTGACAGAACCATAGAAAATTCAATTGGAATATTGAAAAGAATAATCTTTATATTTCCATAACAGGGGAACCGATTAGAGTGAAATTTATTTTGGGACTCATGACTGATATACTGAATGTTCATCCAAAATTCGAGTGGATCGCATCATCAGAACTATAGAATTTAATTTTTTCAATTATTTTTTTACATATTTCATTTTAT
The DNA here is from genome assembly GCA_013421045.1 of Propylea japonica. Classification (NCBI taxonomy): domain Eukaryota; kingdom Metazoa; phylum Arthropoda; class Insecta; order Coleoptera; family Coccinellidae; genus Propylea; species Propylea japonica. The sequence goes on along the minus strand of CM024246.1, from coordinate 26,670,829 downwards.
GAATGATTTGAAGAAAATAATTCCGATTGTGCTGAGATTCTGCACTTATATATTTGGTATCATTTTCAAATCCGATATAAAATTCTTATTGCTCCACCAAACAACGAGAGGTCAAAAGCTCCTGCTTTTCTTAAATTTTTGTTTGAAACTAATTTTGGTTCGGCATCTTGAAATTGAATCTGAAAAGACGAACCCCCAGAAGCAGATAATCGACTAGAAAGTAATATTTGATGTAGATAGATCACCTCTGTACCTTAAATTACAATTACATATACTTTCTCTTGAAATTAAAAAAACACTGAATTTTGAACGATACATGATACCTAAAAGTATTACGTTCATTTTGACGTCACGGGCTTATTGTTATTTGTTGATCTATCCTAATCTTTACTTTGACTATATTTTCTCCCGAAAGAGTGTTATTACAAAATTTTTAAGGAATAACTTGTTATTACATTTGCATCTTCTGAATATTCCAGGTAAATCAAGAATGGACGTATATCAGAAGGTAAAAATAATAAAGAGAAATGGACTAGAATTCATCACTCCAGTACATACAAACAGTACTATCACTGTTGGTAATCCCAAGGCTCATTTAGAGGGACTTTTCAACAATAATGATCAGTTGAGTGAGTAGAAATTGATGTTCATTCATTTTATCACTTTCGAGTTTTTTCGAATATTTATAATACCTATCTACCGATACAAAAAAAAGAAAATTAAATTATCACTGAAGTAAATTCAGGACCACTACTACTTCATTGTTGGTATGCTTAAACACGTTGTATGTACGTGGAACTTCCCTATAACGAACGTCTGTATAACGAATTTCTCATAATAACGAATATATTCAAAGAACATCACTCTTTGAATGGGTATGAGTAAGAAGGTATAAAGGTGGGTTTTTTCCGAAATTTTTCCGGAAATATGTAACAAATCCCGACCTTAAACTAAATCATTACGGCGGTCAGAGAGATCCTTCTAACACAGTTTTAAATACACCCCTGGCTGTTCGGTTTCAATCTAACCAGCTATTGTGAAACTTGTTCGAAAAAGTCTAAAAGTAAGCGCTTGAAATTGGATGATAAACTTAAATTCACCAGTGAAGTCGACCACGACATTGCCGACTATAGAAACAAAAATTTCTGTATAACGAAATTTCTTTTATACAGGGTGTTTCATTGGGAAAGGGAAATACTTCACAGGTGCATAGGTGGCACCAAGACGGTTCTAGAGATACCCCATTTATTGGGTCTCACTGTCTTCGTAGCCGAGATACAGGGTGTTTTATGAATTTTGCCCGTTTCTTCCTGAGGCCGTACCAGACGAACCACCCGGTATATTTTCTTCATATTTGGCAAATATGTTCCTAATTGAGAGCCCAAACATATCATGCAATAACCGCCTCGAAAATCCAGGTCCGGGTTAACAAAAAATTATGAATCGTTTGAATCCTCGAAACAACACCCTGTACATCGGAATTTTGAAAATCTGTTTTAATATTCGAAAACACCACTAAAAACTTAACTGAGACGTATACTTCAAATTTTAGCGCAGAAAGTTTTACTGCACAAATTTTCAAGGTAAATGTGAAGTTTTCAGGAACTTGAATACCCGAAAGTGGTTTGAAGTGACTCCAACAATGAATTATCAACAATATTAAATCCATAATTATTTAAACATTGCTTTGTAATTCATTTCAACATTGGTTTTCCTGTTTATAGCCGTATACTTGAAAATCCAGGTCCGGGTTAACGAAAATTATGAATGGTTTGAATCCTCGAAACAACACCCTGTAGGTACATCGGAAATTCGAAAATACCACTAAAAACTGAACTGAGACGTACACTTCAAATTTTCGCGCAGATAGTTTCAATGCACAAATTTTCAACGTAGAAGTGAAGTTTTTAAGAACAAAGATGCCTGAAAGTGGTTTTGAAGTGACTTTTAACAATGAATTATCAACAATATTGAATCCATAATTATTTCATCTTTGTGATTCATTTCCACATTAGTTTTCATTTTTGAGAAGTGAGTTGCATTATAACGTATAATAATTATGGATTTCAATATTTTGATAATTCATTGTTAAAAGTCACTTCAAACCACTTTCAGGTATCCAATTTCTTAAAAACTTCACTTTCACGTTGAGAATTGTGCAGTGAAACTTGGCCGTTTCACGAAATGTTACGGCCACGTGCAAGATGCTCATAATAAGACTCATGCAAAATTTTATGGCCATAGTGTACACAGAACCATAGAAAATTTCATTAGAATATTGAAAAGAAGAAACTTCATATTTCCATTAAAAGATATCCAACTCTAGTGAAAATTATTCTGTGAATGAAGACTGATATACTGAATGTTCATGCATACTTTTGTAGCCATAGAACCATAGAAAATTCAATAGGAATATTGAAAATAAGAATCTTTATATTTCCAAATTTCTTTTGAGAACGAAAAATTTCGAAAGGATGGAAGAAGCAGAACCATAGAATACATTTTTTTTAATTATATATTTTTAATTTATTTCATTTTCTGAATAATTTTCGAAATATATTTCCGATTGTTATGAGATTCTGAGTTTATATTATTATTTAGGTATATTAATCTCAAGTCCCATATAAAATTTTGAGGTTATACCTAGTCTTATTGCTCTACCAATGAATGAGCGCTCAATAGGTCCTGCTCAGGGCTTTTCTTGAATTTCTCCTCGAAAACCTGACATTGAAACAGAAAACGGATAATCGCTATAATTTTCTGAGGGTGCATTATTTCTGAAATGTTTTCTCCAAAAATCACATTACATATATCTTAGGATGTTATCCATAGTATCCAATCCTGAACCCTTATATTAAAATTCATGACAGAACTGAATAAATAACAGCCTGAAATAATCTTGAATCGAGCAAAATGCCCTAAAATTTATATCGCTTTTGTATACTAACATACTCATTCACAATCTTCATTTCAGATAAAGCTACAAATGACGTCATCAGTGACAATATTGATGTACTTTTTGAGGACCTCAAACCAGTATTGGAAAAAGTTATTACAGATTATATGGAACGCATTGTATTGTCGGCATTGGAGGACCAAGTACCATTTGATAAATTGTATCCAATCAAGAAAGATTAGAGTTTCGGTGTAATATTAGAATTATTGTATAGTGAGTGGTTTATAAGTGTGATTTTGAGTTTTTGACTAGTCGTTATTATTTTCAATGCAAGGCTGATTCGAGAGTGTTTAAATGCAAATATAAGAATGTTCGTTTATTGGCTATTTTATTGTATTTAAGTGATGTTCATAAGATAACCAAAACAATAGCAATTATTCAATCCTGGTGTTCATATCATATAACTCCATGATAAGCAAAATCTGCATTTGGTTTTAGATTAGAGGTCATTTGAAATTGCAAAAGATCCTTAATCGAAAATATCGAATATTCAAGTTATAACTCAAACACAAATTTCTTACGAATGATACAAGCGAGTTGTTTTGTTTACTGTACAGTGTGGGCCAAGTTCGGCACTTTTGAATGTTCTTCTTCAAACAAAAATATATCTACAAAAACTGATGTCGGTGTCTGAGTGCCAATTTTTTCTGAAAATTATATGATGAAAACCGCAGGTAATAATCTAGCCTACCGTTTCATGTACTGAGTGGTTCTCAAAAATTGCCGGTGCCAATTTTTCGGAAAAGTATATGATGAAAACCGCACGTAATAATCTAGCCTACCGTTTCATGTACTGAGTGGTTCTCGAAAATTGCAGGTGCTTTCCATAAATAAACCATTGACGAATTGAATTGTTACTATTTGAGTTTTAATAATGGCTATAGCAGCAATGTTTTTAATTATACTCTTTTTTCTTGGCTCGAGGTTATGAGTAATATATTTTCTCATCGTCAGGAGAACTGCAATATAAAGTAATGAAAACATATAACTTATATAAAGATTGTAAACTTACGAAATTGAAAACAAATACTAGTTGTTCGTTTCTCTTTGAAAACATCAATAGGTATGTTAGTTGGAGGAATAGGAAGGTCATGAAAAAACTAAACATAAATTTGGTTATAAATGTCTACTTGGCATCATTCACACTTCTGATTTTGAAACTATCGAAATTTGGATATTCAGTTATTAATTCTGTTTGGGTTCATAAAATCTTAATGGATCAAATAAGAAAAAATAGAACTGAGACCATCTTTATCTTTTCTTGAGTTAATACACTTATATTCAATGTCCCAAACAACATAATTACACCAGAAACTGAAGAACTGATTAAGCTAGAATTGGAGAAATTTGTAATATTTTCTTTCCAGGATAAAATAACCAGTAGATTGATACAATTAGTTCCCAAAGAAAAATTCAAAATTGCCATAAAAAATGTTAAACCTATTAGAAAGATCTTCACTAAATTGAAAGATAAGATTGACAACCTTAATAGATCTAACGTGGTTTACAAAATCAACTGTAATGATTGCGATAAATGTTATATTGGCCAAACAAGTACAAAATTAAAACAAAGAATTGCTCTACATAAAAGTATTATAAGGACTCAAAAAGAAACATGTGCTCTAGCTATACATTCTTTACAAGAGCTTTACATCAACCAAATTTCATAGATGTAACAATAACTGATACGAGAAAGATTTACGAAATAAGAGTTTTCTTGAAATGGTACGAATATCACAAAATAAGAGTATTAACTCAAGATAAGATATAGATGGTTTCAGTTCTATTCTATTCCATTTAGATTTTATGAACCAAAACAGAATTAATAACTGAATATCCAAATTTCGATAATTTCAAAATCAGACGAAAAGAAAATATATTTCTCGAAAGCTCGAGCCAAGAAAAAAGAGTATACTTAAAAAACATTGCTGCTATACCCATTATTAAAACTTAAAAAACCATTGACGGTAATTATGTTTATCGCAAATCGACATTTTCGTATGAATTTTTTGTAATTAAATGGAATACTCTATATAATTCTGCACTTTTCCATAGAGCTTCAAATAAAAATCCCAATCACATATAGCATACCTACTTGATATTTTTCTGGAGCGATGGTTGAAATATTCATTTTTCAAATTTCTTCGTGCAATAAAAGCAATTTTTGGATACTATATTCAATTAAATAATATCTATGGCAGTTGACAAGTTTTCAGTGAAACTATAAACGCTACGTCTTTTCATTAACTTTGCGCACCTCCTATGAAAAAATCATAACTTTTCTTAACAGTTGATATATTACATGCATGTTGTTTGATTTCATTATTTTGAATCTTCATAACTTGCAGGTGATATAACTGTTTTTTTGTAATGTTAATCTTTGTTTTCAAATGAAATTCATTTAATGCACTCTTGACAGCCAAAGCTTATAAAAGTATGAATGTATGATTTGTTATTTTAAGTTCTATCAAAACGTGTAAAAAACATATGGGGTGTCCCATTCAAATTCATATGGAAATCTGATGAAATGTCGATTCGCGGAAAGCGTTATTGGCGTCATTGAATTCTTTGTGAAAAGCTCCCGAAATACATAGAAATAGAAAATTTTATGCACAAGAAAAGTTGAAGCAGTATTTCGAAAATACGCACATCCTCGAGAAACAGCCGGTAGCTATTAAGCGGTTACGGATATTCGCGTGTCGTTTTACAATTGATTTTTTCATAAAAATTTACTTCCAGACACCGACATCAGTTTTTATCTATTTTTGTTAGAAATGAGACTTTTCTTTCAAAAGTGTCGGATTTTGGCTTCTACAAAACGAATGACCAGAAATGATGCGCTTATGCTTATACCTTTTCGCTTTTGAACAGTATTTCCGATTATGATAAAGAATTAGGACGTATAGGATCAAAAACATGCACCAGACAACACTCATGTGGTTTCTCTGTGTATAGAGCTTATTTTGTACTCGTGAGTATATGAGAATTGGTCCAGTGGAATTCATTACCAAAGAACTTTTTGCTCCTGAAAAACATTCTTATGGCTTCTAACCAGCCTTCTAGCATCTAGCATCCTTGTGTCACTTGTTTGACCTAAAGTGTTATTCTTTTTTCAAAATCATAGTCTTTCTGACTAATGCTCATATTACCTACTGTCAATGTGCTGATGGGCAGACACCTGAACTTACACTACACTAGATTATGTTCTGTAGCTTCTGTTGCATCTGTTCAGAGACAATGTAAAATTATTTTCTTGAAACGATTTCGAACAATTAGTTGTTGAATGAATAACTTCATTTCATTCATAGGGATCTTAATGTGACTAAGCAAGATAGAAAACTCAACAGGAAAGAAAAAACAAGAGATATTTTGGTGTGTTTCACTCGATGAAGGAATTTATATGATGGTTTGTAGACTATTAAATGTTACTTCCGTCAATTATCATTCGATAGATATGAATATCTTACCATATTAATTTTTGACACATTGTATGGAAAAGAATTATATAGATTTTATGTAGTGACAAAAAGTCACCAAAAACAAGGCAATGAAAATATCGATTAAAAAAATAAATATAATACAAATATTATATACACGATGTGTTTTGTTTCTCAACATGAAACGCATCGCTGACCTATTCTCACAAAAATTTAAGAACATTATGTAGATGAAATTAAACCGAATACATAACAGGTCTAAAACGTGCGAATATTAGGGATGAAAGTGACCACAGATGCATAATCTAAACAACTTTTTCAATATTTCCAATGCATTTACAACATTGAAATTTCGTAAAACACAAAATAACCGTTTTAATAACCGTTTTTTTTATTTAAGTTCTTTTTGGGGGTATTCAATATCTCTCGTGTTATTTTTGACCTGAAGTATCTAGATAGAACGTCAGATCGAAATATATTTTCATCACATAATGATTTCAAAAAAGAGAAACATTGAAAATAAGTAAATATAGATTTATTATCACTAAGCTCATATTATAATAATTAATTTATCACATAAATAAATGAGGAATTGAATACTTGTAGGTAACTTATTTGTTTTAAATAACCATCAATATACATTCTTCGCGCAGGAATATAGAAAAACCTCTTAACCTCTATTTTGGAAATAGTTCATCAAAAGAATATTTCACAAACACCCTAGATACTAAACTCTGCACAATTTCAATCACAACTTTATTAACCACAGGTTCCAATTCCTTTATCAACTCTTGAACGTTTTCATTGATGATTCGATTGGTTTGTTCATTGACTTCCTCGTTTTCGAAGAGACCAGAGAAGAGAAATACAGGTTTTCCATAATCGCCATTCACTTTGACGTTCTGTATTTCCAAATATGTTTTACCGTCTTTCTCTACTTTTCTTCCATTACCAATAACTTCTGCTTGAACATTAGCTGAAATTAAACAGAAGTTTTCTATTGAGAAATGTAAAATAAAATAAAACACACTATTATTGTTTATTAAAATCTTCGGCTATCGATTTTGGAATTATTCCATCATCAGGCCAGTGTCTCGAATTAAAATGAACAGAAAATGTTTAAAAACATTAAAATTGGTCCTCCTCTGTCAGAATTGTTAAAATTTTGATTTCTAGTCAACCATTATTACCGATATATCTTTCTTGTGGGAATGTCAACTGAATATGACAGTAGTCAGTAATCACAACAATAAAAGAAGTTTTTTATTATTTTCAATTGTCAATATCGATATTATTAATATTATTATTAGAGCTGGGGTAGTTATGGCTATAGGTTAGCCTTCCGGAAACTGCGAACATTGCACCAAAATACTTTGCAACTTTTCACTTTGCATTCTGACAAATTTGTAAAGTGCAACATTGATTATGTTGCATAACATTTCTCCCAATATTTAATTTTTGCTTTTCACTTTTCATTTGACTTTTCACATTGCACTTTTTAATTTTGAATGTGTTTCGTGCAACGAAATTTGTTTGAAAATTGAAAAGTTCAATGTGAAAAGTTGCAAAGTATTTGGTGCAATAGGCCCCTGGTAGATCCTTCATTTTCTAGCCTTCTAATTCATGAAAAACTGAGGAGGTTGTCAATGGCCTTGCCGACAACCTCCTTAGGAGCCTTAGCTGTAAGCTGCTGGGTTTCCAGGGCCGATATTGTTCTTAGGCCAGCCAACTCTGAACACTTGAATAACTTATGTTCAGCTATTTCTGCTTATGATCCACAAAGCCCAAATCTCATTTGCTGACGTTCCCATAATTCCCACAGTTCACTGCGACCTCAAGGTCTATTTTGCCCCCTTATAGAGCTGTTCGGGCCATACCCACAAAGCACGCCATCCAGTTCCAGAGATCTGATAAAATCCAATATCTGTGAAGGCTTCAACGAGGCTAGTTCCTCACTCTTACAAGTTTCTAGCCCAAGGTATTCTCTCCTTAGCCTCGCAATGCCAAAGCATTCCATGACTAGGTAATGGGGGTTTCTTCCTCTTCCCCACAGGACCTACACTTGTCAGTGTCCGACAATCCCATCCTCAACAGGTGCCTTCTAAGGTGACAGTATCCTGTAAGATAACCAGTGAGGGGATGTAATTGTTTCTTGCTAAGATCCAGATATCTTTTGGATTCTGCTGTTTCAGAATGATCCATTCCTGGGAGATGCCGCCAGAGTTTTTCCCTCTCGGCGGTCTCTTTCTCCAGAAAAACATCTATACCACAGAAGGGTTCTGGGCCAATGAGTGACATTCGTGCGCCCTCTTTGGAAAGTGTATTGGCCTCTTTGTTTCCTTTGATTCCTGAATGGGCGGGAACCCATATTAAAAAGACCTTATTTTTGTTGTCTACCTCATTGATTTTGTTCCGTCACTCCCAGATCTTCTTTGAGTCGATGACGTAGGAGCTCAGTGCATTAATAGCAGCTTGACTATCTGAGTGTATGTCTATATCGCACTTCTGATAGTTTTTTTCTAGATTTATATCTAGACATCTTTCAATAGCTAAGATTTCTGCTTGAAAGAGCTCATACAGGAGCCTAGCGACAGTGCACACTCGGTACTTGACCAGTATATGCCAGCGCCAGCTCCTGTAGAAGTTTTGGAACCTGTCTGTTCACCATTTTACAGTATTATCTTTGAGGTTATAGTCAGTGTATTCCTGTTGCCATTCCTTTTTTTTTAGCAATGTCCTGAAGTTTTTCTCAGTGCTTACTTACTTCATCATTACATAACTAGGGAGATTCGCAGATATGTAGTTGTTCAGAGAGGACCAGACTCTCTGATTCTTTATTAGAGTCTGGTCCTCTCTAAGAAGTCGATACTAAGAACAAACGACTAGGTCGTACATTGATAGGCACTTCAACTTTAAAAGAAATGGTTAAAACACTTTTCAGGTAGTGTCCAAATTCACATTTTTTTTAATATACTTTGTTAATGTTTGAATTACTTCACTGAAAGCCTTTTTTGTTTAGATCTTATGAACATCTATGATAGAATGTTACTATTGAATTAAAATTATCATTATTGTTTTAATTTATTCAGTGACCAATCTTGCTGTATTCTAACGGAAATGATACTCACTGAAGTTTCCGTCAGCTGGACCATTCCCTTTCAACTGAAGGAACAATATCTTTCCATCGACAGCATAAGTCGATTTAATTCTAAGTTTCGGGAAAGAAATAGCAATATCAAGATCGACCTTATCCAAATCCAGTTTGAATTTATCGATTTTGAACTCGTTTGTATGATAAACTTCTATGTCTTTGAAACTGGCGTTGAAAGTTGGTCCGGTATCCAATCCTGCAAATGGAATTTTCAAAGGGTCCAGGGAAGGGATTCCTAGCTCCGGTATTCCTGACTTTAGATGGGGTTGAATTACCTCGACTGCACGAAGAATGCACTTCTCCAATTCGGGATCGTCCCTTTTGCATAGTGTTATATAAGAAGCTGAAATAATATGGAATTAGATCAGATAAATAAGAACACGTTTACTAGATAAATTCTAGGTCTAGAAGACTTCATTTGTGAAGATTGGATCAAGCTGTTCAAAATTAATTTTTGTGGAATTTGACAAATATCTGGACCGGACACATAGAGGCGTATACACAAAACAGATTTTATTGAATTATTAAAATTTTATGGAATATTTTTCATGTATCAGGTGTTCCAAATTCGTTATCTAGTGAGAGGATCTCAAAAACCCGATGAGCTAGAACAAAATGTAATAAAGAAAAATTGATTACTTCAATGAATTCTACTGAAAAAAGTGCCTGTACAATGTTTAGTTTCATGTTCATAACTTCAGTAATGAAGAACTTATGAGAACTCTAATAGTTCGAAAACGGTTTGACTTGGAGGTTGCGGTTCAAACCAAATGAATTCTCTCAGAAATCGAGCCCAAAAATGTGCCACTCGTTTTGTTCTAGCTCCTCGGGTTTCTGAGATTCCCTCACTAGACAACGAATTTAGGGGTTGAATTTTTTTTTATTTATTTTCTGTTTCAGAATGAAATGAAATTGCATCCGATTAGAGATGAAATTCACTTGCACTCATAACATATTGGGTCTCATTTATAGCGTAGGCGCTCTTTACTATTACTGATAAATGAAATGAATGAAACAATAAAATGAAATAAATTGATTTGAACACCAACGCTCGTTGCATTCTGTTTTGACGGAACAACTGAACAATAAACATAAACAACAAATTAATTCTGATTAACTTGATCCATTCTTCATAAATAAGATCTCTTGCAGTATCTTGCCTAAATTCACGGTTTTGAAAAAAACAAATTATCATCTTGATAGCGTCAATCGAAGAGGCTGAAATTTTTTCCAAACTACTCGTAGAATTATCTATTCCCTATTGCAAGTTGACATTTCTGAGACAAACAAAAATGATCGATATAAAATAAATGTGACAAAACAAAAAAGTTCTGATTTTTCACATATTGAAAATCATAATCTATAGAGAGTAGAAAGTACACGTTTACTAAATAAATTCTAGATTCATTATTTAAGCAAGAAACTACAGAAGACTTCATTTGTGAAGAATGGATCAATCTATCCAACATTAATTTTTTCATTATGAAATATGAATATGGAAAAAAGTTTATCGCGACTTTTTCTACTTTGCAATCATAAATGAAAATCACTCATGTTTTTGAATACCTTTTCGCCCGCATAAAATATCAATTCATTGATAAAATATCAATTCATTGAATTCATTTTCGTTAATTTCTTGTTATTCAAAAAAAATTAAAACTGTTTTTCAGGCGTCATCTTAACCCTTTAGTGCTCGACGGTACTCCTGTGTACCAACACTTTTGACGCGTCGTAAAACTACACAGGATGCAAACTAAGGTCCGGCGCCCCGACGGTATATTTCAGTACCATTCCTGATCCAATAAGAGCATTGTTTAAGGACAATGATAAGAGTATCGATAGTTTCCGTAGCGCCCTATAAAAACTTAGTGTACTCGTTTGTACATTGTTAGATCCAGTGTGCTCTGACGTTTTCGCATTATGTTTTTATATTCGTCTCTGCATTTGTTTTCCGATATATTGCTATTTTTCTTTTGTGACTATACTGAGTAAGTTTATGCTTGAAGAATAAACATTCGAATATCTTTTTGATTAGATAATTCCCATTTTTCATCAGGACGCAGAAGTACCGTCAGGAAACATGGAGAACAAAAAATCAGTTACGAAGTACATACGGAGTAATTCGCAGGTCACGTAAATGGTGGCATAGACTATTCTGGGGATTTCTTGACATAGCATTCGTGAATGCTTACATAATATACATACAACATGGAATTTGAAAAAATGTCAACATTGGAATTTAGAAGATCTGTTTCTTTAGGGCTCATGTCGATGAATTTCAAAAATGTTAGGAACAGGAAATATGGACAAATAGTGAAGAGACGGAAATACAATTATAGTGTACCTGACGACGTGAGGCTTGGAAATCGTAGATCTCATTGGGTTGTATTCACGAATAACAGAGGAAGGTGTGAAATGTGCAGGCCCTGTATTCTGGACAAGTGATCTTTCGAAGCGTACACGAACTTCATTGCGCGGTGTGTATTTTTGTGAGTAAATGAGCGACTCGCGCAATGAAGTTCGTATACGCTTCGAAAGATCACTTGTCGAGAATACGAGGTCAGTTCGCGTGTAATACAATCTCGACCTCAGAGCAAATGTTCAACATGTGGTTTATTCTTCTGTTGAAATAGAAATTGTTTCCTTGAGTACCATATAATGGACTGATTAAGATATATAATTATAATACTTTAATTTTTCTAATAGCTACTTTTTTAATTTCGTGAAAAAATTCAATGATCAAAGTGAAAAAAATATTTTAGTTAATGAGAGTTGTTTTGACACGATGAATGATATTATTCCTGACGGTACTCAGAAGTCCATTTTTTGTTTTTTTTTCAAATATGAAAATTAAATTCTGAAAAAAATTTAGTGTTATTTCAAAGCCCTCTACAAACGAAAAATAGAAAAAAAAATTAATAATTCACTTTTTTTCGTACTTTGGGCACTAAAGGGTTAAGGGGCTGTAAATAAGCAGGGATGCATCGAAAAGAAGTGAACATGAAAGACCTAGCCTACTCTTTGACAAGTAGTAATTTCCCTCCGATATACACCCTGTAGGTACACAATTAACACCACAGTTACCGGAAGTGTCCTCAATATTTCCCTCAGGCTCTTCAGAGTATCCGTTGAATATTTATTGTTGCTCTAACTTATTCATATTCATTTCTATATTCCGTATTCATATGTGACATAGGTTGAAGAAATGGTAAGTTTCGAGAATATTCTGTATCTCACTTTTCGATATAATACCTTGATTGTCTGAGTATTTCTCAACTGCCAAGGTTCAAATTGCTACCTTGGGTACCTTGTGACCTACCTAAGTAGATCTTCCGTGTTTACTTGTTTTGGCATTTTCATCACCATCAAGAGAACCATACATATTTTTCAGTTCAGTTCTTAAATATCATAAAATTTGTATATAAAGTTGTCGTCCTTTCAAAAATGGGACTGATACAGTTGGCAATAAATAATAAGAATTCAACCTTACGAGTCTTCGGTATTTATTGGATTCGCGAACAATTTGGGTGTATTATAAATATTATTTCAACATTTTGGGTTTGTATATTTCACAGAGTTTTGGTAGATTATTATATGTTTTTTGCAGGCAAGTGTAAATCCAACTTGTCTTGAATATTATTTATAGCTCTTGAAGAGCTGTGTGAACTATTAACCTAAGCACAAGTTATACAAGGAGTCCCAAGAAAAAGGAGCCCCCCTGATATTACTCATAATAGAATACATAAATACAGTGGATATAACAAACATCTGTATGTATTGAATCTCAATTTCATGTTAAAAACACCCTCTAAAACGAAGTAAATTCTCTCTATAACGAAATATCCGAAGAACATCACTCTTTGAATGGGTATTGGTAAGAATGTATAAGGGTGGATTTTTTTTTCCGAAATTTTTCCGGACGTACGTAATAAATCCCGACCTCAAACTAAATCATTCCGGCGGGCAGAGAGATCCTTCTGAAACAGTTTTAATTACACCGCTGGCTGTTTGGTTTCAATCTAACCATTACGCTAGTATGAAAAGTTGTGCGAAAATGTCTAAAAGAAAGTGCTTAAGTTTGAATGATAAACTTAAATTTATCAGTGACATCGACCCCAGCATTGCCGACTATAGAAAAAGTATAACGAAATTTCCTTACAACGAATTTTTTTGCGGATTTAGTGCTTTCGTTATAGGGAAATTCCACTGTAGATAGACAAGAACTGATGTCGCGGTCTCTGAGAGCAAGTCTTTATGAAAAACTCAATGGTGAAATAAGCACGTGAATATCTATGACCGTTACATAGTTACTGGGTGTTTCTCGAAAATGTGCATATTCGAAATATCGGTATATATTTTCTATTGAAGAAAATTTCTGTGAAACGGTAACTTTTCACGAGAAATCTAATGACGTTAATTATGTTATGTTGTTTTCACAAATATACACTTCATCAGATTTGTTCATGTAATTTCTTAATTCGAATGAGACACCCAATATATTATTGCTGTTCACTTTATATAGTGGATGCTCGAAAACGCAAGCCCAGATGAGGGAGCGCCATAGCCCCAAGAACTAGAATAGGGAACTGAAGGCTTAAGGGCTTAAAAATTCCTTTGTAAAAATTGTGCAGTCGACATTTTCTGATTGAGTGGTTTAGTTGATAAAATGATATATTATCTTTTTGCGATCGTTTCTTTTTTCGTGAAAGATGGAAATAGATTCAAAAGACACTTTTTTCACGAAATTTGTTCATTTCTAATACTGAAAATTATGCATGAGATGGCATTAGAATTATCAGAAGTACATCAATTAGAACTGCCATAAGTCAAAATAAAGATGAAAGAGAACTAACATCTATAACTCTTCAGGTTTCAATGCCAATATAACAAGGTGACAAAATAATTTAGGTGTATAAAAAAAGTTAATTATTTGCGAGATGAGATCATCTTATACCAGTACCAATGATACTTGTTTTTAAGAAATATAATTCCATTACAATAAACGTTGCTCATCTTGGCTGAATTCCGAATAAAACTATCGAATTAAATGTTCCCAATATTCTATCATTATGTTGTTTGTTGTCTTAATTGATTTGAATAATCGAAAATTTGCGAATATATGAATTTCAAATTAGTGCTTCGCCTTGAAATGTACATAGTACATGACAAATAGTTGCAATATTTAGGAATTTTAGGCGACCCAGAGAAAATCACTCTGAATACCTTGTATTTGAATAATTTATATTTTATTCTTGCAAAATTACCCAAATTAGTTGATCACTATGATTTCAGGGCAAATGAATGCGATAGTCCAATATCTCTTCATTGTTATGTTATGTTTTAAAGTTAACCAGAACAGTTAAATTTACGCATAAAATATTTTAAAGATCGAACTGAAGAAAAGAATATACATATTTCGAAATAATGAAATGTATAATGTTTTTTTGTGTAGATTTCTATACGTGAACTTCTTATTTGAAGCCGAAAATATCTTAGGAAAAGGTTTGTAGTAAAATGAAAAAGAAAAAGCTAGAAAGACCAAAACAGATAATGAAAATTTCTCTATTTCTAAATAGTTTTTACATACTCATTTGGAATTCAACATTATAAAGAGTAATTTTTGACTATGTAATAACAAATTGAACTACAATTCATAAGATAAGTAATAATTTATGCATGCTTTAGCATAATATCTAGTATTCTAGTAGAACCTACAGTTGCTATGAGTAGATATGGCAAAGTGGCTAAGTTGAGTTTTATGCTAATTGGGATGGTATGAAATAACTTGAAATTTCCGGTAATCTTTGAGACTTGAATATAAGATATGCAATTGTATGTGTGGAAAATGAGTTCAGTAGTTCCCAAGATATACCGGTATATTTGAATTTTATCATTTCCTCAATAGTTCTAAGACTAAAAATTAAAACCGATGGTTATAAGTAATTAACATTTGAATATCGATTTAAATATAATCTGGTATTCTGCATTTCTAGAAAACTTTTTTAATGGGAGTGAAAACCTAAAAAAGTTTTCTAGAAATGATATTTGATTCTCTGATAAAAGCTTAAAAGTTCATATCTTCTAAAGTGTATTCCTTGTGTACATGCAGTGGTGATACTGAGTTCAAAGGAGAGGTAAAATAGTAAAGATTAGAATATTCAACAACTGAAAAGGTCATAATTTGGTGTCTGCCAAATAAAAAACTGATATGACAGGGGATATTCTTTCAACAAATCAATAAATTTGGTTTTCAGTTATTTTAAAACTTTGTTTCAATGAAAAAAATCTTTCGTTATGAATTATTCAACTATTTCTCCGAAAAATTACAATATAAAAAATAAATGTATATGGGGAAAATAATAAATAATTTTTATCGTCTCAATTCCCACCCCAAATTATAAAATGTCCACCTAAAATGCAATCAATCATTCTACTAGTATCGACAGATATTAACTTCATATTTTTGGCTTGATATGTAGTTTTTTTATGTTTGAATTTTCAAGATAACCTCCAGACATCTCGTATTGTGTCAATAAAAATAATGTCATTTCCAAGAAACTATTCAACTTTTGAAACGTAAATTTTAACATGATGGGAACTCATGAACTCAATAGAAAATTTAAGGAAAGCCCTGAGCAGGAGCTTCTGAGAGCTCGTTCTTTGGTGGAGCAATAAGATATTGAGTCAAAATTTTATATGGAATTTGATATTGATACCAAATATATACATGCAGAATCTCAGCATAATCGGAATTATATTCTGAAAATTATTAAAAAATCAAATATGTAAAAATAAATAATTACAAAAATTAAATTCTATGGTTCTGATGATGTGATCCCTCTGGAATTTTGCATAAATTACAGTAGTTTTCATTCTCAAAATAAATTTCACCCGAATCGGATATTCTGTTGTGTAAATATAAAGTTTCGTTTTTCAATATTCCAATTGAATTTACTATGGTTCTGTTAATACTATGGCCACAAAATTTTGCAGAAAGATTCAATATATCAATCGTTATTCATAAAAAAATTTCACTCGAATCGGATAACTTTTTATGGAAGTATGAAGTTTTTTTTTCAATATCCCAATTGAATTTTCTATGGTTCTGTTCACACTATGGCCATAAAATTTTGCATGAGGTTCATTGTCAGCCTCTTGCATTTGGCCGTAACATTTCATCCCGATTGGTTTCGTTTTGTCAGAGATATTGAGGAACAAAAATTTTGAATCGACAAATTTATTGGAACATCCAGTACGATTTAGCTGGTTAACAAACTTAACTGAGCCATTTGGGACATGAACTCATCCTGAAAATTTCAAGTCTCTAGGACAATCCCTTCGAAAGTTATTGTGCTAACGGACGGCCGGACGGCCCCACGGACATAATTGAATTTGACCACGAATTCGTCATCAGGGAGTCTAACCCTATCGTTTGAGACCATTTTCGGCTCAAAATTCGAAAATTACAGACATTTGCGCAAAACGATTTAGTATTCGTTTGAGTAGCACGAGCGCTCAGTAATTATTCAGAACACTGACATTTACTGTCATCATGCAATCAAGGGTCAATTTTTTAATCTAAAGAGTTCCATTTAAGAGTTTTCTTTGAATTTCAAAAAAGTCGATATAACACTCGTTTAAGTAGAACGAGCGCTCAAAAAGTAACGAAATTAATTCAACTGAAGAAATAATAACTACCAAAATCACACCAGATTAATGCGCTTCAGGGAAAATTTTGTGTATTATAATTGAACTCATGATTATTATTTAATAACCGAAAACTGATATCCTCAAACTCAATTCCACCGACCGGAATAAATAATAAATCACCAAAATAATTCAATTAGAACTTACGTATTCCTTTAGCCTCTATTCCTATAACGCATAGAACTACACAAACTGCAATAGCCACAAGTGTTTTCATTTTATCGGATGGTACCTTGATACCCCGCGAAACACAATGGAAGAATGATCAGAAACCTCCTTGTTCTTCATATTTTAAGTATTTATATCTGTCAACAGTGCGCGAGCAATTAACTTTTAATGGCAATCTGAACCGAAAATCACCAAGATGATATTGACCCTCTATTTCGTTGGTGCATGAAGTTCCAGTAATGATATTGGTATCAGATGAAAAACCACAATTTTGCGAATCAATTAATCTTGTTTGGTCTTGAAAAAGACTCATCTAAGATCTACGTGGTGTTCGTATGTGAAAAACCTTAGAGTAGGTTTAATAGTTATTTAATCAACTAGGTTATTAAAGACAGCAACTAATGGTCAAGATATTTTAACGCGTGAGCGTTAGTTCGAGGCCATTAGTAGCTCGATTAATAACCGAGTTGATTACAAGATTTTTCCAACGATCTCAATATGAATTATATATGTGTCGTAGTGCTTCTGAATACTTTGAGGATTCCACATTAAAATAGCATTAATTGAGCATTAAAATGTGTCATTAATAATCAATTTCGTACACATTAAAATCAGCTTTTATTTTGAGATCGGCGGAGAAGTTTTATTGATGATAACGGAAGCGATACATGCCTGTGAACGTTCAAGTTCTGAAATGTTACAGGCTTGACTTTTTTAAAATTCAAAGAAACCAGATACTATTTAGATGAAAAAAGTGACCCTTGATTGCATGATGACAGTAGGGGTAGATGTCAGTGTTCTGAATAATTATTGAGAGCTCGTTCTACTCAAACGAGAGCTATATCATTTTGCGTAAATGTCTGTAATTTTCGAATTTTGAGCCGAAAATGGTCTCAAACGATAGGGTTAGACCCCCCTGATGACGAATTCGTGGTCAGATTCAATTAGGTCTGTGGGGCTGTCCGTCCGGCCGTTAGCACAATAACTTTCGAAGGGATCGTCCTAAAGACTTGAAATTTTCAGGATGAGTTCGGGTCCCAAATGGCTCGGTTAAGTTCGTCAACCAGCCAAACCGTACAGGGTGACCATTGAAAATTTTTGTTCCTCAATATCTCAGGAAATATTAAACCAATCGGAATATAATACAACGGCCAAATGGAAGATGCTGATAACAAGCCTAATGCAAAATTTTGTGGTCATAGTGTGAACAGAACCATAGTAAATTCAATTGGAATATTGTAAAGAAAAATCTTCATATTTTCATAACAGGATTTTCGATTCGAGTGAAATTTTTTCTGTGAATGAAAATTGATATTCTGGATATTCATGCAAAAATTTTGTGGCCTTAGGGTTAACAGAACCATAGAAAATTCACTTTGAATATTGAAAAAAAGAAACTTCATATTTCCATAAAAAGATATTCAAGTGAAATTTATTTTGAGATTGAAAACTACTATACTGATTGTTCATGCAAAATCACAAGGGGATCGCATCATCAGAACCATAGAATAAAATTTTTCAATGATTTATTTTTTCCTATTTCATTTTTGAATAATTTTCAGAATATGTGTAATTCCGGTTATGCTGAGATTCTGCATTTATATATTTGGTATCAATCTCAAACCCCACATAAAATTTTGAGGTAACAGTCTTATTGCTCCACCAAAGAACGAGCTCTCAAAAGCTCCTGATCAGGTCTTTTCTTAATTTTTTTCTACTTAATTTCTCCCTGTGTTTTTATTCTCAGATAGATGTAATGAAAAATTTCATTACACGACAAGAAAAGCTTTTTCCGTGCTTTCACGATTTCCCGTAAAAGAGTTCAAGCAATATTTACATTCGAACTCTCAATTACTTTCCTCTGAACTAAAACTGGAAATCACAGTTCATTATTTTCTCATTAACCCTATCACCTCATGATTCATGCCTATCCAAAATTGAACTTTATCGAGAATATCGAGATTGACTACAACACGAACTTGAATTAGTTTTAATTTTTAATTTTAACCAATTTGGAAAATTTCTAATGAAACGGATATTCCTACAAAAATGATAAATATGTAGTTATCTGAAATTGTTTATATCGACTAGTACTTGTGCATTTTTTTGCCCAACTGACCGTTTTCCAATTAATTTTTTTGCGCAACAAATTTTTCGTGAATGGCTTGTGGGTGGATTTTTTGTTTTACCTGATTTTATCGTCAGTCCTTACGTACAATCAGAATTTCAGAGATATAATATGTTGAACACTTTGTGAGGTTTGAAATTGTTCGAAAATGATTTTGTTAATCATTTATTCAAAAGATCGTCACGAAATTTCACCACTGGCAGATAGCTATCTGGCAGATATCCATTATTGGAATGTATCGGTATTTATTTATTATGTCGAAATACAAGAAGAGTTTCGGTACTGAAACATCTGAAATGATTCGGTTTCAATGAATAGGCAAATACTGATTTCAATGACATATTATGTTAAGTAGCTATTAGCTTTTAGTGGAGAAGGACCTTATACAGGGTGTCCCGAAAACAATGGATAAGCCTGCAACTATAGATAGACACTGTCGTGGTCTAACTTATTGCAAATTTTGACCTTAATGAAAATTCTACGGTTTGTCAAATATTTGACAATTAGATCCGGTAAGGTTTTCGAGATGAATGCAAATAATGCCATATTTCTATTCAACCAGAGAAACGATACGCTACTGATTTTTTTCAAAATAAAAATAATTTTCGTAATTTTCCACTAGATTCCAACAAAAATGGCCTCCTTACTTTAACACATGAGCTCAGAATAACGATTACAACAAAAACAGTTGTTCGAAATTTTTCGACTATTCGGTAATCAAGTAGTTACGAGAATGAAAAACTGAAGAATGCCTAGGCTCATGATACCTTTTTGGAATCTGCAATAGCTGAGAAAGTTTTTAAGATGATGTCTACCAGGGGCGTACTACATTTTTTTTACACTGTAGCTCATCAAACTTGAAGGAAATTTCATTCAGTTTTCAATTTTTCTTTGTAATTCACGAGTTTCTAACTTTTTCCACTAGCTGAACTATCTCATGTGAAGTTAAAAAAAAACATATCGAAATACCTCTTCATTTGTAGAAATGGCACTAGAAAAACTAATCGCACTTGGAAATTTTCTAAAAATACGAAAACCATGAATATCTCGGAAACCGTAGAATTTTCACTAAGGTCAAAATTTGGAATAAGTCTAGTCCTTGCCCCTTCCGTTCGAAAACTATAGTATTGAGACAACACCAGGAGCCTATTGCACCAAAACTTTTTGCAACTTTTCATTCTGTACTTTGCATTCTGACAAATTTCAAAAGTGAAAATTAGTTATGTTGCACAACATTTCCCCCAACATTTAATTTCTGCGGGGTACTTTTCACTTTGCACTTGACTTTCCACATTGTACTTTTCAATTATGAATGCGTTTTGCGCAACTTAATTCATTTGAAAAGTGAAAAGTGCAAAGTGAAAAGTTGCAATTTATTTGGTGCAATAGGCCCCAGGTTCGAAATTTTAAAATTATAGACATCTGGACAAAACTATAACACTATGTTTCCCTTCGGATAAAAGAGCAAAAATAAAGAGAACTGTCAAAAATTTATACTATCCAACAACCATTTCACCCATGAATTGATTCAGTCGAAAAACTCAGACTTTGAAAAACTTCTAGCTCATTTCGTTAAAGTGTTAAAAATTACTTTTTTACTTGAATTTTTCCTCACCCCGATTCATTTTACATTCTAAAGCAACAGATATTTCGAAAAAATGATGAAAAGCTGAGCAAGACATCAGACATCTTCAGAAAACAATAACTGAATTGGTTTTAGATCTATGGCATTGCTTCCAATTGTTTTGGAAGTCCCCCTATTTAGTGATGCGCATCGAAGGATGACGTGGGTGATGAATTTTGGAGGATTAATAACCTTTAATCTGGTAATTTGTTAGTAATTGTTTCTCCTTCACCATGAAAAAAACAATTATGTGGCTCCCAGAAGGAAAATTGCGTTAGTTAACGTTGATGCATCACGATGGGTATTCCAGAACATTTGAAATTTGAAGTCAGACATTCTGCTCTAAAACAACACGATAAACCAATTATAATTATCAAGTATTCAACCCCCTCAATACAGTATATTCTTTAATTTCAAGGAGTCTTTCAAAATGAAATTTGTAATTGTAATTTTTCATTTTTCTACAAGAAAAAATGTATACTATACAAGTTCCCAAATTGCGGGGGTAGGAGTAGGTAGGGTAGGATATTTGACCATAGTTTGATGTGAATGTTATTATGACAATTTTGTTGTGTGTATATGGGGTATTTATTTGCCACTATAAACGCAACAAATAATTTACTCAGTGTAAATCAGGTGATTTTTTGCCATAACTGGTTTGAAAATAAAATAAATTCTACATAAAAAAACTGAGAAACAAAAATAAATTCTAAATACTGAGAGATTGACAAATTTAAAATAAATGTTCAAATAATCCATTTCGTTGAACCAAGCAATAGCCAAATCTATAATGAAGAGATAATCTCATCTCTCTGAGAAGATTCGGCATAGTTGCTATTTTGGCACAAAGTTCGATTACTTTGGACCTTAATTCAACAAGATTTGTATCTCAGTCAATTTCATGTCCATAAACCAAATTTTTAAGATATTCCCGAAGAAAAAAATCATTGGGAGATAGATCTGGTGACCTGGCAGGCCAATTGATCGTGCCATTTGTAGAAATGTCGTCCTAAGATATTATGTGACTGCTCGTGCGTAGTGACTTGGACAGCCATCCTGTTGAAACCAGACAAGATCAAAGTCAATTGTCAGTTGTCGAACTATCGTTTTGGAAGGTTTATCATTTCTGCAATTACTACATTGTTATAAATATCTACATGTCTGGATTTTTTTTTATTATTTTCGAAATCGCAGATCTTAAAGTTATCGTCCTTTCTTCAAAAGCAATAATGAATAAATTTATTGTCTACCAAAATACCACTTTATTATTTGATTTTATTCTGAACATAATTAATTGTCAAACCGATATGTTTCCGAGTGAATTTTCCAAACCTGTATGTTATATTTATCAAGGGAAGTTGTAAGTGAACCTGTTTGTGCAGTGATAGGATAGTGAAAACATGTTGACAAAAGTTACGTTTAATTGAATCATGACGTTAAAATAGTCTGGAAAATTTTATTTGCCAATCAGAAAAAAAATGTCTTGTAGACGACGTCCAAAGGTTTTTAAGATTTTAACTCGAACGAAACTGTATGCCTTATTTAAAATGTTTTGGAATGAAGGATATATTTCAAAATCCTCTTAGTCTTGTGATTTTCGCATTATCTGGCAAAAGCAAATAATAGAAACAAAAATTAATTCAAACATTATTTCCTAACGAGGTAACTAAGAGATGACCTCTTACAGACGCGTTTTGTAATTGTTTAAACAATTATAATTACCATAGCATATACTTATCGCGAGATCCTACGGTGCGCTGTTAAGAATTAAGAAACCACAGAATTCCTTGATTTTTAATGACACCATCGGAAAGATACTCATCTTTGAAATTTTCATAGAAAGCTAGGGTCTGCAATAACAAGAAATTCATGAGTCACAGACGGAAATATTGTTCCGGCCATAATAGATATATGTAATTTCATTTAATTAACATTCGGATCATCATCCCAAAGTAATCGAAAAATAAATGGGATAAGACCTGTTTTTTGGACAGAATATGTCGAATTAACGTCACTGCAATGTGATGTTTAGCTGCGAATCATCCTTGACCATCGATTCATTGGATCTCAATGATGGTTTTTATATTGATTAGTTTTTATATATCTACGAATTGTTGAGCTCGAACATAGTTTGAAAAAGTATCTAGAAGCAAAACAGATTAAATTTTATAGAGGGTTTTCCAATAAGAGGTGTTATTCTGATATTCGAAGAAAAATGCTATTTTTTTATATAAATGATCGAATGATTATTGCATTGTAAAGAAGAAACTATGCCGTTAAAAGTGGAAAATACGGTCTGAAAAAATTTTCCGCGAAAGACGACCCAATCAGCGAAGACACGACGTTGTTGATGTTGATGATCGGCCGTCTTGAGTTCGTGTGTTAACTGAACTTTATAAGCCTTGAGGCCCAAATCTTTATTCTAAATACGGTGTAATGACGTTTGTGGAATGCCTTATTCCAAAGAACGACGAGGAATGGGCAAACCTGGGTTTTCTTCAACACTTTCGGCTACAGCAGAAATATTCTCGGCCGTTCTTGAGCGACGGGTTTACATCACTAACATGTCCCAACAGCTGGAATTTATAGCGGTCCGACAAGTTGATTCACGAAGACCCAAAAATGTTCGAGTTTTTCGAACCGTCTCTGCCAAATTTTCACCATTTTATAGTGAATTTTAATAATTTCAATGCGTTCTTGAAGCGCGTATAGTTCCAGTTCCATTAATGGAGCAGTTTCTACTTGTCAAATGTCAAAAAATGACAGCTCCAAACGTGACATCTACCTAAATATCGGGCTATTCAAAAAAAAACACCCCTAATTGCAAAACCCTTCAGTACGACAGAGTATTAGTGCCACAGCGATGAAATGAAAACCTGTCAATCGACAGTTTCAATCTATCAATTGACCAATTTAATCAGTCAACTGACAGATGTAATCTATCAACACTTTTAATCTTTCAATTTACACTTTCAGTGTCAGTTGCAGGAACGTCCATTAAAATTTAAAGGTTCATTAAACTCTTAAACCTCCATTATTAAAAGGAACTAATGAAGGATTAAGGGTTTAATGGACCTTTAAATTTTAATGGACGTTCCTGCAACTGAGCATAAATCTGTTACAGTAGAACCTCGATTATCCGTGCGCGCTTTATCCGGGCGGCGGATTCTCCGTGCGGTATTCTGACAAGCTTAAAAGCTTAGAAAAATGAGGGAGATGTAGAATTTACGGAGCCCAAAAACAAACAAAAATCGGTGATTTTTTCAAGTGATTTTTCAATGTGACATATAGACATTGTTCAATGTACGTTTAGACATTATGTTTGAATTTTAAAACTGTTATTTCTTGTTACATGTACCTAGTATTATGTTTATTTTCTTTGTTTGACACATAGCTTTGTCTAAATCAATGGTTGAAAATTAAAACTAGGTCTTTGGATTATCCGTGTTTTCGATTATCCGGCGAAGGCTTGGTCCCGACTAGCACGGATAATCGGGGTTCTACTGTAATTCACATTTTTTAATCTGTAAATTGACACCTTCTAATCTGTCGATTAGCAGATTCTATCTGACAATCAACAGGTTTTCTCACTAACATTTATGTATTGCTATGAAATATTGAAATGGATACACCAATATTTAGTGCTTAATAAGTGCTCTCAGAAGTCAGAACCAATGGAAAAACTGAATCGTTTCATTATATCAGAGATTATTCACTTTAGTGCTGAATTCACAGTCCCCACCAACATATTTGAATTTCGGGATAACAGTTTGAAGTTTTAAATTTCCAATTTTTTCTCAAATATGAAAGCATAGTTCAATCACGAGTTTCAATCGACAGATTAAGAGATGTAAATGATATTTTAAATATGTCAATTGACATTTTTTTTCATCGCAGTGGCATTTATTAGTCCGTTCACGAAAGGTTGAGCCGTCGGTTGGCCATGAAAATTTGGCATATTCCACTGTGTATTTTAAATTTTTAGGTTATGTTGTTTATTTTCTTTGTCAGATTGATACGGAATGTTGTTAATATTGCAAAGAGTTCTCTGATAACTCGGAAGCTTGTCGGACGAGACCGGGTACATTCGGCAACGTTGACTTTAATTAACGTTATGACAGCAAATACTTCAAATAAATAAACAAACGCCTATTATGTATTCAGTAGAAGAATTTTTGAGTTTTTCTCTATAAATGGCAATAAATTATTATTATTATTATTATTATGCGCTCAAACTTTCGTGAACGGACTATAGATACGTTGACTTCCTAGATCATTTTTTGTAGGTTTATTTTCATATGAAGTTTCTATATTGTTTGATATTCAAGAATTTTTGTATGGTTCTATCTCAAAATATTAACACATGCACTTTCGGACATGTTAGGAAAAGAGGAACAAACATTTCTATTTTGCTGGAGAAATTTCATTTATTTGACTAATTTTAACTAGATGTAAATTAATTAACTTAATTTTAATGAGTTTGAATTTGTCTTGGAATGACGGTGCTAATTTCTATAATTATGTTTAATACTCAGGCACTTGATGTAAAACAGATACCTACTTTTATGGTTTAGGTAAAGTGTAAAATTTTATATTTTTGAGGGAAATATATTATTGTAAACAACTTATAATTAAGATGGTATACCACCTCAGAGGAAGAGGTAAACACTTATTCCTTTGAGCACACCACTCTCTTGGATCTTAGGACTACATGAAAAAACGATTTCGGATTTCAGTTATTTTAATATTCATAAGAAAATTACAAGAATTTTCTGATTCAACTTACTACAGAACACACGTCAGAAAAATTGATACACGTACATTTACTTCGGAAATAATTCGTCAAGTGAAAATCTCGAGAAAACTCTCGTTATTAATGCAAACACAAACTCTTTTATAACCTTGTTCAAAACGGGACCAAGTTCTTCAATGATGCTGCCAATATTTTCATTGATAATTCTGTTAGTCTGAATATTGAGCTCTTCATTATCCCCAAAGAGATTGTCGAATTTCATCACTGGATGCCCAAGATCTAGTTTGAGTTCATGTGTTTCAAATTTGAGGAATTCCTTGTCTTTTTTCGTATATCTGGATCCACTCAGGCTTATTTCGGTTTCCACATTGGCTGTAAATAATCATTACGTTACATCAATATTGATTCTTAGAGGGTGAGCAATGAGAGTCCAAGATTTTATTGTTCAATAAAATCTAGCTAAAGAAGTTCTTGGTTTCATGATATATTTATCATAAGTTGGCATTATGAGCCAATTTGGATCAGTTGTTTGTTATTGACACCCAAAAAGGTTAATCACGTTTATGGAAAAAATGGATAAAAACACCTGATTTGAATTTTGCCTTAAAATGAAAAAAAAGTGCTTCAAAGCCTTTGAAATGTTGAAAAATATTCTGGAAATATAAACAGTGAAAACAGAGAATAATATTAATTGATTTAAAATCAACCAATATTAAACCCATACTTCAAAACTAATCCCGTCAACGCACAAAGAACTTGCATAGTGATAGTATCAAACAGAGCATCCATATAATTATTTTATATTATTTGATATTACCACTATTCATGTTCTTTGTGCGTTGACGGGATTAGTTCCGAAGTATGGGTTTAATATTGGTTCATTTTGTAGTATTTTAGAAATTATTCGAAAACTGAAATATGTTAAAACTCTACCATTGAATGCTATGTAATAATGGAGATTTTTCTGTTCAATATTCCAATTGAATATTCTATGGTTCTGTTAACACTATAGCCATAAAATTTTGCATAAGGCTTATTATGAGCATCTTGCATGTGGCCGCATAATTTCATTCTGATTGGTTTCGTTTTGTCTGAGATATTGAGGAACAAAAATTTTGAATGGGCATATTTTATGGAACGATTTGGCTGGTTAACGAACTTAACCGTGACAGTTGGGAACCGAACACACCCTGAAAATCTCAAGTCTCTTGGACCATCCCTTCGAAAGTACTCGTGCTCACGGCCAGAAGGCCGGATGGCCCCAAGTACAAAATTCAATTTGACCAAGGATTATTCGTCATCAGAGAAGCGAACCCTATCGTTTGAGAACATCTTCGGCTCAAAATTAGAATACTTAACATATTCAAAACCAAAAGGTGCTGGTATTTTAGGCAATGTTAAATTGACTTGATTGAGTGAGTAACCCCTAATCAAAACTCCATTCTGAAATTGTGTCGAATCAAATTTCTGCCCTTATTTTACCCTTGGATAATGGGTTTTCCAATAAGATGTGTTATTTTGATATTCAAAGAAAAATGCAATTTTTCGATATAAACGATCGGATGTTTATTTCATTATAAAGAAGAAGCTATGCCGTTAATAGTGGAAAATAACATCAGGCAAATGACCACCACGACCACGCTTACAGGGCGATAGCCTCACGAATTCCATCTTTGAGGTCTTGAATCGACACTATGCTATTGGCGTAAACATTATCTTTCAAGTGGCCCCAAAGGAAGAAGTCGCCTGGTGTTAAATCACAAGATCTCGGTAGCCAATTGTAATAACCTCTTCGAGAGATAACACGGTCCGGCAACTTTTCCCGCAAAAAATTAATGGTTTTGTTGTTGATGATCGGCAGGCTTGAGTTCTTGTGTTAACTGAACTTTATAAGCCTTAAGACCCAAATCTTTATACAAAATACGGTGTAATTGCGTTTGTGGAATGCCTAATTCCGAAGAAAAACGAGGAATGAACAAACCTGGGTTTTCTTCAACATTTTCGGCTACATCAGCAATATTCTCGGCTGTTCTTGAGCGATGTGCACGGGTGTTATTATCACATCACTAACTTATTCAAACAGCTCGAAATTTTTCCACCAATTTCTTTATTCCGGTCCGACAAGGTGCTTCACGACGACCCAAAAATGTTCGAGTTTTACAAACCGTCTCTGCCAAATTTTCACCATTTTTATAGTGAATTTTTAAAATTTCAATGCTTTCTTGGAACCTGTATCGTTCCATTTTTATTAATGGCGTAGTTTCAATTTGTCAAATGTCAAAAAATGACAGCTTCAAACGTGACATCTACCGAAATAGCGGGATATTCAAATTAACACCTCTTACTGGAAATTGGTCGAGGGCCATTTGGGGGGAGAACGTTCCCCTAATTCCCTTCACCCCCCTCTGGATCCCCGCCTGGATCAAGATTATTAAAGAAGGTTATCAAAATTTCCACTGCTAATATTTTTCATTCGCTGAAACAAATTATGATAAAGAAATTTTCTACTCACTGAAGTTTCCATCAGCAGGTCCACTTCCATTCAACTGTAATATCAACAGCTTACCAGAAACCTTATAAATCGACTTTATCCTTAACCTAGGAAAGGTAATATTCATATCCACACGATTATTTTCTAAGTCGATATTCACACTTTTCAAAATGAATTCGTTCGCATAAAATATCTCGATGTCTTTGAAGGAACATTTAAAATTTTCACCACTTTCTATAGAGGCTTCAGGTAAAAATAATGGATTCAATGATGGAAGTTGGAACTCCGGTACACCATCAGTCAAATGAGGTTTTATTTGGTCAATTGCCCTTGCAACACAATCGTTCAGGTCTTTATCTGCTCGGTGGCAATATGTGATGTAATTAGCTGAAAATTGATATGAAAGTAGTTGAAAGAGACGTTAGTTAGACCATAGTATCCAGAGTGTCCCGGAAAATGTGGGAAATCTGTCGGATTCAGGTAAAACATACAAAACTAGATGACAAGTTCCCATAATTTTTTTCCTACTTGCGCCATTCCTACGAAGACCTCCTAAATGACGCCACTGAAAATCTATTCTAGTGGAATAAATTTCAAATACTTACTTCTTTCATTATTTTTTTTCGAAAACGGTTCATTTTATAGACACTGAATAAGAGTACCTTTTCTTTAGCTTATTGTTCAAGGTATCCAAATTTGTTTTTTTAGCACCTTATAATACAGGGTGTTAAAAATGTAAGTATTAAAATGTACTACCCAGTCCGCCCCTGGTAAACTGAACAAGTTAATTGAAATTTGAGTGCGGTTTTTTTAGAGGTTTTAATACTGTTAAGCATATCAAAGTTTCATCAAATTAATTCGAGTAGTTTGAAACTTATTCCACTAAAAAGGATTAGTGGCGTCATTTAGGAGGTCGTTCTTCTTAGGGAGGGCCGCTAGGAAAAAAATTATGAAAACTTGTCATCTTCATTTTAGATGTTCTATCTGAATCCGAGAGATTTCCCACATTTTCCGGGACACCCTGAATAGGGTGTCTGTAAACAAATACGGGGGACTTTGGGAGATGATTCCCCGATGAAAATAAGCAGGGGTAGTTCATATTTTTTTTTTCAAAATCTTCCCCCTTCTAAGATATAGCTTTTGGAAGGGAATGAAGAATTGACAGTTTTTAATAAATTTTTTCGGTTTCTTACAAAAACACTGAGTCATAAAATTATACATAATATGAAGCATTAAGCAGATGTCAGTCACACAATTTTTTTAGATCTCATAACTTTATAATTTGGGATTGAAAATAACAACTCCCTATGATTTTCGTTCAAAAATTGTTTTCGTGGAATAGATTTCTGAAGACTAAAATTCTCTTATGGTTTCTTATTCAATTCTAGAGAAAAAAGGCTTCTGCAAAATTTCGACACAGTCAATACTTTTCTTGGAAAAAAATAAAAACTTCCAAGCAGTTAGGATCACTGTTCGTGCCATTTCATCGTATAAGTAATCCATAAAATGAATAAGATATTGTATACCTATTTTGAGCATAAACAATATCTTAGCTTAGAATATTCATTCCATGGAACATACGATGAAATTGAATGGACAGTGAGCATAACTGCTTGTAAGTTTTTATTTTTTCCGAGAAAAGTATCGAGTGTATCGAAATTTCGCAACAGACTTTTTTCTCCAGAATTCAAGGAGAAACCGTAAGAGAACTTTATTTTTCGAAAATCTATCCCATGAAATCAATTTTTGAAGGAAAATCATAAGGGGTGCATTATTATTTTTTATTGAATTAGGTACAATAGGTACATCTACTAGCAGCGTTACATTCTCAGATGAACCTGATTCATCATATTTTTGCACCTTCCTAGTTATTTGAATTACAACATTAGAAGTTGGATTAGATTTCATATATGAATAATAGAAATGATCATCTCACTATTTCTTGAAAATACAAAAAATTGAAGACAGAACTCAAAATTTCTGCTCTTTTATATCAGTTAGTTTAGTATTACTGTCCTTAAAAGTCACTTGCCGTTTCCTTTACTACTAGATAAATCAGTTCTACAAATCATGGCAAACAGTATTGACCATTGAAATTAATAATATGGAATATCCTATTGAAAAGTAAAATTTTATATTCATAAAATTATCTAA
This sequence comes from Propylea japonica, assembly GCA_013421045.1. NCBI lineage: Eukaryota > Metazoa > Arthropoda > Insecta > Coleoptera > Coccinellidae > Propylea > Propylea japonica. The sequence goes on along the minus strand of CM024246.1, from coordinate 26,640,260 downwards.
TGAAATAATTCAATATTTCGTCAACTCACGTAATTTTTTCAGTAAAACAAATCCAAACACTTGGAAAATGGTCACGGCAATCAAAATGAACTGCATTATGGTGCTGGTGAATAAAACTTATTGAAAATCTTCAATTGAAGTACATACTCATGACATCAGTATGTAAGTACTAAGCTTTGTTCATTCTTTATAGCTTTCAAGGTGAAAATCTGCCACAATTTCTGTTATAAGTACACTTTTCCAACAATCATGTCTTCTAAATCTCTAATCTGAATGCATAAATTGACCTTGAGATAATCAAGCAGATGCATTTAAAAGCATTATACAATCAATCAGTTTACTTTTTCCACGCAGTTATAAATTTTTGCTATAATTAGCTATCGAAAAAAATGTTTATAGATCAAACCAGTCAGGAAAACCTACTGTTTCTTACAAAATATGCAATGAATCATTTAATTATTACTGCATTTGTCAATATCTACCAGCTTTTGGGGAAACAAATTAAAATTGCAAAGTAGATAGTATAACAATATACAAGGTTTTCCGCTTAAGTTGGCCTATTAGACGTTTTCGGAGAACTAGTGAATATTTCGTTCTGAAATTTCAGGTGGAGCCTTGAGGATGAAGGAACTTTTCGCCTTAAATATTTTCAAGTCGACAGTGTTGCCTCGTCTATCACAAACGCATATCTACTTTCTTATTTCAAATCGAACTACCTATATTTTTATCCATGTATCGATTCAATACCAAATTCGCTGTATAACTTACTAAAAAAAATTTTACTGCCACTTGCCAAGTTATGCACATATTCTTGAAATTTTGACATCTGCATTGCCAATTTAGATATGCTACGAGTATAACAAGAAACAACAACAAAATATTCAATAATTCCCATAAAACGTCTAAGAGGCCAACTTTAAAAGAAAACCCTGTATATTGTCAGAAAAAGTGTAGAATTTGACTGGGAATTCGACAAAATTCGAGAACAATCTTTTTTTCATCTTTAATATTTTGAATATTTGATCATCCTGCAGTGAAAGTTTTAATTTAGAAAATTTAAGAATTAAAAGAACCTAATGAATGAAATGAAGGTGATATGATTGAGATTTTCACTGTGTAGGTATCACTCGTTTACCTGAATTCAATTATTTTAGACTTAAAAATATCTAATGGATCGACAAAATTCTTTGATTATCAGAAAATACGTACAGGAACTTATTTCTGAACATTCTTCAATAAAAACATTGATTTTCTTCGAAAAATAACTCTCAATGGGAGACTGTGGAAATTTATGAATTATTATTTGAACTAGAACTCAAGTTACATACACTTCGACCCATATTCAAAGCATACTGCATACACTGCACTTTTTAAACTTATTCGACGTCGTTGAAAGAACAATGAATTAATAGTTAGTCATGATATTCCTCGATAAAAATTGACACCGCATCGACAAACTGAAAATCTTACAATGGATTTTTATTTCTTGATATTAGTGTTAGCAAGTGTTTTTTCTTACATTGAATGCAAGTCAAAATTACGTAAGTAAGATAAAGATTTTTATTGAAAATATTCAAAGTTATATCGATATATGTGATTGAAGGAATTCAGAAAAATCGTAGGGAAATGGTTTAACTTTGGATTGACTTTTATTTCATCATATCAGTGGTGGAACGGAACAGATGAAAATTGACAACAAAAAAATATTGTTTTGGTAGTTCAAGTAAGACGAACGCAGGTAAAATGAATTTTGCGGATAACAGTTATAAGAAACATGTCACATCACTAACCCATTATTGATATGATTTTTGAGAGTTTCCCAGAATATATTTTCCCTAAAATGAATTTAAAGATCGTTTTCTTTAGAAAATAAAATTAAAGGAGTTATAGCAATTTTTTTGGTCCAGGAGGTATCTTCTCTATAAAAAATGGTAGGGCTGAAGTAATTATATCTGAAATCAAATTTCATTTGTTCTTTGTTGTTGTCTGATGCGCGCTTCCTCTAGGGCAGTGGTTCCCAAACTTATTTGATCCACCGCCCCCTTTTAATAAAAAACATTGCTCAGCGCCCCCCTTAATATTAATATTGAGCTTTAAGGTAAGCCACCATCAAGCAATGGTGAATCAAGAACATAGATAAAATATACTATGATCAAGAAACAAACTCTCATTCCATTAGTGTTTTGAATGGGAATTCGCAGGCAAATGCTCTTCAGGTGACATCAATTAGAAAAACAAATCGTATTGAAACCTGCAACATGAAATATTTTCTGTAATATTCTTGTTTCATGTTTCAATTTCTGTCGTAACTAGGTATAGAAATCTGCAATTAGATATACTTGATCGCAGGTTTCAATAAGGATTAGCTTTTCTCTCTGACGTCGAAACGCATTTGTCTGCAGATTCCCATTCAAAACACTTATAAACTTGAGAACATATCTCTTGGTTCAAATTCATTTGACGCACGGCTTGCCTATTATTTCTACCTTTTTCTCTAATATAGTGAAGACAGATGTGAATCAGAAGCATTGAAATTTTAAAATGTGAACCTCTTTATTGAAGAAAAAGTTGATACAAAAAAATCTCAATGCGAAGGATGAACCTGGTGGGCTGCTACCAATTTTGTAATATTTGCTTAATGCTTCCATTTTTGTCAATATCATTCTTAAATCACCGCCATTGACTACTAGCAAACGGTTCCTTTTTTTGATAATACATTTTTAACTGCACTGAATCCGCGTTCCACTAAATACAATGACAGGAATGCAATAAGGAAATTCTGAATTACAGTCCATATTTCAAGATAATCCCTAGGGATCTCCTTTTGCAGCCAGAATTATTGATAGCCGCTCTCAAATCTAAATTTCAATTCATCATTCGTTATAACTTCTTCTTGTATCTTTGGAGATTCTGCTGTGTCTACATTCGAAAAAGGATCCAAAATCCAGTCAGGTATGTTCATTTCCAAAATATCATCGAATCGGTAGTTTTATGGACGTCAAGGGGTTTCTCTCCAAATTCTAACATGAATATAAAAACTTAAACTCACCCTACCGCCCAAAAGCACCCGTGGCCATCACCGCCCCCCTGTTACCCCACAGCGCCCACTAGGGGGCGGTAGCGCCCACTTTGGGAATCACTGCTCTAGGGATACAACAAAGTATAGCTTTGTTGAATGTCTGTAGTCGAAGACAGTTTCGAACAGGTTTACCAACTAATGAAAACCTAGAGTCAAATTAAACCCTGTCCGGTACGGCTATGAACACGCTAACTACGAATAGAATAAACAGTGATGTAATTTTTTTGTAGGGCAACAAACTGGAGTTATTTTGATTCGTGAAACGTCGTTTTCTGCAAAAAAACTTAAATATCGTAACATACCCCAATTTCGATTGCCAGCAAAACTGTCGAAGTCTGAAGATCAGACGACCGTTAACACAATAACTTCTGAAAAGATAGTCAAATCTCTTCAAGCGAGGTCAAAATTTCCAACAGAAAACTTCAATTTATAAATGAAAGAATAGAAAGAGACCAATGGTTCTGAGAATTTCAAATTTGATTTTTTCTCATCATCTCTGCATTGTTTGCGTCGGATTATCGGTAAAGACAATAAAAAAGATTCCATTCAGAAACTTCAAAATATATATTATTGAGATCAATAAGTCTACCTTCTCAAGGTTCAAATTAAGTTTTTGATATTTTCGAACGAGACTCTTTGAATAACCTTAAAATTACGTAACACATCCTGATTCCAAAAATGGAAATAATACAACAAGATTGATTCTTATTTAACCTTCGTTAGAATGATTATAGCAACGTTTCTCTTCTCCCTGGCATTTGATTCGAATATGAAAATCCAGAGCGCAAAAAAAATAAGTCAATTGAAAGAAACATAAACTTTTTGTCGATTACCCTAAGATGTAGCTATGATATCTAATCAATTGTTTTTAATTCTTTCCTATCCTTATTCAAGTTTTTTTGTCCCATCTTCAATAAGATCAAAATTATACAGGGTGTTTGTTAACAAATGCGAGGGACTTGATGAGAGGAGATGATTCCTCGATGAAACTAAGCAGTGGTAGTTCATATGATTTTTTTTCGAAATCGACCTCCCTTCCAAGATTCAGCCTTTGCAAGGCGATGACGAGTTGACAGTTTTCAACTTTTCTTAAGAGCCCTAAAAAATACTGGGTCATAAAACTAGGTATACATAAAATGATTCATTAAGTATATTTTTTTTGATCCCATAACTTTATTATTAGGGATTGAAAATAACAACCCCTTATGATTTTCATTCAAAAATTGTTTTCGTGGGATATTTTTTCGACAAATAAAATTCTCTTATGGTTTCCCATTCAAATCTAGAGAAAAAAGTCGAAAATTTCGATGCAGTCAATACTTTTCTCGGGAAAAATGAAAACTTACAAGCATTTCATCGTATGTTCCATTGAATGAATATTCTTAGATATTGTTTATGTTCAAAATTGGTTTTGACAAAAGAAAAAAGATTTTCTATAATTCTTTCTATAATTTGTAGTTTCATGAGAGTTCGATATTTTTTATAAATACTTTGCTGTAATAAAATAAATTACTCATTTATAAAAATGGTAGTTTATTCGAATTTGCATTTGGCAGATATGCACTTTTGCTTTTGTCTCCTGTCATAGACATACAATATCGTAGAATATAATAATTATAAGGAACTCGATGAAATGGAATGAACAATGATCATAACTACTTGTAAGTTTTTTTTTTCCTAGAAAAGTATCGACTGTATCGAAATTTTGCAAGAGACTTTTTTTCTCCAGAATTGAATGCGAAACCATAAGATAATTTTATTTTTCGAAAATCTATTCCACAAAAACAATTTTTGAACTTAAATCATAAAGGGTTGTTATTTTCAACCCCTAATAATGAATTTATGTGATCTAAAAAAATTGTGTGAGTAATATCTACTAAGTGCTTCATATTATGTATAGTTTTATGACTCATCATCGCCTTCCAAAGGCTGTATCTTGGAAGGGGATCGATTTCGAAAAAAGTTCATATGAACTACCCCTTATTTTCATCGATTAATCGTCTCCCAAAGTTCCTCACATTTGTTTACAGACACCCTGTATATTTTTATTCTTATTCTTATATAAACAGTTAATCTTTCATTTCCCACATATTGCTCTAATCACCTATTCTAATATAGCATAGTAAATTTACTCATGTTTTATCGCGAACTCTACTCTATGAAAGATCGTTTTCTTCGTAGTATAATTGAAAATAATCTCGGACAATTCACTTTCAGCTACTTTCCTGAAAATATGCCACCGTTCAGATCCAAATTTGGGAGAATGTATAATCAAATCGGTGCACAAATTGAAACCCCTCTTAGCACATGGGATTCCTGAATTTGGAATTCCTAGTTGCGAACCTCTGTATATTCCTGAAGTGGTTTTAGACCAAGGTTCTGGAGCTGTATCGGTGAACTCCAGTTATAAGGACATTAAAGTATACGGACCCTCAGAATTCACATTGGAGCAAGTCAAGTAAGATAACTATGCAACATCTCTTATTGTTTTTCAACAACTCCTATAACAAATTTAATATGAGACACTCTGTATATTATGTAATTTTCAGATTATTCGAAGCTTCCTGAAATTTTTTTATGACAACAAGTTCTTCAACATTTCGAATATATCTCATATAAAAAATATTCCCATGGGTATTAGACTTGTTTTTTTCGAGAACCTCATAGTTTGGTTATCATTCAAAAATAAATTCAATCCTCTTTCAGTTTATTTCGTGATAAAAAAAACAGTTTTTTTTCAATTTTTAATATATGTATATGTTTCCGTAATGCTTCAGGCTTTGAAGTACCTGTATGATTGGAAACATATTTATTATACGTGAATGAAACACAAGCTATTGTTTATTTGTTCCAGAAATATAAGTTCTCTAAGATAGGTACTAAGTACCAAATTTATAAATGTTCAATTGAAGTTATATTTTGCACTGATAATAAATTAATCAATCAATAATATACAGGTTCTCTTGGTGTTTTTACTTTTTGATATATCTGGCCATATCAAAGCTATAAAAATTTTTAAGTTCGATAGGGGAGTATTTAGTTCATACCCAAAAAACAAATATTCAATATTTCAATAAGTTATTTAATCAACTAGGTTATTAAAAACAGCGACTAATGGTCAATAGTTCGAGACAATTACTCGCTTGATTACAAGATTTTTCCGACAATCTCAACATGAATTGTGTATCAATTCCCGATTGAAATACATTCTCATTTTGCACTATACAATTGACATAATGAAATTTGTATGTTCCAGTAGAGTTTTGACATTTCTCGTAATGCTTCTGAATACTTTGTGTGCGGTTGAGCATTGAACTTTAAAATATAGCATAAATTGAGCATTAAAATAAGTCATTAATGATTAATTTCTAACACATTAAAATCTCCTTTCATTTTGAGGTCAGCGGAAAATTAATTTTATTGGGAACTTTCACACAACTCTGTACAAAACAAATGTATAATTAATATTATTTTATCCTATTTTATTAAGTCTCAAAAAGGCAAATAACAATTGAATATGCCATATTTCAGATTCTGATTTTTATTGTCATAGTTATTGAGAGAAATGATTAAAAATGCTCTATGGTGCCTTCACGTTTTTGGGAACTTTCATGAGTATTGTCGTCATATTTTCAATTGCCAAAGGAGTTCGACTACCTTTCCTAGAATAAACAACGAAATGAAATAAAAAATATTGTCAGGGTCGAATACCCCAATTTCAGTTTCTTACAGATTACATCTCTACCTGGAAACTAATTCACATTTACCTTCGGACATAAAATCATAAAAATAATTTGTTATTTCAACAATCTAGGAACTCGTTACTCATTTTTGTTTATTATGCAGAATAAATTTGGATAGAGACCGTATACGCTTGAAGTTGCACGTACCTTCGCTGTACCTAAAAAGCAAATATACCATGGAAGGACGTATTCTGATGATGCCCATAATGGGTGCAGGAAACTTTTATGGGAATTATTGTGAGTATATGATGTGATAAAAACGTTATTCTTGTGCGCTGATTTTGAACATTGCGAATTCAAATTTAGAATTAGGTTTATTTTGAATTATGGTTTCATAATATTGTTTTTGACTGGTCGTTCTACTTAAACGAGTGCTATATCGTTTTGCCCAAATGTCTGTTATTTTTGAATTTTAAGCCGAAAATTGTCTCAGACGATAGGATAGACTCCCTGATGACGAATTCGTAGTCAAATTCAATTCTGTCAGTGGGGCCGTCCGTTAGAACAATAACTTTCGAAGAGATTGTCCTAGAGACTTGAAATTTTCAGGATGAGTTCGGGTCCCAAATGGCTCGGTTGAGTTCGTTAACCAGCCAAATCGTACAGCGTGTTCCATAAAATAAAGCCATTCAAAATTTTTGTTTCCCAATATCTCAGAAAATAGTGTGAACAGAACCATAAAAAATTCAATCGAAATGTTGTGAAAAAAACTCCTCATTTCCATAAGAAAAATACAAAATCGAGTGAATTTTTATGTGAATGGAGACCGATGTTCTGAATGTTCATCCAAAATTTCGTGACCAAAGTTTTAACAGAACCCTATTCAATTGAAATATTGAAAAGAAAAATATTTATATTTCCATAATAGAATATCCGATTCGAGTGAATAAAGATTGATATACTGAATCTTCATGCAAAATTTTGTGGCCATAGTAATAACAGAACAATAGATTGCATTTGGAATATTGACAGAAAAATCTTTATATTTCCATAACAGAATATCCGATTCGAGTGAAATTTAATTTGAGAATGAAAACTACTATACTGAATGTTCATGTAAAATTTCAAAGGGATCGCATCCTCGGAACCATGGAATTTAATATTTATGATTATTTATTTTTTACATACATATTTCATTTTTTGAAAAATCTTCAGAATATAATTCCGATTGTGCTGAGATCCTGCATTTAAATAATTGGTATCAATCGCAAATCTGATATAAAATTTTGAATTAACAGTCTCATTGCTCCACCAAAGAACGCGTGCTCAGAAACTCCTGCTCAGAGCTTTTCTTGGATATTTTACATGAAAAATGTAAACCTCTTAGTAGTATAAGACAATTTTTCTATTTTTTTTAGCTGACATAGAAGCTATAGTAAACATAGTAGGACAGAAAATAGTGAAAGATAAGGAAATTTATTTCAATATCAAAGACTTTCATGTGGACTTCAATATTGGTCATGCCACAATACAACTGGACAATTTATTCAATGGAGATCAGGAATTAGGTAAGAAATAGCGTTGGGTGCACAGATGCATTAGTTTCATTGATAAAAGGTGCTATCCACACATTAACAAAAAATTGGTCCTGGCAATGTGTTTCTCTAATCTTGTGTGGAATATTATCTGCCCAAAAAGATGAAAATAAAGGAACTAAGCTGCCTCAATCTATATCTATATGGTTTTCCAATACGAGGTGTTATTTTGATATTCAAAGAAAAAATCCATTTTTCAATATAAATGATCAGATGTTTAATTCATTATAAGAAGAAGCTATGCCGTTTACGTTTACGTTTATGGAATGCCTAATTCCAAAGAACGACGAGGAATGGACAAACCTAGGTTTTCTTAAACACTTTCGGCTACAGCAGCAATATTCTTGGCTGTTCTTGAGCGACGTGCACGGGTTGCATTCTTCACATCTCTAACTTGTTCCAACAGCTGGAATTTTTCCACCAATTTCTTTATTGCGGTCCGACAAGGTGCTTCACGACAACCCAAAAATGTTCGAGTTTTACGAACCGTCTCTGCCAAAATCTCACCATTTTTATAATGAATTTTAATAATTTCAATGCGTTCGTGGAGCGTGTATCGTTCCATTTTTATGAATGGCGTAGTTTCTACTTGTCAAATGGTCAAAAAATGAGAGCTTCAAAAGTGGCATCTACCGAAATAGCGGGCTATTCAAAATAACACTTCTTATTGGAAAACCCTTTATATAGGGTTATCCATTTTGCGGTTTCAAAAGTAAACGTTAATAAAACACATAAAAAAGATTTTTTATCATGATATTTCTTTTTTAATATGAAGTTTGAACGTTGACATTTGTGTGAAACACTACATCATTTAAATGACAACCATCCGAATTGTTGCAAGCATCGATTCTTTTGAGGTAATTTTCGACCACATTTTGACACATATTGGGCGGTATCTCAGCCATAACTTGACGAATATTGGTTTTTAACTACTCAAGAGTTGAAGGTTTATCTGCATAAACACGGTCTTTCGCGTAGCCCCACAAAAAAAAGTCAAGCAGTGTCAACTCGCATGATCTTGGTGGCCAGTTGATATCGCCGTCCACCGCCGGTTGTTCAAGCACCCATTCGACGTATCCACGATGTTGATGTGAATGGTCGGCTGGCTTCAGTTGTTGTGTGAGCTGGATTTTATTTGGGTGTAGGTGTAGATCTTAATGCAAAATACGCCATAATGTGCCTTAAGACAGTCCTAATTCCTGAGAATAACGAGGAATCGACAGATTCGGGTCTTCGGCAACACTTTCACTTATAGTAGCGATATTTTCAGTGGTACGAGCAAAACGATGATGCACAGGGCTTACAATATCTGTAACCAATCCAGTCTCTTCAAATTTCTTCACAATTTTACCAATTGCTTGCGTAGTTGGACGATTATGTAAACCAAAATCTGCTCTTAAAGCACGATATGTGGCTGTGGCAGAATCGCCATTTTTGTATTAGGTTTTTACAATTTTCATGCGTTGTGCGATAGTCAAGCGATCCATTTTCATAAATGTCAGACTTTCAACTAAACAAAAAAATTTTTTTTAAAAAACTTCGTTTGACAGATATCGAATTCCAGCCGTATACTTTTGAAACCACGAAATGGATAACCCGTTACAAATTTGGGAGTAATCAGGGAATTTCGTTACTCTCTTAGATGAAATTGCTTTTTTATTTTTTTCTCAGAATATATTTATCGCAGGTAAAAACTCAAGATTCCATACTCACTGTGGATTACGAAAATGATTATAAATTCACCAAATTTAGTCGAACAGAAACTTATTTTCACCACTGGTGAAAATAATTTTGAATCGAGAAAAAACATGTTTCATGCGTACTCATAACCTACCCAAACACAAAAAAAAGCTTGTTCGATGTCGAAAATATTTTTGAAATTTCAACACCCCGTATCCCAGAAGCAATAGTCATAGAAACTTTATATCATGAATTCATCTGAGGATTAAGATCCCGAATTTACAGAATCTCATTCTGAAATACCCTGTATACAGGATTCCGAATATAAAACGTTATAGAGATAATGCATAATAAAATTTGCATAATATAATATATCAAAGAAATTCACGATAATATTGTCAACCTAGTTTCTGTTCACAGGTGAAGCCATGAACTTATTTTTGAATGACAACTGGAAGAACGTAGCTAATGAGATAAAACCCGTTCTTGAGGATACCATTGCCAACATATTCAAGAAGTTCTCGAACAAAATTTACCATAAATATCCCCTGTCTGTACTGCTTCCAATGTGATTATAACAATGAATAATTAAAACCAATATACGGGCTTCTCACGAAGGTTTCACCTTTCTTTGGAAGTCAGAAATAAAATGTATGGAAATAAATATGAGTTTCTCTCGTAACAAAGTTTTGATTATGAAGATTGGGATATTAAAATTAACTTAAGAATTTATGAACAGGTACATCAAAAGTTTTCATTATATTTTTTAAGCAATAAGATTTAAAAACTGAATGAATTTAAAAAAAACTTAATTTATACTGAGGATTTAATTTATGATCTTTCGATTTTTTCAAAGCTGCTGTAACTTAGAGTGGAAATTTATATTAGATTCACAGTAATTTCTTTGAAATGATTTGTATTTTAAAGTGAATCTTTTCCTGCTATTCCTCCAAGAGTGCTTAGGTTGCTATTTTAAGCCAATTGGAGATGACTATCCAATTGACTTCACGCCAAGATCAAATTCACTATACATTGTGTTACATAATAGTATATCGCTACTTAAGAGGATGAATTCAAGTGTAATTTCAAGAAAAAAGTCCAAATAAACATGGGTCCGCAAAAGCTTCGTTACGAGGCTACAGGGAGTTGAAATTTCCAAAAAAAAATTGGTTTGTTCTTCATAACTCCTGCAGTTTTTGAGATATTCAGTCCAAATTTGAATGCAAGCTATTTTCAACAGTCTCCATCATTTCACGTCCTGAATCTTAACTAGAATCTACAGAGCGTTTCCTTTTTCGGAGCCATGTCTCCTTTTTCCTTCTCAAACTTTTTTGCGGTAAAAATCAATTTTTGATATCTTCGTTCATTCAAACATTTCTGACTTCTGTAACTTTTCCGTATCTCTAACGGTTTTCGAGTAAAAAATTATTGAACGATTGTATGTTTTTCGCTAAATAAAAAATAATAGAAATACTTGATAGGTATGCCCAAAATTTGCTTTTATTTTGATAGCTCGTCATCTGAGACTCAACTTAAGCTTATTCAATATCAACATACAATCGTTCAATAATTTTTTACTCGAAAACGGTTAGAGATACGAAAAAATTACAGAAGTCAAAAAAGTTTTTAAATTGAACGAAGATATCAAAAATTGATTTTACGCTGATCAGTGGCGTACCGCAAGAAAGTTTGAGAGGGAAAGAGGAGACATGGCTCCGGAAAAGAAAACACCCTGTATATTCAGGACGTGCAATAATGGAGACTGATAAATAGCTCGCATTCCAAATGTGTACTAAAGATCCCAAAAACTGCAGGAGTTATGAAGAAAAAACCAATTTTTTATGGAAATTTCAACACCCTGTAGCTCCGTAACGAAGCTTTTAAGGACTAATGTTTATAAAAGGTTATCCATTTCACGGTTTCAAAAGTATACGGCTGGAATTCGATATCTGTCAAACGAAGTTTTTTAAAAAAATGTTTTTTGTTTAGTTGAAAGTCTGACATTTATGAAAATGGATCGCTTGACTATCGCACAACGCATGGAAATTGTAAAAACCTAATACAAAAATGGCGATTCTGCCACAGCCACATATCGTGCTTTAAGAGCAGATTTTGGTTTACATAATCGTCCAACTACGCAAGCAATTGGTAAAATTGTGAAGAAATTTGAAGAGACTGGATTGGTTACAGATATTGTAAGCCCTGTGCATCATCGTTTTGCTCGTACCATTGAAAATATCGCTACTTCAAGTGAAAGTGTTCACGAAGACCCGAATCTGTCGATTCCTCGTCATTCTCAGGAATTAGGACTGTCTTACGGCACATTATGGCGTATTTTGCATTAAGATCTACACCTACACCCAAATAAAATCCAGCTCACACAACAACTGAAGCCAGCCGACCATTCACATCAACATCGTGGATACGTCGAATGGGTGCTTGAACAACCGGCGGTGGACGGCGATATCAACTGGCCACCAAGATCATGCCATTTGACACTGCTTGACTTTTTTTGTGGGGCTACGCGAAAGACCGTGTTCATGCAGATAAACTTTCAACTCTTGAGTAGTTAAAAACCAATATTCGTCAAGTTATGGCTGAGATACCGCCCAATATGTGTCAAAATGTGGTCGAAAATTACCCCAAAAGAATCGATGCTTGCAACAATTCGGGTGGTTGTCATTTAAATGATGTAGTGTTTCACACAAATGTCAACGTTCAAACTTCATAATAAAAAAGAAATATCATGATAAAAAATATTTTTTATGTGTTTTATTTACGTTTACTTTTGAAACCGCAAAATGGATAACCCTTTATAAACGTTTTTTTCTTAAAATAACATGTAGATTCGCCCCCTCAAGTGGTGACATACTTTTATGTAACACCCTGTATAGGCGATAGCTATCTGATTTGTATCATTGATATCTGCATTTATTACATCAAGATACTTCTGGTTCCATAAAAAGAAAAGAATATTTTATTTTCCCAACAAAAAGTCTGAAAGGCTTCATTCAATTTTAGTAAATTGAGATAAATTAATTTGGATAATATCGACTAGATAGCCATCGACTACTTTAACTGCAAGAGGTGAAACATTGACAAAGTCTTTTATCGAATAGATATAGTTTCTATCTACTTTAACAACAGCTGAAACAGCACATAATCTGAGACTATTTGTGCTCTGATTACCATAACTTTTCTGCTCGGCATAGAAAAAGGTGTTGAAAAAGGAAATTCAAATGATATGTTCCGGCCTGAGTAACCAATGTTGCTCTATCATAATTAACAAGTATCACTACTCATGTGTAAAAGCCAATTCCTGTGCTACGAGTATATGAAGAAATAGAGAAATTCCTAACGAGTTAACCAATAAAATACGCAGTAAATTACCAACAAGACTGAATCTTTCATCGGTGTGTTGCAAACAATAACGAAACCACCAATTTGTTTACAGAATTATCGCATCTTGGGTTAATACGTAACTCTGAATTATTTAGTAGGAGAGAAATGTGAGTTAAACTTTCACTCTCAACAACGGCAAATACCCTCTCAATGGACCAGTGGTCCAAGAGTCATTTTCGCCTACCTTCAAGAAAGCGAGCAATATTTATTGAGTCTCAAGAAAGGGGTGTTGAGAATTTTTCGGCACCTGTAGTCACAGAATATCGGGAACTATTGGTCGAGAATGGCTAATTTTGGGAAATTATTTTTGTCGTTTGTGGTTTTATTGTTGAATTATGAGTATTGTTGTTGTTATAAAGTGCAGAGCGTGGCTTTCCCTAAAGAGAAGCGTGAGTATTTCTTATTTTTTTTCAATTCAATTTTTAGAGTCGTTTTTATCACATTTTGAGGTGAAAACGGATATGTATCGAATATTCGTTGTTCAACGATATCAATGGATTCTAAAATGTGGACTGTGAAAAGATCAGGATCTTTCGGTGATCCATGGTCACTAGTGACTGGTGAATAGTGATACAAGAGCCCAGCGAAGTTGAGCACCCATCATTTCATTGGCATTGACTTTTGCATCCTTAGAATATCAACTAGTGAAACAATATACGTATACATCAAATAAAATCAAATAAGAAACAATTCGAATTAAAATACACTGGAACTTCCCTACAACGAACGTCTGTATAACGAATTTCTTTGTATAACGAGTATCGTACAGGACATTGCACCTTGAATCAAAATTCCATGTTATAAACACCCTCAGAAACGAAATAAATTCTCTCTATAACGAAATATTCAAAGAACATCATTGAATGGTTATTGGTAAGAGGGCAGAAGGTTTCTTTCAAAAATTTTCCGGACGTACGCATTAAATTCCGATCTTAAACTAAATCATTAAGGCGGGCAGAGAGATCCTTCTGAAACAGTTTTAAATACACCCCTGGCTGTTTGGTTTCAATCTAACCATTACGCTAGTACAAAAACGAAAATGTCTAAAAGGAAGTGCTTAAGCTTGAATGATAAACTTCAATTTATCAGTGAAGTTTACCGCGACATTGTCGACTATAGAAACAAATTTTCTGTATAACGAAATTTCTTTATAACGAATTTTTTTTACGGATTTAGCGCTTTCGTTATAGGGGAATTCCACTGTATACGGATAGGAATTGAAATAAAAATTTATTATTATTATTTTTTATTTCTTTTGAAACTCTCATTTTCTGTTATCAAAACCATTGGTTTCATTTATACAGCAGTAAATTTTTATTTTATGTCTTATAATTTATCTTGATTATTTTAGGCATATTTATAATCGATAGATCGCAATATAAGCAATCTATGAATATGAACAATATGAACTGAAAAGAATAGTTTGAAAGTTTTGCAGAATATCCGAACAAAAACTTTCTAAATGAACCGAATTGAGGCAAATGAACAAAAAAATACTTAACCTGGGTAACTTTTTTCCATGACAAAGCATAGGTTTTTATTTTGTATATTCATTACCTATTGTATTTCTCACATTGAAGTAACATCCCCAAATAATGTTTCAAGAAGAGAGAGATTAGAGTCGATTTGAAAAGCTTTAGGTACCTACATTTCGAGAAACATTAGAATTCAAAAAAGATGGAGGGATTTGCTAAACACTCGAATACAAAAAATATAAAAAGGAAATATTCTTTACGATACAGGGTGTCCCAGAAAATGTGGGAAATCTCTGGGATTCAGATAGAACATAAAAAATGAGATGACAAGTTCTCATATTTTTTTTTCTAGTGGCCCTCCTTACGACGATACGACCTACTTAATGACGCCACTGGAAATTCATTTTAGTGGAATAAATTTAAATTTATTACTTCTATCATTATTTTTTTTTTTCGAAAGCGGTTCATTTTATCGACACTGAACAAGAGTACCTTTTCTTTAGCCTAATGTTCAAGGTATCCAAATTTGTTTTTTTTAACACCTTATCATACAGGTTGCTCAAAATGTAACCATTAAAATGTACAACCCAGTCAGCACCTGGTAAACTGAACTAGCTACATAATTGAAATTTTAGTGCGGTGATTTAAGAGGTCCTCAATACTATTAATCATATCATATTTTCATCAAATTATATCGAGTAGTTCGAAACTTATTCCACTAACATGGATTTCCAGTGACGTCATTTAGGAGGTCGTATCTTCGTAGAGAGGGCTGCTAGGAAAAAAAATTATGGGAACTTGTCATCTTCATTTTTATGTTCTATCTGAATCCGAGAGATTTCCCACATTTCCGGTGCACTGTATAAACATAAACAATCAATTTTGCCATCCTCCGCCATATTGAAATCAACCAATAGTTGGGTTGCCTAACTGAGCAATCCAGATTATTTTAAAAATGGTAAGGATTTCAAGGTTATTTCCGTAAATATCGGCCCTGTTCACATGATAAATAATCGATTGCGCTATGCACCACCATGGTATTTCACTTCGACAGCTTTTGTAAGGTTGTATTAAGTAATCTGCAGTCAAAGTCAAATATTTCCGAAAAAAGTGTTTTTCCCAGAAAATAATATTTCGAAATGGCTTGTAATTAATTTTATTAGTTCTGAATAATTTCGATTCCTCGTAAAAGAAGCAGGCGAGAAAAAACTGACCATAATTTTTTTAGTTTTTCGGAAGGTAATATATTTTACGACCTCGGGAAAAACGGACATTGGGTTATTTAATTGTTTCTCTAGATGTATAATATGCTTGTAGCCTTAAACGTATAGAGGATAATTCCAAAATATTGAGTACTACAAGCTTTCCTATGTAGAATTTAGGTGAGCTCAATGATCTAATAAGTGATCAATTCGAGTTATGTAAAGACGCCGACTGATCAAGCTTATGTAACCGAGATTTTGTGTGTCAGTGTGTTAACCACTGTCTCTTCTGTCTGCAACCTACTTAAATGATACATAACTTGACAAATATGCAAACTGCATTCTCGCATCTTCTGTTTATGTTGAATGAATAAGCGGATTGGTCCGAATATTATGTGATAACGAACATCATAAATTTTTTGGGAAGAAGAGAATATTTTCTCGAATGAAAAATCTAAAAGGCTACAATTTCAATAAGTTGAGATAAATAATTCATTTGAATGATATCTACTAAAGGGTTTTCCAATAAGAGATGTAATTTTAAATAGCCCGCTATTTCAGTAGATGTCACGTTTGAAGCTGAAATTTTTTGACATTTGACAAGTAGAAACTACGCCATTAATAAAAATGGAACGATGCAAGCTTCTAGAACGCATTGAAATTATTAAAATTCACTATAAAAATTGTGAAAATTTGGCAGAGACGGTTCGTAAAACTCGAACATTCTTGGGTCGTCGTGAAGCACCTTGTCGAACAGCAAAGAATATTACTTCTGTAGCCGAAAGTGTTGTAGAAAACCCAGGTTTGTCCATTCCTCGTCGTTTTTTGGAATTAGGCATTCCACAAACGTCATTACACCGTATTTTGCATAGAGATTTTGGTCTTAAGGCTCATAAAGATCAGTTAACACAATAACTCAAGCCGGCCGATCATCAACAACGAAACCATTGATCTTTTGCGGGAAAAGTTTCCGGACCGTGTTATCTCTCGAAGAGGTTATCATAATTGGCCACCGAGTTCTTGTGATTCAACACCTTGCGACTTCTTCCTTTGGGGCCACATGAAAAACAAGGTCTACGCGAATAGCCCAGCGTCGATTCAAGAGACCTCAAAGATGGAATTCGTGAGGCTATCGAGGACATAGGGCAGCCACTTTGCGATTTGGTTAAGGAAAATTTCATTAAAAGAATATAGTCCTGTAAGAGTGGTCATTTTCCTGATGTTATTTTCCACTATTAACGGCATAGCTTCTTCTTTATAATGAAATAAACATACGATCATTTATGTTGAAAAATGCCATTTTTCTTTGAATATCAAAATAACACCTGTTATTGGAAAACCCTTACAGTAACTTATTAGCAAGGGGTGAAACAGACCCTAGGGCTTCTCCACTGCTCTAGTTCAAAGGACATTAATACCTACAGACAGGTTGATTAAGACATTATAAAATGTTGCCCCAGTAACAGTAGGAGACCTCTTATTTCGTTTATTTTGGTGATTGTTCTTCTTAGAGTGAGGGACAATTATAAATGGACCATGGCAACATCTATTTTCACCACCTCACTAGTTCGTAGGATCTTTTCTTCAAGTGAACAGAAAATCATAAATCGCGTTGAACAATCCAGTTATTTACAGTTTCAATATCAATAATCAATGTTCACATTTTTTCAGCAACCTGGCTGAAAGTATGCAAGAGGAGTGATCCACAATTGAATCAATGTATGTCAGAACTTCTTCGGGACATGTTTCCTTATCTTGCAGATGGTGAGTAACTTCATATTTTCAGAAATGGGGTTAAATGTTAGGTTAAGTAAAGCTGAGTGGATAACACCCCCGGTGACATTCAGCGGGGAAGTGGGCATCGCGAGAATGTAATCACTACACTTCCCTGCTGCCTATCATTGCCACTCGTGCTGCTCTACGCTCCCTGAATTGGCGGTTTTTCGTACGTCAAAGGACCGGCAGCGTGAACATCTGTAAGTGATTAAATTCAACTATGTTGCCACAGTATAGACACCATGTCTATACTGTGGTTGCTGTGGAATATCATTGTCCGTCGTTGACGACACTTGGTCGCGAAGGTAAATGTTGCGGCAGAGTGTAAATGCTCACTGCCTTCGATACTGCCGCATAAGTATTTCGGGGATTAATGAGGACAACGCGAGAAGCAGAAGCAGCGTGTGAGTGTAATTGAGGCTTGAGAGTTTTTCTGTAGCAGCAACATGATACAAAGCTTTGTGCTATTTTCAGATCAAAATTGAAGTCACAAGAAAAACTTGAGCTGCAGTAAAACAAAGCTAGATTGACATAAATCGCTCAGTTCTTTCAGTGTGTGAGGTGATCCTTAGAATCTACCCATAACATAACATTGAAATCGAATTTTTCTAATATTTCAAAGTGTATTTCAACAAAAATATTTCACAGGTATACCCGAATTGAACATAGAACGCTTCGAGCCTTTAAAACTCGATAGGGTTTCGATCAGCAAAGGACATGGGGCCATTGTCTTGACTGGGAGCTTATTCGACATGGATATCCATGGACCATCCAATTCAACTCCGACTTATACTGAGTAAGTATTGTTTTACTGTGTTTGTTTCCTTGAGAATTGAGTTTGACTTTCGCAACTCCAACAATATGAAAAATAAAAATCATTATGTTTGTCAGGCAATAAATGTTGAATCAATAGAGATGTAAATGTTTAGAAGTTGATGGAAATAGGTACTACGGGTATTTTTCAGAATCTACGATCTAGTTTCTACCACTGTATTTTCGAGTAGTAATGTAAATTATTTCATATTCATCAATTCAATTTATAATCTTTCATATTTTACGAAATTCATTGTAATATTTCATCACCGCTGCAAGGAGGAAAATATTGGTATTGATTTCTACATTTGTATATTACCGCGTACAGGCTCTCGCATCCGTGTTACTGTTTATACCTGTATAGATATCAGAACAAACTATATTATTATTACCTATTATTATTATATGAAGCTGCATCTCTTCCAATCTGATGCGTAATGCAGCTTTCCTGGTGGTCGATTCAGTGCGAACTAAAGCGATTCTTCAGTCAAACAGAAAGGTTTCATTGTTTTCGTCGAGATGTTACAAACTCTTACTTAACTTCGTTAAAGGTTCAGCTAACATATCTAAATTATTTCATGTTAGCCTTTCCAAGTGTCTAATTCAAAATAATATAAAAGATTAAAGTTCATAATGGAAATCTCAACTTTATTCTACAACTGAAGGTGTTCTCCATGATAATTATTTTTATCAGAATTATGCATGCATATGTTATCCACTTTCAACGTTTTCCTTCAATACAGATGTTTTTTCCCAGCAGGAATAAAAAAAGATCAGATTATCAGATTTTGAATGTGTTGGCTCCATTCTGAAATCAGTTGTTCTCGATCAATTCTAGTGATCAATAGTTTTTCTTTTTGATTTGATTTCGTGCGTGCATCGTTCAGGAGAACCTTGAAGAGTTTGAAGTCTCTCGAATGGAATGGCCAGCAAGAAGTCCAGATCTCAATCCGATTGGGCAGGTTTAGGACAACCTCAATAGAAGGCTGAGAAGTTCAGAAAATCATCCAGCTACTCTTAATGACTTAGGAATCCAACTCAGAGAAATCTTTGAAGGATTAGATCAGAACATTTTAGATCACTCATTTTGAGTATAAACCGTCGTTGCCGAGCTGTCATTAACGCAAGGGGTGTAAATACCAAGTATTAAATCACTTATCAGCATTCCAGTATTGTGAAAATTGTTTATTTCTCTTCTGTCAAATAAGATTCGGTGGAATCCTGAATTTTTCTTTCATTTAATTTGTCTTGTTTCATTCAAAACCTTCCTGAGATAACATAAAAAATAAGTTATAAAGTCAATGTAGACTTAACTTTCATTGAAATTGAGATTTTCAGAATTTGCGTTAATTTTTTTGCGCAGTGTATAATTAAAGGCATCAGTCTATATCGTTTCTACCATTTTAGTGTAATTAAGAACAACGTAATTGTAACTTAAATTATTAAGAAACATGTTTAACTCACAAGGTTTTTCACGCTTCAGTAGTTTATTTATCCATTTATTAGTCTTTGAATTGAGATTATATTTATGTGTTGTTTACATGGATTATTGGGTAAAAATCAGTAATTTCATCACATCCTGTGTATTTTTATTAATTCGACTCTGTTTAATCGGGTGTAATTGAGCCAAATCCCTAATCACTGTATTATTTATCGATACCTATTGCATTAATAATAACATATTATTAAATTCTATGAAGAAAAGATTCATTAAAACATGTAGTTATGAAAACAGACCTGGTAAATTATTCACACACGACTTTTTCAGATCGGCATGAAATGAAAAGTTAACTTTCTCACTTCTCGAATTGAAAACTCAAAGTAGAATTCCTTTAGTTTAAAGAACAGCGCTTAACATAAAACTTCCAGAATATAAGAACAAATCTACTTAATGGTATATAGGTATATGGAAGATGATAGAATAGATGATTATCCAGTTATATTTCCATTAAATATTAATCGAACAGTCTGATGTTTCCAATTCTTGTACTAAATTGATATTAGTTAATTTTATGAAAATGTCATGTCTGTATATATCTCCCTTGTAAAGCTGATTCCGCAAAAACTATATCAGATTTTTCTCCACATTCTCTTGAAGTTACGAAAAATATTAATTGATGCGAAAAGTAAATGTTCATTCCCTGATAATTCAATTCATACCTGAAGAAAAATGTTTCAATTCGATCTATAATATACAGACGAAATTCAGATTCAAATTTGAAAGTCGATATCTTAGTAACCTGTTAACTAGTATCTTTTTATAAGATTGCCTAGAGTGACTTCAATTTCCTCTTCATTCTATAAATGTCCACAATAATTCAATACATGATGAATATTCATAATAATAATGTATAATATAACTACACATCGGTATGTTTCCATCATATTCTGAGCGAAATGCAACTAAATGGTTTTCCAATAAGATGTGTTATTTTGATATTTAAAGAAAATTGCCATTTTTCAATATAAATGATCGGATGTCTATTTCATTATAAAGAAAAAGCTATGCTATTAATAGTGGAAAATAACATCAGGCAAATGACCACCACGACCACGCTAACAGGACCATATTCTTTTAATGAAATTTTCCATAACCAAATCCACCAAAGTGGCTGCCTTATTATATGTCGATATCCTCACGAATTTCATCTTTGAGGACTTGAATCGAAGCTGAGCTATTGGCGTAGACCTTCTCTTTCACGTGGCCTTACGGATGAAGTCGCAAGGTGTTAAATCACAAGATCTCGGTGACAATTGTGATCACTTCTTCGAGAGATAACACAGTCCGGAAACTTTTCTCGCAAAAGATCAATGGTTTTGTTGCTTGTGTCGCACGTAGAGCCGTTCAGATGAATACTATCCAATTTCAGCCATAAACAAATCATTAATCATCTTCTCTTCAACACTATCGGCTACAGCAGCAATATTTTCGGCTGTTCTTGAGCGACGTGCACTAACTTGTCCTAACATCTCGAATTTTTCCACCAATTTCTTTATTGCGGTCCAACAAGGTGCTTCATGACAACCCAAAAATGTTCGAGTTTTACGAACCGTCTCTGCCAAATTTCCACCATTTTTATAGTGAATTTTAATCATTTCAATGCTTTCTTGAAGCGTGTATCGTTCCATTTTTATTAATGGCGTAGCTTCTACTTGTCAAATGTCAAAAAATAACAGCTTCAAAGGTGACATCTACCGAAATAGCGGGCTATTCAAAATAACACCTCTTATTGGAAAACCCTTTATACATCGGTATATTTCCATCATATTCTGAGCGAAATGCAACTATGAAACAATTAACTGTTTTTTTCAGATTAGATATACCGAGCAAAAAATGGAATTTTGGTATAAATATCCCACTCTTGGACATCAAAGCGAAATACAATTTGAAAGGTCACATACTGGTCCTACCACTAGTTGGTCATGGAAACTGCGATCTTAAACTTTATGACGTTCGATCTCAAGTTTTTACCAACTTCAGTTTACCCATAAAAGATGGAAGGGAAGTAGTACAAATTGACCAAATGAAGGTTCAATTCACTGTTAGTAATATGAAATCCCGTTTAAATAATCTCTTCAACGGAAATAAAATTCTGGGTAAGTACAAACACGAAACAACATTTTAAATGTTATTCGCTACCCGTGTGATGCTAATGGTGAAAAAATGGGACACAGTTTTCGAAAATAATCATCATCATCATAAATTATTATCGATAATAATGTTTACGAGTATTACACGAACTTTAGAACCATCCCTGTTGTGTTCCAGTTGTTCCACCGTGTGATTTTTTATTTCACCATCAAAACACATCTTCTCTTGACAATTTAATTTTTCATTCATAAAGTCGGGTTCAGACGAAGCGCACCTACTCGCGCACCAGGTGCTGTATTCTCGAAAAGTGATATTCGAAAACGTATACGAACTTCATTGCGCGAGTCCCTCTTTTACCTGCAAAAATGCACACCGCGCAATGTCGTATACGTTTTCGAATATCACTTCTCGAGAATACAGCACCAGCCTCGCTGCCGCTCCCTCGCATAGTGTAAACATGCTCCTCGCCATGAGGCCCCTCGTCCTCGGGTTGAGCCATTGCCGGTCGGTTTTCAGTCGCGCATCAAAGAAACCTCGCTGTGTCGTTTGAACGAGCTTCTGGAGCTGGTCGAGTCTCGGACTCTATACAAGGCTGATTACTGCCTCGCCTTCTCATCCTGGCTCGCCCTTCCAGGCGAATCCAGCGCGTCGTGTAAACACTGGCGCGAGGATGAGTTTTGGTGCGCGAGTAGGTGACGAGGTTTGACTCGCGAGTGGGTGCGCTTCGTCTAAACCCGGCTTACACGAGCTGAGCTTTGGGTGATGATGGGATTGCTGACGGGGCATTTTCTATACAAATATCATTGGTACCGTATGGGAAACTCAGCATATGAGATTTGCAGATTCTGAGGATCAGAAACATAAACAACTGGACGCCAAGTGTCCAAATGTCAAGAGCTGGCTGGACTAAGTGCAATTCATATGGGAAAAGCGATCCTGAACACCAAAGAGTTAACGGCCTAGGCTCTTAAAGAGGTTGTCAGTTTTACCAACGCCATTGACAACCTCCTTGGGTTTCAACGAATGTGTAGGGTAGATTACAAAAAAATTACCATGAAAATTTTCATGGTATCAGTTCCTGGAAGGCTAACCTAGTCAATCGTTCCAAATCGGAATAAACGGTCGATAAACGCTAGTTTCTAATTATTCCGTTATTATGGTTTTTTATACTATGTGTCCTATATGAACGTTTTGATTTGTTCAGGATATTAACCAAATGAATTTTTTTCAGGAGAAACTGTGAATAATTTCATCAACAAGAATGCATTAGAAATAATACGTGAATTGGAAGAAAGCTTAAATGAAAGTATGTCAGTGATTTTCATACAACTGCTGAATAATATATTCAGCAAATTGCCTACAGACTTCTGGCTACTTACGGATGAACAATACGATAATTTTGAAAGAAAATTAAAAGCTAATAACAAGACTTCATAATGTATTCTTTTAATTGATTACAATGAAAGAACGACATGTTATAAATTTAGTTGTTTAGTTAAGAATTTTATCTGTGATTTATTTTATTGAAATGTAATGTACAAGTTGCAAATTTTATCGAATTTTCCACAAATTATATAAAAAAGTATGTAAGTATATTTTTTCACTACCTGAATCATTCATGGAGGCAAAGTTTAAGCAAGAGTCTTTATAAAGATAGTTATAGTCTTATTGTCTAAAGTTATAGTCTATAGCAGGCACGGGCTGCCTACGGCCGCGGGCCACATGCGACCCGCGATTCGCGAATAGAATTTTCTTGGCCCGCCAATGAATTTTTTCACATACGACAAACCCCCAAATTAGCTCTTTGAATATGTAATGTACCGTAGCAATTGCGAAAGAATATAATTTAAGAAGACATTATACTACCAAACATCTGCAAGAATTCGGAAGTTGGACTGGACAATTAGAAATGAAAGAATAGAGAAGTTGAAAAAGAATTTGGTTGTACAGCAGAATATCTTCGTGGAAAGTCATGAAGAAGCTGAAGATATCGTTCGGACAAGTTATATCGTTGATAATAAAAAAGCCGGATACTCGAAGATATTATCAGAAGGTGAATTCATGAAAGAGTGCTTGATAGAACTCGCGTAGAAGTAAGTCTATCAAGAAGAACAGTCAAAAGACAAATGGATGCAGAAGCTGTAATTATAAAAGTCGCTTTTGGAAAAGTGGTGGAAACATCTTAGATGTCTCATTAGTTAAGAACTCCTGACTGATGAGTTACAGAGTTTTTTTGGTGAATTATATCAGTTTGAGTTTTTTCATCTCTTCCATTGTGAACATAATATAAAGTTTATTTAAATCTTGGTGAATTCATTTTGTTACTGTTAAAAATTTTATTTTTTCCCATGGTCTACGAAAAATTTTTCTATTTGGCCCCTTCATACTCTCGTTAAATAAACTATAACTTAAGTCCGTTGTCTTTTTTCGCGCCTTTATCAATAGCGTCTCTACATAATGTGCTAAAATAACGACATATAAGAGTCATAAAAAATGTCGTCCCACACGAAAAAAGGCAGAAAAGACCTACATTTTTAGGAACTTTTTTTTTAAATGATTTGAAAAATCACCTTGTTGAATTATTCTCATCATTCAGAAACACCATGTATATGAATATTTCAGTTAATTCATTGAATAAAACTAATATTACTAATATGTGATATTTAGGGCGACAAAATGTGTTCAAATCTATGGGAGATCATTACCAGTACTATGACTCTGTAGACAGTTCCTCGAACATCTGAGGATCTGAATGACCATCTCTTGGAGATCCGAAACAGGTTTGATAAACCCTTCTGGTTGTAGAACAGCTTGAATGTGACTGTAATTTGTGATATTTATGTAATCAACACTTTCTCGTGGTTTCTCTGTTTCTGCTGTTCTGTTTTTTCAGATGCAAATTTAAGATTTAAATCAGATAAAAAAAAATGTTTAAATGGAAACAAACCTGTTGATATCAAAATACAGATATTTCTTTAAAAAAACTAGCTCCGAATTGGAACACTTATTCAGAGAAATCGAGTGCTCTTGCTGAGGTTTTCATATCTTGTTGAGTATCACCAGTGATGACAACACTTTTGATCGTCAATATTATCATGTTAACTATGTTTTAATTTTATTTTATGTATTCTGTCATTATGACAATATAAGCTTATGTCAAAATAAGCGTTAATGAGACAGTGGGTACGTTCAGAAGCACTCAACTGTTGGCAACAGTTGAGTAAGTTGAGAAAGCGATAGCGTTCAGTAAAATCGCCGACAAAGCGATGTTTTTCAGCAGATGTCGATTTCTGGCAGCGGTAAAAGAGTATTTTGCTTACTGGCGTATTTCGAAAATGGTCATCAAAAAAGGATTGTCTGGCTACAATTTAGGTCTGTCAGAAGAAAACCAACAACTTGTTGTTGAATAAAAAAATAAGGTTATGTATCATGGTATGTCAGATTTGTAAATCATTCAGCGAAGCGTTCAGAAGATTTTCATCCGCTGAAACTCAACTTTACTCAGCTGATTTTTGCTTTATGCCAACAGTTGAGTGCTTCTGAACGTACCCAGTGTAACAAAAGTGAAGTGTTGTTTCATTAATGAAAAAATATTTGAACAACTGAGAATTCGCTCATTACACTCAATATATCTATGTACTTGAATCATTTGTAGCAATATATGGTACCTAGTGTACCATATACTGTGAAACACACAAGCTATATTGTTTGATATATGAAAAATTTTGTGAAGCTTGATCCAATATCGAAAAGAAAAATGTTTTCTATGAATAAAAAATATTTCAGGTCACATTGTATATTTCAAGCTACATACTACATTTCAACTGTATCAAATATCGATGTATCTTAATGTAGAAATATTCTATCATGAATATTCATTCTTACTCATTCGGACAGATTCTAACAAGAAACATCAAGATAGAGTATCACATTACAAAATCTTCTTTTAATCATCATTGAGATCGTTGAAATTTCATACTACCTGGTAATTATGTCCATCTGTTCACCTAAGAACGTCTCCAAAACTGTAGGTTTGTCCATCTTCAGCACATCTGTACCTAAAATAACAAAAAACTTAGAATACCCAAAAATGAATAGTTTGACTTAACCAATAGAAGTTAAATTAGCCAATAAAAAGAATCAGCATATCCAAATTTCAGTTTTCTCATTTGTTTCATTCATGCTAAGGACACTGAGAGGACAATATTTCTAGGATCAACTGGTTCTGCATAACGGCAGAAATCAGAAGAACTTCCATATTCATCTCACATCTCAGATTAATTTAAATAAAAAATAAAAGATCCAGAACGATTTGAGTGGTTGCTTCGAACCACAGAGAAAAAAATCAAAAGAAAAAAAAACTATGGAATATCTCAATAACTTACTGAACAATAGAATGCATCTCCAAACACAATCTACAGCTTCTGAACCATTCTTAAGCAGACTTCAAGTTAATAGGATAATTCTCTCTTCTATTCACATACTCGTACATCAAAGCATCTGGTTCTCACACACAACTAAGGACCTCTTCTACATATCGCAATTTCATACAGGGTATATTATTATTATTATGATCTATTTAAACTTACAGCAGAAACCTTATGGTTTCATAACTATTTAGGCCGATATAATGAGAACTAGGTTATTTTTTCTTTCTTACTTAGGTGCAATTGAATATGTTATGTTTATTAATGTTATAGTGCATGTGTCAGAATATCTCATTTGTATGTCTGTAAATTAGCTTAATCCGGTGTGAAATTGGCCACTGCTTAAAATACCCCAAAAATCAATTTTCAAGCAATAAATCAACTTTTACTCGAAAAAATAAACATATTATGTATACTGAAAATAAATTCAGAAAAGTGGTGCAACAGTTCACAGAAACACAAGCAAATAAATATTTATCGGAAAGTAGACATAATAAGCATTATGTCAATAAAAGCGATGTATTTATATCCTATGGTAAAGTCACTAAGAAAATACTGTGGACTGCCATTACGTCATAAAAAACAGATTCTACTGTCCACATAATATCAATTTGAATATAGTGGGTGTCACAGAAATTAGAACTAGAACTAGAACAAAATGTGTGTAACATCTGCTTGACTAGTTGATTTTGACTGGATATAAAAACATTGATATACCCAGAATTACACACACTTTAAAAAATGATTTTCATTCAATAATAGTTATTTAATCAACTAGGTTATTAAAGACAGCGACTAGTGGTCAAATATTTAATGCGTTCGCTGCGCTCACGCATTAATAGTTCGAGACCATTAGTCGCTAGATTAATAACCGTGTTGATTACAAGATTTTTCCGACGATCTCAACATGAATAGAGTATAAATTCTTGATTGAAACACATTCTCATTTTGCACCAGACATACATTTGACAAAATGGAATTTCTATGTTTCTATGTTCCAGTAGAGTTTTGACATTTCTCGTCTGCTTCTGAATAGTTTGTGAACGGTTGTCATGAGGATTGCACATTAAAATGGCCAAAAAATAGACCACTAAAATGGGTCATTTATGCTCAATTCCGTACACATTAAAATCCCCTTTTATTTCGAGGTCGGCGGAAAAAATATTTTGTCCATTTATCTTTAGACGCCATATCACTTGAATTTCAACATAGAATTCGAATAAAATGAAATACACATCAGTTACAAAACTACCATTTTCTCACAAGCAAATGCAAAAATTTCAATACTGAAAAATATTTCGACGTCCATTTGCTCGACTGTATTTTTGCAATCAAAATAGAATTTAAAATATCCTGGATAAATATTCACAACCAAAATAAATTAAGAAATACTGAAACGAATAAATTGTTTTTATATTCATTTAAATATAAGGCTCCATCAGTGGAAGGCCACTTTTCACTGCTGGGTCAACAATTAACAGTGCTGTGTCTAAGGTGGCGTGAGGTCACTGCTGGTCAGTGCTGTGCCTAAGCACTAGCAACGCTACCCCAGAACAGAAGTCAAGGAGTAATAAATATAATCATAATCATTTTCCAGTTACATGTTGGTACAATTCATTTCAGTAGATCAAGTTTTTGATTAGAAGTAATCAACATATTTGGCCTTGTTTCATAGTACGATATCATTTCACCACTCAAAAAGGATGAAAAATTTTAAATAGGCGAAAAAACTTATGTAAGAAGAAATGTATCAGCAGATTTGAAATCAAGAATTTTTCATTTTTGTTATCGAGAATGTTTTGTTGATTCTTCTTTCTAAATGAATCACCCAGTGAGAAAATATTTCTCTTAAATAACATCTGTCATCATAAATTTATCCCAAATAATTCGTTATTTCAGTTCTCTCAACATTGGAGGATTAAATAACTAACTAATCAAACTGAATAACTTTGTTATGAGTAAATCTATTATGACAACTGAATGTGATTATAGAAATCAAACCTACGGCCCTATTTATGCATCTCTATCATTATTATAGTCATAACCATATGACAAGCAATGAGGTTTGCTCCAATACATGTCTAAAATATTCGAAAATCACAACATAACATTGTCGATGCTTACGTACTAGGTCAGAGGTTATGCCATAGCGGAATTCATTGATGATCAGTAGCATTTTGGGATAATTTGGAGTTTTGGAAGATGAAGACTAAAAACATAAAGGCTGGTTACTCACTCTGGGACATAACGCATAACGCACAACACGGCATCATGCGTGATCTTGAATGAAGACGTCATTCAAACGTCAAATGTCTACCCAGATCCATACTTATACATTGAGAAATGTCAACTATTTCGATAGCTGCAAACTGTGCGTTACGTCTATAGTCCGTTCAAGAAAGTTTGAGCGCACAGTAGGCGTTTTTTAATTTATCTGAAGTTGGCAGTATTTGCTGGCATAACCTAAAATAAAGTCAACGTTGCCGAATGTAACTTGCGAGTTATCAGAGAACTCTATGCAATATTGACAACATTGCTTATCAATCTGACAAGAAAATAAACACAAACACAAAAAATTTTAATATACACAGTTGAATATGCCAAATTGTCATGGCCAACCGACGGCTCAAACTTACGTGAACGGACTATACGTATTTATTCAGAGAGGATTTTTAGGTTGTTTCTGAGTGAGTACTCCTCCTCAAAATTTAACTTTTGAAACTACATATTTGCAAGAGTATGCGACGTACACATGCATCAAGTTTTCAAAACAATGACCATAGTAAGATCTTATTGGAGGGATTGTGACTACGACAATGATCGTAATTATGCATAAATAGGTGCTCAGAATGTTTTTAGTACCTCCACCTGGTTAGTAGACTCCCAACTGTATCACGGAATCGTGAAAAAGTATACTTCCTCAATGATTTCCATTCGCAAAATTAGATATTACCTATTATATGAAAAGAATAAATTGAATGAAAGAACAGTTCACAGCACACATTATATTACCTCTCATACAATTCTCATTCCATGTCAGTTACATTTCATCAATATAATTTAGGTCATCTTCACAAAAGCT
The DNA here is from genome assembly GCA_013421045.1 of Propylea japonica. Classification (NCBI taxonomy): domain Eukaryota; kingdom Metazoa; phylum Arthropoda; class Insecta; order Coleoptera; family Coccinellidae; genus Propylea; species Propylea japonica. The sequence continues at coordinate 26,610,454 of CM024246.1, read as the reverse complement.
CTAACACATAGATCCAACTTTTCCAATATAATATGCAAATGTGCTAACACTTGATTCTGTATACAGTTCGCTTACCAGTACACACTTTAAAATTAAAATAACAACTCTCTTCCAACATAAAAGACAAGATCCATAGAACAAAATAACACCATCATTTATACCAGTGAAATTACATCACCTCGCTCTCTTGACAATCTTCCACTTCTAAAAGGTGAAACATGCTTTAATTCTCAAATGTTGAGATTAACTTACTATTCACCAGGAAAAATCTATCAGCTACAAGGTATTTTACTTTACAGTTTTATTTTCAATGGACTTCGGGAACTGTATAAAACCATTTTTCTTTATATAAAAAAATAAAATATTCAGTCAAAATTGTTCAGAGGCTTATGGAAAATCAATTAAAAGAAACATAAAATATATGTACCTAACACTTTACATGTTAACACTATTTTACTTTTCAAATTAAAATGATATTGACTAATTTGGAAAACCATCTCAGGAGGTTATGAATCAAAGAGGTCTAAAAGGTTCTTTTGATTTTTACCAGGAAAACCTTGAAAACCAGCAGCTAAATCTCAGAAGTATTTTATCAGAAAAAATATTGGGTTAGTTTAGAAGCTCTCTAGCTTTCTAGTCAAAATGACAGCCCTCAATTATGTTCAGCAATGTGAAATCAACAATACATTAAAAAATCTGGAACCTTAAAATTAGATATAAAATTTCACTGAACTATGGCACTTTATTAATGATATTTGCAAATCAGCAACTCAATTCCAAAGGTTATGAGAAAATGCTTATACATTTCCAAAAGTCTGCCATACTGAACGAGAAATACCCTGTATCGAAAATCTCCAAAACGAGATTTATTCAAAAATCAACTCTACCATATTACTGGTTTCTTGGATCTTTTTAGGAGGTATTGCGGCTAACTTAATATTTTCAAAGAAAAGTATTCAAGATTTCCAAACTGGATGGGTCTACAAAGTGTAGCCAGGGAAAATTTCGTCTGAATGAAATACTACTAACAGCTGTTGCTTCGGTCACCAGTTGCGTCTCTCGGACCTATATAAAAATTGGAAAAATTTTATACTACTCTATATCGATATTTAAGTTCATAGTTATAAAAACCGAAAGAAACATATCTGAGCCAAAGTAACTCACTAATTGAATTTGTAAAAAAAAATCATGGCTTTATCCATTTATGCTTTTTCTAAGTCAACACCCGTTATTTCAACAGATCGAAAAATCAGATTTTTCAGTCCCAAAATAGTAAATGAAATGTTCCAAATCATTAATTTAATAAAAATTGCCAAGTGCTCAGATCATGCAGGAATCAAAACACTAGATCACTTACAGTGGAACTTCTCTATAAAGAACGTCTGTATAACGAATTTCTCTGTATAAAGAATTTCGAACAAGACATTGCACCTTGAATCCAAATTCCACCCTCTAAACCGAAGTATGTCATTTTGACATAAGTTTGTCACACGTTTTTTATCATTATTCCGAAATTGAATTCAATATTTGGGATGAAATACCACTATTTAAATCTATGGGATATGATTACCCTTCAGTAGGGCCCTGTAGCGGTCTTAGAAGAACGGAAGATTCGAAAATCATCACTTGGAACGCCAGACCTGGTTTAAAACACCCTCCTGGCCCAAGAGCATCAATTAAGTGTTTTGTGTCTAAATAATGAAGGTATTTATTCGAATAGTTTTAAGTTTCAATTTTGTAAAAACGGCGAGGCAGGGTTTTTCTACTGAGGTTTTTCCCTGTGCTCTGGTATCATACGACAGAATAGTATGGTACCCCGTTTTGCACCAACCTCAGCTAGGGACTTTTTTGTTTCATGAATTGTATTTTGTTAGCTCTCAATTCAAAAGAATATATATATACCGAAGTAAATTCTCCCTATAACAAAATATTCAAAGAACATCACTCTTTGAATGGGTATTGGGAAGAAGATATAAGGGTGGGTTTTTTTCCGAAATTTTTCCGGATGTACGTAATAAATCCCGACCTTAAACTAAATCATTACGGCGGGCAGAGATCCTCTTGAAACAGTTTTAAATACACTCTTGGCTGTTTGGTTTCAATCTAACCATTACGCTAGTATGAAAGTTGTGCGAAAATGTCTAAAAGGAAGTGCTTAAGTTTGAATGATAAACTTAAATTTATAGTGAATTCGACCGCGACATTGCCTACTATAGAAACAAATTTTCTGTATAACTAAATTTCCTTATAAAGAATTTTTTTGCGGATTTAGCGCTTTCGTTCTAGGGAAGTTCCACTATATTCAGATATTGAATTCCTATGAAATAATTCCTCCTTGGAATTCAAAGCAATAAAGAAAAATATCACTCTCTTTATATTTTGGTATCAAATCTGATGAATTTTAATGAAGGACGACTGCAAATTGAATTTTCGAAATTTCGTCTTTCTACAGTATGTTACTAGAGCATAGAGATAACCTCTATTCTCTATTCTGAACATTAACAGAAATCCTTACAGTATTACTATGAATTTAAATATGAATGATTATTATAGTAGATTTAAATAAAATAAATGCTAATTCTTCTCAATCATCAATTACCTATCCATCACCAAGAGATCATCTCATGCTGGTTTCAAATGGAATGATGTAACTAGTTAAAAAAAATATTGCACCAAAATACACAAACATATGAACATGTTTGTGAAGATCAAATTGAGGTTTAGTTAGAACTAAACTCATGACTATAATTGATTTTATAGACAATATATTAATAAAAATTGACTTCTTCAAGTATTCCCAGAATAAATGTTTTTCGTCAACAAAATATTTTTGAGTTCAATTACGATAAAAATATTCTTCTCTTACTGGACTTTCATCATCATCAAATTACATGTAGCGTTTTTAGAAAACATTCTAAGTCACTTTACTTGTGCTTGTTATTGCCAAAAGGTTCGTTTGATTAGGCAATGAAATCACTACGAAATCAATAAATTCTATTCAATCCTCATGAAAATTAGATATCGAAATTCAATCATGGCAAAAAACGAATATCGATTGAAATATGATCTGAGAGGATTACTTGAATCTTAGATCATCAAAACAAATAGATTAGCTTAGCTGCTTTGCAATAAACTTGAAGCCGACAATGTTGATAGTCTCTGCACACGAAAACCAAATTTGCGTAGAATAATGACAGCATTCATAAGACATCCAACCGACTGACAAAAGGTTCTAGGATTTTATCTCATAATTATCATGTATTATCATTTCGGTAATTCGAGAAAGCAAGCAACATATACAATGTACTTTATGAAGATCTCAATTCATCCTAACATTCATAGATGTTGTGCTCAATATTGCCCATTTTGAATGCGATCCGGAATACTTTATTTTATCGCCGCTACATTTCGAATGTTGCTCACGTCGTTTTTATTTCAAATTATAGTTTTTAGATTATATCAGAGACAATACTTTGAAACTAGAATTTCTGCTGTCGGATATTCTCGCAAAGTGCAACCTAATGCCACCGAAATGAAGTTTTCCTAATATCAAATTTTATTGTCATAATTCTAAAAAAAGCGAAACTGTGAACACACAATTACTTTTCAACAATTCAGTTGAAAAATGTAAGATCTGACAGACGATAAATTCAGCAATAAGCCAAATTCTAATAAAATTTAAAAAAATAATATTTCGTAATAAAACAAATAGGCAAGATTCTTCACAGATTGATCTGAATGAAGTCAAGCGGTGTTTTCAAAGAAATAAAATATTTTTGTATATATTGAAATGTCATATTTTTACATTCAGCTGGAGGGTCAACCCTCAGAGTAAGGAATAAACATAGAGAAGCCCCTACGCGTGAATAGTACTGCATTGTAATCAACCAAGCTCTAGAGTGAGAAAGAAAGCATTCCACTGCCGCACTGTGGTGAAGTGAACAATTGGTTAGATTGTCATTACTTCAATTCCTGAATATAATACAACATTTTCGTAATTGTGCCTTAACTATAATTACCGGAATAGCCTTAAGCAACAATAAACTGCCACCAAATCAGTAAAAAAATTCGGTTTATGAACATCAAATCGAAATGAAAATGTAAACACATCGCATCGAGAAACTAAACACTAATAGGCGATGTTGCCAAACTGACACAATTGTCTGTGACAGACGCAAACCGTTAGTATCAGTGTAGGGGAGCGATTAGCATTTGTTGGTCCGGAGCCTGCGCTGCCAATCTGTCAGAAGCTTCTTCAGGAGCTGGCTGAACAGGGAATTTTCCTCGGAATGGAGCGCGGGGGTGGGCCTGAGGTGGTCGAGGATTCTCATTGAGAGACCGTCCTCGCGACCTGAGGTCAATAGACTTCTATTGCTGGAGGGGAAACAACTCGGTCTGGTGACTGGTGCAATGACTGGTCACCTGTTTAACAAACATTTGAAGAGAATGGGATTAACGAGCTGCTCCCTATGCCGGTGGTGCAGGAGCACTGATGAAACGGTTGGGCATATTTAGTTCAACTGGTGCAACCTAACTGAGTTAAGGTGAACACACCTAGGTAATCCAACACCTACTATTCCTATGGTGAGAGGGACCACTCCTAGCAGACTCGCGACATTTCTGTCTTTGTGTCTGAGGAGCTGAGTCTCTATAGAACGATGCGGGTGAACAATGGGCCACTAGGCCTCAGTTCGGCCGGAAGGCACCGCGCGAAGGAGAAGACCAATTATCCCAATACGGAATAAACATACGGCACGAGTTCGCAACGCCGGAATGTTGTTCGCGTGCATAAACAGATTCTACTTGGCTGCATAACGAATGTGTGAAGGCATCTCTAGGTTTACTTTTTACTCAGAGGGTCAACCCCATAATATTCGTCTACAAATTCTAGTCCGGAAGCTTTGGCGTAAGTTTATGAACATCAGGGCAAATGTTCAATCGTGGTCAGATGTATGTTAAGAATTCTACTACTCATTCCCAGATTCAAGTTTCTCTTATTGCTTTATAGTCTATTTGTTCTCATGGTCTAAAATTCAAAATGATTCTTCTGATTTCAAAGTCAAACAAAAAAAACAAAAAGATAAACTCCCACCCATGAAATGAGTGGCAACTGATACTTTCACGCAAGTCATCTGGCTCAGAAGAATTTCTATGAAAAGAACTATTTTTAGTCTTAATTATTCACAACAGCAAATCAGCATGAAATATTGACTCAATAATTGCCACCGCTCAGGTATAGAATCTGTGGTGCTTGAGACGATGTTTGGATGAGAGCAAAAATTTTGGACTAGACTAATAAGTCTCGATAATGAAAAACAAATTAATCATACTTAAGGAAAGGCTTGTCAGAGGGAGGCTGATTGGAATTCCTGGACCACTGAGGACCATCCTGGTTCTGCTGACCTCCGGGTCCCTGGTTCATCCAATTGAGAAATCCTGGATTCTGGTTGTTTGGACCCTGATTTGGGTTTCCACCTTGGTTGCCCCCTGTAACACATAATTTCAAAATTACTACTCAATATTAATTTGGGGGACTGGGTGAATGAGAAACTTTTGCGCGCTTGTTCCTATTGAAAAAAACGTGGATTCAAATACAAATAATCCGAGAGTGATTGGTTTCGTTCTATTTATTTATGTATGCAACATTTCTATTGATATCTTGAAACAACCCCGAAGTTTTCAAGGTGTTCCTTTCGGAAGTTAAGAAAAAGAAGAAATTATTTATCCAATCAATTACCATGCAGTCAAATACAATGAATATATAAAAAAAATGAGAATTACAACTCAATGAAATTACATTCTTTTAGGTATCTCCTACATTATAAAAACATTTCTCAATTAAAAAATTTTTGAGTCTTTGTTTTCTACTTTAATTGATAATGCTTTGAAACTTTCTGGCAACATATTCCACACTCAGTAGGCTATAAATCACCCAGGAGTATTCAGGTTTAAGATTTAAACAGGAAAGTTAAATTGATTAAATGGAATGGAACTGATAGCTCTTGGAATATTCAAATTTGAATTATCGTCTTTTCCAATATTAACAGGCGCGCATAAGCTTCTTACTTCACTAAATTACATTTTACATTTCATAAATACTTTTTGAACGAATACATAAAGATTTGATTGCAGGTATAACACTTATTAATGGAAAAATATTGGAAAGTCACCACTCACCTCAAATTCGAAGGAAAGCTGCGATTTCGAAGGTAAGTTTGGCATCATCGCATATTCATTCTGCAGAACCAAGAAGTATACGTCGTAAACTGAAGCAAGAGCGTGGCTGATCGAATATGCGGTGTTGCCAAACTTACTTTCAAGGTCGGTGCATTTTTCCTCGAATTTGCAGTAATGTGATGTCTCTAGAGTTTAGATGATTTGACATTTTATTTACGAATGTTTTTTAAATGAAACGTAAAATAAGAAAAGTAATTCACTGTTTCTCTTGTGGAAAAAGTTACTTGAAGATGTAACATTTTTGAAACTTTGGGAACCTATATTTTCTGAACAAGGAATGTCCACCACTGGTATAGTTGAAGAGGGCAAAGTGAATACAATGGCATCAAAATTCGATTGACAACTGCTGTATCCCAAAATACAAATAATCACCATTTTTTATATTGTGTTTTCAATCGATTTCCATGAAATTTTGCAGTCACCCAATTACTGAATTTTGAATCGATCAGATGAGCAGTTTTAGAAATGTGATAAGCATAAGAGAAATTTTTCAGAGACAATAACTTCAAAACTGAGCTTCTGATTTGGACTGCTAACAAACTCAAATGAGATATTACTGAATTCAGGCAACAAGCCAAAATTTTTTTTCAGAAGATCTCCTATGATTTCTGACGAAACCCGACACAAATATGCGCGTGATTATCTCAGTTCTAGATATCAAGTTTGACATTGATCGGATTCGTAATTTCATTAATATTGGGAAATCAATGAGACGAAGTACCGATCAACCAATTTTGCGTCTTTAAGACATAGGAAGCCCACTATGAAAATTTCAAGGTCTTTGTTTGTTCCGTTCAAGAGTTAAAGTGACCAAAAATTTAGACAAAATATATTTTTCAAAATTTCCTGATAGCACAATCATCACGAAATTTTGTTAGTGCATCACTATTATCCTTCCAAATACGGAATTACCTAGGAACAAACGTTCAAAAAAAAAAGTACAATTGTCACACAGTTCCTCAAGCTATTTCTATATTTCACACCATGACTTAGGTTCCGTTTTCTACTAGACTCCAAGAATAACTTACCACTTGAATTATTTGGCCCGTTGTTGAAACCCTGATTAAAGTTGGGTTCCTGATTCTGCAAATTACCAATAAGTCCCCAGCCAGCTTGATTCAAGGCAGCAGCAACCAGCGCTGGATTCATAGGCAAGCCCAAATTCAGGCCCAAACCAAGAGGATTCACGTTTTGTGAATTGCTTCCTTGGCCTTGACCATTGATTCCTAATAAATGAGATTAAAAGTTTCAAATTAACGATGAACTTTATTTCAATCAAATATATCAATTAATTTTTATTCAGGGATTAGGATTTGATTTTCTGCAGTGAAATGCCTGAAAATTGAAACAATCAGCTATGAATTGCCAACCTTTTGATCAAAAATATTCACTCGTTTTCAAAAAACTTCTGATGGGCCAAGTTTTATTGAGCATAAAGTAGTCCATAGAAATTTGGCATATTCCACTGTGTATATACTGTGTTTCATTTGAGCAATTATTATGATTGTATAGAATGACTTTTCGAAATAAATGAATTTTGTTGTTGTTGTTGTACTAAAATTATAGGTTATGTTGTTTATTTTCTTGTCAGATTGATACGCAATGTTATCAATATCACGAAATAGTTGCATAAATCGCGGATTTCTCTGATCTAAACTCGAAAGCTTGTTGGAGGAGGCTGGGTACTTTCAGAAACGTTGACATTATTTTAAGTTGTAACAGCCCACCACAGATAAATGAACAAAGGCCTACTTTGTGCTCAATAATATGCGAACGAAGTATATAGTCCGTTCACGAAAGTTTGAGCGCATAGTAGGCACTTGTTTATTTATCTGAAGTTGGCAGTATTGACTGTCATAACGTAAAATAAAGTCAACGTTGCCGAATGTACCCAGCCTCGTCCGACGAGGTTGCGAGTTATCAGAGAACTCTATGCAATATTGACAACATTGCGTATCAATCTGACAAGAAAATAAACAATATTACCTGAAAATTTAATATACACAGTGGAATATGCCAAATTGTCATGGCCAACCGACGGCACAAACTTTCGTGAGCGGACTATATGTAGTGCCAAGCTAAGCACTGCTTTTTAATAACTTGAAGCGAAATTTACACTTTCTTCTTCCCTGACAGAATGTAAACGCCGCATTAATGGTGACGTCTCACGTCAAAGACAGGGTTCCAAACAAAGCTCGTTTACACTTGAATTTGAACTAGCCATTGTTCTATGTACGATTTCGTCATGTAGAAGACGTTTTCAACATCAAAATTAGCTTACTTTGCCAATCATCATGTCATTATCACAATTAAAACGAGGGAAATCAAGTCAAGTTGAGGTTATGTTTATACATAGAGATAGGATAGTATAGAGTTGCCATCATTGAAATAAACGTGGTATCAGATTCGAAATATTACTACCACCTAACGTCAAATTTGACAATCGTTGAACTTTTTGTAAAAATAGTGATTTTTGCGCCTTTTTCTAGTTAAATTGTGATTTTTTCTGCTAATTAATATACAATAGAATGGTATCGTGTGCTGTAAGGCTTTCTTCAAGCAGAGAAGAGAAAAATATGAAGAAAATTAAAAGAAAAACATATCACAGGTAGGGATGAGTACTGAACAGATCCGCATTCGAAATTTTTGCAAGTCTGTATTGGTAATATGATATCTTTTTATATGTCTGTATTATCGCCTGAAGAAAAATTGTATATTTTGATATTCAATTGATCTTATTTGAACAGGTTTCCTAAAAACCCAACACGTCCTATTTTTTGGGTGAAAGGACCCCGCGCATTTTGTATGGGAATTGGCTCCCGGTGGATTTGGCTGATTTGATATGATGTTCTACTAATCCTTCTGATCAAATGTCTCCACAGTCACGAAGCTGAAAAATGCATACTTCTAGGAGTTTTTAGCGATTTTTGGTATCCATTATGGCTTATGTATTACCGTTCACACAGAAATGTTTGAAAATATTTCGAATTGACAGAATCTGCTTTCAATAATCACGAAATATTCTCAAACATTTCTGTGTGAACGGTAATACGTAAGCCATAATGGATACAAAAAATCGCTAAAAACTCCTAGAAGTATGCATTTTTCAGCTTCGTGACTGTAGAGACATTTGATCAGAAGGATTAGCCAAATCCACCGGGAGCCAATTCTCATACAAAATGTGCGGGGTCCTTTGTGAACAGAAAAAACTGGCAACTTAATTCAACCCTGAACTTTCCGCCATATTGGTTCCCGACTAAGCCCCGCCCAGAAGTACTATTTTTCCTTGCTCAAATGACATGTATGTCATAGCGTCTCTTCTCTATTATATCTCGATGTGTTTATATTTTCACGTTTCACCAAATTGTACATAGAACAATCGGTACTTCAAATTCCAACGTTTGTTTGGAACCCAGTGAGTCCAGTGACGTCACACTAATCCGGCGTATTTATTTATTTATTTATTTATTTGTTCATACGGACATGCCATTTTACATTATAATGAGAAAAACCATAATTCAAGCATTATATCAAAAATAAACATAAATTGAATAAATTAAATTAGATGTTCTTGTTTTTTCAATTATCACCAATGTTCATAAAATTTTTTTGGAATCATACAAATTTTTTGTTCTCACCTAATGCCTGTAAATTAGGCATATCAAGGTTTGTTCGGCCACCTCCTTGGTTGCCCCAATTGCCTTGGTTAGGACCAGCATTAGGGTTATTATATCTATTTTGTTGGTACATGTTTGGTCCTTCGGGACCCCTCATATCCCTGGTATTTCCATGTGATCCACCTCTAGGTCCATTGGTTCCATAACCAGACGGTCTGTTCTCAGATTTGGGTGCAGCATTCGAGACGTGAACAGACACACCTTTACAAAAAAAGAGAGATTTTTTAACATTTTCTATTGATTCATCTTAATATTTTGTTTGAAAAAAGTCCAGGTCACAGGCAATTGGAAGGTTTAAAGAAAGTCAATTGTTCTGTTCTCAAAATGTTTCTGTATCCTTATTTCTATAAATACATATATATTCCATTCACGAAAGTTTGAGCCGTCGGTTGGCCATGGAGATTTGGCATATTCCACTGTATATATTAAAATTTTAGGTTATGTTGTTTATTTTCTTGTCAGATTGATGGGCAATGTTGTCAATATTGCATAGAGTTCTCTGGTAACTCGCAAGCTCGTCGGACGAGGCTGGGTACATTCGGAAACGTTGACTTTATTTTACGTTATGACAGCTATTACTGGCAACTTCAGATAAATAAACAAACGCCTACTATGCGCTCAAACTTTCGAGAACGGACTAAACACATGAAATTGTGTTCTTGAAGCAACTACTTGAAATCAAGATTCATATGAATTTTTTAGAAAATAAATCTTATATAAACATAATTGAGAGTATTCTATACATCACTCATTTTCATATACCATGTATAAAAATAATGAATTTATGGTAAACCATCGGTTTAGGCATGTAAGATGGCGGCGATTTGTTGACAACGGAATGACGCATGCGCAGAGAGTGCTAAACGTATCTATACAGGGTGTCTGTAAAACCTTGTACAGGGTATCCCATTTTGGGCACTTTTACGGGATATCTCCGTTATTTTTAATGTTAGCGGGATGCGGTTTTAGCGACAGTTTGTTACTTTTTTGTGAAACTAAAGATGGCACAATCAGTTTTTGCATAGCTCTCTTAGTTTTTGCTACACAGGGCGGAAATGAAAAGTATCACTTTTTAATCACCTCCCGTATCTCAGTTGTGCTTAAACTTGGAGAAATGGTTGAAACGCATTCCTATAGATTTTTTTCCGTAGAATCCAGTGGCGTAGTCAGTTTTTCAATTAAACTTTCGGTTTTTGAGTTATTAGGCAAACATATGTTTTTTAAATAGGACACCCTATATATTATTTTTTATTCTTATTAAGCACAATCTCAGCTTTTCAAAAACATATTATTTTATGCATTTATTTTCAAAACCAAGCTCAGAATTCAAGATTTTGTAATTCAATTGTGAATAACTAAGTATGTAGTAGGCTCTATGACTGTTTATTGAAAACAAAAAAAATGTCAAAGCTCTGTCGGTTGGTTTAAAAGTTTACAGTTCTCTCAGTTTTTATTATTTATTATATCATATTAATGATTCAGTTTTAAGTTTTTCTCATTACGGCTGCTTACGAAAATTACGAGAAATATGACATGCTTTTTTGTGATCTAGATATTATGTTATCATTATTTTCGATTTCTAACGAAATCTTGACATTTATTTTTTGTTTTTAATGAACAGTCATAGCCTACTACTTGGTTATTGACAATTTAATTACAAAGTCTTGAATTCTGAGCTTGGTTTTGAAAATAAATGCATAAAATAATATGTTTTTGGAAAGCTGAGATTGTGCTTGATAAGAATAAAAATCAATATACAGGGTGTCCAATTTAAAAAACGTATGTTTGCTCAATAACTCAAAAACGGAAAGTTTAATTGAAAAACTGACTACGCCACTGGATTCTACGGAAAAAAATCTTTAGGAATGCATTTCAACCATTTCTCCAAGTTTAAGCACAACTGAGATACGGGAGGTGATTAAAAAGTGATATTTTTCATTTCCGCCCTGTAGAGCAAAAACTAAGAGAGCTATGCAAAAACTGATTGCGCCATCTTTAGTTTCACAAAAAAGTAGCACACTGTCGCGAAAACCGCATCCCGCTAACGTTAAAAATAACGGAGATATCCCGTAAAAGTGCCCAAAATGGGATACCCTGTACAATATTGAAATAGGTGATAGATCAGTTCATGACTGTTCAGAATATTATAATTTCACCTTAGTAAAAATATCACCATTTTCAAGATAATGGGCATTTTCTAAATATCTAGAAAATCGCTACCTCATTTTCGTTTTTTGAGTGCTATGTCTTCAAATTAAGACTAATTCAAATATCGTTGTTGCTGAAGATTAATGATCAATGATGTTTTCAGACGTACAAAACAGTTTTTCAGAAATTGATACATTGTAGACATAGCACTCAAAAAACGGAGGCGAGGTAGTGATTTTCTAGATATTTAGAAAATGCCCATTATCTCGAAAATGGTGATATTTTTACTGAGGTGAAATTCTGATATTCTGAACAGTCATGACCTGGTCTATCACCAGTTTCAATATTGTACAAGGTTTACCGAACACCCTGTACATAATATCTAACAAGAATTTAAGGAAATATAATTTTACCTTTGATGATATGGTCTTCTCCACAAAGACCCTGTGCTACTTCAGGATCTAAGAATGTAACAAAACTGAAAGCTCTAAATGGTCTGGGTATGAATACATCTGTTACTTCACCAAATTTACTAAAATATTCCTTTAAATCATCTGATGTCATGTCTTCTGTGCATCTACCCACAAAAACTTTACATGGTACTTGCTGAATTAAACCTTCCTGAAATTACATTCATAATATTTACAAAAAAATCATAATTTTACATGATAATGATACACTTTGCAATCAATTCAATCAATAATTTTAATTTATCTATGCAGCAATAGTTACTTTGGAAATTGATCACTAACTTCCCTAGTAAATACATTTGATACAGTATACAGATTAACAATTTGCTAATTACGAAATCTGAATATCTGAAATGTTTAAGTAAATACCTTTGAATTTGGAACTTTAACATCGCACCATCTACCATCAATCATATGTCTTTGTGCCAAAACTCTCATTTGAGATTCATAGGAACCAAATCTAATGAAACCAAAGCCTTTGGATTGCCCAGTCTTAGTATCCTTCTTGACCTGAATTGAAATAACTTAGTTACAAGTTTTTTGATATGGAAGGATATATACCTGGGCCATCAAAACTTCACCGAACGTTTCAAAATATTCTCTAAGATTTTGTTCCGTAGTTTTCCAAGGTAATCCTAGTACAATCAAATCTGTACATCTCAATTTTGTCTCCATTCTTTTAGTTTTAGCTGTTGAATTTTCTAGGTTATCGTCAGATTTCCTCTTATTTTCTGGAAGAATTGATAAATACTTCAAAGTATAATAAAACACATGGTCAATTTCATGAGAGAGGAAGCATATTTATAGAAAAAATCTTTATGTAGATGAGATAGCACAAGGAAAGCCCTATGACCCAGAGGGCAGCTGTTACCTTTAGGAAAAACGCAATGGAAAATTTGAGAGCCCCAACCATCCTCATGAGGTGGGTGCAATCGGCCTTCACTCAATCTTACTCCACGAATTGCTTTTGTATCAGGATTTCGAAATTTTAAACCAGAGGAACCGGGAAATTGTGCTGATAATGTACTGAGTAGTAGAGTACCATCATCTTCTAGCGGCAGCTCTATTGGTTCCTCTCCTTCGTCTTCTGCTACTTGCAGATAATCTACAGACATTCTTATCTTATTTCAGTAGTCAAGTTAATATAAAACAATTCCTTTATAATTAAATTCAATAAATTATTATTTCTAAAACGCGTCAACGCTGTCAACAAGTCAAGGGAAACGTCAATTCTACGTCACATCGTCATAGAACATAAATATACGTCAAATGGTATGTCACAGAACCATAGAGTATTAATAGTATTCTTCATTCAAATCAAACAAAAGCACACAACGCACGTCATACATACAGAGCAGTGGCGAAGCTACGAAGGGGCCAGGGGTCTTCGCCTAAATTAATGATGGCATGGCACCCATGAAAATTTACCTATATACGCTAGAAAAATTGTGCAAATTCATTCATTATGGCACCAACTGAAAAGTAATGACCCCTCCTGTTTGTAAAAACTTGCGTCGCCACTGATACATAGAGATCAATATACATATAGTTCGATATATCATAAACTTATCGGTAAAATTACTTCGAATTTTGCCTTTTTTGCCCTTTCCGACTGCCCCTCCTTGAATTTTTCTCGAAACGAAAAAACAGATTCGGACTATATGAAAATTCTAGACTTTGCCATTTCTAGTGAAAAACGGGAAAGGTGTAAAGTAATAAATAGACAATGTATATTTCTACATTAGGTACAGGGTTTTTTCTTATAATTTGACCCCCCTTTAACTTTGTTACTGAAAAAGATAACGAAAAATGTTTTATACACAAATTTCACGAAATCGACTGAGGTTTTACAATATGAATTCACATTATGGAATACATACAGGGTGGCCAACATATTGAAGGCCACTTCATTTTTTCAAATGGAACACTCTGTATATTTTTCCATATTTGGCTTGCTCTCTTTTCCCTGATTTCGAATATGTAATATATGTTGGTCTATCTTCTTTAATCTGATTACCACAGAGTTTCAAATTTTAAGAACCACCTGGCAAGCTCTGTAATCATTTTTCAAGTGGCAGACTGCGTTTACTGTAAATGCCCATTTTTGGATACAGGGTGAACAACATATTTATTGCAACTACATTTTTCAAATGTCCTATCCTGTATATTCTTCCATCTTTTGATAGTCTATTTGCTCCTGATCTCGAATATATATGTGTATGTCTCTTCAATTTTCAGAGTTTCAAATTTTTGAAATGATGATACCGAATAAAAAAATATGTGAAATACCTACGGCGTGATCAACGGGCTTTTTGAGTAATCGCGGCCTTCCACTTGAAAAGTGATTGCTGAGCTTGCCAGATGGTTCTTAAAATTTGAAACTCTGTGGTGCTCAGATTAAGAAAGATAAACCAACATTTGTTACATATTCGAAATCAGTGGAAAAAGAGCTAGCCAAATATGGAAAAAAATACAGGGTGTTCCATTTGAAAAAATGAAGTTTCTATCAATATGTTATCCACCCTGTATATATTTCAGTTTGTGAAGTCATATTAAAAAACCTCAGTTGATTTTGTGAAACTTTTGTATGAAATATTTTGCTATATCTCCCTTCAGTAACAAAGTTAAAGGGGGGGTCAAATTATAGTGAAAAACCCTGTACACTATAATATCGGGTCGCCCTGTACGTCAACATTTTTCTATTTTTTATGGCCGTAAAAAGAAGCACTTATTTATTGAAAATATCAAGGGTGATGGATAAACATCATCTCCAGATTCTAGCGAAATGGTTGCGACATGCGAAATGCAACATGACTAAAACAACACATAATAATTAATTCGGAGTGGCACACAACCATTTGTTTGCCTGTTTGTTGTCTTCCAAGAAATGAAGAAAAACAACATCCGAAGACGGATATCACTTTTCACCACGACGATGCGAGCATAGACTATGAATGCGAGCTATCACACATCGACTTGCCCCCCAAATGACTTATTTCATTCACACACTCTGAAAATATGGAGATCAGTGGTAACTAATTGATTTTCTTATAACTTCAAAGTTTTTTATTTTTATGATAAAATTCAATGCAATCATTTTCGATAAATTCACAACTTTTATGGATTTGTCAGATCGTTATGAAAAGTTTAGAGGTAAGATGAAAATTACAATGAATTAATTATTTTCCTGTTTCTACTAGATATAAAAAATCAGAGAATAGCTTATAAAGGGTGGTCATTTTCACATGAATAGATAGTGCCACATGCAGATTATTCTGCATATGGCACTGGAAATATTCGGATATAGGTACACACATAATGCAAAAGATGCTATAAAATATTGCAAATTCTGAAAAATTTCCGTCAAATGGAATAAATGAAACATGTTTTTTGGCAAAAAAATAGGAGATGTTTCTAAGTGGTCATGACCACTTTGTGATGCTGATAATAGACCTTATATAGATCTCAGAGTAGGAAGAAAACTTAAAAAAAAAGCAATAGATACATAGTGAGCCAAGATGTTCTATAGAGCCAATATTTCGACCCTCAGAGACAAGGTAGTCAGTTCAAACAAAAAGTTTAAATGGCAGGAAAAACTCTATCAGAATGCATCTTCGAAATTCTGTCTGATTAGCAATCCTAAATAAATACCTCTTTATATTTGTTTTTCAATAAAATTGCACCCTTATATTTTTCTACCTTTGAACGATTCTCAGGTAAAAAAAAATATGTTGAAACGATTTTCACCATTTTACATAGTTTCAACCCTTAAAAATAATTATTATCTATAAATTGTGTGCCCCCCTGAAATCTGGCTTTTGGTAAACGAAACTGTAAAAATTCATTAATTACGGCCCCAACTAAAAAATCCCGGCCCTTTCTAGGCGCCCCTTGTTTCATTTTGGCAGCTTATTCAAATAATTCAGTTGATGTATTATGTTTTAAGGTGTCATAAATAACAAAATGTCGCCACAATTCATAACTTTTGTTTTCACTACTGAATTTACTTGCCTATTGGTTTTATTCTACTCATGAATTAATCTTTCCTTCTCAAATCAAAAACCTACCCTGAAAATGTAAAGTTTTGAAACCGTTTCTTCCGGAGGCGCAATATCGTGTTTACGCTGTTCCTCTAGGAACAAGCGCGCAAGAATATAAGGGTGTGATAATTTAAATAAAAAATATTCGGGGGTAGCCGTTTAAGAGTAACACTGTAACACCATGGATATTATTACAGAACTCTGAACTAGAGTTGAATGTTGCTATTTTGGTATTAGGTACCTTCAAACTTTCAACAAATATCGATAGAATACCTATTCGAGAGACGCCAATACTAAAAATAATAGAGAAATAAGAAGGTTCAGATAATTTTATTCCACTTAAACAATGAAATAATAAGAAGTATGTGATCTTCACATATATACCGGTGTAATAGACTATTGGTGCTATCTAGGGTTTTTCATCTGTATCCCCATATTTAGGAATGTTTTATTTCTATTTGAGACTGAGTCCTCAGGTAATCATTCTGAAAATGGCATCATTAGATATTTGGCGCGAGATTTTTCAGTAGTGTCAATAAGTGATGTTTACTTATTAGTATAACGACTGCATAGAATTACGTATATTTTCCGATTTTGTTCTGTTTCATAATCGTTAGAAGTTTTCTATTGGTTGGAAAGTTCCAATGAATATTTAATTGATGTAAGTAAACCATTCAATGATTTATATTGATTTAGGTTAAAACCTATGTCAATCACTGTTAGATGTAATATTATCATAGATAAGATATACTACTGAATATTATCGACACAGTTATTGACATAAGGTTCAAACTTTATACAGGGTGTTCCTAAATAGAACGTACAAACGAAAAGGGGGGATTCCTTAAGTGAGTTTAAGAAAAAAAAGTTCCATAAACATGGGGCCGCAAACGTTTCGTTTTCAAGATACAGGGTGTTGAATTTTTAATCAAAAACATGTGTTGATTATACGAGTTTATCGAATCTTTATGAATCATCGCTACAGATCAGGAAAATTTCCATGAAAACTGACACTGAATTCATTCATCACAGCTTACAAAGTGGCCTTCCCAACATAATTTGGATTTTCACGAGGATTTCGAGAGAATCGTTCAAAATTTTTTCACTCGAAATCGTTGACCGAAAGTTTAGTATAAGAACAAAGCTTCTTTCTACATTTTTTCAAATTAATAGTTGCTCACCAAAAAAAGTTCTGCAGAAGAACAGGTGGCAGTGTTCCAGAAAAAATATCACCCTGTAGATCTTCTATCGAAATTGCCATGTCACGTGGTGAGAACTCTCAAATGTAATACATATGCCAAATTTCAGTTGAATATCTTGTGAAGTGTAGATACTATGAGAAAAAAACTTGAAAAAAATTCAAACTTCAACACTCTGTATCTCGAAAACGAAACATTTGTATGGGACTTTTTTTTCTTAAACTCACTTAAGGAATCTCCCCTTTTCGCTTGTACGTTCAATTTAGGAACACCCTGTATATTAATCATTGAAAGGTTTACTTACATCAATTAAATATTCCTTGGAACCTTAAAAACAATATAGAAAACTTTTAAAGAATATGAAACATAAAAAAATCTGAAAATATACGCAATTGTATGCAGTCGCTATGCTTAAGTAAACCCTAACATAAACACTTATTGACACTACTGCGAAATCTCACGCCAAATGGCAAATATCTAATGATGCCTTTTTCAGGATGATAACCTGAGGAAATTGAACTTGTCCCAAATAGAAATAAAACATTCTGAAATAGGTAGAGACATATGAAAAAACCTCAGAAAGCACCAATAGTTCATTACATCGGTACCTATATAAATGCACAGTGTCAATCACTATCAGGGTGTCAACAACTAAACCTCTCACCCTATGTAGGTGAAGGAAGTCCCGCTTCGAAACTCTAACTAGAACTATTTCAATGTACGATCAATCGTTATCTGAATACCCCAACAAAAAAAAACTAGGTTAAAACTGGATGCTCTCGAAATATCGATTCCAACCACAACTCCGAAGCTCCCAAACATCTCTAAGAGACAGAGGATGTTCATTTTTCCCTTCCTTCATCGCCCTATTGTGATCAGAACATCTCGCCGCGAATTGCTTTTAATTGATTTCCAATAAAAGTATAAAAGGTTTTCCCGTTTAACATAATAGCGGTAAAGTGTCTACATCGTCTCATGGTGTGAGAATCGACACGTGTCACTGGGGTAGGGCGGGAGAGCATCTTCAAGCGGACTCTCCAAATATTGGAGCTCCATGCCCTGAGAATAGAGGAGATGTGGTTGAGACAGTTTCTATGTGATTGAGGGTGTTGAACTACATTGAAGCGAACTGTTTGAACTGATTTTTTGTCATCTAGCATCTGTTTATGATGGCATTAGGAAGAATGGAGGTTAAGATAACAGACCCAGAGGGGCAGAGGGTTAGATTCTTCAATTGGAATTATTGGGAAAGCATTTAGCATTTACAGGGTGTTTATACTGAAATATCAAACTTCAGAGAGGATGGTGATTCTAGTAGGATGAAATTGACGCTTTCCAAGTGGTAGCTAATTTCCAAAACCGTCATTATTGCGTCTTGAAAATCAACTGACCAAATATTATGGAGGCTTTAACAGGGTGTTTTTACTGAAATATCAAACTAGGGTGAAACGTTTCAAGTAACTCAAATACAAAACTTGCTTGACAAAACTCAAGAAAATCTACTGATGGAAACAGAAACTATAAAGATATTGTTTCAGATGGTAGTTGATCATGATAAAAAATGATTTTTCACCACACACTATATATTCTTATACCAACAGTTCTCAGAAGTTTGACATTATATAAGGTCATTGAAATATTATTTGGGCTACTTATTTCCATCATTTTTGCCTTTCAAGTAACTTTCCAAACTGGTCGGCGAGATATGAAGCTTGCAACAGCATGAATCAAAATTGGAAAGAATGTGTCACAGTTTTGAGTGAAATTGATGAGCGGGTCAGGTCTTAGACTGGGAGCGAAGCAAAATGATTGAAAATCAAGCTAACATCTCTTGAAACCGCATTATGCGGATCAATTCTGGATTTGAGAAATATCGAAGGTAAGAAAGAAGAGCCACAACAAGAACTGTTCCTGCTGATGAAACTCGAGTGGAACATATTATACTTTTTTGAGTGGGAGGGAAAATTTCAGAGAAGGGATTTATCTTGCTATAATTGACTATCTAACAAGAGAATTGAAAGAGCGTAAAAATTGCTACAAGGTAACAATTCGTAAAACATAAGGCCTACTTATTGGGATAATCATAAAAAGTTAAACCATTTCAGAAAATATATAAAACCGATTTCAAAAAGAGTACATATCTTCAGATACATTCAACTGAATTTCAAGCAATTTCCGAAAAATCTTAAGATTTTTTGAAGAATGAAGACAATTTCAGAAAAACTAGAAACAATTACATAGGTCGTATGAAAAGTAACAATTTAATAAAACTGAAGTAGAATTCACAAAATAATAGATAAAGTAGATAACTGCTGAAAAAAATGAGTTTTACCTTTCCCGGATTTCGATTCATTTTTACCAAAACTTAACAAACTTTTTGTGAAATTAGTTTCACTTTGCCGAAATTGATTTTATGTTCATTGAAATTGGTTTTTTTCCAAAATTTGATTCACTTTAAATGGAATTGGTCTTACTTTATTCGAAATTCTTTTCATTGTATAGAAATAGTAGAAATAATCAATCAATGTACAAAGAATATACATAATCATTATTATACAATGGTAGTAGGTATATAGGTAATCCATAATTTATTATTTTACATTTTCTAAACTTTTATAACCGTGATTAGTAAGTAAAAGTAAATCAATAAATAGTAAATATATTCTCGGTTCTCGATAGTACTTATCTATTCAATTATTTTTTGAAAATTTTGGAATGAACATCATTCAAACGATCTTAATATATCGTCCAGAATTGATGAAATTGTTGTTTGTACCTTAGATTTGAATTTTTTATCGATCGATATTATCTTCTCCTTATTTTATGTAATGAATTTAATTGAATATTTTTTTAAATTCATAATTCACTAAATATTTTCATTTTATTTCACATTCTGAGATTGAGATTGATTTATCACTGAACATATTCCGTTTTTTCCTATATTATTTTTTTTAATTAGTCTGAAATGGGAATTCGAAGGAACCGAACATATCGGACAGAATTGATAAAATAGTGTTTTCACCAACATTTTCTAATTTTTTATTGTATTTTTATAGTTCAATAACTGAAATCAATTCATTGTTAAACATGTCTTTGGTAGTAATGTTGAATTAAAATTTTGTTTTAATTCATAATTTACTATTTTTATGATTTAATTTTTCATTTCAATTACTAAAACTACTTCATCACAAAACATATCCCCTGAACAGATCGACTTGAAATTAATAGATTAAAATAAGTTAATTTTTTGTATTAAACAAAAAATTCCATTGATTGATAATTTTCTACATACATATTTTCATTTTCTTCCAATTTCTGAAATGAATTTATCACTCAACATCGTTAGTATTTTTCTTTATCCTTTCTTTCTGATAGTTTGAAATGAATTGAAGGCACCGAACATATCGAACATAATTTATGTAATTGTTTTTTATTTATTCATTTATTTATTTATTTATTTATTTATTTATTTATTTATTTATTTATTTATTTATGTATTCATTTATTCATTACTTCATTAATTTATGTATTTATTTATTTATTTATTTATTTATTTATTTATTTATTTATTTATTTATTCATTTATTTATTTATTTATTTATTTATTTATTTATTTATTTATTTATTTATTTATTTATTTATTTATTTATTTATTTATTTATTCATATATCTATTTATTTATTTATTTATTTATTCATTTACAGGGCCGTATCTAGGTACTACTGCGCCTGTGGCAAGATTCTCTTCAGCGCCCCAAATTGGCGTAGATTTTTCAATTTTTTCAATTTTGCTTTATTTTTTCAAATCGGCTCTTGTTCGTCAAAGGGTAATAGTGAATGTCATCTCAACAAATTGGACCATGCTCGACATACATCGCAATCGTATTTTCATTTACTGTCCACGTTGTTGGATTGTTAATATCAATCTCAAAATTTGTTTGCAGTTCATGATTTTGTTGAACATTTTCTTCATTTTCTAGGTTTTGACTAGATGTAAATTCTATATTTTTTCTTCACTATCTGAAGAACTAGATACAGAATGAGAAGGACTGCCAGTTGTAGATACTTTGGTAGTACACGGTTTTTGTGGTAGCAAAACTTTGATATGTCACTAGTATTGGCTTTTAAGGCAGCAGCCTTTTGAGCACGCAGTTCTTTTATTTTGTGGCCCTGATAACTTTTTTGGTGGCATGTCTGCAAAGAAACAACACTAAGTATTTTTTTGAACCCTTTGAAACATTTTCTATTTTTTATTCTCATTATGAAACCAACCTGCGCGAAGAATTAAAAAAATACATGGTTTCTGTCGGAGACCACAATGCTTCAAAGGTAAACCTAGGATTCTGAAAACATGGAGAGATAATATCTGGTAAAATCGTTTTTTTTTGAGAAATCTGTTAGTAAAACTACAATTTCTGAATGCATAAATAATTTAATACTCAATCAACAACCAACACTTTATATCAACTTTTTGTTTTAATTAAATTGGTTTCAGATTTCTAACTACTCCTCAGAAAGACTCATAAAACAAAAAACTGAAATCAATTTTTCCGAAAAAATTTTGAAATATCGACTAGGCTATCACTCCTCCTCACTTCCGCAGAAACCTAAGCTTAATACTTCGATACAGTAATAAATAAGTTTCGATAAATGCTTCGATTTCGTTTAACTCTGCAGTTACACTTGTTCTCTTCACTCTATTCTTTGTTTTTTTATTCACCGTTTCCAGTCACCTCAGAGGCGCCCCCACAGAACATAAAATATACGCCCCTAAGTGCGCCCATCCACTGCTCCAGTCAGTCAACGATGCGTCAAGTCCTCGCTCTATCTTATCTACCGTGACATGTTACCCCAATATTTGGCGCTTCTATATTTTATTCTTCGAATTTCTTTGGCGCTCAAAATTTTTTTTTAATTTGATATATTTTGGCGCCCCTGCGGACCTTGCGCCTGTGGCGGGGGCCACTTGGCCACACCCTAGATACGGCCCTGTTCATTTATTTATTTATTTATTTATCTATCTATTTATTTATTTATTTATTTATTTATTTATTTATTTATTTATTTATTTATTTATTTATTTATTTATTTATTTATTTATTTATTTATTTATTTATTTATTTATTTATTTATTTATTTATTTATTTATTTATTTATTCATTTATTTATTTATTTATTTATTTATTCATTCATTTATTTATTTATTTATTTATTTATTTATTTATTTATTTATTTATTTATAGAAGGAAGGAATACAAACAGGTTTTTCAACCCATAAACAGTATTTACAAATTATACTCAGAACTAAAAATCATACAATTGACAAACATAGTTTACTTTACAATGAATTAACCCCTGTTATTTTAATTCTGTTCTATTTATATGTTAATTTTATTTTCTAATTTTCTCTTTAATTTATGTTTAATTATTGTTTTTTGTCGATTATTTTTTAATTATTTTGAAATGAAAATTCAAAGGATCCGAACATATCGGACTGAATTGCTTGCAATTATTGAATTATTGATGGATATTTTTTTAAATTTTCCTTATTTTATGTTCAATTATTGAAATTAATTGTATGTTATACATGTCCTCGGTAGTATAGTGGTCAGTATCCCCGCCTGTCACGCGGGAGACCGGGGTTCGATTCCCCGCCGGGGAGGATAACTTTTTTATTTAAAATAAAGTCAATCTATAAAATAAAAATATAAAAAGTTTTCCTCCCCGGCGGGGAATCGAACCCCGGTCTCCCGCGTGACAGGCGGGGATACTGACCACTATACTACCGAGGACATGTATAATATACAATTAATTTCAATAATAATTCTTACCAGCAGTGAGAAATGGATATAAGTACCTGGGAATCGAACAACTAGAAAGAGACACCACCGCCAATTTCGAAATAGTCAGTGAAAAGGCAATACATACCACCGAGCAGATATTCAAGTCATCTTTAACAACACCACAAAAGGCACATCTGTTCAACAGCACGGTCATACCCAGCATTATTTACGTTATGGGCAACCTCTATCCTGACGAGAAGAGGGCAACAACTTTAAAAAAATGCCGAGACTTGGACAAGGAGATACGAAAAATCCTAATCAAAGAAAACATCAAGGGGAAAACAACATCTAATGACCATGTATACCTCCCGACCAAAATGGGAGGTGTAGGCTTGAGGTCAATCGAAGTAGATACAGAGATCCAGATGGTAAAAAAGGGAATTTATTTAAGATCACACCCAGAAATGCAAGCAACCTGCAAAACCTACGAGGCCCTGCAGAGAGGAGGATGGAGAAATCCGCTGACAGATCATGACTTCGTTATCTCCAAGTACAACTGCCCCGATGTGGAGTACACACAACAGAAGATCACCAAGAACTGCAAAAACCTGAAACAACACATTGAAAAAACTTTCTTTGAAAAGGTACAACAAGAATGGGGAAAAAATATGCACTATGGAAAGATAATAACAAAAGAACTACCTAATATAGAATTTCCAGCTTACTCATCGCCACTCATGGACAGCTGGCGCTTTTCTTTGCTTCATAGTGCAGCAGAGGAGCAGGTTCATGGTCTTGGAGCAATACCAGGGAGGAGAAGAAACTGCAGAAAAGGGTGCGGCCAAACAGAAACGGCATACCATGTAAGTGCAGCATGTATTCAAGATGCCTACAACGCCAGGCATGATTTTGTGGTACACTGGGTCCTAAAAGCTCTGCTGAAAGACCTAGGAGCGCCAGAGGAAATACAACTGCAGTTTGGTAAGGCTTCGCTGAACGTAGACTTCCTTGGAAAGCGGAGAACAGAAATAAGGGCAGGAGGTAAAATTTTAACAGAGAAGCGCCTCCACCACAATAAACCCGACATCCTTATACACCTCTATGATCCTGAAGAAATAATCATCTTCGAAATATCAATCGCACATTTACAAAATTACAGAACCCAGGAAAAGATCAAGAAGGTTAGATATTCCGTTAATGGCTCCATGCACATTGATCACAGAAATGTGGATGAGACAAATAGAGATCTCAACCTAATAGGAGAACTGCGCTCACTATATCATTGCCCCGTTCATCTGGGGGTGTTTGTTGTTGGCTGCTTTGGGGAGATAGTGAACACTGAGGAGCACAAGAACTTTAAGAAAATATTGACTAACATTGGCCTGACCAATTTGAATATTAGAATATTAATAAATAGAAGCTCCTACAGCGTCGCTGTCTCTACGAGCAATATAATCTTAAGACATTTAAGTTCCTAATATCTATGATAATAAAAAGACTGTTTTGTTTTATTTAAAGATTTCATTCGAGTATATTGTATTGTACATTTAATGTTGTTTTATGTAAATATTGTTATTTATTATTAAGTTTAACCTAGATACTTACAGTCTGTGATGCCGAACCGAAGGACGTCTTCTGGTTCCTGTTTCCTGCGAGAAACGGAAATATATATTAGTTTCGTAAATGACATTATATATTATATTTTGGAATGTATGAAACTGATGTGAATAAAGAATATATACTACCGAGGACATGTATAATATACAATTAATTTCAATAATTGAACAAAAAATAAGGAGAATTTTAAAAAATATCCATCAATAATTCAATAATTGCAAGCAATTCAGTCCGATATGTTCGGATCCTTTGAATTTTCATTTCAAAATAATTAAAAAATACAATTAATTTCAATAATTGAACATAAAACAAGGATAATTTTTAAAAATATCCATCAATAATTCAATAATTGAGAATTCAAATATCAACCAAATCCATCAATTCAGTTCGATATGTTCGGATCCTTCGAATTTTCATTCCAAAATAATTGAAAAACATCAGTAATTGAACATAAATAAAAAAAACAGAAAATAAAATAATTCAAATACCAATTTCATCAATTTCGTATGATATCTTGGGTTCCTTAGAATTTAAATGCCAAAATAATTAAAAAAAAGAAAAAAAATACTACCGATGTTGAGTGATGAAATAATCTGAGTAATTGGAAGAAAAATAAAAATAGTAAATTAGGAATAAATAAAAAATTTTATTTCAATACAGTAATACCATTATTATAACGAGAAGTTAACTTATTTTCATCCATTCATCCCAAGTCCATTAGTAAATTGTGATAGAATAGAAATTTTTAATACACGGAACATGTTTAGCAATAAATTAATTTAATTATTTGAACAAACAATAACACGCGCAAATTAAAAAATATTGTTTAATGAAAAATTGAAAATGTTTAGTATCATACATAAACACCAATTTTCACTCAGAAATAATTGAAAATAATCATGAAAAGAATACTACCAAAATATACTTAGAGATAAAATAATCTTAGTGAATGAATAAAAAAATAGAATAAACAAAATTATCAAGAATTGGTAAACATTTTGAAGTAAATTCGAGTTCCAGTTATGACAAAATAATACTAATATGTTGATAATTAAATTCTACTGGTCGATGAAAAAATCAACTTATAATTATCTACATATTTGAATTATTTTCTCATAACTGAAAATTAAATTAACTTCAAAATTCTTACCAATTCTTGATAATTTTTTGTTAATCTATTCTTTAATTCAATTACTGAGATTGAGTTATCACTAAATATATTTTGATAGTATTTTTTCATAATTATTCTCAATTATTTTCGAGTGAAAATTGGTGTTTTTGTATGATACTAAACATTTTCATTAAACAATATTTTTTTATTTGCGAGCGATATTGTTTGTTCAAATAAATTAATTTATTTATTGCTAAACATGTTCCGTGTATTAAAAATTTCTATTATATCACAATTTACTAATGGAATGAATGGATGAAAATAGGTTAACTTCTAGTTATAACAATGGTATTACTGTATTAAAATAAGAATGTTTTATTTATTCATAATTTAGCATTTTTATTTTTCTTCCAATTACTCAGATTATTTTATCTCTTAACATCGGTAGTATTTTTTTTTAATTATTTTGGCATTTAAATTCTAAGGAACTCAAGATATCATACGAAATTGATGAAATTGTTATTTGAATTATTTTATTTTCTGTTTTTTTTTAATTTATGTTTAATTACTGATATTTTTCAATTATTTTGGAATGAAAATTCAAAGGATCCGAACATATCGAACTGAATTGATGGATTTGGTTGATATTTGAATTCTCAATTATTGAATTATTATATTTTTTGTGATAAAGTAGTTTTAGTAATTGAAATAAAAAATGAAATGAATTGAAACAAAATTTTAATTCAGCATTACTACCAACTACCAAGGACATGTTTGACAATGAATTAATTTTAGTTATTGAACTATAAAAATACAATAAAAAAATTAGAAAATGTGTGTGGTGAAAATTCCAATGAACATAAAATCAATGTCTACAAAAATGAACTGATTTAGAAAAAAGTTTGTTAAGTTTCAGAAAAAAGGAATCGAAACCCGGGAAAAGTAAAACTGTAATTTTTTTTTCGTGGTTCCTTTATCTATTATTTCGTGAATTCTGATTCTAGATTTTCCTGAAGAGGATTTTTCGTTTATTGTTATTGTGATTTCTCGGAAATTACTTTGAATTTTGTTGAATTCATTTGAAATTTCTGAAATCGGTTTTATATTTTCTGAAATGAAAATCAGTTTCAACAATATGATATTATAGCTATATCAAGGAAGCATGTGACAACAGTGGAGAACGATTAATTATTCACTAGATTAATTGGTATTATTATGGCCTAGTGTTTGCTTGGCCATGATGGCCAAGTTCACGCCGGTAAGCAAACAGACGTATGATAGGTACCTAGATTATACAAAAGTCGTAAATAAATTCCTTTATTGCTTTATAGCGATTATGGACAATTTTAAAACTTCTCAAATTATGTAAGAAACAAGTAAAATGGGGATGAAATTATACAGGATGGCCCATGGTCGATGGTAGTTACCCTAGATCCAATAGCTTCATCAACCGTGAACTACTCCGTATTTCTAAAAAACTAAATAGGTTTTCACTCCCAGTCTCTGAAAGAGAAACAATTAAAAAATGTTTAATTAAGATGAAGTGCTCCTGCGCAAATCTTTTCACTTATTTGTCAGGAGCAAATTGGTTTTGAAAAAATTGTTGCCTAACATTAAAACTAAAAAAGGAAAAAAATAAAAAGGATAATGTAACGTTTCGGTGTCTTTATCAGACACCTTCTTCCCTACAAACTTGTGAAATCTTCAGAATTGTGTGTTTTTATTTGCAGTCTAATTGACATTGAAAGTTGTCTACACATAGAGATGTTGATTTATTTCCTGATGTCATTTATTTTTTCAATAAATCAATCCAAATTCGATTTATTCCAACAGAAGTAACAGAACAATTGGCCAAATCATCTAGGTACTTCATCTAACAAAATTTATGTGAATTCCTTGATTTTTCTTTTATAATTATCAAGATCCCTGATCCGTCATTAGGATCTCTATGTTGTTCCAGTTCATCTTATGATCTCCGCTATTTGAACATATCAGCGATTAGTGATCTTGTGATGTCTCTATTTTTGATGTTGTTCTTATGTTCCCGTTTTTGTATCTCTAAAGGTCTTGACGTCGTATAAGATTTTCCACATTATACATATTTGTAAACACAATTTTTTATTTTTGTGTCTCATTCATTGGTTTCGTTCTGGTTAGTATGGACCTCGAGTCATTTCTTTTTTTAGTTTTACTGTTAGGCAACAATTTTTTCAAAACTAATTTGCTCCTGACAAATTAGTGCAAAGATTTTCGCAGGAGCACTTCATCTTTATTAAACATTTTTCAATTGCTTCTGTTTCAGAGACTGGAAGTGAAAACCTATAAAGTTTTTTAGAAATACACAATCCTTCCAGATTATATTTCAATCGATAACTACTCTGTACAACTACAGCAAAAAAGATCATCATTTGTATGACCTTACACCACTTAGGTACGTCGAATCGCTTATCGAAACCCTAATTGCTGCAAAAAACCAATTCCTTTCCTCCGCAGCTCATTAAGAATAACATCGTAACCACCAAGCACCCCTTGATCGACCAATGACGTACTGTCGCTCATTTGCCCCCGTCCAATCCATGGCTGTTCTAGTGATCGACCGCTGCAGATCGCCGGCCTTTCACCCTGTTCAACCCTTATGTGGGCGGGATGTGCAAGAGCAGTGCCCTGCCTTGGGATAACTACCCCTTGACTGGAATGGAGAATATTCGTATTTTCGTTTCGTGTCGGTGGTGTTGCTGGTGTGTAGGTTGATGTTTAGGGTGAAGGAAGAAACAATAAAGGTATGTGATAGTTGTTACTGTAGTATCTTTATTTTATAATATCAATGATAGGAAAAGGGTGTACAAAGTGACATACATTTTGAAAAACTTTGAAAATTTCATTGAAAAATCGTATTTTCCTAAAAACAGTCGAACAAAAACATAGTCCATATTTTCAGCCATAATATAAACCAGACATTTTTGACATAAAACCAAATATTGTTTTCTGGTTGTATTAACGAAAAGAGAGAGCATAAATTCATTTCACCCCACCCGGAGGGTAAAATGACACATTACACATTTTCATCTATACCGGCTTCAAAGTAATGTGCAAACTACCCATATTAACAGCATTCCTAATTGGATCATTTTTATAGCAAAATTTTCTTCCCTCTCTTCCGGAGATGAGAGTTCTTTTTCTTCATCTGGCTCCAATTTTGTGGGAATCTTTTTTGTTACTTTTCTTTTTTTCTCTACTGAAATATTCATTTCTCATTTATTTTTTTCCTAAGACTCTTCGATATTTGTAGATGAGTGTTTTGAACTGGACATATGGTATGTCAATTTGGTCTCTCTGACCCTTCACATTTTTCCCTCATTTTACACTCATGTCACTCGCGAAGCAAAACGCAATTAATAAAATGACAACTTTTTTATAAGATCCGAAGGGTATAATTTCAAAACCATTAGTAACGTAAATAATTACAAAAACTTAAAATTCACTTTCTCAAAACACTCGAAAGTTATAGCAGATTTCATTGTGCCATTTCGAAAACTTTTCGATATCTAAAAGACAATATTATCTGTCGTGTATATCGTGCAATGGACCAAAATACTGTCTGTTAATTACGAAATCTTAGACACCTTTTGCAACAGTACCTATATTCGTTTTTGATCGCAATTGCACGCCGATTTGAGGAAAAATAAGAGCTATGTCATTTTACCCCACTGTGTCATTTTGTACACCCTTCCCTTAAAAGTTATCTTCATTTGAATGATGAATTTTGAAAAACAATTTCATGATAAGCTAATTACAGATATCGTTCAAAACATCTGCAGATACCTAGGAAATTTTGACATTCCTGAGAATATTTCTTATCAACAATAATAATAATAATCTCCATTCGAATAAGAAAAAACATAATTAACTGAGTTCGCTCAAAGGTATGAAATTTTGAGGAAAAAATTCATAATACACTTGATACAGTTTTAAGCATGAAACACATTTTCTGCAAATCGCTAGGAAATTCTGACATTCTTGAGAAAACTTCACTGTATAAGAAAATTTAATTCCCCTACTGTAAGGAAATGTCATTTCCCTACTGTAAGAAAAATGATAATATCTCCCCACAGTTGTTAGTAGATATTCAACGTAAATGATTTATTTGCATTTTTGTACATTTCTCTTCATTTCTCTGGCAAAAATTCTGATGAAACACTGACTGGACCAGAGCTCGGGAGAAGCCCCAGAAATGAAAATTTTATCATTCTACTTCCGAGAACATCAGCAGTAATCAAATTTATAAGCGTCAACTTCAATAAATTTCCATAGTAACCCATGTAATTTCATTATGAATTTCAAGGCACCATTTATTTGTGAATAAAATTTTTCTTGATTTTCTCAAAAATGAAATATCAGTCGAACAATATACTACTGTCGAACGTTGAAAGATTTTTCATATTGAGAATCTATAAATGACAAGATATTTCTTGACGTTTAATGAATAATTATCCATGAAATCAATGCTATTTATAATGGTGAGTTTAGTCAAATTTTAACACAAATCACACCAATTGTAAAAAGTTGCTTTTTCATGGACCACGAATCCTTCATCAGTGAGTACAACCGAGTCGCTTGAGACCACTCTTGGCCCAAAATTAGGAAAAAACACACATTTGGGCAAAATAATAGCATGAGCTCCCCTAGGAACAAGCGCACAAAAACGACTTTCAAAAAGTTCTATTTCTCACAACCGACGGCTGACGAATGCTGGCCTAAATGATGAAAAATTCCCAAATAACACTTCAATGAATTAACCATCATAGAGAATTTCACGTCAACGGCTTGAAAATGTTGTACCGGGTTTTTCACTATAATTTGACCCCCCTTTTAACTTTGTTACTGAAGGAGATTCAAAAAAATGTTTCATACAAAAGTTTCACGAAATCAATTGAGGTTTTTTGATATTAGCCCAGAAACTGAAATATATACAGGGTGACCAATATATTGATGGCAACTTCATTTTTTCAAATGGAACACCCCGTATATTTTTCCATATTTGGTTAGCTCTTTTTCCCCTGATTTCGAATATGTAACATATGTTGGTCTATCTTTCTTATTCTGAGCACCACAGAGTTTCAAATTTGAATAACCATCTGGCATAGCGTTGCCAGATGGTTATTCTTTGGATTGGTAATGGCGCACCCATTTTATGGCCACCAAATAGTCCCGATTTAATACCGTTGGATACGTTTTTATAGCCGTTCCTGAAGAAAAAGAATTACTTCAGCAATAATGACAATCAATGAAAGCGGAGAATAATTTAATGATATAAAATCAACCAATATTAAACTCATAATTCGGAACTAATACGTCAACGCACAAAGAATAATGAAAATATTGTAATGATTAGAAACAAAATTTAAAGCTTTAATTTCTGACTTGAATCGGAGCCATAATAATGCTATCAAAAAATAGTCTAAACAACTTGAGGCAACTATATGAACTATGTGTATTGAACGAAGGTGGTCATTTTGAGCAATTTCTTTAGTTGATGTTATTCTTACTACAATAGTTTATAATTGTTCATTGGTTAAGTAATTGTTAAGTATTCATTTTAAAATAAAACTTTAAGTAGATTGGTTGGATATAAAGAATTTCGTAGGTATTTCACATATTTTTCGGTGTCATCATTTCAAATTTGAAACTCTGAAAATTGAAGAGACAGTGTCCCATTTGAAAAAATATAGTTGCATTCAATGTTGTTTATCCTGTATATCTTCCCATTGACGTTATTATAACTCCAAAAATGAGCATTTTCAGTAAACGCACTCTGCCACTTGTAAAATGATTATAGATCTTGGCAGGTAGTGCTTAAAATTTAAAACTCTATGGTTCTCAGAATAAAAGAGATAGACCAACAAATCTAATATATTCGAAATCAGGGAAAAAAGAGCTAGCCAAACATGGAAATATATACAGGGTGTTCCATTTGAAAAAATGAAGTTGCCATCAATATGTTGGCCACCCTGTGTATATTTCTGTTTCTAGATTATTATCAAAAAACCTCAGTTGATTTCGTGAAACTTTTATACGAAACATTTTTTTGTATCTCCTTTAGTAACAAAGTTAAAGGGGGGTCAAATTATAGTGAAAACCCCGGTACATAATACCTACCACTAGAATCGTATCATCGTAAAAGAGTTATAAAAATACTGAATAGTGTTACAAATTTAATTTATCTCATCAAAACCGAGTTTCACAAAGATTTCTGAGGAAGATAAAATGAAGAAATTGAAGAAACCAAAATAATAAAAGATACGAATGAATATATACTCTTCTTGTTTTGTTTCCTCAAACCACAATTAAACATAAAATATTTCCTGAAAGAAAAAATTTAAAAAATTTAAGAAATCCCGATAATATGTAATACAAATAAAAATACTTATCCTAGAAGCACAAGCAAACGATACCTAAATAGATTTTACTTGAAATATAACTTAGATGAAAACAAACATACACAAATTGTTTTGAATGAAGACTGAAGAGCATTCTCGAGATCAAGTTATACCGAAGTTTCTGATGAGGATTAAATCAAGAAAATTAAGAAACCCAATTGATAATGCAAATTAATACACTTTCTCTTTCGTTCCCTAAAAGCACAATCAAACAATAAATACTTGGATAAAATTCATTTGAAAATATAACTTAGAAGTACCTATACAAACATACACAAAATTGATTTTAATGAAAAACAATCTCGGCATCAAGTTCACCAAAATTTATGATGAGGATGAAACACAAAAGTTGAAGAAATTCAAATAATAATACAAATAACTACTCCTCCTGTATTGAATCCTTACAGCACAAGCAACAAAAATAGGTACCTACATACTTGAAAAAAAATACCTGAAATATAACTTGGGTGAATTTACACAATAGTTATTTTTGTATTGAGTGTGTAAAATGAGTGTTTTTTCATGGAACATGAGAGTGTCAAAAATTCACACCTATTTTATAAGAACCCGCAGAGCCGGACCGTGGGCGTGGCGAGAGAGGCATTTGCCACGGGCGCAAACGACCTAGGGGCGCAAAATGTGAAATAACATTTTTTTTTGTTTTTTTTTTTCATTTTGGTGATTGAGTTCTTGTTCATTACTTTTTAAGAAATCTGGGAGGTTCAGTATATTTGTGCTTAAAAGAACCCCTAGCTGGAAAGTTTCATTCCATTTGTTATGTTTTTTGGGGTGCTGAATTCGAATCTGAAGTTTGCTAACAAAATTTCGTGACGGAACATGGAAACAAAACAAAAATAGATGAAGAATCTCATTCTTGGTCAGTTTTTTGCTTATCACTCGGAAACTATCAACTTTTCGTGGAAAACCTTTCCATACAAAATGAAAGTACATAAAATTTCCTACAAATTGTTTCACCACAGTTTGTTCTGCGTCAACCTGTTTTGGCTCAATTTAAAGTTTTGAATGAGGTATTTTCTGTGACTCAATAAATGAAAAAAATTTAAATTCTATGGTTCCAGTGATGCGATCCTCTCAAAATTTTGCATGAACATACAGTATATCAGACTCGATTCACAAAAAGAAATCACTCGAATCGGATATCTTGTTATAGAAATATAAAGATTCTTCTATTAATATTCCAATTAAATTGAATATCTCAGATGAAACGAAACCAATCGAAATCAAATGTTTCGGCCAAATGCAAGATCGCAAGATGCTCATAATAAGCCTTATGCAAAATTGTGTGGCCATAGTGTGAACAGAACCATAGAAAATTAAATTGGAATATTGAAAAGAAGTCATTGAAAATACCTCATTTTCAACTATAATTTGAGCCAGAACAGGTTGTCGCAGAACAAGCTGTGGTAGTACAATTTGTAGGAAATTTTATGTACTTTCATTCTGTATGGAAAAGTTTTTCACGAAAAGTTGATAGTTTCCGAGCAAAGAGCAATAAACTGACCAAGAATGAGATTTTTTTCTTTTTTCTATGTTCCGTCACGAAATTTTGTTAGCAAACTTCAAATTCGGATTCAGCATCCCAAAAACATAAAAAATTAAAGAAATCAAATCACCCCAAAACTTTCCAGCTAAAAGCACCATTCGACTGGATTAAGATTATTGTGAATAAAAAAGTTCTTCAAAATATAATCAATAAATCGTCAGTTGAATGCAGAACTATCCCAAGTCCTTTTTTCCAGAAAATCGGTTTATGGGCTGAAAAAATGCTTGTTACTACACTTCATCTGATGCAGAAGTATTGCAAGTCCATCTTATATCCTTACCTCACTTTTTCAATTTCATATAAACTCACGTGATAGTTCAAGCCAGCGATTTAGTGGACATAGCATAGTTCTGACCCATACCATAAGGACATAGTTTAGTTGAAAGTGGCAATGCCATCTTGAAAACAGAGAGCTGTTTTCAAGATGGCATTGAAAGTGGACATAAAATAGTTCTAATATGCAGAACTACCATACAAAGCTATATTATGTCCCAATTTTTCAGAAATTACTTTTTGTGTTAATTTTGACCATCACCAAACAATCAGGATCTTCAAGTTGAAGTTCAAAGGAAGAATTCGTACTTATATATGTATTTTCAATCAGCTTTTAACCTATTCAAAAAAACGTGTCTCCTGAAAAGTAAGAATTTCGGACCTAGTGTAGTTCTGCATTAATCCCATCGAAATGTCAATTAGGAAAAAAAAATGTATTTATTGAAAAATGAATTTCCTCAAGGGCGCATTTTGAAAATTTGCCACAGGCGCTAGAATCCTAGTTCCGGCTCTGAGAACCCGTTTAATAATCTATCGATTAATAAGCTTGTTGATTGAATAACAATTAATGAAGAGAATTCTTCACACCAAGTTTTACCAAAATTGCTGATAAAGACAAAATGAAAAAATGAAGAAACCATAACAATAATGAAAATAAATACTTTTTTAGTTATATACTCATAGCACAAGCAAACATTGAATGCTTGAATAAAATTCACCTTAAATAAAAGTTTAGCCTGGTTGTCGCATAGAACAGAAACAGAAACATGAACAGAATACAGTACATTTGCGACATAAACTAAAACAGTTTCTGTCGCAAATGAACTGAATTCTGTTCCTGTTTGCGACAACCATGCTTTAGGTTTAGATGAATATAATTAATACAATTCAAGAACTTCATTTGGGTTTGCATTCATCAGGAGACGCTACAATATGTATAAATCAGATGTATAAATGTAAGTGATAAAGCAAAAAGCAATGAGTAGGGGAGACCGGGGCTACAATTAACAGGGGTAAGTATTAACAAGCGAATTTTTCGAAAACTATACAAGTTCAACCTAAAGCACGTGGTTCAAAACGCCATCTAGATCACGCCACATGACTCGGTATTACCAAGTTGTGCTCCACGCGTCCTACAAGACACATGTGTACCGTATCAATTTATTACGCAGGTAACGAACATTTTCAACCTTAAAATTATTTGATTTTTACTCGAAATAGACGGCGTTTTTATTATGCTTTTCATCTTTCTAGAAGCCTATTTCATACTGAATAAGGCTGTGTAGTCCAATTGACTAACTTTTCTACAAATATTTTCTTATGTTATTTGAAATAAAAAATATTCCTTTGGGGCTAAACTTAACAAATCACCGGGGTTAGAATTAACGTGTTAAAACCAAAACCAAAATTGAGGACCAGTAGGTATTAACAAGTTTATGGACTGGGTATGATAATCAGATAGAAATATTTTTTTCGTTCCATTTTATTACAGAATGAGATCGTAAAAACGAAAAACTACTCGAGGAACCAAATCCTTAGAAGTCTACGAGTTGGCTGCTATGGAAGTGGTAGAAAGAAATAGAAAATATAGAGAAAAAATCTACCATTTTCACCGATATACCGAAAAAAAGCGTTGAAAGAAAAACAACACGTTAGAGAACTGAAAAAGAGTAAAATGGAGGAAAGAAACCATAACAAAGAGAATAAGAAAGAAAAAAGAAGAGGTTAAGGAAAGTGAAAGAAAGACGAGAAAATAGAAAAGGTAAAAAAAAGAATATTAAACGAAAGCAATGATTCTGATGAAGCAGATGAATGTTTTTGCATTGTTTGTGGTATGTGGTATGAGGATGATTTATCAGGTGGTGATTAAATACAATGTATGTATCTCTTGTAAAGAATGGGCCCATGCTGGATTTTTAATATAGTCTATAATACTTAGCTATTTTATAGTTATAGTTTGATAATAAAGTATTATTTCATTTTCATGTTCGTTTTCTTTCATATTATTTTGAATAACATTTTGTTAATAAATGCCCCAGAGCTGTTAGTTTTAGCCCCAACCACGGGGTAAGAATTAACTAACGCTTTTCTCGTCATTAAAATGTCTCTTTAAGACATCATTAATTCAATCTTTTATTTATGTTATTAACATGATGCCTGAACATTTGAAGTATCAATTGACGCAAAAACCAGGTCTGAAAGTTGAATTATTTCGGAATTACAAATGAATATGCAATTTTTGTTAATTGTGGCCCCGGCCTCCCCTAGTAATACATTATAGTACAACTTACGAATTTGAGATGGTTGAAAAGTTGATTCAACGTTGAAAAGGCATAAGGACTTTTTTCTTTCTTTTATCGTCAGAAGAGCAGAAACTTTCTTGTTTTAATTATTAATGACATACAGAGAAACACAGAAAGTATGATTGAGTAAAAAGGAAAAAAGAGATTACTTTATAAATTCACCTCGAATGCAAACCCAAATAAAGTTCCTAAATTTCAAATTCTCAGTCGACAACCACTTCTATTATAATTAATACAAACATATACAAAATCAATTTTAATGAACAGCATTCTCTGCTCTATATGTCGTCGATGATCACAATTCAATTGACTCCAACAGATGTTGCAGAAGTTTGCAAAAGTGACAGGCATTTTTTTCGAACCCTCGATCGGTCCGAAAGACATTATAAATTCAGATTATCAAGCCTCCGTTATTTTTTATGAATAGAATCCATCAAACGTGGTAACACTTTGCGGTGACAAGTTTTCCAAGTAATTATCGAAGAATGACTTACAACTTTATGGGTTCGGAAATTTCGTCTATTTGCATATCGGGTGGAGGACAATAACTTAGAATTTGGGACGAATATTAATACCTTTTGACACAGACCACCTTTCGTTGGATGAGTATATTGCATATACACTATACAGGGTGTCTGTACTGTCTGTGAACAAATGCGAGGGACATTGGGAGATTCCTCGATGAAAAAAAGCAGGGGTAGTTCATATAATTTTTTTTCGAAATCGACCCCCCTTCAAAGATACAGCCTTTGGAAGGCGATGACGAGTTGACAGTTTAAAATTTTTTACGACTTCTTAAGAACACTGAGTCATGAAACTATACATAATATGAAGCACTAAGTAGATGTTACTCACACAAATTTTTAAGATCTCATAACTTTATTATGATTTTCGTTCAAAAATCGTTTTCGTAGGATAGATTTTCGAAAAATAAAATTTTCTGAAGATAAAAAATCTCCTGCAAAATTTCGATACAGCCGATACTTTTCTCGCAAAAAATAAAAACTTTCAATCAGTTATGATCACTGTTCATTTCATTTCATCTTATATATGAAGCATAAAATGAATATGCTAAGCTTCAAATGAATATGCTAAGCTAAGAAATTGTATGTCTATGACAGGAGATAAAGATGTTCTATAAATATTTCTGTAGGATTAATTACTAATTTCCGGAAGAAAATCTTCTTTGGATTTCACTAGTTTTCAACTATTCACACTAGTTTGATAAATTTAAGTCTATGTTTCCGATAGCTGATGATGTCGGCTCACATCGCACAGACAAAATATTCTTCTAAAATTTTTCTAGTACTACAATCAATACTAAATTTGAAGGTTGAGCGAAACTATTCTCCTCCAAAATATCATATTCGAATTGATCGGATATGAGATTTTGGAAACGTCAGGTAAATAACAAAAAATTCCAAACGACCCGTCCTGGTTCAAAATTGAAAAATTACAGACATTTGACCACAACGATTGTATGCTGTTCTCCTAAGAACGAGCCCGCAAAAAGAAATATAGGTTATTTTGATTCGGAAACTGTACCGGGTTTTTCACTATATTTGATCCCCCCTTTAACTTTGTTACTAAAGGAGATACAAAAAAATGTTTCGTATAAAAGCTTCACGAAATCAACTGAGGTTTTTTGATATGAGTCCAGAACCTGAAATATATACAGGGTGGCCATCATATTGATGGTAACTTCATTTTTTCAAATGGAACATCCTGTAAATTTTTCCATGTTTGGCTAGCTCTTTTCCCCCTGATTTCGAATATATAACATTATGATGGTCTATCTCTTTTATTTTGAGAACCACAGAGTTTCAAATTTTAAGAACCACCTGCCGAGATCTGTATCAATCATTTTACAAGTGGCAGAGCGCGTTTACTGAAAATGCTCATTTTTGCCGCTATAATAACGTCAATGGGAAGAAGGGTGAACAACATTGAATGTAACTATATTTTTTCAAATGGGACATAGTGTCCCGTATATTCTTCCTTTTTTTGGTAGGCTATTTCCTCCTCGAATATAAATGCGTATGTAGATGTGTCTCTTCAATTTTCAGAGTTTCAAAGTTTGGAAATGATGACACCGAATAAAAAAATATGTGAAATACCTATGAAATTATTTATATCCAAACAGTCTACTTGAAAGTATTATTTCAGAATGAATACTTAATAATTACTTAACCAATGAAAAATCATAACTGTGGTAGTATGGTAAGAATAACATCAACTAAAGAAATTGATCAAAATGACCACCTTCATTCAATACACATAGTTCATATAGTTGTCTCAAGTTGTTTAGACTATTTTTGATAGCATTATTATGGCTCTGATTCAAGTCAGAAATTAAAGCTCCAAATTTTGTTTCCAATCATTACAATATTATCATTATTCTATTTCTTTGTGCGTTGACAGGATGAGTTCCGAATTATGGGTTTAATATTGGTTGATTTTATATCATTGATATTATTTTCCGCTTTCATTGATTGTCATTATTGCTGAAGTAACGGCTATAAAAACGTGTCCAACGGTGTTAAATCGGGACTATTTGGTGGCCATGAAATGGGCGCGCCATTACCAATCCAAAGATCAAATTGGCCACTCAAATATTCACGAACTTCCAAAATGCTTTGCCACATGGTTATTGAAATTTGAAACTCTGTGGTGCTCAGAATAAGAAAGATATGCCAGCATATGTTACATATTCGAAATCAGGGGAAAAAGAGCTAACCAGATATGGAAAAATATACAGGGTGTTCCATTTGAATAAAAGAAGTTGCCATCAATATGTTGGTCACCCTGTATATATTTCAGTTTCTAGACTCATATCAAAAAACCTCAGTTGATTTCGTGAAACTTTTATACGAAACATTTTTTTGTATCTCCTTCAGTAACAGAGTTAAAGGGGGGGGTCAAATTATAGTCATCTCGGAGCGCTTGAAAGGGCGTTATAAGCTCAGTCTTTTCCCGAGAGATGCGTATAAAAAAAAGTGAAAAACCCGGTACAGGGCTACCAGAATTTGGCATTCCTGAACTACTTTTTAACGCTATGAGAAAATTTAAGAAGAGCCGTGAGCTGGAGCTTTTGAGCTCAAAAATTTATATGGGATATGAGATTGATACCAAATATATAAATGCAGAATCTCAGCACAATCGGAATTATATTCTGGAAAGTATTCAAAAAATGAAAAATCTAAAAAATAAATCATTCCAAAAACTAAATTCTTAAATGCTTCTGGTGATGCGATCCTCTTGAAATTTTGCATAAACATTCAGTAGATATATCAGTCTCAATTCACAAAATGAATTTCACTTCAATCGGTTATCCTGCTTAATATAAAGGTTCTTCTTTTCAATATTCCAATTGAATTTTCTATGGTTCTGTTGGCACTATGGCCACAAAATTCTGCATGAACATTCAATGTATCAATCTTTATTTATAAAATAAACTTCATTCGAATCGGATATTTAAGTTATTGTGCTAACGGCCGGACGGTCCCACGGACAGAATTGAATTTGACCACGAATTCCTCATCGGGTGATGGCAACCTATCGTTTGAGACCATTTTCTGTTCAAAATTCGAAAATTACAGACATTTGGACCAAACGATTTAGCAGTCGTTTAAGGAGAACGCAAGAGCTCAAAAAATTAATGGCACATTGAAAAACTCAATTTTTGAAGATATTCCTTTCGAAACTTATCTATGCAAGCCCAGGAGCATCAAAATAATAATTTTTTTTGGTTTTGTGCATTTCCAACCGAAAATATGAGAATTGATGTAATTGGTCTCCTAGAAGACAAAATTAAATTCTAGGGTCTCAAAAAAAAACTTCAAATCTGGAGGTGACAAAAAAATTCATAGCATCTATTTTTCTGAATCAGACTTTAAATTCTCTCCAAACAAGAAACTGTCGAAATCATTATTATAAATCAAAAGGTCAATTTGAATTATTGGAAAACGTCGAATTTAATTGACAAGTATCTGTTTGTAAACAAGTCCTCTGGAAGGCAAAGTCAATGGCAGGAAGCCAACA
Organism: Propylea japonica; assembly: GCA_013421045.1. Classification (NCBI taxonomy): domain Eukaryota; kingdom Metazoa; phylum Arthropoda; class Insecta; order Coleoptera; family Coccinellidae; genus Propylea; species Propylea japonica. The sequence continues at coordinate 26,569,555 of CM024246.1, read as the reverse complement.
CCTGTTAAAGTTCACTGGAGGAGTCCCCTATCGTTCTTTCGTAATTACAGGTAAACGCAGGTACAAATTACGCAATATGTTACGATTTTGATATCACTGGACTGCCACTAAACGAAGTCAGTCACCCTCGAAATCACCGCGAAGGTCCAAAACGAGGGGTTGAAAGCAGAACCGGAATCATTACGGTTTCCTTCCACATGTGGTAAAGTTTTTTTATGTCCTTTTTTGAGCTCTCGTTCTACTTAAACGAGTGCTATATCGTTTTTCTAAAAAAAACTTTATGGGTTTTCAACACTAGTCTCTGAAACAAAAATAATTAGAAAAATATTTTTAAGATGAAGTGCTCCTGCGAAAATCTTGGCACTTATTAGACTGCAAATGAAAAAACAGACAATTCTGAAGATTTTACAAGTTTGTCTGAAGAAGCGTTACATAATCCTTTTCATTTATTTCCTCTTTTAGTTTTACTGTTAGGCAACAATTTTTTCGAAACCAATTTGCTCCTGACAAATAAGTGCGAATTTTTTTAATTATTTCAACTTTCTTGGTCAACTGTTGAATATATTAAAGGGTTTTCCAATGAGATGTGTTATTTTGAATAGCCCGCTATTTCGGCAGATGTCACTTTTGAAGCTTTCATTTTTTGACATTTGACAAGTAGAAACTATAGTCCGTTCACGAAAGGTTGAGCACAAAGTAGGCGTTTCTTTATTTATCTGAAGTTGGCAGCATTTACTGTCATAAAGTAAAATTAAGTCAACGTTGCCGAATGTACTCGGCCTCGTCCGACGAACTTGCGAGTTTTCAGAGAACTCTATGCAATATTGACAACATTGCGTATCAATCTGACAAGAATATAAAGAACATAACCTAGAATTTTAATATACACAGTGGAATATGCCAAATTTCCATGGCCAAAACCGACGGCTCAACCTTTCGTGAACGCAATAATAAAAATTGAACGATACACGATTCAAGAACGCATTGAAATTATTAAAATTCACTATAAAATTGGCGAAAATTTGGCAGAGACGGTTCGTAAAACTCGAACATTTCTTGTCGGACCGCAATAAAGAAATTGGTGGAAAAATTCGAGCTGTTGGGACAAGCAAGTGATGTGAAGAATAAAACCCTTGCACGTCGCTCAAGAACAGCCGAGAATATTGCTGCTATAGCCTAAAGTCTTGAAGAAAACCCAGGTTGGTCCATTCCTCGTCGTATTTTGCATAAAGATTTGGGTCTAAGGCTTATAAAGTTCAGTTAACACAAGAACTTAAGCCGGCCGATCATCAACAACGTCGTGTCGTGTCTTTGCTGATTAGATCGTTGAAATGCATGAAAATGATCCGGAATTCCATCGAAAAATCATCTTGAGTGATGAGGCCCATTTCCACTTCGGTGGCTTCGTCAACAAGCAAAATTGTCACATCTGGTGCTCGGAAAACCCAAGAGTTATTGTTGAAAAGCCTTTCTTTCCTCAGCGTGTGACTTTTTGGCGCAGTTTATGGCCGGTGGAGTCATTGGACCTCACTTTTTCGAAAATGAGGCTTTGGGGTCACGTGAAAGGGAAGGTCTACGCCAATAGCCCAGCGTCGATTCAAGACCTCAAAGATGGATTTCGTGAGGCTATCGAGACATAAGGCAGCCACTTTGCGATTTTGGTTATGGAAATATGGATATGGTCCTGTAAGCGTGGTCGTGGTGGTCATTTGCCTGATGATATTGTCCACTTTAAACGGCATAGCTTCTCCATGATAATGAAATAAACATCCGATCGTTTATATTGAAAAATGGCATTTTTCTTAGAATATAAAAATAACACCTCTTATTGGAAAACTCTTTACCTAGTAAATTGAAGTGTAGACTGCCATTCAAGATAAAGTTTCTTCTGTTGAGTTGAGTGTATTAAAATAATTTTCCTTTTAGTCAAAATAAAATGAATTCAAAAATACATTACAAAAAAAATTCAAGTTAATCGAATTCTTGTAATTCTTGTTTTTTCAACCCTTCATACCAGTCTGCCAGAACTGTTTGAATACAGCCCTGATAAATTTGGCTCGTGCTGCGGTCTATACCATGCGCCATGGGTAAAAACAACGTACGAGCCCTTATGGGCTTACATGTCACGCAATGATTTAATTATAGGGTGTGAATTGGAATCACGTGCGCTTTTTCAAGCACAAATGTTTCTGCATGTGGTTATCTCATGAAATCACTCGACTGTAAACCACACTAAATACTCATTGCAATTGATTATATGGCATTTCAGAAAGTCACAATTTAAAATGAATATTTTGTTTTACGAAAATCAGGTTTACCCTGATAATTGGTATTATTTCAATTTCCTGTTTCCTGATTTTAATTGATGTAAATATGCATTGATCGTAGGGGAATTCGGATTTCTGAAATACAAATAATTAAGTTTGATATATACCTTATATATAATTATTTTCCACACAGTCATAGGAGGGAAATAGCAGGGTTAACAAATAAGGCAATAACTAGAGACCAGATTATATGCGAAAATGCAACATAATAACGTTTTTATATGCTTTTATATGCACGAAAATAGGTAAAATATGCTCGAAAATTTGCAGAATATGCAATATTGAATAGTGACTTTTGGGATATCAAAAAAAAGAAGAATAATGTTCATTTCGGAATCAACATATGAATAACTCTTAATAATATGGTATTAAAATTTAATTTAATGTTTTTGTGAACGTTTACAATTAAATATGGTTCCAAATGTTCAATTTTTAAATTTTGAATATTTTTATATGTGGAGAAGGTTCGCTCCACATCCATGGACGTAACTGGGGATAATTTGAACCTTTCCTATAGTTTAAGGTGAAACTTCTGCCGTCCCATTAATAAAAACCTCGATAAGAGACATATCTTCGAATTCTGGATTTCCTTTCAATATCCTTTCAAACTTTTCTTGAAGTTTATTTGCAAATGCCAATGGCATCGTGAAGTTTATTTGGCGTATTTTACTCATTATTTGGATAGTTTCGTAGCTATTAATACTGCTTTCTGAAATGCGATGAAAGTGATTTGGAAATCTGAAAAAAGATGGAATTATTAGTATTGTTACTCAATAAACCTCATATTTGGTGGAATTTGGTCGGATTCAGCACTTTTATCACATTTCGGAACGCAGGGAAGAAAATATATACCGAAAATATGCATCATAACTGGATCTTAGCTATAGAATATGCAAATACCGCTGAAGATGTCCCAAATATGCAATAGCATATTATGCAAATATGCAAATGCATATAATTCGGTCTCTAGAAACAACTATCACCTCAGAGTATACTATTGATAATGATTTTCAGAAGTTGCTCTAATAAAATATCGATCACGAAGGAAAAGTTGCCAACTATTTCACTTCACTTTTGCCATATGCTACCCTTATGCTGAGGGTGTATCGAATATATTGCCAGTGACTACTGATTGAAATATGATATCCTCGGAATATTTTTAATGTCATTTAAATTGATAGTATATTTCTTAAAATACACAGGGTGTCCCAAGATATTCCATACATCCAGTATCTTGACACTCGGTCGACAGAATCGATCATTAAAATTTTGTTTCTGATCACCATCCTTGAAAAACCTGCCGAAATCCCTTATAATTTCTTCAAATTGAACCCTTATATTTTTTCTTCCAAAAGATTCTCCTGTAAAAAAAATAAATTAAAACATTTTTTTATTTCGCGTAGATTTGAATCTCAAAAATCATAATTATACATAAATATGGCATATCCACTTCGTTTTTGTTTTGACTCCTTATTGAATTTAATTGGTTTAATTATTAACTTTTTTCATTATGTTTCAGGGTGTCTCTTGTGTTGATTTTTCTTTTTTGTCTGTATTGATATTCCATACAACCAATCATTATGTTTCAGGTTATTATTTGTGTTAATGTTTTGTCTACTGTCTGTATGAATGTAACATCTTGGTACACCTATATAAATATCTCTAAAAATATCACGGATTCTGAAATATAATATATGAGGAGGTTACTCAACAGAAAAAGTCTTATAATTAATTAATCTCAATCGTGAAAAATAACTTTTTCTCTCTTCAATGTTTTGAACCCCCTAAAACAAGCAGAAAATTAAATTTCCTGGGGCTTTTTGCAACCATTTATGGTTTTAACGAATTATGCAAGCCATAAAATCCAATTGAATTGAATGTTTTCCTATTTGAATCTAAAATTTCAGGGAGTATTATTCAGTGAAGGATTTCAATTTTCAGTAAACAAAATATACATGATATTCAGCATTTTATTTTCAATTATTAATATCTCAGAGGTAATTGGTTTCATCTGGTATACAGTCACATATTATTGTAGATATCTATAGTAAAATTTAAAGAAATAATCAGTTATTGAATTTCTTATGATATTATTTCTCAAAATACCACCTGCAATATATTCATTGCAAATTTGATACAATCTGAGTATCATCATTGAGTTTGAGTATTTTTAAACTCAATGGTATCATTGACTTGAATGGTAGCATGTTGATGATGTTGCCTATCATTCTGATTTCTTCGTATGGAAAGAAAATATAAAAATATTTCCTCTGGTTATCCACAGATGGAAGAGTCCACTCCCAGTTCCAACACTGAAAGTTTATGCAAAGTTTGCGGGGACAAGGCATCAGGAAAACACTACGGTGTTGCCAGTTGTGATGGATGTAGGGGCTTCTTCAAACGCAGCATTCGAAGGTGAGTGGCAGAAAATCGTTCGATTGTTTTTGAGTAAAGTTCTGAAATACCACGAATGAATTCTACTGAATTAATCAAATATATTTTCTGTAGAAATTTGGAATATATATGTAAAGAAAATGGTTGCTGTGTGGTTGATGTCACAAGGAGAAATCAGTGTCAAGCGTGTCGCTTCAAGAAATGTCTACAAGTTAATATGAAACGGGATGGTGAGTATATTTTAAGTGATTGTCAAGCTTTATCGACCTGAAGAGAACACGTTAACTTCCTGAAGGATTTTGTAGGTTTTCACTCCCAGTCTCTGAAACAGAAATAATTAAAAAAATTTTAATCGAGGTGATGTGCTCCTGCTAGAATCTTTGCACTTATTTGTCAGGAGCAAATTGGTCTTGAAAAAATTGTTGCCTAACAGTAAAACAGAAAACTGAAATAAATTAAAAGGATAATGTAACGTTTCGGTGTCTATATCAGACACCTTCTTCAGAATGTCAAACAGATTGCAAATGAAGAATCACACAATTCTGAAGATTTTACGAGTTTGTCTGAAGAAGGTGTCTGATATAGACATCGAAACTTTACATTATCCTTTTAATTTATTTCATTTTACTGTTAGGCAGCAATTTTTTCAAGACCAATTTGCTCCTGACAAATAGTTGCAAAGATTCTCACAGGAGCACTTGACCTTGATTATTTTTTTTTTTTATTTTTTCTGTTTCAGAGACTGGGAGTGAAAACCTATAAAGTTTTTAAGAAATGCAGAATCCTCCTAGAATATATTTCAATCGATTCCTGAAGGATGTAGTTGAAAAAATTGAAATAAAAAAGTTAGAAGCGAAAGATAAGCAGATAAGCAAATAAATACTTTTAGCAATATACAGGCCGTTTCAGAATAATGTCATCAAATTCCAAAGGGAGATTTCCCAGCTTAAATTCAGATAAAGAAGTTCATATAGTCTGAAACGAGTTAGTTACCGAGATAAGACCAGAAAAAAAATTCAATATATATTTCAAACTCTGGTATACATTAAATTGAACCTATTCAAAGTGCACTGTAAAAATTAAAGAAAGATTAAAACATTTCAAGTAAGCCGCACAAATAAAAAGCCAAGTGAGTATTTAAGAAATTTTATGTCCTGAACGCAATCGAATATTACTTGGTATAAACTCTGAGTATGAAAAATTCACATCATTCTGTGAAGTTCATCAAATGAAAAAACTTAAGGAAGAGCCCTGAGCAGGAGCTTTTGAACAATTGAGCACTCGTTCTTTGGTGGAGCAATAAGACAATTACCTCAACATTTCATAGGAATTTGAGATTGATACCAAATATACAGGGTGAGTCTTTGACTTGTACATATATTTTAACCGTATATTCCTGGGGTCAAAAGAAACACTTTTTTCCTCTACCATTTTTTCCGATTCGGCCTAAATAAGAAGATATAGCCCTTTTTTGTTTTCAGAATGAGCTATGCCGCCACTGGTATACCTACTAACCACTGAATTTTTGCAAGTATGAGATATAGCATTCAAACCTTTAAAATAAGCTATTGTATCAAAGAAACGAGTAGATATACCATTCGAAATTTAAGAAATTTTCAAATAAGCTGCTGTATTAAAGAAAGAAATATGAACTCACTTTTTCAATACCAGTTGTAGGTATATTTTCTAATGCAATGATTGATTCATCCAAAATTTTGCTTGTGATGAAAAGCATTTTTGATTATATCGGATTAACTTTTAAACCACATATTCTAGCTATAGCATTCATTTCCAATATCTCTTGAAATCTACCGTGCAAGTTTCCGAAATCAAAACAACAACTCAACAATAACACGCATGACATTTCACGTTCATAAACACCAGTTGGGGCGATTGAATTTCAAGGGGTGTCCGCATATTTATGTTCTGTGGTCCGCATGGTGAAAGTCACAGACGTTACACTAGATTCTTTGACATCGGTGTTCTGTGGTTAGTTTGTTTTTCAAAATCATACGACTTCATGAATAATAATAAATTATGGTCATTTTAGTAGTAATAAATATGATGAATAAATCAAAGATTATATAGTATAGTATACTCTATAATCTATGGAATAAATGAGAAGTGAACGTATTCTAACGTAATGTAAATTTGGATCAACGTATAGGTGTGTTCTTTTATTCATCAGATGGATTCACCGCTGTCACCACGGTTGCATCAAGTCGTTCTTTTATTCAGCGGTTGAAACTGTCACTCGTTCGTTTACTCACCGATGTTTGCATCGGTGGCTCATCGGATCCATCGACTTTCAGAGCCGGTGAATGTGATGAAATTCTGATGAATCAAGTGGAGGGGATAAATTTGTATGGCAGAAACGTCAATGTTATCTGTCACGACTCAACTAAACAGCAGATAACCAGATCTCTCTGAGATAACTATCAACTCGTTCTTTTATTCGACATCTGATGAGCCATCTGACATTTCATCTGGTTTCCATCCGGATGAATCCATCGGTGAATAAAAGAACACACCTTATGTCAAAGCTCAACGAAACAAAATTGCAATAGGTACTTCGAAAGTGGTGTGGAAATTTGCTTGAATAGATAAGGATTTACACTGAAGAAGTATAGAGGTGAGCTTATTCATTGTAACTCCATTTTTAAAGAAAATCCGCTAGTTCTCTTACCATTCATCATTCCAGATAACAAATTCTCGAATTATTCTTGAAATTTGTCAAAGTGACCACATATGGAAAATTGAATTCTGTGAATATTTTCGACAGAGTTGCATTCAGCCAAAGTACCCAATTTTTCGAATTTCTAAGATTTTTTTTTTCTTTCAACATCGAAGTACTCGGAATTTTGTAGTCGGGAAAAATTAATTATATTCATGAAAAACTATGTTTCAAAAATCATTTCATTTGAAGGAATCGTTTGCGAGATATTACTGAAAATGTACGCTTTTTATGGATTTTCAACAGCCTGTATCTTTTTAACCAGGCCGAATCGGAAAAAAATGGTAGAGGAAAAAAGTGTTTCTTTTGACCTCAGGAATCCCCGGTATAAATGCAGAATCTCAGCACAATCGGAATTATATTCTGAAAATTAGTCAAAAAATGGAATATGTAATAAATAATTACAAAAATCAAATTTTATATCTCTGATGATGTGATCCTCTTGAAGTTTTGCATGAACATTCAGTAGAGTAGTTTTCATTTTCAAAATAAATTCCACTCGAATCGGATATTCTTATATGGAAATATAAAGATCTCCATTCACAAAAAAAATTCACTCGAATCGGATATCTTTTAATGGAAATATGAAATTTCTTTTTTTCAATATTCCAATTGAATTTTCAATGGTTCTGTTCACACTATAGCCACAAAATTTTGCATTAGGCTTGTTATCAGCATCTTGAATTTGGCCGTAACATTTCATTACGATTGGTTTCGTTTTTTCTGAGATATTGAGGAACAAAAATTTTGAATGGCCATATTTCATGGAACACCGTGTACGATTTGGCTGGTTAACAAACTTAACCGACCCATTTGGGACCCCAACTCGTCCTGAAAATCCTTTCGAAAGTTATTGTGCTAACGGACGGCCCCACGGACAGAACTGAATTTGACCACGAATTCGTCTAACCCTATCGTTTAGACCATTTTCGGCTCGAAATACAAAAATCACAGACATTTGGCAAAACGATGTAGCACTCGTTTAAGTAAAACGAGCTCTCAAAAGGAATTTAAGGAAAATAATAAGTTCAACATTCTGTATATTGAAAACGAAACTTTTGCGGTTCCATCAAACAAATTTTTGCTAAAATTATTCCTGTGACCTGCAGCCGATGACGTCGGAAAGGAATGTCTTCAATACTTTTCAGTTCATCAGGGCATTTTCGCCCCCGCATTTTTCACCCTCGATATCAAATTTTATATGAAACGATTGATCTGCGAACCGAAACATGTGATGTAAACATCATCCCTCTCTTGTTTATTTTGTTGTTCCATCGAAAACACTTCTACATATCAAATAGTAATGCGGTTGACATTTGACACTTTCACCCCCTCCTTGAAGTATTCATATTGACGGGACTCGGGACTTCAACTTCACAAGAGGGTAATTGTGCTATATTAGTGCCAATTCACTATTTCATTACAGGTTGAATCGAATCAAAAATCTTGCTGCATCAAAACTGTATTTTGAGTTGAAGCTAAATGTTATAGCACAATGAAATAGAGGGTTTTCCAATAAGAGGTGTTATTTTGAATAGCCCGCTATTTCGGTTGATGTCAGGTTTGAAGCTGTCATTTTTTGACATTTGACAAGTAGGAACTACGCTATTAATAAAAATAGAAGGATACACGCTTCAAGAACGCATTGAAATTATTAAAATTCACTAGAAAGTGGTGAAAATTTGACAGAGACGGTTCGGAAAACTCGAACATTTTTGGGTCGTCGTGAAGCACCTCGTCGGACCGCAATAAAGAAATTGGTGGAAAAATTCGAGCTGTTGGGACAAGTTAGTGACGAGAAGAATAAAACCCGTGCACGTCGCTCAAGAACAGCCGGGAATATTGCTGCTGATGCCGAAAGTGTTACGGTGAATGGATTGAGCTATCGAGAGATGATTAATGATTTTTTATGGCCGTAATTGAATAGTATTGATCTGGACAACGTTCACTTTCAACAAGACGGCGTTACGTACCACACAAGCAATGAAACCATTGATCTTTTGCGGGAAAAGTTTCCGGACCGTGTTATCTCTCGAAGAGGTGATCACAATTGGCCACCGAGATCTTGTGATTTAACATTTAACACCTTGCGACTTCTTCCTTTGGGGCCACTCAAAAGAGAAGGCCTACGCCAATAGCCCAGCGTCGATTCAAGACCTCAAAGATGAAATTGGTGAGGCTATCGGCCATCGGGGCATAGGGCAGCCACTTTGCGATTTGGTTATGGAAAGTTTCATCAAAAGGATATGGTCCTGTAAGCGTGGCCGTGGTGGTCATTTGCCTGATGTTATTTTCCACTATTAACGGCATAGCTTCTTCTTTATAATGAAACTAGCAGACCCAACAGACGTTGTTCTGTATACACAAAAATTCATTCAATTCGATCGAGCCGTTTAGTTGCAGAGTAGATGAATAACCTGAATAACGACTTCAGCGCCATCTGTTGATCTGATGTGTGGTCATAAACATACGGGCATAGGCAATCCAAAATACATTCATACAAAACATCTCTCACACTTCGGTACCTTCTCCTAGCCGCCTTGTGCCTACCTCGGAGACATTTTGATGCGATTTCATCTTCAACCTGCCATATCTTTTGATGTATTCATCATGGCTGATTTTGGTACTCATATTTATTATCATTGAAGTTATAGTAGGTTTCCTCAAATTTCTCGGGTGAAAAGTATAGCCTATGTTACTCAGGGATAGTGTAGCATTCTGAGGGTGAAATAATTATTGAAATCTCTAGTAGCTTATGAGTAAACTCGTATCAAACCCTCAAACGCACAAACATACAAATCTGTCCTCTTTATAATATAGGTATAAGTATAATATTAGTAAAGATATAGATCAATTCTCTACAAACGCCCTATTGACCACTTTTTTCTATAACCTATCGTCCTGAAAATATTTCGAATAAAGTTGGGAGGAGATGAAAAATTACATTTTTCTCCAACCATCAAAAAATGTTGACATTTTTGTACTCTTTTCAGGTGCAAAAGTCATAGATTTTCTTACCGTACAAAAATTCACTCGTTACTTAGCAACACTTTTAATCCTAGGATTAAAAACGCTACGTTTAATCCTTGTACATGCATTTGAAGTCTACTTGACAATCACTGTCATGATTCTGTGTTCAAATTCATAACCAAATTATGAACGATTTTTCACTAAAACCAATTTTATTGTAATTTTGACTTGGTTGTAGAAAAAATAGTATATATTATTCGGATTAAAAGTGCCTATTTTAACTCGCAATTTTGCATTCGCTCGGCTGCGCCTCGCAACTGCAAATATTGCTCGTAAAAAAAAGATGCACTTTTAATCCTTATAATATAATATACTATTTTTCATCTTCTAATGAAAATAAATCGGTCTGTGCTCATTCGATCAGGACGATTGATACCTCATTTTATAGGTTAATTAATTCTCTACAAACGCTCTATTGACCACTTTTTTCTAAAACCTACCGTATTGAGCAGAATCCGTACCAACTTAAGACACCGGGATCTGAATAAGATCAGTTTTCAGAATATGAAGAAAAAAATGAACAAAAAACTTTCCAAATTCACGAATTATAAATGACATTCATAGAAATTTCCTGAATATGATAAAAATATTTTCATTTATTCGAAGTTTTTAAATGAAACTTGAATAATTTATTCTCTATTAATAAATACTCGTAAATACTTAGCACTAACATCCATATTTATACAACTTCATTGATATATTCCAGGATCAACAAACAAAGACATCGAAGAAATATCATTTAAAATAGTTAGTTGATTGCATTTTCAATGAAACTTGCGATTAATTGCATTATTCCAATCATTCCCTCGAGTTCTAACACTTCAATCCCGCAAATGCAATGGAAATTCTCCGCTGTGACGTCACATCTCGATGGGCGTCGCCATACCAGTGTTTGTGTATATCGTGCTCGGAGACGTAATTCGATTTTGGTGCGATTTCATCTTCAACCTGCCATATCTTTTGATGTATTCATCATAATTGAATGATGTAAAAGGCAATTTCGTTCTATATTAAATACTGGATATGAAGGACGTATTTAATTGGATAAAGATCAATAGCGTATTCATAAAAAATACTCCCAAAAAATGCATAATTTTGAGAAACATTCGGATTCCTTTAAAAGGTGATACCGAGTAAACCTTGAAAGATAGATATATGCTATCGCGGACTTTTTGTAGAACTATTGAAGAGGTACATTTCCGTCATACATTGTTTCCATGTACGTCTTACGGTTTTCGCAGCGCACCTGAAAATAGCTGATTTTGGTACTCATATTTATTATCATTGAAGTTATAGTAGGTTTCCCCAATTTTCTCGGATGAAAAGTATAGCCTATGTTACTCAAGGATAATATAGCATTCTAAGGGTGAAAGAATTATTGAAATCGGTCCAGTAGCTTATTAGTGATGTCATATCAACGCCACAAACACACAAACACACAAACATACAAATATTTCCTCTTTATAATATAAGTATAGATAAACATCCGATCATTCATATTGAAAAATGGCAATTTTCTTTGAATATCAAAATAACACCTCTTATTGGAAAACCCTTTACATCGACAATTATTTGTAGTTCATTGCAGGTTCCTGTAATCTGCAAAGTTCGCATATTTTATTTGCCCTAGAAATGGTATATTGAATAAATGAGGTCGAACATTGTTTCTTGGTAATTTTCCATAGGATTTGAATTCTTGATTTTTAGATGTGATATCTTCTAGGTATTCCATAATGTTTAATTCAGATTGAACAAAGTGATAATGAAAAGTGAAATTTATATCAAGAATTTCCCCATTTTGAATGCTCCATTCCACCCTCGATGTTATTTATTCATTCCTCATTCCCACCCTGTGTCTTGCATGGGAAAATTTTCACCATTTTCCACCTGCGCCATGGAAAGTATTCGGATCGGCAAACGAGCGACTCTAATGATGATTACACAGACACCCGATGAATATTTCATTAGTGACTTCTAACGGCAAATGCGATTGGTCGGTCGCTGGCTTCTGGTACTCTCTAATTACCAATAAATATCCAAAAAGCGTTTCTGTTCAAATATTCATCAGTGACCCGACAAAACGTCAGCGATGGTCCGATTTTATCGGGAATTTCGGTATCCAGAAGAAAGTTTAGGTCTCATTGGTGTTCTAATCGTTACACATGGCATAATATTTTCTATTATTTATGGGGTAATTATCGAAGTCGATCTGAATGGATGGCATTAGGGGTTATCGGAAACTTACTCAGGGTTCTACTCGGATCACGGCACCGGGTTCTAACTTTACGAACACATTAGGTTTAGGATTTGAAGTGTAAGAAGTATCAATAACATAACCAAATATTTTATGAATTTATTTTTCCAGTCCCAGTCTATTTACGGATTGTCTCTAGCTTTGCTTGCATCGATTGGCTATGTAAAATCTTTCTGATAATTTCTGGTGTGCCCTTCCATTTTTAATGTTATTTTTGAGTACCTATGTTAAGGAAGTAATAAAGAATTTGGTGATTTTAAATTCCAGTTTATTTTCGGATTGTCTCTAGCTTTGCTTGCATTCATTGGCTTTTTTGAAATCTGTCTTATAATTTCTGGTATGCCCTCCCATAATGTTATCTTTGAGTAATGAGTAAAGATGGCTGTTGCTTAAGCGCAGAAAGATCTGTATACAAAGTTATGAAGAAGTTGTTTAACATTTTTTTCTTGTCGCATAGAACCACACATTTTATATTGAGCCAAATTCTCTTCTCTTTCCATAATTTTTAGGAATAGAATATATAAAATTACTGAGAAAAAAGTAAAAAACTTATTCCCGCCTTTTTCAAATACAAAATTAAACTGCAGTGCGCATGCGGTGACTCTACGATCCCGCTCTTGTGTAGGGTCAGTGATCGAGTTCATAGCACCGTACTTTTCAAACAGGAGTTGGATGTTCGGGTTAAGTAAAAGGACGCGAAGGTTAGGGATCTAGTTAACCCGAGTAAATTTCCAAAAAGGCCTATTGTAAATGAACCTTAACATATTGATTGAAATGACCCAGCGTCATCCACAATCATTTTTGAGCGCTGGTTGTAACAGGTGCTATATCGTTTTGCCGAAATGTTTGTAGTTTTCGAATTTCGAGACCAAAATGGTCTCAAACTATAGGGTTCTGACGAATGCGTGGTCAAATTCAACTCTGTCCATGAGGCCAACCGGCCATAAGCACGATAACTTTCGAAGGGATTGTCCTAGAGACAATAGAGTAATTTTCAAGGTGAGTTCGGTTCCCAAATGCCACGTTAATCAGGCTAATCGTACAGGGTGTTCTATAAAATATGTCCATTAAAAATTTTTGTTCCTCAATATCTCAGACAAAACGAAACCAATCGAAATAAAATTATGCGGCCACATGGCCTATTAGTTCGTTTTTCGAGAACTAGTGAATATTTCGTTCTGAAATTTTAGGTGGAGCCTTGAGGATGAAGGAACTCTTCCCTTAAAATATTTTCAAGTTGACAGTGTTGCCACGTCTATCTCAAACGCATATCTACTTTCTTAATTCAAATGGAACTACCTACATTTTCATTTATTTACCGATTCAATACCCAATTCGCAGTACAACCTACTGAAAGAAATTTCTCTGCCATGCACTGTTGCCAAGTTATGCACGAATTCTTGAAATTTTTGACATCTGCATTACCAGTTTGGAAATGCAATATCTCGCTTATTTTTTATGCGAACGGAACCAAACTTAGTAAACTCATAGTAAAGAATTCATGCATTCATGTGGTTCATTCAGTATTCTGATACATTATAAGGTTTTTCGAAGATTTTGTTCCGAAAATGTGGATTCTAAAATTGAAATATTTCGAGATTTTCAAATGGCAACCCCATTTTTTTCACAGCATTCGATTCTAAATTAAAAACGAATGGCAGTCTCCTTTCACACTAATTAGTAATTATTTATTTTGGATAGTTTTCGAATGAGATGAAAAATACTTAAATTTTTCAGTATTTAGTCATGATCTACCTATGGACATAGTGCTGTGTGATTGATTAGAAGGTGAATTATCTACTATATGTGAATAACGATTGTTGAAGGTCCTACAGGTTCTTTTAATACAGTTTTGGCATTCCCCGTGAAATGTGAAACAACCTGAATCGTGTTTGAATAACATGGGTAAACTTTTTTCTATAACATCCATAATCATTAGAGAATTGTTTTTTGGTAGGTTATACTGCGAATTTGGTATTGAATCGATACATAAATGAAAATAGAGGTAGTTTCATTTGAAATAAGACATTAGATATGCGTTTGAGATAGACGTACTGTCGACCTGAAAATATTTTAGGCGAATGGTTCCTTCATCCTCAATAAGGCTTTACCTAAAATTTCAGAACGATATATTCACTTGTTCTCCAAAAACGTCTAATGGGCCAACTCAAAAGGAAAACCCTGTATGTTACTATCTTTTGACTACGTCCCTCCTTTCGTAGAGTTGGAAGGGAAAGCTCAGGTGACCCCTGATACCGCTAACCTAACCTAACCACACGAATTATTCAAAAACTTTAAAGTAATTAGTTTCACAAATAGTTTCAAAGTATATCGATTGAAATACATATAATCTGGGAGTGAAAACCAGTTTTCAGAAAAGTTTCAAAGTATAATAATAATTTCAGCTGTGCAGCATGAAAGAGCACCAAGATCCATACAAACTGGCCTGCACTACCCTCTCAGTTTTGGAGGAAGATTGAGAGGCATGCACAGTTCCCCAATTTTTGGTACAATGCCGTTGCACCTCCAAGTTCCTACTGTATCTGATCATTTTCCACCTCTTTTCACGACGAACTCATCAGGTCCTTATTTTCATCAAAGTTTTTTGCATCCAAACTTCATCAATTCTTTCTCGAAACCTACAACCATTATAACTGGAAATTTGGGTAAGCTGAAATAATTTCTCTGAAGATATTGTTTATTTCATTTATGGAAATGTTTGAAGGAATAAATTGAAATAAAATAATAAATTGAAAGATTGATGAATAATTTTTATAAAAGTTTTTGACATTCAGTAATTTTTAACCTGTATCTTTGATAATGGGACTACATAAAGTCCCGAAACTAGTCGTCAACTTTTAACTATTTTCAATAAAGATTGTGGCAAAATAGGACTTATTCTTCATTTGTTCTATGTTTGAAGGTATGTCACCGCCATATCCAATGAAGCAATCGAGTATTTTGAATGGCCTTAATCGCATTGTGATGAAGGAAGATGAAGTTAGTAGTTCTGAAGAAGGTCACTTGGAAAAAGGCACTGATGGTGAGTACAACATATCATTCGAGAAAGATTTTACTTATTTTGTAATTTTATAATTGTCGAATTCTGAGCATATTTCCGAACTCTATTTCGTGTATTAATTAAGAGCTTTCGGAACAAATATATCAAGTATGCCAAAGTGAGTGTAGAGTAGATTATTATGGAAACTATTGATGGTAAAGATTTCAAATATCGTGAAACGATATTTAGCCATGTAGGATACATTTTTCAAGTAATTTCACATTTCCAGTATTGCCAGATGTACGACAGTTTGGCAACAACTGTGTTATTTTAAATGGGACATCCGGTATTTCTATTTTTCTTATGATATTTCAAATTTATTCAGGTTTACTCTTTTATACCTATCTTTAACGGTTTTTGAGTTATTAATTATTTTTCGAAATTTCAGATCAAATTGGCGTGTTACGAAAATGATTCTAGTTCGCTCAATATTTGAGATTCAAGTCAGAAATTTAGCAAGTCATTAGATTGATCTGATCTATGTCACTGCTTTTGAAAAAAAACATCATTTGCCAAGTTACAAAATCGTTGAGATAGGGAAGTGAATAGAAAAGTTGTAGAGTGTGTTGTACTGATTCCAAAAATTGAAATTATACTCGGTGTCTAATTTGAAAAAACAGACTTTTTTACGATTTTTTTAGTGGCGCTTTTATATTTGAACCCTTGATTCCTCAGTAAAAGTACAATATATTAAAACAATTTTTCATCATTTTACTTGAATTCGACCTTTGAAAATAATCTACCTATAAATTGTAGCGCAATCACCATTTTGCGATTCATTTCGAAATATTTTTAGTGTCCCAAGCCCAAGATCAACGTAAAACCTTGAAATATATTGAAAAACCTTATTGATTGGAGCAATTACATTGAAAAAGGTGTCAGAATAAAACAGAGTGGATATGCCACAATTTATTATAATTATTTTTAAGGGTTGAATCTATGTAAAAGGATAAGAAATTGTTCGTAACATATATTTTCTTTCACTGAGGAATCGTTTAAAGATAAAAATGTAGTTGAGATTTAACAATTTCCCTCTTATTCAACAGATGAGTGTATTACAGCTAATGTTTAGTTTCAAAAAAGGGGAATTAGAAAAATGTTTTTCCATATTTATCATAAAGAGAATAAGAGCTTTCGAAGAAGGAATTTGAAAGATTATTTAGTTCAGTTTTCATTCTCAAGATTGCTTGCTTAAGTGCTAGCGAATTCTGTCTGAAACGTTGAGTACAAAAAGCAAAAATAATGGAAATGGCCCAAAAATTTTAGGCCAGGAACAAAAAAATTTTAGTCGTGATAAATATAAAGAAAACAAGATGTATTAAAATTTCGAATCATTATGTATTTATTGTAGTTATTAATGGTTTTCCTTTCTGCAGAAAATCTACAATTCAGGAGTAGATTGGAAATACCCATACTAAACGATGTGAACAGGAATTCCACGAGAGTATCAGAAACACCAAACCTCACACTCTTTCCAGCTGAAAATATTTATGACTCTGCAGCGAAACTTTTATTCCTCGCTATAAAATGGGCTAGAACAATTCCCTCTTTTCTACAACTGTCCTATAGAGACCAGACGATACTTCTGGAGGAATGTTGGGGAGAACTTTTCGTGTTAACGGCCTCGCAGTGGGCTCTTCCTTTGGATGAAAGTAAGTTTAATTTTTTATATTTGTAATTTTCTTTATTTATTTGATGAAAATAATCACACACTCGAATTAACATTTCATCGAGCTATACAGCGAATATCTCGACTCTTAGAATCAGTCTTTTAAATTTTGTTCCTGAGTTCCACCCCTAAAAAACTACTGCCGGATATTTTTTCATTGCGCCCTTATATTTTCCTCTTCAAACTATTATCCAGAGGATAAATATAAAGGGTTTTCCTTTTAATTATTTTATTTTTATTATTTTTTTTATTATTTAATTATCCACCCCCAGAAGAAAATACCCCTCCTAGAAGAAATAGCTACGAGTATCTATGGATGCTCTGTTTGATATTACCACTATGCATGTTCTGTGTTCGTTGACGGGATTAGTTCCGGAGTGTGTTCATTGTTTTTATTATTTATTAGTTTAATAATATGAAATGAAATTCTTTATAATAAAAAAGAATTTCATTTTATGGAATAAAATCCTTCATAATAAATAGTTATTTTTGTATTAAGTGCGTAAAATGAGTGTTTTTTTCATGGCACATGAGAGTGTCAATTTTGGCCGAGACCGCAGGTCGAGGCCAAAAATTCACTCGAATGTGCCATGAAAACACGAATTTTATACGCACGAAATACAAACAACATTTTTTGTACAACTGTGAATGTGAATTTACATCGTCTGAAATACGTATAATCATTGAAGATAATGCTTATACAATATTTAAATGAATCCAGTGATCTTTCTGTGTCGTAACTATAGAAACAGTTTGTTGAAATTGTTTGAATCTTTGACAGTATTTGCTCGTAGTTGCTTCAATTTCGAATTATTCTAAAGAAGATGGATGTTGAACATGATAGTGGTAGTGATACCCCCGCAGATATGACTGAAGAAGCAAATACAATTGTATCTTATATGTTACCAGCCAAATCAAAGCTAATAATATGAGAAAACGAATAACTAATTTCGAGAATGGCGCAACAAGAACAACGTGAAAAAGGTTTCTGAAAATGTGCTCGCATGCTATTTCGAGGAAAAATAAAAAATTTTTAAATCTTCCAAGTTATGGAGCTCAATGTTAAAAAAAAACATCGAATGTCAAGGAAAATATTGATATAAGGAATTTTTCAAAATTGGTCCCGCTTATTAAGAACAAAAGCGTCGGATACCGAGGAAAGAAATCTAAAGTGTTATGGAGGGATAATATCAATAAATTTCTCAGAGATGCTGATGACGAAACTAATTTACTTTATAAGGTACAGATACAATCATAATTTTGTGAAATAAGTTTTAATTAAAATATTCATTATTTTTAAGTTGTTCTAATTTTAGTTATCAGCAGTGAAAAAAAGACTTTTTTTAACGGTGAAAAAAAGACTTTTTTTAACGGTGAAAAAAAGTAATATTTTACGCATCCATAGTGATGAAGAAAAGTCAAGTTTTTTTGACAGTTGTACAAAATAGTTATTTTCCTAACAAGTGCGGAAAGTGATATTTTCCCGCACGAAACTGCCGTTACCCAAACGACGCGAAGCGGAGTTTGGGTAAGCAGTTGAGTGCGGGAAAAACACTTTCCGCACGAGTTAGGAACAATATTTTTTCTACAAGCGCTTATACGAGATCGATTTCAACACACAGATCAAATGTGAATTGATCATTCTAAATACACATGAATGACAAAAGTCTCTGACAAGTCGTTACCATTGTACTCTCATCGTTGACGTTCGGTCCATAGAGACTACATCATTATTCAGTTTATTCTTTAGAAAAAGCGTGCGAGAAAAACCCTTGCTAATCCATTACCACACGCATTTGCGTGCGGTTTTTCCCACACTGTTTGGCAATGTGACTCTTTACGAATTGAAATACGTGCGGGAAAGAGAATGAAAGTGCACGCTTGTAGAAAAAAGTATTATTCCATATGCGATTTTCCGTTTCTGCACTGCATCATTGATATCAAACTCAACCAGAACATTCTATTTTTACAGCGGTACTAGTCAGTAATGCTGTGGCTCCATCATCTAGACATTCAGCTTTAGAAGAAGATGCCCGAAAACTCCGAGAAGTGATAAACAGGCTCACTGTTCTTAGGCTTGATCACACTGAGCATGCATGTTTGAAAGCCCTCGTCTTGTTCAAAGCAGGTAAGGATCAAAGATTGCAGCCCTCTCGTAATGTCTTAACTTGTTTTCTCTTGTCATTCTATGTGCAATTATGCATTATGACCTCTTTGGTCTGTTTGTATATAAAAAACAATTTGTTATTGAATGAAAAGTGTGGCCGATTTTCTGCAATGTAAATAAAAGCTCTAGGTGAAGCCAGTGAAAAGGATAGGTTCACTTCCTAAAAACCATGTCAAATGAAAAACAGATGGGTGTCTTAGACACCAAGAAGGCATCGGCATATATAATACCAAACACAGAAAATCGTAAAATGGTTACAGATGGTTCCAAAACCTCTGCAGGAGCTGGCACTGGGATATACGGGGCAAGTACCAAGTGTGCACTGTCGCTAGGCTTCTGTATGTGCGTCTTTCAAGCGGAAATCTTAGCAATTGAAAGATGTCTAGATATAAATCTAGAAAGGAATAAATCAGAAGTGCGATATAGCCATACACTCAGCTGCTATTAAAGCACTGAGCTCCTACGTCATCAACACAAAGTTGATCTGGGAGTTCCGGAACAAACTCAATGAGGTAGACAAGAAAAATAAGGTCAATTTAATCTGGATTCCCGGCCATTCGGTAATCAAAGGAAACGAAGAGGCCAATACACTTGCCAAAGAGGGCGCACCAACCTCACTCATTGGCCCAGAACCCTTCTGTGGTATGTACCACAAATATTGGATTTTATCAGATCTCTGAATCTGGAAGGCGAGCTGTGAGGGTATGGTCCGAACAGCTTTTATAAGGAGGCACAATAGACCTTAAGGTCGCAGTGAACTGTAACCCTTTTTTTCAAACTAAACTGGTGGTCATTGATTGTAAATCATAGCACTGGGAAAGCTCAACAAACTAGTTTCAATTTGGGTTTCTGATAACCAGCATATTGAGAGAAATGAAAAAGCTGGCGCTCTTGCGAAAATAGGTACCTTGGCATATTTGGTATCACCCACCCTGATTAGAGCAAATGCCGTTGATTGAGAAAGAAGACTCTCCCTATAGACTCATCCACAAGACCAAATGCAAGCAAAGAGGCTCCAATAAAAGGCCCAGCATGCTATATCGTTGTCCAAAAACAATTTTAGAGTTCTCACAGATCATTATATGGTGAGACATCACCTATATTACCTAGGTCGGTAAGGAAAACTTCAATATCTGTGGGTTATCTGAATGGCGCAAACCAGACTCACTCTACTTGTTGGCATAACATTTATGCCAGCCGATATAAGAACGAAGGTTCTTAGAAAAATAATCAACTTTGCGATGGAGGTCATCTTCCTCATAAATGTATAGTCCGTTCAGGAAACTTTGTGCTGTCGGTTGGCCATGAAAATTTGGCATATTCCACTGTGTATATTCAAATTTCAAGAAAACTTTATACAACATTAAAATTTTAGGTTATGTTGTCTATTTTCTTGTCAGATTGATACGCAATGTTGTCAAAAACACGAAAAGTTGCATAAATCGTGGAGTTCTCTGATCTAAACTCGAAAGCTCGTCGGACGAGGCCGGCGGGTACATCTGACAACGTTGACTTTGTTCATCGTTATTACAGAAAATACAGCCAATCTCAGATAATTGAGCAAACGCCTACCATGCGCTCAATAATATGTGAACGGAGTATAGATGTTGTATAGTAACTCATAAAAGGAAGTCATTGCTTCAGTCGACCCCAAATAAATATTAGAAGCACAAATTTTGATTTTGGAAAAACTTTCTAAAGAAGAATTTAAAAATGAACGAGATGATATTGATAATGATATATTTTTCTATTTCAGACTGTCGAGGACTTTGCGAACCGAATCACATAGAACTACTTCAAGACCAAACCCATATTATGCTGCATGAATATTGCAGTCAAAGACACAACGTAAGCAAAGGCAGGTTTGGCAAACTACTTCTCACTCTGCCTGCTGTTCAATCTGTGCCTAAAAGAGGACTGGAAGAGTTGCTGTTCAGACAAACTGTTGGGGATATTGCAATAGACAGACTGCTAGCAGATTTGGCTAAAAACACTCAGACTCATTGAATTATAATAAGATTTATTTGTAAATATATACAATGCAATGCAATAGAAGAATTTATTATTATAAGAATGAAATATATGTTATTGTGAATACCTAACAGATAGTTCTTTCTATATATTTTCAATCTTCAGAACCTTCTATATAATTTTGGAAAGAAAAATCTGAATATCTAGGGTAAATTCATTCGAATAACAGAATCGGTGGAATCTTGCTCAAGTTATAACGATTCGACATATTAGTTACAGTTCACTGCGACCTCAGGGTCTATTGTGCCCCCTTAAAGAGCTGTTCTGGCCACACCCTTCACAGCTCGCCTTTCAGATCCAGAGATCTAATAATGAAATCTAATATTCCTGAGGCTACAGTCTCCTGTAAGAAAACCAGTGAGGACGTATAATTGCTTCTAACCAAGATCCAGATATCTTTTGGATGCCGCTGTCTCAAAGTTCCGAAGGAACTCAGTGGAATGATCCATCCCTGGGAGATTTCGCCAAAGTTTTTCCCTTCTCAAGAAACTCCTTCTTATAGGTACATTTACCTGTACCACAGAAGGGTTCTGGGCCAATGAGTGACATTCGTGCGCCCTCTTTGGCAAGTGTATTGGCCTCTTCGTTTCCTTTGATTCCCGAATGGCCGAGAACCCAGGTTAAAAAGACCTTATTTTTCTTGCCTACCTCATTGAGTTTGTTCCGGCACTCCCAGATCATCTTTGAGTCGATGACGTAGGAGTTCAGTGCTTTAATAGCAGCTTGACTATCTGAGTGTATGGCTATATCGCACTTCTGATAGTTTCTTTCTAGATTCATTTATTATATCTAGACATCTTTCAATAGCTAAGATTTCCGCTTGAAAGACGCTCATACAGGAGCCTAGCGACAGTGCACACTTGGTACTTGGTCCGTATATCCCAGCGCCAGCTTCTGTAGATGTTTTGGAACCATCTGTATACCATTTTACGGTATTTTCTTTGAGGTTATAGTCGGTGTATTCCCATTCCCATTCCTCTTTTTTACTTAGCAATGTCCTGAAGTTTTTCTCAGTGCTTACTTTCTTGATCATTACAACTACATCTTATCTGCGAACCTGCCTAGTGATCTAGGCAGGTTCGCAGATAAGATGTAGTTGTTCTGATTCTTTGATTCTTTACCTGAATAGGTAACTCCAGGAATGTTTCTCTAGAGGGTTTTTATGTTGTTCAACTCCCATTGCCAGACTGCTGCCTTATATTGGTCTTTACCAAGCTCACAGAAAGGCTCAGGTCCAGCAGGTGATAACCCCGATTTTTTCATTTTCTTCAAGACCAGAACAACTTATCTATGGACCAGAATGCCTTGGCACCCATAGAAGAGTCACAAAACTGCCTCTTGGCAATTGCTTTATGGTGCAAAGGCACTCCCAGGTCAGCAGAGACAGGGGAGTATGATTCCAGGGTTCTTGGTGTAACCTGGCTATCCGTAAGCCCCCTTGAAGTGTATAACTCTTTCTTTCGAAGTGAATGGGCTAGATACTTGAAATATTCAGGTACAGCTTCATTTATGAATCAAGAAAGTCGAATTATTCTTTATAACGATCAAGTTAATCTACAAGCTCAACATAGTACTTTTTCGATTACTTCTGTTTTGAGATTAATTTCGCCATGAATAATCGCAACAACATGAACAGTAGAAGTTAAATGTGTTGCCTATACATATGCAACAGTCTAAAGTTCAAGTTCATCTCAAATGCCAATCAATTTCAGGTTTAGCAAATTAGATAGGATATTCATTTCCATCATAAAACATCAATGAAGAAAATATTGGCCAAAATCTTTTTTGTTCTGAATTGATAAAAAGCTTATCAACCTCTTCATTGAATGAGAAATTATACAGCTGATGACTGATATTTGCAGTTTCAAATTGAATATTCGATAGAAAGTTTATTATTCGACCGAATTCAGTGATTTTCAGTGCGAAATAAAAAAAATTGAGAAAATGAATGTTTAGAAAAATTGTTAGGCACTTGGAGGGAGTTATAGTTATATTCTAGTCAAGGAAGTCGCAGTACAATCACAGCGTAGCTACAAACTCTTTAGAGAATCAACAATATCGAGAACGAGAATGGTGAGTTACATGTTACATAACTTACATAACCAATAAAAGCAATAAAATTTTTGTAGTAGAAACTAGAGAATGTCAGTCTGAGTCATAGAGCTTGATAACTTGCTATATTTCTGTTAACTTGTTGGCCTTGTTATTATAATCTAACAGTGGCGTAGACGGACTGTGTGAATTCCACTTATCTGATACTACTTATACTTGAACTGTGTTGAGCATAAGATCTGAATTCCTATCGGTGGATGTCTTTTCCAGGAGATAACTATCAATACTTGAATCCCTGAAGCACATTTACGAGATAAGTGGTTTTCACGAAAAAACATAAGGAATGGGCATTTTCAGGGATTTTCAGAAAAAAATCATTTTGGAAATAATGGACCCTCAGAAAATCATAGTGATCATTCGTTTTTTCTTTCGTTCCTGATAACCACCCATTGAAAAACTACCCCCGAATTTTTTTTTTCAAATTGCACCCCTATATTTTTTCCTTTGAGTGATTCCCCAGTAAAAAACAAGTTAAACAACTATTCATCCTCAAACCTGAATTCAACCCTTATGAATAATAGCTATGAGTTGTGGTGCATTCGCCATTTTGCGAATTACGGTGAAATATTTTTGGTTTCAATACAGAAAATAAACGAAAACGATCACAAAAGACACCTTGAAAAATAATAACACAACCTAATAATTGAAACAATTAAATAAAGGTGTCAAAATAAAGAAGAGCGGTTATGCCATAATTTAAAATTATTATTTTTAAGGGTTGAATCTACGTTAAATGAAGGAAAAACAATATTCAAGGGTAGTTTTGTTAAGGGTGGTAATCAGAAACAGAATTTTAGCGATGGGTTCTTTTAGAGTTTTTGTTACAATTCAAAATACTGTTGTTTGAACTTTCTACCATGTCTGAGGATCGAGATATTCGATGTAACTTTGGACACCCGGTACATTTTAAACTACTCCTAATGCTGTCTCTATATTTCAATCAAATTGCATCTGACAATATGATATAAGATTATTTCGACAACTGATACAGCAATTAAGTATTTGGATCTTACAGATCATGAGGAACCTCATTTATATGATACCAGTCTTCTTTACCTTCTTCACTGTAGCAGAAAATGCAAATATTCTAGCCATATTACCGATGGTACAAAAAAGTCATTACGTTATGTACAAAAAACTACTTGAAGAATTGGTGAACAGAGGACATACTGTGGATGTTCTTGGAGGAGTTGCTTTACCATCCAACGATAGCAACACTAGGTAAAATATTTTTTTCAGTTGAGATTTTCCTCTTCCAGTCCTGAAAATATTCCTATTCCTATTGAAAACCTGAAAGTACGACAACATTAGTGAAAACAAGAATAAAAAATTCTTTGAAATTTCGCAGGCCTTCCTGACATCTAATATTTCCAGGATATAGGCTTAGGTTTTGATTTAAAATGAAAGTTGTGAAAAAGAAAAGTAATTTTCCGTGTTTTTCAAGCAGTTGGCCACTTTTATGGTACCTATTCCTCTATTCTGAAGTCTTGTCGAATCAACTTTGCTATTCAAGTATAGAGATTAATTCATTCAAGAAGCACCCAGAACTAACTTTCATAATGTTGTTTGCAATAGAAATTGGATTTCAAATAAAATTTATTGCTCCACGCACTTTTTAACCATTCTGACAATACCTTATCATAGAGCATTCAATAAATTGTCGCAGTGAGTCCAAAATAAATCGAACTGGCACGAAAATATCACTTTTCCCTGATTTGTAATTATATTCCTGGTAATATTGATAAGCAAAGTACGAAAATTATCAATTTGTTGTTGGAATTATTCATTTCCTATCGATATGTAGTTTTATCCACGACTATTCTACAATCTACCCATCATACGTTTGTTTGGTCGGCCAAAATAATATCCATTAATCATAAATGAATAATGAGATATTATTCACTGCTGTCAGATGCTTCATAGATTAGATTTAGCTTTTGTATAATATTCTTAAAATTAGTATTTCTTCAGTATTCGAAAGCACTCCAACTAACAAATATACTTTGTCAATCGAGGGCCAAATCTACTTTCATTACATCAATTAAAGCAATTTTCATTCCAAAATATACAATGACAAGTTCCCCAAAAATTACTCATGTGTCAACTTTTTCCACTTTTGTGATAGGAGGGTCTTGTAACCGGTTTCCAAATGTTAAAATCTTCAAGAAATATACAGGGTGTCCGGGGAATAACTGTACATACTCTTACCAGAGATAGAGTTGCACTAGCTGACTACTGATTGACTATAAAAAAAAATTTCTGGATTTCCCTAGAAAACTACAGGGTGTTTTTCCAACTTCATGAAAATACTTAGACCATCATAAAATCCAAACTTATTGACGGATATTATTGAGACTTGGGGGGTTATTGGCACATGCTAAGGTCGAGTCAGAAATACATCAATTATTTCATTATTCCAGGGCCGGACTCATTAATCTCCATTTAAAGTGTTCAGGGTAGAAAAAACACTTTGTATTTTGAATTACGAATAATTGATTCGCTTTTTAGAAAGAAGCTAAATTATGCTTCAATTTGTGGTATCGCTTAAAGTTGTCACAACAAAAATTATTTTTTTATGAATTTTTGAAATTTGGGAAAAGTTCGAAAAAGTGAATTTATTTACCTGAACAGGACTTAGTCACCTTGTGGAGGTCGAAAAAAAATAATAAATTTTCTTTAAAGAGTCAATGAAGGTGGGGAAGTCTATAATAATTTGTTGATATACTGGGTGGCCACCCTGGACGCGGATCTCATTGCGATGAAGTGAATGAAGGTATATTGCGAAAAAAAATTATTGGCGACATGTATAGGGTATACATAAGCATATTTCAAAATTATTCGTATGTATACCGGGTGTTCATTGGAAGAAGTGTCACTTTGGTCTAATTCTTTGTTGTCGAACACCCGGTATACATACGAATAATTTTGAAATATTAGATAGAGATAGTGTAACTCTATCTCTGGTAAGAGTATGTACAGTTATTCCCCGGATACCCTGTATGTATATTCAGTATAGTCGTGGATAAAGTATAGTATGCTACTCGCGTATAATGGCTATTATTCATTCAGTGATTTGGGCCATTCGCCTACGGCTCGTAGCCTAAACTTCAACTCTTGAATAATAGCTATCATTATACGCTCGTTGCATAATATGTTACACATAGATACCATTTAAAGATCTAGAACCATTGAAACAATTCTTTTGCACTTTTCGACCGAATAACATAACAATAAAATATACACTGACCGGCAAAATAATCGATCCACTCAAGAAATCGATGAAGTTTGTTAATTCATAAATTTGTTATATCATGTCCGATTCAAATAATTTTTTTTCAATTGTAGGTGTATTCATCCTTAATCAATCACCAGTTTTGAATTTCAAGTAGACTTGGCGTGCGTCATTTTATAAAGGGTGAAACAAAATCTGTTTTTTTTACCCTCACTTTAGAACTACCCCCGATGTGTTCCAGTTGTTCTACCGTGTGGTTTCTTATTTCATCATCAAGACACATCTTCTCTTGACAACTTAATTCTTCATTCATAACAATATCTCAATTTTTGTTGAAGATACAGGGTTTTGAGTCAAACATTAAATTTCGCTAAGACTACAACAGTACTTCAACAAATTCAAACTAAAATTCTAACCTAATGAAAATAAACTGAAAACAAAGCCAAAAACATTACGTGTTCTTCTCGGCATGTCCTCATTAAGATTTTGAATCAATTAGAGCATCACTGAGCAGCTGCAATTTTTCAGGAGTTGGTACGCGAGATCGAATTTTCCTCCGAAGAGCATCCAAACATGCCCTATTGGGTTCAAATCAAATGCTTGGATATCAACCTCTGCTAAATACTCCTTGGCAATCTGTACATTATAAAGCATTAGCACGAAATCGTCTCCAATAAACGGTGCATATCGAACAACATGTCGCGCTGAAACTTCTCTTGTTTTATGTTCTAACTCAGTTTTCAGCTTATTTTCATGAAGTTCGGATTTAAGGTTCAATCTGTGAGAGTACTTTTATAGCTCCAGCGAAATTGGTGAGTTTAATGTTGCTCTGAAAACACTGTATCTTTAACAAAAATTGAGCTATTGTTATGAATGAAAAATTAAATTGCCAAGAGGAGATGTGTCTTGATGATGAAATGAGAAATCACACGGTGAAACGACTGGAACAAACCAGGGGTGGTTCTAAAGTTAGGGTAAAGAAACAGATTTTGTTTCACCCTGTATAAAATGATGTTTGCCGAGTTTTCTTGGAATTCATAACTTGTGATTGATAGAGGATGAACATACCTGCAATTGACAAAAAAACCAAGCGAATCGGACTCGAAATAACATATTTATGAATTAACAAACTTCAACGATTTTTCGAGTGGATCGATTATTTTGCCAGTGAGTCAGTGAGTGTATTATTTTAAAAAAACAAGAATTTTATAATAAAGTTTCGATTCTTTTCATGTAATGCAATAAATGTTTCAGTTTGAACATCATAGAATTTCCAACATTGGAACCACCAGATGATGCTGCTCCATATTTCACTATAAATGACTTACGGGAATTCACTGTTAATTTTGCCGTAAAGTTTATGTTTCACTACCATGGTACACCAATGTGTAAAGAAAGTTTCGAATTGGATGTCATGAAAAAATTGAGAGATTCCAAGAAGAAATACGATCTTCTGCTGATCGAAATATTCATTTGTGACTGTTTCTTTGGATTTGCCCATACCTTCAAAATTCCAGTTGTGTCACTGATTTCAAGTACCGACTTGCCATGGGGAGGTTACAGGATTGGAAATCCAGATAATCCATCATATATTCCAGTTTATTTCCAGGATTATAGACCGCATAAACTTTTGTTTGATAGATTTTGGAATACTATCTCGTATATTCAAACAAAAGCCGGGTAAGTTTCTGTTAAAATTGTATACGGTTACTTTCATGTGTTCGATTATTTTCACCTCGATGTAAACATTTCCCTCAAACTAATAATAAAAATTAGGCAAGAACGACAAGAGGCGTTTTTGGAAACTTACTCAGGATTACTAACTACTAAATCCATTGGGTCACGTGACGGATCTACTCGGATCACGAACCCTGCTTCTAAGTTTACGAACACATCAGGTTTAGGATTTGAAGTGACAGTCGTATCAATCCAGAGATCTGATGAAATCCAATATCTGTGAAGGCTTCAACGAGGCTAGTTCCTCACTCTTACAAGTTTCTCGCCCAAGGCATTCTCTCCTTAGGCTCGCAATGCCAAAGCATTCCGTGACTAGGTGAATGGGGGTTTCTTCCTCCTCCCCACAGAACCTGCACTCGTCAGTGTCCGATAATCCCATCCTCAACAGGTGCTTCCTGAGGCGACAGTGTTCTGTAAGAAAGCCAGTGAGGAGGTGTAATTGTTTCTTACCAAGATCCAGATATCTTTTGGATCTTGTTGTTTCAAAGTTCCGAAGGAACTTAGTGGAATGATCCATCCCTAGGAGATTCCGCCAGAGTTTTTCCCTCTCGGCTTTTTTCATCTCCAGAAACTCCTTCTAATAGGAACATTTATACCTATACCAAAGAAGGGTTCTGGTGTAATTGTTTTTACCAAGATCCAGATATATTTTGGATCTTGTTGTTTGAAAGTTCCGAAGGAACTTAGTGGAATGATCCATCCCTAGGAGATTCCGCCAGAGTTTTTCCCTCTCGGCTTTCTTCATCTCCAGAAACTTCTTCTAATAGGAACATTTACCTATACCAAAGGAGGGTTCTGGGCCAATGAGTGACATTCTTGCGCCCTCTTTGGCAAGTGTATTGGCCTCTTCGTTTCCTTTGATTCCCCAATATCCGGAAACCCAGTTTAAAAAGACCTTATTTTTCTTGCCTATCTCATTGAGTTTGTTCCGGCTAAGATCATCTTTGAGTCGGTGACGTGGACGCTCAGTGCTTTATAGCAGCTTGACTATCTGAGTGTATGGCTATATCGCACTACTGATAGATTCTTTCTAGATTTATATCTAGACACCTTTCAATAGCTAAGATTTCCGCTTGAAAGATGCTCATACAGGAGCCTAGCGGTCCTCGATTATTTTTACCTTGAAGAAACCATTTCTCTAGAACTGATAATTTAATACAGATGATTTTTTTTCTAGTCATTGGTGGTATACTAGAGATCAAGACAGGATATCTAGATCATTTTTCGGCGAAGATATGCCACACCTCGATGACATAATAGCAAATACTAGTATCATCCTTCTAAATAGCCATTTCACCATAAATATGGCGAGGCCAGCAGTGCCAAATTTTATAGAAGTTGGTGGATTACACATTTCTGATACCATCAAACCTTTAAGTACGGTAAGATAATCTTTAAAAGATTTTGTGATTGATATTTCACAAAGCATTGCAATACATATTTTTTGCTCTCGTAGAAAATAACAAATTTCATTGGAAATGAAAAATTCATTTATTTTTCTCTCGGAACTTTGGCCCCATCTGAAACATTCGAACCAGGGATTTTGAAAGTTTTCATGGATACTTTCGCTGAATTAGATTACAAAATATTATGGAAAGCTAACGGAACCGAAATGGAGAAAAAGATTAAAATACCATCGAATGTTCTTATACACAGCTGGATGCCTCAATTAGAAATTTTAAGTGAGTATAATATTTAGACTTTTTTGATTCATGACCGAAGCTATACCTGAGATTTCTGAGTATCTAGAGCCAATTCAGTTCGAAAGAAAGATTTATAGTTATCTCTCAAGGGGGTGCATATCTAAAAGGTTTGCCAATAAGAGGTGTTATTTTGATATTCAAATTTTTTTTTAATATAAATGATCGGATGTTTATTCATTAGAAAGAAGAAGCTATGCCGTTAATAGTGGAAAATAACATTAAGCAAATGAACACCACGACCACGCTTACAGGACCATATCCTTCAAATGAAATTTTCCATATCCAAATCGCAAAGTGGCTGCCCTATGTCCTCGATAGCCTCACGAATTCCATCTTTGAGGTCTTGAATCGACGCTGGGCTATTGGCGTAGACCTTCTCTTTCACGTGGCCCCAAAGGAAGAAGTCGCAAAGGTGTTAAATCACAAGATCTCGGTGGCCAATTGTGATCACCTCTTCTAGAGATAACACGGCCCGGAAATTTTTCCAGCAAAAGATCTTGTTGAAAATAAACGTTGTCCAGATCAATACTATCCAATTTCGGCCATAAAAAATCATTAATCATCTCTCGATAGCGCAATCCCTTCACCGTAACTTTCGCTCCAGCTTCATTTCCGAAAAAATCCAATGACTCCGCCGGACCGTAAACCGCACCAAACAGTAACACGTTGAGGAAGGAGAGACTTTTCAACAATAACTCTTTCTCATTCACCGTAACTGTTGCTCCACTTTCGGCTACAGCAGCAATATTCTCGACTGTTCTTGAGCGACGTGCAGGGGTTTTATTCTTCACATCACTAACTTGTCCCAACAGCCCGAATTTTTCCACCAATTTCTTTATTGCGGTCCGACAAGGTGCTTCACGACGACCCAAAAATGTTCGAGTTTTACGAACTGTCTCTGCCAAACTTTCATTATTTTTATAGAGAATTTTAATAATTTCAATGCGTTCTTGAAGCGTGTATCGTTCCATTTTTATTAATGAAGTAATGAACGACAGCTTCAAATGCGTGACATCTACCGAAATAGCGGCTATTCAAAATAACACCTCTTATTGGAGAACCCTTCACATCAAACTTGACATTTGGTTTATACATCAGTGCAGAAGAGAAAAGGTGATTCCTATCTTCGCCAGGGTCAAGATTTCGAGTAACGTTCCCCATGACATCAAGGTGGACATAGAAGAAAAACTCCTTAAAAAGGCAATCAACCAACACTATGCTAAGTTGAATAAGCTCAATTATTTCTTCTGGCGAAAAACTGTGCTCGATTTTGACCATTGGCTTTCTACATCTATTGATTGTTCTGCATGTTAATTTTATAAATTTTGTATATGTGACTCTTCCGCATGCCGCCTGTGGTTTTACTCCTGGACGGGGAACCCTGATGATGACATTTTTGTCGAAAGCGCTTGGTTCTTGACTGAAGATTAAAAATTACACACTGAAGTACTCCGTTTTAATTATTTAATATATTTGGTGTGCACAACCATTATTCAAACAACCCTTTACATCTCCAAGGATAGCCAGGTCATGCTGAGATTCCAGGATTCACACTACCAGGGGTCTCTGCTGACCTGTGAGTTTCGTAACACCATAAAGCAATTGGTAAGAGTGACTCTGCTATTGGTGCCAGGACATTGTGGTGTTGAGAGAAATGAAGAAGTCGATGAAATTGCAACAAGTGGATCAAGGCTGGACCCCAGCCTTTCTGTGGGCTTAGAATAGACCAATAAGAGGCAGCGGTAGAGCAATGGGAGTTGAATAAAGAATTAGGTACCCTCTGGAGAAACAGACTTGGACTTAGTCACTCCAAAGAATTAGTGATGATTTCACCTACCTATACCAGAAAGCTCTTAAAGCTGTCACGAGCTAAGCTTCGGGTGATAGTGGTATTGCTGACATGGCACTGTCAGTACAACCATTATTTTTACTGTGTGGGAAAGTCAGCAGATGAGATTTGCAGGCTTTGTGGATCAGAAGCATACACAGCTGAACACGTGATATGTGTTCAGAGCTAGCTGACCTAAGAAAAACTCATATGGGGAAACGGGTCCTGGACACTCAAGAGGTAACGGGCAAGTGTCCTAAGGAGGTTGTCGGTTTAATCGACGTCCTTGACGACCTCCTTGGTTTGCATGAATAAATAGGGTAGAGAACAAAAGACCTACATGGTCACTTTTCCCGGAAGGCCAACCTAATGACCCCTAACCCCAGCACAAATAATGAAAATAACAACTTTTTTCCGTACTCCACAGGTCATCCAAATATTCTCTTCTTCATCACACACAGTGGACTTATGGGAACTCAAGAAGCAATTCATTGTGGTGTTCCAATGTTATGTTTGCCACTTTTTGCTGATCAATATCAGAATTGCCGCAACATGGTAGATAGAGAAGTGGCAAAAACTCTAGTAATTGAAACTGTTACCAAAGATGAATTGAAAAATACTATTACAGAATTGATAGAGAATCCAAGGTGAGTATAATATACTCTTATACAGGTATTGAAATTCGAAACGGAAACATACACGATATTCAGTGCATCAGAGAGAGAACTCTGGTGATAATTAGAGCTGTTTTATTTCAGATATACACAAAATGCTAAAAGACTATCTGCTCAATTCAAAGATCGGCCCATGTCACCCATGGATACAGCTATATATTGGATAAATTATGTAATAGAACATAAGGGTGCCCCGCATATGAAGAGTCCATCGATTCAATTGAAATGGTATCAATACTACCTCATAGATGTCATCAGTATTCTGATATTAAGTTTATTGTTATGTATATTAACTGTTTATGTCTCAGTGAAATATTTAATAGGAAAGTTGCAGAATAGTTCAACAAAGAAGAAGACGCAATAAATAAATATTTTGGTATAATGTTTACACCTGTTTCATTATTTTATACCTACAAAATTATTTTTAATTTTTATTTCCGTTGATTGAATCGAAAAGGTGACACCTGTATTTTTGAATGTGCTTCTCAAGATAGATATTTTCCATATCTACTAAAGTCCTAAAGTATAACCCTTGAAAACCTAATTTTGAAATAACACCTTCGAAATTTGGCAGCTTAAAATGAAATTCACTGCAAGAAAGTTTTTTTTCATGACACATCTTCTACAATGTCTGATTATTTTCATCACATTAAAACGTTCTCACTCTGCAATACTCGGAAATATTTACCCAAGCGATATTGATAAATTTGCCAATAGTAAAAAATCCTAATGAGCGGATTGAATCATTTCCTGATAAGCTTTATAATTTTCGATATTATATTTGAATTCACACGTTGACTATAATTAGTTCCAACAAGATAACATTCAATTATATTGAGTGGTGAAAATAGTGTGAATTGTGAAACAAAACTAGTGATAATCAAACATTTCGAACACTATCGACTGAAAAAGTTAAATATAAGTGGTGAGTTAAAAAAAATATTGCACAGGTTATTATGAACTTCAACTTATTGAAATTAAGTACGTACCTAAAACACAAATGTTTATCGAAAACTATTTTATAATCTACCCATAATAATATCCATTAATCACTAGTGAATAATGAGTCATTGTTAACTGCTGTCAGATATTTTATATTTCTTCAGTGTTTTAGAGTTCTTTAACTAACAGAAACTAAAAAAATATACAATTAGTTCTTCAAAAAATTACTCATATGTCAACTTGACTTTTTCCACACCTGTAATAGATGTATCACGGCCGCCAAATGTTAAAAAACCCCAAGAAAAACATTCAGTAGTCGTTTTCGTAAATATAGTTATATTGATCTGAGAGCTTGGAATGTGCTCCCTTGGAAAGATTTTTGAAAGGATACACAATTTTTTCAAAATCTAAACAAAATCAGATCAACGAGATTTGAACTTACACATTCATCACAGAAACTTGGATATATCGTTCAATACAGTATGTAATTGAACTCCTAGTGGGAAAGTTTTGGGGTAGTTTTGATATCTTCCATTTTTTATGTTTTTTGGGGTGCTGAATCCGAATCTGAGGTTTGCTAACAAAATTTCGAGACGGAACATAGGAAAAAATACAAAAAAAGATGAAAAATCTCATTCTTTGTCAGTTTTTTACTTATTACTCGGAAACTATCAACTCTTCGTGAAAACCTTTCCATACAAAATGGAAGGACAAAAAATTTCTTACAAATTGTAATACCACAGCTTGTTCTGCGACAACCCGTTCTGACGCAAATTATTGTTGAATATGAGGTATTTTCTTAAAAAAAAAATAAATTCTATGGTTCCGATGATGCGATCCCCTTGAAATTTCACATTAAACATTCAGTATATCTTGTTGTATCAATATTCCAATTGAATTTTCCATGGTTCTGTTCACACTATAGTCACACAATTTTGCATGAAGCCCATTATGATCATCTTGCATATGGCCGCAACATTTCATTTCGATGGGTTTCGTTTTGTCTGAGATATTGAAGAACAAAAATTTTGAATGGCCATATTTTACATGGCCCTTCAAATTATTTATTCTCTTTTTGTATTTCTTTCTATGTTTCGTCACGAAATTTGTTATCAAACCTCAGATTCGGATTCAGCACCCCAAAAACATAAAGAATGGAAGAAATCAAAACTACCCCAAATCTTTCCTGCTAAAAGCACAATTCGACTGGATTATATTTCAATCTCTTGTATTCAAACTCCCGACAACAGTGTCTCATGAAATCGAATTTCAGATCCAAAAATTGCTGTAAGAATCACCCAATTCCATCACTGAGCAACCGTTCCCTGAACGTCAAAACTCGGTCTGACATCCACAATCATCAGTAAACAAATAATGTCCAGGATCAAAATTAGCGGATAGTAAAAAGATGATAACGGATTATGAAACTCTACCTTTTTTCCCGAAATATGAAACCGATTTTCTCTACGATGACAAATTGAGGGTCACGTGGTTCGAGTCGAAATTCTCACAGTCATTCTACAATTACCAGAATTCTGCGAATGGAAGTAACGCCTGTACATTGATTTGCATTATTTTAGCAGCAAGATGCAACAGGAATAGGGAAAAGCTTCCGGTAAGTATTAATTTCTTTGTTGTTTTGTTATGTGTTTGCAATAAAGGGACTCTACTATGAGTGTCAGGATATTATTGTGTTGAAGGAAATGTAAAAACTGATTAACTTGCACAAAGTACATCAAGGGTAACACCTAAGTGTTACCCTCGGCTTGGAAAGGACCAATGTGAGGTAGCGGTCCAGCAATGGGTGTTGGGTAATAACACAACCCTCTGGAGAAACACTCCTGGACCTACTCAGCCCGAAAAATTCGTGATGATTTCACCTACCTATACCAGAAAGATCGTAAAGCTGTCTCCAGCTGAACTCCGGGTGATGGTGGGACTGCTGACGGGGCACTGTCGGTACGAATATCATTTTTACCGTTTGGCAAAGTCAGCAGATAAGACTTGCAGGCTCTAAAGGGGCCCACTCACTGGGAAGGAAGAATGCGCAGTTAAGTATCTGCACGTTTGCTGTAAAGTAAACGTGTACATTCATATTTCCCACACACATACACTTTTGCTTGTTGAGAAGGATGTGCGACAAGCGTGAGATGACGTCGAAAAAAGATCTGATCTTAATGGCAGTGGCGTGTGTTGTTATTTAGGAAAAATGTCCAATGTATAAATAGCGAACCCGACACTGTATTGCTAAAAATATGAAACGTGCACAGACTTGTTGCACATACACGGTCGTTCTTGGTCATTCTTCCACGCACGGTGAAGAATGCACACGCTAAACTGCGCATTCCAAATTTCGAACGGCGGAACGCCATAGGTACGCGCACTGTTTTCATTGTACCCCGTACCACGCGCATTCAAGTCTTCGCGCTTCCCTCCTAGTGAGTGGGCCCTTTATGGATCAGAAGCAGAAACATTTGAACACATATGGTATGTAAATTTTCAGAGCTGGCTGGCCTACGAACAATTCATATAGGCAAACCGGTTCTGGGCACCCAAGAGCTAGGTAACGACCAAGGCTCCTAAGGATGTTGTCGGTTTTATCAACTTCATTGACGACCTCCTTGGTTTTCCATAAAACCGTTACCGGAAGGCTCACCTTGCCTGAAAGACCTCAGTTCTAATAATAATAATACTATCTGTATGTCTATTGGTGGTTCGACATAGCTAGGCAAATAGTTGATGTTTTGAAGGGTTTTCCAATAAGAGGTGTTATTTTGAATATCCCGCTATTTCGGTAGATGTCACGTCTGAAGCTGTCATTTTTGACATTTGACAAGTAGGAACTATGCCATTAACAAAAATGAAACGATACACGCTTCAAGAACGCATTGAAATTAGGTATTAAAATTCACTATAAAATGGTGAAAATTCCTCAGAGACGGTTCGTAAAACTAAAACATTTTTGAGGCGTCGCGAAGCACCTTGTCGGACCGCAATAAAGAAATTGGTGGAAAAATTCGAGCTGTTGGGACAAGTTAGTTATATGAAGAATAAAATCCGTGCACGTCGCTCAAGAACTGCCGAGAATATGGCCGCTGTAGCCGAAAGTATTGAAGAAAACCTAGGTTTGTCCAATCCTCGTCGTTCTTTGGAAATAGGCATTCCACAAACGTCATTACACCGTATTATGCATGAAGATTTGGTTCTTGAGGCTTTTAAAGTTCAGTTAACATAAGAACTCAAGCCAGCCGATCATCAACAACGTCGTGTCTTTGCTGATTGGGTAGTTGAAATGCATGAAAATGATCCGGAATTCCATAAAAAAATCATCTTGAGTGATGAGGCCCATTTCCAAATCGGTGGCTTCGTCAAGAAGCAAAATGGTCGCATTTAGGTCTCGGAAAACACAGGAGTTATTATTGAAAAGCCTCTCTATCCTCAACGTGTAACTGTTTGGAGCGGTTTATGGTACGGCGGATTCATTGGACCTAACTATTTCGAAAATGAGGCTGGAGCAACAGTTACGGTGAATGGATTGCGCTATCGAGAGATGATTAATGATTTTTTAAGGCCGAAATTGGATAGTATTGATCTGGACAACGCTTACTTTCAACAAGACGGCACAACGTGCCACACAAGTAACGAAACCATTGATCTTTTGCGGGAAAAGTTTCCGTACCGTGTTATCTCTCGAAGAGCTGACCACAATTGGCCACCGAGATCTTGTGATTTAACACCTTGTGACTTTTTCCTTTGGGGCCATGTGAATGAGAAGGTCTACGCCAATAATAGTCCAGCGTCGATTCAAGACCTCAAAGATGGAATTCGTGAGGCTATCGAGGACATAGGGCAGCTATACTTTGCGATTTAGTTATGAAAAATTTAATTGAAAGGATATGGTCATGTAAGCTTGGTCGTGTGGTCATTTGCCAGATGTTATTTTCCACTATTAACGGCATACCTAGCTTCTTCTTTATGATGAAATAAACATCCGATCATTTATATTGAGAAATGGAATTTTTCTTTGAATATCAAAATAACACCTCTTATTGGAAAACCTTTTACTATGTTCAAGAAGTAAAGACTTCTCCACTGGTATTTCTTATTATAGAGATCATTTGAATTCGAAGTGAGACTTGATCTTATTGTACGTGTTCACCAGCGACACAAGAGTCTCGAGAGCAGTATCGAGACTAGAGGCACAAATGTATACTCATCTAAGAGCACTCTTTGAGACAAGTCCCTGCTGAGACTGCACGTGTCTCAAGTTGACGAGCTCATTTCAACGTTTTGCGATGCAGTCTCCAATCTTCCGTCAATGTCAGAAGAGTTGAAAGCAGTTTCAGAGCGCAACGTCTTTTTTTTCAATAATGTGTTCATAATAATTCGTTAAATTTTTGTGTGCACTAATTGAAAAAAAAAAGGGTGCTCTACAATGGAACGATGTGGAAAATTATTATTTAATCAATCTTTATGACGAAAAGGAACATGTTTAGAATGTTAAGCAGAGGCTGTTCAGGAACCAGGACAATAAGACAATGAGTGCGTGAATTAGGGCCGTATTCATAGTCATCAGCAATTCAAGTTAAATCTGAACCTCACACTCACCCTCACCTTGAGGGATGATTATGGATACGGCCCTTAACATGGGATTTCTTGTGAGACCTACCGCCTACTTGTTGGAACTTGTTTCTATTGCCAAAACGATTAAAGTCTTAATCAAAATCTTGGAGGCCAAATGTGAGCACCTCTTTTTCCAGGCAATTTTACGATTATTTCGTTATCAAAATCTTTCAATTCCAGCCATAGAAAATCATTGATCATAGGAATCGGCAAGCCAAGATTTCCGTTTGTTGTTTTTATAGGCATGTGCTTCAGCAGCAAAAAGAAATTCTCGGTTGTTTCTAAGCGCTGCATACGATTTCGATTCACCAGTTTCATTTTTGCCGGCCGAGAAAATGCATCACGGCTTCAAAAGTTTGTTTCGCAAACTGCGATAGCAAAATGTTCACCATTTTTGAGTGAATTTCAACAATTCAAATACCTAGTTGGAGAGTGCATCGCCTCAAAACTGATATAAGCCTATAGATTGAGACTCAATCTATATAGGCTTATGATTGAGAGCAACTCGTAATAAAACCTCCTATTAGATAACCCTTTATACATTCATCTTATATTTGAGTTTCAGATATGTTGCCATAAAGATGTTTCCTCGAAGTGGATATCTATTTTCGCCAAAAGTATGTTGGATGGAAATCATATTCACGATACATTGAAAAAAAAGAATATCCTGAAAAATATAAATTTGACAGTACCTGAAGCACTTGCGTATGCAGACAAGAAGGCTCATGGTCTCGTAGAATGGGTGGGTATGAATTTTATAATCATTCTAGCTTTTAACTCAAAAATTGCGTTTTTCAGAAATGTATGTTATATTTGGAACCACTGTACACATCTTTGTTTCAAAATTTGAAATCTAACTGGCTTGATTGGATCGATGGGCATTCCCATGTTGACCTCTATGTTATCCTGATAACAGACTCAAGAAGCGTATTATTTTACTTTCACGATGAATCGGACAACGTAAGTTTTTATATGGAATTATTTCAGATAACTCATCAGATATCAAATCTCACTCTCTGATGATGAAAAACCAAAACGCTGACTAGCGACTTCCAAAAAATCAACACAAGTTCCCTTTGCGCTCTGCGCTGTAAGGAATAGCTGCCTAAGATAATTAAGTCGAATGAGACCATGTGAACAAGACGCAGATGCGGCAGATAGCTTTCGGATACCCTTGGCCTATCGCGATAGCTATCGGATCTTACCTAAGCAAGATAGGTATAGAAGTAAAAGCAAGTTTCTCCCCCTATCTTGCGTCACCTCCTATAGCTATCGCGATAGGTATGTTTGGTTTGGGGTAACCGAAAGCTATCTGCATCCCGTTTATATGCTCCCATTTTTTGGCGCTGTCATAACAGGCATTTCCTCCGAATTCTTAAGCCTCAATTACACTCAGCCACTGCCACTGACGCTCGCGGAAATAATTACCGAAATACTACTGCGGCACTAACGAAGGCAGTGAGCAAAGATTAGGGACGACCTTAATCTTTGGCAGTGAGCATTCACACTCACACAATGATTCAAAAAGACATTCCACAGCAAGCTAGTTGAATGTAATCACTTACAGCCGCTCGGGCTGCCGGTCCTTTGACTTCCGTACGAAAATCCCCCAATTTAGGGAGTGTAGGGCATCGTGAGTGGCAGCGGCATGAGCAGAAGAAGTGTAGTGATTACATTCTCGTGCTGCCTATTTCCCTGCTTTCTGCCGTGGAAGTGAGCTGAGTGTAATCGGGGTGTAACACTACGATGCGTTTACTTTGCAGCTCATGTGTACCGGGTCTCAAGATGTCTAGGTAATGACTGTATAAACACTTGTATTCGTAAATATTTCACTCCTCAAAACCACGATACACAAACACCGGTATGCCAGATTCAGGTTCTAAACTGGTCCAGCGCGAGCATCTACGTCATTGCGGAGCATATTAGGAACATTCCCTCGAGTTCTAACCAAAGATATTTTACATTTATTTGTAAAATATCTTCGGTTCTAACACTTCTATCACAGTTTCTATCTCGCAAATGCAATGAAAATGCTCCGCAGTGACGTCACTCTCGGTTCGCGTCGGCATACCGGTGTATGTGTATCATGCTCGAAACAATAAAGCCGGAATGCCGTGAATTCTCACCGTTAGCACAATAACTTCCGGAAAGAACTGCAGAGAAGAATACCTTTAGTATAAATCAACTTGTACCTTTTGAATAACACAATATGACGTATTGGCAGGCCCCAGTTTGGAATTCATACTGAAGTCGCCGTAGTTTAGTACGTCGCATAGGTATAGACTGAGAGCTGGCTACGGAGGGGTAAGGGTCACTAGGTGCAAGGGTAATTTTATCGTTCACAGGTTCGATTGATACCGACATAGCGTAAGGCGGGCAGCCAGAAGGCACACTGGAAGAATAACGCAAGGGTAGGGGGTTAAACATGTAATTTTTTCACGAAAAAAAACTCATAAGGTGCAAAGATGGCAATTTGTAAAATAATAGGAGGTTGTATGAGTAAGCAGGAAAAACATTGCCAGAAGGCTGAGTGGAAGAATAACGCGAATGTATGGGGTTAAACATGCATATTTTTTTCGAAAAAAAAGTCATAAGGTGCAAAGATGGCAATTTGTAGAATAATAGGAGGTAGTATGAGTAGGTAAAAAAAAACATTGCCAGAAGGCTAAGTGGAAGAGTAACGCGAAGGAAGGGGGTTTAACATGCAATTTTTACAAAAAAAAATTATGAGGTGCAAAGCTGGCAATTTGTAGAATAATAGGAGGTAGTATGGGTAAGTCAGAAAAAACATTGCCAGAAGACCAAGTGGAAGAATAACGCGAGGGGAGGGGGTTAAACACGCAATTTTTTTACGAAAAAAAGTCATAAGGTACAAAGATGGCAATTTGTAGAATAATCGGAGGTAGTATGAGTATGTTAGGAAAAATTCCCAAAATGCCAAGTTGAAGAACAACGTGAGGATTGGGGGTTAAAAATTCATTTTTTTCCGAAAAAAGTGCAAAGATGGCAGTTTGTAGAATGATCGGAGGTTATATAAGTGAGTAGGAAAAATTTTTCCAGAAGTCTAAGTGGAAGAATGAAGTGAGAGGAGGGGGTTGAACACACATCTTTTTTCCGAAAAAAAGTCTTAATGAAAAATCTCTGGAGATAACCATGGAAAAAAGAACCTAAATCTCAAGCCATTGAAAAATTATACTTCGTCTAAGGTTCACACTTAAATAACCATAGAAAGAGTATCTCTGGAGATAACCATAGACAAAGTATGTGGAGATACTTTTTCTATGAAACTACCTACCGCTGGCATTTCTTGAAATATTTTACTTTCCCTCGGGTAAAATACATTTTGAGCGAATATTCAAATGGGACCGTAACCTGGATTTGTGGCAGCCAACGACAAACTGCTGAAAGTGGAAAAGTTCGGAATGTGAAGGAAAAATGGATTGGAAAAATATCCAATATTATTGTTGCCCTTTTAATGAAAATGAAATATATTAATTCATTTGCTCTTTCAATTCGACTTCTGGCATTTATCCAAAGGACCAAAGGTGAAATGAAATATCTCAAATTATGTAAACGAAGTGCCACATTCTTTCAATAAAATGAAATATCGAGAAGGCTACCGATGCTCTTTGTATCGCTGATATCTTTGTCATTCTTCCACTTAGCCTTCTGACAATTTTCTTCCTTCTTACTTGTACTATCTCCGTTTATTCCACAAATCGTCCATTTTGCACTTTATGACTATTTTTATCAAAAGAAAGATGCTGGTTTAACCCCTTCCTACTTACTTATACTATCTCCGATTAGAATAATCGGAGATAATTTTGTATAATCAAAATGCCATCTTTCCAACTTATGACTTTTTTTTCGAAAAAATAGATGCATGTTCAACCCCCCCCCCTTTTCCTTCACGTTATTCTTCCACTTAGCCTTCTGGCAATATTTTTTCCTACTTACTCATAGTACCCCCTTTTATTTTATAAATAGCCAGCTTTGCACCACAAGCCTTTTTTTCGTAAAAAAGTAGCTTGTTTAACCCCCTACCTTCGCGTTATTCTTCCACTTAGCCTTCTGGCAATGTTTTTTCCTGTTTACTCATACTACCTTCGATTATTCTACAAATTGCCATCTTTGCACCTTATGACTTTTTTTCGAAAAAAAGATGCAAGTTTAACCCCCTCCATTCGCGTTATTCTTCCACATAGCCTTCTGGCAATGCTTTTTCCTACTTACTCATACTACCTCCTATTATTCTACAAATTGCCATCTTTGCACCTTATGACATTTTTTTCGTAAAAATTGCATGTTTAACCCCCTCCCTTCGCGTTACTCTTCCACTTAGCCTTCTGGCAATGTTTTTTCTACCTACTCACACTACCTCCTATTATTCTACAAATTGCCATCTTTGCACCTTATGACTTTTTTTTCGTGAAAAAATTGCATGTTTAACCCCCTACCCTTGCGTTATTCTTCCAGTGTGCCTTCCGGCTACCCGCCTTACGCTATGTCGGTAACAATCGAACCTGTGAACGATAAAATTACCCTTGCACCTAGTGACCCTTACCCCTCCGTAGCCAGCTCTTAGACTAGTAGTAGTATACACTTCCTGTGGGCGAAAAGATTACTCGTATTTTGAACTTTTGTCAGAAGAAATGCTTTTCATAAGACCATAAAAGGCGGAAAAGAAATGAGAAACTGAATAGAATTCACCCTTGAGTTTTTGAGGTTTCCCATTTTCGACCAAAATTATCCACATTATTTATCTCACCTTATGATACACCGTAAACTGAGTATTTGAATAAACCTGCGGCATTGTGAATTTCGCAGTTAAAATACTAGTTTCAATATTTCATCGACACAAGATGGGTTTTAATCTCGAATTAATTTTTCAGATTGTTCTGTTTGATTCTCATCAACATTCCGTGGATAAAGGGGCTTGTATGGCAGTCGTGAGAAGACAAAGATTGAAAACACTATGTAAATGGTTCGCAGAGACCATCAGTATTTGCTATAAATGTAATCCACGCCTTTATGAGTTATCCTTCTTGTACTTTCAACGTAAATCAGAAAAACTAACATGAAATATGAAATTGTTTGGTGAAGTGATGACACTTGTGAAAATTCATTATTATATTACTACCCCATCATATTATTCCATTATTTTCTGCATTATCCTACGTTTTTTGCATTCTGCATTTGTCCATTACAGAGCCTGGAGAACTTTCACCTATTATTATTATTTATGATGGGAAGGGCAAGGGGTGGCCCCTATAGCCTATAGTCTACACAGGGAACTCCTGAATGCTGAGCTTAGATCGAAGGGGGTGATTCTTGAAGCTATTTAGTGAGGAAATCTTCATATAAAGATATATCCTAAACGTACAAACTTTTGAAATACCGAAATAGTATTTTACGAAACAATTCCAGAAAGTAGTTTTTTTTAGAACGAGTAGAAAAAATTCTATGTGTGAGTCCTGGAAGTCTGCGAAAACTATTTTCGGACGTGTTGCGTAACTATTTCTTCGCCAACCGTGAATAAACACCATCGAATTGTTGAATTATTGCGAATTACGATACTAAACATGCCAACTTTTGACAACTAATTTTATATGAACTGTCAGCCATCATTTTGTTGCTATGGGGCACCTCTATGCTATGGGGTGATCAACTGCATTCATTAAAATCATATTTACTTCCCGGACAAGGCCGGGAAGTGCTACTTTCTCAGAGAAAAAGCGTCCAGGAAGTGGGTAGGTCCCGGGCCGTTGCCGAAAAATTGATATTACCTAACTGCAATGCGCCATATTGGTTCAAATATTTAAAAAGCATCTTTCAAAAACATAAAACTCACAAAAATTGGAAATAAATGTAATTGCAATAAAAGCTTCATTTCGTATTTACACAAGAATATAGAAGGACTTAACTCTATTTACAGGTTTCTTCATTTCACTTAATTACTCATAAAGAAAATACCATAATTTAATTTCAACCACCCTGAAATCAATTCTTCTCATTGAAATTAAATTAAATTATAAACTGTTTTTCATATCATCTAACGAGTTTCAAATTTGTTCAATAACACTATAAAAATACCCAATACAAAATGTAATGCAATCAAACCAATAATTATGTACTGATGAATTTCAAAACACAAAGCACCTGTGCCCTCTTTCGTTTGCAACCACACATAATAATCAATATCATGAAGTATTGGT
This sequence comes from Propylea japonica, assembly GCA_013421045.1. Lineage (NCBI taxonomy): Eukaryota > Metazoa > Arthropoda > Insecta > Coleoptera > Coccinellidae > Propylea > Propylea japonica. The sequence continues at coordinate 26,524,822 of CM024246.1, read as the reverse complement.
TCAGAATATTCTAAAGAAAAAGTCTTTATGTACACAAAAAATTAAGTTAGGTATATTTCTTCGAACAATTGTGACCAGTCATCAGTTCCAAATTCTACGATATAAGTTATGATTTTATTATTCTTACAGATAAAGAATTTTTTTGAGAGAACATATTTACATCAAATAGGAGTACCATAATAATGTCCAACTGTTAAAAATGCACCAAATAATTCCCTTTATTAAGCAAAAAAATCAACTTTTATTTCCAAGAATAAATCTTAATAAGCATAATATACTGGAAATACTATATGTCCCGAAAGACTGAGAACACTTCAAAAAAATTTTTATGCCTAATATGTTTTAAACAATGGCTAAAATCACACCTAGACAGGTTATGTTTACCGGGTTCTAACCTAAATTTATTTTTTGATAACATTGGTGAAAACATAAGAATAAAAAATTTATAAAAATCTTCACAGGCCTTACTGAAATCTAATATTTTCAGAATATGCTTATTAAGTGTTAAGCTTTCGAATAAAAGTTGATTTATTGCATAAAAAAGTGATTTTCATTGTATTTTGAGCAGTTGGCCACTGTCATGGTGACAACGCATTTTACATTTGAAGACTTTGCTACCAAGACTCGCGTTTCAAATTGTACATCTTACAACAAAAGCATTTAATCATAAATACAACCATCACATAAATTTTCATGGTGATTACATTCTTGAAAGATTGGCACTTGAGTTATTTGAACAAAATACAAGGGTGGTCTTACAGTAACTCTGAAATTGAGTGTTATTCAACCTGACTAGTACTATGTGGTTCCCTTTCTTTACTAGTTGCCCATTCTACAAAATCATCTATGAGTACTGGCCATGCTCCTTCCTCATCATAATTTGACATGTCATCAGAAATTTGCTGTGCGAAATCCAAAAGGAGGTTCCAAGTATCTTTTGGAATTGATCTTTTATGATTCTCCTGTAATTAAATATGAAATACAAAAAACCATGAAATAAAATACAATTTTTCATAATCCGAAGCAAGCATGTAAACGAAAATTTTCAATTGATAACAAAACAAAGTTCAATTATCTCCATTTTTACCAGAGGGTAAGTATCATAAAATATAGCATTTTTTACACATGACAGCATTAAGAGTAGTGTAAAATTTCAAGTAATTAATTTTCAATAGTTATTGAAACTGCGATTTCTATACTCGTAAGATCGAACGTCGCGCCATGATGACGTACGAGTAAGCATAATTAGTGGGGATGACGATTCACAACCGAGTTGGCATCCTCGTAAACTGTAGGCGTTTCTAATTCGATCCATCGGGTCACGTGGCGGACCTACTCGGATCACGGACCCAGGTTCTAAGTTTACGAACACATCAAGTTTAGGATTTGAAGAGACAGTGGTATCAATAACATAACCAGATATTTTATGGATTTATTTTTTCAGTCCCCTTTTATTTTCGGATTGTCTCTAGCTTTGCTTACATTTATTGGCTTTTGTAAAAAATTTCTTATAATTTCTGGTGTGCCCTTTCATATTTAATGTTATTTTTGAGTACTTATATTAAAGAAGTAGAGAATTTATTTTTTCAGTTCCAGCTTATTTACCGATTATCTCTAGCTTTGCTTGGATTTATTGGCTTCTGTAAAATCTTTCTTATAATTTCTGGTGTACCCTCGCATGTTCAATGTTATCTTTGAATACCTAATTTAAAGAAGTAAAGAAGGCTTTAACGCAGAAGGATCTGCATACAAAGTTATTAAGAAGTTGTTTCACATTATTTTTTCAGCTCATGGAACCACACATTTCAAACTGAGCCAAATTCTCTTCTCTTTCCACAATTTTTAGGGATAGAATATATGAAATTACTAAGAAAAGGGTAAAAGTTATTATATCCAGTTGTTATTTGAATTCAAAGCCAATTGTAATTGTAAGGGTGACATTTCATTGCCAATTAAAAACTTTACCAGTGATGCTTATTTGCAGAGTTATAGAGAATGCACCCAACATTCCTCAAGATGATTTTACATCAGTCTTTTGTTTATTTTGAATTGAAATAGAAAAAGTAGCACAGAACACAAGAATTCTCATACCTACTTCAAAAGTATGATATGGATTATTTTTCTCTTCGATGAGTACATTCAAATCAAAACCACACTAAAAGCCATTTAAAAAAATGTTCACAGATAATATGAATAAATTGAAGGTGAACAAAGTTGAACACTAGAGAAAGAAGAATGCCGAAAGGGATTCCTCCAGGTACATGCATATTATAATCCTACGTATCTTACCTGCAAAAATGTACACCATAAATCAAGAAACTTAAATTTTCCTTTCAAAACGATATTCCAATATGCAAGGGCCATATCTAAATCCAATCCCTTCTGATTAGGATTCTTAGCATAATTGAAAGTAAAATGATAAAAGTCCTTGAATTTATAATTATCTTTCAATTCATTCTCAAGTGTAGAAAATTTTGATTTCAGTTTATCGATTGTATCACAACCTAGTTCTGCCATTCCATTCATGAATTCTTCTCTCGTAAATTCACACTGCGTAGCTGCTTTAAATTTCCAAGCAATTATCAATACAAGTTTTGAATCCGCCGCAAGACATAAGTCTTCGAGGAACTTCATTATACCATCAACTGTGATTTTTTCAGGCTCATTAGGATCTTTATATTTACTGTACAAAGATTCAAGTTTTTTCTTATCAACAATTCGTGGTTCCTTATAATAAGCATCTGGATTTTGAAAATAATTATCACTTGCTAGATCTAATTTCCAATCATTTTGACTAAGGCAATATATCGCTGTAGATTCTCCAGCATGTGTAAATGACATGAATTTCCTTACTTTCTCCCGTTGAGAAGTTTTGAGTTTATGCTAAAAAGATATTCGATAGATTATCTTTATTTGACGTATAATATGAGCATAATATATATGAAAATGAAATGCGAGTTCTGCCCACCATTTTTAATATTAAAAAATACACTTAGAATTTATGCTTAGTATGTTATCATTTGGATAGATCCTTGATATTTATACTTGTGTGAAGAATATTTTCTTTTTAGCAATAATAATAACCTCAAATGTCAAATTTGATATGAAATATCAAGTGTTGCCAACAGGAGAAATTTAGATTTGGCCATAAAAAAAAACCTGAAATTACTCTTATTTTTTTTTAGAAGTTCTTCAAAAATCTATTTTTTTTTTAATTAATTGATTAGACGAAAAGAATAAATTAAAGAAATGTTAAAAAGAATTCTTCATACAATGCTTCAAATAATCAGGGATGAAATAACAGAGTAAAATTCCTGAAGTACTCCATACAAGAAATCGCTGAGTAAACATTTTTTTAATTCAAAAGTAAAGATTGTAAACCTTGTGCAGACAGAGAGCTTGTTTTTCAGTTGCACAAAGGTCCATTTTAATTCAATAAGATGTCATTCAAACCTTATTTGTTTAAAGATACCGGATATATGGAATACATTTTATGGTTTTGAAGTAAGGGGTCGTTTATATTGTCCCGTAACTTTAACTTTTCCCTTAGGGGTCGTTTATACTGGCCCGTAACTTTAACTTTTCCCTTACCCTAAGAATTGAAACATAGAAATTTCATGCTATGGTTTATACTCGAACTTTAACTTATTCCCTTACCTAGAAGTTTTTCATTCATAATTCATGAATAATTTAAGGGCATAAGTTACGGGACAGTATAAACGACCCCTAAAATGGATTTCCTTGCTACTGATTTTAGGGCTTCAAGTATTCAAAATAATAATATATTCACAATCCTCTTCCAAGTACTTATAATGCAACTGCTCAGTTCAGATTTTCATCACAAGGGTTCTTGAATGATACTCATTTTTACAATGAAGTGATCATTAATGTAAGGTTTATTTTAGACTAGTAAAATGTAAATGGCCATTGAGCGACATTGATTGAGGAATCAATAGATATGAGAATGTACAAATTAGTTCTTGTCAATAACAGAATGAATAACTGAAACTGTTGAAATCGTTTGTCATTCAATATACAGGTGCTGGTTGCTGAGTTTTTAGCAATCCAAATCTTCCCTTAATTGTGATTCTATGTTTGGATTCTTTATCTTCAGGCGAAAACCTCGCTGAAACGAAATAAAATATGTAAAATTTAAATGTGAATAATCCTTAATAAGCATTAATTCAGAACTTTCACTTGAAACTTACCAGGATGTGCTGAAAATGTCGGCTTTCCATCCAAAGGAGATATTTTCAGTAAACATTATCATTCTTTATCAATAAGTTGAAGATTATTAAATTATATACTGGTCATGTTGAAGGCTAATTATGATATTAAAAACCTCACCTCCAGAGTATAAACTCTTTTACCATTACTGTCCAAATAATACATTAGATACATTTTTTTTATAGTTATATTTTTCACGCTGGTTGGAACAATAACAAACAAAGTAAACTAGTAAACAAACTAACAAACCCACGTGTGTGTGTATCACACCATAGAACAAATATGTATCACACCACAGAACACTTTCTTTTTCATGTTCTGACCTGTTAAAACAGGTTAAAGCATAGAGCTTTGTGAACTTCAAACAAAATGAAAATGTCACGCTGTTTGTTCATTAATACGTGCTTTGAATAAGTATTATCATCTTTTTTCTCCACATACACTGAATTCACTCCAAAATAATAATTGAACCATTGTTTAAGGACTTAAACATTGAACATTTCTTATTTTCGAAATTATTTTCAGTGGTTAGTGTAAAATGTTCTGTCTTCTGTGCTTCACTTAAACAAATATGAAGACTTGTGAATCATTTATCATTGCCTTGTTTGTAAATATTTAAAGTTCATTCAAAGTTAAGTATTTTGTTCTGGGGATTCAACTCCCAGAAAAATTCTATACAAAATTTGTTGGCTAATACAGATGATTTATTTCGATATAGTGTAACTCGTTCTGTTCATAACAATGACTCAAATATCAGGTAATTACATAGCTATTATTGTTCTATTTCTATTTATTATTTAACTTTCATATTTTTAAGGCAATGACAGAAGCAATCTCGTATTTGAGATTATCTCAGCTAGAATACACGAGGAGGAGAAGAAATATGTTGTTTATAATTTGCAAGTGCGACACATATGTGGATTCGATGATTTGAGCCCTTCACTGATAGAGAGAAGATATACACACTTTCTTTGTTTATACAATTCATTAAAAACCGAATTCCCGGAGCTTATGGTATCAGTAGAATTTCCCAAAAAGGTATTACTAGGCAATTTTGATAATTCTCTCATATCCTCTAGAAGTACTGGGTTTGAAACATTATTAAAACATGTCAGTTCAAATACTAAGTTGAGAAATTCTAAATCTCTATTGGTGTTTTTACAAGAACCTGAACTGACCAAAGCAAAAGAATTACTGGAAAAGAAGGAATACAATGATGCTTTTCCAATATTAGAATCGATCTTTTTATTATTGAACAAGGTAAACAAATATCTTTAGCCTCATCATTGTAGATAGTAATTATTTTGTTTATTTAACAGGTTTTTACTGATAGATCATCAGCAGTGCTTGTGTCTTTATGCAGACTCTTAGGATGTGGAGTAGAAGCAGTTGGTATTAAATGGAGAAAATGGGCAGAGCTGGCACTTCACCGCTATGAAGGTGTGAGTGATAGTGACCTATTACCTTTATATGTGCCATTGATGCAACTATGCCTGAAATACAATTTGAATAAAGAAGACTTAGAAAGGAGATTATTGGATTTGAGTAAAACAGGATTTGTAATCAATGACACAAATTCTCTACTAAATGAAGTTGACAAGGTTGAAAGGAAAATATTGAGCTTCACTTAAGATTTTAGTTTGTAAAGTTTTTTTCCATTGATATATTCATATTTATTTACTATTACTATGAAACTTTATGTGATAAATCCTTGAATTAATGGATATGTGAATTCTATAGTATTTTAATGTAAATAAAACCCATTTTATTAATAAAATATATATTTATTTTAACATATATTTGTTTCATTCAACTTGTAAAAACATTTCAAATCTTCAATTTGTTTCAAAATTTCCTCAAACTGAAGGTTTCAATTTATATTACATGAATTTTGTTGTTGGGCTCAAAATATTTTGTTTAACAAACTCGAAACAGTTCTGACCAATCAATGTAAAGAAATAACTGTTATACTTTATGTTGTTAGTCTAGCATTTTCTCAATTTTAAAAACACCATTATTTTATATCTATTCCTTATGAGTGAAGTGGCATTTAATTTAAAAAACCAGAAATATTATTTGCAAAAAGATTATAATGTAAATTGTAGGAAAAAAGCTTCCCAAAATACATCCATCAAAGCTTATTGACTATTAACAAGCCAATCCACCCAAAACAAATAAAATGAACAGTAAATTATGAACAAATAAAATTAAACATCAATTTGTCTGTTGATTCAATAAAAAATTGAGTACTTGAAATTATCCAGGCATTATTTCAAGTATTGCATGTGAAATTTAATATGCTCCCCAATAAAAGAAGCTATGAAGAAGTAACTATGATCGTAATTCTTGCGAGAGTTGAAAGTTAGGGGTATTTTACCTGCTTCACATGCTTTCACCAAATTTTCCGGAAGAAGTTGTTGATCTGAGAGAAATTTGTCGGAAGATCCCTAAAGAAAAAATATATTATCACACAAATGCAATTATAACATTTCAGAGTTAACAACAAATATTGCAAATATAGGTACTCAAAATAATTCCAATTACAAATTGTCCTTAAATCGAAAAAAATTTGTTAAATATATAATCCGTTCAGGAAAGTTTGAGCCGTCGGTTGGCCATGGAAATTTGGCATTTTCCACTGTGTATATTAAAATTTTAGATTATGAAGTTTATTTTCTTGTCAGATCGATACGCAATGTTGTCAATATCGCATATAGAGTTATCTGATAGCTTGCAAGCTCGTCGGACGGGGCATGGTACATTCGGCAAAGTGGACTTTATTTTACGTTAGTACAGCAGATACTGCCAACTTTAGATAAATAAAGAAACGCCTACTATGCGCTCAAACTTTCGTGAACGAACTATACTCCGTTCACGAAAGGTTGAGCACATAGTAGGCGTTTCTTTATTTATCTGAAGTTGGCAGTATTTGCTGTCATAACGTAAAATAAATTCAATGTTGCCGAATGTACCCGGCCTCGTCCGACGAGCTTGTGCTTTCAGCAACGTTAACTTCATTTTACGTTATGACAGCAAATACTGCCAACTTCAGATAAATAAACAAGCGCCTACTATGAGCTCAAACTTTCGTTTATTCTTACTCTGAGATAATTTTTTATTTGACTCAAGATTCACTATATAACAGTCTTCAATAACAGCACGATATTTAAAACTTTCAATTTTATGAAGATTGAGCCTACAAGAATGTTATAAATTCAAGCTGGTGAAAAATAGATCAACCTGTTTTTATATTAGATATGACATTTACTCACCTGATCAATCAGAATCGGAAGACTTGTACCATTATTTTCTTTAATGAGTTCACAAGCATCCCAATCAGACCAATTTGATGTTTCTTGCGGTCCCAAGTAACCACTGAATGCCTTTATACCCCATGAACACTTACTAGGGTTACAAATGGGAGCAAATGCGGAAACAGATTTGTAAAGACCAGGATTTTTCAAGGCACATATTAGAGCTCCATGTCCTCCCATACTAAAAATTCTATGGTGTAGCTAAATCCTTATAATACGCGGTTTGTATTACCTGTGCCCCATTATTGATTGATTCCCTTCAAGGACATTGAAATTAGATCTTACTATATCGTTGAGTTCCTTGGTAACATAACTATACATGTTATAATTTTTACTCCATGGTTCTTGTGTGGCATCTAGATAAAAACCAGCTCCTTCACCGAAATCCCAAGCATCTTTATCTCCTGGAATATTGAGTCCTCTAGGAGACGTATCTGGATTTACAATGACCACACCATGTTCTGATGCATACCTAAAATATGTTTACAAAGCCACAGTTAACCTGACGATAATTTATGCCGTTGGCAACTCATTGACCGAAAAATGATCCATGGCCTACGGACAACCTGAATCTCTTTACCTTTGCGCCCCCGCTTTCTCAATGAAATTTGCTTCACTGCAGGTAAGACCAGACAACCAATATATAACTGGCAGTTTCTTCTCTTCTATTTGAGGTGGCAAATATATGCCGAATTTCATAGTACATCCTAATGTTTTTGATTCATGTGAAAACACCACCTGAGATCCATCGAAAGATTTGTATCTGGAAACTTCGACTAGAGACATCTAAAAACAATTAAAATTTCATCTTCATGTTGAAAAATATACAGGATGTTTCATGGCCAAATACTCACGATGTCCCGGATAGAAAAATGATTATTCAGGTTGGTTCTCATATAACATATATCTGGGTACTAGTGTAGTTATTCCAAACAATAATTAATTATTGAATTATATTATCATTTTTTACTGTTGCGAAAGAATGACCTTTTGTACATAGGTTAGATTAGATGAAGACAAATGGGTAGTTGAATACAGAATACATATAAATGTATTATAGATAAGTACAATGTTACTGTATATTGTCAGTTAGTAGTATTATTAGTTTTTTTAGAATGAGTACTTTAGCATAATTAATCTTAGAAAAACATTTTTTTTAAATTCAAAACGGTACGATAACAACCCCAAAGCAAATTGTGTAGATTTCTGTCGGAAACTCTACTTGTAAAGAATTCTGTATAAAATGAAACTAAAACATGCAACTTACAATACGACAATTTAACATTTTCGAAAGTCTGCACATTTCTGGACTAGTTTTTTAGCATACATCTCACATTTAAAAAAAAATTAAAAACTGTACGCTGTTCTCGAAACTCTATCATTCCGTTGAGTCTATAGATGAATAAAAAAGATACCATTTGTCTATGGTTCGGTCTACAATCACAGATGAAGTGTCAAATTTGTGGTTATAATGGATATACTTTTCTAAATTTATTAAGAAAATATTCTGGGTAAAATGAATATTTGTTCCTTTTGTAGTAATTCCAAATTGATCCCGGATAATAAATATTGTTCAAAATTTTCAAGGCATCCATGAATTAGAAACATTGCATAACCTTAAATATAATCCAAAATAAAATTTTTAAATATGAGCACTTCATCTGATGGTTTAGAAGTTAAGGGAACTACTTCCACATATAGGTTGCCTTTACAGAATGATGGCTGGCGTGAATTCGCTTGTGGCTGGGGAGCAGCTGTTATCAATGTGGGCTGCACGTATCCTATCAATAAGATGATTTTTAGACAAGTGAGTTCTGAGTTCTCCATTTCACCCTTATCTTGTATGTGAAAAATTTACTTATTTGTTGAGTTGAACTTATATTTACAGATGCTACATGGTATAAACATTTATCATGCATTTTTGGAACTCAAGAGTGAAGGAATGTACTTTTTATATCGAGGAATGTTGCCTCCCTTGTGCCAGAAAACATTTTCGATGTCCATAATGTTTGGAGTGTATGAAGAAGTGAAGAGACCCTTGATTGAAAGTGGAATGAACAAATATTTAGCTAAAACAACTGGAGCATTAATATCTGGAACATCAGAAGCGATACTAATGCCATTTGAAAGAGTACAAACTCTACTGAGTGATTCAGGATATCATAACCATTTTAGAAATACCTATCATGCATTTCGAGTTATAGGTAATCAATACGGTTTTAAAGAATACTACAGAGGTCTCACCCCTATTTTACTGAGAAATGGACCTTCAAATGTTGGATTTTTCATAATTAGAGAAGAATTTCAAGCTAGAATGCCAACATTTGAATCAAAGTTGAATAGAACATTAGCAGAATTTATGTGTGGTGCATCTATAGGTTTATTATTGTCTACAGCATTCTATCCTTTGAATGTTGTGAAAATAGCAATGCAATCGAAAATTGGTGGTGATTTCGAAAACTTCTGGAAAGTTTTAATACAGATTTATCATGAGAGAGGTGGTACAATAAGGGGGATATATAAAGGCATTCATACAAATTGTTCTAGGGCATTTATAAGTTGGGGTGTGATGAATACAGCTTATGAACATCTAAAAACTTTAATTTGTAATTAAGTCTCCAACAAGAGTGAGATTACACGGCATATATGTTCCTTTTAAATGAAAGGTTCTTAGATCAATTTAGAGAAATATTAAGTTAAAATTCTGCTTCAAATAGATCCAATTCTTTATTTATTGTTTTAACTAATTGTTGCACATGTTGAAGCAGATATCCTAAATGAATTTGTATAGGAAAGTTACTTAGTTTCTATCATTTAAAGTTTTAGGTTGTTATATTTCGCTCACTGTTTTTTCATCGTCATTCATTTCACAATCATTATGCCATAAATGAATTCATAAACACTCAGGGAAATGAAAACGTTATTATCACATAAGTTTGATTATACATATTAATTTAATCAATGTCTGTACTCTTATAATTTATAGAGTTATTCAAGTTTTCAAAAAAATAAGATTTTTAATTGTAAAGTTTCTGACCCACAAAATCATCGTCATTTTCTTCATCGATGTCTGCTACATACAAAAATTATTAATTCAGGAGTTAAAAAAATGTATATTTAGGAATTTTATATTTTGATGTTTTGTTGATTATTATTTAGACTTGTTGTATATACACATAAGAATTATTTTGATTTTATGTGCAATTTTGAAAACTTCAATTGTCAATTTGTATTAGTATTTTCTTGATTAGTTAAACATAAGAATAAAAATGTTGTTAGATCATTTGTGAAGAATGGAGTATAATCCTATATTTTTGTTACTCCCAGTATATGTTCTAAAAAGATGCTTTATGTGAGTGAAAGTGATGTTGAATAAACTGTTTTATCATCTGAAGTTCTTTTCATCGTTAGGAAGATAGTAGTTTATACAAATTAATTGTTATAATACTAGTAAATTTCAAGCGGCTAATCGGTTATTATTTCTGTTAACCGATTGATTCAACTTTTTTCCAGAGCACCTATATGGAAATACAGTCGAACTTCGATAAATCGAATTTTTGATAACTCGAATCAAATTGGTTGGCAACAGCGCCAAGATTAGAAATTAGTGTAATTTTTGTTCGATAAGTCGAACTTCTATAACTCGAATATCTTGATACCTCGAACGAAATATTTGGCGGCACATTCGATAAGTCGAATATTCTGGGGTAATCCCTCATTTACGTTACATTTTCAAGTGCTATTATCGCCGAAAAATCTTGAAGAGGACTCTAAATTGTTTCGAAAAAAACGAAAAACTTAACATTTCTCTAATGGACTGCGTTGATGAAATATCCAATGCGTGGAATATAGATGTTAAATCTGAGACAATTGCTAATGCTTCATGATTATCTGCACGTGGAGGACGATGTTGTTACTTCGGAGTTTCCCACAGATGAAGATATTATTCAATATTACAGGTCCGAGTCAAAATTCGTACAGATCAATGACAAAGATGACAATGAAAACGACATGACGGATGATGATATGGAAGATGATTTGCAACAACCTCCTTCTAATGAGTCGGTAGCAAATTCATTAAGCATTTTGCGTTCATTTTTGAAAACGAACGAACATACAACTGCCTCGCTATATAACGGTTTGAACAACATTGAAGCTTTTTTCGAAAACCAAATAAAAAAATCTTCTCGTCAGTAACAAATAACCGAATATTTCACAGTGAAATAAGCGCTGAGGATGTATGTTTCCAGTTTCTTTTTACGTACCTATATGTGTAAATGTATGAAAAAATGTATAAATTGACAGTGTGAATATTATTTTGACTTCTTTACTTTCATGTTACATCATTTACCCACATAAAAATACATTAAGAAAAAAAGTGTTTTTTTCAATAACTCGAAGTCTTGATAACTCGAATTTTCCTTTTGGCAGATCATGATTCGAGTTATCGAAGTTCGACTGTAGTTCAACCCTAAACACATTAACTTATCCGAAAAGGGATAACTTGTAATATCATTGTTTAAGTCCTTAAACAATGGTAATATTTAAGTCTGAAATATAGCTCGCTCATCCCTTAGCAACAATCTCGGAAAAATATTTAAACTAAACAATTCAAAGATGAATAATTGGACAATGGACGAATATAATTTATAGTACACAAGTTAATTCAATATTTGTTTGAAGACATAGACAAACTAACTTTTTTAGTTTGTTTATGTTTGGAGACTTTTAAGGAGAAACAATGCTTTAATTTTAGCCAATGAAAATATAGTGTAGTAGTGTACAAAATCAGTAGTGCAGCCAGGATTTTCTTATGGGGGAAGGGCTAAACTGAACAATTCTTGATGATACAATAAATACCAAAGTTGCAAAAAATAAAGGAGAAAGGAATAACAAAGAAATTATTCTTTGGGAAGGGCTGCAGCCCCAAAGCCTCACCCCACGCCCCTAGCTGCGCCAGTGTACAGAATTCTTTTTACAGTAAGGAGCCAGTTGAGAGTGTAGAAAACTATACGAAACCTCAATTGAAATTTTATTTTCGCAAACTTGCCCATAGATGGCACTTTATTATTTCATATTTAGTTCGGTGGATTTCGAACAGAGGTCCTTACTTGTGATGAAAACTCTCAAAAAGTTTACATGAAATGCATATATTTATTGAGAAAAAACGAAATAGTTTATTTGATTTTGGATTGTTTCAGAATATAGTATAGAATCGATAATCCTTGAAATAAATCCGGATATTCTCCTAAATATCGATTGTAACATCTCTGAGTGCTGCTTTCAAATTGAACGAAAATTCGATCCTATTTTCTGAAATGTACATTACGAAAAATTGTGATAAGATTTTAGGAACTCTCTACAGTGAAACTCTTTCCACATTTGCGAAAAAGCTTGTTACTCACCACAACAATCTTATTTGGGTCGCGTTCGTTGAATACTCAAAAATCAACATGTTCAGTACACTCCGATATGGTCTAGTGGCTAGGATACCTGGCTTTCACCCAGGAGGCTCGGGTTCGATTCCCGGTATCGGAAGTACATTTTGTAGAAATACAATGAGCAGAACATGTTTCTTTTGAGTGTACCGGGGTTTTCACTATAATTTGACCCCCCCTTTAACTTTGTTACTGATGGAGATACAAAAAAATGTTACATATAAAAGTTTCACGAAATCAACTGAGGTTTTTTGAGTCCAGAAACTAAAATATATACAGAGTGACCAATATATTGATGGCAACTTCATTTTTTAAATGGAACACCTTGTATATTTTTCCATATTTGGTTAGCTCTTTTTCCCCTGATTTCGAATTTGTACCATTTGTTGGTCTACCTTTCTTTTTCTGAGCACCATAGAGTTTCAAATTCCAATAACCATCTGGTATAGCGTTTTGGAAGTTCTTGAATATTTAAGTGGCCAATTTGATTTTTGGATTGGTAATGGCGCACCCATTTCAAGGCCACCAAATAGTCCCGATTTAACACCGTTGGACACGTTTTCATAGCCGTTCCTGAAGGAAAACATTTACTTCAGCAATAATGACAATCAATGAAAGCGGAGAATAATATTAATGATATAGAACAAGGGCGTCGCCAGGAATTAATTTCGGGGGTGAGAACCCCCCCCTGGCTACGCCCTTGATATAGAATCAATCAATATCAAACCCGCCATAATTCGGAACTAATCCCGTCAACGCACAAAGAATAATGATAATATTGTAATGATTAGAAACAAATTTTGAAGCTTTAATTTCTGAATTGAATCAGAGCCATAATAATGCTATCAAAAATAGTCTAAACAACTTGAGACAACTATATGAACTTTGTGTATTGAATGAAAGTGGTCATTTCGAGCTATTTCTTTAGTTAATGTTATTCTTACCATACTACCATAGTTTATCATTTTTCATTGGTTAAGTAATTGTTAAGTATTCATTCTAAAATGATACTTTTAAGTAGATTGTTTGGATATAAGGAATTTCGTAGGTATTTCACATATTTTTTATTCGGTGTCATCATTTCAGAACTTCGAAACTCTGAAAATTGAAGAGACACATCCATCCATATACGCATCTATATTCGAGATCAGGAGGAAATAGCCTGTCAAAAAAAGGAAAAATATAGAGGACAGGGTGTCCCATTTGACAAAATATAGTTGCATTAAATGTTGTTAACCATGTATATTTTCCCATTGACGTTATTATAACTCCAAAAATGAGCATTTTCACTGAACGCACTCTGCCACTTGTAAAATGATTACAGATCTTGGCAGGTGGTTCTTAAAATTTGAAACTCTGTGGTTCTCAGAATAAAAGAGATAGACCAACATATGTTACATATTCGAAATCAGGAGAAACAGAGCTAGCCAAACATGGAAAAATATACAGGGTGTTCCATTTGAAAAAATGAAGTTGCCATCAATATGTTGGCCATCCTGTATATATTTCAGTTTCTGGACTCATATCCAAAAACCCCAGTTGATTTCGTGAAATTTTTATACGAAACATTTTTTTGTATCTCCTTCTGTAACAAAGTTAAAGGGGGGTCAAATTATAGTGAAAACCCCGGTACATGTTTCAGTATTGACAATATATTCATTCTGGTGTACGCGAAGGAAACCAACAACGATACATAATTGAGACAAAAACTTTCAGAAGCGGAATGAAAAATAAAAAAAAAATCGAGGGGCTTCAGGCAATTAGGTACCACGTTACTTTTTAGAATGTTTTCGATAATTTATTCAAATTGGAGGCACGGATTTTGAAAAATTATTGAAGTGAATAGTAGTAATTTTTAGTATTACGCGCCTTTCATTTTCTATCCCAAAAGAGGTAATTTCACAACTAGCAATTCTGACGAATATCAACATTTTCCATCAGTGGTGAGATAAAAATTATTGAATAAATTACTCGAGCTACATTCATTTCACAGGAATTTCAATTAAAATCCATTAAAAATCCCATTTTCGAGTTTAATTTACCATAATATGATTTTCGTAGCTCCGGACTCCTCAAAGTTTTCAACTGAAAACTGAAGTTCTAGCTTTCGAGCCTTTGTCGGGTAGTTTGCAGTGATCTCAGGAAGCTGATTATTTTTTTTATTGCAGCAACATTCAGGACGACCATGCTAAGAAAATAAAAACTGAAAAATACTTACTGCATAAAAAGATATGAATTTTTAAACCTAGCTGACAAAATAACATTGAAAAACACTCGAAAAATCATATCTCGAAAATCACATAACACAATGGGTTATTTTTGGAAAGCCACAGGTCTAAGGAATCTGAAAATACATTATTGAAGTCAATCGACTGGACACCCTGTATTTTCAGGTATTTAAATATGTTCATTTATTTTTTAATGATTATTTAGTTGACTGTTTATATTTTGATTGTATTGAAATAAAGATAGATATCGTAGCTTATAGGCTATAACTTACTTCAATTCAATTGAAAAGATGCTCTATCAACAAAAAATATCCTATACATTGTACTTATTGCATTTTTTAAATGTTCCATTGTTTCTGACATTTTGGCAATTGACTTTGTAGGTGCCGGGAATTGTGAGGGTCGCTAGGTTTGAACCCCCAAACCTCCCCCCTGGCTACGCCCTTGATCTTAGTGTAATTTCATGGAAATCATCAATTCATTTGTATCTGAGACTAGACTTACATTTTGTAGTTGGTACCTACCAGAATAAATCACGAGAGTGGAAGCCATAGGATATTAAAGACTGATGTGGTCACTTTCACGAAATCAGGTGTGAATAAATAATGGCAGAGAAAAACTCATCATGAGACTATTGTTTCTCATTTCCAACATGAGTTAACATGAGGTTGGCAGTCATGAGAAGAGAACTTTTCGGACCGGTTATATACTCCGTTCACGAAAGGTTGAGCCGTCGGTTGGCCATGGAAATTTGGCATATTCTACTGTGTATATTGAAATTTTAGGTTATGTTCTTTATCCTCTTGTCAGATTGATACGCAATGTTGTCAATATTGCATAGAGTTCTCTGATAACTCGCAAGCTCGTCGGACGAGGCCGAGTACATTCGGCAACGTTGACTTTATTTTATTTCATGATAGTAAATACTGCCAACTTTAGATAAATAAAGAAACGCCTACTATGTGCTCAACCTTTCGTGAACGGACTATACTTACTGATAACTTTGATGCTGAAGAATTCATCAGATTATTCCAAAGCAACTTGACAGACATATTCGATTAAATGCTAATGCACCTGTCTAACAGATAAAATGTCTAGTTTCAAATAAATGGCTACCCAGCACATAATAGTCGTAATGTCAAGATCTATTTAATGAATACTTATATGCGATACAATGAATTGGAAGATACGTTCAGATGGCCACCGAAAAGCCCCGATTTTATTTATGGCTTTGGATTTTTATGTCTAGAATATTTTGAAAGAGAAATTATGTCTAATTCGCTTTCATACTCGGAAGGATCTCATCAATAGAATAAAAATTGTGTTATGCCGAAATGCGACAAAAAGGCTATGAACTTAGTAGAGTTGTAGATTCAGTACGAAAACGATGTGTCAAATGTATTGAAGAAGGAGGTCCATTTCTTCGTTATTATTTCAATTCAAGATGAATTGATGATTTTCATAAAACTAAATGCGACAAAAAGGCTATGAACTTAGTAGAGTTGTAGATTCAGTACGAAAACGATGTGTCAAATGTATTGAAGAAGGAGGTCCATTTCTTCGTTATTATTTCAATTCAAGATGAATTGATGATTTTCATAAAACTAAATGCGACAAAAAGGCTATGAACTTTGTAGAGTTGTAGATTCAGTACGAAAACGATGTGTCAAATGTATTGAAGAAGGAGGTCCATTTCTTCGTTATTATTTCAATTCAAGATGAATTGATGATTTTCATAAAACTAAATGCGACAAAAAGGCTATGAACTTTGTAGAGTTGTAGATTCAGTACGAAAACGATGTGTCAAATGTATTGAAGAAGGAGGTCCATTTCTTCGTTATTATTTCAATTCAAGATGAATTGATGATTTTCATAAAACTACATTAAAATTCGATCACGAAGAGCTTCGAAATAGAGCAAATTTAGGTTCGGAATTTTTAGACTTTTTCGTTGTTATCAGGTTAGCCATGATATTATAGCGGAGAATGAGGAGCTAGCACAAAAGTTGATGTCTTTCGAGAGTACACTAAATGTGGTATATTTCAATGAAGAGAAAGCGTGTGCATCATTATTATGATTTCATCGAACCATTGGAAAAATAGTACTGATTTTGTTAACATCAGAATCGTGATATTCTTGTCCTTACCACGCCTTCAATAAGAGTGTTTTCTGCAAACAAACTCTCTCTCTCTCATCTTGCAGCAAATTTATTGTCCTTTCCGAATTTATGGTCAAATTTGATGAGACTACCAGGGAAATTGAATAATGTTTCTTTTAGAGAAAAAACTTTAAATTTTTGTGAAATCAAGAAATGTTAAAGAATAACCGTCAACATTTCGACCATGTGTTATTTGACATTTTTTATTGCAAATCACTTGTATAATCACCCCCCGAAGTTTGTCCACTTTAGAAGTAGACATGTTTGTATATTTACACAGCAACTAAATGTCCTACATCGTATTCTTCAGAGGCCCAAGATTTCTCTTGCGCTTGGGACCCCCAGTTAAGTTAATTTTCAAAACAAGCAATTTCACTTTTGGAGAAAATCATCTGGCACTATAACATATAAGTCGAAACTTTCTTGCAGGGCCGGCGCTAGGGGTGAAACAGTGAAGCAAATGTTTCAGGGCGCCAGCTTTCTGCGGGCGGCAATTTTCGCCAGCTGACTTTTCGTATTTTACCCTTAATTCTTTAAATCGAAAATATGGAAGTGGAACCAGTATTCGAATCCGAAAGAGAAGTCCGCATTCGAAAAAAAACAAGACTTTTTCAATATGAAAGAAGAGATACGCCGATAACAGATCCAGAAACAAAATTTCGGATTGATTTTTTCAATTATTTACTGGACCTTTGCATTAGTTTTTTGACCGAACGCTTCCTACAATTGAAACAGTATGATTCATTATTTGAAATCTTGTTTGATATAAAGGTATTAGCTTCCGAATCTGAAATATCAATTATTCAAAAGTGTGATAGAATCTTTGAGAAATTAGGAGATGATATCGAATCCAAAAATCTTGCACCTATTCAGATGTTAAATTTTTTGGAGGAGAGCAACTTATCAGAAAATTATCCAAACATTGTGATTGTTCTCCGGATACTCATCACAATGCCGGTGACAGTAGCTAGTGGAGAACGTTCGTTTTCAAAATTAAAAATTTTTAAAAATTATTTGCGCTCTGCCATGCACCAGGAAAGACTTTCTTACTTAGCAATAATTGCTATTTAACATAAAATTAACGAAAACTTTGTTTTGTCGATGTCATTGATGATTTTGCCCGTATCAAATCCAGACGTGTGCGGTTATTGTAGTCTGCTGACGAATTTGTGCGTTAGTATTGTGATGAATACAACTTATGTGACTGACAAATTTTTAGAATGTGATATTTTTCGTACTTAGATAGGGTGAATTTTTCTGTTTTCTTTGTTTTTTCTTCATAAATATTGTTTATTGTTTGATGTTATTTTCATGAAAATGTTTATAAATATACTCCCTTACATTTTTCCTATGGGGATTTATATTTTACGAATAGGTATAATGATTTTTTTTCTGAAAATGTGTTTTACTTTGTGATGTGATAACTTAGTTGCTTGGTTTGCATGAATTAAATGAAATAATTCGTGTTTTGTTAGATTGAGAAATCTTCACCACACAAGAATAAAATGAAAATTGGAATTGTCGAGTAGGTATTGAAATTTTTTCCAAATACCTAGTTTTTCAATAATAAATATGTGAATTTATGTTCATGCGAATTGCGAAATCCCATTACAGAATGATATTTTAATAATCTGGTAGAGATGAGTTGAAATTTTTTTTCTGTTTTGTTTTATCGATAAGGGGGGCTGTGTGATGATGGGGTTTGATCGTATTGTCGATGCTTCTGATGGTAGGGCTAGGGGCGCCCGAAAAGTCCTTGCTTCAGGCGCCAAATTGACTAGCGCCGGCCCTGCTTTCTTGGCTACTATTCTTTCATTACACACCTGGTATATTTTCGTCCTAAGTTGATTTTAGTTGCAAATTCATTAGAATATGTCAACACCGCAACTATGGCCTGGAAAATAAACCCGTCGTTGGTACAACGGAATATTAACCGCGTTATAATTAAAATATCATTAATAAATCAGATATGCTCATAATCGCGACCGAAAAAGAGAAATAATGGCGAGCTGGCTTTCCTATCGTAACATCTCCCTGAAAACGGTGACATTTCATAATTGCTCTTACTGTAACTTTTGTTGTTGGCCACAGTAATGGCGCAGAAATTAAGATACAAGCCGATAACGCAAATTGTCTCCAGTGAGTATCCTGTTTCACTTTTTTCGTCGCATTATAAACATCAATTACACGTTTTCTAATCGCTGATACGTTTTGTGTAATCTAGACAGGTAGTTAGGGGGTAATTATTTAGGGTAGGGACCACATTAGAGGCTGTTTCGGAAAAGATTGAAAATGGAGATTGGCAGTTCTTCGGGGAAATTTATATGATTTCAATAATTGGCGACAGATAGAGGGCGATTAAAATGTTGAACTGAAAAATTGAAAAATAGATGATTCCACACTATATGGAGTGTTTCATAGTATGTATATGCGGGAGACTTCAGGATTTGATAGCTCGTCTACAAACATAAAAAAGTTTCTTTCAACTTAGCCCCTAAAATGAAATCTTTTTGAGATAAATCCGCGTGTTAGACAGTCTATGCATCAAACAATTGTTTTGCGTGATTTCAAGCTAACGGCGGACATTTCCATCATTTTATTTAATTGGTTATGATTTGTTTTGTTTGTTTTCGAAATTATGAAGTTAACTCTTGTTTTTTCCTGTTATATATATATTCTTTTGAATTGAGAGCTAACAAAATACAATACATGTAACAAAAAAGTCCCTAGCTGAGGTTGGTGCAAAACGGGGTACCATACTATTCTGGCGTATGATACCAGAGCACAGGGAAAAACCTCAGTAGAAAAAACCCTGCCTCGCCGTTTTTTTTTCCTGTTATAACGGTCCAATAAGCTTTATTTAATCGGTGAGAAAATAATCCTTCTTGAAAAGTCTGTTTCAATATAAAACCATTTTAATTTAATTGATTAAAACCGTGAATTTTTATCTTGACACAAACCGAGAGAAAAATACAAACAACTCTTCCAGAACCTTTCAGCAATTAAAAGCTAAAAAATCAGATAAGAAATTGAAAATAGTAAATTTTCAATATTTCAATGATAGCTTGTTTGAAAATTTACATATGATATATCTTTGAAGAAAACTGAAGAAATGTGCTACTGAGGATATGCATCAGGAAACCGTAGATCTATCTGTTGAATACATCTTCCGGGTTTAATAAAGTTTTTGAAATATCTCAATTAGTTTGCGCTTGGTTTGATGAAAGTTATCGCGGATAAGAAGAAGTATGAACACGTAACGTATTACGTTTCGAATCGATCAATTCATCACTTCAAATTCCATCTATTCAGGTAATTCCACTAATGGCGCAGTTGCCGCAGTTCTGTCCGTAAGTACATCGTCGGGCTCCTACGTATCATTAGAAAACCGCAGATTGGCTTACTATCTATCAGTTGAACACATATATTACATTGTTCAATAAGATTTATGAAATATCTGAAATAGTTTACGTTTTATTTGAAGAAAGTTGTATAGCCCCTATTCAAAACCATGTATCAGTATTACCGATAGAGTTTCCTTATCGAATATCGCGGATAGGAACAGGTATGAACACGTAACGTCTTACGTTTCGAATCGATCTATTCATCACTTCAAATTCCACCTATTCAGGTAATTCCACTAATGGCGCAGTTGCCGCAGTTCTGTCCGTAAGTACATCGTCGGGCTCCTACGTATCATTAGAAAACCGCAGATTGGCTTACTATCTATCAGTTGAACACATAGCCCTTGTTCAATAAAATTTATGAAATATCTGAAATAGTTTACGTTTTATTCGAAGAAAGTTGTATAGTCCCTATTCAAAACCATGAATCACTATTACTTATAGTGTATCCTTATCGAATATCGCGGATAAGAACAGGTATGAACACGTAACGTCTTACGTTTCGAATCGATCTAATCACTTCAAATTCCACCTATTCAGGTAATATCACTAATGGCGCAGTTGCCGCAGTTCTGTCCGTAAGTACATTGTCGGGCTCCTACGTATCATTAGAAAACTGCTGTTTTGCTTACTATCTATCGGCCGAACACATAGCCCTTGTTCAATAAAATTTATGAAATATCTAAAATAGTTTACGTTTTATTCGAAGAAAGTTGTATAGTCCCTATTCAAAACCATGAATCACTATTACTTATAGTGTATCCTTATCGAATATCGCGGATAAGAACAGGTATGAACACGTAACGTCTTACGTTTCGAATCGATCTATTCATCACTTCAAATTCCACCTATTCAGGTAATTCCACTTATGGCGCAGTTGCCGCAGTTCTGTCCGTAAGTACATTGTCGGGCTCCTACGTATCATTAGAAAACTGCTGTTTTGCTTACTATCTATCGGCCGAACACATAGCCCTTGTTCAATAAAATTTATGAAATATCTAAAATAGTTTACGTTTTATTCGAAGAAAGTTGTATAGTCCCTATTCAAAACCATGAATCACTATTACTTATAGTGTATCCTTATCGAATATCGCGGATAAGAACAGGTATGAACACGTAACGTCTTACGTTTCGAATCGATCTAATCACTTCAAATTCCACCTATTCAGGTAATATCACTAATGGCGCAGTTGCCGCAGTTCTGTCCGTAAGTACATTGTCGGGCTCCTACGTATCATTAGAAAACTGCAGTTTTGCTTACTATCTATCGGCCGAACACATAGCCCTTGTTCAATAAAATTTATGAAATATCTGAAATAGTTTACGTTTTATTCGAAGAAAGTTGTATAGTCCCTATTCAAAACCATGAATCACTATTACTTATAGTGTATCCTTATCGAATATCGCGGATAAGAACAGGTATGAACACGTAACGTCTTACGTTTCGAATCGATCTAATCACTTCAAATTCCACCTATTCAGGTAATATCACTAATGGCGCAGTTGCCGCAGTTCTGTCCGTAAGTACATTGTCGGGCTCCTACGTATCATTAGAAAACTGCTGTTTTGCTTACTATCTATCGGCCGAACACATAGCCCTTGTTCAATAAAATTTATGAAATATCTAAAATAGTTTACGTTTTATTCGAAGAAAGTTGTATAGTCCCTATTCAAAACCATGAATCACTATTACTTATAGTGTATCCTTATCGAATATCGCGGATAAGAACAGGTATGAACACGTAACGTCTTACGTTTCGAATCGATCTATTCATCACTTCAAATTCCACCTATTCAGGTAATTCCACTTATGGCGCAGTTGCCGCAGTTCTGTCCGTAAGTACATTGTCGGGCTCCTACGTATCATTAGAAAACTGCTGTTTTGCTTACTATCTATCGGCCGAACACATAGCCCTTGTTCAATAAAATTGATGAAATATCTAAAATAGTTTACGTTTTATTCGAAGAGAGTTCTATAGTCCCTATTCAAAACCATGAATCACTATTACTTATAGTGTATCCTTATCGAATATCGCGGATAAGAACAGGTATGAACACGTAACGTCTTACGTTTCGAATCGATCTAATCACTTCAAATTCCACCTATTCAGGTAATATCACTAATGGCGCAGTTGCCGCAGTTCTGTCCGTAAGTACATTGTCGGGCTCCTACGTATCATTAGAAAACTGCTGTTTTGCTTACTATCTATCGGCCGAACACATAGCCCTTGTTCAATAAAATTTATGAAATATCTAAAATAGTTTACGTTTTATTCGAAGAAAGTTGTATAGTCCCTATTCAAAACCATGAATCACTATTACTTATAGTGTATCCTTATCGAATATCGCGGATAAGAACAGGTATGAACACGTAACGTCTTACGTTTCGAATCGATCTAATCACTTCAAATTCCACCTATTCAGGTAATATCACTAATGGCGCAGTTGCCGCAGTTCTGTCCGTAAGTACATTGTCGGGCTCCTACGTATCATTAGAAAACTGCTGTTTTGCTTACTATCTATCGGCCGAACACATAGCCCTTGTTCAATAAAATTTATGAAATATCTAAAATAGTTTACGTTTTATTCGAAGAAAGTTGTATAGTCCCTATTCAAAACCATGAATCACTATTACTTATAGTGTATCCTTATCGAATATCGCGGATAAGAACAGGTATGAACACGTAACGTCTTACGTTTCGAATCGATCTATTCATCACTTCAAATTCCACCTATTCAGGTAATATCACTAATGGCGCAGTTGCCGCAGTTCTGTCCGTAAGTACATTGTCGGGCTCCTACGTATCATTAGAAAACTGCTGTTTTGCTTACTATCTATCGGCCGAACACATAGCCCTTGTTCAATAAAATTTATGAAATATCTAAAATAGTTTGCGTTTTATTTGAAGAAAGTTGTATAGTCCCTATTCAAAACCATGTATCACTATTACTTATAGTGTATCCTTATCGAATATCGCGAATAAGAACAGGTATGAACACGTAACGTCTACGTTTCGAATCGATCTATTCATCACTTCAAATTCCACCTATTCAAGTAATTCCACTAATGGCGCAGTTGCCGCAGTTCTGTCCGTAAGTACATCATTGGACTCCTACGTATCATTAGAAAACCGCAGTTTTGCTTATTGTCTATCGGTCGAACACATATCCCTTGTTCAATAAAATTTATGAAATATCTAAAATAGTTTACGTTTTATTTGAAGAAAGTTGTATAGTCCCTATTCAAAACCATGTATCACTATTACTTATAGTGTATCCTTATCGAATATCGCGAATAAGAACAGGTATGAACACGTAACGTCTTACGTTTCGAATCGATCTATTCATCACTTCGAATTCCACCTATTCAGGTAATTCCACTAATGGCGCAGTTGCCGCAGTTCTGTCCGTAAGTACATTGTCGGGCTCCTACGTATCATTAGAAAATTGCAGTTTTGCTTACTATCAATCGGTCGAATACATATCCCTTGTTCAATAAAATTTATGAAATATCTAAAATAGTTTACGTTTTATTCGAAGAAAGTTGTATAGTCCCTATTCAAAACCATGTATCAGTCTCACTTATAGAGTATCCTTATCGAATATCGCGGATAAGAACAGGTATGAACACGTAACGTCTTACGTTTCGAATCGATCTATTCATCACTTCAAATTCCACCTATTCAGGTAATTCCACTAATAGCGCAGTTGCCGCAGTTCTGTCCGTAAGTACATTGTCGAGCTCCTGCGTATCATTAGAAAATTGAAGTTTTGCTAACTATCTATCGGGTGCACACATACCTATCCCTTGTTCAATAAAATTTATGAAATATCTAAAATAGTTAGCTTTTCATTTAAAGGAAGTTGTATACCTAGTCCCTATTCAAAACCATGTATCACTATTACTTATAGTGTATCCCTATCGAATATCGCGGATAAGAACAGGTATGAACACGTAACGTCTTACGTTTCGAATCAATCTAATCATCACTTCAAATTCCACCTATTCAGGTAATTCCACTAATGGCGCAGTTCTGTCCGTAAGTACATTGTCGGGCTACTACGTATCATTAGAAAACCGCAGATTTGCTTACTATCTATCGGTTGAACACATATCCCTTGTTCAATAAAATTTATGAAATATCTGAAATAATTTGGGTTTTTTTCAAGAAAGTTGTATAGTCCTTACTCAAAATCCTGTATCAGTATTACTAATAGAGTATCCTTATCGAATATCGCGGATATGAACAGGTATGAACACGTAACGTCTTACGTTTCGAATCGATCTATTCATCACTTCGAATTCCACCTATTCAGGTAATTCCACTAATGACGCAGTTGCCGCAGTTCTGTCCGTAAGTACATTGTCGGGCTCCTACGTATCATTAGAAAACCGCATTTTTGCTTACTATCTATCGGTTGAACGCATATTCCTTGTTCAATAAAATTAATGAAATATCTCAAATAGTTTGCGTTTTATTTGAAGAAAGTTGTATAGTCCTTATTCAAAACCATGTATCAATATTACTGATAGAGTATTCTTATCGAATATCGCGGATAAGAACAGGTATGAACACGTAACGTCTTACGTTTCGAATCGATCTATTCATCACTTCAAATTCCACCTATTCAGGTAATTCCACTAATAGCGCAGTTGCCGCAGTTCTGTCCGTAAGTACATTGTCGGGCTCCTACGTATCATTAGAAAATTGCAGTTTTGCTTACTATCAATCGGTCGAATACATATCCCTTGTTCAATAAAATTTATGAAATATCTAAAATAGTTTACGTTTTATTCGAAGAAAGTTGTATAGTCCCTATTCAAAACCATGTATCAGTCTCACTTATAGAGTATCCTTATCGAATATCGCGGATAAGAACAGGTATGAACACGTAACGTCTTACGTTTCGAATCGATCTATTCATCACTTCAAATTCCACCTATTCAGGTAATTCCACTAATAGCGCAGTTGCCGCAGTTCTGTCCGTAAGTACATTGTCGGGCTCCTACGTATCATTAGAAAATTGCAGTTTTGCTTACTATCAATCGGTCGAATACATATCCCTTGTTCAATAAAATTTATGAAATATCTAAAATAGTTTACGTTTTATTCGAAGAAAGTTGTATAGTCCCTATTCAAAACCATGTATCAGTCTCACTTATAGAGTATCCTTATCGAATATCGCGGATAAGAACAGGTATGAACACGTAACGTCTTACGTTTCGAATCGATCTATTCATCACTTCAAATTCCACCTATTCAGGTAATTCCACTAATAGCGCAGTTGCCGCAGTTCTGTCCGTAAGTACATTGTCGAGCTCCTGCGTATCATTAGAAAATTGAAGTTTTGCTAACTATCTATCGGGTGCACACATACCTATCCCTTGTTCAATAAAATTTATGAAATATCTAAAATAGTTAGCTTTTCATTTAAAGGAAGTTGTATACCTAGTCCCTATTCAAAACCATGTATCACTATTACTTATAGTGTATCCCTATCGAATATCGCGGATAAGAACAGGTATGAACACGTAACGTCTTACGTTTCGAATCAATCTAATCATCACTTCAAATTCCACCTATTCAGGTAATTCCACTAATGGCGCAGTTCTGTCCGTAAGTACATTGTCGGGCTACTACGTATCATTAGAAAACCGCAGATTTGCTTACTATCTATCGGTTGAACACATATCCCTTGTTCAATAAAATTTATGAAATATCTGAAATAATTTGGGTTTTTTTTAAGAAAGTTGTATAGTCCTTACTCAAAATCATGTATCAGTATTACTAATAGAGTATCCTTATCGAATATCGCGGATAAGAACAGGTATGAACACGTAACGTCTTACGTTTCGAATCGATCTATTCATCACTTCAAATTCCACCTATTCAGGTAATTCCACTAATGGCGCAGTTGCCGCAGTTCTGTCCGTAAGTACATCGTCCGACTCCTACGTATCATTAGAAAACCGCAATTTTGCTTACTATCTATCGGTTGAACATATATCCCTTGTTCAATTAAATTTATGAAATATCTGAAATATAGTTTCTGTTTTATTTGAAGAAAGTTGTATGGTCCTTACTCAAAATCATGTATTAGTATTACTGATAGAGTATCCTTATCGAATATCGCGGATAAGAACAGGTATGAACACGTAACGTCTTACGTTTCGAATCGATCTATTCATCACTTCAAATTCCACCTATTCAGGTAATTCCACTAATAGCGCAGTTGCCGCAGTTCTGTCCGTAAGTACATTGTCGGGCTCCTACGTATCATTAGAAAATTGCAGTTTTGCTTACTATCAATCGGTCGAATACATATCCCTTGTTCAATAAAATTTATGAAATATCTAAAATAGTTTACGTTTTATTCGAAGAAAGTTGTATAGTCCCTATTCAAAACCATGTATCAGTCTCACTTATAGAGTATCCTTATCGAATATCGCGGATAAGAACAGGTATGAACACGTAACGTCTTACGTTTCGAATCGATCTATTCATCACTTCAAATTCCACCTATTCAGGTAATTCCACTAATAGCGCAGTTGCCGCAGTTCTGTCCGTAAGTACATTGTCGGGCTCCTACGTATCATTAGAAAATTGCAGTTTTGCTTACTATCAATCGGTCGAATACATATCCCTTGTTCAATAAAATTTATGAAATATCTAAAATAGTTTACGTTTTATTCGAAGAAAGTTGTATAGTCCCTATTCAAAACCATGTATCAGTCTTACTTATAGAGTATCCTTGTCGAATATCGCGGATAAGAACAGGTATGAACACGTAACGTCTTACGTTTCGAATCGATCTATTCATCACTTCAAATTCCACCTATTCAGGTAATTCCACTAATGGCGCAGTTGCCGCAGTTCTGTCCGTAAGTACATTGTCGGGCTCCTACGTATCATTAGAAAACCGCAGATTTGCTTACCATCTATCGGTTAAACACATCTCCCGGGTTTAAGCGGCAATTTGCAACCATTATTAGCAATTTTTTCGAGTTGTGTATGCAATCGACAAGAAACGGTCTATTAACTTTTTGTCGGAGACCTGGCGAAACGGATTATCGGAAAGAAATCGCGGTAATTTTCATACATTGATGCAAATCCGGCGGTACCGATCGATTCATGCAGTTTCAATTATGCGAAATCGGTTATCTTAATGCGATATTGATTGGCGTCGAAGACACGACATGGGTATCGGTTTGTTGGTATGCGAGGTGTCGGAAGTATACCGGTCAATGCGTGTACGCCTGTTTGCGAACTTTGGTACTACCACAGCCGTCTACTTTAGAAGGTTGTGGTACTACTTTTTAACTGAAATATTGAGTTGTTGACATGGAATTTTTGATGGTATATTTATATCTTCTTTTTATTATGTACTGTTCTGATTATTGACAGTTAGGGAATGCTAAGCGATGTGCCTGGATCCATATGATATAATTAAAACAGCTAAAAAATGGAAATCAAAATACACAACAACCATGAATTATTTAGCCCGAATATCTGTATACAGGGTGACTCTAAATAAATGCGAGGGACTTAGGGAGATGATTATTCAATGAAAATAAGCAGGGGTTGTTCATATAAATTTTTTTCGAGATCGACCCCCCTTTCAAGATACATCCTTTGGAAGGCGGTGACGAGTTGACAGTTTTTAATTTTTGTTAGGAGTCCTTAAAAACACTGAGTCATAAAACTATACATAATATGATTCATCAAGTAGATGTTACTCACACAATTTTTTTTGATCCCATAACTTTATTATTAGGGATTGAAAATAACAACCCCTTATGATTTTCCTTCGAAAATTGTTTTCGTATGATACAATAGATATGCAAAAAATAAAATTTTCTTATGGTTTCCCATTCAATTCTGAAAAAAAAGTCTCCTGCAAAATTTCGATACAGTCAATACTTTTATCGGAAAAAATAAAAACTTACAAGCAGTTATGATCACTGTTTTTTCTTGAAAATTTTATAGGTTTTCACTCCCAGTCTCTGAAACAGAAATAATTAAAAAATTTTCAATTAAGATGAAGTGCTTCTGCAAGAATCTTTGCACTCATTTGTCAGGAGCAAATTGGTTTTGAAAAAATTGTTGCCTAATAGTAAAATTGAAAAAGGAAATGAATGAAACGGACAATGTAACGTTTCGGTGTCTATATATATAATAAATTACTCAGTTATAAAATAGTATATAATGCAACGAGCGGATAATTGCTATTATACGCGAGTAGCATACTATACTTTATCCACGACTACTGAATAATATATTTCTTGAAGATTTCAACTTTTGGCGACCGCGACAAGACCCTTCTATGACAAGCGTGGAAAAAGTCAAGTTGACACATGAGAAAAATTTGGAGAATTGGTCATTGTATATTTGGTAATAAAAATTGCTTTAATTGATATAATAAATGTAGATTTGGCCCTCGATTGACAAGGTTTACCCATATTTGTTAGTTGGAGTACTTTAGAATACTGAAGAAATACCAATTTAAAGAATATTATATCAAAGCTAAATCTATGAAGCAGTTAATTATAATCTCATTATTCCCTTTTGATTAATAGGTATTATCAAGGCCGAGCACAGAGACGTACAATAGACGGTTTTTACAATAGTCGCGCATAAACTATATTATTCATCATATCTGAATTCATCTGAGGTCGATGTCTTAGGTAAATGTAATATATTTTTGACGCGAGAAGTAATTCGTTTGAAATAAAAACAAATGATTGTTTTCATAAGCAACAACATTAGTTTATGTACTAGATCAGAAAGGAAACCTCTTAAAAAAAATCAGAATGAGTCACTAGATTCCTATCAAGAAGATGTTTCTATAAAGTTCGTCTTTCAATAACAAGAAAGGAGATAATGACCAAAGTTGAAATTGAAAAATTGTCAATTTTGGCTTATAAATCGAAAACAAAAAAAGCTAGAGCAATGAGGTTGATGACATTATGACTTTTTCGAAAAAAGATAACCGCAATGTGCCATTATTTTTTCTAAACTTTGAGACTAACAAGTTGTAATTTAGGGATCACCAATTCTGACCACCCTGTACAATCGATAATTCGACAGCGTAAAATCTCAACTATTCATATTTTCCATTTTCACAGCCGGTTGATGGACGGTCTGTTTTCCCCGAACGCCAGAAATATTCAACACGACAAACCAACTTTGTAATCAAATAAATGTGTTTAGGTTTTTAGTGAAATTGAGCTAATAATAACGGTAGAACCGAATAATGAAAGGGCAGCAGCATGCAAACACAAGCATTTGGATAATAACTATCATTGTCCAAAACACCAGGGACTTTAAAATTATATATCAATTATGTGCATGTCCCCTAAGAGATAGAACCTAATGGCCACCGCAGTCAACCCCTGAGTCGAAATTGGTCTAAGCAGGTGGGTCTAGTCGATATCAATTGAAATTAGTGGATCGAAATGTGATGATGTGAGGTAAGAACGCACATTGTTGACGTACTGGCTAGTCAGATAATGAAAGTTTGATTTATTGCGCTATGGTTAAATCGGTTTTTATGCCAAACTTAAGGGTGTTTCAATAAGAGCGCAACATTTCAGTGTTCAATAAAACTTGGTTTTCTGTACCAAAGTATTGAAATATTTATTGATTCAGTAGATATACATTTGGGAATTATGTATGAAACAAAGTACTGCGGAACTTCCCTATAATGAAAGCGTTAAATCAGCAACAAAAAATTGGTTAAGTATATGGAAATTTCGTTATACAAACTTGAGCACTTCCTTTTATACATTTCCGCACAACTTTCAAACTAGCGTAATGGATAGATTGAAACCAAACATACAGGGGTGTATTTAAAACTGGTTCAGAAGAATCACTCTGTCAGCCGTAATGATTTAGATTAAGGTCGAGATTCATTACGTACGTCCGGAAAAATTTCGGAAAAAAATCCACTCTTTGGTGGTGTTCTTTGAATAATTCGTTATAGAGAGAATTTACTTCGTTTTAGAGGGTGTTTTCAAAATCGAATTTGGA
This sequence comes from Propylea japonica, assembly GCA_013421045.1. Classification (NCBI taxonomy): domain Eukaryota; kingdom Metazoa; phylum Arthropoda; class Insecta; order Coleoptera; family Coccinellidae; genus Propylea; species Propylea japonica. The sequence continues at coordinate 26,494,022 of CM024246.1, read as the reverse complement.
TTCAAGGTGCAATGTCTTGTAGGAAATTCATTATACAGAGAAATTCGTTATACAGACGTTCGTTATAGGGAAGTTGCACTGTATCTTGTAAGTGGCCGACACTGTTTTGCTGGCATTACAAAAATTTTACTAAATTTGGGTTTTTTATTCATAAATGATAGATTTGTCAAGAAGAGCAAACCTTAGCGGAATATTATCTATCGGAAGGAATATACTGAATATTGATACCTAATTCATGTTATGGTACTTATTTCAACAGGAGGGAAAAGAATGAATGTAGTTTCAAAGACATGTTAATGATTCCCATAGATTAAACAGATCAGGAAATTTGTAGAGTTTGCTCTTATTTTATAACGAAGACCATATATCTTCCATCCTTCAGTTACTATTATACCTTGATATCTCAATTTCTTTGGAAAATACACATATTCAAATAAAAGCCTACAGATTTTTTGTCAAAAGTTTAGTATGGGCACACCAAGATGTCCTTCAACCTTATATCAAAGCAAGAGTCGAGTCTTTACGTGAAAAAATAGAGAACTAAATGATGCAGTTTTCGAGGATACGAAACATTGATACATTCCTGAACTGTTTCACAGAGTGTTGGGAAATTAGGCCACAAATACATGTTTTTCATCCTGCATAAATATGCTATCAACACTTTTGAAAATATTTTCTGCAGTTTGATTTAATACCAAAGAATTTATGTACATTTTGGAGTAGAAACAATTGAAATCGATTTAAAGTACTTGGACAACTTCAGCAATATTTTAAGTGATCCAGTTTTTTTGCCGGTTAATATATAATTATCATTCGCCGAAAATTTATATTTTGAAAACAGTTCAATCAATTCAAACTCTATGTGACACTGCAAATAATGCTCCATGATTAAATTCTCAGATTATTTGCAAAATTCATGAAAGCTGAAACACATACAAAATATCCTGAGTCCTGGTGACATTCCGTGGATTTCACAAAGCTTGATTGGGCAATCAAATCGTTGATATTGAATTAAGTCGATCGAGTTTTGTGAAACCCGGATATCTTTTATCTTAAACTATTTCTATTTTCAACAATATTATACGAATCAGAAGCTCTTCCAGGCTTGTTCACATCTAATAAACGAAAATTCACATATGAATATTGTGATCTTTTATTATTCGTTCATTAATTCGACTCTTCTTTTCGAATTTTGAACTTATATCGAGAATTTCATGCCATATTTTTTTTATTTTACGGCCTCCCGTGAACACAATAACTTCCGAGAAGGACTTGATCATAATGGGAGTGTGGAAATTATAAAGAATGAAATGGAATCATAGTTCTCAGGATATTAAAAGTTTAGATATGTTTTCCCTAATATAAACAAGCGTGCAGAATGATTTGTTTTAATATTCTGGTAACCATCAAGGATATAAATATCACAGTTTATTGTCGCAGAGATTTTGAACTAATCAGTTCTGTTTCTGTTGAAATTGATAATTTTGCATAGCTTTCGAATACGTTTTTGATTTCACTCATTCTTTTCCTTCACGTCAGTACTCCCTTAGAATTTGTCTAAATCTATTAACGTTCCATGACCTCCTCCTTCCACGAGCTTATCGAATCTAATCAGCTTAAAAGTGAACCGTGACGTCACAATTTCCAATTTCCCTAATTCGCCATCATTTCGTGGTTCCACTAACTACTTTGAATGCAGAACGGTCCGAGTCAATATACACTTTTATTGCATCCATTTGAGTGAGCTCTCGGAGACACGCAACATCGAACATATGGTATGACATTCGTTCGTACCTGTCATTTCCTCAACGACCAATGGGATTTAGATGGAACAGGAGGCCAATTTACTTTAATTCTTTTAAAAGTAACAGGCTAGCCTCTTGTTCGACTCTTCAATTTGAGGGGGACATGAATGGGTTTGCTTATCCTCTGGAGTGCAGCAATTAGGTTGTATATATTTACGAGTTCAATAAAGGGTTAATTAGTTTGAGGCATATTGAAATGGGTGATCAGTAGCGGGAGTAGTAATTAATTATTTCACTCAGGATTATGGAATATACAGGTTGTTGACATTGGCTTGTTCGGCGAATATTTTACGATCAAGAAATGCTTGTTGGCTTGTTATTGTTTGGGCTCACGAGGTTTTCGTATATTTAACAACAAAGAATGTGTATTTATCAGTATAAGCAGAAGAAATGCAGAAGTGGCATTCCTTCTTATGATACTGGAGTACATACCTAAATAAAAACCTCAGCAAAACTCTTTCTTCTACTTTATATGCTCTTGTATCATACGCAGAAATGTATAGTGTTCCTCTAAAACTGTGAAATACACATGCTTTATTGTTTGATATATCAGAGATTTTGTGAAGCCATATCTGGCATAGGGAAAAGTGAGGTATAATGATCCTCTTAAGGGAAAATTTTAATTGTGGCTGAAGTTGAAGGCAAAAGCGCAAGATTTCAATTGTTGAAGGTAGTGAATTCACTTAACTTTGTATCTGCCTGCTTATTTTTCATTTCATCTATGTAGTTTTTTTGTATTAGAAATTTTTGTAAAAGTTTAGTAAAGGATCATTTTATACACCCCTGTGGATAAAATGATTCCTGGGGTAGGGGCAGGGATCATTTTGTACTATAAGTTAATAAATATCAAATAAAAATGAAACAAAAAACTCTGCTGTTTATTTAAATGATAATATGTATTGTTCATAACAATTTAAGTATGTAAGCAAGTTACACAAAACAAAAATATTCGATGGGCTGAAAAATAATAGGTATTTTTCTTGGTCGTTTCTCAAAGTCGAGAGAAATTCATCCACCACATTCTTACTGAAACCTCGCGCACGCATTGTAATGTCTGGATGTCTACGTCTAAATCCACGAAGCCATTCAAGTCCAGCTTTTCCTTTAGCTTCGGAAAAATTGATGATGTAAATTATTTCTTTCTGCCATTTTTGGTGAGCTGAGGTTAAGAAATCCTGAGTGGTCAGCCCGTATATTATTCTGGCCTCCATGTCAACAAGTTCCAGTTCTTGTTCCAGGTTGAACACTGTTTGTTTGCTACCTAACTTTTTAGCTGAGCCTACAGCTTTTTTATTTTTACCTTTGGCTCTTCTTTCTAATACCATCACAGGAACCTCAAATTCTCTTCTCGCGGTTTTGTTAGCCATACCATCTCTAATGCCTTTTGCATATGTTCTTCAGGCCTCTTTTGGCGATTATAGTTTTACGTTTATAAATTCTCGGCATAATCTATAAACAAAAACTATTAATGGGGTAAAATGATTCCAGGGATCATTTTAGACACACAGAAGGGATCATTTCACCCCAATTACCAAATTACAAAATATCGATCAAAACAAAACCTTCACATACCGCGTGCGATGATCGAACATTGCTTAAATATTAGCTAACTGCTACTAATACCCGCAAATAAAACAACATTTCAGTAAACACTTACATGTAAAAAAAACGAAAGTCCAAAAACATACTTACCTTAGATCAGAGCCATACTTTTTGATTATTTTTTAATAAAATCACGCCAAGCACTCGCACCGCATTGAAATTTTACAGGTAACTCGCAGGGGCGCAGGGGAACATGTTTTAAGTGTATTTGGACAGATGGTACAAGCTGTTTCTGATTTACGGCAGGGGATCATTTGACCCTTAGGGATCGTATTACCTCACTTTCCCCTAATATTGATTTTTTTATCTTTCAAAAAGTTGTACTTCAGGTACTTATAACCAATTTGGTAGATAGGAATCGCTTAGGCGATGAGCCCTCAGCTATCCAATGGCAACAAACATTGAAGAAGCTCGATAGCTTCAGAATGCTTCGAGTCTCTAGAGCTATACCATTTCCAGTCATCTCCTATACAAATGTGGCTTTCCCAAATAAAGATTGTAGATTGTTAAGACAGTTATATTCCACTGAGACCTCAAAGTTTATTATGCCTAGCCATTAGAGCTGTTTTCACAACTACACTAAAGCTCATTGAGTTTTTTCAGCACTCCCATATTAGCTTTAAGTCGATGACATAGGAGTTCAGTAACTCTTTAGCTTGACTATTGGAATGGATCACAACGTTCCATACATCTTTCGATGCAGGTATTGCAAGTGAAAAACACTTGAATAGGAGTCTAACGGAAGTGTACACTATAAAACTCCATACTTACCAGAGAGCCATAAATTCGATTCTTCGATTATGGGAACGTTTCACAAGGGATCAATTCCTAGGCAAAGGTGACTATTGCAACGCAATATCGCGATGATATACGAACAGTACATTTGATATAATAAAATCATTCTCGGTATCCTTAAAAACTTAAATGAACAAACCCATTTGCCATTCCTCAACGCCTCGCCTAAGTTTCCAAATGGAAGTCAAGAATAAGAAGTGTCATCCACCTATAATACACTAAATAAACATGCGGCCAAGCAACCCGCAGCAAGTCGGTGGGCGTTTGTGCTTCCTTTCTGCCTAGTGTGTTTGCTTCTTCATTTCCTTTGCTATCTGATTGACCAGAAAGAAATAAAGCAAGTCAAAGTCTCAAATTGCTTGAACTCAACCAGGCGAGTGTGGTCGGAATAAGATTATGAATGTCCTGTAGACTGCCTTCAATCGGGTATTAGGACACTTCAACACTATATGTAATACAGTATGTTGAGCAGCGTTGCACCTAGGACATGATGGGTCTTCAGCTCTTCCCCACAGCGTGAGAGACTTGTTGCATATTCCATGGCTAGTTTTTATTCGATTCAGGTTGATCCAATCTCTACGTCCAAGGTAGAAGCCATCTACTTTCAATGTTGGGTCTTCGATTAGATTGGAGTTTCAGACCTCTTGATGTCTCCATTGTGTGCGCCATAGTTCTTTGATTGAAAGATTGGTAAGTTAGCTGACTGTCCTGACCGGGGGTAGTCTGGACTTCAGTCTCAATTGAGGGGTTTGTGAGAAGTGCAGTGTCATTATGAAAATGAAGCAAAGGATTATTGATCAGTTTATCATTTTGAAACTTGAGAGCAAAGAGCCATCTCAGTTTTGGCGGAGCTATGCTACGAAGACTGAAAGCCATGCTGTAGAAGTAGTTCTTAAAGTTTCAGTAATGACTCTTATTGTCAGATTGAGTTGGGTATCAACCAAATTGGTATGATGGCTATTGGTCCAAACGGGAGCACAATATTCTGCGGCAGAATAGACTAACGCAATTGCACTTATTCTCATAGTTTCAGCATTGGCTCTTCCAGAGGAATTCGCCAGTTTTTGAATAACATTTGATCGGGTTTTCACTTTGGAGACGACATTGTTCAAGTGTGGTTTAAATGTGAGGGTCCGATCAAGTGTTACACCAAGATATTTGGGATGTTTATTATGTTTAAGTCTGATGCCTTCAAATTGAATATTCAGTTGTAAATCTGCCTCTCTGTTGTTGAGGTGAAAGGTTGATCACTATGTCACACCCTTGATAGTTTCTTTCCAGGTTTCAGTCTTTGCATCTTTCTATTGTAGGTATTGCTGCCTGAAAAATACTTGAATAGGAGTCTAAAACTCAAAGACTGAGTCAAAGCGCAAAAATTGCCATTTTGCATGCGGTAAGCCAATAATTTCAACCTTTGTTTATGGGTAGGTTCCACAAGGGATCATTTTCTAGAAAGCTGACTAATGCCAAGCAATATCGCGATGATATACGAACAATACATTTGATATAATAAAATCATTCTCGTTATCCTTTGTTGCCGCAAAACTTAAAGGAACAAACCCATTTGCCATTCCTCAACGCCTCGCGTACGTGTCCAAAGAGAAGTCAAGAATGAGAAGTGTCATCCACCTACACACTAAATGAACATGCGGCTAAGCAACCTGTAGCAAGTTGGTGGGAGGGAACTTTCTGGAATGATTCATTCCTGGAAGATTCCACCAGAATGCTTTTCTTTGAGTTTTTTCCTTCTCCAAAACCCTTTCTTATTGGTGCATTTTCCTATGCCTACCACAGAAAGGTTCTGGGCCAGTAGGTGGCGTTTGTGCTTCCTTTCTGCCTAGTGTGTTAGCTTCTTCATTTCCTTTGAGTTCTGACTTACCAGAAACCCAGACTGAAGAAACCATATTGTTCTTACCTATTTCATTGCGTTTTCTTGGGCACTTCGATGTCAGCTTTGAGTCGATGGCATAGGAGTTCAGTTCTTTAACAGTAGCTTGACTATCAAAATGGATCACTATGTCACACCCTTGATAGTTTCATTTCAGGTTTCAGTCTTTGCATCTTTCTATTGCAGGTATTTCTGCCTGAAAAACACTTTAATAGTAGTCTAAAACTTCAAGAAAATTGCCATTTTTCATGCGAGTAGGCTATAAATTTCAACCTTTGTTTATGGGTAGGTTCCACCAGGGATCACTTCCTAGAAAGCTGACTAATGCCAAGCAATATCGCGATGATATACGAACAGTACATCTGATATAATAAAATCATTCTCGTTATCCTTTGTTGGCGCAAAACTTAAAGGAACAAACCCATTTGCCATTCCTCAACGCCTCGCGTACGTGTCCAAAGAGAAGTCAAGAATGAGAAGTGTCATCCACCTACACACTAAATGAACATGCGGCCAGGCAACCTGTAGCAAGTTTGTGGGCGGGGGAACGAGCGCTTGCATAGAAATTGAGTTCGTGAGACAAAACAGTAATTGAAGTCGGGGCAAGTGAGTATGCGGTTCGATGATTAGAGCTCCCATTCTGTGTCAATTAGCCCGCCCTGTCATTACGAACGCTGCCGGTGACGGGTGGAAGATAGCGAGCTGCGAATGTAGCATTGCCATCTCTATGTTCGGAGGTATAGCCACAGATAAATATACGACTGTTCGGGCTCTTCTATTAAATGACATTCTCTGCTCGCATATGCTTCTATGGGTTAATTAAGGATTTCACTGGGATATTTTATGTTCCATTGTACAACAGTACTTATATACTTGAAATGAAGTTATTGTAGATTAGAAATGTAAGAATCAGTATAGTCCGTTCACGAAAGTTTGAGCGCATAGTAGGCGTTTGTTTATTTATCTGAAGTTGGCAGTATTTGCTGTCGTAACATAAAATAAAGTCAACGACGGCTCAAACTTTCTTGAACGGACTATAGTAACTTATTCATTTCTATAGTAGCTTGGTCCGCGTTTGTTATTGAACGTAATAAATCAATAAACGAATAATCAGTTCTTGATGGTATTCATGATTTTGTTTGAACATATTGAAAATCTGATAATACATGTGAATATATGCATGATATTATGGGCCCTTAATGATGTCGTTAGAGCCATTGCTAAGTCTCAACATGAAATCCTGGACCCGATACTTACATTTTATTCAACATTGATATAAAGGGTTTTCCAATATGAGGTGTTATTTTGATTATTTCATTATAAAGAAGGTAAATGACCACCACGACCACCTTACAGGACCATATCCTTTTAATGAAATTTTCCATAACCAAATCGTACAGTGGCTGCCCTCTGTCCTCGATAGCTTCACAAATTCCATCTTTGAGGTCTTGAACCGACTCTGGGATATTGGCGTAGACCTTCTGTTTCACGTGGCCCCAAAGGAAGAAGTCGCAAGGTGTTGAACCACAAGATCTCGGTGGCCAATTGTGATCACCTCTTCGAGAGATTACACGGTCCGAAAATTTTTCCCACAAAAGAACAATGGTTTCGTTGCTTATGCGATCGGCCGGCTTGAGTTCTTGAGTAAACTGAACTTTATCAGCCTTAAGACCCAAATCTTTATGCAAAATACGGTTTAATGACGTTTGTGGAATGCTTAATTCCAAAGAATGAATTTTCCCACCAATTTCTTTATTGCGGTCCGACGAGGTGCTTCACGACCCAAAATGTTCGAGTTTTACAAACCGTCTCTACCAAATTTTCACCATTTTTATAGTGAATTTTAATTTAATTTCAATGCGTTCTTGAAGCGTCTATCCTTCCATTTTTATTAATGGCGTTGGTTCTACTTATCAAATGTCAAAAAATGACAGCTTAAAAACGTGACATCTACCTCAATAGCGGGCTATTCAAAATAACACCTCTTATTGGAAAACCCTTTACATGCTAACATGAAAACTGATCAAATCTGCAGCTATGCCGATGATGCCACAAATAAGTTAGGAATTGGGGTCACTCTCAGGCAAAAGACCCATGCATCACTATCGACTGCACAAATTAAGTTTTCCTGTTCACCAATAGGGACAATACAACAGCTGGTTTTTAGAGGTTTTTGGTATGAAACTGGAATTCTATGGTATAAGAGGAAAGGCGCTCGATATGTTTACAACCTACATGACAGAAAGGTGAGATGGCTTGAGGAAAATCACAGTAGGAATACCACAGGGTTAAAAATTGAGACTTATAACAACAGAAAGGAAGTTTAACTGTCTTTTGTCGACCTGAGCAAAGCCTTTGATAGCGCGTTCCAAAGAATTCTTCACTTTTTATTTAACATTGAACTGGAAGCCCGTGCGTTGACGTATTGTGTAAGAAACTCTCGATCTCCATTTTGTTAATAGAAAGAAAAAGAATGATTTCTGATAGTGAAACGACTGTAAGACTATTATTCGGCATTTCGAACTAAGATGATATAATATATAGGTAGTATTATAATATAAGAAGGTCCTAAGAGCCATCTAGTAAAATCTGTTTATGCACATGAACAACATTCCGGCGTTGCGAACTTGTGCCGTATCTTTATTCCACGTTGGGATAATTGGTCTATTGCTTTCCTACTCTTATACTAACGGCTAGCGTCTGTTACAGACAATTCTGTCAGTTTGGCAACATTGTCTGTTAGTGTTTAGTTTCTGGATGAGTCTTATTTACATTGTCATTTCGATATGACGTTCATAAACGTTTCATAACCTCCTGGAAGTACTCCTCATTAACCATACGACTTGTTGTCAAGAACTCATTATGAACCACGCCATTGTAATCGAAGCAAACATTGATCGAATCCTTCACATTTGATCGAACTTGGCGTGGTTTTCCGGCTTCGGCTCATCTGGCAGCTTCTATTGGAAATAATTGATTCTTGGTTCCGACGTTATGACCATACAGCCACGTTTCGTCAGCAGTTAGGTTATAATCCTTTCGAGCCAAGCTGGATCGTCGTTAACTCCATTTTTAGGTATTAAAAATTTAACGATTTCGGAACAAACTTCGCTGCCACACGTTTCATGCCTAAAACATTGGAGAAAATTGAATGGCATGAGCGCATTAGTAAGTATGCCAACATCCTCTGCAACTTCCCTTATAGTGATTCGACGAGTTTCCGAAAAAAATTTTCATTGTTTCCATGTTTTTTCTGCTTATTGATGTGGTTGCAACTCCAGGACGCTCATTGTCATCAACATCTGCTAGGCTTTCATAAAAGCGCTTGTACCACTTTTTTCAGACAGAGTGAATGCTACAGTCTACAGTCAACATTCCAAGAAGCTTGAAGCACTTAATTTCATTTTATACGCAATATTTAATACAGATTCTTCGATATTTTCTTTTCAAAGGTCAAAAACCGAGACCAACATTATCAGTTGTCAACAACAAACTACTGATCCGAGTGGTTGCTAATGACATTATATGATAATCATGAGATCCAACATAACAAAACAAAAATTGATACTCGAATATGTAGATATACTCCGTTCACATATTATTGAGCGCAAAGTAGGCGTTTGTTTATTTATCTGAAATCGGCAGTATTTGCTGTCATAACGAAGAATAAAGTCAACGTTGCCAATTGCACCTGGCCTCGTCCAACGAGTTCCGAGTTATCAGAGAACTCCATGAAATATTGACAACATTGCTTATCGATTTGACAAGAAAATAAACAACATAACCCAAAAGTTTAATATATACAGTAGAATATGCCAAATTGTCATGGACAACGGACGGTTCAAACTTTCGTGAACGGACTATACACATCAGCCCGCCACTCTTTTGAACAGACCTCGTATGCTTGCCGATATATTAGTTTTTCATGTTACTTCAACGGAATACTCAGCAGATATAACGATCGTAAACGAGAACTCGAAAATAACGCAACAAGAAAATTTCAACATTGTCAGAAGCGCAGAGGGAAACATCCAATTGCAAAAGTTAACGAGATGGCGCTGGCGTTTCCTTATCTCGTGAATTTGTCCCACGACAAGCTATCTCGTCCCAACACCCCAATAAAAAGGGTGTTGCTGCCACTCTAAAACTCGCAATTAAATACGCGACTTTTCCCCAATTTGAATAAATCCCCTTTGTCTTCATTTCATTAAGTTTACGACCCAATCAACAGGAATGCGGTCTTTTATAACCTAAATAAGCTCACAACACACTTCTTGATTCCGTAAAATAAAAAAAAATCAAATTAACGTTAAGGGTAACTCAGGGAGCCGTTACCAAGGCGCTATAAAAACCCAAGTCCCGTTTGCTGCAGTTAACGTGACGGAACTAATATTTGTTTCGTTACTAATTAACTTGCAGGGTCTTTAAATTTTTTAATTTACTGGCATTATAAATTTGACTTTATGTTTCCTGTGAGGCGGCTATGTGAAGTAGGAAATTTTCGGTGGATTATTTCTTGAGATGTTTTTCTCGGTTTCTTGCTAGTCGTCGATGGGAAATAGCTTTCTTTTTCATTGAACAGGCTTTTTCTGTAGAAGTAATGGCAGTGTTTCAATTTCACTTCTGTTTTTCCGTGTAATGAGAATGAATCTAATCAGTGGATCTAATTTCTACGCAAGAATGTTTTTATTGCGTTTGCGTATCGGTTCATTTAGGTTCATTTCAAGGGATATATAATATGGTATCTCATCAGTAGAGACCGGATTATATGCATTTGCCTATTTGTATATGCATTTGTATATTTAAGACATTTTCAGCGGCATTTGCATATTTCATGTAAAATACAGTTATGATGCATATTTTCGGCACATATTTTCTTCCCTGTGTTCCGAAATGCGATAAAAGTGATGAATCCGACCAAATTCCACAAAATATGAGGTCTAATGAGTGATTATACTAATAATTGTGACTTTTGTCAGATTTGCTAATCACTTTTATCGCATTCCGGAACGCAGTATTAGTAGATTAATGAGTAAAATACGCCAACTGAACTCCACGTTGCCATTGGCATTTCCAAAAAAATTTTAAGAAAAGTTTGAAAGGATATTGAAAGGATATCCAGGTTTCGAAGATTAGTCTCTAATCGAAAGTTTCCTTAATGGAACGTCAGAAGTTTTACCTTAAATTATAACCAAGGTTCAAATTCTCCCCAGTTACGTCCGTGGATGTGGAGCGAACTTTTTTCACATACAAAAATATTCAAAATGATCGAAAGCAAAATTTAACTATTGAACATTTGAAACAAAATTCAATTTTAAACGTTCACAATAACATTAAATTTAATTTCAATATCATATTATTGAGAATTGCTTTTGAAATAAAAATGACTTTTCTTCAATATTTTTATACTTTCGTGCATATTTCACAAATTTTTCATGCATATTTGCATGCATATAACAACGTTTTTATGTTGCATATAATTCGGTCTCTACTCATCAGAATCTAATTGTATTCAATTTACCGAGAAGATTTTATAGATGCTGAAGTAATACGCAATTTAACTACTTATTTATATTTCCTCTAAGATAACTACAATATGTGATATTCGTGAAATATTTATTTTATCTTCTATTAAGGCTTCAATATTTATAGATACCTATTGAAAGGCCATCCCAACATTTTTTTTGGCATGAAATTCCTGATGATGAAACATAATTGAAATATTATTAGGGCTACTTCCATAGTTTTTGTTTCTTCTATCAACGTTTCGGCCAACATTGGCCAGCCGTCGTCAGGAAAAACACTAAAGATGTGCAATTTTCAGAAAGGCAGCCTTTGTCACTCTTCGAACAGAATCGCAGATTCTATAAAGTCAGTTTTAATTTTTTATCTACAAATAATGCTCAGGTCTTTGAGAATTCATTTTTTAAAAATTACGCTGTCCAAATGTCCACCGTTTTTCTGCTGGCACTCTTCGAGTCGAACCCCCAAATTCAGAAGAGTACGTCGCAAAGTCTCTGGACCGATGGCTTGAATTTCCTGGCGGATATTTTCCTTCAGCAGTCTTGAAGGTCTGGTTGAAAAAAATTGTTCAACATGTCCACAATTTTGTTGGTTTACTTAGCCGTTTAGATGAAAATGGGCTCCATCAGAGGAAAAATGTGGCGACTGAATTTCCATAAACCCCTCCTTCGTTTAAGACCAACTTTACTACTCTATTCCTATTCAAAACAGTTTTAGAGCGTTTGTGAATCAGAATTCCTTATTTGACCATCCTGTACGTTGTGAGTGTGCTAAATACAATATTGTATAAACTAAACGTCTTTTGAAAGTTGGCGTCAAAGAACATAAAAAACTAGCTTAACATGCATATGGAGATGGAGCTTCCATAATATCAAACGAGAAAAAAATTAGAGTAAAAAATTGAAGGAAGCAGCTTTCATGTCAATAATCGAAAACCCCATCCGTCAACTATCTGTTGATCTCAAAAATATTTCTGCTCAAATAATAAAATCTAACTTAAAAAAGTATCAAATGAAATGTTTGACAACTGCATTAATCAAAAATAGATCAAAGTTATCGACGATTGTTTTTCGAAAAATGTCAGAAATGATGAACATCTTCAAAAAGTAACGAAAGTTGTCAAAGTTGAGAGTCTAAAGGGTTTTTCCTGACGACGCTCAGCGAAACCTGACCGAAAAGAAACGTTGAACAGAAAAGTATTGGAAATAGCAGAAATAATATATCTATCCATTTTTCGAATACATCAAACTGGAAATATTCGCCGCCGAATATTTCGAGAGCTAGAAAATTAATGACACTCAATTCGAACCAACTGTAAACGGCAATATCTATCATTACTACTATCACGACATGCAGACTAGGTAATAACAATCCGAATACACCGAAGTGTAGAAAAAATTATACTCATTAATATCAGAAACTCCAATATTTCCACCGCTATAATTAAACCGATGAAAAGGCACAAAATATCATTACTGATTTGGCCCGTGCAGCTTAGATGAGAATTCGGCACTTTCGAAGATTACATCCTGCATCAGCACTTGCTTATTTGAAGATTTAAGCCGCAACTAAGAATTATGGGGCCTATAATATCGTCCGTATAGAGTCGTACCACACCTGTCGTACAAAAACCGCCATTAATTTTTATACACTGACTTACACTAAATAATATGGCATTAAAAACCTATTACACAAACTGTATTACCGAATATTTGTTACAGCTTCATAGCAGACGCGAAAAACCGATTTATCTTGTGTCAGTTTTAATTTCAGTTTGTTGGTGGTCTTGCCGGGTAAATGGTCATTTTTGTTGTCTAGCTAGAAATGCCGACTTCTACTTCCGTAGTTATTTGCACTTTCTCACACAAAGATTTTCACACCATTTCTGACAGGTGGAAAATGAATAATGTGTCCTCTCTCTAATGATTGCAGCGTGACGGGAACTTTGCAAAGTCTATGCGAATTTGAAAAATAACTCAATTCACAAATGGAAAATGGAATGCAAATACACTCACCGGCAAAATAATCGATCCACTCAAAGAATCGATGAAGTTTGTAAATTTATAAATATGTCATTTCGAGTCCGATTCGATTGAATTTTTTTCAATTGTGGGTGCGTTCATCCTCAGTCAACCATCAGTTTTGAGAAAACTTGGCGTACGTCTTTTTATACAGGGTGAAACAAAATCTGTTTTTTTACCCTACCTTCAGAACCACCCCTGGCACTGGCGCAGCCAGGGGGGGGGCTTTGGGGCTGCAGCCCCCCCAAAGAATAATTTCTTCGTTATTTCTTTTTTCTTCATTTTTTTGCAACTTTCGTTATTTGTTGTATCATCAAAAATTGTTCAGTTCAGCCCCCCTCAAAACAAAATCCTGGCTGCGCCACTGACCCCTGGTTGTGTTCCAGTTGTTCCATCGTGTGTTTATTTCATCATTAAAACACATCTTTTCTGGGATCTGTAAAAAATTAACCCCATATATATAATTTAACCTTCAAGTTTTGTGTAATCCGTACTTACCTCCATAAAAATAATCCTCATCTACAAAATGCAAGAAGCAAACTTTCATATTTCCTGTACCTGGTTTACCGATTTCAAGTTTCAAATGGAAGTCTCTTCGTCAATCCATCTATACTTTACTTCCCGATTTCTTTCTACCCAAACACGAAATTTATTCCTAGCCTAAAGAAATGCATGAAAATGTATATTTTATTTCTTTTTTCCTAGGAAGAACACTAAGGAATTGTATAATAGCGGTTTGAATGGATTCATATTTGAAAAATGATTAGTAATCATAAATATTCACATAATTCACGACAACACAATGCAAAATAAAAGAATCATGTCAATATTAATGGTTTCTCAGATCTTCACCAGAAGGCGTATCGCTTAGATTGATTTGTCTATTGTTTGAGACCATTTTCAGCTGAAAATTCGAAAATTACAGAAATTTGGCAAAACGATATAACAGTCTTTCAAGTAGAATGAGCGCTCAAAAAAAACATCGAAATCTAGTCGTAAAGATGCGAATAAAGCTGTATCAAAAGAAACGAAAGCATAATTTCCCCTTCAGTAGGATGCTCCCTTGGTGTCGTTATTTTGACTCACTAATTGTTGAGGAATTAACCAGAGCAAACAAATTAATCGCGGATTTTATGTCTCATTATAAAAATGTGACGTACTAAGCCCCTGGCGGGGGATTCGCACCCTCGAATTCAGGGTTGGGTTAGGCAGTATGTATTCCTAAGCATCAGTTGCATTTTTAAGCGCTCGTTCTACTTAAACGCTATATGGCCGCTATATAGAACATATCATTTGACAAATCATTATACCTAAGTTGCTTTGGCCAAAATATTAGGGTTTATTATTAAAAGAATGTTTATTGTTTTAAAATAAAGTATTTGATGAATATAATGCTTGAGAAATAGTTTGCTATAAAGTCTCTTCGATTTTGAGAAACACAATCATATCTATGTCTCTAAATCAAGGCATACCTACCTACTGTCACAATAAAGCAAAAAATAATGGAATATAAATAATATAAAACACCCTGCAGTTCGCTGATGGTGAGAAATAGAGAAAAAAGATATTCAGAAGAAACATTCAGAATTAAATTATTTTTCGAATGAAAAAATAAAAAAGGGATGTTCCTAGAGAAAGAAATTTTGATAGCGCCGCGACGCCTGGCGTCTAAATACTTTTCTCCGACTTTTATGCACATCCCAAGTCAACATTGCCTTGTACCAAATACCGTCAACAGAATGAAAAAAATATTCATCCCTTTTCGAGCAAAATTAGAATACCAAGATAATATTCATTCTTTTTTGGGCGCTCGTTCTACTTAAACGAGTGCTTTATCGTTTTGGAAAATGTTAGTAATTTTCGAATTTCGAGTCGAAAATGGTCTCAAACGATAGGGTTCGACTCACTGATGAGGAATCCGTGGTCAAACTCAATTTTGTCCGTGAGGCCGCCCGGCTGTAAGCACGATAACTTTCGAAGTGATTGTTCTAGAGACTTGAGATTTTCAGGGTGAGTTCGGTTCACAAATGCCGCGGTTAAGTTCTTTAACCATCCAAATCGTACACGGTGTTCCATAAAATATAGACCATAGCGTTAACAGAACGATAGAACATTCAAATGGAATATTGAACAGAAGAATCTTTATATTTTCATAACAAGATATCCGATTCGAGTGAAATTTATTTTGTGAAAAAAAATTGATATATTGAAAGGTCATGCAGAATTTCGATAGGATCGTATCGTCTTAACCATAGAATTTGAGTTTTTGTTCAATTATTGATTTTCATTATTTGAATAATTTCTAGAATATTATTCCGATGGTGCTGAGATTGTGCATTTATATATGTATTAATTATCAATCTCAAGTCCTATAGAAAATTTTCAGGTAATAGCTTCATTGCTCCACCAAAGAAAGAGCTCTAAAAATCACATACTTACTCAGGGTTTATTTCTTGAATTTTTTTCATTGAGTTGCTGTTGAGTACAAGAGTTTTTTGATCTTTTTTTTGTTTTGAATAACACAAAACTAATCGTAATAGTAATATCTCATTTTTACACTCTGGTTATTAGATAAATCAGATTACTCTTGTTTTTACTTTGTTCGCAAAACTATGAGAAATCGATTTTACAGATACAGCAAAATAAATATTTTGTATCGTTACAATTTTTCGAGACAACATTAATACGTCGAATGTCTTTGACAAAAACAAGTACAGGTATTTCTGCTAGCTGGTTCATATTTGGAAAATGTTAATTTTAATGAGAGTATCTATATTTAGAACCACGATTACTGGTTTCACTTCGCAATTTATTCAATTTTTCAGAATTTGTCCGATGAGAAATAAGTACATTATTCATGATGATTTTTCACTCATTTTCTTGAGTATTTTCAAGATGGAAAACAATTTTCATTATACCTTGTAATGAACGATCAAACAACATGCTTCCGTTGAGTATCGCCGTTTTATTTCTATTAATTATATGTCATTGTTGAATATCACACATTTATGCATAAACCTAGTTATAATTATTCAAAATGGCTTCCCAACATCCTAGATAATGCGTTTTTCAAGTACATATATGGCGTGAGTGGAAATGTACTAGCGTTGTTGGTGATTTTGTTTGAATCATTTCCACGTGGAATCGACATTCATTGAATATATAGAAATATGTATTAATAATTTTGCAACCTCTTCAACCAATACAGTTCAGGTTCAATGGAATGGATTCCAAAAATTTCTATATTAAGTTCATCATATCATCAAAATTCGTTTAAAATTTTCATCAAAATTTCAATGGTTTATTAAACTCCTAACTGTTTCTTCACTGCTTATATTATTGGAGAAAAGAGAATATTTTCGAAAAATTTCAGTTGAATTTTTGCTGCCTCAATTTACCTCAAATATATACAGGGTGTTTCATTTGGAAACAGAAATACTTCACAAGTACATAGGTGGCACCAAGGAGGTTATTTAGATACCCCATTTATTGGGTATTATTGTCTTCGTAGCCGAGATACAGGGTGTGTTATGCATTTTGCCCGTTTATTTCTGAGGCCGTATCAAACGAACCACTTGGTATATATTCTCTTCATATTTGGCAAATATGTTCCTAATTTAGAGCCCAAACGTATCATGCAATAACCACCTTAAAAATTCAGGTCCGGTTCAACAAAAAATTATGAATCGTTTGAATCCTCGAAACAACACCCTGTGCATCGGAATTTTGAAAATCTGTTTTAATATTCTGAAACACCACTGAAAAATAAACTGAGACGAGTACTTCAAATTTTTGCGCAGACATTTTTACTGCACAAATTTTTAACGAGAAAGTGAAGTCTTTGAAAACCTGGAAAGCGATATGAAATTACTTTTAACGATGAATTATTGAAAATTTTGAATCCATAATTAAATCAACATTACTTTGTAATTCATTGTAACATTGGTTCTTTTTTTATAGTTGTTGTATACCATTTCAGTTTTTATTTTTAAGTTACTCTCTCGTCTTTTCTAATTATTGCGCAAATTTTCAAAGTGAACGTGAAGAATGAAGATTTTAAGAATTTGGTTTACTTGAAGTGGTTTGAAGTAACAAATCGACTATCCATGGGACTGTGTGTTGCGATTGGAAATTTTGTCTGCGACCACGTTATTACGGATTCATTCACAATTTGATAACATTTTTATGTGTCGAATCTCTCAGTCAACACCTTACTAAACGAAAAAAGATGAATCCAGATATCGATTGAAATATATTTTGGGAGGATTTTGCGTTTTTTAAAAACCTTATAGGTTTTCACTTACAGTATCTGAAACAGAAATAATTAAAAAAATAATTAAGATGAAGTGCTCCTGCGAGAATCTTTGAACTTCTTTGTCAGGACCAAATTGGTCTTGAGAAAATTGTTGCCTAACAGTAAAACTGAAAAAGAAAATAAATGAAAAAGGCAATGTAACGTTTCGGTGTCTATATCAGCCACCTTCAGACAAACTTGTGAAATCTTCAGAATTGTTTGTTTTTTTCATTTGCAGTCTAATTGACATTGAAAGTTGTCAACACATAGAGATGTTGATGTATTCAGTTTTGAAATTTTCTGATGTCATTTCTTTCTTCAATAAATCAATCCAAATACGATCTATTCCAGCCGAACAATTGGCCAAATTATCTACTTCATCTAACAAAATACATGTGGATTCCTTAATTTTCCTTTTACAATTATCAGGTTCCGTCATTAGGATCTTTGTGTTATTCCAGTTCATCATATGATCTTTGCTATTTGAACATAGATGATCACCGATTTGTGATCTTGTAATGTTTTTGATGTCGTTCTTATGTTCCCCTTTTCTTATCTCTAAAGGTCTTGATGTCTCTCCTGTACAAGATTTTCCACATATACTGGGAATATTGTATACATAATTTTTGATTTTTGTGTTTCATTCATTGGTTTCGTTCTAGTTAGAATGGATCTCCAATCATTTTGTGTTTTGAAAACAGAAATCCACCTTATAACTTTAAATCTCACTCAAATTTTTCGTCCGTATATGGAGAAGGCTTAAGTCTACTAGTTCTGGATGACTACAAAACTAGGCTGAAAGAAGAAGGTTTTAATATTTGCTGATTGAGCCTTTAGGAATCCGTCCCTGCACCCTAAAGGGGAATCTTTTCCTCGGGGGTCAATATAGTACAATATCGCAAGAGAACTGGCTCCGACATAATCCTGCCCAGATGGCGAACAAGCCGCACTTTTAAATCGTTTAAAAAGTTATTCAATATAAAAAGAAGTTCGCCCCCGAAGATTTAATACGGAATTGTTCATCAATTCGCGTAGTCGTCTCTAATATGGCCTCCGCCGACTCCGCTTTTATTGGTTCGCCGCAAGATGAGATGGGCTCGGAGAAGATTGGGGGAATATTAGAAAGTTTCCGCTTTTTCGGGATCATTTCCGCCGGAAACTTACTTTGGGGTGTAATCATCTTTTCCTCGATATGCAACACTGTTAAAACGCCATTTCGGAGGAATTGGAGTAGACTTCAGCTTGATTATTTAAATTTTTTTCGCGGAGAAAGTGAGAGGTTTTAACGTTAACTGCACCTGTGAAACTAGAGGAGTTTGGAATTTGTAAACTTGTTAGGTGTGAGGAAGCCATGGATTTTTCCGAACAGTATCTCACAAAATGATGATGACCAGTATTAAAATTCAATTAATTTATATATTACAATTGAAAAATTACTCAACTCGAAATTCATATTTAAACAGAAATTAACCATTGAAGTAAAAGGTTTTCCAATAAGAGGTGTTATTTTGATATTCAGAGAAAAATGCCATTTTTCAATATAAATAATCAGATGTTTATTTCATTATAAAGAAGAAAGTATGTCGTTAATAGTGGAAAATAACATCAGGCAAATGACCACCACGACCACGCTTACAGGACCATATCCTTTTACTGAAATTTTCCATAACCAAATCGCAAAGTGGCTGCCCTATGTCTTCGATAGCCTCACGAATTACATCTTTGCTGTCTTGAATCGACGCT
This sequence comes from Propylea japonica, assembly GCA_013421045.1. Taxonomy (NCBI): domain Eukaryota; kingdom Metazoa; phylum Arthropoda; class Insecta; order Coleoptera; family Coccinellidae; genus Propylea; species Propylea japonica. Next base: position 26,474,351 of record CM024246.1, on the reverse strand, counting down.
GGGTTATTGGCGTAGACCCTCTATTCACGTGGCCCCAAAGTTTCCGCTTTTTCGGGATCATTTCCGCCGGAAACTTAGTTTGGGGTGTAATCATCTTTTCCTCGATATGCAACACTGTTAAAACGCCATTTCGGAGGAATTAGAGTAGACTTCGGCTTGATTATTTAAATTTTTTTCGCGGAGAAAGTGAGAGGTTTTAACGTTAACTGCACCTGTGAAACTAGGGAAGTTTGGAATTTGTAAACTTGTTAGGTGTGAGGAAGTCATGGATTTTTTCAAATTATATCTTAAGAAATGATGATGAGCAGTATTAAGATTCAATTAATTTATAAAGGGTTTTCCAATAAGAGGTGTTATTTTGATATTCAAAGAAAAATGCCATTTTTCAATACGAATGATCCGATGTTTATTTCATTATAAGGAAGAAGCTATGCCATTAATAGTGGAAAATAACATCAGGCAAATGATCACCACGACCACGCTCACAGGACTATATCCTTTCAATGAAATTTTCCATAACCAAATCGCAAAGTGATTGTCCTATATCCTTTGAGGTCTTGAATCGACGCTGGGCTATTGCCGTAGACCTTTTCTTTCATGTGGAGCCAAAAGAAGAAGTCGCAAGGTGCACAAGATTTCGGTGGTCAATTGTGACCTCTTTGAGAGATAACACGGTCCGGAAACTTTTCCCGCAAAAGATCAATGGTTTCGTTGCCTATGTGGCACGTAGCGCCATCTTTATGAAAGTAAACGTTGTCCAGATCGATACTATCCAATTTCGGAGATAAAAAATCATTTATCATTTCTAGATAGCCCAATCCATTCTCCGTAACTGTTGCTCCAGCTTCATTTTCGAAAAAGTAAGGTCCAATGACTCCGCCGTACCATAAACCGCACCAAACAGTCACACGTTGCGGATAGAGAGGTTTTTTAACAATTACTCTTGGATTTTCCGAGCCCCAGATGCAACAATTTTGATTGTTGACGAAGCCACCTAGGTGGAAATGGCATCACTCAAGATGATTTTTCGATGGAATTCCTGCTCATTTTCATGCATTTCAATGACCCAATCAGCAAAGACACGACGTTGTTGATGATCGGCCGGCTTGAGATCTTGTGTTAACTGAACTCTATAAGCCTCAAGACCCAAATCTTTATGCAAAATACGTTGTAATGGAGTTTGTGGAATGCCTAATTCTAAAGAACGACGAGAAATGGACGAACCTAGGTTTTCTTTAACACTTTCGGCTACAGCAGCAATGTTCTCGGCAGTTATTGAGCGACGTGCACGGGTTTTATTCTTCACATAACTAACTTGTCCAACGACTCGAAATTTTCCACCAATTTCTTTATTGCGGTCCGATAAGGTGTTTCACGACGACCCAAAAATGTTCGAGTTTTACGAACCGTCTCTGCCAAATTTTCACCTATTGGAATTTTTTATTAGAAAATGATATCAATAGCTGTATCACGAAAGGTTTTGGAGATATTCGCCAAGAACATTTTTTTCTAATTTCAACACTCTGTATCTCAAAAATGGTATATTTTGCAGGGTAATCTTTCGTTTATATTTTTGGAGGTGATATAACATCTTGAAGTTCGTCGCACTTATTCCCCAGAGTGTTAGGAATAAGTGTTCAGGGTATATAAGTAGAAAAAATTGATATTTAATAATTGCTATCCACAGCGAAATACTCTTTTCAATACAATCATTTCATAAATTTTTTCGATATTTCATTCCATATCTACATTCAATACAATTAAATTGTCACAATTCACATATCCAATCTTTTTCCTCAATTCTCGTTGGTATTTATAAAAACCAATTAGTTTTTACAATAAATCACACTTTATTAAACTGTGATATAAAATATGTGATGCAAATTCATATCCGGATAGTAAATTTGGTAATGAATTTTCGTTTATTTTTTCTATTGATACGCCTTCAGATTAGATATCGAAAATTTTTTAAAGAGAAATATATTTTATTGACATCGTGAACTAATCTGAATACATTGACTGTTAAATTTCGTTAAATTATTCTCTTTTGAAGTTAAGGTCAGAGATCGATTGGAAAATATTCTAGGAGGATTCTGCATTTCTAAGAAACTTTATAAGTTTTAACTCCCAGTCTCTGAAACAAAAATAATTAGAAAAATTTCTATTAAGATGAAGTGCTCCTGCGAAAATATTTGCACCTTTTTCAGGGGCAAATTGGTTTTGAAAAATTGTTGCCTAACAGTAAAACTGAAAAAAAAATTGTGCTGACAATATTCCCTGTATATGTGGAAAAACTTATACAGGGGAGACATCAAAACCTTTAGAGATAAGAAAACGGGAACATAAGATCAACATCGAAAATAGATACATTACAAGATCACAAATCGCTGATCATGTATGTTCAAATAGCGGAGATCATATGATTAACTGGAAAAATACAAAGATCTTAACGAAGAAACCTGATAATTATAGAAAGATAATTAAGGAATCTACATGTTTTTTGTTAGATGAACTAGATAATTTGGTCAATTCTTCTGTTGGAATAGATCGTATTTGGATTGATTTATTGAAGAGAGAAATTACATCAGGAAATTTCATAATTAAATAAATCAACATCTCTATGTGTTGACAACTTCAAATGTCAATTAGACTGCAAATGAAAAAACACACAATTTTGAAGATTTTACAAGTTTGTCTGAAGAAGGTGTCTGATATAGACACCGAAACGTTATATAATCCTTTTCATTCATTCCCTTTTTTAGTTTTACTGTTAGCCAACAATTTTTTCAAAACCAATTTTCTCCTGACAAATAAGTGCAAAGATTTTAACAGAAGTGCTCCATCTTAATTGAAAATTTCCTTATTATTTCTGTTTCAGAGACTGGGATTGAAAACCTATAAAGTTTCTTAGAAATTAAGATCAAGCTTTCTTCATCTTCAATTTTTAAAACTTGATCGGTCAGATGGTCAATCCATTCAAAGAATTAGGTTTCAAGAAGATGATTCTCACAAAAATGTATAACGAACTTGAACTTCGGAAAAATTAAGTTACGAGTTTAACAATGAAGTTGATAGTGCTTAAGCAGATTCTAATAGATAATCTTTAGTTCATGTCGTATACTCTAACCGAAGGAAGTAATCTCACAGCTGCATCTCAGAAGACACCAAAACATCCACAAATTCTCACATCAACAAAAGGCGATCGCAAAAATCAAAAACGCCGTTCCACCCCAAATCCTCTTTCATGTCAATATCATCGAAACTTGACGTGTTTTGTCTGTCTGACAAAGGCCCAGCTGACTTGGCCGTCTAAATGGCAACAACTCGGTGTCAATGAGCGCATTACATAATCTAAATACGTCCCGCGGCACAATGACAGCTGTCATAATCGTATGACGGATCATGGCCGCTTACAATACCGGAGGATTCACAAGTTGTGGTCTGTTTGGGGTGAGAATAATGAGCTTGTTGGGGTTAGGTGTCTTTTGCGGTTATTATTACTGCAATAAGCTACTTCTTTTGTGGCATGTATCGCCGCCTGGTTGACATAGGGGTGCTTCGAATTGAGCGATGTGGTTGGGAGGTCGGTTTTTAATGATGAAAAGAAACTTGTTACCTAGCCAGTTTGGATTTGAATATTTTTCGGTTTATAAATAGGATAAAACAGTTTGTACCTTATTGATATTCCCCACAGTTCACGAATGAAAAACTGAAATGATATACAGGGTAATTGGATACTTATAGTTGTTTGAGAAAATGTGTTCCTTGGCGTCTAACCAGAAGTGTTAGATAAGAGCATCTTGTACATCACGCAGTATCTTAGATGTTTTGAAAAATATTAAACATTCAAGTTCTTTTCTCTCGGTACCACAAACAAAATATTATGCTGTAATTTGGTGGAATGTCTGTATTCGTTATTCTTAATTAATAGAAGCATCAATAAGAATTTTTATCCTATTCCTGGTAGGTGGTTTCCTAACACTATAATAAGCTGCTGAATTTACCCGTCTAGATATTATTCCGAAATCTTTGCTCCATTTTGGAAAGAAACTATTCTTTTGTTTGTTTGAAAATCAAATAAATTTATTGAATTTTGTTATCTTATTATCTAGACTATGTTGAAAAATAAATAATACCGTTAGGTTTCTGGAAATCGATACTATTTTTTATACAGGTCGAGGCAGATGGAACTGGGGATTCAGAAATTCAATTCAACGATAACTTGCGAATATCGAATCCATTATTTTTTCATCATCGAGTACAACAGTATTAGTTTATGTATAGATAGTTTTGAAGATGATATCTGGCAAATGGTGTGCTCATGATTCAGAATGTTTTTATTTCAATACTCGAAGATATGAATGAGAGTGTGGTTCTAGCAGGACGGTGCTACGGCGCATACATATAGTGGTCTACTTTAGACCCCACCAGCGATATTTTTATTGTGTAAAATCACATGTTTATAACGATCGCTCAGGAATGCGGCCAATTTCGAAAACAACATTCGTATGGATATCGCCGAAAAACCCTACAAAATGCTAAACTTCAAATGTTCCACCCTTTATAACATAATATCCGAATAGTGAAAATATTTTATGAAGATGATGAATGTAAGAAATAAATCTTTTATAAAAAAAGGAAAATCCAAAAAGTAGAACTCAAGCTGGAGAGTTTCCTTTCCTATTCACTCTCATGTCTGTGAAAAAAATTGAATAAAAAATTAACTGAATTTTCTAAAACACTTATTAGGTTTTCACTCCCAGTCTAGGAAACAGAAATAATTGAAAAACATTTAATTTAGATAAAGTGCTCCTGCGAAAATATTTGCACTTATTTGTCAGGAGCAAATTGATTTTGAAAAAATTGTTGCCTAACAGTAAAATTGAAAAAGAATATAAATGAAAGGGATAATGTAACGTTTCGGTGTCTATATCATACACCTTCTTCAGACAAAAATGTCTAATTGATATTATTTTCGCAGGAGCACTTCATCTGAATTGAAATTTTTTTAATTATTTCTGTTTCAGAGACTGGGAGTGAAAACCTAAAAAGTTTTTTAGAAATGCAGAATCCTCCCAGATTGTATTTCAATCGATATTTAATTAGCTGAAAGTGTAGATAATATGATCTATGTTTGAAAGTAGGATTGCATTTGTGAAGAGAAAATCAGTTCCCCTACAATTTATTTTCTTTACCCCCTGCAAATAGTGAGAGCATTTTATGAATATTTTTGTAATTTTAATTTGTATATTGTATTTTAGTTACTATTGAGTTACTATTATTAGTTTTCATGAATTCCCAATAAGAGAATTCCAACCGAAATGCTCGTATTTGTTACGTATAAAATTGATTTTGCGAGAATTAGGTACTCACTCTGAAAACATTTTGAATTAATTGACTAAACGAGCAATAGATACGAAATTATCTAATTATATGAGAGATACATTTGGAATAAAACCGGGTATATCTTCAGTGCTGGTTTTGAGATTTAATAGATCATAAAAAAACGAATTCTTCTAAGAAACCTAATAAACATTCAACAACACCAAGTCTTCAAAAACGCCACAGTGAACACGTTCTTGAGTTAAATAGGTAGTGAAAGAAGAACCAGTTATCAGACAGTTTTGTAAGCATAACCTCTCATATCACCTGACAAATTTTATGTTGAAAAACATGGTCAATTTTTTGAAATGATTTTTTTACAGTTTCTTTACTAAAAGTCGAAAAATTCACCATCTTTTTCAACATAAAAATTGATTTTTTTCGAAAGCGGTCGACTTAAGAGCTTATGACAATTTCCTTTTTCTGTTTTCAATTGGTTGTCTCTAAAATCGTACCTTTTCCATGTGCGTAGAAGGTTGGGGAAATATAACCCCCCTCTTAGGTACCCTTCAAAACCTTCAACAATTAAGTCTAGAATTCTTTAAAAACTTTAAAAAGCTTATTATAATCTGAACTCACACTAAAAGTTTTTCAATTAATTGACAAAACGAGCAATGGATACAAAAGTATGTTTAATACGGAAAAATTTCTAATAAAACCGGGGATATCTTCAGTGCTGTTTGTGAGGTTTAATGAATCATTAAAAAAAAAGAATTCTACTTAGAAAACCTAATAATACATTTAACAACACCAAGTCTTCAAAAACGCCACAGTGAACACGTTCTTGAGTTAAATAGGCAGTGAAAGAAAAACAGTTATCAGACAGTTTTGTAAGCAGAACCTCTCATATCACTTGACAAAAGAAACAATCAGAAAGGCTTGAATTTATAAATAAACCGTCGGAGAAGAAGTGAAAACGATTGTAGGAATGTTAGAAATGACAGGAAGATGGATCTATAAACAAATGAAAGGAAACGGAGTTTTATCTGTCTTTTTAATATGAATTAGCTGGAAATCTGAGTGGCACGATAAGAGAATAAGGAACAACTTGTGTGATATTTGTAACAGGCTGAAAGCTTGACTGTCAATCCAGGAGGTGAATAATTTTTTATAAGTATGAGTGGATTGAAGATCTGTTCAATTTGCATAATTTCTCTAAAGGAGGTTCGTTTGCCTATTTCTAGACAAAAAGTTCATGCCAGTTTTCAATGAAACTTCTCATTATATTCGCAAGATTTTGAATTTTTAGGAATCTACATATCCAATATACAAAGATTCAACCAATTTTCTGGGAATAGATTACTCAAAATATATATTGAAGGACTCATACCGCTGGAACTATTCGTGAAGTATTGCTAGAATTTTTTATATAGGATGTAAATGTGACGAATATGACTTGCTGAATACCGGTAAATCTCGATATTATTTTCTATGTCACTTGTCGTAAGACTGTGCGGTAGTGCCAAACTAACCATAAAAAACGGCGGGCTTTTCCTTGAATGCTTTTGATGTTTCTGCAATAATTATTGGAAATATTTGAAATAAAATAAATCAAATCTTCATGTTAAAATGTTCAGAGAGGCTCTAAACTAAATAAAGCGGTATTTAGGTGTTTTTGTAGTGAGAAAAGTGACTTTCATCGGGTGAAATATTTTTCGTACTTTGGGGGACAAAAATCTTCCAATCTAAGAGAGATCGCCAATTATTTTTTTCACTGATATTTGATAGATATCTGCTGAATCCCAAAATACAAACAGTTTAAATTTTTTTCAAGATGTTCCATCAATTTTAAAAATGTGAAAAAATTCCAGGGTATAAAGGACCAAAGAAGACATTTTATGTCAAAAAATGGCGGTTGACACTTTGGAAGATCACCGAAAAACAAATGACTAAGTTTTTTCCCAAAAATCGATTTTTCAGCTGAAATTCATAAAAAAATTATTTGTTTATCCTTTAATATCAAGGAATCAAAAGAAAAAAGTAAGCATTCGAAAATTTTGGATTTCACAAGAGAAAAAAAATAAAATCGATAAAAGTGTTTTTTAGATAAATCTCAAAAATGGCTAGAGATAAAAAGCCGAAAAGGTGGTTGAATTATTTTCATTCAATGCCCAATCGATCCCCTCAATATGAATCGAAAAGGCTGCGGGGGCAGATTTACCATTGAAACCCAGCTATAACCATTTATTGATAGATTCAAACATGCTTTTCAATTTTATAAGGCTTCTTCGTATTCATGGAGAAACTGTCCCAAACTGACGTAGTTACACATTATTTCGTTACTTATAATTTTCTGGATATAACTTGTTATTGATATAATTCAGTTTTACTGTTTGCGAGGGCTTTTAAACAACTTCAATGGTCTAAACACTCTAAACTTTTATGGAGATTTTTGAGACATTTCAATCTGCACTTATTTATTTTCTCTTTCATTCAACAGAACATACGGCAGTATTTCACAAAATTACGCATGCATCAGCACCCTGTATAAAAGATCTTTCCATAACCCACAAATTAATATTTCATAATTACCTACCTTGCTACTTCGTGCATGCCAGATGCTCTCAAATATCAACATCGACTAGATAACGAAAAAGCTTTCTTCAGTAGGGGGCATAGTGGTAGATTACTACAAATCTCTCTTTGACTTCATAAATTCACTGCGCCTCGTTTGATCTCCCATATCATGGCGTTTAAAAGTATGTATATCATGAAAGCCATTAATTTTTAATGTCTTTATTATGTCTGGAATGGTCTTGTAAACAAGAGAATTACAGTGTCAAATAATTCGTCTATTTTTCGACAACGGTTACCAGGCTTCATGTTTACTTCTGGCGATAATGATTTATAATAAAAATGCTGCGGTTTGTTTGACTTCAAAGCACGGAATTGATGTCAGGTCGTATGGGAGGCCATAACGTTTTATTGATGTATTTAATGCATGATTACCTGTGTGCTTTATAATGTAGAGTTTTTATTGCATCCAAATTTCTTTGTAGCTGAATTTTCATATGTGCAATTTGAGAGCTCGGATATGAAATAATCATTGAAACGAAAAGGAGAGTTCTAGTGTGTAAAAGTTCCCTCAGTTCATTATGGCTTATTTTTGAGCGCTCGTTCTACTTAACGAGTGCTATATCGTTTTGACCAAATGTCTGTAATTTTCGAATTTCAAGCTGAAAATAGTTTCAAACGATAGGGTTCGAGTCCCTGTCCGTGGGGCCGTCCGTCCGATCGTTAGCACAATAACTTTCGATGGGATTGTCTTAGGGACTTGAAATTTTCAGGGCGAGTTCGGTTCCCGAATGACTCGGTTAAGTTTGTTAACCAGCCATATCGTTCCTAAAATATGGCCATTCAAAATTTTTGTTCCTCAATAACTCAAACAAAACGGAACCAATCGAAATGAAATTATGCTGCCACTTGCAAGATGTTCATAGTAAGCCTCATGCAGAATTTTGTGGCCATAGTGTTAACAGAACCATAGAAAATTCAATTGGAATGTTGAAAAAAAGAAACTTCATATTTCCATAACAAGACATCTGATTCAAGTGATTGATATACTATATGTTCTTGCAAAATACCATAGAAACCATAGAAAATTCAATTGAATATAAAAATCTCTATATTTCCATAACAAGATATCCGATTCTAGTAGAATTTTTTTGTCTATGAAGATTGATATACTGAATGTTCATGCGAAATTTCAAGATAAGATGATCGCGTAATAAGAACCATATAAATAATTAAAATTTTTAAATTGTCAAGTGTTTACATATTTCAGTTTCTGAATAATTTCTAGAATATTATGCCGATCGTGCTGAGATTTGCATTTATTTCTCTAGTATAAATATCAAGCCATATACAAAATTTTGAGGTAATAGTCTCATTGCTTCACCAATGAACGAGACCTCAAAAGTACCTGCTCAGGGCTTTCTTAATTTTTTTTACTGATATAAACTGAGTTTAGAGTCATCTGTTGACTGTACAGCAAGTATTAAAGAGAGTAAAAGGAATAACCGAATACACACATCGTCAAAAATCTAGCTAGGTTTTTTCAAGAAATAAACAATTTATGCATTGAAAATGAGATGTGTATTTTCCTCTATTTCAACTACAATATATTTGACAACACATCTTTATTTGTTACTCTTTGCTTTATGCATGATGATATTAAATACAGGAAGAATGAGAAAATAATTCAAATTAATCGATTATTAATTTTTTATTAATCATGTCCCAACTGAATTGAATCCAAATTCAATAGTAATCTTCACCATTTTTCTATCAACTGCTCAATACGCCTAGGCATCTCACGAATCAAGGCTTCAATGAAATTTTCAGGCTTTTCATAAAGGGCTAAATTCAATCTGTAAAAAGTTGAAAAGTGGATTTTGGCGATAGAATATAGCTCCCACCACGAATATCCCATAAGTGTTCAATTGGATTTATGTCTGTTGAGTTTGATGGCAGCTTCATATTGTTCTCTTGAAGAATTTTTTAGCCCTTCGTGTGCGGTGTGGTCGAGCGTTATCATCCTCATAAATGAAATAATCCCCAAATTTGTTGCTTAGAGAAACAATGATTGGTTCAATGATGTTTTCTTCGTAGATGCCAACAGTCATTGCTTGTGCAATGATTATAAAGAGGGTACGGCAACCGAACATTATACCCCCATTAAATTAACGACGGATTCTGGTACAGTTTTCAAGGCGATTCAAAATGATTTCCGTTTGAATTTTCTACCCTGTTTGTGAGCAAATATATTGGTCGTACGAAATTTTTCGAGACACCTTTTAGGCATAGTTATTTTCTGTTCACGACTGGACTTCCGAATAGAATTGTTAGAGAACCGTAACGGTAGAGTCACGAGGATAATGAAATATAATCATGAAAACTGTATCAGACACGATTTAGCTCTACAAGTACAAGTAATGGCACAATGAACAGTTTCACCGAAGAATTAGAGAAATATACAGGGGTAATCGGTGTATCTGAATCACAACGAAAAAATAAGGGGTGCTAAAATCATTTTATGAAAAAAGGTTTCCATAAGAGTAGGTTCGGAAATGCATTGTTTGCAAGATACAGGGTGTTGAAGTTTCATTTAAAAACTGAATCAAAGTTTGGTACTTCACAAGGATATTTCAAACTAAACATTATTCTTTAATTCTTCAATTTATGAGAAAATATCTCTCCTGCTCTTTATTCTTGTGGGGCTACGTTTTTGTGTAAGAAAATAAAGTATCTTGACGCGGATATTTAGTAGAACGTTACGTTAAAATATTTATTTTTTTTTATTAAAAAACGGCGCCCTCCACGTGAAACAGGCAGGCGAAATTTTTGTCACAAACTGAACGAAAAATTAAAAAATGATTGTTAATTTTAAATATCACAGTGGCGTTCTAATTTTTCAGTCAACTTCATTTTGAAAAAAATGCATTTCTGGACATTCTTTTATGAGAACCTTTTTTATAAAATGATCTGAGGACTCACATAGGTTAGGTGTTATTAAGATACACCCTGTATACTGAATAATGAGTGTACATACAAAAAATTCTCGAATATCAACCCCTTTATCAACGAGATAGAGAACTAACTGGTTTCAAGTTAATAAATGACTGCCATAAACTTGATGGGAGCTCCCAACACAGTGTGTAGTTGTTAATTCGGGCGAAAAAGATATAAAGCTGAGCACGTATTGAAGATAAGGTGGCGTCTGTTCGCTACCATACACTACATCCGCAGCTTTCAACCTGTTATCTACTTTAGTAATGACTATTATAGCCTGCAGCAATTCTTTTGAACACTTCAAAGGATGTTTTTATCGCAGCCTCCCGGCTACCATGCCACTGTACTTCCATGTGCCCCTTTTAAACACCTATAAAAAATTCTCTCGTTCGAGTTGGTTTCGACAGCAGCTCTTCGAATGGGAACGAGGATATACAAGGTGTTTGGAACTCATTTAAACTGTCATTCGCTAAAATCTCTAAGTTTTTTTCTGAACCTTCTCATTCTTTCTTCAAATGCTATTTTTTCTATGTCTATGCTTCATAATCACACAGCGTTATTACCATACAACTTGACTATAAATACTGAAAAATTTCAGTATTTTTCATCTCATTCGAAAACTATCCAAAATAAATTATTAGTGTAAAACAATACTGCCATTCATTTTTTATTTCGAATCGAATGCTGTAAATTAATATAGGGTTGGCATTTGAAATTCTCGAAATATTTCAATTTTAAGTTTTTTTGAATATACCGCATGAATGCATGGATTCTCTACTATGAGACTGCTGAGTTTAGTTGATCGAGATATTGCATTTCCAAACTGGCAATGCAGATATCAAAAATTTCAGGAATTTGTGAATAACTTGGCAACAGTGCATAGTAGAGAATTTTTTTCAGTAGGTTTTGCTGCAAATTTGGTATAGCATCGATACATAAATGAAAAGATAGGCAGTCCATTTGAAAGAAGAAAGCAGATATGTGTTTGAGATAGACCTGTCAACACTGTCGACTTGAAAATGTTTTAGTCGAAGAGTTCCTTCATCCTTTAGGCTCCACCTAAAATGTCAGAACGAAATATTCACTAGTTCTCTTGAAAAGTCTAATAGGCCAATTTAAAAGGAAAACCCTCTGTGTTATTGAAGAAAGTCTCCACCTACAACATTTTTCGTTGAAAAATGAATTTTGCTGTTTTTTCCTCTGCATTGTTAAAAAGAGTATTGAGAAATGGTGCCATCATTCAGGGCTAGACAAGATAACCAAAATTTCCTAGAAGAAAACAATTTCTTGTTCCTTCCACATACTTTGATCTCATGTGCAGATAGTTCTTTGAAACATGGCAAAACCGAGTCCTTGGCAACCCCAGGGAGCTGTGCATTTACATTCGTTATGATTAAATTACATCAAATATTTGAAAAATAATGATTCAATCAAATATAAAAAAAAAATGGAATTAAACTTACAGCATGTACATTTATCTGTGAAAACCCTTTCCATTGATGCTTTTTTCCATCCTCATTACTTGAAGAAAATAATACATATCGAGGTAATAAATTTGTTGATATTGAGGTCCTTATTTTATGTATTACTCTTCAAATAACTAGTTAGCTCATTTCTAGATTGAAGTCCTCACCAACTGTAGTCTTATAGCTGCCATTGGCAAAAAACTGTGAAGTTGATTTATCAATAATTTTTCTCAACATTTCAATCAAATCAGAAACGGCTTGTTTGTCCGATCGAAATATTTTGATTAACTTCTCTAGTGTCCCTGATATGTAGATCTAAGAATTCTCCTAAAATCAAATGTTCTGTAGTACGTCAGTTTAATTTTCATTGCAACATATAGTCCGTTCACGAAAGGTTGAGCCGTCGGTTGGCCATGGAAATTTGGCATATTCCACTGTGTATATTGAAATTTTAGGTTATGTTCTTTATTTTCTTGTCAGATTGATACGCAATGTTGTCAATATTGCATAGAGATAACTCGCAAGCTTTATTTTACTTTATGACAGTAAGTACTGTCAACTTAAGATAAATAAAGAAACGCCTACTATGCGCTCAACCTTTCGTGAAGGGACTATACCTACCTATTTTCAAACCATTTGAAAAATTAAAATGGGATAAATGTTTCTCTATCGTATTTCTAATTGTTTTGGTTCTAGGCAAGATTGTTATCTGTGTAGGCAAGTACTATTTCGACCTTGCTAAGCAAGGTTATGGCTGAATTGATAGATCATATTGCCACAGATCGTCGATCAGAATACAGAATATTGCGGATCTTGCTATGATAGCAATATCTTCATCTTAGCAATATGGTTATGCGCACTGATTATTCCGGAACTGTCTCAATTCTCCTTGCATACAAAATACAAAACATTGATATTTAAATCTTATGCCGTTTCGAATCTCACATTCTACATCCACCCTCACATGTTGCGACAATCCCTTAAATTTAATTCCTGGTTATAAAGCGTTAAATTAAAGAGTGTTCCGCTGGGTATTACCCCATGTCACATAATTTATTTAACACGAGTCAATTTTTGAACTGCGACTGCGAGGGTGGCAACAGTGCTGTGGAATTTCAGATGACTTGAATGCGGGAAAATTTACATTCATCATCCCTACAGAATTAAACTTTATTCGCATTTAAGTAGCTTGTCATTTGGAGTGAGCGCAACAAATGTGAATTTCTTATTGAATATTATTTTGCTGTGAATACAACAATGTGGATATTTTTCCTGCTCATTGTATATTAGTTTTTATTATTATAATGAAAATAATTGAGATAATATTATGTCTAATATAAATATATTGTTATGGAATCTTATAATTATATTTGATTAATTTTTAATTTTAATTGGGTGCGAAATTACACGATCCAACAATCTCCTTAGCTAATTTGTAATGATATTATATGACCCCTTTCAGGGTGGATTTCATGCGAAGCAATTTTGTGACATTTCTTTCATTGAATTTTTTTCCTACTGACAGTTCTCTTCCATAGAAACACTCACCTCATTTTTTCTTATCCTGCCTACTTACATAATTCAAACTTTTAAAAGTATAGAATTGAACCATATCAATATATTCTTTTGAAATCAAGAGCTAACATAATACAATACATAAAACAAAAACAAAATCCCTAACTGAGGTTAGTGCCAAAAGAGGTACCATACTATGTTTCGTATGATACCAGAGCTCAGGGAAAAACATTAGTAGAAAAACCCTTTCTCACCATTCCAACAAAATATCACCCTCTACAACTATTCGAATATTGAAGGATATCTCCTTTATTTAGTCCAACCCATAACCCCCTTCATGTTGCTTTCGGAATTCTGAATCTGAAACGAAGAAAAAAGGAACAGAAAAAATGAAATGATTGAAAGTTTATTAAATCGATTTTGAATTAACAACCCAATTAAACAACGACTCTGTGACTTCATGTATAGCCTTTAAGCCATCCTGAAATTCAAATATTGGACAATTTTTCATCAGATGGTCTATAGTCTTCTCTGCTTCTCCGCATTCGCAACTAGGACTCTCAACTAAATTCCACTTGAATTAAAACGGCCATGGTCTGTTCTTATACGATTAAGAACGGTCAAAATTTTCCTTGGAAGTTCAAATCCAGGATCTTTATTGGAGGGATCAGTTATTGAATCTTTGTTTTGAATATTACACGTGTTCCGTTCGCATTGTCAAATTGTTTTATAGCTGTCATTCGAGGTCATAAAATTATTGGACCAAAATGGTTTACGTGACCTTAATCGTGCAACCTTATTATCTGGAATGTAGGAAAGTATTTGATATGTATTTGTAGAAGAATTAAATTTATTCCAAATTTTCAAAGTTAGGGCCTGCCTGCGGATTTGTGGAGGAGCAATTTTTGAAAAAACTGGTAACCATGGTGAATATGTCTAATAACGATTTCACTAAGATGTAATAATATTAACGACTGTACGGCTATATCTAATGTTTGAATGATGAAAAATCTCCAATTCAATATGAAAAAGAATAAATTGAAAATAGCTAGCACGGACGTAAACAAGTTCAAGATTTCAAAAAGAAAGTTCATTCATAAAAAAATAATGAAACCAAACGCTTTCAGGATATACAATTTTGAAAGATAATTTTTCCAATATGAATGAGCGTGCAGAAGCATCTGACTCTTTTGATGTTGTTCACAATTGAAATTGACATCAATGTCGTAGAATGTTGTCACAGATTGTTAGAATTAATCGACTTGTCATTTGAATATCAACTTTTGGCCGATTTGTAGGATTTGATTCGATTCGTAAATATAATCTTGGCACATACAAATTATACGGAAATTATGAATATAACTTTGAAAGTATTCATTCTTCATCAGTAAGTCTGATGAAGGCACTCTCGAGTAGAAATTCGAAATATACAGGGCTCATTTGGGAAAAACTGGGGCCAATTTATTTCTGCTCATCAGACTCATGAATTTGTTTTATATTTGTTATATTATGAATACTGTCCTCCTGAATGGTAGGACAGTGAACATCACTTTTGATATAAATTAATATCAAATCAATTTTCAAATAAAAAATTTTCGATTTCAGAGGGAAAATTTTGTTGAAATGTGTTTCAACAAAATAATTTATGTATCTGTTAATCATTGAAAGTGTTGCTACTTTATAGAAGCATTTTCGTTTTATCAAAGTCATCTGCAACAATATTTATTATCTCTAGTTTTATACAATGCTTTCCTCATTCAATTTCTCACATCATATCAACACCATGATTTTAAATAAATACAGTATCTCACTTTGAGCAAACAATTCTTGAAATCTTTCCTGAATACCAAATTCAGCAACATTAATTTATTCATTTATTAGTTTCGAAATTCCATTTCAGTGTACACGAAAACATATTATTCTGTCAGTTAAATAGTACAATTGACCATTTCATACTGCAACCGAACAATTCGGTGCGATTCTGTATTTCAATAAATGATCATCAACAGCAATAGTTAATTGATATAAGTCAACATATAAAGTTAGCATATTAGTATGATTCATTCAAAGAAATTCCAGATGTCCTATTCTGACCCCGCTGAGAGTATATGATATTCAACAGAAAAATTCTTGTATCCTTCAGATTTTTTTGCAACAATATTATAAGAGTCACATGTTTTGCTCGTTCGTTGAAAATTAAAACGATGATTTAAATTCTAATATTGATCTAATTATTTTCAGTTATTAAGGCAAGCTTGAAAACCACTCATTTAATTTCAGATACAACTTCTTGTTTAGAAATGTTGTTTTGCCTTAGCTTGAACAAATCTTCAGTATGGCTTTTTCTATGGTCAAAAAAGTACCATAATCGTACAGTTGTAAGTATCTTTTCTAAGCGAACAATGAAAATATTTGAGATACTGAATTGATTCAACAAACTAGGTGTGACAACTATTTTTTATGATTGTTATGATTATCAAATTCTGTATGCTCGTTCAGACCAAGTGGTATAATTTTATTGACTCTAAAGTTGAAACCTCAAAAACATTAATAGAATATGCGTTCTTTTATAGCTCTGCTTCGAATCTGTTGGCCATATCCACCTTCCACAAAGACCCTCGTTCAGATTAAAATACGACTTTCAGAAATTATGAATTAATTCACGTCCAAAGATACTCATAACGCTGAATTACCACTCGAAATCCTTTCAATCCCGTTTCCAACTTACCAACCTCTTACTGTCCTCAGTTCACAATTTTATTAAATATTTAAATCCTAATGAATGACCCACTCAGGGCAATTCTTTTTTTGTCAACGTGAATGGAAGGTATACAACCGAATTGTCAAAATATAGGGATAAATCTCGACACAGACCAACAATTTCGGTCATTTTATTTCCATGGTGTCCGTGGGGAGCTAGCACCCAGGGACCCCCTGGTGCCATGGTCACGCTCGAGCCTTTCAGCGTCTCACATACTTTATGGGCCCCCTCTAGGCAGAGATGGACTCGTATCAGGTATTTATCTTGATCGAAGGAAATTTGATTCTATATTCGGATTATTTAATTATTATCGTATTCATGGTATCATTTACCTTATTTATTATGGCTCTTCCTCCTGTATGAAAATTTTGAAATCAGAGTGACATCCCAGTAAGTCTTTAGGTACTGACTTTCAAACAGGTCATTGAAAGAAAGCATATGATGAGAATTGGCTTAGCAGGCAATGATGACTGTAGATTCTGTGGGGAACAGAGGGAAACTCTTGTTCACTTAGTTACAGAAGGTCTTAAGATTGCGAGCTTGCGCAAAGAATGTCAAAGGTGTGACCAAGTGATGCATTCTGATGGTCAAGCTGCTATTAATTTGTCATCGAACCAAAGCTAATATAGAAGTGCTGAAGAAAACTCAATGAAAAAGGCAATAACAACTAGGTCTCTTCACTGTGGGTTTCTGATCACTCAGGAATCGAAGGAAACGAAGAGGCTAGCAGAATCGCCACAGATTTCTTCTTTGGTATAGGCAATGGCACCTAGAAGAAATAGTTTTTGAGGGAAAAAGAAACTGAAAAGAAAGCACTCTGGAGAAAAATACCATTTTATGGCTTGAAATACACTTTATCATTCAGTATAGTCTCTCTGAACATAATCATGAAGTAAAAATCTGGAATGGCTGCAAAATACGCTTCCCACACTGTTATGAACTCGTCATTTGATGGAAAATACTTTCCATTCATAAACTCTGCGTGAAATTGTCTCAAAAAATCACAAAAAAACATAAAACGTATAAATAATTCGAATTCAGAAGTGATTCTAGGTTTTTTGGACGAATTGACAAAATTCTAAGGCAAGCTGATTGCGTATCCTGGATGTCTATGAGGCCAAAGAAACTATTTTCGGGCGTGTTGAGTAGAATATTTTACATCCACGACTATTTTATAATCTACCCCTTATACGTCTGTTTGCTTGTCCCTAATAATACCCATTAATCACTAGTGAATAATGAGTCATTATTCACTGCTGTCAGATATTTCATGGATTGTATTGTTAAAACTGATATTTTTACAGTGTTTCAGAGTTCCCTAACTAGCAAATATGTTCGGGAATACATTTTCAATCAGGGGTCAAATCTTCTTCGAATATAATCAACTTTTATTACAAAATATACTACGTTCATCAAATAATTACTCATATGTCAACTTGACTTTTTCTGCACAAGTAATAGAAGTTACATGTTAGGGCCGCCAAATCTTAAATATTCTGTAGTAGTGAATAAAGTCTTGTATTTTAGTCGTCTAAAGGCTGACGCTCACTTGGACGAGACGAAGCGAAGACTTGTTTTCCGCAGGTACGATTTGCACTGAATCAAATGGGTAGACGCTCACTTGGGAGGCACGAAGCGAAGATCAGAATCGTTTGATTCAGTGCAAATCGTGCCTGCGGAAAACAACTCTTCGCTTCGTCTCGTCTCGTCTCGTCCAAGAGAGCGTCAACCTTAATGGTTATTATTCACTAGGTGATTCAGGCCACTTGTCTGCGGCTAGTAGCCGAAACTTTACCTCGTAAATAATAGCTATCATTATTCGCGCGTAGCATAATATACTAATCGGTAACCGCGTAAAATAACACTTTCGTTGCAGTTTTCCCTATTTTATTTTGCTATCAAAAAACATGTTGAGTTTTGACAACTAATTTCATATGAACTGTCCAACGTTATTTTGTTACTATGGTAGTGATCAACTACGACGTGATTCATCCCGGAAAATGCTAATTTTTCTAAGAAGCTTCTGAGTGAGTACATCCGAAAAAGGGGTTGTTTAAAATTTTTCATCACGAAAATGAAGGAATGATTAAACTTTCCTGCCTTCGCCCGAAAATTCCCTGATGCTGTCCTGATTCAATTTGATCTCGCAGCGAGAAACTAGGAGCTTTTTTCTGCCTTAAACGTGGGCTTTATATATGTGTGCTGGACAGCATGGAGCAAAATATAGAAGCTGGTGGGTCGGATTTATAATTATCATTTCAATTTTTATTTCAACTTTTGAACGTTTATCCATAAAGTTTATGGAACACTACCGAGAAGTAGCGACAGAAATATTGTCGGAAGTCTGGTTGGGCATGGTGGTAAGTTGTTGTTTTATAAGGAATGATTTGTGTGGTAAGAAAGAGTTATGGTCTTAGTCATACTGGAGGTAATCACCCCATGAACAGAAATAACTCAATTTGAACGTCAACCTGTTTTTAATCATATTAAATTATTATTTCTAAATAAGCACAGGATTTATTCAAGTACTTCGAGGATACTTGGATAAGCGAATTATGGAATTATTGTAATCGAGTAATTGAAAATGTCAGCGAAACGAACAACAAAGTTGAAGGTTGGTATTTAAGTTCAAGAGGCCATTTCACGTGAAGAAACCTTCAATGTGAAAGTTTACTACAAGTTCTGCAGAGAGACCAAAATATTCTGCAATTGAAACTGTAGCAAAACTTTTGAGGAGAAGGTGAAGTTAGTGTGGAAACGAATTAGTCACTGTGTCACTGTGACATGAGTTGACGAAGTTTTTTATTATTTTTGATCATAGAGTTCCTTGCAAATATGTTTAAGGATCTGAAAAATCATCACTAGGAGAATCAGAGCTGGTTCGATAAATCTTTCTGGTTTTTCAGTAGCAGTAGTTTTTATTTTTTAAGACTTCTTAAAAATACCGAGTCATAAAACTATACATAATATGAAGCACTAAGTATAGTCCGTTCACGAAAGGTTGAGCCGTCGGTTGACCATGGAAATTTGGCATATTCCACTGTGTATATTGAAATTTTAGGTTATGTTGTTTATTTTCCTGTCAGATTGATACGCAATGTTGTCAATATTGCATAGAGTTCTCTGATAACTAGAAAGTTCGTCGGACGAGGCCGGGTACATTCGGCAACGTTGACTTTATTTTATATTATAACAGCAAATACTGCCAACTTATAAAGAATAAAAAGATGAATAAACAAACGCCTACTTTGCGCTCGAACTTTGTAGAACGGACTATAGATGTAACTCACACGAAATTTTAAGATCTCTTTACTTTATTATTGAGGTTGAAAATAACAACCTCCTATGATTTTCGTTCAGATATTGTTTTCGTGAGATAGATTTTCGAAAAATGATCACTGTTCATTCCATTTCATCAAATAAGTGTTCCATAAAATTAATTTTCTAAGATTTTGTATGTCTATGACAGGAGATGAAGATGTTCTATAAATCTTTCTGAAAGATCAATTACTAATTTCCGGAAGAAAACTATATCCGTGATATTTTAATTTCACTAATAGAACTTTTTTTCGATTAATAAGCATAATGGGCAAAACCAATTTTGAGCATAAACAATATCTTAGAATATTCATTCTATGAAACATCCGATGAAAATAAATGAAATGAACAGTGATCATAACTGCTTGTACGTTTTTATTTTTTTTGAGAAAAGTATCGACTGTATCGAAATTGTGCAGGAGACAATTTTTCTTCAGAAATGAACGAGGAAACATAAGAGAATTTCATTTTTCGAAAATCTATCCCACTAAACCAATTTTCGAAGGAAAATCATAAAGGATTGTTGTTTTCTACCCCTAATAATAAGGTTACGAGATAAAAAAATCGCATGATAACATCTATTTAATGAATTATATTATGTATAGTTTTATGACTTAGTGTTTTTTAGGACTCCTAAAAAAAATTAAAAACTATGAACTCGTCATCGCTTCCAAAGGAAGTATTTTGGAAGGGGGGTCGATTTCGAAACAAATTTATATGAACTACCCCTGCTTATTTTCATTGAGGAATCATCTCTCAAAATCCCTCGCATTTGTTAACAGACACCCTGTAGAATATTGGTTCCCTAGGAACATACTCATAACAAACTTCCATGCAATTTGTAGAGAATAAAATATTCTCATTTTTGCGACTTGTGTAATGAATATTCAACGTTTTTAAATTTTGATATTATGTAGTCAAAGGGGTGGTTAAGAACCTTAGTTACCACACCCTTCTTCAGGAAAGATGAAATAAATGTTGAATCAGCTGAAATGTTTACCACGCTTAAGCAGGTTGAACAACAGGGACCCCAAGCCATATTTTTCCAGTAGCCCTCATAACTGAAAATACTACTGTGTAGATTATGCAGCAAATTCATAATTGAATGTACTTCTGTTAAACAACAAGCTTTTTTATGCCGGTCGCCGCGAAACGTAATATTATTTTAATTTCAGGAAAGAGATAGTGTTGAATTTTATTATAACCTTTAGTCGGTGCTCGATTTTAAAAATGCAGAATGTCTGATAAACGGGAAACGCCGGTTATAATTTAGATTATCGTGATGCAGTTAATTATATTAATCGTTGTCCCGATTATGCGTTTTTCTGAGAAAAAATTGCAGACCGAATTTGTTCAATGGCGGGCATGTGGAAGTCGCAGTCGTTGTTTTGCGCGTTTAGCTTTTGCGCAATTGGACACGCTGTCCCATATGGGTGATTGATGTGGGAAGCATCAATTATGTCTGCTTTACTTAGTAACACACATTCTGATTCACCTCTCAAGTGCCTTCATTCATTTCTTTAACTATGTCCTTGACAACTGAGACCATACAGATTACAGATATCGAATATACAGGTGTACGTGAAAGTCCTGAAATTAATATGTTATGAAGCAGTCTTTCAAAAAAGCTGAAACACGCACATTGACTTTGAATTAAACTTATTTTTTTGGCAATAAAATGAAGTATTTTCATTCAAATCCTTTGCAACAACCCCACCAATTTTTTTTCGCATCCTCCGGAATATTACAGAAAACAACTTTCGTGAGCATTTCCCCTTTATATTAAGATATCTTGTTTGTGAAATTTAAAATAAGTTGTTGGTGAACGTTTTGAAGGGTTAGTGGGTGTTTGCCCTCCAACTTCTTATGGAAACGCTTATGGAAAGAGAACGGTTTTTGATATTTCCTTTCGAATAACCAATATTTCCCACATAAAAATGAACTCGTGGTCATATACGCTCAAGAATCGACCGTTTTTTGAAAAACTTGGTAAATTTTTGAAAAATTTTTTTTCGTACTTAAACGAGTGCTATAATATAGTTTTGACCAAATGTCTGTAATTTTCGAACTTTGAACCGAAAATGATCTCAAACAAATAGGTTGGACTCACTGATGATGAATTCATGGTCAAATTCAATTCTGTCGGTGGAGCCGTCCGGTCGGCCGTGAGCACGATAACTTTCGAAGGGATTGTCGTGGAGACTCGAGATTTTCAGGGTGAGTTCGGTATCCAAATGCCTTGGTTAAGTTCGTTAACCAGCCAAATCGTATAGGGTATTTCATAAATATGACAATTCAACATTTTAATATATATTTAATATCTCTGACAAAACAAAACCAATCGAAATTACATTTTGCGGCCACATGCAACATGTCCATAATGAATGAAAAATTTTGTGGCCATAGCGTTGACGGAACCATAGAAAATTCAATTTGAATATTGAAAACAAGAGTCTCTATATAAGCATAACAAAGATATCCGATTTGAGTGAAATTTATTTAGCGAATGAAGATTGATACACTTAATATTCATGCAAAATTTCAAGACGATCGCATCATCATAACCATAGAATTACATTTTTTTACTTATCGATTTTTACACATTCCATTTTCTGAATAATTTCCAGAATATTATTCCGATCGTGTTCAGATTTTGCATTGATATACTTATCATGAATATCAAGTCGAAGTCCTATACAAATTTTGAGGTAATAGCATTGTGGCTGCACCAATGAACGAGCACTTAAAAGCACCTGCTCAGGGTATTTCTTGAATATTTTACTGATAGTCAAAAAATTCATTATGATTTTCAACATGAAAGTTGATTTTTCTCAAGGAGGAAAGATTTTAGAGCGTTTGACCGGAACTACCTTATGTCGTTTTCTTTTTTGAAATAGCTTCTCCTCCCCTCCAAGCTAGTTCATAGGATGCAACGTGAAAAAACTTTCTTTGCCATCCACAAGGTGTATCTTCGTCCCAATAGTTGAGAATCTGCAACAATTCTGTTATTCTGTATAACAAAGTGCTACAGAACTTTTTGCATCTCTTGCATTCCGAGCTTTTTTGAATTTCAAACCATGGAAAGGATCAAAGGACCAAGATATTATACTTATTGAAGTAAAGTTCTTGAACTAGTTTTGCCGTTTTATTCCACATTCTCTTTATTACTGTTTCTTCATAATAATTTCTTACTTTTCATGTTATAAGCCTTATATTTTAAATCAATGCCAGAGTAGCTGTTGTAGTAAATTGATCCAGAATATAGTTTCTTTCTTTGGTGAAGGTCTTAAATTGTCTCCATATATAGACTGATAACTTAATAGAGACTTTTTCGAAGTAGTTTCTAAAATCTTTTTTGTTATTTATACATCAGAAAAGGTACTTAATCGATTACGTTGACACAATTAGCTAATTATTTTGACAACTATCTTACACTTGCTAAACAACGGTGATTATTCCCGAGAATGATCATAAGAGATTTATTCCCAATATAATAATGGCACAATTAGTTGAAACTTACCCTTGTGACAAATAAAGAAGCATTTCATTGGATTTAAGAAACGTCAAAAAATAATCATCTAAATGTTGCTGAGAAAGTTGCATTCGAATTTGTTTTTGTACCATTGTTAGCACATGCAGCACCCATTGTACACAGATTTCTGAAACTCAAATTATTGCAAACATTGCACAAAGAAATCCCAGGGTTTACTTAATCATTTTCCATTTTCCAAAACAATATTTTCTATTTTTTCTACGATTTCTAGTGTTGTTGTTTTTGAACATCTACAAGGCTTGTACGGCCACCATAATTAATGTTTTACTGTATTATAATTGCAGGCGATTCGTTTACTAATTTTCTTCACTTTTAAACATTCAAATGTCGAGTATACCCACATAAAATGAATAACTTAGGATAGTAGCAACCTATTATCGAAGCAATTCACTTGTAGCTCAGCAACCAATTTCATTGAAATGCTTTAAAACAAATGTTGGAATCGTTGCAATTTTTCCCATCATTCCTTATTTTTGATGCTGATTTCGACTTCCCTATTCATCTGCCACGTTGGTAGCACATTACAGATCTCATTCGATCTAACTCTGTAATTGCATCGTGCAATTCGGTTGAATTTCCTTCAGGCAGCAAGAAAACCAAATAACAGCCATTACTCGAAAATCTTCACGCAATGGTTATTTAGGAATTAGCCGAGCCAATCGGCAAAATGCGTGTGTAGCATCCGCAATTTTGGGGTAAGAAATGAAGGTAATCATTTGAAGAAACGTCACCTACGGATGTAAGATGGTTGGTGGAAAAGTACGGGAAGAAGTGTCATAATTGGTGGCTAAAATGCAGGGTAGTACTGGAAAAACTGATGTATGATTATGAAGGACGCATTCTGTTTGTCAAATGAAACTACTTTTTTATGTATTTCTATTTCAAATTCCATGTTACGATTGAAAATACAAATTCCATAAATACGATTTATCTTTAATTGTGAGACCCATAATATTTTTTTCAACAGATCTAAAAGATAAAATGCAATAGTTTAGTTTCTTAGAGTGAGCTGAACACTTATTTTCATTTGGCAGTAAATGCTATTAATTTCCTGAGTTGAATTTTCCTACAGGGTTACGTATACGAGATGATACGTTTATACAACGTTCTAAAAAATTTCTTGAGTATCAAACATTTTGGCGAGAATAAACATGAAAAATTGTTGTAAACCAGGCACTATTCGTTTCGACGTATGATACAAAAGTAAAGAAATTTAAGTACATATAGAAAGTATTGTTGGATTTGTATGAATAATAAGTTGAAATGTTCATACCGAATGACTTCTAATTCATTCCAGCAAATTTTCTTCTTTTATTTTAATTTTTATGGTTTTTAATAAATATCTTGAAATCATATTTAAAAGTTCGAGAAAAAGACGAATAACAAGTTATGAGGAATAAAGAAATCCTCTGTACCACAAACAGTACAAACTATAGTTGGTGTTGTTACATAATGATTCTAGTATTCGAAATGCCTTCAGCTTGGCTCAGATGTGTGATGAACTCTCTACAGACCTATGGTATTGGTTAATCAGCTCTCATATTAGGCCAAAAATAAGATATTTCATCTTTAAAATCGAATTAGTTTTCGGAATGGGAATAAACAACTCGGGACAACCTCAGACTGAATGAAAACTTTCCTTCTAACATCGTTTATATTATTCGCAAACTGAAATGAAGTACCGGGTTTTTCACTATAATTTGACCCCCCCTTTAACTTTGTTACTGAAGGAGATACAAAAAAATGTTTCGTATAAAAGTTTCACGAAATCAACTGGGGTTTTTTGATATGAGTCCAGAAACTGAAATATATAC